>JAPWDM010000001.1:39846554-42246554 GCA_035578155.1 Brachynemurus nebulosus | reverse complement strand
AAAAAATTTGCTATTTAACATTTCATATTGTAGAATAATTTAAAAATTTTGATAAGGTCAAAAGAATACGCTCAAGTTTCTTTACATAAGTAGTAATAAAGATGCATTTCCCAGCGCTGACATTATAGTTACATCTCCGAGGATCGAGATGGAGAGTCGATTTTAAATCCGTTTGGGGACCCGTAGAACACAATTCTGGGAAAAAAATGTTTATATACATGTCAATAGTCTACATTTTCCGTGAAAACTACTTATTGCAGGCATTGTTAAAGGGCTGAACTTTTATATATGGATAGAATTAGTATCCAGACCTTTGGTGGGTTTAAATTTTTAACCCTTATCCCCCCGATTTTTACACTAAAATTAGTCCGACTCCTTGAATAAATCTAGAGGGCTGAAATTTTGTATATGTATTGAGTTATCATGCAAAGTGTGTCTTTTAAAGATTCCACATTATCCCGCCCCACCCCACTGTTTTCAGACCAAAATTTCATGACTTTTTGTGTTTTTTGGTGGGTTTACAGACTCTCTAAATATATCTAGAGGGCTAAAATTTTGTATATGGATTGAATTAGTATCCAAAATGTACCTTTTGGAGGTTTCAATATTTAACCCTCACCGCCACCACTATTACGCCAACATTTATTAATATTTGAACAAAAAAAAACATAAATTTCAGTCACATTTAACTATATATCTTAAAAATATCTAAGATGGGGAGAAAATTCGACTCTTTTTTTAATTCGAAGCTTTTTTTAATTTTTTACGTTAAAATTTATTGTTTGATTATAAAGAGAAAACTTTTCCAGGGTTAAATATTTTTTCATAATTTTGACATTAAAATTTATTCTTCTTTGTCTAATAGGCTGCTTGTTAAGTTATATTTTGTTCATAAACAAGTAATGTAAAGGAAAATATACTCCTGTAGCAGCATCCTGCATAATATAGCGAATTTCCGTTTATAAAAATTGGTTTTTCTCGGAAACCAGTTTATATAAAATAATGGTTTAAAAACCGTTTTTAATGTGATTTTTTTCTCCTCTTTCTAATGGTATTAAAGAGTATCGCAAAAATTGTTGAACTTGGGAAAATTTTGGCAAAAAGCTAATTTTTTCTCGAAAAATTACCAAAAAAAACCGTGTTCCGGGCATTGGGCATGTCTGGCTTACAACTTATCCAGGATTATTGGATTTCCAACTTTTTCACCAAATTTCATAAAAACAGAATGTTTCATTCGGGAGTTATCGTGCTAATACATAAATAAATAAATAAATAAATAAATAAAAAAATAAATAAATAAATAAATAAATAAATAAATATATATATATATATATATATATATATATATATATATATATATATATATATATATATATATATATATATATATATATACCGGGTGTTTCAAGCAACTAAGAACATATAAATTTTAACACGGAAAATTTGTTATGATCAAGGGGTGCTTTATTTTATTATTATTAAATATTTAGCAAAACTTTAAATAATATCGCGTCAAAATAATGTTTAAAAGTAATTAATAGACAATAGCAGTAAATTTATTGAGATAACTATAAATAAATCTTTATATATATATATATATATATATATATATATATATATATATATATATATATATATATATATATATATGTATATATATTATATATATTCGCTAAAATGTAGTGTATAGTAAAAGTACCCTAGCAATATGATTACATCTGAAATTTAAAATGAGTGTCCATAAACGTTTTCAAAGTTAAAATTAATAATAAAATACCTTTATGTAAGTAGACAAGAGATTTGAAAATGACCTAGAAAGTCAAGTGTTCTTTATTAGAACACAAATACACACGCAAATAAAATCGTTTCTAAGATTACATTACAATTCACAGGCATTATTTGTCAACTTTTTCACATCATTTATTTGCAATCATATTGAAAGGAAAATATTGTATTATACTTACAAGATATGGCAAATTGTTTCTTTAATAAGTATATTCATATTTTATCGAATATACTTATTCTCGAAAAATCTCGAACTTTTAAAAATTCATATCTCTAAAAATATTAACTTTATCGTGAAAAGTCATAAGATCTTTTTTATTTGTATTTCAATAAAGAATAAAAAAAAATTTGTCCGGTTTAAAGGTATTTTAAAGGTAGGGGACGCATACTTGTCAGCGCGCGAAATTAACATTTAAAAAAGAAATTTTTTTAAATCTGTATTAAGGATATTATTAACTATTGTATAAAGAATTTAAAAAAAAATATTATTTATATTTCATTTTTTTTTAAAATATATTTTTCATGGGTCAAAAGTACCTACCCAAATTTGATATTTTTCGAGCCTTTAAAAATTTCTATCTCGAAAACTACTAACTTTATCGTAAAAAGTCATAGGACAATTTTTATTTGTATTTCAATAATGAATATAAAAAAAATTGTGCGGGTGAAAAATAACAATCCCTTGCAATTGTATAAAAAATTTCGATATAAACAATATGGCCCCGGGTTGCCCCCTGGCAACATGCATTTATATCATCAGTAGGGCAATGTCAACAGGACTGCATAAAAAAATTGAGGTGTAATAGTTTTCGGTACTCATGCGCCAGTACCTCCTGTACTAACAGTGACTTGATTTTTAAATTAATATTTGTGTATTGCATTTGTTATAAAAGTAAGTTTAAAATTTTTTAAAATTACTATTCGCCTACTTGTATTATAATAAAATTAATGTATTTAAAACACATTTAACAATACCATTGAATTCCGATGTAAAAATGGGAGAAGTGGGAGGAAAAGTAATGTGCAATTTCTAAAAGCCACTAGCTGGATACTAACTCAATACACGTACAAAATTTCAGCCCTCCAGATTTCCTTAGAGAGTCTCTAGACGTGTTAGAAAAAAAGCAAAAAAATTAAGGAAATATTGGCGTAAAAATTGTGGGGATAAGGGTTAAAAGTTGAAACCTCCAAAAAGCAGTAGCTGGCTATTAGCTTAACTTGTACACAAAATTTCAGCCCTCTAGGTTTATTTGGGGAGTTTTTGACCCGAACGAAACTGTTAAAAAACAAGAAAAATCATGTTATTTTTGGTATAAAAATGGTGGCGGTAAGGGTTTAAAGCTGAGACCCCCAAAAATCACCCCCTTGATATTAACTCAATCCGAATACAAAATTTCAGCCCTCTAGGTTTATTTTGGTAACCTGTGCGAGTGGTAAAACTTCGAAAACGTCAAAAAAGCATGAAATTGTAGCTTAAAAATGAGGGAGGCGAGGGTAAAATATTAAAACCTCCGAAAAGCACAACCTAGGTACGAACTTTATCAACACACCAAATTTCAACCCTCTGCGTTAATTCTGGAGGGCTGTGGACGTGTTAAATCCAGCCAAAATACTTTTTTCCCCCTCTACTCCCTCCAAATCATCCTAAGAAGCTGAATTTTGGATATGTTGTAGGTAATTAACCGAACCATTATTTCCAACCGATTTGTTGGAAAAGTTTTATTGTTTTGTAGCACCCACTTTTGCCCCACTTTGATAGTATTGTTGTGCATCGGAATGAGCCCCACTTACCAAATTTCAGCTCTTAACTTCCATAGGGGGGCCCTACACATTTTAAAAGTTAGCGGGAAAATATATATATATATATATATATATATATATATATATATATATATATATACATATATATATATATATATATACATATATATATATATATATATATATATATATATATGTATATCAGACATTTTTTTTCTACAGAATCGTGTTCTACGGGTCCGAAAACGGATAACGCCCCTACTCTCGCCGCTCGCCGTTCTTATCGTATAGGCTGTATAAGTCTAATTTTTTCAAGGAAAAATTCGACTAAAAATCAAAAAATTAGCCACAACATAATTTCTCACTCCTTCACCCGTCACAAAAAGGGATACATGGTGCTCGTTGGAGGGTTATTAAGGAAGTTATTAATCACTCCAAAACTAATAATTTTATTTAAAGAAAAAAAAAAACTAGTTGAAATTTTTTCCATCTAAAAATACCTGGCGTCTATTATTAAAATTTTCCATTTTAATTCAGAATTGTAAAAGATATATGGACACGGGCAAAATAGGTGTTTTAGCGAATTTCCAGAATGGAATTCAGATATTACAGCCACCGGCATAATGCGACTTGAGCCCGGGACTGTGGTAGAAATTTTTTTTGAGGTGCCTAGAAGCCGAAAATGATATTCACTAAAATTTATATTTATATTTACATATATATATATATATATATATATATATATATATATATATATATATATATATATATATATATATATATATATATATATATATATATATATATATATATATATGTCCGCACGATAACTCTCGTACGAAATGTCTTACTTTTACGAAATTTGGTGAAAATATTGGAAGTCCCAAATCGTTGTACGAGCTCGTTAACTAAACACGTAACACGTCCGATCAGCCCCGGATCTACCATTTTTTTAGAGCCGTGGCAAAATCATCCCCCCGTCCTCACTAAAGTTTGACATAAATTATCAAAAGAACTCATAAGAATATAAGTTCTTTATAAAACTTATTTTTGTAAAGGGTTTTCTAAAGGATCAATATACAAGTTGATTTTTTATTTTAATAAATCTAGTCCGAAACCACTCACTACAAGAGTAATGTGAACGAAAATTTTGTCCAACCTAAGTGAACCTAACGGAACTTGATCCAACCTAACAGAACCCAACGAAATTTGGTCTAACCTAACCTAACCTAACAAAATTTTTTTAACCTAACCTAACAAATTTTTTTTAACCTAACCGAACCTAAGAATTCAAAATTCCCCTAACAGATGGCGCAGCCACCTTCGGGCCCTGTAAATTCACTACTAGATGGCGCTCGTGGTCTGGATAATAGTGATCCCTGTGTGTAAGTTTGAAAAATTTTTAATAGATGGCGCAGCCACCTTTGAGCCCTATAAATTTACCGCTAGATGGCGCTCGCCGTCTGGATAATAGCAATCCCTGTGTATAAATTTGAAAAATTGTTAATAGATGGCGCAGCCACCTTCGAGCCCTGTAAATTCACTACTAGACAGCGCTCGTGGTCTGAATAATAGTGATCTCTGTGTGTAAGTTTGAAAAATTGTTAATAGATGGCGCAGCCACCTTTGAGCCCTGTAAATTCACCACTAGATGGCGCTCGTAGTCTGGATAATAGCGATCCCTGTGTATAAGTTTGAAAAATTGGCACCGAAAATCCTTTTTGATAGTTAAAAGATGTCGTTGCTAGTCTGAACCACCGCGAACTCTGTACCCTGATTCAAAATTCCATGAAAAGATGGCGTTGCTAGTCTGAACTTTCGGGAACTCTATACCTTGATTCATAATTTTATCATAAGATTGTATATTTTTATCTGAAAACAGGTTTATACAGGTTTTTCTCTAAATAAAAACACATTTTTTTATTTTAATAAATTTATTTAATAGAAATATTTTACAACAAAATATTTAAATGTTATTATAATAATATTTGTATATGTATATAACATTTTCCATGGCGCAAGTTGCTCCGGAATGATGGCCGCATCGAGGACTAGTGTATGTTGATGTTATGATTCCCAACTTGGGACAGACAAATTGTTATTTCTTCAAAGTTCATGATGGGCGCTGATGGTAGTAGTCGTTTCAAATACCACACTTTTTCTTCACCTTTCGTATAGATAATTCGAATTCCATGCATATTGTTTATTAAAATGTATTTTTGTTCCTCGTATTCAATATGTCCGTCCATCCAGGAGAACCCATGATGATTTTTCCGCAACCAGCGAGCTCTGCGCTGATCTTTTTCACTTAATCCGCAAAACAGTATTGGTGATTTGAATACATAGTGTTGTAGTACATAATCTTCACCATAATTTTCTTCGGAAGAATCGAATTTCAACAAAGCCAATTCCTTTATGTAGAATTTCCCATTTGTTGCATTTGGAAATCCTTGGAAGTCAACAATTGCTGCGTCGGTCCTCATTGTGCGTTGTCTAGAGCGAAACTGGTTGATTTATAGTCGAATTGCAGCGTTTTTATACATATTTTGTAACAATATTCGTCAATGGATTATATTGAACCACACGATCATGTAGTAGAAGACAGAATGCTGATGTATTCTCTGGCACCCCCTTCAACGTTTTAAATTCAATTCGAATATCCACTGGTCCACTTTTCAATGTTTCGTTTTGATGAGAACAATCGATGAATATGATTGGAACGATATTCTTGAATTGTGTTTTGCTTAAAAGCGGTTCATTCTTCTTACAATCATAATATGCTTGTAGAAATTTCGAATACATGTGATATGCTACTGCATATCTGTCATTATTGAAATCCAAATTCAAATCCATGTACGGGTATTTCGCAGAATTTAAATAAACTTTAACGTCTGAAAGTTCATAGTGATCGAAAATACTGGAATCTTTATCTTTTTTATTTCGTCGATCAGTTTGTAGAGTGAATATAATGTAACGCGGTTTCTCCAGCTGAGTCGATGTTTTCACCGTCCAAATGTTTTGTCTTGCTGTTGGAATCGTTGGCTGTATATGCATATCCCATGATCGAAAAGCAGTTGTAATATCTCGACTATTTTCCACATATTTAAACAACTTCAGTTTCTGTTCATCCGCAACTGTAACGTGTGGAATCATCCATTGAATTTTATGTATATAGAAAGTGACGTCATCCGTTGGTGATATAACTGCATCATTATCCGTCCTAGCCCGAGTCAGAATTAGTTGATGTTTCGCATTGATGATAACTTTCTTGTAATGGTTAAGAAATCCAAACATCCGTACCAATGGTAGACAGAAATTGAAGTAGCCTTTTTCCGTTACTTTAATTGTTTCACCTGGACACCATCCGGCATTGTAGAGTAGTTTGCTTTTATTTTCGTTTAATGCCAAATAATTGATTAATGTTGTTGTCGGTCCAACATACTTGCATTGATCGATTTCCTCATCGTTCAGTTCATATCGTATTTCTTCAAACAGGAACGCCAATGAATTGTTGGATAATTCCGCTGTAGTCGATACTGTTTTATCACTCTTCAACAATTGTCCTTCCACATACAGACAACTTTCGTGCGGCAGCAGGATCAGATCTTGATTTTGACAACAGATTCGAATTTCGTCGCTGTTTCCAAACGCATTTAGAAACGGCGAATAGCAGTGATACTGGATGTTTGAAATGCTTTCATCGAAATCGATTCCACTATTGATGCTTAAAATGCTGCTCATTTTTTCCTCTTCAGCTTGAAACCCAGTTGTCGCAGAAATTGTTTGTTCTCTCTTGTTAATGGCAGTCGTTGTTGCTTCTTCCTCACCGATCGGTTCACCTTGGTGGGAAGTTGTATACTGATCGGTCGCACCACATTTTCGTCTTCAAATACCAACATTTTTACGCTGGCTTCAAATGCAACTTTACTGTTATCGGTTCCCCTCGAAAATTCACTGAATTACCGTCTTGATCCACAATTCGTAAAACTAGAGATGTTATCCGTCTCACGGTCACCGACATATAAATAACTGTATTCGGTGATTCGCTTATTTTATACCCAGGTTCAACTTGAATAGAAAATGAATAAATATAATGTGCTGGAACCAGAGGCGTGGCGACGGGGGTGCAAGGAGGTCTATCATGCACCGGGTGCCACTCGTAGAGGGGCGCCAAATGTGCATCAAAGAGGGATGTCAAATGTGTCCCAAAGGGTGGCGGGTCTTTGGGGGTGCCAAAAAAATGAGGTATGTGAGGTTTTTTTTTGCTCGTCACTTGTTTTTTGGGAGGAAAAAGGCAATATTTTTTCTACAGGGGCGCCATTTTTTGACTCTGCCTCGGGCGCTACTTAGGCTAGGTCCGGCTCTGAGGGGCGCTAATAAAGTGTCGTGCCCCGGGCGCCGGTTATGTTCACTACGCCACTGGCTGGAACGTTGTTCAGGTAGCTGCTCGTTGTAATGTTAGTTTCAATTTGTATCAGATTCACTTTCATGATATTCGTTGGTTTATCCGAATAGTGGTAATGAGTTTTGTGAGCCGCAAGTTTTCTCTTACTGAATCCCAGTAGTGAGCCAATTGTTCGTTCTTGATCGAAATGAATTGTTTCCGTACATTTTACTTCACTTTTTTAGCGTATTGTTATTTGCACGAAGTATATGTTGCGGACTATAACCCGGTTTTCTCTTCTCTAGTATCCGATCTTCTATTTGAAATTCCAAATCTTCCAGATCATAATTGCCGACAGGTATCTCGATGCATTTCACTTCATCATCACCGTAATGCAATAAATTATTTGTTTCGTCGATATTGGGTACTGCGTTGTATGTTTCAAAATTGACCTACCCGCACACATAATCACCCGGTAAATCGATGGGTGGAAAATACTTAGCCGTTAATATAGATGAGTCACCACTTAACGTTAATGTTAGCGACATGGTGTCTAAGATACGAATGAGAGAAAATTCTATATCACAGGTATATTTAAAGTATAGATGAGAAATGAAACAAAAATTATTCAATTAAAAAAAAATATTTATTGAAAATAATTCTAGACATAAATGTTCACAATTATATTGTTCATAATTTTGATATCTATTATAATTATATTTAATATTATTGCCATGTAAATATTGCACAACTTCTGCAGGTGGTGGTAAATTCCCATAACTATCGAAATATTCGACGTTCTTGTTATCTTTGGCGTACGCTACCCAATGGCTTCTTGGGCCTGATGAATTATCCAAATTGACGACTCCACACTCCTTTCGTCTTGGACGTTTCGGTAAATCATCTCTCATGAACACGCCACGAAAATTGGACAAATATTTTTTTCTAAATTGATAAATGTCGCGATCAGTTAATGGTCGATCGGGTAGCTCGCTTAGCGGTTTTTTGATTCGATGTAAAGTCCCAAACCTCTTCTTTATGGTTTCAAATAAAGTCCAGTTCCAGATTTGGATCCAAGTGCAATTGCTTCCATCATCCTGTTATGACGTTCATTTTCATCCAATTATTTCTTTGCTGTTTTATAAGCATTTACTGCTTTCGCAACACCAGCAGTACCTCCAGCAAGTGATCCTACAGCGGACAGGCCGGCAAAAATTGAAACTAGGAATGGTAAAATTCCACCAGTTTTTGGAAATGGAATGATTCTCGGTGTTATAAAATGGCTGTCCTTCTTCTTGAAAATATTCTTCGCAGCTTTCAGTGCAAATTTTATCGCATTCTTAATAGTTTTCGGCTTCTTTTTCTTCAATATACTTCTCAAAGCACGAATTCCGGCACCAAATATTAATTTCTGTCTTTTTTGTTCTTCTTTGAATGACCCATTCCTAGTTTTACTTTCGACTTCATCGCGTTCGTTACAGCCCCAGCAGCAGCTTACTCGCAAAGATTTGCGTCCGACGATTTAACTCGCTCCCACGCTTTATCAGCTAGAATTAAATCAGCTTTATGTCGATCTTGAATATCTTTAAACTGTGAATAGGCGATGTCGTGTTCTTTGCATGCGGCGTCCAATTTGTTGATACCCGGATCACCTCGTAACAATCGCTCGCGCAGTCTAGTTCCAGGTCCACAATACTGATAGCCAGGTATATGAAGTTCAAATGGTAATTTGTTGATTACTCCGTTTACTATACCGCAACCAGATCTTTTCACACCGCTTGTCTTCTCACGACTAACCGCTAGTTGTTTCCACGTCGACATTTAAAAGTGAACTGAAACAAAAGAACATATGCTGTACTATTTATATATGTTATAAATATGCTGGAAACTTACTCAACTTTATTAGTATGGGAAATAGTGTTATTTGATCACCATCGACGATGTCTTCTTCATTCGTTAAACAGCAGGAGACGCTACCAGTCAAAAATTTCGAATTTTCGTCTGACGAGGACAGCACTGATTTCAAGAAAAATTGTCCACTGCTACCGAGGAGTATTAGAGCGATCATCTGTGGTCACATGCGGCAAAACGTCACTTCTTCTATCACTTATCCAGGATCCTAATGGTGTGGCATTTGAAAACATATACATCTATTCCAAATCATTACACCGACCGAAATATCAATATCTGAACCGAATCATTAAAAGTGTTAAAGGTTTGGGTTATTTTACATACTCTAATAACGATGATGTCATATCACCGAAAGAAGCACGACCAAATTCACTGGTAATATTCGATGATGTATCTGCGCGGGAGAAAAAAGCCATAATAGAAGAATATTTTGGCCACTCTCGACACTACAATGATGATTGTTTCTACTTGACGCAAACGTATACAGCAGCACCCAAACATCATGTACGGGATAATGCGAATCTTGTTGCAGTCTTCAAACAAGATGATCTCAACCTCAGACATATCTATGATGATCATATTAACTCCGACATGTCGTTCAATCAATTCAAAGAATTATGCAGAGAGTGTTGGCGTGATAACTATGGATTTTTAACTATTTGCAAAGAAGATGATATACGCAATGGAAGATACCGAAACAAGTTTGACCGCTTCTGGAAAGGATCAACATCCGGAAAATGATATAACCAGTTCTGCTGACTGGTCCTAAGCTGCTTCTAAGCTGGTCCTAAACTGCTTCTAAGCTGCTCCTAAACTTCTCCTAAGCTGCTCCTAAACTGCTCCTAAGCTGCTTCTATACTGATCCAAACATTTTTGAACTGGTTTGGCAGCCGGTATAGCGGTTTCGAAATGGTCCACCTAAATACGATCATATAAATATCGCACTCACATGCGATAGAGCTTCAGTTCTTGAGAAATCGTTCTAGGAAGCAGTCACTGAGATGGATAAAAAGACGATTAAAAAGAACATTATAAAAGCGGCAAGCAATATACGTAAAAAATTTAATGCTTTACGATCTGGAAAACTGGAGTCAAATATGTTGCTTCAAAGTACACTGGAACCAATCACTACTTCGCTTAAAGAAATAGCTACAAAGTTAAATGGTGACAAGAAGAAACATCCTATTAAAGTGGAAACAAAAGAAGAAGAAGAGGCGCCAGTATCGGATACGTTCACACCTAAAATTAAAAAGAAAAAATTGGGAAAACAAACGGCAAACTACTATACTCAACCAACAAAAGAGGAAGATACTTCAATACAAGATATTCCAGAAGATGTTTTTGAATCGTATCCAGAAGAAGAAGGACAAAATGTATTTGAAACACCAAAATTTCTTAGATCAGCGCAAAGTGTTGCTCGAAAATTGATGCCAACACCTGAAGATTTGCCAAAAGAGTTTGGACCAATAGCAAGAAAATACTTACAACTATACCTTCAACCCAACAGCGGAATTAATGTGGTATACGGACCGTACAAAAAAGATGATGAATGGATGATTGGAAATCAATCGTTTCAAATAGCTGGTGATGATATAATAACTGGTGATATTGTGTACGAAGGAACACCTGGATTATATGAATTGATTTTCATGAACATACCAAAAATTGGTTCATATCATAATAAAGATTTAAATGCGTATAAGCAAATTTTAAAGCAAACAAATGCACACAGAAGAAATTACAGTCCAAACCAGCAAATAAAAGGTAGCTCGAGTTATAAATACATAAACATTATTAGTCAGTTGTTCCCAGTCAGTTCCGCTAAAAAACATATACCAAGAAAAATATATGATACAAGAAGTCGTGTCGGCGGTGCTCCAAGATCGGGACATGGTTTGATGCAGTTTAATAATTTGAAAAAAGACTATATATACTGGGACAATGCGAATGAACTGGTCAGTAGACTACGATTACTAGTGGCGTCATAACAAGCTGGACACAGTGGTCACAATAACGAAATAATATCCATCATTGAAGAACTGAAAGAAGCAGATATAATCGAGTGAAAGTGGACAAATTCGGTCATGTGCGTAACAGAAACATAACTATTGACAAATTCGGTCGGGTGCATGATAAAAGTATTAAGAGGCAGATTCTTAAAGACATTGGTTTGAAGATTATGCAATCGGGGAACTATGATTTTGGAAACAGACAACTAACCAATATAAAGGATCCGACTGATGATCAAGATGTGGTGAATCTGAAATTTTTAAAGAGTTTTGCAACAGAGAAACTTGCTGAATTAACAGAAACAGTCGAAATTACCAAAACAAAGATTGAAAATGCTTCGCACCTGCTGACCCAGGCAATGCAGCTTTTTGCGCATCATAAAATATGGATGAATCGAGAAATTTCCGCATTTAATCTTCGAATATCGAGGACTGAAGAACGTCTTGATAAATTGCTAAAACCTGCAAAGAACACTGAGACGGAAAATATACACGGAAACTACATAAACCAATGCGAAAAAATTTTCCACGCAGACGTGTGTTTATGAAAGGAATTGACGATCTCTGGCAATGTGATTTAATTGAGATGGGTGCCTACGCTTCAGTGAATAAAAAATTTAATTATCTGTTAACAACAATCGACGTGTTTTCGAAACATGCATGGGCGATACCCGTTAAAAATAAAACTGGAAAAGAAGTAACAGCCGCATTTGAGTCGATACTTAAACAAAGACGGAGACCGGATAACTTGCAAACCGACAATGGCAAAAATTTTATAATCAGCTGTTTAAAACGCTCATGGAAAAACACAACATCAACCATTATTCAACATTTTCAACCAAAAAAGCGTCAGTGGTGGAGAGATTTAATAGAACGCTGAAGACTGAAATGTGGAAGATGTTCAGTTACAATGGATCGTATCGATGGCTGGATATACTAGACGATTTAATGGACAGTTACAATTCACGGAAACATAGAACAATAAAATGCGACTGCGTGATGTAACATCAAGCAAGGAGAAATTGTTCCTTTCAACTGTTTACAATGATATAAAAGTTGTGGATCTACCGAAATATGATGTTGGTGATGTAGTTCGCATTAGCAAGCATAAGTCTCAATTCGACAAAGGATATCTACCATCATGTACGACAGAAATTTTTAAAATCAGTAAGGTACGATTAACGAAGCCGGTTACGTATCTGTATCATACACTCATTTTTAATATTAACACACTGACAGTGGGTAATAATCTCACAATAAGTGGTTCTGAAGTTGGACTGTCGTATGTAAGGTTTTTATAAGGTTTGTTTTTTAATGGATGTTATAGTTTTCGTTATCGAAAATTATCGATACCGAAAATAACGATGTTTTCAAAATGAATGGAAACCTAATAAAAAGATTACATACGATAGTCCAACTTCAGAACCGCTTATTGTGACATTATTACTCACTGTCAGTGTATTGATATTAAAACGAGTGTATGTTAACTAGTATGTAATTCAAGAGGGTGACTCACCCCCTCGCCAATGTTGCTCAAACTGAATTTTGAAATCGAAAATTTCATTTCTACGTTATTCTAAATGTCTTAAACTATTTTCCATGAAGAAGAACTTCTTGAACTACTCAAGTAGTACGACTATTCGACACAGTCACCCCCTAGTTAATTACCCCTAGACTTAATATTAGGACATTGAGCAAAAACAGGTCAATTAGATTTTCTGACGTAGATTTCGAATCTGTAAACAGAATTTTTATATTGTTTAATTTTCGTCCCCTTTTTGCAAAATTAACCCCTAAATTTTAACCCCCAGCCATCCCTGTTGACACAATTTGAACGAATTGCATACCAATAGATAGCTCTGATAGAAGAGTAATACTGCCAATTGAAACTTTTGCTCTATCTCTTACCGTTTTCGAGATATTTAAAAAATTAAATTTTTACCCCAATTTTTGGAGGGCGATTTCACCCCTTCAAACCGTTTTTCCGCCGATAGAAAAAAATACGTGTCGCTTATTTTTTAGTGTTCTACAACATACCTAAGTTTCATCAAAATCGATAGGTTCGGCCTCGGGCCCTTTACTTGTTAGATATATACAAAATTTTAAATAGGAATTTCAATATTTAAATTTTTCATGTATTTTTTTTTTTTCATGATGTGTTTTCTTTTTTATTTTATTTTATATTTTTAATTTTTTAATTTTTATTTTTTTGATTTTTTTTTAATGTTTTTTCAATTTTGTTTTGTATTTTTTTGATATTTTTTAAAATTTTTTTTTTTAGATTTTTTTTTGAATTTTTTATTTAATTTTTTGGATCTTTTTTAAATTTTTAAACATGTTTTCTGAAATTACAATATTTTGATATGTACATATTTTTTATTTTTAATAAGATAAAATTTTGAATTAATAATGGTCATTATTTTTTTTGTTTTCTTACAAACTAATTACTGAATAGGTACGACTTATAAAACTAAAACCATGGTTTTAAGAATATTTGCAAAACTAACAAAGAAATATATACAAAATTAGCAAAAAGATATATATACAAAATTAACAAAAATATATACAAAATTAAGAAAAATAAAAATCGTCTATTTTATTATGCCCCCACGGAAGAGTTTTAAGTTTATTGTTGGCTGCTATGAACCGTTTGTCGTCATCGTTTGTTAGTGCGGCCTTATTCACTAAGTGTGTGTACAGTCGATGTTTTAAGCTGCGGAAAACACTCATTTGTTTATACACCACAGGACTTGAGTCTTTGCTCATCACACAAGTTATGTAGTCTTTAACGTCTATTTCGTTTTTCACCACATCTTTCTTCACACCTTTGAGTTTTTTAAT
This sequence comes from Brachynemurus nebulosus, assembly GCA_035578155.1. Taxonomy (NCBI): domain Eukaryota; kingdom Metazoa; phylum Arthropoda; class Insecta; order Neuroptera; family Myrmeleontidae; genus Brachynemurus; species Brachynemurus nebulosus. Next base: position 42,231,863 of record JAPWDM010000001.1, on the reverse strand, counting down.
TGGGGGCACATCACTGTCTTTGACTATACAGCAGGATTTAGCTTTAACACCGATAAATTGTTTAATTGTTGTCCCAGAACACTCATCTTTAAATTTACCGAGCACTTTTTTGTTTAATTGAGGCAGTCCATAGACGTTACCCGCGGCATAGACACTCGTGTCAAAATACTCGCTAATTTCCGGCTTAATGTCGACGTAAAAATCGTCCGTTTCTATTTGGTATATAAAACTGTCGGTATCCATGTACAATAAAACCACTTTGTCATTATATTTCGGTTTTATATAACCATAGTGGAAATCATACATTAATGTTTTTGATAACTCGAGCGCGCTAAATCCTACGTAAATTGGCTTGTCGTAATTCACTTTTAAACGGTCCATTTGTATGGCGACTAGGTTTTCATGAATGATGGAGCAACTGTGAAAGTTTGGTTTACTTATTAAATTATTAGCACCCAACTTTTTACGAATGTTCTCCCATTTCGTTCACAAAATTTTCGTTCACATTACTCCACCCACCGCCGGAGGTTTCTAGAACTGTCCCGGTAGGGTTACTTCCTCCCGTGACGCTCAAAAAGTAGGATGGTGGGGTGGTGGATCCGAAACTGTCATATTTCTACTACTAGCCCCATCAAAGATACAGGGGCGCAAAGTTTCGAAATTAATTTTCGGAAGTTTGTAAAAATTAAAGGATACAAATTTCACAATTGAATTTTTTTGGGTAGTTGTACCCATATGCAGCTCTACCCATAAAAATACTAAACTGTATAAAACACTCCTATAAGAAAAAAAATGTCTAAAAACTGAATTTTGTTAAATTTTGATATCCAACTTGAGGTAAAGTTCTCTTATGGAAGAGACGACAATAGGTCAACTATGGACATAACTTAAAGAGACATTTATTACCTTTAAAATAGTTTTTATTTCAACCTTTTAGAATGAACGGTTTATGAAATATGTGCATTAGCATAAATGGTTGCAAACACAAAAATCAGTGCAAATTAAAAAACAAAAATGGCTGCCACGCTTAAGCGATTCACGATAATTTTTTTAAAGAATTGTTCTCAACAGGCAGCGTGCGAAGTATATGGTGGGGACAATTAAATCGATTGCAGCGTGGGTAGTGGAGAAAACAAGCATTAATACAGGCTCATATGTGTTTATAGTATAATAAAAAATATTAAATAAAAATATTTACGTTGATTCACTTTGATTATAAACTCAGTTGCAACTAATATGTCATTCCTTATTTATCTGTCAAAAGTATTAACGTCTACACGTCAATCCATAAATACAGAATTAAAAATATTTGATGTATTTTAACTCACATAGTCACATGAAATAATGTTTCATAAGGAGTTAAAGTTATCGATGTTTGTTTTATGACTCTACACTAAACTAAATGACTTATGCCAACATTTCTTAATTCTCGAATTTCCCTGACGTACTTCACCGGCACCAGCAACTTTTTCCTCTGCATAATCCGAGGTTGGAAAGAAATACTGTCTTGATAATTATATCCATATTAACGTCGAAAATTGTGTAATTACTTTTTTAATATAACTGTTATAATTCATCCAGTATTTTATTGTTCAAACTCAACAAATCAAATTGTTCAAATTTATTTATAAAAAAAATTAATTGTAAATGGCAAACATTTGTATTTAGATTTTACGGTTTGTTTAAAAATATTTTAAATTTATTTATTTCCACGGTTACCATTATTTATATTCGTTAGTGAACCCGGAAAAATGTATATTATAGATGTCGTTGCCATCACGCACCCCTCCTATACCTCAAATGCAATAGAAAAAACTGGAAGAAAACTAATTTTTTCTAAAATGGTCGAGCAACCAACATTTTTTTTAGGCCATTTGATATAGACCGACCTAGTATGATTTTGGCGCCCCCTGAAACTGACGGCCAGGGCAGAAGCCCCAGTTTGCCCCCCTTCTCCCTTAGATACGGGCCTAGCATTAAAAATTTCCCCTTATTCAAAAATTTTTGCGACTTTTTTACACCATTGAAACGGGGAGAAAAAATCACACAATTACTAACAATTACTAACTTACGAACTATTATTCTATGTCAACTAGTTTCCGAGAAAAACTAATTTTTTATAAACGGAAATTCTCTATGTTATGCAGGATGTTGCGACAGGGGTATTTTTACTCGTCGTAGTTATCCAACGAGACAAACTTTGGTAGACAATTATTGTACGATCGTAAAAAAGAAAACACTTTCATTTTTTTGTTGCGTAAATATAATAATTATTAATTTTACGACACTCCCTCAGTTTAAATGAACAGAATTATTCTGAGGCAATTTTCTCAGGAGTAAATTGGTGTTCCTAAATTTACAAAATTTTATGTTGACAAAAGTTATAGCAACAAAATTTTTTTTCAGTTACTCGTCGTAAATAGGGTGAATTATACAGAATAGTCGGTATTTTATGTCATAAACTAATTCAGTAAGGATAAGCGAGAGAATGAAAATGTTGTCGTTTCGATCACTTTTTTCAAAAAATGTAAGCTATCTTTTTCTACTTTTAAGCTATATTGTTCAGTTTTGTTTATTATTATTGTTCGCTTATGAATAAATTAAAAAAGAAAAATATTTTGATAATAATTGAAAAGGTAGATACAGAAAACAGAAAAAATAAAAATAAGTAACAAATAATAAATATTTTATTTACAATATTATATTTTATAATGTATGAATTTATAGTATATTATATCGTATATATTATTAGAAAATAATATAAAATATTACTCTCAGAAATAATTACTTCTATCTTTAAAAAGTTAAAAAAAAAATTAAAATCCCTTAATAGTGTTCAGTTACCATTGACAGTAATTACTATTCTCTTAAAGGATAATTGCCTTAAATGTTTGTATAGTTATTCCTCAGGACTGACTACCACCTATTTCTTGAAGAAATTCAGAAAACAATTAAATTAAAAACTTGAACACGTGAGAGCATTTAAGGAAAAATAAACTCTTTCAGCTAACTCTAAGGAGTAATTATCCGTTTTTTGAAAAAGTTTGAAAGAAATTTAATTTATTTAAGTATATCTAGTTACTCCTTAGAGTAACTAATCCATACTTTTACTCCTCTTTTGAAGAAGTTGAAAAACTGAACTCCTTTAAGTATATCAAGTTCTCATAGGAGTAACTACTTACCTCTTGGAGAAATTTAAATAGTGATTCGGCGTGGGTAACTTACAATGGAACTGGAATTTGCTTATGTTATCAATGTTTTGTATATAGTACTTTAAAAAGGATCCTAATTTAGGGATGAGCTAAAGGTTTAAATTTATTTTTCTATTCCTACTATTAATAGTAACGTTTTGCGCAAATTGCCCACACTGTGCAGAAATAGCCGTGGGAAATTATTTCGCACGGCTTAATATAATAAAAAATTGGCTATGTCTTTGATTTAATATGATATAATATAATGTATATAAATAGTTCTAAAAATATACATATGTATGTTGATTATTTATTGTTTCCATAGTTTCAAAGTATGCTTTGGCAAAAATTTGAACATCTTACCACTGATATTACAAATTTAAAAAATTTTTACTACTAATTTAAATTTTATTTTAATTATTCATGTTAAATTTTACATGTGCACGTAGAAAAAGTATAGTGTAAAATACGTGGAAAAAGCTTATTTCTCACTCACATGAATTGTTGCGCGAGCCCGCAAGGGTTCTCATATTCGTGAGAAATAAGCCTCTTTTCCCACTCATTGTACAATATACTATTTTACTGAACGGTAATGATTTGTTTTACTAACAATAAGCTATTAAATTATGCTCTATATCAGGGGTGGCCAACTTTTGTGTACATAAATTCTACTTTATATCTTTAAAATATGTCATGATCGATTTGTTGTCATAAAAGTAATCTAAGTGGGAAGGGAGAGGTGTGAAATACATCTTATGTTTATACACTGTGTTTCAATACGAGGTTTCTAAGTTAAGACATTACGAGCGATAGACTGATCGATCGCGATCGACTTGTTGACTACCCCTGCTCAATATTAATATGAATAATAATGGGATATATGTACCTAATTCTGATAGGGTAATGTCGCAAGCACAGTCGCATGATGTATGATTTTTAATTAATCTTAGATAACCTTTGGGTTCTTCTAAATTAATTTATATTAAAAAATTTCATGTATCAGTTTTACTGAGGATTAAAATATAGTAATGAATATTTTGCTATCAAAGAATTTGTGTGCTTATAATTGGTGTGGCTTCATTATGGCAATTTTCGTCACCGTACAGTTACAAGCTTTTCTTCTGTACAATTAAGCCTTTTTGTATAGTTGGAATAAAAGTGCCGATCGAATATTGATTAAATTTTGTTCTTTTTTATTTAGAAAATCATTCGTCATTACTGCACACAAATTAAAATGGATGTTGTTAAAATTTTACCGGAACATTATGACGAAGTTATTCTACATTTGAGAAACAATTTCTTTTGTGATGAGCCGTTGAATGCATCGTTACAGCTATGCCAACGGGGGGAACCGCACGAACAGCTAGAAAACCATAGTTACTCAACAATGAAAGATGGCTTATCGCTTATGGCCATGGATCGAACTAATACTCAGGTATACAACTAAAGCACAGACTGCTGAGAGAAAACTTATTGCGCATTTACATTCTTTTCTTATCCGTCATAAAAATGCGATTTTAATCGCAGTAAGACCTCAGCTGCCTGTATTTGTTATACATTAAAACAATTTTTAATATTTTCAAATAATTAAATTTACTTAATTTTTTTTCTTATAGATTGCTGGTGTTGTTTTAAATGGTATATTACGTAAGAATGACGTATACATTGCCATCGAGAAACTACAAAGTATTAAAGATGAAAAATTTAATACAATATTTCGATTTCTCTACGAACAAAATTTGAAAGCTGATGTTTTTAACAAATTTAATGTTGACGAATTATTTGAATGTCGTATATTATCTGTTGGATCGGATTATCGCGGCAAAGGCGTTTCAAAAATTTTATTGAAGCATAGTATTGAATTAGCTGCAAGAAATAACTTTAAAGTAAGAAATAATCAAAACATAGATATTCATAATAACCCACTAGTTATAAAAATGCTCTGCTCTGCGAATTCTTAGCGTACAAAATCAAGCAATATAAATTTTTTTTTTTTAATAAATAAATGAGTAGGTATATCAAAAATAGGAGTAGATTAAAATTATATAGGCACTTTATATTTCATATTATTTTCTTCAACGCATTGTTCAAGTCTAATAATATTCATATTTTTTGTATAATTTGTGCATTGTAGGGGAAGTTTTTAAATTTTCGAATGGTATTAGAGCGGTCCACTTCCGTAAATACCACGTTATAAGACATTTTTCACCAATTTTCGAACCGTGTTAAAATGAGTTCTTCTTGTCAGGCAGTGTTGTTACGTGTATACGGTGGTATACTTTTAGAATTAGATTATCAAATTGTTATTATTCAGAAAGATAATGCTTTTTTAAAATTCTGCGACCTTCTGGTTTTTCAACTATCTTACAGTTTATTTCCCATTGTTTTCACTATAATGTTAAGGTTGGTATAGTTCACATATCTGTTTTATGGTACGTTTTTTATGTCAAGCAGAATAATTAGTGACTACCATTATTTTTTTGTAAGTGATAAATTGTACGGACAGTTAAATGACATTATAATTATTAGTAACTTATTGTTAGTTACACAGTTCGAAAAATACGAAATTTAATTAAAAACTGCGAAAATATTTTTTAATTTTAATTTGTTTAAACAATGCATTTCACCCATGAAAAAGTGTAGTATTATTAAATAATCACGCTTTTGGTTTTCGCTATTATTTTTGAACGTTATTCGTAGTCATGCAAAAATCTATTGCGTGCCAGCCTGCCACCCTTTTAAAATTGTGTACATACTTCATAAAATCAATAACCACTTCACTTTGAATTTATCTTTTAAATAAAATATTTCGTCAGGTGTTTTCCAAAAGCGTAATTATGCAAAACAACCCTCGATAATTTGAATACTTATATAATAATTTGGAATCATAAATTGACAATATTATCAGGTTTTCCTTTATTAGCGAATTTTCATTCTGGAATTTCAGCTATTACAGCAGCTCTTATGGTAAGACCTAAGTCCGGGACTATGGCAGAAATTTGTTTTGGCGCCTCTGAACCCGAAAATCGACTTCACTAAAATTTATATATATATATATATATATATATATATATATATATATATATATATATATATATATATATATATATATATATGTCGATTTTCGGGTTCAGAGGCTCCAAAACAAATTCAAATTTCTGCCATAGTCCCGGACTTAGGTCTTAATAATTTTTATATTATATATATATATATATATATATATATATATATATATATATATATATATATATATATATATATATATAAATATATATATATATATATATATATATATATATATTAAAGGTTCGAGATTTTTCGAACCTTTAAAAATTCATATTTCTAAAAATATTAACTTTATCGTTGAATTGTTATTTTTTGAACGTTAACGTTGAATTGTTATTTTTCAACCGGACAATTTTTTTTTATATTCTTTATTGAAATACAAATAAAAAAGGTCCTATGACTTTTTACGATAAAATTAATAGTTTTCGAGATATGAATTTTTAAAAGTTCGAAAAATCTCAAATTTGGGTACTTTTGACCCATGAAAAATACATTTTAAAAAAAAATGAAATATAAATAATATTTTTTTTTAATTCTTTATACAATAGTTAATAATATCCTTAATAGAGATTTAAAAAAATTTCATTGGTTATACCTATTTTTTAATTGTTAATTTCGCGCGCTCACTAGTATGCGTCGCTTACCTTAAGTATTTTTTCAACCGGACAAGTTTATTTTATATTCTTTATTGAAATACAAATAAAAAGGTCCTATGACTTTTCACGATAAAGTTAATATTTTTAGAAATATGAATTTTTAAAGGTTCGAAAAATCTCGAATATATATATATATATATATATATATATATATATATATATATATATATATATATATATATATTAAAGGTTCGAGATTTTTCGAACCTTTAAAAATTCATATTTCTAAAAATATTAACTTTATCGTGAAAAGTCATAGGACCTTTTTATTTGTATTTCAATAAAGAATATAAAATAAACTTGTCCGGTTGAAAAAATACTTAAGGTAAGCGACGCATACTAGTGAGCGCGCGAAATTAACAATTAAAAAATAGGTATAACCAATGAAATTTTTTTAAATCTCTATTAAGGATATTATTAACTATTGTATAAAGAATTAAAAAAAAATATTATTTATATTTCATTTTTTTTTAAAATGTATTTTTCATGGGTCAAAAGTACCCAAATTTGAGATTTTTCGAACTTTTAAAAATTCATATCTCGAAAACTATTAACTTTATCGTAAAAAGTCATAGGACCTTTTTTATTTGTATTTCAATAAAGTATATAAAAAAAAAATTGTCCGGTTGAAAAATAACAATTCCTTGCAATTGTATAAAAAATTTCGGTTTAAACAATATGGCCCCGGGTTGCCCCCTGGCAACATGCATTTATATCATCAGGAGGGCAATGTCAACAGGATCGCATAAAAAAATTGAGGTGGAATAGTTTTCGGGACTCATGCGTCAGTACCTCCTGTACTAATATGAAATATAGAAAAAAACAATCTTTTCTAGATAAAACAAGTGCTAGTTAGTTATTCAATATGTATGTATGTGTTATAATAACAATAGCTCTGTCTCATCTTTTTAAATTAAAATTAGCCAGATTTTTTAAGAGTACGTTATGGAAAGGAAATTTTTGATTGACGTCCTCCTTTAAAGAGAAAATATAATTTATATATATTTGCATACCTAGAAAAAAAATCGAAAACAATAGTTATGTAATGTAACAATATATTGTTAAATGGATATACCTATGCTACATTATATGAGATCCGTTAGGGTCCTGAGGACCCAAAAGCGTCAAAAATTAACTACTCAACTGATTTTGAAAATTGTTTCACTGTTAGAAAGCTAAACTATTTTAAATGGATGCAGGTCTTAGATGAGATCCGCCAGTGCCCAGCTATGTTATGCAGATGCTGCGACAGGGGTATTTTATTTTTTATACTACTAGCATTTCTAGAAAATTCGTTTCTGACAATGAGAAGAATTTCGAATAATCTTTTGTTTTCTCGTTCTTCACTTTTGACTCGTTGTAAGCAACATCGAAATTGAAATAGAATCATATGCCTTACTCTTTTTACGTATATGCGAATTTTATTATCTAATAATGCTATGTGCATACATTTGACTGATATTACAAATTAAATAAAAATACAATTTTTTTTTATAATTTTCAGTTATTTAAAGCGGATGCAACTGGCTTTTATTCACAGAAGGCCTTAGAAAACTTTGGCATGCAGACCATTTTAGAACTGAATTACAGTGATATTAAAGATGAATATGGTAACAATATATTCCAGCTGTCAGCACCACACGAAAAATTTAAAATTATAGTAAAAGAATTATCGGCTAACGAAATCGAATAAATTTTTTTAATGATTTCATGTAAATTTATGTTTTTCCTAAATACAGTAAGTAAATGTACATTTGTCCAGGGTTGAAGACGAAAAGTCATTTCGTAATGAGGCATTTACGAATATTAAACGTAAAGATGTGTGAACATTTAAAAATACAAAAATAAAATAAAATAAATAAATATAGGTATATGTAATCTTGGAATTTTGTCCAAAAAGTTGTCATACTTATTTATTAAAAAATATTCGAAATTTTAACTGTAGATTTTTGAAAATTTTACATAAAATTTTTAATAATTTTATTATTAAATGATATTTTATAGAACTGTATAATTTTCTATTTAATCTTTGTTAACTTTAGTAATTTTATTAATATTTTATATAAATTTATGTCATATAAAAACTAATGTAATGTTAAATTTTATAAAAATTAATTATTTATCCAAACGACCCACCTACTAGTGTAATGAGCCAATTAAAAAAGGAACATCATTTTCGTTTATACTAATTATGCTACATAATTTATACTAAAGAAAACTATAAAAATATATAACATATGTAATATTTTGCAGTAGCGTGTCATAAGGAAGAGTTAGGGGATGTGCGGAGCACACATTAACTGTTTTCCAAGCAACTGACTGATATTTCTTTGAGAATATTTTGGAGTAGGATGAACATACCAAATTCAAGAATATTGAAACAAAAACTATATTATACATAGTATAATACTTATTATTTTCTTCTAATATAAATGTCTTACCAATGACCAGTTCCATTTTGAGCTAATCAGTGAAAAATAATTTTTTTTCCGTATTTTACATTAATCTCAGATATTACCTAAATGTGGCTCATTTAAACAAGGGCGGATCCAGCCAGTTGAAAAAAGAGGGGAGGGGGGCTACCACTAATCCCAGGAGGAATTTTGGGGAATTGTGTGTTCTAAATTGTATGTTTAACTAAAAAAATTCACCTATTGTAGGTCAAGGGGGGAGGGGGGCTGCAGCTCCCACAGCCACCCCCTGAATCCGCCTATGCATTTAAATAAAATATAAATTAAACAAGTATAATGCGTATATTAAATATAAGTATTTTTTAAATGTCAAATCGATTTAAAATACAGTAAAACTTTTTAATGTGAATTTTACTTCTGCTAAAAATACATAACTATTTGTATTAAAGTAAAAACTAAAGAAATATGTTTTATGGAAAATATGATGAATTTTTTTGCAATTTATGTGCCACTTCCAACCATAATTATTTTAACAATTCTATTTAAAATATATGAGACAACTTATAAGTTTGTTGACTAATAAATATAATTAAAACTCGAGTTAATGTAGTACTCCTCTCAGTACTGCCGGTTACAGGAGTAACGGGGAACATATTTTAACAAAAAGTAGGATCCTTACTTTTGCTTTATATTTCACTCCTCACTCCTTAAAAATGATACTTGACTCTCTCAATAGTATTTTTAGCCAATCTCTTATTCTATCCTATAATTCTACTTTCAGTGATAAAATTGTGCATTTTGTAAACGGTGGTATTGGGAGAGTCTTGCTCCAATTCTCAATTCGTATTCGACGTTCTATGGTGAATATGAAAAATTGGAATGCGACGGTATTGAGAGGGAATACTGAATTAACAAACTAATAAATACAAGAATATTTGTACAAATATACTATTCTAAATTTTTACCAAAAAATATTGTCATTGTGGCTGATATGGTTTATTTGATCACGCAAGACCAGCAGTAGTTAAAGGCTATTTTTAACCTAAATTCATATTATAATAATGAACCGTCTATTTATGAGCGTAAACTCATATAAGAAATGTATGTTATTAGACAACTGCACCGTTTATTGATTAGAACGAGTGCGAGTATTTGCTTCAAATGGCATAGAATTGCGTTTAGGTACTATTTTGATAGGGTAAAAGTCCCTATACTCGAACGCGATTCAATACTCGAACAATTTTGATATTTTATATATTAATGAAGTTATTTCTGAAAAAAACCGATAAATATTAAAACTGTTCGAGTATTGAAACGCATTCGAGTATAGGGGCTTTTACGTGTCTATAAAGCTGGTCCCGCCAAGTCATAACCCCGAGATCCCACTTAGGCTATATTTTTTTTGCTATTTTTTACTATTTTTTTGCTATTTTTTTACCAACGAATTGATTTTTTTGCCGCAGCCGTTACTAAGATACGATGGCGGGGCTGACTTCAGACTTAAGTGAGCCCCGCTATCCCTATATCTCCGGACCTGCTGCACTTATTCAAATGAAATTTACGGGATATTTTTTTGCTATTTTTTACCAACGAATTGATTTCTTTGCCGCAGCCGTTACCGAGATACTATGGCGGGGCTGACTTAAATCTGAAGTTAGCCTCGACACCCCTGTATCTCCGGACCTGCTGCACTTATTCAAATGAAATTTACGGGATATTTTTTTGCTCATTTTTTGCCATCTTTTTTTACCAACGAATTGATTTTTTTGCCACAGCCGTTACCGAGATACGATGGCGGAGCTGACTTCAGACTTAAATCAGCCATCCACCCCCTGTATCTCCGGACCTGCTGCACTTATTCAAATGAAATTTACGAGATTATTTTTTGCTAATTTTTTGCTATTTTTTTGCCAACGAATTAATTTTTTTTGCCACAGCTGTTGCCGAGAAACAATGGCGCTGCTGACTTAAATCTGAAGCCGATGTAAGCACCACAATATCTCCGAATCTGTTGCACTTATGTAAATGAAATTTGCGAGATATTTTTTTGCTAATTAGTTGCAATTCTAACAGTTGATTTGGCATTGCGAATTTCAATCCCTTGTGTGCTGTACTCCACTCCCGTAAAGTACTATTATAAGCTTTTAGCAAAATTATCCGGCACAAATCTGAAAATTGACTCTCGAATACTTACCGATATCTGGTCATGCTGCAATTTTGCACAAACCTTTGATTTTAAGGGTAGTACAAAGTGGTGCTTTCGGTATTATGGTGGATTCAAAATGGTGGCCTTTACGGCAAATGACGAATTACCTTTTTTAAAACTCTCTTAATATGGATATCAAATAAAAGGGCATTATAAGTAGAACACAATTAGTTATGTGCCGTCATTTTAATTTCAGTAGGGTGGGCACCACAAGAAGGCGGATCCATATTTGTGTTTCATTCCAAAGCAATTCATATCCATGTTGGTGTTACGAACTGAATTTTTTAGTCCGTATAAATTTTATTGTTTTGGATATTTTTATTGTTTGTGTTGAATGAATAAATTGTGTATACGTAGAATACTTGTTCTTACCTAGAAAAAGGTTCTCTCAAGTTTTTGGAGTATTAATATGATTTCTTAAACGTGGTTATTCTTCTTTAAAAAATGTTACTACGCTGTAAACAGAGCCGGATTACTCACCCGGCCTACCTAGGCCATGGCACGTTTCTTAGGGGCGCAGATTTAGAAAACAGGATGGAAAAAGTTGTAATTGACGTTTTGCTTTTTTTTTTGTTCGTTAGGTACTTTTGTAATGAAAAGTTTGAAAAAACTAGATTATGATTTTCTTCTTTTTAAGCAAAAGGTAGGGGCGGCATTTTTCACGGTGGTTAAGGGCGACAGTTAGCGTTAAGCTGACCATGGCTGTAAATATTTGATTCTAACATTATGATTACATTTACTATGGTAACAATTCTTTAAACGTTAGTAACGCCAACTTGGATATGAATTACTTTGGAATGAAACACAAACGTGGATCCGCCATCTTCTGGTGCCCACCATACTGAATTTAAACTGACGGCACATAACTAATTGTGTTCTACTTATAATGCCATTTATTTGATATCCTTATTAAGAAAGTTTTAAAAAGGTAATCCGTCATTTGCCATACAGGTCACCATTTTGAACCCACCATAATACCGAAAGCACCACTTTGTACTGCCCTTAAAATCAAAGGTTTGTGCAAAATTGTAGCATGACTAGATATCGATAAGTATTCGTGAATCGATTTTCAGATTTGTGCCGGATACTTTTACTAAAAGCTTATAATGCTACTTTACGGGAGTGGAGTACAGCACACAAGGGATTAAAATTCCCAATGCTAAACCAACTGTTACAATTCCAACTAATTAGCAAAAAAATATCTCGCGAATTTCATTTACATAAGTGCAACAGATTTGGAGATATTGTGGTCGTTACACCGGCTTCAGATTTAAGTCAGCAGCACCATTGTTTCTCGGCAACGGCTGTGACAAAAAAATTAACTCGTTGGCAAAAAAATAGAAAAAAATTAGCAAAAAAAATATCCCGTAAATTGCATTTGAATAAGTTCAGCAGGTCCGGAGATACAGGGGCGGGGGGCTAATTTAAGTCTGAAGTCAGCTCCGCCATTGTATCTCGGTAACTGCTGCGGCAAAAAAATCAATTCGTTGGTAAAAAAATAGCAAAAAATATCCCGTATATTTCATTTGAATAAGTGCAGCAGGTCCGGAAATATAGGGATGGCGGGGCTCACTTAAGTCTGAAGTCAGCCCCGCCATCGTATCTCGGTAACGGCTGCGCAAATAAATCAATTCGTTGGTAAAAAAAAATAGCAAAAAAATATAGCCTAAGTGGGATCTCGGGGTTATGACTTGGCGGGGCTAGCTTTATAGACACAGCTTTTACGTTATATTGAAACGTACCGTCAGTTGGGGCGAATCTGGACGATTTTTTCAGTTTTTTGGCAATAAATTGTTTAGAGTTTATCTAAAAAATTCAAAAAAAAATAATTTAAATGCTTTAATATCACGAGCATATATGGCAGTTATAAAGATATGAAAATTGGTACTGCAACATCTTTTTTTTTGGCTATATAGTGTCTAGAGTCGCCTCTATGTGTGGGGCGAATCTGGACAGTGCTTTATTTGCAATATAAATCACATTCAGTCATGCATATGGGTAAAATCGGACATAAAAAGATAAAAATAGCTAAATTTCCAATCTGAAAATTCGCTAAGATCTAACTGCATCAGCGAATGACTTTTGATGGGTGGAATAAAACATTTTGGATTTAAATGAATTTTATTTAGATTTACCTTTGAGTCTATCATACAAGGTCGATATGAGAACATGGAAATATTCAGCAGCTTGTCTGAGCGAATTTCTTTTATTTTTAATACCGGAAAGCAGGGGCGCAACAACTACATATCTACAGGAGGTCCAACAAAAATTTAAATTTTCAAATTTTTTGATAACGCAGTTCTCCGATAACAATGGAAAATGTTGTAATAAAATGTCGTCTCGTACGTATCCGTAATAAAATCTACTATCTATCCACTTTCTATTTTCGGTCATCACCTACCTTCGGTTTACGTAGGCGTAAAAGTGTCTGCAAGTGACTGAAATAATTTGAAAGTAATTATTGAAATAATTTTACAATGACCGTTTTTTGCAGTAAATAGCAAACCTTTTTTTCTAAAGTAAAGCGAACCAAATGTTGCAATATTTTAAAAACTACAATAAATGAGTAATCTTTTAACATAACTTGCCCGGGTAATGCGGTACATTTCTTTTACAGTATGAAGAGCTAAACTTAGCTAATAAAAAAAGATTTATGTATGAATCAGCCTAAAAGAGTTTATTTTTCCTAAGATATTAGATCTATTACCATTACTTTTGATTGTGATCTACAAAAGGACTCTTCAGGGTTGCGTAATAAAAATTAGAATTTCAGAAATAAAATTTAAAATTTCAAAAAGTCTTGCAGCTGTGGTACTCGAAAATCTGATCAAAATTGTCGATTTTCCTGAAATTCATAAAAGTGTGTGAATCGATTGCAGCGCTGGGAAACGATTAAATTATGCCCCGTTTAAACATTGATTAGTGTAAGTGCGAGTGTTTCCTACAAACACGTCTAGAATTACGTTTCAATATAATGTAAAAGCCGCTATACTCGAACGCGATTCAATACTCGAACAGTTAATTCGGGCGGCTGACTAAAAAATTATGTTATTGTTAATAAATTTTTCGTATTTCTGCATTAGCAATTTTATCTTTAGAAATCAGTTATGGTTTTTAAATATGTTACTTTTCTGTCCAGTTAATAAAAATTCTCTTAAAATATTTCTGAAGGTATTTTACTTTACAAGTCATCGAGGTCGCACCACAAGCAATTTTATGCCTTTAAAGGATGGAACCCTAATAATACTCGTACGTATTTCCTATGTGAAAATTAATGACGTTTATTTATTGTCACTACATTAGAACGATGTAAGAAAAAATATCTCTAAAAAATTATGATTTTTGTTCGTATTTGTGCCTTATTTTTAAAATATAACTAAATAAGAAATATTTAATAAAGGCAATGTCACTAAAATTTGGCTTGATAATGCATGTTACCATGTTGGTTATTTTACTGTGGTATTAAATAAAAAGAAATATATCTGGAAACAAAATATATAGAAAATTTTGATTGATAAATTGTTGGTGTATTGGTTCAAACATATTAATTGTAATATAAGAAATCTTAAATCCTTAGCCTCAGTGTAAAGTATACATAAATTGTAAATTTAATACAGTAAATTTTATAGATCAGTGTCGTATAATCCTTTAATGTCTCCGGTGGGCTCTACATAAACTAAATTAAAATTAAAATATCCTTGAAAGTACCATTACAAATATTATATAGATAACAGATCATCTTAAATAGGTACCTACGTATTTTAAGGCCGATCCAGGCGCAGCGACTTATCTGAACGATAAAACGTTCATGCAAGTCGTTCGACAAAACGTACAATAATTAGTGTGTCCACATGTCTCCAACTTATCGTTCAAATTTCAGTTTCACGACGTTTGTCATGGATGATTGGCGTAATTACCTAAGGATGGACACTGAAACTTACAGCCATTTATTAAACCATTTTACTAGGTTTAAATATTTTAGCCCGTTCTTTTTTGTAAACGATTCGTAAGGAAATAGTTTTTTTTTACTGTCTCCTTGTTGGCCGTTTCGTCAATGTCTCTGTATTTTTCAATCAGGGCTTCGTATGCTTGAGACTTTTTATTCCAGTCACTGTACCCCGGGCTTTTAACTTGACACAAGCAAGGAAAACTCCTATAAAGTTCAATAAATTCACACAAAAATTGACAGGAGAATTGACGAAGATCAGACATTATAAAATAAAATAAAAATTATAAAATAAAAAACCAAATTAATACAAAAAACGCTTAAATTTTTGTTTTTTAAAATTTAAAATTTTTAAATTAACGGACACGAAGCAACAGAATACTATATCTATAATATTATGTATAAAAATACTACAAATCGTTTCGATAAAACGAAGGTCTGTCCAGACGCACCAACTTGTCGTTCCAATTTTCATAAAATAATGTCTCGCAGCTCAAACTTTCGACTTATCGTACAACCTCATTTCCGTCATGCAAAACGTACTTTTTGCGGTCCACACGCTACGTTTTATCTGAAGGATTCACAGTGTTTCGTTTAGTACAAACTAGCTGGACAAAAACAAAATTAAAGTTTCTTGAAACCATTAATGAGGGTAGGTAGGCCATTAGTTGGTAATCACATCGACAGATATGGTTTTGGTATCAGTCGTACGAAACATCGGTAATGAGAGTAAATATACAAGACAATTAGTTAAAATGCATAAAATCATTCGCAGATTTGCTACTGACATGATTGCATCTTTCGAGGTTCTTTTACTAGTTGTGGTGATTTTTTGTAATGGATTTTACTACTAGGGATAAGTACTTTTTTTTATTCAGTATAATAATAAAATAATATTCATATTTTAAATAAAATAAGGGCTTCGTAAGTCTGAAAATTGATTTTTTTAAACAAATTTTAAATTCAAAAGACCATATGTAAAAATCCCCTCTTATCCCCGGCCTGTAATTTTTTCAGACAATAGACACAAGCTTCTAGATTAAATTGAATAGATTTTTTTTGCCCCAATTTGACCAATTGTTTTATTTTGCGTTTTAATAAGTTACTATTTATATTTAGTTATAACATAATAAGTGCCATAATATGATTAGTAGTATTGTTTTTATCGATATTTCTATGCATTTGTACAATAAGCATTATTATTTTTCTAATTAATCTGTTTTATTTCCTAAAGCACCCCCTTTTTGGATTCCAAGTACTTTAAACAAATATACAATAAAAACATTTATATTAGTTCTCAACAGGGGGCTTTGAAAGCTATATCTATTAAAGAATAATTTTATCCAGCTAGCATGTATTAGACAAAACACTGTGCGACTTGTCGATTCAGACAAGTTGTTCAGATAAGACGTTGCGTCTGGACCGTCCTTTAGACTGGTAATAAAATTAATAATAATGAAGTTTTATGTCTATTCAATCAGACAATTAAAAATCTTTTTTTAAAAAATAAGCGTATTCGATCAAATGATTTTGATAACTAAAAGTATGATTTAACAGGTGCGATATATCTGAAAAAATCCTTACTTTATATTATCCATTTTAAAAATATCATTATTTTCGATACCGATAACTGGACATAAATAAATTTGAAACTATGAATTATATTATTGATTTTAAGGGTGGAAGTCAGCTTTTTTCTAACAATAAGGAGGGGACGCGGACGGTAGATTAAAAAGCTTGAGAATCTTACAACATATATTTGCATTTTTTGGCGTTTCGTAATTATAAACGTAATGCTAATATTTCAAATGTATTCGGTACAAATAAAAGTCATTTCAACACCGACTTTCTAGTGGACACATAAAATTTTTGAAAATTATATGTTTGATCATCAATTTTACAATTTATGTATTATTGTAAAGATAATATATTCTCAATGTATGTGAGTATGTATATTGTAAATTTTTGAATGAATTTAATTGTGAAAATTCACATTTGTTATTGTTGGAAATATTTATTTTTTAGAACTAATTTTATTAAGTAGAAAAATAGTATGTACATTACTATACAATAATTTTAAAATACTTTTTATTTATTTTTTAAAAGAAAGCATTTTTAATTTCATTTTTCTTTTCTTTGTTAACAGCAGCATTCTTGAAAAAAATAGTATACATACATGTACGAGAGGCTGTTGGTAAGTTCTGAATCTAAGGCATTAAAAATGTAGGTAAAAACCAAATAAAACGTATTTTTCACTATAGTTTCCTTGAACTTCAATGCACTTTTGACATCTTTTGTAGAAGGCTTGTCTACCTGAAAAAAGTAACCCGTGTCTTTAACTTCAAAATGATCGCTAGGGACCAGATCTGGACTATAGGGAGAGCGATTCACTTCATCGAAGCCAGTTTCCTGCAAGGTTTACTTCGGAATGCACGCGATGTGTACCGGTGCATTATCTTGCAAAAAAAACTTCCTTTGCAGATTTTGCCTCTTCTTTTTTCAATTACTCAAAGCGTATTGAAGCTAATGACATGAAACTTTTTTATATAGTGGATAGATGTCGCTCAACTAGAGATCTCTCGGATGAGTAATTAGCACGAATATAAATACCTCAGGCTCAAAACTTATCAACCGTCCCTCGTACATATACCTATTATGTGTTACTTTAAATTACTGAACAATTTCATTACAATACGTTTTAATTGTAATAATTACAAGTAGATATAATACCAAACTACCGGTTTAACAATCAGTCTTAATCAATCTGTCTTAATCATGGACTATATTGAGTTATTGTAGTGGTTTAGCAAAGTGAAATTAACCGTTAGATATTAGACTTTGGACTTAATATTCTAGGTGAATTTCACTCCTTGAACTTTTACAAAATCATAACATTATGTATTGTTGTCTATATAATATTTACAAATTATAAAAAAATGAAAAAAAGAAATATAATCATAGCTTTTATTTTAATGGCATAACAAAATATTTATAAAGGGTTTAGCCATACTTCCATGGTGAAACTGCCCCTAATAGCAACTTATATTAATAACTGTATTAGCGGTATGGCAAAGCTATAAGTATTTGATATTTATCACCTTTCCGGCCAAAACCGAGTAGTTACGAAGGTAACTAAGAAAATAATAAAAAAATTACTGCTTTCTTCAAAAATTGTTTTCTCAGTAACTAATTAACATAGAAAAATAATTCCAAATTCACATGAAGGCAGACACTCTCAAGAATATTAGACATATTTATTAACATCCTAATTCTTGTTATTAAGAATACTAAAAAGGGTAAAGTCCGACCCAATGTTATTTTGACAGGATTCCCATTGAGTTACCACCTCGAAAAAAATACAGTAACTGGATCTTAGTCTACTTTATTACCATACCAAGTTTTATTTAAATTCAAAGGGTGCAACATAATAGAAAAACAATTTGTCACCTCTAACCTGTCGAATTACTGTATTTTTTTGCGGTGGTAACTCAATGAGAAATCTATGAAAATAACATTAGATCGGATTTTATCCTTGTTATTATCCTTAATAACGAGAAATGGGATATCAATAAATATGTCTAATATTCTCGAGAGTGTCTGCCTTCATGTGCATTTGGAATTATTTTTCTATGTTAAATAGTTACCAAGAAAAAAATTTTTGAAGAAAGCAATAACTTTTTTATTATTTTTTTAGTTATCTTCGTAACTATGTACTCAGCGTTAACCGGGAAGGTGGTAGACATCAATTACTTATAGCTTTACCATTCCGTTAGTCCAGTCATTAGGGGAGAGCGGGGCTATACCGTACACTTAAGGGAGAGCTGTTATTGCTCAGCTAATATCGAGTATAAAATTATAAGAAAATAAGCCATATATAATTTGGACCATTGGCTATTGATTTTACACAAAGAAATTTGAATTATTCCACCGGGGGTCGGGGCTATTCTGTACAGTAGGAGGGGCTATACCGTACAGTAAAAAAATCTTATTAAGGAAGTATATACCAGTAATGCAATAAATTATTGTACAAAACACATTTTATTACTTATTGTTGACACAACTAAGAAACATCATAACGTAACTTGTATTATCGGTATATTTAATTCAACTTACAAAAGTATAAAAAGTGTTAGATTAACTTTTATCAAAAAAAATGATAAAGTTTATAGAACGAAAGTATTTTATTTAAAATTTATACATTTAAACATAAATCACAAGTAAAGTTATCTGCAGACTCGACAGCACTAAAACTCTAATGTTTATGGTATTTCCTGCATCAACTACAATCTATTAATGTTGCCATATTAAATCATTTGGGGCTAGGTCGTACACTTCTGTACGATTTAGCCCCATTCTGTACCTCGTGGGAGTTTCATAACCTAACCTCAAATTCCGTCGCCTAACTAGTCATCACTAGTGATCAAGAGAGAGCTTAATAAAAGTAGTTTCTTATGATCTTATACTACTAGCTTATAAGTGAAGGTCAACTCTTATTTGGCAGTGCCCCAAAATTATAAGAGAAATAATAAAAACAAGTTTTTTCACCGTCACATTGGCATTTATACGCACAGCCGAACGAACTCAATCCTGTGATTTTCCGCGGTCAGGCGCTAGGTTGCGATACCGACTAGACTCGTCTAGTTTGAAATCTAGACACGAAAAATGGGTGTACGGTTTAGCCTCGCTGTACGGTATAGCCCCGCTCTCCCCTAATATTAATTGCTATTGGGGCGCAGTTTCATCATGGAAGTACGGCTAGGATATATACATATATTTCGAAAATTCGAAATATTATCTAATTGTTGTTTATATTAAATGTGGACCAATTATTAAAAAAAATATTATTGTATAAAATAAATATATATATATATATTGAATTGATACTAAAATGTTTTTTAATTTCTTAAAAATTTTAATAATAGTGCTATTGAAGATTTTTATCTTTCAGACGTTTATACACTTGTTGTAAATTGAATTTAGAATCGCAAAAAAAATCTATAAGGTATAAGTAAGATCTTCACTACAGTTTTCCCATAAACATTCCACAAATTTCTAATTTCCATAATTTTAGCTCCAGTAGCTTTAAAAATAATGGTAACCCAGTGAACACAAAACATTAATATTATGTAACACAGGAATCACTCGTTACATAACTAAAGTTATGTAAATTTGATATAAATGTAACATAATATTTAGGTTTTATGTTATATAACAAATTGTTACCTTTATGTTATGTATCAATTACATAACCATGTTACTTCAAATTAATGTAACATATATTATCTTTATGTTATGTATTATTTGTATAATAATGCTACTCCAATTTAATACAACATATATTACGTTCACGTTATGTATTAATTATATAACAATGTTACTTTAATTTTATGGTACACTAGCGATACCCGCGGCGTCGTTCGGGTTGTTATAAAATCAATGAGAAATATGTAAGTGTAATAGTTATACAGAACATGCATAGAACAATGATTTTTGCGAAATGCATGCACATGTTCAAAATGGTTTTTATATTTTCCCAAGGGAAGGAGACATTTTACCGTAATAAAAAGTATCTTATACTGTGTGAGTTTTTTGAGAGTTGCTATTTTTATTACAGCAAAATCGTTGATTTGATCGAAAAATTGTTCAAATAAGAGTTGCAGATATCGATGGAGGCAATCGATTGCTAGGTATAGACAGGAGCTTTATAGCTCTTATGGTTTTCGAGCTATGATACAAACTTATAGATTTTTGAAGGAGACTGTATATTAATTTTTCGATAAAACTGATCCAATGCATTAATTAACAACATAAATGAGCAAAAAAATTTTTTTACCCAAGTTTAATTTTTTAATATTTCTTTAATTTATCAGTTAGGCAGTAAAGACATGCATATGTACTACTTGTGGCTACTTCAACCGATAGAAATTCGTAAAATCCGTCAAGAGCTATGGGGCTTTTATGTGAAATATAAACAGCTTGGATACAGTGTCTCAATAAAATACGATAAATTGTATTTAGATGGAAAATGGTTCATTCTACAGGAACTTATGAAAATGGACATCGCTTTACCTAAAAAAAAATGAGAAGAAACGGCTCAATGTATCGACCGGAGACAACGAAGAATCTTCGCAACCAGTTTAACCCACAATACAGACACTAAGAAGAAAATGAGAACTGGTTATATGTCACAAACAAAACCAATCGATCGATATTTATTGAATAGAAACCAATTTTTCTCTCGCTCACAATCAGTAACAGATTTAAATGAATCAACCATTATTGAAAAAAACTAAATGGCTCATTATTAGTGAACGTTATTTTTCGGAATTGTCAGGGGTACCCGAATTTTGAAGAACATAAAAACGAAAACTGTTTTAACGATATAGATTTTATTTGCTTAGTGGAAACTTAGCTTTCACATGCACCTTCAAAAAATTGATATCCGACAGGCTATAATATTCTGACTAGTAATGCAACTAGAAATTTTTCATATGGACGATACAGTGGCGGACGAATAAATTTTCATGCAATGTTATTTCTTCATCAAATTTTTATTTATTTACTGATATTAAATTAAATTCTATTAATTTCATTTTAGGTATTGTATACATATCGCCAGATTTGAACTTTGTAGTCTCTCTGGAAATGTTAATGGATGAAATATCATCACTGATACAGTTACCTGATAAAAAAAATTCTATTTGTAGGTAACTTTAACTGCAGAATCGGTGCATTGAATCAGTTAGAGTCGATCATATTTCAAGGCACAACCTTGTACCATAAAAGGCAATCAATCGATGAATTCGTGAGTGCTAGGGGTCGACAGTTGGTGCAAGCTAAGAAAGAACAGGGACTGATAGTACTTAATGGGCGAACTCTACATGATACACCGGCAAAATATACCTTTCTTTCCACAAATGGTAGGTCAGTTATAGACTTAATTTGGGTTAGTCCTGTTAGATATTGTTGATATGAAAGTAACCTCTTTATTTTTGAATTCAGACCATTTATCTTGCCTTGTCACTATAAATACAAATTTAACTGTTCCGTTCATTGTACCTGAAAATCCCGACGAAAAACGTGCTACAATTCAAATTAAAAATATTTTTTGCAATGACAATTTAACGAAAGACTACAGTCTTCTATTGAACTCAAATATACCGAAATTCTCTCATGATGTAACTGTAGATAACTCAACCAATGAATTAATCCGATATATCAATGATGCTGCAGAAAATTTAGGCCTTGTCGGTCTCTCTAAAAACAATGTACTTAAAAAAACTAAGATAAATAAACCTTGGTATGACTTGGAATGCAAAATTCTCAAAAAGGAAATAAAAACTTCACTCAGAAAATGTAGGGTCCTGAATTTTTGTCTAGAATTAGTAAAAAAAATATGTTGCAGTTAAAAAACAATATCGCTCCCTGATTTTAGAGAAAAAGCGCAATTACTTTACTAATTTACAAAATGAACTGATAAATTCCAAAGATTCCAAGCAATTCTGGAATACTGTTAAAAGGTTTAGTTCAAAAAATAATAATCAGCAAAGGAATGCTCTTATGTTAGTACTGACGAATGGTGTATACATTTTGCAAATATTTTTGCCTCTGAATATATAGAAAATAATGCGGTCTTATACAACAATGAATATGCTACATATTAGCCATCCGTTCTTAGATTCTGAGATTTCATGGGAGCAATTGGAATATGCTTTAAAAATATCTAAAAGCGGCAAGGCAGCAGGTCCGGACGGAATCAAATACGAGTTCTATAAAAATATGTCCAAGTAAAACATACTTGCTAAATCTATTTAACAAAATTATCCGCAAGGAAAATCTACCAAAAGCTTTTTCTTCCATCAAAATATTCACACTATTTAAAAAAGGAGATCCTTCTGACCCAAATAATAACCCAGGTACCTCACAACTTAACTGCATTACAAAAATATTTACACAAATACTCTTTAGCAGACTATCAATCTGGGCCGAGACTAAGCTTAAAATACCTGAAAATGAATCTGGTTTTCGATATGGCAGAGGCTGTCAAGATAATCTATTTATTTTGAACTGTGCCATTCAATTTCAGTTAAGACACAAAAAGGGTAAACTTTTTGCTGCATTTATAGATTTTCAAAAAGCTTTTGACTCTCTGAGTCATTCAATTCTCTGGTTTAAATTGCAGCAAATGGGAATTAGCTCAAAATTTATACGAATAATTAAAAAGCTCTATGAAAATGCATTTATAAGCTCTATAAATAATAGTAGCCTAAATAGTGATTTCAAAATTAACAAAGGAGTTTTGCAGGGAGATACATTAAGTCCTCTGCTTTTTGCACTGTTTGTGGCGGATTTTGAGGGAAAACTATCTGAATATGGTATTTCTGGCATTAACATTGGCGGAAATACGGATTTGAATGATCTTTTCTACGCTGATGATCTCGTATTATTAGCGCCAACCCCAGGCAACCTTAGAAAAGCTCTCTCATTTTTAGAAATTTACTGCTCGGAAAATCCGCTTCATGTAAATACGCAAAAGTCAAAAATAGTTCTTTTTAAAAAAGGAACTCATTCTTGCAAGGACATTTTTTACTTTAATTCACAACCACTTGAAGTAGTGAAAGAGTTTGCATATCTTGGGGTACTTTTTTCATCATCTGGTATTTTTCTTAATAATGCAAAACACGCTTTAAAGAAAGCAAATGTTGCCTCTTATAACGTACGCCAAACTATGATGCGTAGTAAATTACAAGATCACAATATCCGAATAAAACTTTTTGAAGCCGTCGTGAAGTCTAATTTATTATACGGCGCTGAAATCTGGGCTCTGCAGTATTCTGATATTGTGGAAAAAAATCAAGTCCAGTTTTTTAAATCCATTTATATGCTACCTACCAGGACACCAGGTTACGTTGTTCGGAGAGAATTCGGTTTGGTAAAACTACAGCTAAATATTTTTAAAAGAACATTAAACTTTATTGCAAAAATTATGTTAATGCCTGATACACGTCTCACCAAGGTATGTTTCAACAGAATTATGTTGCTTGATAATTCACCATATAATAATATTAGATTAAATTGGGTTTTTCAAGTTGGAAATTACCTCCTGAAAATAAATATCACTAACTTGGATATTTTCAAAGATATTACAGTGAGAAGTAAGCGATTAGAAATTATACATGCTTTTGGGAACTTTTTAATTAGCGAAGATACCCTGCGAAAACAAGAATCGATTTCACAGAGTAACTATAGGCGACTGTTGCCCCAAAGCAATATGTTGACAAATATCAAAGTTCCTATCAAAATAATAAGAATCTGCCACCAACTGAGGACTGCTGGCGACAGACTGCATTTTCAGATAAAAACTTAATACACAGAATTGATCCAACTCAGCTTTGCACCATCTGCAATTTAGGTAAAAATGAAACCATATATCATTTACTCATGGAATGTCC
Organism: Brachynemurus nebulosus; assembly: GCA_035578155.1. Taxonomy (NCBI): domain Eukaryota; kingdom Metazoa; phylum Arthropoda; class Insecta; order Neuroptera; family Myrmeleontidae; genus Brachynemurus; species Brachynemurus nebulosus. The sequence goes on along the minus strand of JAPWDM010000001.1, from coordinate 42,206,935 downwards.
GGCATATAACTCTATAAGAAATAACTTAATTCACAAATACATCTTACGCCCAATCTCTGGTTTATAACTGAAAATAACTTTTTTGATATTTTCTGCAACTTTGCAAATAAAAAACAAGTGTATGATGTCTTACAGTGCATATTGCAAATATTAAGAACCAGAGTATTTATTCTTCATCTGTAAGCTTAGGCAAAGCAAATTTCAAACCTGGTGACAAAAAATTTACAAATTTATAGGTGGAATTTTCTTTTTTCTCTTTACTATATTTATTATTGTAAAACAAAGGGAAACCTAGCTAACTATGTATACGATTTATACTTACCCTATATATTTGTGATAATAATCATTTTTATTTCATATTTCTATTTTATACAGTTCATAAGCCAACCACTGTAATAAGTCAAGAAGATTTTAAATACAGTATCTATTATTATTATTATAGACTTTTACGCCAACCTAGCGCTCACTACTCAGTAGGACAGTACTGGGTAACATTCACCTATACCGGCATTATGCAAGGTATTAGGCTCTGTTTATTATTATTATTATTATTATTATTATTATTATTATTATTATTATTATTTTAATTAAAATTGGGACACTACTGCCGGTGGATGGCGCGGTCAGCAGTGTCCGGCGGCATCGCCATCGACGGGCATGCGCCGCCAAAACGGGAAAATGATAAAAACGACACATAAAGACAGGAACACATAAATGCAATAGACAACGGACAAACATACACATGATAAAATTCACCGATGAGCCCTGCCATCCCAGGGATTCAAAACGAGCGGACAGTCCTTGGTGGCGGTACGCTAAGTACTAGCCAGAACGTCTGGTCACCAAGGACCGAAAACCAACGATGAAACTCCCTCCGAGGTGTAAAGGGCCCCGGAGTGGAGGAAACCGACTAGAGACACACAATAATAAAAAAGAATAAAAAGTAAATATCACAGACTACATCACAGGACTCCACTGTACTCATGGGGGCCAGGAACCACCCACCAGCACAATGGAGTAACAAACGAAAGAAGCAACAAAATATCACAGACAATCATCACAGCAACCCACTGCACTCATGGGGGGACTAAACCACACAGTGGTGCAGTGAGGATCATAACAACGCTGCCAGAGGCCCACAGAGCCTCCATTAGCTAAATAACAAACAAAAACTCAACAAGAAAGGAAATAACAACAAAGAATAACAACAGATTATCACAGTCAATATATATATCACAATTAGCCCACTGCATTTCTGAGGGCCTAAAGCCGCCCAGGAGTACAGTGGGGATCACAACAACACCGCTGGAGGACCTCCAAGGGCCTCCAATGGTAGAAAAACACACAAACGGACAGAAAAACAATAACAAAATAAACTTACTATGTGTTGTCTTATTTATTAACTAACCATAGCGCCGTTAGCCTGCTAGCCAGCTAGCAGTTACCGCCGAGCACGACGAGGACGAGGGGTTGGATTTATGCCCGGCTATTATTATTATTATTATTATTATTATTATTATTATTATTATTATTATTATAGACTTTTACGCCAACCTGGCGCTCACTACTCAGTAGGACAGTACTGGGTAACATTCACCTATACCGGCATTATGCAAGGTATTAGGCTCTGTGGAAGGGTAATGTGCCAAACCAATCCGTAAAAGTACCGTAGTACATTCACGGACGGGTTTGTCACATCACTCCTTATATTGTTGTTGTTGTTGCTTGAAACGAGGTGTTATGCGTCTATTTTGGTGTACACTGGTTCGTACGACGAGACTTTTGTGGGAGCGTAGATGTTGGCTCAATGACAGACGGCTGTGAATGCCTAGTTCGTTTTCGTGTCCTCAGAGAATAGGTAGGATTAGGGACCGAGGGAAGGGAAAGGACTGTTTGTGTTTGTGTGTGTGTTCGTGTGTGTGTGTGGATGTGTCGTTCTATTTTTCGTTTCTTGGTGTAAATGTGTTCTGGTTCATCAAATTGCTCATTAAGATCGGGTATTCCTGGAATTGCGCGTTTAGATGATACAGAGGTTGACGGACCTTGTGTTTTATTGAGTTGGGGTGGATTGTGCACCAGAGCGGTAACAGTTACAGTGCGGCAGTTGGTCGATCCTCCCTCTCCATCAGACGAATCTGGATCTGTATGTGTGTTAGGTGTTTGCGGTTCTGTGTTAGCGTATTGTGTGTTTATGTATGTGTGTTGTGTGTCTGTAAGATGAGTGTCAGTGTGTTGTTCACTCACTGTAGATGGCTCAGATGGAGTACAAGCAGATCTTGTGCTTTCACATATCGCAGTCGGATTCGTATTACTGAGGAACTTCCGTACTATACGACATGTGTTTATGATCACTGCCTTTTGCATAGTGACATATGTGTATTTTGGGAGACCCAAGAGGCTCAAGCTATTGTGTAGTGTGTATGGAATGACCCCGGTGGCACTGAGTACTATTGGAACAATTTGGACATGTTCCATTCGCCATTGTTGTTTTATTTCGGCTGCGAGGTCAGTGTATTTCTCCAATTTAACTGCGTGTGTTTTTTGTAAGTTATGTGTATTCGGAACCGCAATGTCGATCAGATAGGTGGTCTTAGTTTGTTTCATTACGAAGGTGATATCTGGTCGATTATGATTTATGGTCTTATCTGTAATAATCGACCGATCCCAGTAAAGTCTACAGGAGTCATTCTCCGCTACTACTTTTGGTGTGAGCTTGTAGTAAGGGGTTTTATCGGTTATAAGGTGGTGCTTAACCGCTAGTTTCTGATATATAATTTTGCCAACCTGGTCGTGACGGTGTTTATATTCGGACTGAGCTAGCTGAGTACAGGCAGCTGTGATGTGTTGGATCGTTTCGGGTTTGGAATGGCATCTCCGGCATGAGTCAGATGTTATTGACGAGTCACGAAGTATGTATTTTGAGTAATTCTTTGTATGAATTACTTGATCTTGTATAGCCAGCATGAATCCTTCAGTCTCCGGGAAAAGACTTCCTTGACTCAACCAGGCGTGCGACGCTGCTTTGTCGACGTTACTCTGGTTAAGGTCATGTGGATGTCTCCCATGTAAAGGCTTGCGCATCCATTGCTGGATTTTGTCCTCCTTCGTGACCAATGGGCAAAAACTATCTGGCATTTCTGTGTATGAGAGGTTTAATGGTGTGTATGCCTTGTCGGCTTGGATTATTGCATTGTGTAAGTGTGATGTGTGTGTTTTGGTGTAAAAGTATTCTCGCAAGTTATGAATCTGTTTATTATGCGTGTTCCTTATGTCTATAAGACCCCGACCCCCTTCGGCTCTTGGCAGCGTCAATCGTTCTATCGCTGCTTTGGGATGATGAATTCGGTATTTGGTCATAAGGACGCGGGTCTTGATCTCGATGTTTGTCAAGTCCGTAGGCGTCCATTTGATTACCCCAAATGAGTACGTTAGCACCGGAACTGCGTAGGTGTTAATTGCTTTGATGGTTTTTTTTCCATCAAGGTGGGTGTTCAGTAATCTCCGTACACGCGTTAGGTATTGCTGCATCAGGTGTTGTTTTACAGCGCTGTGATCTATACGTTCGTCCTGATTGAATCCGAGATACCGGTACGACTCTCCCTCGTCCATGGGCTGCATAACAGACTCTGGTTCGAGTTCGAATGCGACCGCATCTCGTTTTCCTCCAGAACGACATTGTGTTCGACATTTATCGATTCCGAACTCCATACAGAGGTCTCGCGAAACCTCGTTGGAAAGTCCCAGCAGCTGCTGTAATTGATGTTTAGTAGCTGCATAGATCTTAATATCATCCATATACATCAGATGTGAGATGGTATGGCGCGAATTCGTTTGCGTACCTACATTGTAACCGTATTTGGTTTCATTTAACAGGCGAGAAAGTGGATTCATTGCGAGACAAAACCATAATGGACTCAATGAGTCGCCTTGGAATATGCCCCGTCTTACTTGAATAAGGTCGCTTGCTGTTTTTTCATTACTAATACTCAAATGTAAGGTCGTTCGCCAATCGGACATGATCGTTCCAAGAAAGTTCACGATACTTGGGTGTATTTTGTACAGCTCCAATACTCTCCGTAACCAGGAGTGCGGGACCGAATCAAATGCCTTTTTGTAATCAATAAACGCTGTGTACAGGTTACGTTGTCTCCCTTTCGCTTGTTCCAGTACTACGGAGTCAATCAGAAGCTGCTCTTTGCAGCCTTGTGACCTCTTTCGACATCCCTTTTGTTCTTCTGTCAGTATGGTGTTAATCTGACAATGCTCATTGATTTTTTCTGCCAGACAGGACGTCAAAATCTTATACACTGTAGGCAAGCAGGTGATAGGCCTATAATTCGCAGGATTTTTTGTATCACTGTTTTTAGATTTCATGTATGTGATACCCTGCGTTAGGAACTTCGGTGTCAGGTTTGGTGTTCTTATAAATAATGTGAATTGTTCAGCGGGGTACTTGTGTGTTGATGTAAAGTGTTTGAGCCAGTAGTTTTGTATGTTATCGATGCCAGGTGCCTTCCAGTTATGCGATCTCTGTAAAGCTCTGGAGACGTCCTCTGTATTAATGTCCGTATAGGGCATCTCCGGAAGATGTTTATTATTCCTGCACTCTGTATCGATCCAGCTGGCTTTGTCATTATGGTCAATGGTGTTGGACCATATATTCGCCCAGAAACTATGGAGTGCGTTCTTCTCCGGTAGACCATTACTGTCAGTTACCGTGTTCGTTAGAGACTGATAAAACCGTCTCTCGTTTCTGCTGAACGCTTGGTTTTGTCGTCTGCGTTCAGTACTGGTCTTATATCTTCGTAAGCGCTTCGCTAGTGCTGTTAATTTTTGGTAAAGCGTATCTCTGATCTCTGTGAGTGTTTTATTGGGTTCCTCGTATTGTGTGTGTACTGTGTGTTTGTGTAATATGTCGTGTATATATTTGTTGAGCCGTTTGGACCTCGTACCCTGTTGGTATTGGGTGATCCTGCCGAGGTTGCATCGGATGGTGCTGATGCGTTTATTCAATCGTGTTTCCCAGGAAGGGGTTTTGTGTTCCTTCGAGTTGTGTGCTACAGGTGGTGTTACATCGGACCCGTTACAACGTATTGCTGCAACGGCTCCACAGTAGATAGCTGTGTGTAACTCGATAAAATTGTCACAAGTTTGCAAGTGTTGAGGCAGTATTATGTTATTTAATATCTCAACGATCTCAGCCAATCTACGTGAGGTGTGTTGTTTAGGCAACAAGTACCGATGTGTGGGGTCCGTCCCTTCGAATTCAGTAAGCGCTGTGTTAAATTCCAGTTAGATCTCTTGCAGTAGGGTGTCATTTACTGCTGTTTCATGGTAGTTAGGCTCATTCTCGACAGGTTGTTGAGTGTCGTTTTGTGTGGGGCTCCCCATTTCTGGTGGGCCGTCGTCGGCCTGACTTTCTTCATTTTGAGCAAATTGATGTGCGACTTGTGTTTTAATACTGTTTATGAGGGAAGAAGGTATAAGGTTATTGGTGAAAATGACACGCTTTTGGTCTGCCAGTCTCTGTTCAGTGACGCGATTTAGGTGAGGATAGGTGCGCGCGAACTCTTGATGTAATTTCGTACGGTAACCAGTTTTGTCCGTTTCAAGTTTAGTAACTTGGAAGTATGTGCGTACGATGAATTCATTCAGTTCATCTGTCCACTGCATACGCACACGCTTCTTACCAGCTTTAGTGGTCCCCAAAGGGTGCTCCGAGGAAACACTTAAAGTCGGCTGAGCCAAAGGTGTTGGTGGCTCTGTAAGTAGGGCAGTAGTATTTTGGCTGAAGGTGTTATTACAGCTGACAGGTGGCTGCCTAGAACCCAGCCTGTCGTCACCGCGATCTAAACTGTCACATTCAGTGGTGACCCTGATGCGCCCGGTCGCTCCACCGGCAGCGGCATTTTTCCGAGGCTTTTTCTTTTTATTTCTCTCCATCCTAATGGGTTGTCCTTTTAGTCGCCTTTTACGACAAGCAGGACTTACTGTGGGCAAATTCTGCAAAGTGAAGCCCCCACCCACAGGGCGTTTATTTTTTTTTTTATTTTTTTTTTTTTTAATTAATATTGGGGTACTGCTGCCGGTGGATGGCGCGGTCAGCAGCACCCGGCGGCATCGCCATCGAAGGGCATGCGCCGCCATAAACAGTAAAAATAAAAACGACACATAAAGACAGGAACACATGAATGCATTAGACAACGGACAAACATACACATGATAAAATCCAACGATGAGCCCTGCCATCCCAGGGCTTAAAAAGAGTGGATAGTCCTTGGTGACGGTACGATAAGTACCAGACAGAGCGTCCGGTCACCAAGGCCTGAAGACCATCGCTGCGACTCCCCCCGAGGCGTAAAGGGCCTCGGGGTGGAGGAACCTGACTAGACAATACACAAATAAATATCACAGATCAGTATCACGGTAAGTATCACAGATAAAACTTATTGCGTCACTGGGAGGCCGCAGGCCGACCAGTGAAGCAATAAGGAGTTAAAACAATACCGCTGTAGAGCCATAACAACAGGCCCACAGCGACATAACAAAATATTACAGATAAATAAAATCAAGTGATGTACCACCTCGGGTGGAAAACGCCCTCAGTGGTACATCGTTAAAACAAAACATATTAAAAACAACCTTATTAAAAAACAAAAACGACAATATCACAAGTTTGATAATATTTCTTGCTCTGTGACACGATTCCGCTCCCCATAGTCTCGACAATTCCGAAATGGCTTCGTCAACACCTAGGAGCTCACACGTGTAGGGACAGTGACATCTGATTACTGAGCAACATGTACTGTTCTGTCAGATAGCTGATTACTGGGTACATGTGCCGTTCTGTCAGATGTCGGGGTCAACCTACACGGGAGACCGGTACGATGACTAGGCCACGTTCGTCCGAGTCGAGGCTACAGAGAACGGGACAATGCCACAGAGTATCACAGTATATCTGACTTATGTCCCTATGATCCCGACGGGGCAAAAGCAGTCCAGGACGCTCAAGCTCGCATCCGTATAAGGGAAGACGACATCTCCTTACTAAGCGAGCTCGCTCAAGCTGTTCGGGCAGATGTCGACTCATACGCCTGGATGACGCGAACGAGTGCGTCGAGTACCGCATTCCTACCCGTCGAAGTCACAGGGACAAAAAATCAACGAAATATCACAGATGGTATATCACGGTTGTGTTCACTGGGGTGCACCGTCCAGTGGACACAGAGATAAAAACAAGAGGACAAAAAAAAAAATAAAAATAAAAATTAAAAACAAAAGTACAACTATCACAGTTAGGAAAGACAAGAGACAAAAAAAAATCACAATTAAATATCACCAATTCGACTAATCCGAATTCGAGTCACGATTTCGGTATTCACACACATATGGATACTAAACACATTCGACGCTACAGCCAGACATCAGGGCGAGATTAACAAGCATTAAGCAGACGATGGTATTTCTCACATACGGTGGAAACCTCTGTCGATCCTACGAAGTTCGTCCTCGTCGAAAAAAAAGAACTATCGAGGTTTACACCTCTAGATCCGGCACCTTTCGTGAAAACGGTGGTACCTCGAGAAGGAATGGTGCCGATCTTGGGTAGTCAGAGGCTAATGGAATCCGAAGATTACTGTATTGCGCATAAACTACCCCTGGGACCCTTAGCCTCCTTGACACCAATGGGGGATAAATATCCCACACGGGTGCCAAGGGTAGCTGCTATAAGTGCCCTCACCACCAAGGGCGTTTATTATTATTATTATTATTATTATTATTATTATTATTATTATTATTACTTCAACCGATAGTGTTCTGGTTGGTTACATCTCCATTACATTCAAGAAAAGAACCTTTTCCAGTACCATTTCTACATACAAATTTGGTTGTAATAAAATGGCAACTCTCAAAAAACTCACATGGTATGTTGACACAGGTAATAAGTTAACACCAGACCAAATTTCATCAAAATCAATTCTATAGCTTTTGCATAATGTGTGCACATGCTCAAAATGGTTTTTCTATATTCCCGTGGGAATGAGACATTTTTCCAGAATAAGGAGTATCGTAGATGTTGACCCAGGTAATAAGTTATCATCACACCAAATTTCATTAAAATCTGTCTAGTAGTTTTTGCGGGCTTCTGTCTCTTGTGTGGCTTTACATTTTAAAAGTGTAATAAAAAAAAAATTGACCTTTTTCGAGACCGTAATAAATTTTATGACTTATTTTGGTAAAAATATTTTATCCTTTTAAATTTTTCAGTATTTTTAAATTGTGTTAAAAAAAGTTTAAGTAATATATGGATTTATATGTAACGAAGCAAAAAATGATAGATCCTTGATATTGCTTGCATTAAAGTTGGGAATTTCAAAATGCCAATTAGATTATGAACTTTATTTTATCGGCTGATTATGACTTACATCCCGCGATTGAAAAAGATCGACCCGACCCTAAAATTGCAACTCAACACAAAAACTAAAAAGGGAAACACACGAATAGCATCCCGTGGTTAATATTTTATTGCTTTTATGGATGCGGTTACAACACATATTATGTTACAAGTACAAATACATACATGCATACAATTTATTCAATTATTTTATTGTATACGAGTATACCTAAAACAATTTTCAAAAATAATTTTTGAAAATTTAGTGCGATTTTAAGCCATTTACTTTTTACCAGAATTTAACACTTTCAGTCCCACGACTTCGGCATCCGAAACCAAACAAAACTTCCCCAGAGGCCGACCGCGATCAATGATTAATTGATTAGTTGATTACTCATTATGTGTGCGATGTTTATCATTCTTCATCACACGGATGTGTTCCCATTCACACAAACACATACATACCAACAAACACTACTCTCTTGGTTTCTATGTATAAAAAATTTTAAGATAAACAAAAAATACATTAAAAATATAATTTATATTTTTAAATAAAATTGATTTGAATGAATGTCAGTGTATATGTAGTATGTATGTACGTATAACTGGTATAACGTAGTACGTATGTTTACAGTTTTACACATACATACGCGTGGAACTGTGTTGTGTGTTTGAATCATTTTATTTTATGTATTTCTTTATAGTTTTTTTTTTTTAAATATTGCCGGCTTCCGGGGAAATTTACTATGAAAGTGCTCCGGCCTCATAGTGTTAATTAATTATATTTGATATTTTTTTAATTATATAGTTAATTAGTAGTTTCTTAACCCTTAACCACTGACGTACATATGAAATACGTCACCCTAACGGTTTAACTATTTATGTTAATTTCATTACTTCTAAGCTTGTTGATTAATGAATATTTTTCTAATAATATTATAACATTTTTCTAATAATAAATAATTATTACATACATACATTTTGGATGCACCAGAGGTCTTCAAAATGACGTACGTATATCATGCTGGAACGATTCTTATGTTCTACTGTATTTTTCTTGAAGACACAATTAATACGATTCCAAAATATTAAATTATAAATATAGTTTCCTTTTTTATTTAATTTTATTTTAATAATAGAAATTTTCACATCCAACTAAATTTCGTACACAGAGAGACACTATTTACTCTGAGTTAACACATGGTGTAATCTTATTCCGGTTAAATGTTCCTGTGTGAATTCAATATCAGTTAATTAATAACAGCAAAAAATCGTAGATCCTTGATATCGCTTGCATTAAAGTTCGGAATTTCAAAATGCAAACTAGGGACCTTCAGTGAGGACAAATGTACCCTGTGACCGCGGGATGCACTTCATATGTTTTTTTTACTTCCGAAATTTTCAAGTCCACACTGTAGGTAATTAATACAGACAATTGCAAATCCCTAAAAACTAAGTATACTTACATGTATAGTTTCAGGTAATATTTTTCTGAGAATTTGAATATAGCGGAATTAATTAACTATATAGTAACGAAAATATCAAATATTATTAATTAAATTCTGCCCCACCCCCGTTTTAAAAATATGGCTATGGAAATTGTTTAAAAATGGTTTACAATCGTACTACAAGTTTTTCAAATTTTCAAAAATTATTTTTGAAAATTATTTTAGGTATATAAAATAATGAATAAATTGTATGCATGTATGCATTTCTAAGCAACTACACTTTTAAAAGCTCATAATCTAGTTTGCATTTTGAAATTTTCAACAAGATCTAGTAGTCAAAGTAAGCAATTTAGTAAATATTTCAAGGATCTGTGATTTTTTGTTGTTACTATAATTAAATAATATTGAATCCCACAGGAACATTTAATCGGGATAAGACTACACCATATGTTAGATCAGGGTAAATAGTGTCTCTGTGTGTACTAAATTTCATCGGCTTCGATTTAGTTAGTTGGATGTGATTTAGCAGTTGATTTTGTTTCCACCGAGAACCTTCCCTAATAACCAATTCAACACATTTTTATAATATAACTAAGTCCTCCCTAAATTGAATTAACCTCCCCCCCTTTGTGTCCCCCCTTCTTCCTCCGGAAACCTTCAATCGGGATTAAACTATCCCGACTAAAACTATTTCAAAGTCATTACTATATGTGTTCATAGTAAATAACGTTTGTATATTAAATTTTATCAAATCCGATTCAGTCATCCTACAGGAACCATTAATCAGGATAAGATTAGCCTATGCGTTAACTCAGGATTAATCATGTCTGTGTACCAAATTTTATCAAATTCGGTTTAATTATTTGGACATGATTTTGGAATTTCTTTTGCGTCCCCTGGGAACATTCAATCGGGATAAAACTATTCTACGTGTTGTTAAAATTCTAGCTACATGTGCTCATAGTAAATAATGTCTCTATATTATATTTAATCGAATTCGGTTCAGTCATCCCACAGGAACCTTTAGTCGGAATAAGACTATCCTATATGTTAACTCAGGATAAATAATGCCAGTGTACCAAATTTCATCAAATTGAGTTTTGTTTTTTGGGGTGTGTTTGAATAATTGTTGTTGTATCCCTCAAGAACTTGCAACCGGAATAAAATTTAGCCCATGTGTTAATTTAGAGTATGAGGAGTGTGTATATAAAATTTTATTAAAATCGGTCCAACCGTTTCTGTGTGATTGAGAACAAATATTCAAACATCTAAACATCCAAACTTTCACATTTATCATATTATAATATTATAAGATATTAATTTTTAGTTAAGTTACATATAAACCCATATAGAACTTAAACTTTTTTTTAACACAATTTAAAAATACTGAAAAAATTTAAAAGGATAAAATATTTTTACCAAAATTAGTCATAAAATTTATTACGGTCTCGGAAAAGGTCAATTTTTTTTTTTTTATTACACTTTTAAAATGTGAAGCCACACGAGAGAAAACCGTTTTTGCGTAATGTGTGCACATGCTCGAAATGATTTTTCTATTTCTATATTCCCGTGGGAATGAGACATTTTTTCGGAGTAAAAGTATCTTAAATGTTGACCCAGGTAGTAAGTTACCATAACACCAAATTTCATAAAAATCCGTTCAATAGTTTTTGTGTAACGTGTGCACATGCTCAAAATCGTTTTTCTATTTTCCCGTGGGAATGAGACATTTTCCCGGAGTAAAAAAAGTACCTTAAATGTTGACCCAAGTAATAGGTTATTACCACATCAAATTTCATTAAAATCCGCCCAGTAGTTTTAGCGTGATGCGTGAACAGAGAGACAGAGACAAAAATTTTAAAAATCGCTGTTTTAATATCTACTATACATCGATAACTATTTACAGTACCTACTAGTTTAATTTTCAAAATATGTACAGAAACGGTCTCCTTACAGTCTTATTATATGTATAGATTTTGTGGCAATATGTGTTAGTACATAACGATGTTTATAAACAAATGAGTTTGGTCTAGTAGTTAAGATAATTCAAAAGATGCTTCAGCCTGGATAATGGATCGAATCCCGCAACAGTCAATGAAGTAATAAAAAAATAATAATAATTTAGGTGTATGTGACAATAAGTTAGTAATATGAGTATGCAATGTTCAAAATCTTCAGAATCGTGTTCTACGAGTCCGAAAACGGATAGCGTTTTCCTTACTCTCGCCTCGTGCCGTTCTTATCGTTTAGGCTGTATAAGTCTAATTTTTTTAGTTGAGAAATTCGATTAAAAATAGAATTTACTCAGAGATTCCATTTTACCAGTCCTTTGAATCTTACACCTTTGTGAAATACATATTCAAATTCCCTTTTTTGGTTTCTTATTAACATTGCATACTCATATTACTAACTTATTGTCACATACACCTAAATTATTATTATTTTTTTATTACTTCATTGACTGTTGCGGGATTCGATCCATTATCCAAGCTGAAGCATCTTTTAAATTATCTTAACCACTAGACCAAACACATTTGTTTATAAACATCGTTATATACTAACACATATAGTCATGTAACAGTCACATCCGCCCTAATACTTAATCAACACATATTATATTTTTAGTCGAATTTTTCCTTAAAAAAATTAGACTTATACAGTCTATACGACAAGAACGGCAAGAGGCGAGAGTAGGGGCGCTATCCGTTTTCGGACCCGTAGAAAACGAATATGTAGAAAAAAAATGTCTGATATATATATATATATATATATATATATATATATATATATATATATATTTTCCCGCTACCTTTTAATATGTGTAGGGCCCCCCTATGGAAGTTAGGAGCTCAAATTTGGTAAATGGGGCTCATTCCGATGCACAACAATACTATCAAAGTGGGGTCAAATTTTGGACCCAACTTTTGGGTGGTGGGGGGTGGAAAAGCAATAAAACTTTTCCAAACGGGTTGGAAATAATGTTTCGGTCAATTATCTACAACATATCCAAAATTCAGTTTCCTATAATGATTTGGAGGGAGTAGGGGGGGAACGATTTTCGCTGGATCTAACACGCCCCCAGCCCCCCAAAATTAACGTAGAGGGTTGAAATTTGGTGTGTTGATAAAGTTCGTACCTAAGTTGTGCTTTTTGGAGGTTTTAATATTTTACCCCCACCCCCCTCATTTTTAAGCTACAATTTCATGCTTTTTCGACGTTTTCGAAGTTTATACCACTCGCACAGGGCACCCAAATAAACCTAGAGGGGTGTAATTTTGTATTCGGATTGAGTTAGTATCAAGGGGGTGCCTTTTGGGGGTCTCGACTTTTAACTCCTACCCCCACCATTTTTATACCCAAAAGAACATGATTTTTCTTGTTTTTTAACAGTTTCGTTCGGGTCAAAATCTCCCCAAATAAACCTACAGGGCTGAAATTTTGTGTACAGGTTAAGCTAATAGCCAGACATTGTTTTTTGGAGGTTTCAACTTTTAATCCTTACCCCCACGATTTTTACGCCAATATTTCTTTAATTTTTTTGCTTGTTTTCTAACACGTCTAGAGACTCTCTATGGAATCCTAGAGGGCTGAAATTTTGTACGTGTATTCAGTTAGTATCCAGCTAGTACCTTTTAGGGAGTCCATATGACTTTTCCCCCCACTTCTCCCATTTTTACATCGGAATTGAATGCTATTGTTAAATGTGTTTTAAATCCATTATTTTTATTCTAAATACAAGTAGGCGAATAGTAATTTTAAAAAATTTAAAAAAAGTGAATATAATTTTTTAACAAATGAAATACATACATATTAAGTAATTTAAAAATGTTATTAAAGTCACTGTTTATTTATAAATTAGGAATTTTGGATTTTTATTATTTATAAAATAGAAATTTTGGATTTTTTTTGGAAAGAAAAAATATCTTCATAAAAGCCTTCCAGTTTACTATTTAAGTTCCTTTTTTAATATTTAAAAATAAAACACAAAGGCAACTGGCGGACAAGCATGGGTGGAAATGCCCTCGTACGAATTGTGTTGGCTTTTTCCCTGTTAACTGCTATCGGCACAAAATTGAAATTTACTGAGATTCAGCCCTTAAAAACTTGAAACCGTTTTTTAAAGCCCCGATCAACCGGACACTCATCATCAGTTTTGAAACCACCAAAATGACAAATCGCTTGTGAGCTTTCAATTATATTTCGCTTGTAGACACTCAATACCGAAAATGAAAGGAAAAATTCGACTTCCGTGATGGGGCTCCGCTGCTCACGGCGTTTTTTCCATGTAACTAAATATCATTAACATTTGCATCCGTTTAAAAAAGCTTAATAATCAAAACTTCTAGAATGTATTAAAACAATGGAATTACGATGATATCATTTTTAAGTTACATCTTTCTGAATCTATCTCATTTTTGCCTATTTCTTTGTACCAAAATTGTAATTTTTAAAACTTAAATAAAATTTAAACTTAAATAAATTTTTTTTAAAAACTAACTTTAATTGTTACGAAACGTAACTAGCGCAGTCGGTAGGATTGTTGTAAGCATTGTTACCGATATTAGTGTTATCGTGAGTTGTGGAATTGACGGTTTCTCATGGAAACAATTCAATCTTAACGGCATATTAAGAGTTGTGGTACACTCTGGTCAGCAGTGCCTGGATTTCAATCCTTCAGTCAACAACGAAGCTACGAGAAATGGAATTTTACTGGAGCATTCTGCAAATAGAGTAAATTGCATATTTTTTACTGCTTATATTTTTTGTTCCGGCTTTTTCCTTTCGTATTTATTTCATTGTAAAATCAAAATTGTTCAAATTATCACACAGACCATATCCTAGATCGAAAATCCCTCAACTAAACGGCGCAGAAAACGCAATATTTGAGTCAAACGTGAGCATATCGGAGGATACGATGGGCAACGTTAACTTAGATTTAATTAGTGATAGTAATATTGAAACAGTTCAATCTAATAATTTAAATACAAATATAGATAATTCAAATAGTTTAGAAAGTTTAGATTTTAACAAATATTATAATAATACAAAAATGCAAGTCAACAAAAATGCAGTCAGTGGCTTCTCACAAGTGCTCGAAGCATTTAAAATACCAGATCCAATTAAATTCCTGCCTGAATTTAATGGAAATCCTAGAACATTGCATGATTTTATCGAAAATGTAGATGAAATCATAGCATGTGTAAGTGTCGTTTGGACACAAGGATACGGTAAATCATGGATACGGGCTATCCGTAAATTGTAGGAGAAGCAAACGAAATTTTAAATATGTATGGTATTCCCAGAGATTGACAATCAATTAAATCAAATTTAATTTCACAGTATGCGGACAAAAGAAACGAAACAAATTTAATTAGGGAAATTCAGAGCTTAAAACAAAACCAAAATCAGAAAATGGAAGAATTTTATGCGAAAGTAATCGAAATACTTTCTTCATTAGTTAATTTTACTAAATTAAACGAAAACGATTCAATTGCAATAAATTCTAAATAACAATTATTTAAAAATTTGGCCAAAGATGTATTTTTAGCTGGACTTAGAGAACCTATCGGGTCAGTCGTCCGTGCACGAAACCCAGACACAATTCAAAACGCATTTGAATACGCTATTAAAGAGCAAAATATCCATTACCATCAAAAATCATATCAACAAATTACAGTTTGTTGACGCGACTAGGTTTTTTGTGACAATTTGGTAAAACTAAATTCCTATTAAATTTTGTTGTAAACTAAATCAAAAAAAAGATAGCGGACTGTAAAAAAGAATGAATACAAATTGAAACTGTACTCACCGATTATTCCTCTTCCATTTTCTTAATTGTAGATAATTATCGGGTCAAGGAAAATATTTGGAAGGTAAGGAGTTATAGGTGGTGACCCTTATTGAATTTTATTTTATTCGTTCAGGTGAGTTCCGTGTAATTTTGTACTGATGCTAAATTTCACTATGATTTTGAAGGTAGTTAAACTAATTGCAAAAAAATGAACTAACGCGAAATTTCTAATGCGAAACAACACTAATTAACACTAATTTTAATTGTGAGTTTCTTTGTTGCGAAAAAAACTACTCTAATTGTAAGTAACTTTGTACAAACGAAAGACTAATTGCGAACTAGTTGCATCGACCGATTCTATCTAACTAAGTATAGAACGCGAGCAAAAGTTTTCGAATTTAAACCCGAAAAAGGTTCGACAAACAAAAAAAAACTATTTAACCATTACGTAATGATTAAAAATAACAAAAAAATAACTTAAATTGGCGTTATAGAGAAGTGCCCGGCGAAGCCGGGACACCAGTCAAACGCGTGTCGAGGGATGGTTAGCCAATCGACAACTAAAACACCACACCACTAATCGTTCTATTTTTCAAAATAAACAAAAATTCAAATAGCTCAGACAAATAAATAAACGGTTTACTATTTAAACAACACCATCTATTGAAATTGAAATATATTATTTTATGCATATGCAGTCAACACATAGATGGCGCAGACACAGTTAAACCTCCAATATCCGCACTTGTACCGATCAGATCACACAATTTTCATAATCCCATACAATATCAAAAACATTTTATTACAGATACACCATTCAATACACAAAATAATATACAACAAACACGACCATTTTACAAACAAAATAATATACAACAAACGCGACAATTTAACACACCAAACAATACAAAACAATTACCGCGACCAACACCCATGGGCATAGGTAGTACTAGGTTAAGTATTAGACAACCTAACACACAACAGCAACAATCAAGCCCTAATTTTCAACCACAACAACCAGTTAGACGTAATTTTTTCCAACCCTAAAGTAGACCAACTTTTGCTTCAAACGAACTTTTTAATAGAGAGGCATCGGGATTCAGTTCATTAGATGAATATGTAGTCGAGGAAAATTATGACGAAAACAGTTATTTGGTAGACGAATACGAACAGACAGACCAAAATAATCAAAATGAGATTGATGATCAAAATTTTCGGTTAATCTCGTACAACAATTTGGGTACATAGATTTAAATCTTCACGAATCTACTTTACCTTACATTCATATTTCTGACCAAAATGACTGTACCCCCTTAAAATTTTTAATCGATACTGGTTCTTCAAATTCCTTCCTTAATTCTGAATTAGTTCATCCAGACCTTACAACCGAAATTAAGCCTACCACAATTAAATCTCTTTTAGGATCATATAATGTTACAAAAAAGGCAAAATTACCCATTTTTAGTGAATTCAACCAAACAGATACCTTTCTTTTTTTACTATTTCACGGTTATTTTGACGGACTTATTGGACTTGACATACTTAACCAACTTCAAGCTCAAATTGATATTCCCGGTAAACGATTAATAACAACATTTTCTACAAACAGATTGTTGTTCAAACCCAACATCACAAGTGGCATACATATAATTGAACCAAATTGCAAACAATTAGTCAAAATTCCAACAGACGTACAATCAGGCGACGTATTAGTACATGACATTAAAATTCAAAATAAATTTTCAATTCCTTCTGGAGTATACAATGTTAAAAATTGGCATATACTCACACCTGTTTTAAATCACACAACTAGTGCACGAAAATTTTGAATCGAACAGGCACTCAAAGTAGACATCTTAAATCACGAAATTATTGACTGTAACTTTAATCAATTTCAAACTGTTAACGATACGGAATTGCCCCCGATCGAATCCCTTATTAGGACCGAACATTTAACTAGCGAAAATTATAATTTTTTTCAAAAATTTATTTAAGTTTCAAAATTTATGTAAGTTTTAAAAATTACAATTTTGTTACAAAGATATATCACACTGGTGTTATGACTTCCAGCTAGATCGAACAAAAATCAGATAAGTTACATTGTTACATTATTTATACATAAATTAGACAAAGGGATTGCTGAATAGGCAAAAATAAGATGACATGAAAAATAATTATATGAATTTCCTATGAACTTCTGAATTATTACTTATTATCTAGATACATTGTATATTCTTAATATTACAAAATATTGATTAAATATATAAAAATATAATATGTGTTGATTAAGTATTAGGGCGGATGTGACTGTTGCATGACTCTTCCCCTCTGAGTGTCTGGCATAGACAAGATGAGCCTTGGTTCATTGGAATGGCCAGATGGCAAATAATACATTTGTGTTATTGGTGATATATATATATATATATATATATATATATATATATATATATATATATATATATATATATATATATATCACCAATAACACAAATGTATTATTTGCCATCTGGCCATTCCAATGAACCAAGGTTTTGAAAAGTTCTATTGGTTTTTTGCCCCCCACCACTCCATTACAATAATTTGACAGTATGAAACAAAATTTGACCCCATTTGGATAGTATGAGGTGCATCGGAAATGAGCCCCAATTACCAAATTTTAGCTCTTAGCTTCCATAGGGGGGCCCTACACACGTACGTCAAAAGGTGGCGGGACTATATATATATATATATATATATATATATATATATATATATATATATATATATATATATATATATATGATATATCTATCTATCTATATATATATACATATATATATATATATATATATATATATATATATATACATATATATATATATATATATATATATATATATATATATATATATATATATATATATGTATATATATATAGATAGATAGATATATCATATATATATATATATATATATATATATATATATATATATAGTCCCGCCACCTTTTGACGTACGTGTGTAGGGCCCCCCTATGGAAGCTAAGAGCTAAAATTTGGTAATTGGGGCTCATTTCCGATGCACCTCATACTATCCAAATGGGGTCAAATTTTGTTTCATACTGTCAAATTATTGTAATGGAGTGGTGGGGGGCAAAAAACCAATAGAACTTTTCAAAACCGGTTGGAAATAATGTTTCGGTTAATTATTTACAACATATCCAAAATTCAGCTTCCTAGGATCATTTGGAGGGAGTAGAGGGGGGAAAAAGTATTTTGGCTGGATCTAACACGCCCACAGCCCTCCAGAATTAACGTAGAGGGTTGAAATTTGGTATGTTGATAGAGTTCGTATCCAGGGTCTTCGTTTTAGAGGCTTTAATATTTTACCCCACCCCTACCATTTTTAAGCTACAATTTCATGCTTTTCCGATGTTTTCGAAGTTTGTACCACTCGTACAGGTCACCCGAATAAACCTAGAGGGCTGAAATTTTATATTCGGATTGAGCTGGTATCAAGGGGGTGCCTTTTGGGGGTCTCAACTTTAACTCTTACCCCTACCATTTTTATACTAAAAAATACATGATTTTTCTTGTTTTTTAGCAGTTTTGTTTGGGTTAAAATCTTTCCAAATAAACCTAGAGGGATGAAATTTTGTGTATAGGTTAAGTTAATAGCCAGCTACTGCTTTTTGGAAGTTTCAACTTTTAACCCTTACCCCCACGATTTTTACGCCAGTTTTTCTTGATTTTTTTGCTTTTTTTCTAACACGTCTGGGTAAACATAGAGGGCTGAAATTTTGTACCTGTATTCATTTAATATCGATGGTGTGCCCTTTATGGATTCCACGTTACTTTGCCCTCTACTTTTGCCATCTTTACATCGGAATTCAACAGCGTTGTTATATGTGGTTAAATGTGATTTATTTTCATACAAATACAGTAGGCATAATAAATTTAAAGAAACAAATGGATTAAATACTATCATTTATCACAAATGCAATACACAATATGTAAGTAATTTAAAAAATGTTATTGATGTCATATTTTATTTTATTTATAAAATAGGAATTTTCGATTTTTTTGGAAAGAAAAACTGTCCTCAAAATATCCTTCCAGTTCACTGTTTAAGGTTCTTTTTTAATACTTAACAACAAAAAAGAGAGGCTATCGGCGGATAAGTATGGGTAGGAATCCCCCCAAACGAACTGTGTCGGTTTCTCCCCTTGTAACTGCTATCGACATAAAATTGAAATTTACTGAGATTCAGCCCTTAAAAACTTAACCCCTTTTTTAAAGCCCTGATCAGTCGAACATTCATCATCAGTTTTAAAACCACCAAAATGGTAATTCGCCTGTAGCCTTTCAATCGCATTTAGATATCTTGAAAATACCGACGATGTAGCGGAAAATTCGACTGCCGTGATGGGGCCCCGCTGCTCACGACGCTTTTTAATTCTGTAACCCAGATGTAACAATGTTATGTCACAATGTTACGTAACTGAATGGGAAAGTGTAAGGTACATGTGCGTTTTCTGTGACTTTCAGGTTAGATAACGTGTTATTTTGGGTTCTATAATTTTAACGTTATAATTACAAAACTGTTTTCGCTGGAAGTGCTAAATTAAAAGTAGGGTCTCCTTTCTGTAGATTCCTAGTTGAAATTTTTTTATTCAGAATTAGTTTTGAGCTTTATTTTTTAATAATTTTTTAGTAATTACCTATAAATATATAAATATTTTAAAGTGCTAACTATTGTATTATATGTGAATACTTGTAAATTTTCAAAAGATACGGTTTTGTAGTATGTATTTTGATCGGTAGTGTCCATTGGTTTACCGAATGTGCAACAGATCAATCGAGATTAATTAATCTTTGATTTACTAATGACAATTTAACTTTGGTTAATTCAATGTTGGTGCAGTACACAGAGAGGTCGAGGAGAAGCCATGGAGATCACGTCTAAAACTTGGAGCTCGAGTTGCCGAGCAGGCCCAACGGTCACCAGAAGAAAAAATTTAGGCGTTTTTTAAAATAATATAATCTTTATTAGCAATTTTTTCATTTAATATGAAACTGATTCAAACAGCTTAATATTTAAATCACTAAAAAAATCGAAGCAATTTAATAAATTACATATTTTAAGAATACTCTGAACTTAAAAGTAATATATAAGTAGTGTTTAACTAAACAATCCGATAACTTCTGACTTCTTTGTGTTGTTTTAAAAAACTAGAAAAATGCACTTTGTTACAAATATTTTAATATTAATTTTACAAGTAGTGAATTTTTTTCAGGTAATCCATATTTTTACCTTAAAAAGCTTTGAATTAGTTGTTGTAGCATTATTAATTTCACAAATTAATAATGATAATAATAATAATAAAATTTGTTTACTCTGGTTGGAATATACATCATGACTTTCCTTGTCTATTTTTCATTTTCCTCTACTTTTTGAACATTTTTTCAATAATGATCCAGTAAAAAACATAAGATCTCTGCACCTAACTGTTTATATTCTTTTTTATATGACGTCATAATCCCTGCATGTTTTTATTATCTACGACATACGTTTAAGTAATTACTATTTACTATGTAGGTATCAGGGCTAGGAAAAATGGTTCATAGAAACCATTTAAAATAGAAAATGGAAAATGGTTTCCAAAAATGGATTTAAAATACAAAATGGAAAATGGTTTTGCTGAATATGTTTAAAATTGAAAATGGAAAGTAGTTATTTAAAATGGATTATTAAATGCAAAATGCTTTTTTTTTTACTTTAAATTTATTCTATAAATTTTTTATTACTATTTTAATTAATTAGTTAAGATTAGAAAAAAAAAAATTAAGAAAATATCAAATGTACTGAAATTAAATAAAGGCAGTCTTTTGAGAAAATTTTGTAAAATTTTTATGATATAAAAACGAAAATGGAAAATGGTTTGACCGAACTTATTTAAAATATAAAATGCAAAATGCCATTTTGTATTTTAAATACATATTTAAAATGAAATAATTTTAAATAGTTCCCAGTCCTGATAGTTAGCTGAAAAGAGATAATTGAGAAAAGTATTTATTAAAGTAAACCCCAAGTTTTTGTCCTAATATACTGTTAATGACACTCCCTTAAATAAATTCTAAAAAATCCAAATATCTCATTAATAAAAAATGGTGTATCGATTTAACTTCCCCTAAAGTGTAATAATGTTTTCTCTCTCGATGAAATAATCGCAGAGTACTTGTATAACTAACCGTAACGATACAGGCGGCTAAGAGAGAATTATTGTGCTGCGCATATATATTATTCTCCTTGTCACGTAAATATGTACAAAAAGTACCGCAATGAACACAAAAATAGTACTGACGTTCAATAATTTTATGTTCAGTATAAAAGTGAATTCAAAATTTAAAATATAAAAATCAAATATTAAAACAGTGATGAAACAAACGACAAGATAGTAAAACTCAGTATAACTATTAACCCTTTTAAACAAACCATTTGAAAAAAATTTTTGTCTCAAAATACCGGACTTTTTACTGCCAGTGATAAGTACAATAGATAAGGTTACAAAAAAAGAAAAAGAAAAAAATCACAGATCCTAACATCAAAAAAGTGAACTCTAGGAATTTACAAAATATTAATTATACTAAATTATGTTAATAAAATTGAACATTATTTAGAATTATACCGTATTTCGGAAAGTTTCTCACAGACGGTGACACCTGTACCAGTGAATATATACATAGCACAGTATTTTGAGTCGCCATATTGAAGAACGAGTTAACTCGTCTTAATCATTTAAAGAGTTAAACTATTTGTACAACAAAATACAATGGATAATATACCATTCGTTGAGTGTTACTGTACTACAATTCAAAATGTTTGACACATGTTTGACATTTTCTCCCAACAGTAACCGTATATCTGATATACTCGTAGAAAAATACGTAGAAAATATTTCAATGTTAAATAATAATAATAATCAAAAAACTACATTTTCAAACATCTTCACTGAATATCCCGGTCGATGTAAAGATTTTGAATATCATTTTAATATCATTAATGACAAGGTGTTCCAAAAGAATTATCCGATCCCAATTTCTAAACGTGATGCTGTTAAGGAAGAAATATCAAAATTAGAGGAATGGGGTATAATACAAAAATATTCATCTCCTTATTGTAATCCATTGTTAACTGTACCTAAGAAAAATGATAAAGTCAGTGTTGTCTTGGATGCGAGGGAAATCAATACCTTTATGGAAGCCGATGTTGAACGTCCACTACTTATAGAAGAATTATTAGCTACTTCTCATGGTGTTAAATTTATATCAACTCTAGATTTACTTCAATCATTTTTACAAATTTCACTAGCTGAAGAGTGTAAAAAATATACTGCCTTTTTATTTCAAGGTCAAACTTATTGTTATACTAGAGTCCCATTTGGATTAAAAAATAGCATGGCTGCACTTAGTAAATGCCTAAATCACATTTTTGGAAAAGAAATAGATTCATTCTGCAAATTTTATGTTGATGACATTATCATATTGAGTAAAAGTTTTTCTGAACACATTGCACATATAGATTTCATTTTAAATAAATTACAAGGTGCAGGTATGACTATTAATTTAGAAAAATCTCAATTTTTTAGAAAAGAAATGAATTATTTAGGGCATATAATTTCTATTGAAAACATTAGACCAGATTCAATTAAAATTGAAGCAATCCAAAATTACCCACCACCCACAAACACAAAGTATAGTGAACATCCCAGTAAATTTAAAAATCTTCTCAAAAAAGATTATCAGTGGACATGGACTGATCAGAATCAGATAAATTTTAATAAATTAAAAAATATATATTCAAATGATATATTGTTAAATGACCCTGATTATAGTAAATCATTCTATATAAATACGGACGCTTCCGGAAAATATGGCGCTGGACATTTTTATCAAATCGATGATGAAGGGGAAATTAAAACATTAGCTTATGTTAGTAGAATGATAACATCACCAGAAACTCGTTACAGTATAACCGAACTAGAACTTCTTGCAGTTTGGTATACTTTGAAACGCTTATCAACATTAATTTTGGGATACGCGGTAATAGTAAACACAGATCATAAAGCATTAGAATATATAGCGAAATGTAAAAATTTAAATCCAAGATTAACTAGATGGGGATTAGATATAAATCAGTTTAACATAAAAATTCAATTCGTCCCAGCTAAAGAAAACAAACTAGCTGATCTATTGTCTTGAATCCCTGGAAATGATGATAACAACAAATTACATTTAAATGAAATTTCTATTTTTATTAACAATCAAACTTGTAACGAACTTTTAACAAATACTAGTAAATATCAAAGAGAGGACAGTCACTTATTGAAAATAATTGAAAAATTACAAAACGCATCAGAATCAGATAATATTAGAAAATTTTATTTGCTTCACAACGATATTTTATTTTATAGGCGTAGTATAACATCAAATATATGGCTACTTGGCATTCCAAAGCAATTTGAAAATATTGTAATTAATGCTGTACACTTAAATCAAGGTCATGCGGGAGCAAATATGTAAAATGTATCGTATATTAAGGGAGTTAGTCCATTTCAATAATATGTGCAGAAAAATAAAATCTTTTGCTAAATCATGTGATTTATGCCAGCATACAAAAGTAAGCAATTTTACCTCAGTAGGAGAATTACACCCAATGGTTGTTTCGGAACTTTTTAAATTAATTGCAGTAGATTTGTACGGACCCTTAATTAAAAGTAAAGGAGGTTTTAATTATATTTTCGTAGTCTGTGACCTTTTCTCTAAATTTGTAAAATTGTACCCAATCCGTAAGTCGAGTGGTCGAATCTTATCAAATAAAATTAAAGAATTTTGTAATGAATTTAAAAGGCCAGAAACCATTTTATCTGATAATGTTTCAATTCATATTATGTTTTTCTTAAAATAATTATTTTTAAGGTATTTTTCACTAATAATTATTATGTTATTAAATTTTTATGTAAAAATATCATTTTTTAGACTTTATAAAAATTAAAAACTAGCATAAGCACAATTATTTTTTTATTTGATATTGCTGTAATTATATTAATTTGTTCTTGAAATTATTATATTTATAATACTGACTTTTTCCAGTTTTCCTAGAGATGTACCAACAAAGTTAGCATGGGTTGATGCAATAAATAGACCTCCCGACTGGATTCCATCAAAACATGCCAGAATTTGTTCCAAACATTTTAAAGATTGTGACATTTACACAACAAAGACGGGAATGCGTAGATTGGTACCTGGAGCAGTTCCTACATTATATTTACCAGTAAGTGTTACCATATTTATAGCAGCATAAAAATCTTGTTAATATTTACACATTAATTTTAGTTTCAGTCTACAAAGGATATAGGTACGCAAACTGATTTTAAAAAAAAATCTACCTGTGTTGTCAGAATTTGAAACAGAACGTTGTTCGTCATCTTTATCAGAAATAAATATAGATTTGATGTCAACATCTACTTATTCGAAAACTCTCGATTCTTCTCGGGGAACATCGTCATTGTCTTTTACGTCGGATCCAATTAAATCACCACCACCATCTGTTTATTAATTTTATTTCAAGGACAATAGAAATCGCGCGTACTCTGTCTCAACCTCGTATCTGAAAACTCCCAATTTTTGGACACAAAAAAAAACATATTTTAAATCCGTGTTTTCATCACTATGAACTTAAGATTTATGCTAATTACACCCTTTGATGTTGGTTACCCATATATATATATATATATATATATATATATATATATATATATATATATATATATAGATAAGTATATATGTAAATACAGTATTTCATGCAGCCGAAGTCGGTGAGCCACAGGACATTGCCATACGCCCAGAGGATCTGAGAGTGAGCATACGATCCGCGATTGATCAGAAATGGCAACGTGAGTGGAACAACCTCACGGCTAAGCTCAGACAGGTGAAACCTGAGGTCCGAAGAACTCCGGCACCTGTAAATCTGAGCCGGCGAGAAAGTGTGGCCCTGACGCGTTTACGCTTGGGCCACACGGCGTTAACACACCGTCATCTTCTCGCCGGTGAGGATCAGCCAAGGTGCGCCGCCTGCGGGACGGCGCTAACCGTGAGGCATATAGTTGAGGAATGTGTAACCTTTGAGCCACTGCGCCAGAGGTTGCAGCTCCCAAATAATGTAGCCAACGCTCTCAGTTATGATGCTGTCTCTGAAAGAAGGATGATTGAATTTCTCAGAAATTCGAACCTTCTTCAGAGACTGTAGGGGCTTTACATCTCTAAATTTTATTCTAAGTCGTCTCTATTTATCTCCCCCGACAGTGAATTTTATTTGTCAGCTTTGTTTTTAATCTATGTGTTTTCAAGATTTTTGTGTTGTCTTATTTATTACCGATACCCTGTTCCAGCTGGTCTGGCAGGGTACTTTTAGTATTGTCGTTATGCCACTAAGGGCCTTTTACACCCTTAGTGGTACTGTTGTTATTTATACATGTTTTTTGTTGTTGTTATTTCTTTTTAACGATGTACTACCGAGGGCCTTTTACACCCGAGGTGGTACATCATTTGTTCTTCCATCTGTGATATTTTGTTATGCCGCTGTAGGCCTGTTGTTATGGCTCTACAGCGGTATTGTTTTAACTCCTTATTGCTTCACTGGTCGGCTTGTGGCCTCCCAGGGAAGCAATAAGTTTTGTCTGTGATATATTTTTGTGATACTATTCTGTGATATTTTGTGTGGTTCTAGTCAGGTTCCTCCACTCCGGGGCCGTTTGCACCTCGGAGGGAGTTCCAGCGATGGCTTCCAGGCCTTGGTGACCGGACGCTCTGTCTAGTACTTATCGTACCGTCACCAAGGACTGTCCGCTCTTTTTAAGCCCCGGGATGGCAGGGCCCATCGATGGATTTTATTATGTGTATGTTTTGTCCCTTGTCTATCGCATTTATGTGTTCCTGTCTGTTTTGTGTATGTTTTTATCTTTACCGTTTATGGCGGCGCATGCCCTCTGTTGGCGATGCCGCCGGGTGCTGCTGACCGCGCCATCTACCGGCAGCAGTACCCCAATTTTAATCAAAAAAAAAATACAGTATTTAATATGTTTTTTGTGTGTCCTAAAACATGTAGCTTTTGATATACGAGGTAGAGACAGCCAACGCGCGAAATGTATTATTTTTTTTTAAGTAAAGTTACTTTTAAAAACGTGTTTTTTTGCATTTACTTTATTTTTAATAAGTTCTTTTTAGTTTCATTTGGTACATTATTTTTTTGCAAGATCGTGTATTTTTATGCACTTACCGATGTTGTTGACAATGCTAGTAAGCTACATTTCCCGAACGTTTGTTTATATCCATAAAAATCAAAAAATAACAATATGGTAAGTAAAATAGGTGTGAAAATAGGAGTGCGGTAAGTAAAATTAGACTAAAAATGATTATAATTATTTTTTTATAATGAAATTAAAAGTAAAGTTTGAACAGTTAAATAAAATTAATTAAATAATAAACAAATACTTTACTTCGCAAAATACCACGTTTATTTATAAATAAACGTGGTATTTTGCAAAGTAAAGTATTTGTTTATTATTTACAAATATAGAATACCATAAAGTAACGCTCAAATCTATTAATATTAAAATTAATTAATTTAAATATTAGAATTTTCACTAGTATGTACATTGTTACGTTTTTTTGTGTGGTCTCAATACTTTCCCCATCCAATCGTGCTAAGGATACAGGTTGATTGACAAGAACGGCAATTTTAGAAAAATAGTTTATTTCCTTTCCAGTATTACAATTCAACCTTATATAGTATACTGTGCACATCTACTGTTTACATAGGAACTGTTTCATGCACCGTTGATCCTAAACACAAAAGAAAAATTTTTACATTTCACATTTCAACAACATTTGTCTAAATTTGAACGTAATAAAGTCATTGAATCATTACATCAATTTAAAAATGTATTTTCTACAAAACCAGGTTTTGTAAAAAATTTTCTATGTAAATTTAAAATGCGAGAACATAAAGAATTTTCTAGTAAATGTTATCCTATCCCGTATGCTAGGCTACCAGCCGTAGAAATGGAAATTAAACGTCTTTTAAAATGGGGAATTATTGTTAGGTCTTATACGCCATATACTAACCCTTTGCTTACGGTTGTAAAACCCAATGGGCAACTGAGAATCTGTACCGACGCCAGAAATCTTAAACGTTATGTGATACCCGATCGAGAACAACCTTTATCCATCGAATATGTATTAGGAAAATTTCAAAGAAAACAATTTTTTACCTCTATGGATTTGGTATCTGGTTACTGGCAAATTGGTTTGCATCCAGATTTTCAAAAATATACAGGTTTTCTATTTAACGGAAAATGTTATCAATTTACACGTTTAGCTTTTGTAATTAACTTGTCTGTTGGTATGTTTCAAAAATGCATTGACCAAATATTGGGCAATGACATATCATAATTTTGTCATGTATTTGTTGACGACATTGTAATCGGTTCAGATGATTTTAAGTCTCACTTCAAACATGTAAATATTATTTTAAACAAACTTAAAAATGCGGGTGTAACGATCAATTTTAACAAATGCAATTTTTTCAAAAAAGAAATTAAATTTTTAGGACATAAAATTTCCCGAGACGGAATCAGTATATCAGAAGATAAAATTCAGGCAATTTCGAAACTTAAACCGCCTCATAACGTTAAATCTTTACAATCTCTGTTAAGTGTTAAGAATGTTAAATTTTTATAGAAGACTTTCCTAATTTTAGTGAAATAACTTCACAGTTTTCTCTCCTTTTAAAGAAAAATGCAAAATGGCATTGGGGTGAAACTGAACAAAAAGCATTCGAAACTTTAATAAATCTATGTTCTAAAAATGTATTACTTAAATTTCCCGATTTTAATAAAAAATTTTATATCGACGTTGATGCACCAAATACCGCAACATGTGGATATTTGTATCAGTTAAACGATGATGGATCATATAGTCCCATATCGTTTGCATCTAGGGCTTTATCACAAACAGAATTAACTTATGCTGTGTCAGAAAAAGAAATTCTGGGCTTAATTTTCTTTCAGTAAATTTAAACATTATATTTTAGGACATGAAATTATCGTTAGAACGGACCACAAGTCTTTAAGTTTTTTATCGGAAAGTAAAATGACTAACAGTCGTATATTAAGATCGTTTATTAGCATTAAGTGAATTTAATTTTAAAATCGAATATATTACTGGTAAAAATAATTTTATAGCAGATTACTTTTCAAGAAACCCTTATGATACTGAAAATAATAACAGGCAAAAATTTGTTGAAATAAATAACATGCAATGTGATAATAAGACCGGTTTACAAAAAAACTGCCTATTACATTGAACGTTATGAAGTTAGATTTTCAGACACACATGTTCAATACCATTTTAAGTAAACTACCTAAATTACAAAAACGTGACGCTTTTTGTTCAAAGATTCGTAGAAATTTATCTTTACTTAAAAATGATATTAAATTGTACAAAAATATTTTATTTTATAAAAATAAATTTTTTCCTCATAATTATCAAATCTGTTTATCTGAAACCGTAACCAATAAGGTTATATGGTTCATTCACAGACAAAACGGACATTTTGATTCAAGAAAAACAACGAAAATTTTAAAACAATTCTTTTTTACAAAAAATATTTATCGTAAAGTGGACAAGTTAATACAAACTTGCGTCACATGCCAAAAATGTAAAGTACAAATTTTTTTTTTTTAGAGTCCCCTCTTAATGACGTGGACCTTTATGGCCCGATTCCCAAAGGAAAATTCGGATATAATACGATTTTTGCAATTAAGGACAATTTTTCGAAGTACATTAAATTATATCCCTTAAAAGGATCATCAGCAAAACAGTATAAGTGTCTGCAATCCACGCGCCAACCCGGAAGAACGGGTTAATAGGGAATTAAATCGCTTATTCCGCACATATTGTTCAAACAAACATCAATCATGGCCTGATTACTTACAGCAAATTGAAAATTGTTTAAATTTTACACCACATGATACTACTAACTATTCACCGTATGAATTAATGTTCGGAGAACCACCTCCAAATCAAATTGAGCGAATGGTTTCATTTCCTTCAAATAGTAATAAACCAAATATCGATTAAAAAATACAGTTAGCTTTACAAAATACTGTTAAAAAAGGATCACAAAACAAAAATCGACATGACAATCATCAAACAAAAACTTAGGGTGAACTGACTTCAAAATGGGGGAATGTAAAGTTTATTGCTATTTCCGACCTTTTTTGAAAATAATCTTTTTTTTTTGAAAAAGGTTTGTTTTATGGTCCTAGATACTTTATATTTGTATGTATATTGTACACTCTATTTCAAAAGAGATATACATATTTTCACATGCAGTCTCATAAAACAGAAAATTTTGAAAAAATTTTAATTTTTTTTTTTTTTTTGTATCTAAATAAAATACAACCTTTTCACAAAAAAGAAAAAAATTTGAATTACATATATTGAATTATTTATATAATGCACTTGTAAAGAAACCTATATAACTGTAACCTCAGTTAAGGTAACTGCGGGTAATAAGGCCTAAAATTCATAACTCGTTCAAACATTCGTACAGGCGTACCAATGTTTGACGCATGCAAGCCTCAGACACCAATAAGTTGCAACATATGTTCCACTTGCCGCCATCCCGCGTATTGTCTCCAGTGACGAGCTATATATCATAAAGTGAGATTTTCGAGCTCGAATAATAAAATTTCAACGAAAATTATCTCAAGTAATTATAATATTAATGCTGCTAATTATTTTTCTGTTCACCTAATTTTGTTCTTCAGTTCTTCTTTTTGTTAATTCAGTGCATTAAATAATTTTACATCTGTCAAAATAATTAATTTTTTTTTTTTATTTACTTGGGTATCGGTGGCAAATAAGGCCTATCAAAATTACACATAAGCTTAAGAACAGAGTTTTCAAAAATGTTACATATTTTCTAATCCAATATTTTAATTCCTAATTTATATTTTTTTGTTGGTTGATTGACACTTTTGGAGTTTATTTATTAATAAAAAAGTTGATTATCTGCAGTATTTTTCATTTTATTTAAGATCTCCCTTAGCTAGGCCTTATTACCCGCAGTTATTACCCTTATATTCCACAATCTTGGATTATATAGAACCCGGCACAACAATTGTGACGGACAGTTGGCGGGGCTATAATAGTGAAATTCTTGAAGCTTCGGGGTTTACTCATTTGACTGTGAATCACAGGTATAACTTTGTAAATCCAGATAACCCTCTTGCCCATACCCAAGGTATTGAGTCCCACTGGTCTAAATTGAAAAGGGATTTGCGACGGAGAATTTGTAAAACAACTCCTAAAAATATTGACAATTATTTAACGGAGTACATGTGGAGGAGTCTCCATAATAGTAATGAAGAATTATTCAGAGATTTCATACGAGCAGTTAATTACTTCTATCCACTGTAATTTTGTATTTGTATATAATATGTATATATAATTTATTTTTATTTTTATTTATTTTTTTTTTTTACTTAAAAGACAAGGCTCTCTGAGCCGCTAATTGCATTAATCTGATTCACAAAATCAAAACAGTGTTTGTGTATCATTTGCATGTTTTTGGTGGCACAGAGAAAATACTACGAACATTTTTACGAAATAAGTTTATTTTACTATCATTTTCATGTCTTTTCTTACAGTATACGACTCTCCGCGCTGAGAATTGAGTTAATTTGGTTCACAGAAATCAAATTGTATACTCGTATATGTACTTCATGACCCTTGCATAGTATTTCGAATAATATTTGACATATTATTATGTTATGATAAAAATTAATGTTATTTGAATTAATGTTACAATTAATTTTCAGTTATCGGGCGATTCTCAGCGTGATGCACGGGACATTTGTACAACAAAAACATGTTTTAAAAGAAAATTACAATTAATAATAATCAGAAAAAAATATTAAAACTGGTATTATCCCAATATATATGTAATTAGTATATTTTAATTTATATCTGAAATCCAATGCTCGAGAAATAAGACATTAATAAGCGTGACGCACGGGACTCGTACGAATGCTCCAGTTATGGCTCACCTAGTTCACTGAATATTCTCTGTGAATTGTGATATTTTTTTTATTTTTCTTATCATTAATATGTTTCCTTGTATTATTCTCTTTATAATGTATCTTTTTTTTTTTAGAAAAATTTTTTTTTTAATGAGTTATTTTATATTTTATAGTACACTGTACCGTGATGCACAAAAAAATGCACAAAATTTTTTTTCTTTTTTAGGGCCGGCAAATTTTTGAATAGCCTACGGGCGGCAAATGTGTAAATCCGCCACTGTAGAGGGCCGAGTTTACCCTAAGTGACCCCCAGGGCACTGTGAAAAATGCCGCCCCTGACAAAAATTTAAAAAAAATTTCTTATTAACTTTCCCATTTTTTTACCTTTTTCTATAAAAAAATAAGTGACGAGTAAAAAAAACAGTCCCCATTCCTTATTTTCGTACTAGAAAATAAGCAATGACCCCCCCCCCCAAAAAAAAAAAAAGTTATCACGAGTATTCCAAATAAGTGGTTTTCAGAAGTAGCGATATGTCTCCTGCTTTATAATAGTACAAAATAATAGTTACAGCTGAACCTTATTTTATACGGTGGATAGGGACCGCATAAAAAATCGCACAAAAAAAATATATTTAAAAATATCATAAATAGCTATAAATAGATATAAAAAGATTAGTTCGGTCCAGATTGTAAAAAGAATTTTTTTTATGCGGTGGATCGGGACGGCATAAAAAAATTTTTCATCGAAAATACATAACTCAAAACGCTCAAAATGGCCATTTTTTTAAAAACCGCATAAAAGAAATTGCACAAAAAAGAGCGCACAAAAAAAGACCGCATAAAAAAAAGGTTTAGCTGTATTTGATAGTATTATGGGTGTACATGGGTGAGCTTATGTGTAATTTTGATAGGCCTTATTTGCCGCCGATACCCAAGTAAATAAAAAAAAAAAAATTAATTATTTTGACAGATGTAAAATTATTTAATGCACTGAATTAACAAAAAGAAGAACTGAAGAACAAAATTAGGTGAACAGAAAAATAATTAGCAGCATTAATATTATAATTACTTGAGATAATTTTCGTTGAAATTTTATTATTCGAGCTCGAAAATCTCACTTTATGATATATAGCTCGTTACTGGAGACAATACGCGGGATGGCGGCAAGTGGAACATATGTTGCAACTTATTGGTGTCTGAGGCTTGCATGCGTCAAACATTGGTACGCCTGTACGAATGTTTGAACG
Organism: Brachynemurus nebulosus; assembly: GCA_035578155.1. Classification (NCBI taxonomy): domain Eukaryota; kingdom Metazoa; phylum Arthropoda; class Insecta; order Neuroptera; family Myrmeleontidae; genus Brachynemurus; species Brachynemurus nebulosus. Next base: position 42,173,929 of record JAPWDM010000001.1, on the reverse strand, counting down.
AGTTATGAATTTTAGGCCTTATTACCCGCAGTTACCTTAACTGAGGTTACAGTTATATAGGTTTCTTTACAAGTGCATTATATAAATAATTCAATATATGTAATTCAAATTTTTTTCTTTTTTGTGAAAAGGTTGTATTTTATTTAGATACAAAAAAAAAAAAATTAAAATTTTTTCAAAATTTTCTGTTTTATGAGACCGCATGTGAAAATATGTATATCTCTTTTGAAATAGAGTGTACAATATACATACAAATATAAAGTATCTAGGACCATAAAACAAACCTTTTTCAAAAAAAAAAGATTATTTTCAAAAAAGGTCGGAAATAGCAATAAACTTTACATTCCCCCATTTTGAAGTCAGTTCACCCAAAACTTATTAAGTAGGTGAAAAATTCTTACTTAAAACTCAAACTAGATCTTCAGCAAAAAATAAAATACTTCAAAAATGTAATCTGTTATACCAAGGTCCATATGTTATAGCGGGGTTTAAACAAGTAAATGCTTATATTTTACACTACCCGAACTCAAACATAGTAAAAGGGGTGTACAATGCAATACATCTAAAACCCTTTAAAGAATAAAATCTTCCTACAAATTTCCTAAATTCCTAAAATTACGAATTTTATAAATTAATTTATCTTTATAATATGTGAATAAACTTTATAATCACTTATAAATGCAAAATATCGCAAACATATATGTTTAATTCTCTAATACAAACAAACTTTAAAATGTAATGAATCTTGTAGAACTATATTTTATTATAAAATTTAGTGAAAAAAGTGAAAAGTGAAAAGTGAAATTAAGTTTACTTTACTTTTTGTGGTAGAACAATTTAATACAAATTTTAAGTAAATAGAGTGCAATTTAATTTAAGATCTTTTTTTGTAAAAAATTGGAAATAATTGTGATTAAAATATTGCATAAATTCTATCTCTTTTTAGCCATTATAAATAACGAATAAATTCAAATCACTGTTGTTTCCAAATTGAAATTCATATTGTAATAATTTAAAAATTAAGATTAAAAAAAAGAAAAAAAAACCTCACAGTGGAAATTTTATTTTCATACAAACTTTTCAATTAATAATAAGAAAACTTTTATAAAAAAAAATTTTTCAGAAAATTTTGCTTCGATTTTTTATCAGATTTTCCTTCCGGGATTTTCAACCCCGAAGAAAAATCTTGGCCGGGGGATATCTGTAACGTCGCATGTGGCAGGCGCTCGGTAATATCAAAGAATTTCCATGTGAAGTTTCCCTATAAATGAAAATCTTGAAGATCAAACCAAGAAAATCAACAAGTGTCACTTTTGAAAAAGATTAGACAATAGTTTAAACATTCATGTTATGTCAATTGTATAAAAATTTTAGCAATGGGAATTACAATATATTCTATTAGTAAGAGTGAGAAGGTAGATAAATGTAACAAAGATGATTGAACAACACATTTGGTTGGTCAAGAGGGACTACATCAGGGGTAGTTCTAAGAAATAATGTTATGTACTTAAGGGAATTATTTATCTCACTCTCTCATATAAGAAATTATATTTTTAACTCAAATAGAAGATTATGGAACATTCTAAATAAACAAAAACAAGAAATTTTATGACGAACTTGAACAAATGTATTATTATTGGCATTTTAACTTTTCAAGTAACAACTTCGTGAGATAATCGGGTCCCCTTTCCCTCACAAACGGTCTGCATATAATTAACATTTTATATTTATATTATTTCGTTATTGTTACAAGTCGAATTTATTATCATTGTTAATTTTGTTAATTAATTTGAATATTTAAATAAATAATTATATTTATCTGATTGAATCAACGCGAGTGTTTTATTTATCGATTCACCAATACACGCGGTTGTACACTTTGTATCACCGAAACATCCGAACCCATGGCGACCTACAGAGACGAAACGTAAGGAGAACATCGCGTGGGCATAGAAAACCCACAACCTGTGACGGATATAGACTTTCTAGATTACCCGAATCAAGGGCGGCCTTACACAATACACACAGGTGGTTGAATGGTTACCGGATTGGGGCGTCTGTCGAACAGAGGATTGTTGGCCTAGTGGCAAGACACCTGGCTAGTTACCAGGAGATCCTGGGTTCGATTTCCAGATGATCCAGTTTGATAATTTTTCAATCACTTTGTGATTTCTAATTTACATGTGGGTTTTGGTCATACTAACCAAAGAAATCGAGTGCTTAAAATTTCAATTTAGCTGAACGATAAGTGAACATATGAATACTGCGCGTGTTTAAATGCAAACAAAAGTTTGTCATGCGTCGTAGTGTTTCACAAGCATTCGATAATATTTGAAATTGAAAAATTGTAACTGTTTCTCGCATTACAGAGAGTACCAATACACATAGGTGGTTGAACGGTTATCGGATTGAGGCGTCTGTCGAACAGAGGATTGTTTGTCTAGTGGCAAAACACCTGGCTTGTTACCGGGAGATCCTGGGTTCGATTCCCAGACGATCCACTTTGATAATTTTTTCAATCACTTTGTGATTTCTAATTTACATGTGGATTTTGGTCATACTAACCAAAGAATCGAGAGCTTGAAGTTTCAGTTTAGCTGAACGATAAGTGAACATATGAATACTGGGTGTGTTTAAATGCAAACAAAAGTTTGTCATGCGTAGTAGTGTTTCACAAGCATTCGACAATATTTGAAATTGAAAAATCAATACCCTATATAGATGTATTTCGGTATACAGTGGCCATCCAATGGTACGTACTCCGATTTTACGTAGTGACGTCAGCGATTTAGTGGGGTTCCCCTCTCACAGATATGTTGTTGTTTGTCTGTGTTGGTGAAAATTTATGTACCAAGCCCGAGTCAGGGCCGTAGGTAATATTGTCTGAGGATCTCGTAGCCTTTAAAAATTTTAAAATTTCACTGAAGATATATATGCACATATTCTGTATACGTAATATGCAAAATGCAAATGTAAAATTAGTAACGTAAAATTCTAGAATATTCTAATCATCAACTAGCAGAGATATCAAGAAACAAACTTCACCGTTGAATTGGTCATTAAAAATGAAATTAAACAGTGTAGTTTGACAAAAATTCTAGAATGTTCTATTTGTCAACTAGCAAAGATATTAATAATGTGTTTAACGTCCGTTTTTAAGATTTTTCAATCTATAACAGACGCCACCCACATCATTATTTGTATGCCTTTATTTATACATTACATATTATTTTACGTTACATGATACATTTAATGATGTGGGTGGAGGACAAGGAAAGTGGGGCTGGGGGCTAGGATTTGGAAGGTGTACGTCTGCAGCCGTTTTCTTAAGGAACTATGCCGATATTCATCTGGAGTCGTGAAGGGAAACTGCAGAAAACCTTCACAAGCATAGCCGGCCGCGGGATTTGAACCCTCGACCTACCAGTCGGCAAGCGCTAGGCGCACAAGCACGCTCGGCCACTCCGCTGGTACTAGCAAAGATATTAAAAAATCAATTGTACCATTTAATTGTCCATTGAAAAAGAGATCAAATTACACAGTTTGACAAATGTTCTGGAATATTCTATTCGTCAACTAGCAAAGATATTCAAAAACAAACGTCGCCATTGAATTGAGTACCAAAAAGGAGACCACATAACATATTTTGAGAAATGTTCTAGAATATTCTATTTGTCAACTAACAAAGATATTTGAAAATCTACTGCACCACTTAATTGCCCAACCGAAATTAAACTAAAGCATCTTTTACGCTGATGAATTACTGGGCCGATTTATTTGAGTTTAATATATATTGTGTACCCACCTTAGGCGAAGTAATAAAAAAAATTAACATAATATCCCTTTATTATACTAATTTTTTTTAATTTTTAAATTTAAGAAAAATTTTTTTTTGGCACTTACGCGTTAGTGACACCCACCATTTTTTGTTCAATAATTTGTCTCTTAATACTCTATAACATATATTTTTATGGAAAAATTTTAGTTGGTAGAACATAGTAATATTTCAATACAAATGCATGCCATGTTCGGTACTACATATATTACTTATGTATAAAAAGGACCATAAAGTAAAGCATCTGCCTTATTTCTAAAACACAGTAGGACTCTTAAGGTGCCTGTACACCGAAAAAATAGCAAAAACATGTTGAAAACAAAAATGTTAATAACAAAAATGTTATCGACATTTGTGTAAATATCTTTTGAAAATGTTAACATTTATATGCTAATAACAATTGTTTCTGACATAAATTGAGTAACATTTTAAATCACCTCATTGAGTATTTATAGCATTGTTAATAACACTGCTAATCACAAAGTTAAATAACAATGCTACTAACAATCTTACTAGCGATGTTAATTACAAACAAAACATGCTATTAACATATTATTTATGTTTGAACTTCCCATATTTTTAGTAGTATTGTATCCTTCTACCTTGAAAATGAATTCTCAAAAAAAACTTGCTATTGCAGCAGCTTGTGTGGTTATTATTGGGATTACAAATCAACGTAAAAAAAGAAGATTGTGGGTCCGTCCCTATCTTCAAAAAAGAAACACGCATAATGGACAAATAATACTAAATGATTTGAAAAAAGATGAGAGAAAAATGAAACTAGGAGATCTGTCATTTGATAGTTTCCATAGTTTTTTGAGAATGTCAAGCAGTGACTTTGAATATCTCATAAACGTTACCGGTCCAAAAATAGCACGCCAAGATACGAATTATCGAAAAGCTATTTCAGTCACTGAAAGACTTACTCTTACCTTGCGCTTTTTAGCCACAGGTGACAGTTTTGATAGTTTAATGATATTGTTTAGAATCTCAGTATCAAGTATATCTAAAATTATACCAGAAGTGTGTCAAGCTTTGATAGACGGTTTAAAGGATTACGTTAAGGTATGTAAAAAAATAAATGTATTATATATTATGTTAAATTAGAATTGCCTTTATATATTTATTTTTATTTTTTAATTTATATTCTTTTTTCAGTGTAGCTTCCGCAAACAACTGAAGAATGGGAGAAAGTGGAAAAAGATTATGAAAAACTATGGAATTTCCCATACTGTTTGGGAAGTATTGATGGGAAACATATTGAAATTGTGGCTCCACCTAATAGCGGTAGTGACTATATAAATTACAAGGATTATTTTAGTATTGTACTTCTTGGTGTCGTTGATGCTCACTATTGCTTTCTTTATGCCAATGTTAGTTGTCAAGTTCGAATCTCTGACGGTAGTGTCTACGCTAATAGTTCACTTAAAAAATTAATTGACTCTCTTCAGTTGAACACTCCTGAGGATTCTCCTTTGCCGGGAAGAACTATGAAAATTCCTTACGTATTTGTAGGGGATGATGCTTTTCCTTTACAAGTAAATATGATAAAACCGTTTAAAGGCGAATATGAAAAGGGATCTTCAGAAAGAATTTACAACTATCGAATTTGCAGAGCACGAAGAGTTGTGGAAAACGCTTTTGGAATACTATCTGCAGTATTTCGTGTATTAAGAAAGCCTATGGCTTTACATCCTCATAAAGCAATCCTAGTTTCCACAACTTGTATCCATTTACACAACTTCCTGAAGAAGAGTCGAACGTCAAATCAAACTTATTGTCCACCTGGTATGCTTGACCAGGAAAATCACTTGACAGGTGAAATCACACCTGGACAATGGAGAAATACAAATGATGCTAACAGATTTTTAGTACCATTAAAAAAAGTAGCAAGACGAGCACCGATGGAGGCTCACACAGTTCGTCTTGAATTTGCTAATTATTTTTCTTCACCTGAAGGACGTATAAATCGACAGGCAATAGTTGAATAATATTAGATACAGGAAAAAAAATCTTTGTTATTTAAACAGACTTCTTGATTACAAAATACAAAACATTATTGAACAATTACAAAATTTGTTTTGATTTGTTCTCCCTTTACATTATTCTGATGATGACATTCATTGGCATCGAAATCGTTAATAAAGATTGTTATATTTTTGTGTTTATCATCAAATGAAATCAATTTAACACTTTAAATGATTAAGACGAGTTAACTCGTCCTGCAATATGGCGGCTCAAAATGCTTTGATATGTATATATTCACTAATACAGGTACCGCCATCTATGACATAGTTGAGTATAATTTATATTTTGCAAATTCCTAGGGTTCACTTTTTTATGTTGGAATCTGATTTTCTTTCTTTTTTTTGTAACCTTATCTATTGTACTTGTAACTGGCAGTAAAAGGTTTGGTATTTTGAGACAGAAAATTTTCTCTATGGTTAAAATAAAAGACTTAAGGACTGATACTTGACTGTGTTTGAAATTTGTATTAAAAGTTTGTGTTTGCATTATAAAATATATTATTATATGTTATTTATAAAATAATGATAATAATAAATTTGTTTATGTACATACCTATTAATACTATGAATAGAAATTATTTTTTGCGAATAAAAATTTTTAAACACACCTAATTGTGATAGTCATTTATTTTTTTAAAAAATATAAAAGAAAACACAAGAAATTCAAAATTTTACGTACGTTAATAATATTATATGAGAAATTTATTTATTTATTTATTTATTTATTTATTTATTTTTTATTTATTTATTTATTTATTTTTTTTTTTTTTGTAAAAACATAAAAGAAAAAATACAAAAAAAAACAAAATTTTACATATTCGTACATTCATAATATTATGATATATATTATGTATATTCTGTTACTCTGTATGATAATTCATGTAATATGAAGCAACGTTATTATTCGAATTTTCATCTCTTGTTTCAAAAGTAGCTTGTGATACTGTAGGATCGTTCCCTATAGTACTTGTTGAGGAAGAAGCAGGTGATAGTGAAACTATTTCATACGACTCATTTTCTGGTGTTTGACAACCAGAGCTTGTATTCAGTACATTTAATTCTAAATATGTGTCCATATCCACATTAAAAATAATATTATTTATATTATGTTGGACAATAGCCCGTGTACGTTTATCGTAACTTCTTACAGTGGCCATCCAATGGTACGTACTCCGATTTTACGTAGTGACGTCAGCGATTTAGTGGGGTTCCCCTCTCACAGATATGTTGTTGTTTGTCTGTGTTGGTGAAAATTTATGTACCAAGCCCGAGTCAGGGCCGTAGGTAATATTGTCTGAGGATCTCGTAGCCTTTAAAAATTTTAAAATTTCACTGAAGATATATATGCACATATTCTGTATACGTAATATGCAAAATGCAAATGTAAAATTAATAACGTAAAATTCTAGAATATTCTAATCATCAACTAGCAGAGATATCAAGAAACAAACTTCACCGTTGAATTGGTCATTAAAAATGAAATTAAACAGTGTAGTTTGACAAAAATTCTAGAATGTTCTATTTGTCAACTAGCAAAGATATTAAAAAATCAATTGTACCATTTAATTGTCCATTGAAAAAGAGATCAAATTACACAGTTTGACAAATGTTCTGGAATATTCTATTCGTCAACTAGCAAAGATATTCAAAAACAAACGTCGCCATTGAATTGAGTACCAAAAAGGAGACCACATAACATATTTTGAGAAATGTTCTAGAATATTCTATTTGTCAACTAACAAAGATATTTGAAAATCTACTGCACCACTTAATTGCCCAACCGAAATTAAACTAATGTAAACCAAATGTCCGATTTTGACAAACAATTTTTGGTATCTGACGAATAGAATATTCTAGAACATTTATGAAAATGTGCTATTCCGTCTTTTATTCGATGACCAATTAAATGGTGCAATCGATTTTTCGATATCTTTGTTAGTTGACGAATAGAACATTCTAGAATTTTTGTAAAAATGTGCTGCTTATTCTAATTTTTAGTGCGCAATTCAATAGTGAAGTTTGTTTTTTGGTATCTTTGCCAATTCACGAGTAGAATATTCTAGAATTTTTGTCAGCTTCCGCTAATTGGCATCTTTTACGCTGATGAATGCGATAGTGAAGTTGATTTTTGGACAGTTTTCTAAAAGTTGTCACTCATATTCATTAGTATAACATTCGATTTCCTTTGTCTACACAACCGAATTTTTAGTGTAAATTGTCTCTTAAGATAATATTGTTTTAAATAAATTCAGATAAATAATATTTACCAACCCCCCAAAACAAAAGTTTACCGACGCCCCTGATCTTCCGATTTTACGTACTTCCCCTTAAATTTGCACCGACCACTACGTAAAATTGGATTTGTGGTGTAATTTAAAGGCGATATGGTCTGCATACGCAGAACATTCATCTCTCTTTTCAGAGCCAAGCTTTTTCATTATAGAATAAGCTTCCGCGATCCTTGGATCCTCAGCTTTCTTTTTTGAAATTTTTTTCGGACTAAGAAACTGCTTACGTTTGCCAAGTGATATTTTTTCAATAGAAGTTTCTCGTTCCTGATCTACATTCGTTTCATCGTCATCATTACTGTTTTTGGATTTCTCACTGAATTCAGTGACCTGCAAGATATATTAATATTGCTAATACACTATCTAAAAAAATTCAATTACTACTAGGTGGGATGAAATGTGGAACAAGATAACAAAAACCTAACTACTCAATCACAATTAAATAATTATTTTAAATAGGTCTCAATTTATAAATTTTTTTTATGTTTATGAATAATTTTTTTGTTTTAAATAGTATCATTTCAAAATTGTAAAAAATAAAATTTGGTGTACTAGAAAATTAACATTTAAAATATTACCTCAACTCCTATATCTGTTGTTTTGTGTGGTTTCCATTTATCTTGCAAAAACAACAAGCTTTGAAAAGCAAACCACTTACAACTATTTTCATGAGTCACATCGACACCGTCTCCTGAATGTCCTTTTAATTTTTTGATTTCACGTTGAAATTGCCCAATTAAAATTTTAATTTTTTTTCTACTTCTACCCATTCGCAGTTAAAAACTTTTCCTATCTCCTTCCAAGCATCATACCGTTTTTGCTTATCTTTATAAGTAACAACCCTTTGATTCCATAAACAGTCATATTTACGGTATTCTTCAATTAATTGTAAAGTTTTTTCCTTCGACCATTCCATTTTACGTTTGAATTTATTTTTATAAGAACTAATAAAGCAACTAACAACAAACGTGCGTGCAAAAACATGTATTTTGAAAATACGTATCATATGTATGATATGTATCATATGTAGCACATGTATAAGTATATTTACACAATAATAATAGCTCAGTAGGCAATAGTAGATTTATTAATTATTACAAATTACAAATTGACTAGGCAACAAGCGCGCTAGAATGTTTTTAACATGTTTTAATTCCCAATTAACTTGTTTTTAGCATTTTGTTATTGACATCCTTTGATCTAGACCGCCTCTAGATCGATAGCAAAAATTGTGCTATTAACAACGTTATCAACAATTGTTTTTAACTTGTCAATGAAAAATATAACAAATGTGGAAAGCAAATGTTATTAACAAAAGTTGTCATGGAATCTCAACAAACATGACAATTCAGACCAAACACCGCGTTTCGCAACAAAGTCAATAGCAAAAATGTTATTAAATATTTCAGTAAACCGTAACATGTTAATAGCAAATGTTATTAACAAATGTTGATAGCAAATGTTATTAACAATTATTTATCCAATATTAAAAAATTGTTAAAAACATTACTAATAACACGCGTTATTAGCAATGTTATCTTTGGTGTACAGGCACCTTAAGGAGTGCAATAAAATGTTCTCTTCCCCCCTGAGTTGCAGTTCTTGGAGTTCCTGTGACGGTCTAAAAAAATATATATTTTGAGTTGTTATAAAAAATATGTTTTAACTTGCTAAAAAATAATTTTCAAGGTTCATTTTACCATAAATCTGAATATTTGAATGAAATCGATAAAAAATTTATCTCAGCATACTTACTAATTAAAATTATATCTAAATCAACAAAAATTATAAGTTTTAGAAACTTTATTCAAATAAAGATAATAATAATAACAATAATACGTCTTAAATGTTATATTGCTTTAATAACATTAACTTAAACATTAACTTAATAAACTGGAACAAAAAACTTCAACAATGTATAGTAATAACAACAATCCGGCTAAAACCTGTTGTAGTTATTACATGTACATATAACTAACTTGAAGAAAGTAGGGTAGATTTGTAAGCAATATGTAGCTCGTCCCTCTCACTTGATATTTTTGTTGCATTTCTTAAGGAGGTGCAGAAAGTGGATTTTTTCTGTAATATAATTACATACGTCATAACTACGACAAACAAGCTTAGACAAACGTCTAGCTTTATCTGCCGTTTGTCTTATTTTGTTAACACGATGACGGGTCATGGGGAATTATAACGAAATAACCAACTGGTATACTATTTTGACAGCTAATCAACATTGTATGAAATTGTTGACATCGTAAGAGGTGGTGTATGAACTAACAAAGTTTCACTTGACGTCTTACAAAGGAAAAAACTCTAACAAAAGAGAAATCAATGTCTATTTTGTTTTACTGATAAAAAAAGACAAACGGCAGATAGTGTTGGACTTTTGTAAATTTAGGTAGTTTATCGTAGTTATGAACGTATGTAATTATATTATTTTAGAAATAGGGTAGATATTTTACTTTATAGTCCTTTTTATACGTAAGTAATATATGTAGTACCGAACATGGCATGCATTTGTGTTGAAATATTACTATGTTCTACCAACTAACATTTTTCCATAAAAATATAAGTTATAGAGTACTAAGAGACAAATTATTAAACAAAAAATAGTGGGTGTCGCTAACGCGTAAGTGCCAAAAAAAAATTTTCTTAAACTTAAAAATTTAAAAAAATTAGTATAATAAAGGGATATAACGTTAATTTTTTTTTAAATACTTCGCCTACGGTGGGTACACAATACTTATATATTAAACTCAAATAAATTGGCTCAGTAATTTCGTCAAAAAAAAAATTTTTTTGAAAATTTTTGTCTGATAGTGTATTCATAAACTATTAGCCTCGGAGGGTTGAAATTTGGTAGGAATGTATCTAGGGCTAAGAAGTATTATTTCCTATAAAAACAATTAATTTTGCGTCAAGGGCCGTTTTCCCTATCTTACCCGGCTATGTCCTTTATATTTAACTAAATTATATCAATAAAAAAAAAAAAGAAAAAAAAATTTTTCTTTTACATTCTAATAAGAATACATATTATATTAAATTGCAGTAAAAGAAATTTAATTTTGAATTTCTGTGTGGATTTTCAGGTTGATTTTATAATATATGAGTTGAATATCAATATTAGATAAGTTATCTAATAAAATTTAATTAATATTAATAATTTTATTAATTAATCGAATTTAATTATGATTGAAATATATTAAAATTTTGAATATTTTATTATTTTTAAGAATTTTGTATCTTTTGTAAACTATACGTAAGATAGACATGACACATTGGAGAGATACCATAATTTTGTAACTTTTGAGAATTTTGCTTTGAATTTTGCCGAAACAGTTTTAGTTTCTGTGAAGGGGGGATTATGTCGTGGAACCCCCATAAACACGGCATGATAAAAAATATTATGCACACGACATAACTCAGATGTTATGAACAATTAACGTACCTACTAAATTAGATGGCGTTATAATAGATTTTGAATATGTGTACATGTGTAACAGGGAAATTACCGAGTTATGTTGATAACTTAATGATGAGAGGAGAGGTGGTGATGCCAACTGCGCCTCTATTGAAGTAAGGGAGAGATGAATGGAGTAGTATTATAAGATGGATATCTTACTTATATGGGAGGAACTGACAAAATTGGTCACGAAAATGGTACATAAAGGCTTTCTTTGTTTACCACTCGTGGCGTTAATAATCCACGAATACTGGTGTGAATATAGCGAATATAGTAATATAAAACGGATAAAACAGAATGTAAATACAGTACTTTATTCTCAAATGGAAACACGTCGGGACTAGGAAAGTGAGTGTTTCCACTTGAGAATCACCAATGTCAGTTGATGATATTTAATAATAAGTAAATACATGTAAAAATTATATATGTATGAAATAAACTCTTATAGTTTAAATTACTTTATACGGTGGATATCCAATGGTACTGACTCCGATTTTACATAGTGACGTCAGCGAATTATATAATATACAATATAAATGATGTGACGCAAAATAAAAATTGTTAAGTTTATTTTAAAAACGATCGAAAAACGCATTTTATAACTGAGTTAAACATTGAAAAAGATTCCAGAAGATTCTATTCGAAAGTTAACAAAAATAATATAGAAGCTCGCGTTTCCATTTGAGAGTGTTCCATTTGAGAATAAGAACTGTACCGCTTTCGTATCCGACGAACACGAGTGCCATCTTTGATTTAAACACTTTTTTGAATACATTGAGTTTCGTCTCCTTGTCTAATCTCCATAGAGCGATGTTTGGATCGTGAAACTAAATAAACAGATGTATTTCTAATAGATATAAATTAGCTATTATTCAGAAGCACGGCTCCACCTATTTTTGGCTCTAAAAGAAAAACTACTGCTCCGATTTTAATGATTATTTTTTTTTAAAATGTTCGCCGTTACGGCGGATTAGTTTACAAAAATTCTATAACTCGATATTGACAATGGAAAAGCTGGGAAACTGTTTTAAAATTTGAAAGAATTCAATTTTTTTAAATTTTCTTTTGTCATTTTGTGTGTCTGCGTTTATGTCAATTTTTGAGTACATATTTCGATAAAATCGACTAAAATAAACAATTTTTAAACAATAAAAAAAATCGATATCTCACTTAGTTTTCAAGATATCAAACGCGAAAATTAGAAAAATTGGCTTAATGGTAACAACTATGATTATCCCAACGCCGTAATTTGAGTGCATATTCTGGTAAAATCGGGCAAAATAAATACTTTTTCAAGAATAAAAAAAAATCGGTATTTCACTTCGTTTTCGAAATATTGAGCCCGAAAGTTATGGAAATTGACTTTAGGTGCGTAACTACGACTCCCTGAGAGCCGTAATTTGAGTGCATATTCTGGTAAAATCGACCAAAATAAACACTTTTTCAAAAATAAAAAATCGGTATCTCACTTCGTTTTCGAAATATTGAATCCAAAAATTGTGACAATTGACTTTTGGTTGATAAATTACGACTCCCTGAGGGCCGTGATTTGAGTGCATATTGTGACAAAACCGGTCAAAATAAACACTTTTTTAAGAATAGATAATCGATATCTCTCTTCGTTTTAAATAGATCGAGCGTCAAAGTTTGAAAGTAGTATATGAACTGGTTTTTTATAGTTTTATACATAATTTGTCAATGCAGAACAATTTAAAATACACAGTTTACGATGTTCAATAGATGTGTTATATTGGCGCTAATTTGCAGGGATGATTCGGGGGGCGGGATCCGTAGGTCTCTATCCTAACTTTGTTCCCATCGTCTATGCCCCATCCGTGTGAATTTAATTGACTTGAGGGTTACTTTATGATAATTCTTATGACAATAATTAATTAATTAATAACACACTATATATACTTTGAAAAAAATACCACTCTTATTCAATTAATTTTGCGACATGTTTTGATCCATACGGCTATCATTTTTTAGTGTAGTCGTAGTTCCAGTAGCGGCGTCGCAGTTTCATAGTGCGTGTAGTACGCTGGACAACAATGAAAACTCGAAGATATGCGGCATTAGGAGAATTTAATTTAAATAAGGCCAATTAATTTTGTTTTATGTGTGTGTAAGTGTATTAAATGAATAAGAAAAGTTAATAATAATAACAACTGTAATATTATCTTTTTACAGAGGATTTATAAACATTATTTAAAACTGAAAATAACGGATATAACCTTTCACGATGATCAGGATAGTGACGTCGGAATAATGATTCTGCAATATATCCCGACATATGCTCTTCTTTACGACCATAGGTCGGAATATCGGATTGTAGATAGCGCCACGAACGCTCGATATTCTGCGTATGAGCTCCAGTCTCCGGATCCACGAAGTTATGTGAATGGTTCACAGTGAGATGCCTAAAACCTAATGTATTACATTGTAAAAAAAGATTTTGTATCAGATAAGTTAAGATTTTCACTTTAATTAAATTGATCCCACATATAGAATGCATCCTTAAAACCTTATTTTCGGGCAAAGGGTAATTAAATAATTATTTAGAAGTGAAGTTAAAAGTGAATATTGAAAAAAAGTAGTACTGAAGCTTTATTTTTTTTAGTAATAGTTATATATATATATATATATATATATATATATATATATATATATATATATATATATATATATATATATATATATATATATATTAATTATCGTACCTAAAAAGCAGTACATGATACAGTAGATGACAGTACAGTTATATATATATATATATATATATATATATATATATATATATATATATATATATATATATATTAATTATCGTACCTAAAAAAAAGTACGCATATATTCTTACTGAGCAATGTGTATGAACGAAATCTCCGGGAGCAGCGGAGCCCCATCACGGAAGTCGAATTTTTCCTTTCATCTTCGGTATTGAGTGTCTACAAGCGAAATGAAATTGAAAGTCCACAAGCGATTTGTCATGTTGGTGGTTTCAAAACTGATGATGAGTGTCCGGTTGATCGGGGCTTTAAAAAAAGGTTTTAAGTTTTTAAGGACTGAATCTCAGTAAATTTCAATTTTGTCCCGATAGCAGTTGACAGGGAAAAAGCCAACACAATTCGTACGAGGGCATTTCTACCCATGCTTATCCGCCAATTGCCTTTGTGTTTTATTTTTAAATATTAAAAAAGGAACTTAAATAGTAAACTGGAAGGCTTTTATGAAGATATTTTTTCTTTCCAAAAAAATCCAAAATTTCTATTTTATAAATAATAAAAATCCAAAATTCCTAATTTATAAATAAACAGTGACTTTAATAACATTTTTAAATTACTTAATATGTATGTATTTCATTTGTTAAAAAATTATATTCACTTTTTTTTTAATTTTTTAAAATTACTATTCGCCTACTTGTATTTAAAATAAAAATAATGCATTTAAAACACATTTAACAATAGCATTAAATTCCGATGTAAAAATGGGAGAAGTGGGGGGAAAAGTAATGTGGACTCCCTAAAAGGTACTAGCCGGATACTAACTGAATACACGTACAAAATTTCAGCCCTCTAGGTTTCCTTAGAGAGTCTCTAGACGTGAGTAGCAGTTTTTGGCCGGTTTGGGGCCCTCCTCCCTCCTCCCGATTTTTTTAACGACTGTGAGAGCAGATAGGTAAGCTATGTCATCTAGATGGCGTTGCTGGTCTGAACCACTGTGAACTCTGTACCTTGATTCACAATTCCATGAAAATATGGCGTTGCTAGTCGGAACCACAGCGAATTCTGTACCTTGATTCGAAATTCCATGAAAAGATGGTGTTGCTAGTCGGAACCGCCGCGAATTCTGTACCTAGATTCAAAATTCCATGAAAAGATGGCTCTCGTAGTCTAGATCCTGTGTGTAAGTTTGAAAAATTGTCAATAGATGGCATCGAAAACCTTTTTTCGATAGTTAAACTAGCCATTAAAAGATGAGGTTGCTAATCTGAGCTACCACGAACTCTGTACCTAGATTCAAAATTCCACGAAAAGGTGGCGTTGCTTTCATAAGTTTATCATATTTTTATCTGAAAACAGGTTTAAAGTTGTATAAATTGTCAGCTGACGTCATTAGAAGATTTCTGTCTAATATGCAAAAAATGAATTTTATCGTATGATTTCATATTTTTATCTGAAAACGGGTTTATACAGGTTTTCTCTAAATAAAAACACATTTTTTTTGTTTTAATAAATTTATTTTAAAAGAAATATTTTTTACAATAAAATATTTAAATGTTATTACAATAATATTTGTATATGGATATGACATTTTCCATGGCGCAAGTTGCTCCAGAATGATGGCCGCATCGAGGGCTAGTGTATGTTGATGTTATGATTCTCAACTTGGGGCAAATTGTCATTTCTTCAAAGTTCATAATGGGTGCTGACGGTAGTAGTCGTTTCAAATACCGCACTTTTTCTTCTCCCTTCGTATAGATGATTCGAGTTCCGTGTAGATTGTTTATTAAAATGTATTGTAGTTCCTCGTATTCAATATGTCCGTCCATCCAGGAGAACCCATGATGATTTTTCCGCAACCAGCGAGCTGTGCGTTGATCTTTTTCACTTAATCCACAAAACGGTATTGGTGATTTGAATACACAGTGCTGTAGTATATAATCTTCACCACAATTTTCTTCGGAAGAATCGAATTTCAGCACAACCAATTCCTTTATGTAGAATTTCCCATTTGTTGAATTTGGAAATCCTTGCAAGTCAACAATTGCTGCGTCGGTCTTCATTGTGCGTTGTGTAGAGCGAAACTTATAGCTGGATTGCGATGTTTTTATACATATTTTGTAACAATATTCGTCAATGGATTATATTGAACCACACGATCATGTAGTAGAAGGCAAAATGCTGATGTATTCTCTGACACCTCCTTCAACGTTTTAAATTCAATTCGAATATCCACTGGTCCACTTTTCAAAGTTTCGTTTTGATGAGAACAATCGATGAATATAATTGGCGCGATATTCTTGAATTGCGTTTTGCTTAAAAGCGGTTCATTCTTCTTACAATCATAATATGCTTACTGAAATTTCGAATACATGTGATATGCTACTGCATATCTATCATTACTGAAATCCAAATTCAAATCCATGTACGGGTATTTCGCAGAATTTAAATAAACTTTGACGTCTGAAAGTTCACAGTGATCGAAAATACTGGAATCTTTATCTTTTTTATTTCGTCGATTCGTTTGTAGAGCGAATATAATGTAGCGTGGTTTCTCCAGTTGAGTCGATGTTTTCACCGTCCAAATGTTTTGTCTCACTGTTGGAATCGTTGGCTGTATATGCATATCCCATGATCGAAAAGCAATTGTAATATCTCGACTATTTTCCACATACTTCAACAACTTCAGTTTCTGTTCATCTGCAACTGTAACGTGTGGAACCATCCATTGAATTTTATGTATATGGAAAGTGACGTCATCCGTTGGTGATATGACTGCATCGTGATCCGTCCGAGCTCGAGTCAGAATTAGCTGATGTTTTGCGTTGATGATAACTTTCTTGTAATGGTTAAGAAATCCAAACATCCGCACCAATGGTAGACAGAAATTGAAGTAGCCTTTTTCCGTCACTTTAATTGTTTCACCTGGACACCATCCGGCGTTGTAGAGTAGTTTGCTTTCATTTTCGTTTAATGCCAAATAATTGATTAACGTTGTTGTCGGTCCCACGTACTTGCATTGATCGATTTCCACGTCGTTCAGTTCATATCGTATTTCTTCAAACAGGTACGCCAATGAATTGTTGGATAATTCCGCTGTAGTCGATACTGTTTTATCACTCTTCAACAATTGTCCTTCCACATACAGACAATTTTCGTGCGGCAGCAGGATCAGATCTTGGTTTTGACAGCAGATTCGTATTTCGTCGCTGTTTCCAAACGCATTTAGAAACGGCGAATAGCAGTGATACTCGATGTTTGAAATGCTCTCATCGAAATCGATTCCAGTATTGATGCTTAAAATGCTGCTCATTTTTTTCTCTTCAGCTTGAAACCCAATTGTCGAAGAAATTGTTTGTTCTCTCTTGTTAATGGTGGTCGTTGTTGCTTCTTCCTCGCCGATCCGTTCACCTTGGTGCGCCCCCTTTAGTGTTTCCAAAATAACAGAATAAAAGAAAAAATCTTCTCAATTAATTAAAATTTACCTTAATAACAACTAAAAATATTAAATAAAAAATATAAAAATATTATAATAGACTCTATTAAAAATTTATTGAAAATGTACTCAGCAACTCGTTGTTAAACCATAAAACACATTGTTGAAAAACATAGCCGTAATACTACTCTATATAATTGACAGAAATACCAAATTAAGGTTGACCTGTTTCTCTTGAGTGTTAGCGGATATTTTAAAATTGATTTTAAATCACTTTATAGTTAGTTGGAAATTCTATTTGACGCGAAGGCACTTGCCCCAGATGCGCATTTACCCCCACTTTACCCTATTTAAAAAGCTAAGCTTGTGAAACGTTATTTTGAAAAATCAAATAGTAGATGATATTAAAACTAGGTAGTAAGATTATAAGTTAGTTAGGTTAAGGTTATAAGTTTTTTTTTTTCAAATTTTAGGTAGATGATAAAAAACTAGGTGGTGAGGCTAGTTAAGGTTAGGTTAGTTTAGTTAGTTTTGACAATATACTTCGTCTTTGATATAAAAACTAATTAGGTTAAGGTTATAGGTGGTGAGGTTAGTTAAGGTTAGATTAGTTTAGTTAGTTTTGACAATATACTTCGACTTTGATATAAAAACTAATTAGGTTAAGGTTATAGGTGGTGAGGTTAGTTAAGGTTAGGTTAGTTTAGTTAGTTTTTGACAATATACTTCGACTTTGACATAAAAACTAGGTGGTGAGGGTAGTTAAGGTTACCCTTTGCCCGAAGGTTAGGTTAGTTGTGACAATATACTTTATGATTAAATATAACGCAGAACAAAAACATAAGTATTTACAAGATATTGCTACATTTTTATCTGTGTAATATTTTAACAAAATAATAAATAAATAAACTTAAGGTTATTTTGTCGTTCGGTTATTTTGTCCACAGTTATATAACTGTGGACATACATACATACTGTGGACATACATACTACATACACCTAAATTATTATTAATAATAATAATAATTTAGGTGTATGTATATGTCAATAAGTTGGTAATATTTGTATGTAATGTTAATAAGAAACAAAAAAAAAGGAATTTTAAATTTGCTTTTTGCAAAAGAAGGCGTAATTTTTATCTATAAGATAACATCAAAGTTATATTTTCCTAAAACGTAACAAGAACATAACAATGTTACGTCACATTGTTACGTTTATGAGTGGGAAATTGTAAGTTACATGTGAGTCTCATGTGACTCACATGTTATGTAACATGTGACTTTCAGTTCTGTCACTGTGACATAAAATTTACAGCAAAATGTTCACTGGGATTTTGTCTAATGGGTCATACACAATCAATGAAATAAGAAATAAGGAATAAGAAGTATGCCATCTAGTGACGTTGAATGGAACTTTAATGAAATAAGAAATAAGGAATAAGGAATAAGAAATAAGAAGTATGCCATCCAGTGATGTTGAATGGAACCACAGAATAATCAGAAGCCAAGTTGCTATCTCTGCACTAGTGATACCAGTGTAGACAAAAAATCCCCTCCAGTTCCCACCACTATGTTGTGTAGGTATACACTGTTTATAGTGGTGTTGGTTTGATATTTGCAACTGTGTCAGTTGTCACACACACAATTACAAAACACGTATTGTCGGACAGAGCAAGGTGGGGTCCAAGCTAACAATGGTCTAACAATACATTACAATGCGTTGTGTATTCGGTGACGGACATCGACTAACTAAATGCCTTAACCGGTATCAAGCACACTCAAGCACACTGCTATCCACAACTTTTTACACATACGCTTAGGGCTTGAATGGAACTCTAACGTAACTGGTCATAGATATAAATATGTAGGTATTTTTTTACGTCAAAATTCGGAATTTTTTTCACTTAGTGAGAAAAAAGTCATCACGAACGTTACTTTTTCATGAATTCTGATGTACAAAAATACCTACCGGAAAGAAGTTGGCGCCGAAAGTTGGAAAATCTTTCTGTTTTTTATATGGCTAAATTGCTCCCAAATTGCTTCTTTGGAATCAGTAATTGCTCCACCTGGAACTTAATTACTTAATTAGTTATTTACAAACAAAAAAACTTTTTTGTTTAACTATTTCTATTATCAAAATCTTGTCAAATAATGCATTTTTATACAATTACTTTATATAAAAAAATTGCTCCCAATTTGCTCCATCTAATTTAAAAGTTAGTTATTAATTTCTCTGAATAATACTTCTCTAAAAAATATATTAAAACAAAAAATATTATGAATTAGGTTATGTATTATTAAAACGTATAGGCAATCCATTATACCTTTAAGTCGTTTGCATATATTTAAGGACAATTGAATTTTGACAAGTTAAATAACATTATAAAAAAACAAAATATTTTAATAATTATTCAAAAAAATTAAGATTTAGCTTTTAAATTAAATAGAGCAAACTGGGAGCAATTTATTGACGTAAAGAAATTATATAAAAAAGTATTATTTTGGGAGATTTTGATAACTTAAATAACGGAAAAAATTTTTTTTTCTTTATAAATAACTAATTAAATAATTAAGTTTCAGGTGGAGCAATTACTGATTTCAAAGGAGCAATTTGGGAGCAATTTAACCATTTAAAAAACAAAAAGATTTTTCAATTTTCGGCGCTAACTTCTTTCCGGTAAAATACCGAAATACATTTACCCATGAGCAGTTAAGTTTTAAAGTTTCATTCAACGTCACTAGATGGCATACTTCTTATTCCTTATTTCTTATTCCTTATTTCATTGATTGTGTATGGTATGGTATGGATAAGGTTATTTTGTCGTGCGGTTATTTTGTCATTCGGTTATTTTGTCCACGGTTATTTTGTCGCGGTTATTTTCTCTGCGGTTATTTTGTCGCGGAACCGTTTTTTTTACAAACAGTATCCAACCATTTTCATATTCTTAAAAATAAAATTAATTTTTTTTTAAACTTACTGGATATTAAATAAAAAACTGTAATACTAAGTATGTAATAGTACATAAAATTATTCGTCTCTTTATGTACATTACCTATTATTTTTTATTATATGTATATATGTAATTCTCTTAGCAAAGATACAAACCATTCGGCTACTCTTTTATCTGATTTCTTTATCAACCTTAGAGGGAGTAACAGAAAATGAAAATGATTTTATTATCAGCTGACTTGAATCCCCTAAATATGTCAAAACAAACATAATAAACATAGGTATACAAATTGTAAACAGATAAACATTTTCATTATATTTATTAAAATAAATAATAAATAAGTAAAAAGAATGAAAATCCACTTTAATTTTTTATTAGTTTGTGTATTTTATAAAAATTTTGTTTTAAGTAACACACTAAATCAAACAAATGACACAATAACCTGCCCAAAATTTGAAAATATAGAAAACGCTCAAGTCGTACTATTTAATCATGAAAATTTATCAAATTTTAAAGTTTTCCACGTAAAATGTGATCCCGGTTACGAATTAATTGGACGACCAAAACTTATATGCAACAACGGCGTATGGGAACCCAAAGAGCGCCCGCGATGTATCAGTCGTTGTGAACCTCCACCATTTATCCACAACGGTCATTTAGAAATAGAAGGAAAAAAAGATGAAAATGGACTTTACAATAAAGGGGCACTGGTGACATATACTTGCAATAAAGATTTCAAAGTATTTCCACCGGAAAGTAAATATCGCGTTTGTGAAATGGGAATCTGGACTGGAGCCCCAGCGGCTTGTATACGAATTTATACAAGTACTGTGCGAGGTTGTAAACATCCCAAAGATATTCCAAATGGATATTTTGTGATTGAAAAGGAAAATCTGGAGCATACTTTTGATGTGGGACAGCGAATTCATTACAGTTGCAATCCAGACTATTCCTTGACGGAACCAAGTATTCAACAGTGTTTAGAAGATGGATCTTGGTCACCGAAGTTCCAACCTACATGCATTAAATTAGGTAAGAGAAATTCACAATTTAAATAATATTTTGAAATTAAGTTTATTATCATGATTTAATTGTAATCATTATATACTACTAGGATTCTTTTTATCACAACTATGTTTAGCTACTTTATTTTTGATTAGACTGCTTCCCACCTGCTAGACAGCATTAATATCAATTAAAGTAGTAATTTCAGTAATTGATGTTCAAATATGCACACCAAATTTTGGCGATTTTTAACTCTTCGGTTGGATTTTCAAAATTTGATATTAAATAAAATATTTTTTAAGTAATTTTAAAAATGCATTTTTAGTAAAATTTTAAAAATGCATTATTATTGTACGCTATAAATAAATTTATACATAATTAAATAGTTTTAGATTTATATTTTACAATTAATTCAGTGTTAAATTGTATACGAAAAACGCAATTTAAAAATTAATGTTGAAATATACAACGTGGCTAGATTAATTAATGGTTTATAAATTCCTGTTCCGTATATTCCACTTCTTCCACTTTATTGTGTGTATAAGCAGTATTGCGTAATTTAAATTCATTTGTTATTTATTACTTTTTTTTTGGAAGTATTGACGCTCATTATTCTGTTATTGAAAGGTCGCCAAATTACATAAGATATATTGTTCAGTTACTAAATACTAGATGGCTCTGAAAGTTTTAATACTTCTTATGCTTACGTACACTTTTTAATAGGTACTTATTTGCTTTTCCTAGATCAATTTTAAAAAAATTTTGAAATAATACATACTTGTCCTAATTAAAATTAATTATTTTTGTGAATTTCAACATTGCTGACGTTTTTATTTTTGTGTCATTGTTGATAATACAGTTAATACAAGCTGTGAGGATAAGATGGCGCAGCCAGTATTAAATTTTGATGACATTGAAATTTTATTTCTTTGTCGTTGGCATGTGTATTGATTCTTGTCGGAAGTGGGACTTCATCCACTCCAGTTATCGACCTTTTTTATTCGTCGTAGTTTTTTACTTCCGTCAGTAAACTCGAGTACAGCTGATTTTGTCTGTGGTTGACTGGTTGCTTTTAATTATTTCATTTTAGTATTAAACATTTGCTCGAGTGAAGTTGTGCTAGTGACTTGAAATGGCCGGACAAACGATTAATGACAGGTTATTAGCGGCCAAGCATAGTCTTGCCGGTCAAGGACTTGCTAAATCAGTGTGTAAAGCAACTACCGAAGAATTACTTGGGCCTAAAAAGAAACATTTGGATTATTTAGTTCATTGTACAAATGAACCAAACGTGTCTATACCGCAACTGGCAAATTTACTAATTGAACGATCGCAAAATACCAACTGGGTGGTCGTATTTAAAGCATTGATAACGACACATCATATTATGTGCTATGGCAATGAACGGTTTACACAATATTTGGCATCTAGTAATAGTTCGTTTCAACTCAGCAATTTTGTTGACAAGAGCGGAATTCAAGGAGCTAACGCCCGAACAGGATATGACATGTCACCATTTATACGAAGGTATGCACGTTACTTGAATGAAAAAGCTTTGTCATACAGAACAGTTGCCTTTGACTTTTGTAAAGTGAAACGAGGCAAAGAAGAAGGTACACTTCGTACAATGAATACTGAAAAATTATTAAAAACTTTACCAGTACTGCAAAGTCAGTTGGATGCTCTTTTAGAGTTCGATTGTACAGCAAATGATTTGACTAATGGAGTCATAAATATGGCTTTTATGCTTTTGTTTAGAGATTTAATCCGATTGTTTGCAGGATATAATGATGCTATTATTAATTTATTAGAAAAATATTTTGATATGAATAAAAAGCAATGCCGTGAGGCCCTCGATTTATACAAAAAATTCCTAATTCGAATGGACCGAGTCGGTGAATTTTTAAAAGTAGCTGAAAACATTGGAATCGATAAAGGTGATATTCCAGATCTTACAAAAGCTCCGAATAGTCTTCTAGATGCTTTAGAACAACATTTAGCGTCACTAGAAGGAAACACTCCCACCCAAGTAGCAAATAATCAGAAAAATGTCAAGTCGGGAGTATCTGCACTATCAAATACTAGCAATGCTTTCGGGACGGCGGCTACAAATAATATTGATGAAACGTTCAAACAGCAAGCTGTCGCTGAAGAAGAGGCTGCACTGAATCAGTATAAAGCTAGTATAACTTCACCAGCTGCAGCTAGCACTAATCCATTTTTGGACGATGGTCCGGCACCTTCTCCAACACCAGCTGCAGCCCCAGCACCAACCAGTACAAACCAACAGATACTGGATCTTTTTGGGACATCACCCGCTCCAGCAGCAACTGCGCCGAGTGCTCCTTCATCAAAAGCTAGTGACGATTTATTACAGTTAGGAAACCCATTTGCAGATATGTTTTCCGCGCCGGCTACTTCAACCGCGACTACAACTTCAGCTCCTCCAAGTAGCGTATCACAACTGAATGATTTATTCACGTCACCTCCAGTTTCTCAACCACCAACATCAGCAGCCATGTGGAATTCTACATCATTATCATCTAGCTTTGTAACTCAACCGACAGCAGTACCAGTTAATAGTTTTGGTCAACCATCTACAACTACACTAGTGAATACTTTTGGCACTCAACCAACTGCTCTTCCAGCAAATGGTTTTGCTCCACAACCCGGTGCTTTCCCAGCTCAACCCACTTTTGCTCCTCAACCTGGTGTTTTACCCACAAATACTTTCATGGCACAACCAACAGGCATACCAGTCAATCATTTTGGCGCTCAACCAGCAACAAATCTTCCAGCAAATAGTTTCATGCCAAGTGTACCCACGAGTAATGCCTACTCAACAGATAGTAATTTGATTTCAGTTTTCGAAACTTCAACATCCGAACCATCTGTATTTGACCCGCTTAGTAATGACATTTTAAAACCATCTGCTCAAGTTGCTCCAACACCACCAGTATCAATGGCACAAATGGCGCCTCAGAAGAAAGTACTTACTGGCGATCTTGAAAGCAGTTTAGCTTCGTTGGCGGAAAATTTAACAATAAGCACCAGTAAACCGTCAGCCGTACAATGGAACTCGCCGAAAAACACACCAAAACCAGGCAACGTAGCTGGTGGTTGGCAACCACAGCCGATGGCAGCAACAACTGGTATGAACTATCGTCCAATGGGGCCCGGAATGCAGTTTCCAATGGGAACTCCAGCACCGATGGGTGGCACTCCAGCATCTGTCGGCGGCACTCCAGCACCTATGGGTAGTCCACGTATGACACCACCACCACAGCAAACTGTACCAGCGACAGGAGGTGCTCCAGCCAAACCTGATGTTTCGTTTGATCCGTTTGGTGATTTGTAAGCAACATTTGTGCAAATTTATTGTAAATACACATTGAAAAATTTAAAAAATAAAAGATTAGATTATATAATATGTAAAATGTTAGATTAAAAAGATTTAAATAGAATTTAATAGAAAGTCTAAGAAACACAGAAACAAATATTTAAGAAAAATTGCATGTATTTTAATTAAAATTAAAACAAATTGAAATCGGAGAAAAATAAATGTACTAATTATTGGTGCTGTAATCAATACAATTGATTATCTCAGTTACAATAGAGTCAGTTTGTTTTAATTTTAAAATGTGCAAAACAACAAGTACTCTATCCTAAGATAAATAATAAACTATTCTATTAAAAATAGATCTGATAAAAAAAAAAACAAGTATTACCAAAAAAAGAAAAAAAGCGAATTATTTTTCAAAATTTAAATATTCTATTATTTAATTGATGTGTATATTTTTCTCTTATTGATAAAGCATCCGAAAAAGGCAAAAAGATACGATCTCTCAAGCGTTATTTATATAAGTGTAATTATATGTATACAGAATTTCCTTTTTTTGAGATAAAATTTCTATTATAGCACTGATTAAATGTGATCCGATCGTATTTCCATATGAGATCTTTAATTCTAGATATATTTTTTATTTTAATAGAAGTTCATTTAGAGAATGTTGGCGAAAATTTGATAAAACGTAAAAGACTGAAGAGTATTCTATGAAAATTAAAAAAAAGTCTATTATTTTTTTAGACACGACAGTTCCATATTTTAAATATTTTAAAAGAGTAATCTCTATTTTTCTAATTAAAGATCTTATATGCGGGAAGATGTGTATATTTCTTAAGTTGATAAAATTGTACAAAAGTTTTATCAATTTTCTCAGTTTTTCCTATTATTTTACCTATTGTAATATTAGCTTTAAACTGCGTATGATAGTATTTATGTATATTTTGAAGTTATTTTATTGTATATTTCGTTTAAAACTAGTCTCTTTTTATTAAATATTTAATTATTTTAAAATGGATAAAAATCAAAGATATAAAGATAGGTATCATAAAAAAAACTTTTTCTAATATACTCAACAAGAACATGGAAATTTATAATTTTTAAATTAATTTGTTATTTATTTAAATATTGTTACTGAATTTTCTTACTGCCACAAACTTTATTTATTTTGAATATTTTCAAAAATTATATTTTTTATAATTTGAAAATATATCTGTGATCTCTAATCGTTTTAATAATTTTTTTTTCTGTAGATTTTTTTTTAGAAAAACTGAAAACATTGGAATTGTTTTCAAAATAGTTTTACATTAGGTAAAACTTACTTTACTAGTCATTTTGGATGAATTTCACGAAAATCGTAATAAAGTTATCTAATAAATTTGTTATACATTACGTTTACTATCTTTTTCGAAATGAAAAAATATAGTAAATATAATTAATAAAAATATATATATATATATATATATATATATATATATATATATATATATATATATATATATTTTTTTTTTTTTTTTTTAGTAAAATTGGTTTTATTTAAATTAGTAGCAAATTTTTTGCGTTGCACCACACATCTATAAAATTAATGAAAAAAAAAAATTGGAAGTAAATATATCTTAAATTTTTATCCAAGTTTTTTCCTATTTTTTCCAATTTATGATTTAATTTCGAATGTGGTTTGCATCGAAAAAGGTGTATTGGTATCTAAATTCTATTTTTTCATGTATAAAATTGTAAAATTTATAAAATTTAGGTACTAATATTGAAAAAGACATTAAAATATTCCCTTGTATAATTTTGTAAATAAACTACTCAAAAAATTTAAACAATTATTATTGATTTTTTTTTCTTTAAAGTTGTTTTAGATTTATAATCATTTTATTTATATTTTTTGGGTAGTGTATTATAAATAGATATTCTCTTATTTTTACTAGTTTTAGTTATCATTGTTTATTATTTATACTTTTATTAAACAAAAAATTTTATAATTTATTTTTGCGATGTGTTGCCTACCGTATTATCAAAATATTAGAACGAATTTAGTGACTTTAAAAGTGGTCGAAAAAGTGTTGCTCTCTTTAAATATAATTTAGCAACACATCAATAATATTTTTCATTTGTGATGTCATTTTTAGATGAAATAGGTAAGCATAGTATGCTTTCTAAAATACAATCAACGAATAACTGAAAAAATCAAAAAGAAAAAAGTTTCATGTGCAATCATCCATTGTAAGGTTAATTTTAATTTGACTACATGTGTATCGAAAATGTTATTATACGTCTTTGATCTCGTTTATACTCGTACCATATTGATTAAATTAGCAATCATAGAACAGGACAATTTTGTTATTCCTATTAAGTGAAGTTTACATGAAGTATTTCAATTGTATGAACTGAATATTTCATAGACGTTATTGTACTGAATCTTCTCTATAATTATGTGATATAGATCTGATTGATTATTTATTTATTATTTATTAATATGTGAACTGATTACAATTAAATATAACTTTAAAGTGCACATTTTTTGCTTCGTGTAAACTATACTTTACAATTCTAGTACTAGTAAATAATAGTAAATATATTAATATTAAATCGTCCTCTAGAAAATTAAAATATTTATAATTTATATAAGTAATTATTGATTTATATATTATGTAGATCATTTCAAAGATTTTTTTATTATTATGTTATGATTTTTAAATTTATTATTAGTTATTTATTGAAAAAATAAAATGCGCTTACAACCAAATTGTAGCTTTAGTCTGCACTATTATAATTCGATAAGGAATGCATATTATAAGATAGTGAATATGTTTTGAGGCTTCAAAATTAAACAAAATGGGTTAGTTGTATTAGACGCAGGAAATTATTAGCATAACAAAAGAAACATATTTTAAAATTGAAATTTTTAAAACAAAAAACCTAATACCGTTATATGGAGATTGATTTAACGTAAAATTTTAATGCATAAACTTACTGACACACTGTTGTTCTGACATCCACTGTTTTAATTTACAAGATTTTGAAAACATGAATTATACTATTAAATTTTAGATCGAAAAGTTCTTTTTCAATCTCGAATGAAAATTTAATTTAATATTTAAACTCCTGTAGGTTGCCCATTACTTTTGAAAATTGTCTTCCATCTATCGGGCAATTTATAAAACTGGTACGTTTTTGTTTTTTGTGAGATGAAAATCTCAAAATTTTTTAAATTAGTAAAATAAGTGATAATCTAAAGATACTGTAAAAAAGAATGTGATGGATAACTTAGTGGATTAAGAATGGACTCTAAAGTTCGATTTTGATTTGAATATTCGGTCTTACTATTGGATCGGAAGCTATTGCGTACATATGGTTCTAATTCCGATAGACACGTTTGTGGTTAAATTTTTAACCAGGTGTATAAGTATGGCGTTACTTTTGACATCTTGATTTCTCAATTTAATTCTTTAATTTAAAAAGTGATAATGATATTTATGATTATAAAATTCTTAAAACATTTTCCATTTTACGGAGAAAAGAAATTTGTTTTCATTTAAGATAATATTGAGTTAGTTCTAGATATCAAAAGAAAGTACATAAATGAAGAGCAAATCAAAAATATATTTATCCTGAAAATTTTTAGATAGAAGCTATCTAGTTCTAGTATTTAATCAATTAAGAATTTTAGGTATTGCTCTAAACAGTTTGTGTTGAATTTGGAGCCTCACTTCTTATTCATTTCACCTTTAGTGGCGAATTTTAACAAACTTAAAGTTATTTTTAATTGTAGAGTAAAAATTTTGTTAGTTTGCCACTGAATTGATATTTAAAAAAATTATATTTTTAAAAATATAAAAATTTGCTTGATAAATATACATGTGTATATCAACCTCGTACAAAGTTGTTAAAAAATTCAGTCATTTCCTATAATAGCTAATGAGAATAAAAACTATTTTGATAAATACATAAAGACCAGTAAACATAATTCACTAATTTTTATTACGTTCAACAGATGACAGTATTAACATTTCTTTTTAAATATAATTTTTTTTAGCTTATTTTACGAACAAATTATTTTCATATCTTATAATATTCACAATTTTTCTATTTATAAAAAAGAATTTTCGCTTTCTTCGATATAAAAGTCAAACTAGTTCGGATATAGATTTGTTTAATAATTAGATTATGATTGCAATACTGTTATCAAAAATTTTTTATAAATAGAAATGTTGTTTATACCAAGTGATAAAACTGATTAAATATAAATGTCCACTTATGATTATGTTGTGTTACATAATAATGTAATTGTTTCAAAAATGAGGAAAAAGTAATTTCGTATTTAGAGATATTTAACAAAAAAAAAAAAATCATGACACTATAAAATTATCTAATCAAATCATGACAATATGACCCATTTAACATAAAAAGTATTGTTCAATAAAAATATTAAAATACAGATTGCTTATATCTATGTTGTAAAAATTGTTTTATTTTGATCCCCTTTCCAATGTAATTTATTGTTATCGATCGATTGATAATCATAGAACAGGACAATTGTTATCGATCAATTGACTAGTTGTACCTACTATTTCGTCAATTCGTCATCTACTCCACGCATACGAAGTCACGGACAGAAGCCAATTTCCATATAAATTTTCATCCTCTATTTTACTCCTTTAAAGGGACATTTCTAAAAATTTCTTTTGGAAGAATTGTTTTGTAAAACTTGACGTTTTCCCTTTAAGGGGATGAATTTTGACAATTTATGTATCCTATAGCATTTTTGGGATGATACCTCCATTATTGAAATCCATAAGAACAGATATTTTCGAAAAGTATGAAAAACTAATTTTATTGCCGACCAAATCAATTGCACTAATAGACAGGCCCAACGAGAGGGTGGGGTAGCCGGGGCTGTAACCCTGGGGCCGGACTTAAAAAGGGGCCCGTAACTGTAGGTAAAGGGCCCGGAAAGAAGCTGAAGGAGCTTTTTTTTACTCATCAGATATTTTTTCCGGCAAAAAATTTTTAAAAATGAAATTTTTTTCCGGGGCCCGCCATTTCTCTCCACGGCCCTGCTAATAGAGAGAGCATAAATTAAGCCATTATAATCAATTTATAATAATTTGTTAGACATTAAGTAGTAAAAGTAATCAAACACATTTAACTGAAAATATTATTCTTCTTTTCTTCTATTATAACTATATATTAGGAATATGTAACTATTAGGGATATGCTGCTACAATTTTATTTTGTTTTTGGATTTTAATTTACTTATATGGTTTCTTACATTTTCTTTTATATCAGTATTTTGCCGATTGAAGTTTTTCCCACGTTTGTTTGTTTTTATTATACAAATATTTCGATCAAACTCAGGTATTTTAGTATCACATTTTAGTTTACATTTTTCTACGGAATACCCGTATGGAAATAATCTCTGGCGAAGCTCTGGAAAAACTCTGACAATTGGAACATTCCCAGATTTCTTTTCTCTCATAAACATTGTAACGGGTTTAAAAATATTCAAACTTTAAAAGAGTTTTTCATATTACTGAGTTTAGGTTTATTATAAATAAAACAAGAAAAGGATACTTTTGTCAACTCATTTATTGGACCAAACGTTAAATAACATTGTTCAAATTATCGTAAAATTCAAGTACTTAAGTACTTCAATTTTACGACAGTTTGGTCCAATAAATAAGTTGACAAAAGTATCCTTTTCTTTTATTTATAATAAACCTAAACTCAGTAATATGAAAAACCCTTTTAAGGCTTAAATATTTTTAAACCCGTTACAATGTTTATGAGGGAAAAATCTGGGAATGTTCCAATTGTTAGAGCAACTGATTTAATTTTTGTTGTTGCCGGAAAAATTTCTAAGTTTTCAGTGAATAATATTCTGACTCTGTATTAATTAAACCTTTTTGTATATTTGTCGCCCGTAAATCGCGATTTCGCTTTCGTTCCTTTCCTTCCGAAATAGATGTTGGTAAAGAACCCCTCTGGATAAGATAGGTGAATCTGCCTAAGGCCTAACCTAAATCGGGAGTGCCATGGAAGTGTTCGCCCTTGCACATGTATTCCATAGCTGCAATATTAGGTCATGGTAGTTTTGCGTATTTGAGTTGTAACAAAATGTTCAATTTTGGACTTTTCCTGATTTTCCACTTTTCTTTCCCCCAAGTGCATAAGTATTATATATATGTACGTAGGGTTCTAAGAGCTCCATAAGACAGTGCATGCAGCTCTCCAAAACACGGTGTTTACAAGAAGATATTTGCAAAAATTTCTAAATGACCTATAAAAACGCACAATACGCGGTCTTTCGCACAATACGTGAAAATTCAACTTCCTGGGATGATTTGCAGGGAGTAGAGGGGAAAAAACTGTTTTGGCTGGATCTAACACGCCCACAGTCCCCCAGAATTATTGTAGAGGGTTGAAATTTGGTATGTTGATAGAGTTCGTTCCTAGGATGTACTTTTTGGAGGTTTTAATATTTTACCCCCACCCCCACCATTTTTAAGCTACAATTTCGTGCTTTTTCGACGTTTTCGAAGTTTGTACCACTCGTACAGGTCACCCAAATAAACCTAGAGGGCTGAAATTCTGTGCGTAGGTTAAGTTAATAGCCAGCCACTGCTTTTTGGAGGTTTCAACTTTTAACTCTTACCTTCACGATTTTTACGCCAATATTTCTTTCCTTGATTTTTTTTCTTTTCTTCTAATTTGTCTAGAGACTCTCTAAAGAAACCTAGAGGGCTGAAATTTTGTACATACATTGAGTTAGTATCCAGTTAGTCTCTCTTAGGGATTTCACATTACTTTGGCCGTCACCCCACTTTTGTCATTTTTACATCGGAATTCAATGGGTTGTTGTATGTGTTTAAAATGATTTATTTGAATACTAATAGAAGTAGGCATAATAAATTTAAAGAAACAAAAGAATTAAATACTATCATTTATCACAAATGCAATATATATGTAAGTAATTTATAAAATGTTATTGATGTCATTTTCTATTTTATTTATAAAATAGGAATTTTGGATTTCTTTGGAAAGAAAAAATGTCCTCAAAATATCCTTCCAGTTCATTGTTTAAGGTCCTTTCTTAATATTTAACAATAAAACAGAGAGGCTATTGGCAGATAAGCTTGGGTAGGAATGCCCTCGTACGAATTGTGTTGATTTTTTCCTGCTAACTGCTATCGACATAAAATTGAAATTTACTGAGATTCAGCCCTTAAAAACTTAAACCCTTTTTTTAAAGCCCCGATCAATCGAACACTTATCATTAGTTTTAAAACCACCAAAATGGCAATTCGCCTGTAGCCTTTCAATCACATTTAGATATCTTGAAAATACCGAAGATGTAGCGAAAAATTCGACTCCCCTAATGGGGCCCCGCTGCTCACGACGTTTTTTTAAATACAACTGATGAGCAAAAAAAAGGAAACACTGACAAGTAAAGGTCCCGAGGACCAAACTACAATACAACTTTTTTTGTCTAAATAAAAGAAAATAGCTCATTTGGTGGGGTTATATAGTCAACCAAATGGTCAGAAAACGACAAATCATATACACGACCTAATGTGATATCAACTAATGGCGGAAATGATTCTGTGCTACAAGAAATAGGTTTTTTCAAAATTAAAGAATTAATTTTATTAACAACGGCTTACAATTTATTAGACTGTCTGCAAATTCTGTCAACTCTGTTAATCTGTGAATATTTGCTAGTAATTAAAGAACCTGTATCAACCGGAAACTGTATTTTTATTTAATTATTTAAATAACACAAGTATACTGAAATATTAAATAGAATCACGTTATAACAGGGCCGTAGCTAGGGGGGGGGCATCATGGGGCAATGCCCTACCTTAAAATATCAATGCCCTACCTTAAAAAGTACGATAATATGCTAAGAAAATTATTTGTTTATAGTATGAGATGATGGGAAAAAAATAATTTATTACACTAGCGTAGTAACACTAGAGGGAATTTGGAGGTTTTCCTTAATTAAATTTAAATATATTTGTTGTCCATATTAGTAATAATTAAACATAACAATCAGTTTCAAATCAACCAATAAAATTTAAATGTACAATACCGTATTTTAAGACAACGGCAAAAGCCAACAATCATTTTCAAATTAGCAAATAAAACCGAAATGTATCTTGGTACTAACAGTTAAATACAGTGACTCAACTTTCTGATCATTGATCAAATGTTAATGTAAGAATTAAATAAGTCAGCATTTTACGAAAACAGTAAAGCTTATTTATTTAAAGTATATGTATGTGTTTATTTATTATATTTTCATATAATAATAAAATAATAAATTATAAATAATTAATATTAGAAAGGTTTACTTTGTGAAAATCCATATTAAACATAGGATCGTTGCTTTATCACTTTTCACAGGAAAATTGTAGAAAAACACGAGTCGACTTTCGGCTTGTACACCATCGTCAGGTGAAAAACATAACTAAAAATTATTCTTTTAGGCGAAAAGTATTTATAATACAAACTGAAGTAAATAATGTATTGGTGGGGGATGTTAGAGGCAGATATAATCAAACCAAATGTAATGTAATTCCCAAGTTGAACAATTTTGATAAAACTAAAAATGTATTATTTGCAAAGGCTCCCGCAGCGAATTTTATTTTAAAACCAGTTAAGTGTAATATAATTAAAATGGCTAGAGTATGTTGGGGAAAACCAGAAACATGAAATAGTGGTGAACATTAATTGCAAGAAAAAAGAGAATAAAATATACAGGTATCTATCTGTGTTAATTTGTCAAAATAGAGAAATGTGTTGATTTACAAGAAAAGTTACACCCCCAGGTAGTTGCTTTTGTTAGACTGAAAGGATTGTAAAATCAGAAATATTGCATAAAAACTATTTTGAAATATTAATTACCAGGAATCAATAAAATTTTTAAAAATGGGTACCTGTCAGCTAAAACTATTCGAAAAACGTGAGATGCATCGTGTTATAAATTTAACAAAGGCGATTTGTTTAGATCAATTTGGAAGGTCGACTCGTGTTTTTCTACAATTTTCCTGTGAAAAGTGACAAAGCAACGATCCCATGTTTAATAAATTATAATTTATAAGTAGTGTAGTGTACAGCACAGCGTGGCAGTTAGTTATCGACACAGTTGTTTGTTTATTAGTGTTAACTGAAAATTAATTGATCTTGCGATGGATATACGGGCTTTCTTTGGCAAAAAACGAAGAAGTGAAGAAAAAATTGATCACGAAGAGCCTCATTCCTCAAAACAGATGGAAGTACAAAATACAATTGCTACACCTAGCCCTATGAAAACAAATTCAATGAAACACATTGGTATTGTTAGCCATGGTATTCCTTCTGACATTGCACAAATCGGAGAACCGATAAAGCAAGTTATTTTAGACACATATCCAAAACAAAATAATAGGGCCTTTGTAGCGGACTGGTTCAAAAGATTTAAATGGTTACAATATTCTGTCGAAAAGGATGCTGCTTTTTGCTATCCTTGTCAGCAATTTTTACCTCATGGAAGCAAACAGACTTCGTACACTTCTACAGGATTTAGAAACTGGAAAAATGCCACTGATTCGAAAACTGGGTTTCCAAAACACGAAAAATCCATTTCTCATACACAAGCCATGGCTATGTGGCAGGAAAAATTACATAGAATATCTACAACTAGTAGTGTTGAAACGTTAATACATCAAACAATATTAGAAAAAAACAGGTATTACGTGAAGTCTTATTGAAAAAG
This sequence comes from Brachynemurus nebulosus, assembly GCA_035578155.1. NCBI lineage: Eukaryota > Metazoa > Arthropoda > Insecta > Neuroptera > Myrmeleontidae > Brachynemurus > Brachynemurus nebulosus. The sequence goes on along the minus strand of JAPWDM010000001.1, from coordinate 42,139,093 downwards.
AAGAAGATTATTGAAGTAATACAATTTCTAGTTGTAAACGAATTAGCTTTGCGTGGAAATTATATTTTAGAAGAAGAAAAAGAACAAGGTTTATTTCAAAATTTGTTTGAATATACGTGCATGAAAGACCCTAGTTTAAAGGAGGCTCTCAGTCATATACCACAAAATGCAACATATCGTTCACCTGCAATTCAAAATCAAATAATTCAAGCAATGGTTCAAGCAGTACGCAGTTCCATTGTTAAAGATATTAAGGAATCTGACGTGAACTGGTTTACTCTAATGGAAGATGGGACGAGAGATAAAAATAATCGCGAAAATATTGCAATAGCAATACGGTATATTAAGGATGGAATTGTCAATGAGTCTTTGCTAACAGTTATAACTACCGAAAACCTTGATGCAGCCACTTTTACGGAATTGACGTTAAATACCCTTACGGAAAATAACATTAACCTCTCTCATATGCTAAGCCAGTGCTATGACGGCGCAAGTGTAATGAGTGGGAAAGTTTCTGGAGTTGCGACCAGAATAGAAAATAAATTAGGCCGAAAAATTCCCTACGTTCACTGCTATAACCATCGTTTGCATTTGATAGTCATCAGAACTATTTCGGAAATCACTTTTATTCGTTTATTTTTTGATCAATGCATCATGCTACATGAATTCTTTCATCATGGCAAAATAGCTGCCTTGTATGGTGGAAAAAGGATTGGCCGGCTCCTCCAACAGCGTTGGTCAGGTCATCTGGCGGTTACAAAAGTTGTATATGATAATTATTCATCGATTTTGGTAACTTTAGATGAAATCAAAAATGATAGATTTAACGGTGATGACGTCGCCAAGAGTGTCGGCATTAAAAAAGTCATGCTCAGTTTGGAATTTCGAATGGCCATGATTGTCGCCAAAAAAATTTTATCAATGCTTCACCCTGCAGACGCAGCTTTACAAGGCCGAAGCACAGGATTAAAAGACGCGATAACGATCATAAAGTGCGTCCAAATTGAAATGACGAAACTGAGATCAGATGAAATGTATCATCAAATTTTAGAAGAAGCTAAGTCTATAATAAGCGGCGATTTGGAAAATAGGACCCAGACCCAGCAAAGACAAGTCAAAAAATCAAATCAGATGGATGATTACTTGTTATATGGCCCTTCCTCTTCCTCTGCCAGACAAAACCTAGAAGGCCTAGATGCTCTGCCATTTAAGTCTGAGTATTTCGAAACGCTGGATATACTAATTGCTGAATTGCAAAGAAGATTTTCGGACAACGACGATCTGTTAAATTCGATAGCAAGTCTCGACGAGTTGGATGTAGACAAAATGATGCCGTTGAAAAATTTAGGTAAGTAAGAAAATTAAACAAAACTATATCTCTGCTTGTAAAATACTAGTGTTATTTATTTATGGACATAAGTTCACAATTTCCACTGATTTTTTAGGTCTAACGGTTCCATCAAGAGAAGAGGCTACTGTAGTCAAAGCTTATTTGAGTCGTAGCAAGAATACAATGGAAAACACAATACAAGTTCTGTACAGGCAGCGAGAGGCGTTCAAAGATACATATGAACTTTTTGCATCTGTGGCGACCATAGGATGTAGCACTGCTGTGTGCGAATCTACGTTTTCAACTTTGACTGCAATCAATAGGCCTCAGCGACTGTCAATGGGTCACGAAAGAATGGCAGGCATGGTATTTTTGGCCTTTGAAAAGAAAAGAACGAAGTTAATTGATCTGGATGAAGTTCTTCGCATTTTTAATAATATGGCGAATCGAAAAATTCAGCTGTTTTAAGGAAGGACTAATTATTATCGAACTGAATACAATATGTTTGAAGAAATTATATATAAATTTGAATAAATAACTGCTTTGCTCTTATCTATCTGTCACCCCCTCTTGACAATTAAGTACTATCTCACTTACACATACGCAAAAGTACGAGAAAAATCGATTCACTAGATCAAATCAAATAAAATTTTTACTTCTGCCCTACATATAACAACAGCTGCCCTACCTTAAATTCAGCTCTAGCTACGGCCCTGCGTTATAAATAATTTTATTAAAAAAATGACCAGAAGTTCGATTGAAAATAGCATGGTGAATCTTTTTTTATCGTTCAAAACAAATAATAGTATATTATTTAGTGAGCGCCGAGCGAGTAACGGCTTATTTTTATGGCCCTAATTGCTTAAGAACTTCTCAAATTGTATAGGCCACAAAAATATTATTTGACCCTCGGTAAGTATAAAAAATGCATTGTCCAGGTAAACAATGCGATATATTTATCCAATTTTAAAATGATTTGCTATAAGTTTATTCTTCCCATACAAAATATCTTTTAACCCTTTCAGTCCCAAATTGTGAAATTGATATCTGAGAAATAATTTTTTGATTTTTTCCATATACGTACATTGCTTATTATTAACATAAAAAGGTACTTTTATTCGTATTAATTTATAATTAACTAGCATTTACCCGCACCTTCGCCCGCGTGGCAATAGAAGCACTAAGCGGGTCTTAGCACACTCTACGTCCTCAGAAGTATGGGCACATCTTGACCCAAGGGGTGCCCCTGCTTTTGACACGGCAGTGTACTACAACATTAAGTACACTACCGCGTTAAAAGTATGAACAAACCTTGACTCAAGGTGTATTCATACTTTTGACGACGTAGTGTGCTGGAACCCGCTCAGCCCTTCCACTCGTAGCTTTTGAAATTATGACACCTAGTTCAAACGTCTAAAATTTACTTTCATTTTCCCACAGAAATAAAATGTTTCCTCCGGGTAAAAAATAGGCTATAACATTGTTTTAACAATATGCAAAGTTCGAATTAAGTCAGTGATCCTCTTATTGTTTTAAACATATTTTCCCACGGGAATTAGACTTCTCACAGGATTCAGATATTTTCTCGGGGTAGAGTAGAGTAGTCTGTGTCCCTTTCTATACCCGCTGTAAACAATATGCAATATTTAAAATCAATTTTCCATTTTTTTAACAATCAGTTGTCATTATTTAATTGTTTCATTTTAAATAAATTTTCCCTTGGGAATCAGATACTTTCTCGGTGTAAAAACTTATGTTTTCGCTGTATATCGTTCTATCTGCTAACAGAGTTCGAATAAACTACAAAAAAATTTTTTGTTTCATTTAAAATATATTTTTCCACAGAAATGAGATTTCCCACAGGAATGAGATGTTTTTCCAGGGTAAAAAGTCGTCTATGTTCTTTTCCAACCCCTCTATAACAATATTCGAAGTTTGAAACCAATAATCTGCTTTTTAATAGTCAACTGTCATAATTGTCTTAGACGACCTATAACCGTCTCCGTCTCCCAAGCTATGTCTGTGCAAAGTTTCAAGTTGACTGGTTAAGTTGTTGAAGCGTAAAAGCAAGTCAAACAAACAAACAAACAAACACTCAATTTTGCATTTGTAATATTAGTTAGGATAAGGATTAAGGTTCACACTTTAAAAATGAATTTTTAACAATTTATTTTAAAATCACCGGCATACCATACCACATCAGTTCCCACATTTCTAATTGTAGGTAAAAGCGACAGACTTCCATTTAAAGTTCGTTCCCCTGTTTCAACCTAAGGGACGAATTTTTAAAAGCACTGAAACTTTTGTGTTCAAATCAGTAACTTAGCATCAATTTCCATATTTCTAACTCAAAAAATTACAAATTTCTATGAAAATTTTCATTTCCTATTTTACCCCCTTAGGGGATGAATTTTCAAAAATCCCTTCTTAGTGCTCACTTACATTATATAGGAAATCCCTGTTCTAAATTTTCCGTTTCTAGGTGACAGACTTCCATTTAAGGTTTCTTCCCCTGTTTCAACCCCCTAAGGGATGAATTTTTAAAAGCACTGAAACTTTTGTGTTCAAACCAGTTTCCGTATTTCTAACTCAAAAAATTGCAAATTTTATATGAAAATTTTTGTCCCCTATTTCACACCCTTAGGGAGTGAATTTCCAAAAATGCCTTCTTACTGCTCACCTACGGTATATATATAACAAATCATTTCTGTTCAAAATTTCACGTTTCTTGGTGACAGACTTCCATTTAAAGTTTCTTCCCGTGTTTCATCCCCCTTTAAGGGATGAATTTTTAAAAGCACTAAAACTTTTATTTTCAAAGCAGTAATCTAGCACAAATTTCCATATTTGTATCTAAAAAATTACAGATGTCTATAAAAATTTTCATCCCCTATTTTACCCCCTTAGGGGGTGAATTTCCAAAAATCCGTTCCTAGTGCTCACCTACGTTATATAAGAAATCCCTGTTTAAAATTTCACGTTTCTAGGCCCAGCGGTTTGGACTGTGCGTTGATCGATCAGTCGGTCAGTTTTGATTTTTATATATGTATTTATATAGATTAAATATTTCATGATAAATTGTTGTTCAGGTACAACATTGAGTCTTTGCCACTTAACCTTCCCACTAAAACAGCTTGTTTTTAGACATTTGAGAGGTAACCATCTACCGATAGAATATGAAACTAACATCTATGTTGTAGCCAAAAATGTCTGGGCTAAGGGGGAAAGTCTATTTTCTAACATTCTTTGTATTGTGTATGTTGACGTTGTTCAAGAACAACGCTGGTACCAAAAGGGTTAATTTCCGAGTAGTATGTACAACTGTACATACATATTTTCAAATTTCAGTAATTCATGTTTACTATTCTATTTTTTTTTTAGTCGAATTTTTCAACTGAAAAATTAGATTTATACAGCCTATACGATAAGAACGGCGAGAGGCGAGAGTAGGGGTACTATCCGTTTTTGGACCCGTAGAACACGATTATGTAGAAAAAAATGTCTGATATATACATATATATATATATATATATATATATATATATATATATATATATATATATGTATATATATATATATATATATATATATATATATATATATATATATATATATATGTATATATATATATATATATATATATGTATATATATATATATATATATATATACATGTATATATATATATATATATATATATATATATATATATATATATATATATATATATATATATAATGTATATGTAATATATTGCCGCTACCTTTTAATATATGTAGGGCCCTCCTATGGAAGTTAAGAGCTGAAATTTGGTAAGTGGGGCTCATTTCGATGCACAACAATACTATCAAAGTGGGGTAAAATTTTGGGCAAATTTTGGATCCGACCCAACCTTTAAGGGGGTGGTGGGGGGGGGGGGGCGGTAAAACAATAAAACTTTGTCAAACCGCTTAGAAATAATGTTTCGGTCAATTATCTACAATATATCCAAAATTTAACTTCCTAGGATGATTTGGAGGGAGTAGAGGGGGAAAAAAGTATTTTGGTTGGATCTAACACGCCCACAGCTCCCCAGAATTAACGCAGAGGGTTGAAATTTGGTGTGTTGATAAAGTTCGTGCCTAGGTTGTGCTTTTTGGAGGTTTTAATATTTTACCCCCACCCCCCTCATTTTTAAGATACAATTTCATGCATTTTCGACGTTTTCGAAGTTTGTACCACTCGCACGGGTCACCCAAATAAACCTATAGGGCTGAAATTTTGTATTCGGATTGAGTTAGTATCAAGGGGGTGCCTTTTGGGGGTCTCGACTTTTAACCTCTACCCCCACCATTTTTATACCAAAAAGAACATGATTTTTCTTGTTTTCTAACAGTTTCGTTCGGGTCAAAATCTCCCCAAATAAACCTAGAGGGCTGAAATTTTGTGCACAGGTTAAGTTAATAGCCAGCCACTGCTTTTTGGAGGTTTCAACTTTTCACCCTTACCCCCACGATTTTTATGCCAATATTTCCTTGATTTTTTTGCCTTTTTTCTAACACGCCTAGAGACTCTCTGAGTAAACGTAGAGGGTTGAAATTTTGTACATGTGTAGACTTAGTATCCAGTTAGTGCCTTTTAGGGATTTCACCTTACTTTTCCCCCTACTTCACCCATTTTTACGTCGGAATTCAAGGGAAAATTCGAAATTCAGCTATTACAGTAGGTCTCATGACACAATCTAAGCCCGGCATTATGGCAGAAATATGTTTTGAGGTCCTTAGAATACGAAAATGATATTCACTAAAATTTATATATATATATATATATATATATATATATATATATATATATATATATATATATATATATATATATATGTGTATCGGTGTATGTATATGTGTGTAATATATATCGGTTAGTTTATTTTTGACACTTTTGGATCGTCTGGACCCTGGCAGACCTTACATAACGTAATCTATATTTATCTAAAATAGTTTAGCTCTGTAACAGTGAAAAAATTTTCAAAATCGGTCAGTTAGTTTATTTTTGACACTTTTGGGTTCTGTGGACTCTGGCGGACCTTACATAACGTAATCTATATTTATCTAAAATAGTTTAGCTCTGTAACAGTGAAAAAATTTTCAAAATCGGTCGTTTAGTTTATTTTTTACTGTTATGGGATCAGTAAACCCTGGCGAAACTCATACAACTCTAGTACTCTAACAGAAAGAAAAGGGTTCTCATATAATTTATGGTAGTCCGTAAGGTTCTTGCGGATATCATTTAATAAATTAATTCAAATATTTTAACTTACTAACTGTGAAAAAATTTTTAAAATCGATTGGGTAATTAATTTTTGGCCTTTTTAGGTCCCGAAAACCTTGACCTCACATAAAATACCTTAAATCCATTAAACCTTAAAAATGAGGGGGGGTTTAATTTTTTAACATTAATAATTATTAGTAAAAAAAATTTCAAAATCGATTCATTTAAAATTTTTTTCTGTGCATACATACATATATTATGTTGTTTTGTTTCATATTTAATAATATTATATCATAACATAATGTTCAGTTTCTTGTTTATTTAAAAATCTAATAAAAAAAATCTTCAATCACATAAGCTTAGAAAATCTGCTTAATTTTCATTTTCCAACTTGAGACAGAACTATGTTAATTATAATGCAGTAAATGAGAAACAAAACTATGTACATGTATGTGTATTATAATACGGGTACGTAGATAGATTTCACTTGTTCTCACAAAATTCTTTAAAAATGAAATATTTTTATATTTCATAAAGAACTGAGACATAAATATAAATAACTTATTAGACTAACAAAGAAAGAAAATTAATACAAAAGTGAAAATTTACATTTTCTCGAAAAATACTTAAAATAGAAAGAAAATTATAAGAATATTTTCTTCATAATTTTTTTTGGCTTTTTAACGATGTAAAAATCGAACTGTCTAATGATAGGATCGAATGATAAAAAATGGCCAGAAAACTTACTTCTGGGCATCCGATGTGTCTGGCTAAAGAACTTAGCCAAGCCAGATCAAAATTACTCCATACGAAATTTCATAAGCATTAAACGTTTCGTTCGAAAGTTATCGTGGCGACATATATATATATATATATATATATATATATATATATATATATATATATATATATATATATATATATATATATATATATATGTATATATGGTTCATTTCAGTTAAATTTAACCATGCTTCGTCTCTTTGAATTTAAATAATTCCCGTTTTCTTGGCTTTATCTCTTTTATTATTGCATTTATGTAAATTTTAAATTTGCAGTTTATTTTTAGAAAAGAATAGAAGATTGATTTGTTTCGAATATAAGAATTATTTAATTTTTTAACGAAAACTCATGATCAATTGTATCTGAAACGAGGTATATATATATATATATATATATATATATATATATATATATATATATATATATATGTATATATATATATATATATATATATATATATATATATATATATAAATTTTAGTGAATATCATTTTCGTATTCTAGGAACCTCAAAACATATTTCTGTTATGGTCTCCGCCGGAGGTTGCGTCATAACACCTGCTGTAATAGCTGAATTTCGAGTTTTCGAAATTCGCTAAAAAGAAACTAAACGACCAATTTTGAAAATTTATTCACTGTTACAGAACTAAACTATTTTAGATAGATATAAATTACATTACCTAAGGTCCGCCAGTGTCAAAAATAAACTAACTGACTGATTTTGAAAATTTTTTACAGAGCCAAACTATTTTAGACAAATATAGATTACGTTATGTAAGGTCTGCCAGGGTCCATAGGATCCAAAAGTGTCAAAAATAAATTAACCGACCGATTTTGAAAATTTTTTCATTGTTAGGGAGCTAAGCTATTTTAGATAGATATACATTACGTTATATAGGGTCCGCCGGAGTCCATGGGACCCAAAATTGGTAAAAATCAACTAACCGACCGATTTTGAACATTTTTTGACTGTTAGAGAACTAAACTATTTTAAATATATATAAATTACGTTATGTAAGATCCGACAGCGTCAGTGGGACCTAGACGTGTCAAAAATAAAATAACTGACCGATTTTGAAAATTTTTTTACTATTACTGAGGTAAACTATTTTAGATAGGTACAGGGTGTGTTACCAGAGATCCACAACTGTCCTGCGGATGCAAATGCGGCGTAGAATGCTACACAACGGGTCTTGAAGATAGAAAGGCAAAATATCTCCTATACATATATATATATATATATATATATATATATATATATATATATATATATATATATATATATATATATCGGTAGTAAAAGGCAAAAGGATCCATCTGCAGTGAGAAAAAATCGAAAAAAGTAGTATCTTTGACATGGCAAAACGGTATAACGGATACTAAAGTTGACAGAATGAGCAAAAAGAACCATCTGTGATAATTTAGAAAAATTCTTCACACTATTTCGTCTCTTCTGTAAAATTTATATTATATCAGATAGCCCCTTTTGCCTTTTTATTACCGATATATATATATATATATATATATATATATATATATATATATATATATATATATATATATATATATATTACATAAAGCTCGCCTAGAATATACGGTCGAGCTGATTTTTTAATGAGATCCACCGGGATCTTGCAGATCCGAAAGCGCCAGTAATAAGCTACCGAACCGATTCTAAAAAATAATACTACTTTATTTCTCACTGCTAGAAAACTAAATTATTTTAGATGGATACAACTATGCTGCACAAAATCCGTTCGGGTTCTTGGGTCCCCAAAAAACCAAAACTAATTCCCCACCCGATTGTAGAAATTCTTTTACTCTTAGAAGGCTAAACTATTTTAAATAGGTACAGGTCTTACAAGTAAAGGGCCCGAGGCCGGACCTATCGATTTTGATGAAATTTAGAATTGTTGTAGAACACTAAAAAATAAGCGACACGAATTTTTTTTATCGGAGGAAAAACGGCTTGAAGGGGTGAAATCGCCCTCCAAAAATTGGGGTAAAAATTTAATTTTTTAAATATCTCGAAAACGGTAAGAGATAGAGCAAAAGTTTAAATTGGCAGTATTGCTCTTTTTTAAAGAGCTATCTATTGGTATGCAATTCGTTCAAAATGTGTCAACAGGGGTGGCTGGGGGTTAAAATTTAGCTGATAATTTTGCAAAAAGGGGATGAAAGTTAAACAATATAAAGATTCTGTTTACAGATTTGGAATCTACGTCAGAAAATCTAATTGACCTGTTTTTGTTCAATGTCCTAATATTAAGCCTAGAGGTAGTTAACTAGGGGGTGACTGTGTCTAATAGTCGTACTTCTTGGGTACCGTAAAACCGTCTAGACTCGGACAGGGGGTCTAGACCCGGACACTTTGCACCAATCTTCAAATTAAATAATTTCTAGATTAACCTGCAACAATAAACATTTGTTGTTGACGTCATTAGAGAGAGAGAAAAACATTCTCTAAACAGCTGTACCAATAAAAACTACGGATTTCAATATTTACTATCTCATTTTAGAGGATTACTATCCTACAGTTTTTCAAAGAAATAAAATTTGTGTCTAATTTAGGTATGTAATTTTCGTCATAATTGTTATATGGTTTTAGTTTTGACATGTATGTGTTCAGAATTTTATCGCGCATCATTTAACGCCTTTAGGACTAATGACGAGCTCAGCTCGTCATACTAATTTTTAGAAAAATTTTAACTGAAGAATGTATATTGTGTTATATCGATAACTGAAGGTTGTACAGTAAAGAGTGGTCATATTGTAAATAAATTAAGCAAAACGTACCAAACTTGCAATTATACTTATAGAGATATTAAATTTTTTATCTAGAATATTGGAATATATGACGGTACTAAAGGGGTTAATGATGTTTGAAGTTACATTCGATGTATATATAAAAAAATACATGCTATATATGTATATCCGTTTAGACCCGGACACATCAGTTTATTACACTATGGCTGCGATTCGCACCAGTTGTAACTCCCGTCCATACGTTAATATTCCCCCCAGAATTTCGCGGTTTATGCCTACTTCTGGTGTCATATCGTATGTTTATAGAGAGGTATACTATGCATTGCCCCCTCTCCCTTTCCACAAAATATTTTGAAGTCTTTCGCAGGTTCAAAGACATCAGACGATATAAAACACTGTCCTAAACCCGATTGGAGAGGTTAGTTTGCATGTTATTACATTATTTAAGTAAGTGTCCGGGTCAAGACGGATTTGGGGTGTAGACCCGGACACTTACTAATTATATTTTTATTGTTTTTATTTTTACTTATAATGAAACAAATGGGTCAGGGATATAACAAGTAACATACGATCTTTCTTTTGTAATATTTTTATTGGTGATATCTATAAAGGAAACATGTATAAACATAAAACTATACCAAAAAATGTAAAAAAGTGTCCGGGTCTAGACGGTTTTACGGTAGTTCAAGAAGTTTTCCTTCATGGAAAATAGTTTAAGACATTTAGAATAACATGGAAATGAAATTTTCGATTTCAAAATTCAGTTTGAGCAACATTGGAGAGGGAGTGAGTCACCCTCTTAAATTACATACTAGTTAACATACACTCATTTTTATTTAATATTAACACACTGACAATGGGTAATAATGTCACAATAAGTGGTTCTGAAGTTGGACTATCGTATGTAAGGTTTTTATTAGGTTTCCATTCATTTTGAAAATATCGTTATTTTCGGTATCGATAATTTTCGATAACGAAAACTATATAACATCCATTAAAAAACAAATCTTATAAAAACCTTACATACGACAGTACAACTTCAGTACCACTTATTGTGAGATTATTACCCACTGTCAGTGTGTTAATATTAAAAATGAGTGTATGTTAACTAGTATGTAATTTAAGAGGGTGACTCACCCCCTCTCCAATGTTGCTCAAACTGAATTTTGAAATCGAAAATTTCATTTCTACGTTATTCTAAATGTCTTAAACTATTTTCCATGAAGAAGAACTTCTTGAACTACGCAAGTAGTACGACTATTCGACACAGTCACCCCCTAGTTAACTACCCCTGGACTTAACATTAGGACATTGAACAAAAACAGGTCAATTAAATTTTTTGACGTAGATTTCAAATCTGTAAACAAAATTTTTATATTGTCTCATTTTCACCCCCTTTTTGCAAAATTAACCCCAAAATTTTAACCCCCAACCACCCCTGTTGATGTAATTTGAACAAATTTAATATCAATAGATAGCTCTTTAAAAAAGAGCAATATCGCCAATTTAAACTGTTGCTCTATCTCTTACCGTTTTCGAGATATTTAAAAAATTAAATTTTTACCCCAATTTTTGGAGGGCGATTTCACCCCTTCAAACCGTTTTTCCGGCGACAAAAAAAAAATACGTGTCGCTTATTTTTTAGTGTTCTACAACATATCTAAGTTTCATCAAAATCGATAGGTCCGATCTCGGGCCCTTTACTTGTTAGATGAGATCCGCCAGTGCCCAATGTTTGACCTTCCAGTTTACTATTTAAGGTCCTTTTTTAATATTTAAAAATAAAACACAAAGATAATTGACGGATAAGGATGGGTAGGAATGCCTTCGTACGAATTGTGTAGGCTTTTTTCCTGCTAACTACTATTGGCACAAAATTGAAATTTACTGAGATTCAGCCCTTAAAAACTTAAAACCATTTTTTAAAGCCCCGATCAGCCGGACACTCATCATCAGTTTTGAAACCACCAAAATGACAAATCGCTTGTAGACTTTCAATCACATTTCGCTTGTAGACATTCAATATCGAAGATGAAAGGAAAAATTCGACTTCCGTGATAGGGCCCCGCTGCTAACGGCGTTTTTTTTTTTTTTTTTTATAGAGTTTAATAGAAGTAATAAAATATTTACATTTTTGTATCAAAAACGTTATCAGTACAAGAAAACCATTAATATATGTAATCTTCGATAAAATTTTTAATAAAATTGCGGTTGGACCTATTTTTAGTCGAATTTTCTCCGAAAAATTAGACTTATACAGTCTATACGATAAGAGCTGCGAGAGGCGAGAGTAGGGGCGCTATCCGTTTTCGGACCCGTAGAACACGAATATGTAGAAAAAAAAAATGTCTGATATATATATATATATATATATATATATATATATATATATATATATATATATATATTTTCCCGCCACCTTTTAATTTGTGTAGGGCCCCCCTATGGAAGTTAAGAGATGAAATTTGGTAAATGGGGCTCATTTTCGAGGCACCTCATACTATCAAAGTGGGGTCAAATTTTGGGCAAATTTTTTTTCTGACCCGACCTTTAAGGGGGTGGTGGGGGGCGGAAAAGCAATAAAACTTTTCCAAACCGGTTTTAAATAATGTTTCGGTCAATTATCTACAACATATCCAAAATTCAGCTTCCTAGGATGATATGGTGGGAGTAGAGGGGGGAAAAACGATTTTCGCTGGATCTAACAGGCCCCCAGCCCCCCAGAATTAACGTAGAGGGTTGAAATTTGGTGTGTTGATAAAGTTCGTACCTAGGTTGTGCTTTTTGGAGGTTTTAATATTTTACCCCCACCCCCCTCATTTTTAAGCTACAATTTCATGCATTTTCGACGTTTTCGAAGTTTGTACCACTCGCACAGGTCACCCGAATAAACCTAGAGGGCTGAAATTTTGTATTCGGATTGAGTTAGTATCAAGGGGGTGCCTTTTGGGGGTCTCGACTTTTAACCCCTACCCCCACCATTTTTATACCCAAAAGAACATGATTTTTCTTGTTTTTTAACAGTTTCGTTCGGGTCAAAATCTCCCCAAATAAACCTAGAGGGCTGAAATTTGTTGTACAGGTTAAGCTAATAGCCAGACACTGTTTTTTGGAGGTTTCAACTTTTAACCCTTACCCCCACGATTTTTACGCCAATATTTCCTTAATTTTTTTGCTTGTTTTCTAACACGTCTAGAGACTCCATAAGGAAACCTAGAGGGCTGAAATTTTGTACGTGTATTCAGTTAGTATCCAGCTAGTACCTTGTAGGGAGTCCGCATCACTTTTCCCCCACTTCTCCCATTTTTACATCGGAATTGAATGCTATTGTTAAATGTGTTTTAAAAGCATTATGTTTATTCTAAATACAAGTAGGCGAATAGTAATTTTAAAAAATTTAAAAAAAAGTGAACTTACTTTTATGACAAATGAAATACATACATATTAAGTAATTTAAAAATGTTATTAAAGTCACTGTTTATTTATAAATTAGGAATTTTGGATTTTTAGTATTTATAAAATAGAAATTTTGGATTTTTTTGGAAAGAAAAAATATCTTTATAAAGGCCTTCCAGTTTACTATTTAAGGTCCTTTTTTAATTTTTAAAACTAAAACATAAAGGCAATTAGCGGATAAACATGGGCAGGAATGTCCTCGTACGAATTGTGTTGGCTTTTTTTCTGCTACCTGTTTTCGGCACAAAATTGAAATTTACTGAGATACAGCCCTTAAATACTTAAAACCTTTTTTTAAAGCCTCGATCAGCCGAACACTCATCACCAGTTTTGAAACCAACAAAATGACAATTCGGTTGTAGACTTTCAATCACATTTCGCTTGTAGACATTCAATACCGAAGATGAAGGGGAAAATTCGACTACCGTGATGGGGCCCCGCTGCTCACGGCGTTTTTTTTTATTTGACCTTACACAATGTGATATTTAATATAAATTGTAGCAAAATCAATTCATATATAGTCTATTTTAGTTAAATTTAACCATGCTTTGTCACTTATGAATTTAAATAATTTCCGTTTTCTTGGCTTTACCTCTTTCATTATTGCACTTACGTAATTTTTAAAATTGAAGTTGTTTTTAGAAAAGCATAGAAGGTTGATTTGTTTTGAATATAAGAATTATTTAATTTTTTAACTTTGACTCATGATCAATTGTGTTTGAAAGAGGGTATAGTTGTAAACTAGAAACATATTTCCACTGACGGCGCAAGACAAAAATTGGAAGTATGGCAAGATATATTTCGCGAGGCCGGCTGACTTTCCTTAATCACAAACCAAATTTTATGTAACAAATTAAATTACTTTTTAGGGTTCCGAAGACATATCTCGGAATCCTTATAGTTTCGTCAAATCCATCTGTCTGTTTGTCGATCCACACATCATACTCCCACAGTTCCTACATTTTTCGACCTATGGACATGAAATTTTTCATGTCCATACCAGGAAACTGAGAATTTTACACTTTAAGTGTAATTTTTTATAAAAAAAAATATATATTTCGAAACCGGGTTATTTTGAGTGACCAGTTAGACGCAGTAATAGTTTACAGTTTCCATCTAGAAAAAATGTGTTTTTCAAAATATTAATATACAAAATAAGTTGGGCCGTCCAAAATTCCCTCGTTTGTAGAGCTACTCAAATACTTAAAAAAAACAAAAACAAAAAAACACTCAGTTAACTGTTTCGACTAAGAAAGATCTTTTAAAATGAAGTTGAGTTTCTTTTACCCATTTTTAATTTTTAATTATACTTTCCGAATTACTGAAGTTCAGAATTTATGTGTTTCTTTAAAATATCTTGGAAACAAAATTTTCACATAATTGACCCTATCTATATCTAGTAACACATAATATGTTAGTAACGTAAATGCTCCACATTTTTTCTTGAAAGCTGTGAAAATTATAACCACTGAGGATACTTGACTTAATGCGTGTCCGATACGTACTTGGTGAATTTTTTAAAACGAAGTTTGGCTCTAAAATGAGGCGGTGAACTTTTTTACTAATCAATAAGAGAGAATATAACAATCTTGTTGGATCTTATTTTCATTCATCTTATATTTTGAAAAATTCCAAAAAGTTTTTTTTTTTTTCAAAAATACAACTGATGAGCGGAAATAAAAAAGAATTACATTTTTGCAGAAAATACGATTTATGAGCAAAAAAAAAAAAACTGCTAACTAAAGGTATCGAGGCCGGACTACAATACGACACAACTTTTTTTGTCTGAAAAAAAAGAAAATAGCGGGGCTAACTTGGCGGGGTTATATGGTCAAATGGTTGGAAAACACGACCAAATGTTATTTCAACTAATAATGGAAATGACTCCAGGATACAGTTATACTGTTTAAAATTAAAGAACGGCTTTCAAATATTTCTCTAATATGTACTTAAAAAAGTGTCGATATGTATCTGAATTAATGGTAGACGAAGTGGTTGGAAAACTACAATTCATATTACACGATCTATTGTTATATCAACTAATGGCGGAAATTATTTGACGGCTACAAGAATTCGGTCTAAAATTAAACTGTATTTTTCAAGTAATACTGATTATGAATATTAATAAAAAATCTAGTTTTAAAATATTTTTGTGAGTGTCTTACGTTTATTTGTATTAGCGTTTACTCATGGTTTCGCCAGTGTGGTATTTGATTTGAAATTATGACTTTAAGTTGACGTGCTTTTAAAAAATTGGCTAATCCTTAAGAAAGTGTCGATATTTATCTGAATTACATGGTCGACGAAGTGGTCGGAAAAACATATTTCACATATTAAGTATATAAATGTAATTTAAAAACTGATAATTATTAATTATTATCATTTGTGATTATAAATGTGACCAGTCCACACAAAATTATCCGAGATTTTACCGGGCCGTGACTGAAGAAAGGTTTAGAAGCACTGCTCTACAACATATTCAAATTTCATAATAATCGATAACACCGGCCTCGGTACCTTTACTTGTCAGTTAAATTTTTTTTATTATTTCCAATCTATTGAATGTGACAATTCCGAGACGCATTAGACTCATTCCGGGATTATTTTAACAAAAATTTAAATGCAGGACAGCAGTACTTTTCCAGGATTGTTCCGCAGTATCCGGGACGGTTGGCCGCCTTTCTTTAAAATCTAAATACCATAATTCCAATCTTGAGTAATACACAATGAATCTATATTCAAATAAAAACAAGTTCAGTAAGTGCGAGGCTGGCTCGCACACCGAGGATTCCTTATAATATCTGTCTTATATCTATATTCTATCTTATACAGTCTATTTAAACGAAAGACAGTTATATGCATAAAAAATTGATACTTATACGTGTGTTTGTATACAATACATTATCCCATCCCTATTGTAAGTTTTAGAAATCTGACACGTATTATCTCAAAAACTAAGCAGGGTATCGAAAAATTTTTTTCTTCCATTTTTGTAATACTCATAAAGTTCTATAGGAATCTGCTTTTAGTTTCTGTTACAATAGTAATGGAAACCTTCTTTCAGCATCGTATGTATTCAAGGGGTTTAAAAAATACACTTCCGGTCCGTGTTTCCAAAAATTAATTTAAAAAGTAGTTTCTTAGGCCAAAAAGAGTGTATAAATGACATTTCAGTTCAGTCGTAGGCATTCGATAATATATCTGTCTGTATCCCTTATACTAATTTTTCCTACTTTGGACCCTCAGATATACAACTTCCGGTCCGTGTAGCCAAAAATTCGTTAAAATTTAAAAAAAAGTGGTTTTAAAATGTGTATACAAAGCCCTTCCAAATGATACCCCACTTGCCTTTGGTATGGCACTTTAAAATTTTAACCCCCTATTTGTAACCCCTTTTCGAATAAAAATAAAAAGATTTCTAAAATTATTTCATCTGAAATAGATGTAGACAAACGACTTCTATCAGTGTACCGAATTTCAATTCAATTTTAATACTTTTAATTTCAAATGTTATCGAGTGCCTGTGAAACATTATTAGTGTATGGCGGATTTTTATCCGTATTTTAAACATACACCAATATTCATATGTTCACTCAATGACCAGCTTTGGCTGATACTTGAACACTCGATGTACTTTGGCAAATGGCCAATTCATTATGTTAATTAAAATTGACATAGTGTTTGAAAAATTACCAAACTGGATCGGCTGGGACTCGAACCCGGATCTCTTGGTTACCAGCCAAGCGCCTTACCAACTAGGCCACCGATCACTTGGTGGTGATCGGTGGCCTAGTTGGTAAGGCGCTTGGCTGGTAACCAAGAGATCCGGGTTCGAGTCCCAGCCGATCCAGTTTGGTAATTTTTCAAACACTATGTCAATTTTAATCAATTTTAATGGTTACTGAGAAAAATTGCTGTGACATACGGACGGACATTGAAGTCTCACCATAAGGGTTCCGTTTTTTATTTTTTTTTGGAACTGTATAAAGTGCCTAATAAATAACAGCATGTGTTTATATATGATAAGGCCTTAAATACTTAAATTACTTTATTATAAAGTGACGGACATGGAGAATGCTTCTACTATGTTAAATAAATGTTGTCAGATATTAGAAAAGAAAAAGTTATTTGTAAATTTTTTTTATTTGTAATTTCAACATCTAAATTTTCTTTTAAAATACACTATCTAATTAAAAAAAATAGTTTTTATAAATTTTTTAAAAGTAGAAATTACTAGAAATTTACAAGCAAAAGGAATTGATGATTTCCTTATGGTGCGAAGCCCCTCGAGGTAAAAGACTATAAGCACACTTTGCTCACTCTTTGCCCCGCTCCTGCTTTTTTCTTTAATGTATTTCTTACCACTTATCAGTTCTTGAATATTTTTTCAATATTAAAGATTAAAATAAATATTTTGCAAATATTATGTAGGTACATTTAACATTTATGGGCGTAATCTTTTTAACTGATTTTTTAAATTGCAGTTTATGGTGACTTGAAGTTATTTTTTACAATTATAGGTAATATAACAGGTATGTAATTAATTATTAATTTAAAAGATCAACAATTGACAAATTCTTCAAAAAATGGACTCAGCATTTCTATAATTCTTTTGTGGTAGTGATTGGACTAGTTTTAATCTTATTATTATTATTCTCATATTTTGAGCCGGGTGAGGCTGGCCCCATCAAGAGCACCACTAATTTTAGTGATAGTTCAAGAAATTAGTGCTCAATTAGTACTGATCAACTGTCATGATTAAAAAATTAGTGCTCAATAGGAACATTGATTAAATGGTATTAATTTTTATATAATTAATATTAATATTTATGTCATTCGATAGCACTAATTTAGCACTAATTTTCGACATAACTATTAATGAAAAATATTTTGTGGGTGGGGCTAGATGATATCATAAGCCCAAAAAGTATAGACTCTTTTTTCAGGGTCATACAAATGAGCACTAATTTTAATATTTATGTTATTCGATAACACTAATTTAGCACTAATTTTCGACATAACTTTTAATTAAAAATATTTTGTGGGTGGGGCTAAATGACGTCATCACTCTAAAAAGAAGGCTTTTTTTCGAGGTCATACAAATGAGCAGTAATTTTAATATTTACATATGTTATTCGATAGCACTAATTTAGCACTAATTTTCGACATAACTTTTAATGAAAAATATTTTGTGGGTGGGGCTAGATTACGTCATCACTCTAAAAAGAAAGCTCTTTTTCAGGGTCATACAAATGAGCACTAATTTTAATATTTATGTCATTCGATAGCACTAATTTAGCACTAATTTTTCACATGGTAGAAACCTTAAATATTTTGTGGGTGGGGCAAACCGTGAAACTTCCCCCACTCAAAAATTAATACCATTTAATCAATGTTCCTATTGAGCACTAATTTTTTAATCATGACAGTTGATCAGCACTAATTGAGCATTAATTTCTTAAACTGTCACTAAAATTAGTGCTGCTCTTGGTGGGATCAGCTTCACGCGGGTCAAATTTTGCCCTATACAATGAGAGAGTAGTCTAGTGAGTAGCCTCACGGATTGCAGATTGCAGAGTAGTCCTAAGTATCTGACAGTAAGTTAAGATTTGCAAACTTGAGCTAATTGTAAGAAGTGCGCTCACTGTCAAGAGATGTTCGATTACTATACATCATCATATTATTTTATTCTATTAAAAGTTAGATTTTTCGTAACAATTTTTTTTAACTGTATTTTTCAACAAGCAATACTGATTACGAATATTAATAAAAAATCTAGTTTTAAAATATTTTTGTGAGTGTCTTACGTTTATTTGTATTAGCGTTTACTCATGGTTTCGCCAGTGTGGTATTTGATTTGAAATTATGACTTTAAGTTAACGTCCTTTTCGCTAACAGTAAAATTCGAGTGAAGTCAGTGAGACATATTTTAATAGTTATAACAGTTATAAGTGTCGTTATTTGTTATAACTTTTATTTTTAAATATATTTTTTCATGAGAATCAGATGTTTTCTGGTATTAAAATGTAGCGTGTATCCTTCTATGTCTTTCCGACCTCCCTGACTATCATTATACAAAGTTTCAAATCGATAAGCGGTTGAAACCTGTTTTAACTCTTCTATCTAGTTATGGGAATAATCACTCTTTTTAGTGTGTTCAATCTTTTGAATCCGCTCACTGTGGTGAGTCGATTCAATGAATTGAATCACTCACTCACTTGACACAATTCGCTCAGAAACACTCACTCAAGTGAACGAGTGTTTGGATACAATTATTATATACGAATAAAATTAACAAATTAAAAAATTAATACAGCATTAAAAATACACGGTTGAAAAGACATAACAATGAAAATTTTGATTGTGAAAATCTACAATAATTTTATGTAGGAATAGGTATATCCACTCATTGCTGTTTTGAAGAAAAATTAATTTTTGGAAACGTTCATTGCTGTTTTGAAGAAAAATTAATTTTTGGAAACGTAATAAACGGGTAAATTTTATTTTAAAAATTTGAAAATATTGTAAAATAAAATACAAATAGTTTTTCTTAGAATTTTTTTAATATTCATACTTATAGCACTTATAGTGTACATAAAATTGGGTATATTTTTTATTTAGATTATTTTATTAGTTTATTAGACATCTGGACTAAATTTGATTTAAAATTTGTTTTAAATACATTTTAAAAAAATAAAGGATAGTAAAAAAAAAATAATTAAAATATTAGGTCTAAAAAAAAAGAAAATGTTATACTTTCCATACCATAGTATTATTAGTATATACGATATATACACGTTATGTTATATTATGTATACAGTTGTAAAAAACAGATGTTTATGGAAACAAATCTCTATTGCTCTGTCTAATGTCATAAGTAAACTGAAACAGATTGAAAATTGAATAGAATCTTATGTCATACACTCGTAAGTGAGTGAGTGAATGAGTGTATGACATATACTCTTTCAACTCACGAGTTGAAAGAGTCGATTCAATTCTTTTTGACTGATTCAATTCAGTTAGTCAGTTGAGTGATTCAACTCAGTGAATTGAATCACTCACTCACTAGCCATCTCTACTTCTATCTCTTAAAACAATTGTTTTAAGTACATTTTCCTACGTAAATCAGATGTTTTTCTAAAGAAAAAAGTAGCCTATTCCCTTTTGCATCTCCCAGTTAGTCTTTCGAGGCATGAAAGCGAGATAAACAAACAAACTCACTTTTGCATTTAAAATATCAGTACCCATAGATGTCTATTTTTTTAGAAATGTTATAATTTCGTAAGACACCTTTGAAAGAAACATATTTTTCGAATTTTTCAGATGAAGAGGATCGTCGTTGCGGGCCTGTATATACTGGTGAATTTACCACAATGGCCGTGGTACGTGGAGCGTTATCGTTAAATCGTGGCGCTTTGTTGGGTACAGAATTAGAAGTGCGATGTCTACGGGGTTATCATGATCAGTCGAATTTTTGTACACCGGCTATATTGCAGTGTGTTGCTCCTGGTATATGGAAAGGGCAACCACCTACTTGTGGTAATTAACAATTTATTTTATGCTATACTTAATTATAATTTATAGTAATTATGATGAAATGTGTAATTCTAATTACTTAATTAGTTGCAAAATATTTAATGCCAATTATAATTATAGATATAATTTATTTTCTATGAAAATGTCGGTTTTGATAACACACTACGGGTTATGTCAATAAAACGTTAAAATATATTGACGTTTTTCTTATCCGTTAAATGTTGATAATTTACAATTAATATAATAATATTGATTTCTGTATTCATTCAGAAATTGGTTCATTCAAAGTATAAGATGTTTGACTGAAATTAATCAGTTGATAAGGATATTTTCAAACGTTTTCTTTTTTTTCCTTTGTTACCCATCTGGTACAAATAAATCGTTATCATTTAATTGTCTTGATCAATTGACGGTTAAATTTCAATGTCAAGTGTTTTGAAGTCTCGATTATGTTGATCGGGATTAAGTCGAGATTCTCATCTTAGACGAGGTGTTAGGTGACATTGAGTGTGCATGAAAGAGGTATAGAATTTGATTTTTGATTATTGTTAGGGGGTCTTAGGTGAGTATGAAAACCTCTAGGGTGGTCGACAAATTGGGGGGGGGGGGGGGAATGTTGCAGAAAAAGCCGATCGGGAGATTGCTTATATCTTGCTTATTATTGATCGTAGATTGATAATTTTTTTTAAATTTGTTTGCAATGAAATGATCTAAAATTTATGTCATATGCAAATTTTTGATATACCTAACGGTTTTCGTGTAAAAAAATGAAAATAGAAGGCAACGTTAAAATTTAAGTATTTTTAGTATACAGGGCTAGTTAAAAGTATAAAAAAGTCAAAAATTTCAGCGGGAAGGCATTTTTGGGATAAACGATGAGGACAAAAGTTTCACAAGAGGTCGACGACATGGGTTTTCATACTCACCTAAGACCCCCTAACAATAATCGAAAGTCAAATTCTAAACCTCTTTCATGCATACTTAATGTCACCTAGCAGCTGGGCTATCTAACGATCTAAAAATAAAATTGTTTCTTCATGTAAGGATATAAATAACTGATAAGTAAATGAATTATCTAATTAATTATTTATTATTGGAGGCTATATTAATAATTTGAAAGTCGCAAAATTAACAAAATAGCGGCTGGGTGAAATATACACTTTGATTTTGTACTCTATTAGATATAAATAACTAATAAGTAAATGAGCTATCTAACAAGTAAAGGTCGCGAGACTGGACCTTTCGATTTTGATAAAATTAGAATATATTTGTAGAATACTAAAAAGTAAACGACACGTATTTTTTTTATCTGCGAAAAAACGGTTTGAAGGGGTGAAATCGCCCGCAAAAATTGGGGTAAAATTTTAATTTTTCAAATATCTCGAAAACGGTAAGAGATAGAGCAAAAGTTTAAATCAGAGGTACTGCTCTTTTTTTAGGAGCTATCTATTTATATGCAATTTGTTCAAATTATATCAACAGGGGTGATTGGGAGTTAAAATTTGGGGGTTAATTTTGCAAAAAGGGGGTAAAAAATAAAAAATATTATTTTGTTTACAGATTTCGAATCTACGCAAAAAAATCTAACTGACCTATTTTTGCTTAATTTTCTAATATTAAGTCTAGGAATAGTTAACTGGGGGTGACTGTATCAACCATAGAGATACATAGAGAGACAACTTAAAAAATCGTTTAAAAAGTTAAATAGTCATTAAAGAAAAAGATGACAGCAGTCATTTGTATTTCTAAACTATATTTTGTCTTTATCTAATGAATGACAAAATACATTTGTTAAAGAAATGCTAATTTTGAGTCAGGAATAAACAAAGATACACTAAACCTTTAATGTCTTGTTGTCACCACAGACCAATGAACACTATTATATTATACTACTAATAATGTCAATTTTTGAGCAAATGCGACTATAATTATTGTAGGACATAATTTGTATACGTACGTATTTTGAAAATAAAGCGAATACCACTTTCTTTCTTTCAAAATTTTGCAGTTTCTTCTCAAAAAGGTAAAATTTTATTATCAATATTATATTTTGACAATAATTATTTGAAAGGGTAACTACGGTTAAAAATCAATTACTATATAACAGAATGCTATTAAGGTCGGGACTTGGTCGTATGTGACTGCTTCAATTCCACATTTATGTTATATGTCTATATAATATAATATAATATGTTCACTGGTCTGTGGTTGTCACACTCTTATCAATTGTTTATATTGGGGTTTTTGTTGTCATAGATCCCAGTTGTTTACAACATACTTGCTTCAAAAATAGGTATCTAGTTGGCCATCCATGTATATCACTGGTATCAACATAATAGTACTATTTGAGTAATTCAAAGAACTTCACAAAAAATAGTTTATAGGCTATTGACTATGTACAAAAAAACAGGGGGAAAAGGAACTAATTTGTAACAGGTGTTTTATTGTTTCATATGTTCAGTTATACCCCAAAGATGATAAATTCACAAAGTGCTATTAAATTTAGGCGTGCGTTTTTACGAACGGCGTAAACTTATCGACGCTTACGTTTTTTAACTATAACTCAAAAACTATGCATTTTTCGTAAACACACATAGTATGAGTTTTTGTAGAGAATTAAATTTCCTATCGAAATGGCACTTTATGAACTCGAAAAGCTTTTTTCTCAACAAAATAAGTCAAAACAATTATTTAAAAAAAAAGCTCAAATTTTTCAATTTTTCTTTTTTTTTTAAATTTTTGAGTAGTACTTTTTTCTGAGTGAATTTAGGTATAGGGATTGGTTCACAAAAAAGAAAGCTGATGTAATTCCCGTCAGAATGGTGACCGATCAAAATATTTTCGATAAAAACCAGCTGAGATACAGTCGTTCAAATTTACCTACTTTTTTACAATTTTATTTCTTTTGACTTTTATACCATATTATTTGTAATTTTTACAAAAAAAATTATTTTTATTGAGTACAAAAATTATTTTTCCTTTACCAGAGGTAACGATAAAAGTGGTAACGATAAAATTTTTTTATTCATATGATCTTAGGTATAAAAAAAACTTTAATATTGTACTAATTTATAGTTCTAATTTTTTTTAAAAGTTACATGTATATACATGTATATACCTATTATATTTCTCTCATAATGTTTTCAAATTCAATATCAATATCTTCATCAACATCGTTTTGGACATCCTCTTCTGTCATTTCGAGAACATCCGCATTTTCACAATTTAGGCCCATACATTCTTTGCAGAACATGGAGCAGCTAATTCCTACAATTTTCTGCAGCCGCAATTTACGTAATAGAATTAAATCGTAATTTCTCTTTATGGCATTAAGGCCAACATTTTAGGTAGGTCTCGGTTACAACTTTTTCAAAAATTATCAAAAAGCACAAAATTTTCTCTAACCAATTTCCCACTAACTTCTGATGCCACGGTTTAAGGACGTACCACTAAATTTAACAGTGGGAAGGAAATATTTTAAATCCATTTGAGTGGGGTTGGAAAAAATCTAAAAATGGATTAGTGCCAATTAAAACAACAAAACCTCCTGCACTGCAGAATTTACTGGAACAAATAGCTTGCGGGTGTATAAATGGTTGTCACGGAAATTGCAGCTGTAGAAAATTAGGAATTAGCTGCAAAGAATTTATTTGCGAAAATGCGGATGTTCCAGAAAATTGTGAAAATGCGGATGTTCCAGAAATTACAGAAGAAGATGTCCAAAACGATGTTGATGAAGATACTGATATTGAATTTGAAAACATTATGGGAGAAATATAATAGGTACATTTAATTTTTTAAAAAAAATAGAACTGTAATTTAGTACAATATTAAAGTTTCTTTTTATACCTAAGATCATATGAATATCAAAATTTTTAGCAAATAATTTTATCGTTACCTCTGATAAAGCAGAAATAATTTTTGTACTCAATAAAAATAATTTCTGCGTGTAAAAATTACAAATAATATGGTATAAAAGTCAAAAGAAATAAAATTGTAAAAAAGTAGGTAACTTTGAACGACTGTATCTCAGCCGGTTGTTATCGAAAATAGTTTTGTCGGTCACTATTCTGGCGGGAATTACATCAGCTTTCTTTTTTGTGAACCAATCCCTATACCTAAATTCACTCAGAAAAAAGTACTACTCAAAAATTTAAAAAAAAAAGAAAAATTGAAAAATTTGAGCTTTTCTGTAAATAGTTTTTTTGACTTATTTTGTTGAGAAAACGTTTTTTGAGTTCATAAAGTGCCATTTCGATAGGAAATTTAATTCTCTACAAAAAATCATATCATGTGTATTTACGACAAATGCATAGTTTTTGAGTTATAGTTAAAAAACGTAAGCGTCGATAAGTTTACGCCGTTCGTAAAAACGCACGCCTAAATTTAATAGCACCTTGTGAATTTATCATCTTTGGGGTACAATTGAACATATGAAACAATAAAACACCTGTTACGAATTAGTTCCTTATTCAACTACATAGTCAATAGCCTATTAAAGACAATTAGAATAATGTAGGAATGGAATTCTCGAAGGTTAAAAAACACAATTTTTCCAACTTTTGGTAATTTTTTTCTAGTAGTAAATGCTTATGGCTTGTACTTAAACAAATGGATTTAAAAAAAATGAAATTTCAACATTTGACAGTGGTAAAAATTTTCGTGTTTTTTATTGATTTTCTACTTGTAAAATAAACGGAAACAGTAATTTTTCGTTCAAGTACAAGCCATAAGCATCTACTAATAGAAAAAATTGTTTTTTATTTTAGGTAAGAATTTCACGAGTTAGTCTGCCTACGGCAACAAATCAGCGATTTTCGAAAACTAGCTGCCAATAATGGCCTAATTATTTTTTTTTCATGAAAATTTTTTACAGTGTCTCAAAATAATATATAATAATACTTATGCCTTATAAAGTTGAAATGAATTACATATATTTTTTTATATTGTAAAAAAAATCGTGTTTTTTTGCTAAAAAAGACTTATGTAACTCCTTAATATAAAATGTCCATTATTCGGTTATTATGTTTGAGTGCTTATTCTTTAAACCATGATTTTATCAAAACGACAACGATATTTGCAATTAACCTGCCCCCCCGCACCCCCGGTGTATTGCGCGCCCCACAAGTTTGGAAACCGCTACTCTAGTTCATTGCCATTCTGGCTTTACGCTTGATTTGAGTCTTAATTTCTTACAGTGCCTGTCAACTCTTGCGCACCGCCACCTCACGTTGATAACGCCGCTATGTTTAATTATGGCCTACATATAGAACAACAAACGGATAACGGTTTAAATATGAACATCCACACGGAAGATATCAATAATGATATCGATGAGGATAACGAAATCGATGGACAAGCTATGGGAATTCAGACACGCTACCCGTTTGGTGCTCAAGTTGCGTATAAATGTTTGCCTGGCTACAAAATACGGGGCGATTTTATATTAACGTGTTACAAGACTGGTTGCTGGCATCCGAATGTTCGACCAGAATGTGACCCAGATGGATCGTTTGTGGGTAAGTAACATTTAATTATTTTTTGTTACATACTTTGAATTTTTGTTGTATAATTAATTAAGGATACCTCCCCCCCTCCACCCACCCCCGTTTTCGTACGTAATGTATGGATGCCGCCAAATATATATTACATACATATTTAGCAAAATATGGTTAAATCAGTGAGTTAACAAAAGTTAAATTGACATTTTTATTTCTCGTATTTTACGAAGTTTGTATCCCCGTATCAAAAGCTAGAAATGTACACATATGACATTAGTAGATTATTACAAATAGATTTTCAACATTATATTTCAAACTTCTTTTGATTTGGTATCCTTTTACTTTAGTCTAAGCTCCGATAGCACAAAACCATACCGGAAAAAACACCTCAAATTAAAAAAGCTAAATCGATAGTAACTAATGCCGACAATAGCAAATGCCCGCCAGACTTTTAAGTTTTTGTTAAATTCTATTTTAAAAAAATTTTGAAATGGCAAAATAACGTCAAACCTACCTCACATAACACCTCGCTGAAATTTACATATGTTATAGCAAATTATATATATTTTACTGAACTATCGGTCTGTCTGGCATATTTTGATAATTAATGTCTGACAGACCTATTTTAATTAGTGAAAATTTTAGGCAAATCTATCTCACATAACACCCCCAATTTTGTTGTTTTAATTAACAATTTTTGACATTATCAACGTATTAAAATTGGTCTGTCTAATAAAAAACGTTATTAACCATGCCAGACTTAACCTCAAATATTCAGCCTTCACGTAACAAATTGATTGCTGTTTGAAGCAATGTTATCTTTAAAGGTATGTTTTTTTTTATTCTTAAAATTAAGTCTGGGACCTCTTATATCAATTACAATTGACCCGGCTTTAAAAGAATATAGCTAAGTTTGTGAAATTAAATTTTAAAGTGTAACGTTGACTTTTTTTTATAAACAAATACACTTCCTTTGTAGCCGCGACAAAACACCTCCTATTTTCTTTTCTTAAAATGAAGTTTAAGATCTCCTCTAATCATAAATATTGGTCTGTCTCATAAAAATCATTTTTTACTAGGTCAGACTTAATGTTTTAAAGCTACGAAGCAGCAGTTTTCATGAAAAAAGTCGTTTTTAACCATTCTCAAGCAAAGGAACAATTAAAGAAAGGAACTTTTCCAATTTTAATGTAAAGTCTAAGATCACCTTTATTCATTGAAACAAATTTTTTTGGAAAATAAGGTGTTTTACCCAGCCAGGCTTCATGGTTAAGCGCAGCAGTGTCTATTATTTTAAATACACTGGTTTGTCCATAAGCCGACGAACATACATATAGGTAGTTGCAAAGTTTCTGAGCGACTAAAGTCCACTTCCAGTTTTACTACAGTACTCCGTTAAATAAATGAAAGTAAGGGTCTACACCATTAAAAAAATCGTATTATAACTACCAAAATGTTATTATTACTATGTAAGGGTATTTTTCATAAAAAATTTTCCTGTTAGTATTTAATATTTTAAAATTGGTAGCGTTGAGTCGTTTTGAAACATTAAATTTCTTATCATAGGTATTTCTAGTTTTAATTATATTACATATTTCTTGTAGTTTAGAAACGTTTAATTTTTAATATTTTATACTTTCTGAACAATTTACTAAATGTTGCAAATAATAAAACGGTCTACAATTTTCTCTTTTAAAGTCTGTACTTTTCAGTGGTTAATTAATTTAAATGTATTCAATTTTATTGAACTACCTGATACAGTCATAAAACCTGCATAAAACCTACCTTTGTAAATATTGCTATTATTATGAATTTTTCAATAAAATCTGTTTATTAGTTTTACAAAATTTGTATGTTTACAAATAAATTTGTAATTTTTAGAATCAGTACTTTTACTTAGCTTTGGCTAGTCAAGTGCTTTACCTGCGAGATACAATTTTCGATATTTTAACAATTTTTTTTTAACTTATCGTATTCTTGATTATTATTATACTCTTTTATACCCTCTATTTTAATCGGGTTTTTATCTATTGATATTTAATGAATTTAAATATGGAAATGAATACGAGTATTAAAAATAAAATGTTAAGTCTACAAGCAAAACTTATCATTTTAAATGTGTTAGTGTTTATGAAAAGTGAAAGTGATGGTGTGAAAATCCCATTAACTCAAGTTAAAAATCGTATTACTGCAGCTACGGGTATATCGCTGGCAACTTTAACTAGAATAGCTAGTGAAGCAAAAAATAAAAGATGGATCGGAAGCTATTTTTGCTGAAAAAGAAAGAAAAAAACATGTAAAACATAAAACAGATCTGGACAGCTTCGATAAGGGAGTACTTAATAATATTATACAAAATATTTTTACGACGGAAAAAATTGTTCCCATATTGAAAAACATTCATAGGAAATTTATTTAATTTAAAATTACTTATTTAAGTAGGTACATCATTGCATTACTATATAATTAAGCAAACTATTTCAAAATCGATTACTTTTTTTTACAACGTAGTGTATTTTTATACATTGTATATATCGTTCAGTATTACCTGAGTGAGAGATATAACAACTAATAGGGGGAGTTTAGACATAATTACTCTATATCCATCTTTATTGCAAAAGTATTTTATCTTCTTAATATAATAAAATATGTATATCTCTTACTAAAAATACATCTTTCCTTTTTGTTGGACTTTGATACCTCAAAAACTCTGCAACTAGTTATACATACATTTAACTTATTGTTATTATATTACAACTCTAAGAAAAAAGTAAAGGTAATAAAATTTTGAAAAAAATATGATTGGTTAAAAAAGATGACAAGGATAAAAAAGTAGCTTGTACAGTGACAGTTTAATTTATTTATCTCTCTCACACAAAAATGTGACAAACTAAGTCGGATTTACATAGCTAAAAAAAACTTCATAATTCAAAAAGTTAAATGAATGTATATAATTCTTAAAACTATTGATTTAGATTATAATTTAACATTTCTAAATCGTATTCTGTATTGTCATATTCTATTTTGAATTGAAAAGTAATATTTTTATGAATGTTGCTGCAACAGGGCAGTTTCGTACTGAAAATAATTTATTTCATTTTTTGCTATAGTGAAATCCAACTTGTAAAATTTTATTACGTTTACTTTTTTCTTAGAGTTGTAATATAATAGTTGTCCACTCAGAGAAATATATATATATATATATATATATATATATATATATATATATATATATATATATATATATACATATATATATATATACATATATATATATATATATATATATATATATATATATATATATATATATATATATATATATATATATATATATATATTCTTGCGTTAAAGTGACGTCCATCAATTGACCATTTGCATTTAATGTGACGTCCGTATACGGACGCCAGACCCACCTGATGTGTGCAATCGGTTCAGTGAGTGATAGGAAGTAATAACTGAAAATTTGAGACGGACGTCATATAATAGGAGAATTTGAAAAATTTGTATATTTTTAGTTCAGCCATTTACCACGAGGACGGGTAGCGCCACACACGTCCGTATATTCAACTGTATATTTCACATTCATGTCCCAGTGGATGTGACTACATTTGTAGCGGCAACGGGCAACCCTGTATGAGCTATATCGGCTATGTTATTTGATTTCGTTTTTTAAAAATCTACTGTGAACTGTACTCTAAGTTCTGACTATGATTATTTTATTTCAGTACGATACACCTTTTTTTATAAATAATAAGGATTTAATTCCTATCGTACTGGCAAACTTATAGTTCAAATAATATACTTAAGGTATTATTCAAAAACTATTAATATTATATGTTCATTTCTTCATTTTAAGATATTTGTTTTTGATATGCAGAAGCAACGTGGTAAAATTTTAATTTAAAATGTGGCAAGCTAATTCATTAAGATAGAAACGAATTTTAAGCGAAGAGTATGTAAGTAATTTTATTGCTTTCCAATAAAAATTAGAGTTAGTAGATCACAGTCAGTCAATCCGTAAGCCGTTAAAAAACTTAAATATAGAATATTTTTTGTATCGAAGTTATTTTAAATATCAAAAAGGAATTGATTTTGCTATTACAGATATTCTGTTCTATATGCAATTCGAAAATTAGAGTCCATTTCCGGAAGCGATTAGAAGTAAAAAATACTTTTTAAAATTGATGCTAGTCGTCAGTGGCGTCATGACGATGCTCGGAAACTTTTCGAAATAAAAAATTTAATATTCTTCAATCAATTGTAAAAATTTTCCATTATATTTGTCCTATGTTCAAAAATCTGTTTTCATCCTGTATGATTATGTTTTATTAATGTGAAA
The DNA here is from genome assembly GCA_035578155.1 of Brachynemurus nebulosus. Classification (NCBI taxonomy): domain Eukaryota; kingdom Metazoa; phylum Arthropoda; class Insecta; order Neuroptera; family Myrmeleontidae; genus Brachynemurus; species Brachynemurus nebulosus. The sequence goes on along the minus strand of JAPWDM010000001.1, from coordinate 42,108,133 downwards.
TTTTTTTGTGTAAAAAATAAAATTTTGAAAATTTTATGTCTCAATGCCAAAATAGCTATCAGATATACAGTGTGGGTCACCTTGTCAGATAATCGATAGACCAATAAACGTACTATATAGACCGAATGTACTAATGAATAAATGAAGCTACAAGATACACCAAGATACGACCAAATGCTACTTTGTAATATAATATTTAACCAGTGTATTAATCGTGGTTTCCGTAATAACAATTTTTAGTGCCTTCACAAATAATTATTTTCAAAATATAACATGGATAAAAATTATATCTTGCAATAAATATGGCCCTGTTTATTGTACAATAAACAATACATTAGGTTCCTCATATTACACTTCGTTAGATGCTTCAGTGAAATAACCTACAAACTGGGTTTACGCGCTGTGTATTTACTACAATTTAATAGTGTTCACTGATTACTTTTTCCAGAATATTTCTGCTTCAAATTTATAATAAAAGTAAAGCCATATCAAAATAATTTTCACTGATCAGTGAATATTAAACAAAATAAGTAACTTAGATAAATATTCGTAGTATCCGACTGAAATTTCGGTTAGGTTTCGGCCAGTTTCGACGCAAAATTGGAGTTTCGGTTTCGGCAGCAAAAAGGCCGAAACTACGACCGAAACCCTAGAGTACAGAGGTAATGCAACTATCTCTTTCATGAAATCTGCAGTGTGCAGTTCTGTGCAAGTTAGGCTACTTAGTAGTCACTCTCTCCGTAGCAGTGGATGAGTGTAGGTCAATCACAAACCAATTGTGTTGATTGTTGTTGGCATTGTTAGAACCCCCACACGGAGCCATATACACGCGTTGTAGTATCATACATATGTATGCGACAACAGGGCCAACATACCTCCGATCATTCACACAAAGACAGATCACCTCACAAATACAAAGTAAACCCAGTGCACATATATGTATAACATATTTTCTATCCTTTTTTGGTTACACTGGTTTCAGTAGTATAGAGATAGATATGTTGTCTCTGGTACTCTGTGACCGAAACCGAAACTCCATTGTTGCGTCGCCTTCGGTCACGATCGGCATTATTCGGACGGTGTTTTCCACTTCCAATTAAACTCTCAAAACAGGCGTAGAATAGTGTTCTTTTTTTATTTAAATTTTTTCTCGTCATTTTTCGGGGAAATTTTGGTAAAAGTAGCACTGAAAATCCTTCACCTCAGAAACGGCCCAAACGTCCCAGGGCCACCCAAAGCTAAATCCCGGCACGGGGAGAGAGAAAGAAGGGTAAGAAGAAACTATCTAGGGCCTAAGGCTGGGTTAATCTGGCCCTGACTTTGCTAATTTTAATTTACTTAAATGGAAAATAACGGTGTATAATGCGGTGTAGTTTTGAAAGAAGGTTTTGGTTTCGGTCGAAACTGACACAGCAACCGAAATTCGGTTTCGGTTTCGGTTGAAAAACTAGTTTCGGTCGGACACTAATTATTCATAACTTTTATTATACCCTCAATTTTCGGGAAAAACTGAACCTCGTAAATATTCCAGAGCCCACTTTATTTTATTCAAAATTGGTTTTTAGTACTGTAATAGCGTAAAGACTTGAGAATCTTTTAGAACAATAGTAGTCTTCTTAATCTTGGTTAAATTTGTTAAACTTGTTAAATGTTATTTATGTTATTCTTCGAAATAGATAAAAATCATGGACGACCTATTTGCAACTCTGTTAACTATTACATATTTGACAGTTACGACAGTTATTTTATAGTTTTAAACCAGTTCTCGATTTCAATTTAACAAATAACATGCTCTTGGCCTTGTTATTTGTTATCGTCGAATTTCATTAATTTTTTCTCGATTTGTTAATTTTTTTCTTCGAAATAACACATTTAACATGTTATAGCATGTTTAACAAAGATTATGAAAACTACTAATAATTTTGATATTTAATCATAACAGACATAATAAAGGAACAAAGTTGTAATATTTAAATTCTCTTTTTTAATCGGGATATCCTATAATTTTAGCGTGAGTCCATAAATTTTTTAAAAATATTTTTAATTTTTTAATTTCTATTGAAATATAAAGTTCTTTCCTATACAACCGTTAAAAGTTTTCAAATTAAATAGCTACCTATACATTGAGATATAAATGAGATATAAAAATGTTTCTGTAACAAATAAAAGAAATAAACAAATAATGTGGCAACGTTGTCGGACGTCACTTTCACGGTGATATGAAAAATATATACATTTAGGACGCATCATCCACTGCAATATGAAAAAAAATATATAAACAGGAGTCCACAACTTCGTAAAACAGATGGAGTTCGTAATCATAGGAATATGAAAGTAAAATTAATTTTTTTTGGTTTAAACTAAGAGCGGTATTACAATTTTTGACCAATTTTATGCTATATACACGAATAAAAGTGTATATATTCACATGTCTTCTAGTGGACGCCATAAGTATGGATTCAGTATGGACGTCATATTCATAGTAAGATGTAAAGTTGTAAATATATATATATATATATATATATATATATATATATATATATATATATATATATATATAGTACTCGTATATAATACTTGTTAAAAGTATTATTAAATTATTCCGGTTATTATTTTTTTTCAGGCATTAGTTAACAAAATTTTCCAGACAGATCAATTTCAATAGATTGGTAATATCTAAAATTTCATTTAAAAAGAAAATTAAGGTGTTATGTGAGGGTAAGTTTGCCTAAAATTTTCACTAATTAAAAGAAGTCTTTTAGACATTAATTAACAAAATATGCCAGACAGACCGATCCCTTAGTAAAATATATATAATCTGCTATAACATATTTGAATTTCTACGAGGTGTTATGTGAGGGTAAGTCTACTTAAACTCTTCACTAATTAAAAGAAGTGCCAGACATTAATTAACAAAATATGCCTGACAGACCGATTCCTTAGTAAAATATATATAATTTGCTATAACATATGCAAATTTCAGCGAGGTGTTATGTGAGGTAGATTTGACGTTATTTTCGGCCATTTCAAAATTTTTTTTAAAAACAGAATTTAACAAAAACTTAAAGGTCTGGCGGGAATTTGCTATTGTCGGCATTAGTTACTATCGATTTAGCTTTCTTAATTTGAGGTGTTTTATCCGGTATGGTTTTGTGCTATCGGAGCTTGGACTACTTATAATTTTGGTTATTTAGACTTATATAATTATTATGTCTTAGGATTATTATTATTCTCATTAACGCTTAATTTAATAATAATTTTAAAAAAATTATGTGGATTTAGGTCAAAAATTTTTCTTTAAATCTTTAAAAAAAAGTTCCAAATAAATGCATTTTGATAATCTGTAACTAATTCTTACCTCTTATCTTCTTGAATAGCCCACAGATTTTATTTAACAGTCTTATATAGTACTACTTTTGTATAATACCTGTACCAAGTTTGAGCTAAATGACTGGATATACTGGATATATTTGAGATAATAGGTGCAACATAAATATTGTCAGGTGTGACTAGCCGAAGTTCTTACCGCTAAAAATTTTTGGACAGTGCTGTACAAAAACGAAAACTCTCGGGGGAAGAATTTTAGTGGCAATCAATTTAATGTAATTTATGTGTAAATATCGTTAAAATCGTTGACATCGAGTTTCAAGGTCAGACTCCTTTGACGTGAAATGACTCATTTATGAATACTATCAGTACTTATATAAATAAAAGCATTAATATTTTGAACTTTGGGCTGAATTTAATGTGTAAAGGTTGTGCGGTTTTACAAGGAAGTTGGTGCTATTCGTAACTTAATCAGATATACATATTTAAATTCCGGTTTTATGGAAACAAATATTTTTAAACAATAATACAGAGTAATCAGTGGTTATAACGCTTTGTGATTAGAGACTGAGGAAATGTTAAATCAAAAACGGTTAAAGTTTTTCTCAGTTTTTCCACTCATTTTCTTAGTGAATATAATGAACAATTTAATTTCCCTTAGAGAAAATCAAGAAGTTAAATTTTATTTGAAAATTTATATTAGTTGAGAAGTCAGCTAAAGTTGCCGCAAGTCACACTAGAACATTAATTTGTTACTTCTATCTGCCAAACTACAAGCAACTAGACACTAAACTGTGCTCCAAGAGGAAATTAAATTTTTGAATTGTCTAGTGGCTTAGTTATATGACAATATTTTGGTCACACTAGGCCATTTTAGTGGAATTCACTAAAATGATTTAGTATAATCCACGCTTATAGGTCTATTTTGAAAAATGGTATACATATATTTTGATGGTTGTCTCTTAAGTCAATGAAAGAGTAGAGTTAAAAAAAAAAATTGAGGTTGGTGTCGGATCTCTGATTTTGAAGAATAATTTATATTGCGAGGTTAGAATTTTCTGTCTTAATATACTGATATGTTGCATACTGAGGAGTTTTTATACTTATTCAGTTTTCGCTTATTAAAATTCGGCTGTAATTAATAAATTAATTATGTATTAATTGATTCGGTATTTTTAATTATGCACTATTTTATTCAACCAGGTCTCATTAAATGAAATATTCGTCCTTGATTCTTGAGCCTTTTGAATTAAAATTAATGATTTCTTCTAGTTAGCAGTTGATTTACTAACGGCATTCGGCTAGATATAAATCATATAAATATTTTATTCATTTGCATGCATATTATTTCAATATGTATTTAATTTGGTTGCCAAAATACTTTTGTTAATTTAATGATGGCAGACGAACAAGAAATAAAAAGTTCTATAAATAACGTGATGATTAAATTTCTTTTAATTAATGGCTACTGCTGATAATATTTTTATTTTTGGACACGTACTTTATTTTATCAATTGTCGGAAAGTTTCATATTCAATTTTAATTTTGTAAATTTAGTTGAAAAATCTAATTACTAAATAATTTATCTGTATTTTTAAATAGTCTGTATTTTTAAGAAGTTAATGGGCAGCATATTGTCTCAGCCACAGCCTCCATATGAGACATTACAAAACTTATATTAAAGAAAACAAAAAGCTGTGGTATATCCTAGAAAATTTCAGATTTCAGATATAAACGTGATGAGTGATTATCGCAGGTTTATCTCATTGTCAGTAGAATATTTTTATAGTCGCTTACGTATTACTAGTATGATTTAGATAAAATTACAAATCAAAACTGGTTAATTAGACGTTAAAATTCAACTAAGATTTACATGGTCAGTATAAAGCTATTAAATATAAGTAGGTAAATTATTAGTTATTCAGTTAGTAAAATAACAAACTAGAATCTTCATTCAAAATTTAAATTTTGAAAATCACGGAATAGCAATATCATTTTTGGGACATCTGGTCAGTTTATTTTTATTGCACCATAATTATGTTCGCTCTCTGAACACGCGCTATACGGACACGACACCGTATGTACATGGATATTTTTTGAAAATTGTATTGGTACTGTAGATAGTTATCGATATAGATATTAAAACAGTGATTATTACATTTTTGTCTGTCTGTCTGTTCACGCATCACGCAAAAACTACTGGACGGATTTTGATGAAATTTGGTGTGGTGATAACTCATTACCTCGGCCAACGTTTAGGATACTGAGTGTGAGCACGCATTACGCAAAAAGTATCGAATAGATTTTGATGAAATGTGGTGTAGTCATAACTTATTACCTGGGTCAACATCTAAGATACTTTTTATTACGGAAAAATGTCTCCTTCCCTCGTGAAAATACAGAAACCATTTTGAGCATGTGCATGCACTACGCAAAAACTATTTTTCTATGCAAATTCTTTATAATTACATATTAGCATCATATATAATGCCAAGCGAAAGGGCAAATAAAACCTATAAGTGTAAATGTAATTCTTTGATTGTCATTTAGACTAAAAATTTGATTCAGCGTAGGCTGGACTGATATTGTTATATTTTAAAATTCACAGTATTTACTTCAGTTTATCAGTTGAATCACATAGCCAGAGGAATCCCTAAATAATTAATTTTCAAAGTTTGACAAAATTAATCTAATTGTCGAAATTATAGAGGATAAGGCCAACAAACGGACGGATTTCGATGGGTGAAATAGATTTTTTCGGAATTAGTCGAATAGACAGATTAGATAGATTATAGACAAAACATTATAAAAGGTAAATTTTATATTAAGGAAGTTGTGATTTAATAAAACAAAATTATTCTATCATTTTTGTAACCGCTTTCCATTGTAAAAATTCTATATTCCGCTATTCCATCATAAAAATAGTTTTTGCGCGTATTTGTGTTGTACATTTTTAGACTATTATGTTGAAAGGACTGACCACTGTGCGCAAATGACCCATGTCCGATTAGTTGTTATTATTTTGGATTAACTTTATTTTTATTATCCTAATTTAATTTGGAACTTTTTGGTAAAAGGGTATAATACCCCTGTTGCAGCATCCTGCATAACATAGAGAATTTCCGTTTATAAAAATTAGTTTTTCTCGGAAACTAGTTGACATAGAATAATAGTTTAAAGACCTTTTCTATGTAATTCTTCTCCTCTTTTAAATAGTGTAAAAAAGTTCGCAAAAATTTTTGAATAAATGGAAATTTTGACAAAAACTAATTTTTTGCAAGAACAAAAACCATGTTCCTAGCATCCGACGTGTCTGGCTGACGAACTCATCCAAGGATTTGGGAGTTCCAATGTTTTCACCAAATTTCGTAAAAATTGGATATTTCGTTCGAGAGTTATATATATATATATATATATATATATATATATATATATATATATATATATATATATATATATATATATATATATATATATATAAATTTTATTGAATATTATTTTCAGTTTCTAGGGACCTCAAAACAAATTTCTGCCATAGTCCCGGGCTCAAGTCGCGTCATGACAGTGGGTGTAATAGCTGAATTACATTCTGGAAATTCCCTAAAAATAAAATTATTTCTAAGGCCCAATCCTATCAGTACGGGTGCTGCTACCATTGCCCACAATGGGTGCAAAATTATATAGTTATTTTCAAAAAAAATCTAATTTATCTATACTATGGCAAAATGTGTTACCATAATTTAATTTGCTATGGTCTATTTAGCAATGCTAAACAAACAAAAAAATTAGCCACAATGTTTGTCCTAGATTTTTATGAAAATAGCTATATACTGCTTAATTCAAACCCATACTCAGGTGAACTATAATTTCGTAACAATACGGATCAAGTAGATATTGGTTTTGTACAAAAAAATTTAATACGAATTTTGGTTAATTTGTCACGTTTTCTTCTTATGCCCAGCACCACAGTATAATTACTCTATAATTTTTGTTAATAAAAAGCACCCGTACTGATTGGACTAAATCATTTTTTTTAGCTTTTGCTAAATAAAGTTTGCACATAAAAATTTTTTTCACCTGAAGAAATAGTAGGCATTGAAGTAGGTATGTTAAACGCCAAGGGACTAAAGTGTGAATTATAATCCCGAGGGGCGCAGGGCAACTGCACTCGGCCAGGTAAAATAATGTTAATTACTATGGACAACTGCACTCACCTTCAGAACATACCCCCTAGTGAGAAAGGGCAACTACACTCGATTTACATAAGTAAAAAGAGGGGAAAATTATTCCCACTTCGTTTCTCTTATGATATAATTGTTATGAATAATATAACCATCAGTACTGTCACTCTGAATCGTGGATATTACCATAAGATATTTTTTAAAATTTACCGCAAATATTTCAAACTTCTATTTAAAATGTCCTAGTTTTTGCCATCGAAATTATTATTACGTCTTAATCTTAAAATTTTTTATTCCTTTTGATCTACATACAAGAGCAATGCGCAATAATTTCAATAGGATTGATTCTTACTTAGACTACTTGATAGAAACATATGTAGACGAAGAAGTAGATTTTCCACCATATATTTGGGCTTCTATGACTGCAGATGGTCACAGAGCTATAAATGCGTGTGAATCGTTCCACAGTCATTTTAATCAAAAATTTTACAATAGCCATCCGTCCTTATATTTTTAGTCGAATTTTCTCCGAAAAATTAGACTTATACAGTCTATACGATAAGAGCTGCGAGAGGCGAGAGTAGGGGCGCTATCCGTTTTCGGACCCGTAGAACACGAATATGTAGAAAAAAAATGTCTGATATATATATATATATATATATATATATATATATATATATATATATATATATATATATATATATATATATATTTTCCCGCCACCTTTTAATTTGTGTAGGGCCCCCCTATGGAAGTTAAGAGATGAAATTTGGTAAATGGGGCTCATTTTCGAGGCGCCTCATACTATCAAAGTGGGGTCAAATTTTTGGGCAAATTTTTTTTCTGACCCGACCTTTAAGGGGGTGGTGGGGGGCGGAAAAGCAATAAAACTTTTTCAAACCGGTTTTAAATCATGTTTCGGTCAATTATCTACAACATATCCAAAATTCAGCTTCCTAGGATGATATGGTGGGAGTAGAGGGGGGAAAAACGATTTTCGCTGGATCTAACAGGCCCCCAGCCCCCCAGAATTAACGTAGAGGGTTGAAATTTGGTGTGTTGATAAAGTTCGTACCTAGGTTGTGCTTTTTGGAGGTTTTAATATTTTACCCCCACCCCCCTCATTTTTAAGCTACAATTTCATGCATTTTCGACGTTTTCGAAGTTTGTACCACTCGCACAGGTCACCCGAATAAACCTAGAGGGCTGAAATTTTGTATTCGGATTGAGTTAGTATCAAGGGGGTGCCTTTTGGGGGTCTCGACTTTTAACCCCTACCCCCACCATTTTTATACCCAAAAGAACATGATTTTTCTTGTTTTTTAACAGTTTCGTTCGGGTCAAAATCTCCCCAAATAAACCTAGAGGGCTGAAATTTGGTGTACAGGTTAAGCTAATAGCCAGACACTGTTTTTTGAAGGTTTCAACTTTTAACCCTTACCCCCACGATTTTGACGCCAATATTTCCTTAATTTTTTTGCTTGTTTTCTAACACGTCTAGAGACTCCATAAGGAAACCTAGAGGGCTGAAATTTTGTACGTGTATTCAGTTAGTATCCAGCTAGTACCTTGTAGGGAGTCCGCATCACTTTTCCCCCCACTTCTCCCATTTTTACATCGGAATTGAATGCTATTGTTAAATGTGCTTTAAAAGCATTATGTTTATTCTAAATACAAGTAGGCGAATAGTAATTTTAAAAAATTTTAAAAAAAGTGAACTTACTTTTATGACAAATGAAATACATACATATTAAGTAATTTAAAAATGTTATTAATGTCACTGTTTATTTATAAATTAGGAATTTTGGATTTTTAGTATTTATAAAATAGAAATTTTGGATTTTTTTGGAAAGAAAAAATATCTTTATAAAGGCCTTCCAGTTTACTATTGAAGGCCCTTTTTTAATATTTAAAACTAAAACATAAAGGCAATTAGCGGATAAACATGGGCAGGAATGTCCTCGTACGAATTGTGTTGGCTTTTTTTCTGCTACCTGTTTTCGGTACAAAATTGAAATTTACTGAGATACAGCCCTTAAATACTTAAAACCTTTTTTTAAAGCCTCGATCAGCCGAACACTCATCACCAGTTTTGAAACCAACAAAATGACAATTCGGTTGTAGACTTTCAATCACATTTCGCTTGTAGACATTCAATACCGAAGATGAAGGGGAAAATTCGACTACCGTGATGGGGCCCCGCTGCTCACGGCGTTTTTTATTTATAGACGCTTTAAAAAGCATCCAAACAGAAACATATATTGTTAAAATTCAAAGTTCGGAAAAACAAAAAAAGTACAATTGAAAAATAGTATATTATTCAACAAGTTGATAATGATAACTATTACTCACGAAGATGAAATTGCGACACGAGCCGAGTTTACGAGACGAGTGTCGTAATGCATCTGAGTGAGTAAAAGCCATTGCAAGCGAGTAGAATACGATATTTTGTCTACGACTTTTCTCCTTTTTGATTTAAATAAAATTGAATATAAATTTTAAATCGAAAGAATACAATTTTTAATCCATCTCTAATTTCATTAAATTTTATGAATACAAACTATTATGGGCGCAAGCTAAAACGAAATTTTTTATCTACATCTGCATTTATCTTTGTCTGTCATATTAATAAATCGAAGTTTACTCACTCACTCCTATAGAAACATAATTACTTGGTTTGGTTGGTAACTATGGAAATAATACAATTTGTGTTCCCCTCACCAGAGTTTCTGGAGGTATTTTAAGCTTGCGCTAGTAATACTTTGTTTACTTAGACGTTACTACGCAACATATATGAAATTAGAACTTATAGATATATTATTCACAAAACAATCGCAAAGCTATTGAATAATGGCTAATACGGTGATTTCATTGGTCGAAAAGTATTGAGTAATGATCATTCCTCAATCCTTCACACCTTTAAATAATGCCTAACTTTCTCAACAATTAACGGATATGTAATGAGTGTGTTCTTCAACAGTAGGAAAAAATTCATTTTCGACAAAAAACAGTAGGTAGGTACATGCAAGGGGATATTATTTTCAAGAATTGACTATGTAAAAATTATGTCGAAATGTTTTAACATGTAAATAGCCTGCTAACAAACGTACTTTCTTACTTCTTAGACAAAATGACAATAATCATAATTATTCTCATGATTAAAAAACAAAAAATAGAAATTTTTAAAAAAATTACACATTGCAGTTCCATTTACAGATACTTGCAACTGATGATCGCCAATAAGCGTAAAATATATTTTTTTATTTAACTTATTATTCATCAAAAAATTATATTAAACTCATATTATTAAACCGTATTACATGGATTGTATTTGTTTGTATGTCACTGGTATACATTTTAAAGGTACATGTCAATTGTGTCACCACATACAAACAAATAAAATAAGGTGTCAATTTTAAAGGTAGTTGGAAACTGGGCGATATAATGCTATCAATATCATATAACACTAGGCATACGTTTCTGTGATATAAAAAAGCAGCATTTTCAAGTTTTTCGTACATGATATCTCGTAAACTATTTGGAAAAGAATGTTTAAAACTTTGTAGAGAATGTTTAAAAATTTGTAGAGAATTATAGACTCTACTTTTTTCATAATAACTTTAACCAACGTAGCGCTAACCATATTTAGAATATTTACCGAAAACCAAAAATTGATTTTATTAAAGCGTCATAATTTTTGAAATAATTATTTTAGAAAAAAAAGTTTCATATAAAAAAGCTTGAAAAATGTTTCCCGTACTTTTCTTGTGGGCTCAGCTGTTCACGAGATATTTGAAAAAACACTTTTTCAAGATGGCGGCTTAGGACAACCTCTAGGATGATGCCGTTTTTTTTTTTACACTCCCTATAAGTGCACAAATCAATAGCAAAAAAAAAAAAAAAAAAAAAATGGGTTCGTGCTAAAAATGCAACTCGGAATGCTCTACCGACTAGGCTATTACTTGTTACTTCTTTTTACTAGCAGGTCAGAACTATTTTATCGTTAACTGTACCTGTAATGGTACGTTTTCTTTATCCAAAATACTGTCTGAGGTTTTTTATTATGCAGTTATTAGTACATAATTATTTTCATTTCACTGTATAGTTCGTTTAGAAATAAATGAAATGAACTTTCAAGTATGGTAATAATCAGTAGTATTACCCTTGGTAGATTATTTTTGTATGAAAGGGACGGCTTCTCATAAAGTAGGTATAATATTTTCAGATAAAATTGAACTAAACATAGCCTTGTATTTGTTGCAACCGTAATAATAGTATTTTATTTAACAAGGCAAAAAATAAATAATTTTACAGCCAAGGCAGGTATTTTATTGTCAAGGCAAGGTGATGAAACCAACCAAGGCCATAAGATTGCTTCTCTGCCATATTAAATATACGTATATTACTTTTCTTCAACTAACAGTAAAAGCCTTATTGCTAACATTTAATCTAAATAATTTTCTGTTTTCCTTACATTCAAATTAATTTGAAAATTTTGATATTTCCTAGTAATGTGATTTCCATCAATTTGTATATACAGTACGTTTTTGACAACTAGGAACACGTAAATTTTAAGATGGGAAAAATTGGTTCTGTTCAGAGATGCTATATTTCGTTTTTACTAGATATTTAACACAAAGCGAAATGACATTGCAGCAAAATGATGTTTTAAAATAGTTAAAAATGAACAGCAGTTTTATTACAATAATTATAAGTAAATATTAAATTAATATTGAACTTTATACTTACTATTAGTGATGGGTATAATCGAATGAAAATTAATCGATCATTCGATTATTAAAATATCTCGAGATATCTCGAGATATAATAAAATCATTCGATTATTTTTCATTCGAATGATTTTAAAAAAATATCTCGAGATATTGAATCATTCGATTATTTTTCAATCGAACAGTTTTAAAAATACCTCGAGATAAAACAAATTCGATTCTTTTAAATGACCCTACAAAATATCAGGTAATAATTATTTAGTGGGTCGTCATATCTATTGAAAACAGACAACAGTTTAAATAAAAAAAAGGTTTTATGATAACTATGATTGGCGATATTTTGCATAAGATGAATAGTAAAACCTAGTAGGTAGGTAGGTAGGTAGTACGTTAATGGTCATGAGCGCTGTATGTGCACCGTCAAGTAAAACCTAATAACTATGACACGACGCTGTACTACGTCAACAATTGTATATATAAAGTGTATTAGTTGTCAAAATACTGTGCTAGTGGGGTGTTTTGTCAATATAGATTATGACCGTCAACGTGTCAAAGTTCCGACTATGGCGAAAATGGAAAAACCGATAATACTGTAATTACTAGTGGTTTAATCTCTAATGGACATTAATATTATAAAAAATAAATTTTTGAAGATAATATGATAAACCACTTAAAAACAAAACAACTGAAAGGTGGATTATGGTGGAGTATGGTTCATACAAGTAAATAATATTGTATTATAGGTTTGAATATGAAAATAAAAATAACAATAAAAGGATTCCGAAAAATCACAAAATTGAAATTTAATTTTTTACCGCATCTAACTAAATAACTAAATAATATAACCGATAAAGATAATCGATAAATAATTGTTAGAAATAATCGAAAGAAAATAACTGATAATAATAATTAATCGAATGAAACATAGTCGATAAAAATAATCGAATGAAAATAATCGACAATTCGATTATTCCCATCACTACTTACTATAATTATAATAATAGGTAATATTTAGTAAATTTTTTTTTTTATATTTATTGTGATTATACTTTTTTAAAAATATCATTTTTCAATTAAATACTATGAATGCTCAGAGTCGGATTTACATAAGGGCACTTGGGGCACGTGCTCCGGGGCCCCCACACAATAGAGACCTCCACAAAATCGAATACAATCTTAAAATTAAGGAATAGAATAAAAAGAAAAGCGTTTTTTTTTTTTTTGGTTCTCCAACTCTACTACTTGGGGAAATTTGAAAAGTTTCGGAAATTTTGGGGCTTCCATCATTAGAAGTGCCCAGGCCTAGGGAAAATAATGTAACTTATTCAAATATCGGTGACTGGTACCCACTAGTTATAGTTACGCCTTCTCAAAAAATAATTTCAATTATTTCTAGACGATTTATACTTAATAATTGTTTACCGTTTCTGCAATTTAGGTAATATATACTTTCCTATATTGTGGTAATAAGATGAAAACAGTATGACTGCTATAATTACTTGATTACCAGTAGTGACATTAGGGAAATTAGCATCGTTACAATAATTGTGTAATAAATATATGTATAAATACATACAAATAAATTAAGTATGTATTATTGTGTAAATAAGACCTCAGTCATTCTGTTATTATTTTAACACAATAGCAGTCAGGATAGTTAACACCAAATATTTTGTTATTCAGAAGAAAGTGTGCCTTTGTTTAATTTCTGGAACGAAAAAGAAAAGGCGTGGCTTAAAGTGAAAAGTATTTATTATTTTGAATAGTTGTATATTAAATTATCGAATGAATAAATGTTTTCAGGAATTTAATTGTTAAAGCAAAACCCAAGATGAGATATTATGTTCTTTAATACAAGTAGAAGATCAATCATTTTTTTTAACTTAAAATTTCAAATTTTAAGTTAATTGTTGTTACCAGTGGTAACTTACCACTAATACTGTATTTCAGTGATTTTCAAAGTGGGGGTCGCAGAAACAATTGATTACAGATTACATACCCATTTTCTACACATTTCCTACTCATTCTTACATATTTCGGGGGTCTCTATTTATAATTAATTCATTGAATAAATTGTGACTTAATAAAAACTTCCATAATTCCGTATGGATATCCTTATAATTTTGTCAAATCCGTCTGTTTTTCTGTCACACTCTCATAGTTTCCACATTTTTAGACTTAATAAGATAATACCCCTGTCGCAGCATCCTGCATAACATAGCGAATTTCCATTTACAAAAGTACGTTTTTCTCGGAAACTAGTTGATATAGAGTAATTGTAAATAAAAAAACCTTCTTTATGTGAATTTTCCGCCTCATTCCGCCAAATTATTTTCACGAGAAATGTCCAAAAAACCGTAAACGTTTTCACGAAATTTCTTAAAAATAAGATGTTTCGTTCTTGAGTTATCGTGCGGACACATTTCTATATATGTTTACTAAGTGTCCGCACGATAACTCAAGAACGAAACATCTTATTTGAGGCGGAAAATTCACATAAAGAAGGTTTTTTTTATTTACAATTACTCTATATCAACTAGTTTCCGAGAAAAACGTACTTTTGTAAATGGAAATTCGCTATGTTATGCAGGATGCTGCGACAGGGGTATTTGGACTTTCAGTTTTCACAAAATTTCTTAAAAATAAGATGTTTCGTGCGGACACTTAGTAAACATGTGTATTATATATGTAAATTAGTTTTTTCCATGGTTTTCCCAAATTCAAAAGTCTACGACATTTTTTTACACCATTGGAAAGAGGAGAAAAATTACATAAAAATGGTTTTTAAACCATTATTCTATGTAACCTGCTTTCGGAGAAAAACTAATTTCTGTGAACGGAAATTCGCTATGTTATACAGAATGCTGCGACAGGGGTATTTTCTATTTACAATTATTCTATATCAACTAGTTTCCGAAAAAAACGTACTTTTGTAAACGAAAATTCGCTATGTTATGCAGGATGCTGCGACAGGGGTATTTTAGTTCCGTTTGTGAAACATTGCGCTAAAAAATAGGATTGCTATTAATATGTTAAATAAAAAAAAAACCTTGCCATACATGCGATGCTCAGAACATGGTTTTTTTGGGCATTTTTCGTGAAAAAAATTAGTTTTTCGCAAAAATTTCCCCAAATTCAAAAATTTTTGCGACATTTTTTTACACCATTGAAAAGAGGCGGAAAAATCACATAAAAAAGTTTTTGAACAATAATTATTCTGTCAACTAATTTCCGAGAAAAACTAATTTTTGTAAACGGAAATTCGTTATGTTATGCAGGATGCTGCGACAGGAGTATTTTATTTTCATATGCTACTTATTACATTAAATCTATAATAATCACTGATTGTACGGAACACTATTGGCGCAAGTACAACTTGCACTTGGCGACTTTTTTAATTCATAATATTATGTAGGTACATGCATATAGGTCATATAGGTCTTTGACGAATATTATGTTGGTAGTATCGTAGTGCTTATGTACATACATATGTACTAATTCTATATAAATCGTCATTTGACTTCATGTATCGAATGTTCAAGATATATAAGAAAATATTTATATAAGAAAAAATCACATTATAAGTAAGATAGTTTTTCTCGGAAACTAGTTGACATAGAAAAAAAGTTTAAAGACCTTTTTTATGTAACTTTTTCTCTTCTTTTAAATGGTGTAAAAAAATTTCGCAAAAATTTTTGAATAAGTGGAAATTTTGGCAAAAAACTAATTTTTTGCAAGAACAAAAGCCATGTTCCTGGCATCCGACGTGTCTGGCTGACGAACTCATCCAAGATTTTTGGATTTCCAACGTTGTCACCAAATTTCGTAAAGCTAGCGGTTTTTCCTGAAGAGCTATCGTGCTGATACATATATACATACATACATACGTACATACATACATATATATATATATATATATATATATATATATATATATATATATATATATATATATATATATATAAATTTTAGTGAATATTATTTTTGGGTTCTAGGGGCCTCAAAACAAATTTCTGCCATAGTGCCGGGCTCAAGTCGCGTCATGAGAGTGGCTGTAATAGCTGAATTTCCAGAATTCTTTCTGGAAATTCGCTAAAAGTGTGCATGTGAAATCTCAATAATAAACAGCAAAAAAAAATGTCTCAGTTTCAAGAGGTACTTTCTTGTTTCGAAAAACGAGGCTAAAATTTTTTTTTCACATACCGTCTCGTATAGAATATTACTATAAAGTGCTCTTAAAATGATACTGAGATCCCTTTAACTCTTTTTAAGTCGCGCTTGTGAAATATTGACCTGTTGTTTGTTCTCCACCTCTTAGTTATAAATTTTTAACCGGGGGTATAAAAAATTTAAAAGCTACATTATATAAATATTAGTTTTTGATAAGAACACTCAATTAAAAATATTTCGATTAAGTTGTATAGGTAACTTTTGGCGATTATCTTTTCGAAAATTTTATATCGAGTGATGTTTCAAATCCATATCATTCCAAAATGTTGGAAAACGGACAAAATTTTTGTTTTCCGTAAATAACTACAGAAATAATTCAGTGTTATCCCTTTCTAAGGAATATCATTCGAAAGATCTTTTAAAATGAAATTGAAGTCCTTTTAACTACTTTTTAAGTTTCGTTTGCTAAATATAGAGTTGCAAAAGGGCGCATAGTATATCCCTACCGCTAACTTTTTAACTATCAATTCAAAGCAGGCCCGTACACAAGAGCGGTCAAGGGGTCATAACGACACCACCCCTTTTTTTTGAAGTATACATTAGATATTATTTAATTTGGAGCACCGCATTGGTAAAATTTCGGATTATTGAGTCAGTTGACGTGTTGTTTTTTTTTCTCAAGGGAAAACTCATAATAAAAATTCTTTTAGCTCTTTCATTTCCCACGTGACCCCCCTCCCCCACTCCGGAGGACCATGACTGTATACGCCTCTTGTTCAAAGAATCTAAAAAAATTATAGACGGTAGCGCTTGCTAGGAACTTTAGTAATTAACCTCCCTAATAATATATAGTAAATGAATTCATATGTGTAAGTAAAAGTACCGGAATATATCTATTTGAGGGCGTAACTCTCAGTTAATGCGTGCATAACATACACTTGGTGATTTTTTTTTTTAAATTTGGAACTGAGATAATACAATAATAGTTCAAAGAAATTTTTTCAAAAACGACTTTTGGATATACATACATACACAACATGTATAGAATCATAATCATAAACTATATATATATATATATATATATATATATATATATATATATATATATATATATATATATATATATATATATATATATAAAAGAGAAATACCACTCATACACTCACTCACTCACCTATCACAAAATCTCCAAAACTACAATACCTACAAACTTGAAATTTGGCATGTAGGTGCCTATTGGGTCGTAGGCGCTCGCTAAGGAAGGGTTTTGCAAAATTTTTTGTCTAACCGTCGAAATTTACGAAAAACCGTAAAATATTAATTTTTAATTACTGTAATACAGCAATCTGTGGCCAATTTATCAAAAAATTATACAATTTTTAAAATGTTGCTAAGTGCTAGTTGAAAAAATTTTCCCAGACACTTTTGATAGTTTCTTTGTCAACATACGGTTGTCTTTTTCTAATTCCAGTCGAACAAATAAATAGTGCATAGGGTACTAATTAAATATTGAGCTATACGAAATAATAATAAATAATAACACTATTTTATAATTTTATGTAAATTATATTTATTCAATACATATAAAAAATATATGTAAAATCCCTTTAGATAAATATTTAGGCTGGATACATATGTATATCAGAATATAACATAAACAAAAATACCATATAATATAAAAATAACATATTAATTTTTGTACGGACTAATCGAAATAATATAATCGAACAGCCTTAAAAATTATTCCGATTCACTTTCGGAAGAAGATTCGGAACTTGAATCGCCAAGATTTATAACAAGGCGTTGTTCGTTATCTTCGCGAATACCTTCTTCAAACCAATCATTTTCAACCAACTTTTTAACATGATCAACAGCTTTCCTCCAATTTTCTGTTGAAATGCCCTCAAAAGTATTCAAAATTAGTTTTTTAATTTCATTTACGCCTCCATATTTATTGAAATTTCGAATTCTTTTTTTTAATATAGACCATATATATTCGATAGCGTTATATTGACAGTGGTATGGTGGAATTCGAATTACGAAAAATCCATTTTTTTCTAAAATGTCATCAATGATATATGTCTGTGTTCTTGGCCGATTCTGTTTAACTAACAACAATAATTCCGCCTTTTTCATATCTTCGTCGTACGAAATATTTTTCTCTTTCAGCCATGTTTGTATTGTTAGTTTTTTATCATTGGTTGTCGGTGCTTTATTTAAAATTTTTGAGTGGTATCTAGCATTATCCATAATAATGGTGGAGCCTGGTTCCAAATTTGGGATCAATTTCTCTAACACCCACTTTAAAAAATGATCATGATCCATTTCTTCATGGTAATCTTTCGTGCTTTTTGACTGAAAAAATTTCAAAGCATTGGGAATAAAACCATTGGCACCACCAGCATGCAGAACGATAAATCGGCCGCCTTTACCAATTGGTATTTTTGGTGTAGCTAGAAGCGTATCATCTGTCCAAACTTTTGTGGGCCCCAAGTAATAATTTACCCACGTTTCATCAAGGAACACATACTTTCTCCAATCCCCAATTTTTATTTTCCTTAAGAAGTTGCAACGCCATGCGACTATTTCATATCTTTCCATCAAAATTTTCCGCCCGTCTGCCTTTTTGTATTTAAAATTTAATTTTTTTAAAATATGTCTCAATGATGTGACAGAACCCTCAAATATTTCACTGTTTTTTAAAGATATTAAAAGATCTTGTGCAGTAAAATGTTCTCTTCTTTCATAGAAACTAGAAAAAAAATTTTATGAACGTAACATATTGAAATATATAAAACTTGTTGAAAATCAAAATAAATAGATAAATAATATAAACCGGTAAATGTGGCGTCGTATAGCATCATACTGAAAATCATCCAAATCGGTTACCGGAGCAGATTTTTTTTTTGCGTTCTGGTGTGACATTATTGGCAATTTGCTTCGATAGTCGTACAATTGTCGACTTAGAAACTCCTGTCGCCTTTATTGTCTCTTCTACTACATTTGAAAGGCTTCCGTCAGCCTTTTTTTCTTCAAAATAATTTCTTACAGAAAAAATTATTTCTCTTGACTGTTGATTTAATGGTTGAGTAGCTATTAAATTATAAAAAAAGTAAAAATGCTAAAATCATAAAGAATAAAGAAATAATACTAAAATAAAAAATACCTACTTTTATTTTTAATTGTTCTATCCATTTTTTCACAATTGTCAACAATTTAGCTGTAACCATATACATAAAATAACTGAATGACTGGATTCATTGCAAAATATTTAATACTAGGTATCCTAGGTATTAAAAACATAATTTTGAAAAAAAATCAGTGGATGTCAATATGTACTGCCTAGAATTTTCAAATCAGTTAAAATCAAACGAAAATAGTTTATTCTAATTGAAAATAACATATTTCACTTTTCTTTACAGTATTGCATCATTTTTTTAACTTTGTGAAGATGAAATATTATTATGTCAAATATTTAAAAAACTAAATAAAGACCACTGATTAAGGACACTGGTGTAGTGTTGAAAAGTGTGCGACAAGGACAAGAAAGAAGGAAACCTACAAATGTGTCTGGGAAAATTTTTTCAACTATAAATATTTCTATAGATACCACCTAAAATATTTTTACCTATGTCTACTATGAAATTACTTATTTACTGTAAAAAATACTATTTCAAAAAATTCAAATTAATGGTTTTGATGGATTTTGACTAAATGTTACACAAACCCTTTTAAAATCTCGGAATAAATAAACGTCAGTTTAAAATTGATCCCCAGGGGTCCGAAACAATAAAAATTACGCAAAACTAAATGACCAAAAGTACTCCACTCCTATAAATCTAAATAAGTATGGTTGTCTACAGAAAAGTCACAAATGTTAAAATTAGGTACCAATATTTCTGAAATAAGAATACGGCTACGCTGGAGTCGTTTGACGAGCAGAGCAACTTTCAAAAATTGGTTTACTGGTGGATACGTGATACCCTATATTCTAATATAGACTATTGTAAAGTAAACGGCTGGACGAATCTCTACCAGATTTTGCTGAAATAGTATTGAGATCCCCTAGGGTGCTGAGGACCCAAAAATGGTCTAAAAAAGACGGCGAATCTTGACTAAATTTTACTTAAACAATATTGATATTTTGAAAAAATTAAGTGAGATTAAAATTATTGCCTAGGATTCTGGAGTAATATAAAATGCAATAAATTAATGGTTGGACGATTAATGCAGGTTCAGAAACGTTCTCCAAAACACTCAGACTTCAAAAAAGTTTCGAAATTCAAATGTTTCTAAAGTTATCAATATGGGTGTCTACGGCAAGTCTCAAGACATGAAAATTAAATACAGTAGAAACTCGACAATTCATCATGTTCAAGACCGGAGGGGCGATGAATTACAGAAATAGATGAATTATGAAATATGTCTGAAAATGAAAAACCAAGAGAAAAATTAATTAAATATTTTTACTTATTTAAAGAAAAATATCCCTTTATTTTGAGTATTTCTTTGTTTAATGGAATTTTTACAACTAGGTACGACACACTTTAATTTTTTTCTATTTAAATTTCAAAAGTTAATTAGAAAAACAACTGCACTACGTACATTTTTTTTAGGAGCGACGAATTGTTACAGAATATGATGAGTTACAGAGTGACGAAATATCGAGTTTCCACTGTACACTATAAATATGCATATATGTATGTATATCTTTTTTAAGATCATTGGACGAACGGAGCGGAACACTAGAAGAAACTGATTTTATAAAGAAATTTAGAATATTTAATTTAAATGCAAAGTGAGTTCAAAATTAACCCCCAGCACTATCTAATAGGACTAAGATTAAACGGTTGCATTTTGACAATATTTTATGAAAATTAAATATTCTATGGAAATATGAATATGGTTAATTTAGGGTTATTAGGCGAGAATTATGCTCAGAATTTTAGAATATCAAATTTGAATGAACCTGGTGGTCAGAATTGTCCGTCAAGGCCATCAAATAAGCCCCAAATTAATTGTGATATTAAAATTGTCGCCTACTGTCTTGGTGCCCTAAGCAAGGCATAAAATGGAAATACTCCTAAAACTACCTATTGATATGCGGGTATTTAGGTACATAAAGGTGCGGAAATTAGCCATGCTATTGAAATATGAAGATTGCTACTGTAGAGTCGTTTGACGAGCGGAGCCAGGCATTATAAATAATTGATGTACAGAATTTCCGAATATCTAATTTAAAATTGATCTAATCATTTGACCAATAATTAAGATAACTTTACGTGTGTGAAACCACGGGCCACAGCTAGTATGAAATATATCTTTTTATTTGACCAATTAATTGATTTTCTTATATTTCAATAAAATCGTTATTTAAAAAAAAAAAAGCCGTGAGCAGCGGGGCCCCATCACGGTAGTCGAATTTTCCCCTTCATCTTCGGTATTGAATGTTTACAAGCGAAATGTGATTGAAAGTCTACAACCGAATTGTCATTTTGTTGGTTTCAAAACTGGTGATGAGTGTTCGGCTGATCGAGGCTTTAAAAAAAGGTTTTAAGTATTTAAGGGCTGTATCCCAGTAAATTTCAATTTTGTGCCGAAAACAGGTAGCAGACAAAAAACCAACACAATTCGTAGGAGGCATTCCTGCCCATGTTTATCCGAAGGTTTTAAGTTTTTAAGGGCTGAATCTCAGTAAATTTCAATTTTGTGCCGATAGAAGTTAACAGGGAAAAAGCCAACACAATTCGTACGAGGGCATTTCTATCCATGCTTATCCGCCAATTGCCTTTGTGTTTTATTTTTAAATATTAAAAAAGGAACTTAAATAGTAAACTGGAAGGCTTTTATGAAGATATTTTTTCTTTCCAAAAAAATCCAAAATTTATATTTTATAAATAATAAAAATCCAAAATTCCTAAATAATAATTAAATAAATAAATAAACAGTGACTTTAATAACATTTTCAAATTACTTAATATGTATGTATTTCATTTGTTAAAAAATTGTATTCACTTTTTTTTAAATTTTTTAAAATTACTCTTCGCCTACTTGTATTCAGAATAAAAGTAATGCATTTAAAACACATTTAACAATAGCATTCAATTCCGATGTAAAAATGGAAGAAGTGGGGGGAAAAGTAATGTGGACTCCCTAAAAGGTACTAGCTGGATACTAACTGAATACACCTACAAAATTTCAGCCATCGAGGTTTCCTTAGAGAGTCTCTAGATGTGTTAGAAAACAAGCAAAAAAATTAAGGAAATATTGGCGTAAAAGTCGTGGGGGTAAGGGTTAAAAGTTGAAACCCCCAAAAAACAGTGTCTGGCTATTAGCTTAACCTGTATACAAAATTTCAGCCCTCTAGGTTTATTTGGGGAGATTTTGACCCGAACGAAACTGTTAAAAAACAAGAAAAATCATGTTCTTTTGGGTATAAAAATGGTGGGGGTAGGGGTTAAAAGTCGAGACCCCCAAAAGGCACCCCCTTGATACTAACTCAATCCGAATACAAAATTTCGGCCCTTTAGGTTTATTTGGGTGACCTGTGCGAGTGGTACATACTTCGAAAACGTCGAAAATGCATGAAATTGTAGCTTAAAAATGAGGGGGGTGGGGGGTAAAATATTAAAACCTCCAAAAAGCACAACCTAGGTACGAACTTTATCAACACACCAAATTTCAACCCTCTACGTTAATTCTGGGCGGCTGGGGGCCTGTTAGATCCAGCGAAAATCGTTTTTCCCCCCCTCTACTCTCACCAAATCATCCTAGGAAGCTCAATTTTGGATATGTTGTAGATAATTGAGCGAAACATTATTTAAAACCGGTTTGGAAAAGTTTTATTGCTTTTCCGCCCCCCACCACCCCCTTAAAGGTCGGGTCAGAAAAAAAATTTGCCCAAAATTTGACCCCACTTTGATAGTATGAGGTGCCTCGAAAATGAGCCCCATTTACCAAATTTCATCTCTTAACTTCCATAGGGGGCCCCTACACAAATTAAAAGGTGGCGGTATATCTATATATATATATATATATATATATATATATATATATATATATATATATATATATATATATATATATATATATATATATATATGTCAGACATTTTTTTTCTACATATTCGAGTCCGAAAACGGATAGCGCCCCTACTCTCGCCTCTCGCAGCTCTTATCGTATAGACTGTATAAGTCTAATTTTTCGGAAAAAATTGGACTAAAAAACGAGTGGACCGTGATAAACCATCCAATGTCTGGTTACATATGCTTTCAAACATTAACGTTTGACGCTGAGAACTAACCAGACATAAACAAGAATAAAGACAATAATCAAAATAACAATCAAATTTTGGTCAACATTCGTTTAGTTACGTGCTGCGATTATAACTTTAAAGTTATACATATTATTATGTTAGGGCATTGTTCGACTGAATGAACAATATTATTAGCATAAATATATAAAAAAAAATATCCATATTCCTTTTATTTTATGTATTTTTTTTTTAGTGTTCCACACTATAATTGGTAAAACGAAACACTCTGGAATCACTTTGGTGTTCGCTCGTCCGTCACACTCACAAACGATTTTCTCTGAAACTATTCATATATAATAAAATTAGAAATTTAACACAGAGATAGAGTGTAGTGACTCAGTTATATATATGAAGTTAAATTATGATTTTAGGACCTAATTTCCGATGATAACGAGGGAAGTGGAAAAGAAATTTCAAAGACCTCAAATGTAGAGGGTCAAAGGGAAGCTTATTGGAACACAAATTCAACAGTACATATATGATGTATTTATTATTATTATTTTTTTTTTTTTGAGAGGGGGGCACGTTTAAAATGGACATACTGCCCTTCATCTTCATCACCAAGGAATCACTCAGAAAAATCTAAAAAAAATATAAATATTGATAATGAGGTGTAAATTCAGCGAAAATTATCAGAATTGAAAAATTCTAGGGCGATCAGTTATTACAAACAATTTAATTTTTTATTTCCTTAGAACTGTTAAATCTATATTAAAAACAATTTATTGTACGGAACACGATTTGTGCAAGTATAACTTGAGTGACTTTTTTCCTATATTTTTGAAAATTATGAAAGTGGTACTACATGCAGTACATATTATGAAGTATGTATACTTTGGATCATATATCTTGTCAGTCCGAAGAAGGCAAATTTAATATGTATACGTAATAGCAGGTAATAAAAGAGGGATTGGAAAAGATCAATATGTTTGTTATAAAGGTGTCTCTTTCTAGTGTGATTTAATGTAGATACTCGTATTTATCATATATTTTCAAATATCTTTATCCTTGCGCGAGCTATTGCCAAGTAGAGTGATATTCACAATAAATGTCTAAACGAAATTGAAAAAAAACTGGATTTTTTTTATGAGAATTTATACTGATTCCCAAGACATTGGTTACCAACAAAGCTGTGGCAGACACTAAATATGAAACAACAAAAGACTCTTTCCGTGTTATTGATAAAAGCAAGTTTTTTATTTTATTTTATTTTATATTACATGGAAATTTTTACTTAACAATAAAGTATTGTTATTAAGTATATATATCTACCTGTGGCAAGTTTATTGAAATTGTATTGTCGATTTGGAGGTGAAATAAGCATAGTAACAAAAATATTTGTGGGTAATTGAAATTCTTGGAAGATCTTCAAAGAAATTGCCGCAAAATCATTTTAATTATTCCTTTCGAATGTTCGAATTGAGATCATTTCATTGATCAGTAATGTTGAATGAACTGTATTCATGGTACTATAGTAAGGTATTAATTTGTCAAGCTAGCGAGAAATAAAAATATTTTAGAATGTTACATTCCTTTGAACAACACGTGGGATTTTATCAAATGAAACTAACTGTAAGCTGGAAATACACAAATTTTCTTACAGGTTCGTCTAGACCAGTGATTTTCAAAGTGGGGGTCGCAGAAACAGTTTATCATAGATTATTATTTATCCATTTTCTACACATTTCCTACCTATTTCTACATGTTTCGGGGGTCTTTTAAAATTTACAAGTATAAAGGGGGGTCGCGGATCAAAAAGTTTGAGTACCAGTGGTCTAGACAATTTATTTTTGACCGACTAAGTAATATTCAAGTACCTCTTGAAACCACTTGAAACTCCGTTTGTCAAGTTGTGTTAAAAACGAATCCGCCAAAAATATTGATAAAATACAAGATTAAATAGAAATGGACTAATAATTCATCCCCACCAGTAAATGTGTTGCAGACATCTTTTTAATCCTATGAGTACTACCAATGATCAACTTAGCCGGTTCTACACGATGCTACGAACTCTTCCAACATTCGATCGAACGTTTGATGCAAGTAAGTTCGACAGTTGGTGCTACGAATGTTCCTGCTACACGGTGAATCGAATGTTTGATCCTATACATATGATAATGTGTTAGTACAAACGTTTATTCAGTGGACGAGGGTGTCATCTGTCTGATGTTTTCTCTAATGTTAAGTCGGTTCTACACGATGCTACGAACGTTCCTTCCAACGTTCGATCGAACGTTTGAGGCAATTAAGTTCGATAGTTGGTGCGACGAATGTATCTGCTACACGGTGAATCGAATGTTTGATCCAATACGAATGATGATGTGTTGGTAGTCAGTGGACGAGGCTTTTATCTGTCTGATGTTATCTCTAATGTTATACACTGATATTGTCTCTCTTGTATAATGTGTTGGGACAAACGTTTATTCAGTGGACGAGGATGTCATCTGTCTTATGTGATCTCTAATGTTATACACTGATGTTGTCTCTCTTTACATGAACGAGTCGTGCAGCTGCTGAGTCGAACCAACCAACGCAACCAACATTGACCTTCAAACGTTCGAAGCATCCCTTTGACTCGGTGCAAGAATACCGACATCGAGCGGGACATGGCCAAATGCGAATGTTTGACGCTCGACATTGGACACTCGTAGGTTCGAACAGCGGCCACACGGTGCGATGAACCATCGAACGTCCAATGTTGGAAGGTGTTCGTAGCATCGTGTAGAACCGTCTTTATACACTGATGTTGTCTCTCTGCATATGAACGAGTCCAAACGAGCTGGAACATGGCCAAATGCGAACGTTCGACGCTCGATATTGGACGCTCGTGGATTCGAACTACGGCCACACGATGCGACGAATCATCAAACGTCCAATGTTGGAAGGTGTTCGTAGCATCGCGTAGAACCGGCTATTACTTGCATCAAACGTTCGATCGAACGTTGGAAGAAAAAAGCTACGAACACCTTTCAACATTGGACGTTTGATGATTCGTCGCATCGTGTGGCCGTTGTTCGAACCCACGAGCGTCCAATGTCGAGCGTCAAACGTTCGCATTTGGCCATGTTCCAGCCGATGTCGGTATTCTTGCACCGAGTCAAAGGGATGCTTCGAACGTTTGAAGAACAATGTTCGTTGGTTCGACTCAACGGCTACACGACCTGGTTCATATGAAGAGAGACAACATCAGTGTATAACATTAGAGATGACATCAGACAGATGACATCCTCGTCCACTGAATAAACGTTTGTACCAATCATAATATGTATTGGATCAAACATTCAATTCACCGTTGTAGCAGGAACATTCATTCACACCGTGTTGCATCAAACGTTCGATCGAACGTTGGAAGAAACGTTCGTAGCATTGTGTAGAACCGGCTTAAGGACGAATATACGAATATACGAATTCATATATTTTTTTTAAATTGAATATTTTTTTAAATTGAATATAGCGCTAGAACTATAGTTAGAATGCGATTTTACCGACTTGTAATGGAAGAAATAAGATGGCTGAAAATACCCTATACACGTCAAGTTCAGCTGCAGTTCCGTACCTTTAATCATATAAATGGGGTAAGATTTTTTTAACTGCAGCTGAATTTGTCGTGTATAGGGTATTTTCAGCCATCTTATTTCTTCCATTACCGATCGGTAAAATCGCAGTCTAAACTATAGTTCTAGCGCTATATTCAATTTAAAAAAATATGATTTAGTAAACGATTTCACCCCCAATGATCAATTTCATCCCAGATGACGGTACTACTAATGCGTCCTCAGGATCTTATTATTTTCTAAAATCGCCTTTTAGCGAATTTCCAGAATGGAACTGAGCTATTACAGCCACTGTCACAACGCGACCTGAGTCTGGGACCATGGCAGAAATTTGTTTTGAGGTCCCTAGAAACCGAAAATAATATTCGCTAAAATTTATATATATATATATATATGTATATATGTATGTATGTATATATATATATATGTGTCCGCACGATAACTCTCGAACGGAATGTCCTAGGATTACGAAATTTGGTGAAAGTATTGGAAGTCCCAAACCGTTGGATGAGTTCGTTAACCAGACACGTCGGATGCCAGGAACATGGTTTTTGTTCTTGCAAAAAATTAGTTTTTTGCCAAAATTTCCACTTATTCAAAAATTTTTGCGAAATTTTCTTACACCATTTAAAAGAGAAGAAAAAATTACATAAAAAAGGTTTTTAAACTTTTTTTCTATGTCAATTAGTTTCCGAGAAAAGCTATGTGCCTTAGAATGTGATAATTTCCGCCTATAAAGTCTTAAGTTACTCACATTCTAAAGTACATATTCGACAAACTATTTATATAGTCAAAGAGGATAATATAGTGTACATATAACGTCAATATAGTAGCGTATACCCATACGATCATTATGATACATTATGTGGGAGGAAGGACGTATGACCACAGAGTACAGAGGTACAGCAACTATTTTAAAAGAGGGTACGATAACTCAAGAACGAAATACCTGATTTTTAAGAAATTTCTTGAAAACGTTGGAATATATATATATATATATATAATATATATATATATATATATATATATATATATATATATATATATAGTATATATATATACTGTATACTCCTTTTATAACGAACCCGGTTATAACGAACTTCCGGTTATAACGATCTAGAAAAAAAGTCCCGTTTTTTGTTCCATAAGATGCAATAATAAAAAAAATTCGGTTATAGTGAACCCGGCTATAGCGAACTTCTGTTTATAACGTACCTATTTGAGCCTGTCCGAAATGCACCAAATAACGAACTTGCAGGAAATTGTTACTCATTGTCAGTTAAGAACCAAAACAAATAAAAGTACCCTACATAGTTTGTCATTTGTTTAATTCATTTTTTGTGCTTCGTTTCATCCAATTTTACGTAATTTTCGTTAAAAAAAAAATTTTAAAAATAAAAAGACAACATTGTTTGTGAGTTAATATTAGAGGTACCTATATATATGAAATTATAATTATTTTAAAAAATGATAAAACATATACTATTTGTAACGAATTTAATTTTATAAAATCAACAAACAGTGTTAATAACAATTTAGGAAAAACGAATATCGCTTGGTTTTTCGAAATTTAGCAATTTGGGAAAATCGAAAGTCATTTGATTTTCCAAAATTAAACAAATTGGGGAAATCGAACTAAACTGTGTGCACACTCAAGTACACAATTTAAAAATACCCCTGTCGCAGCATCCTGCATAACATAGCGAATTTCCATTTACAAAAGTACGTTTTTCTCGGAAACTAGTTGATATAGAGTAATTGTAAATAAAAAAACCTTCTTTGTGTGAATTTTTCGCCCTATTCCGCCAAATCTTTTTCACGAAAAATGTCCAAAACACCGTAAACGTTTTCACGAAATTTCTTAAAAATAAGATGTTTCGTTCTTGAGTTATCGTGCGGACACATTTATATACATATATGTTTACTAAGTGTCCGCACGATAACTCAAGAACGAAACATCTTATTTTTAAGAAATTTCGTGAAAACGTTTACGGTGTTTTGGACATTTTTCGTGAAAAAGATTTGGCGGAATAGGGCGAAAAATTCACACAAAGAAGGTTTTTTTATTTACAATTACTCTATATCAACTAGTTTCCGAGAAAAACGTACTTTTGTAAATGGAAAATCGCTATGTTATGCAGGATGCTGCGACAGGGGTATTATTTAATATGTATAATTCTTAATAGGCCGGGAGGCGGTAATATAAAAGTTTTTACCCATCGATCTAAAGGAGATTTCATTTCTCTTATAATATTTTTCATTAAAAGTTACGAAAATGCTTTGAGCAGGAGAGTGATTTGGCCCCCCTCTAAGACACGTAGACGAATATGGACGCTATACGGCGTCAAGTAAAAACGGACTAACTGCAACACAACGCTATTCGTCGTCAGCAATTTCATAATAATAAGTGTATTAGTTGTCAAAATAGTGTACTAGTTGAGCATTTTGTCATTATATTATGTTATGACCATTAACGTATTAAAATTAACGTGTTAACTTTATTTCTTTTTATTCATTTTCTAAGATTTATTCAGAATTTTTTCGATTGAAAAAAAACCCTCGTATTCGACCCGTAAGTTTATTTTTGAGGCCATGGATACTTGAGAATCCTCAGCTTTCAGCCTCGAATTCTTAGACTGCATCCGAGGCCACAAAATGTCTGAAATTTAATACTTTTTGACTTTCTAGTATAGAAATAAATTTGCATCCATTCCTATTTCCCATTCTCCACTTTGAACTATTTCTTTAGTGAGTTATTCCGTGACACAATGTTGCACATTTAATACAGACAACAGATTAAAGTTTATGTACTTTTATCGTACGTTATTTGTATATATTCTTAAATTCTTATATATGTATATGTATATCTATATATCTACATATCTTATGCTACTTATGTCCCTATGTAAAAAACATGTTACTTAATTGATATCACTTAAGTTTACTTAAGTGTGTGTACTGTGTAGTATACTTTTAATTAATTATATTCACATCCAATTTTGTGCCCAGTACTTCTGCTGCCCATATAATATTTTTGATTTACTTATTATTACAGTTATTTTAGTGTTATTATTACTTATTACGTACTTTATTACTTTTTTAGACACAATATGTATATGATACATAAGAGCAGGACCGTCAAGGAAAATAATGAGTCCCGAGAACAAACGAATTTTTTTTCAAAAGTTTTTAAAAGTTTAAACTAGACCAAAGACCAAACATACTGTAGGCAAGCAAAACAAACATACTGTAGACAAGCAAGCCCCTTAGGCCTTAGTCCATAAACTACGTAGTTCCATTTTGGCCATTTTTGAACAGCTCCCCCTCAATGTAGACTACAGGTGACTTTTGCTTTGCCCCCCCTCCCATAGTGGAAAATAGTTTTTTTTTTCTTATTAAGTCCAGAAAACATTTAATTAAAATAATATCCTTTTTATTATAAAATGTGAAACTTGAGGCATTTTTTTATAGTTTAGCAAAATTTTTCCTTAAAAACACATCTCATTACAATAAAAATTTTAATATAACAACTGTGCGACCACATGGTAGCAGGGCCGGACCTAGCCGAATTGGCGCCCGGGACAGCGTTGAAAAATGGCACCCCTGTAGAAAAATAAATATTTCCTTCAAACTTTTTTCCTCCCAAAAACCAAGTTACGAGCAAAAAAAAATGTGAAATACTTAATTTTGACACCCCCAAAACCTGGAGCCCGGGGCACGTGCCAGTGACGTGCCCCCGCTGCCCCCCTAGGTCTGGCCCTGCATGGTAGCATAATTCGCCTGAATAATTTTTATCAAATTTCAAAAAACCAGAAGCACGTCATAAGTAATTTATTCAAGATTATTCATGAATTTTGACGTCAAAATTCATGCTTCTTTTAATTGTTCCAAATAAAACTACGTAATCCGACTCTGACTCCCCCCTCCATTTATGTGGTCCAGCGTAGCTTTCTGCATAACCCCTCCTCCTCCAACTAGGCTACGTAGTTTATGGACGCTTCCATACTGTCAACGTCCTAGAATCCCTTTAAAGGACCAGGACTATCATAGCGTGTCGGGAGGGTTCGAGTTCCGTGCCGTGTGTTGAGGGATCTCAATTCGTGGAAATAAATGAAAGATGTTGTTCGGAAAGAAAACGGATTTATTTAAATAATAAAATAAAATAAAAGTTTAAATAAAAAAATAAAAAAAAAATATATATAATAAAATAAAATTGAAATAATAATAACAAATTGTCTACAAATAACAAAGAAATATATGAAACCCTTAACCCAGTATAATAGAACATAGAGCGGACTCACCTGCTACACTTAATTAACACTGTATTTAATCGGCTAACGACGAAACTTAATATTTGAAAAATTTTATGAGTCATATAAATAAATGTTTTATTGAACAATGTTACTTGCACTAGAAATAGAAAACCCGAACACTACCCCAGTGTTGCCCGTGTCTCGTCGCGAATACTTCTGATCTTACCCAAATTGATAGCCACCTCAATCAGCCACGCGTGGGTCAGAAAACCTGTCCCCACCGCGTCAATTATTTAATTGATTGGCAATCAATTTCAGCAAAGTTCGCAAATTCCACAACAATTTCGAAATTTGCCCTACAAAATTATTGTGTATAAATGCGACGCCCATATACAGGCGATTCGCTTCTCAACATTGCTCCCCCCTTTGAAAAAGATGGTCACTCTCTCGAGCGACCAGCCTTTTCTACGTATTACCCGTTGCATGGTGAGTCTGCCTCCACAATATCAAAATTAAATCTAACTTATCTATACTTTTCCTGAAATTGTTTAGTGATCCAAAGGTAGAATACTTGTCCTTTTCTGATGGAAAAGTTTTATCATTCCATATTAAAATATCTCCATCGTGAGAGTTTTGGAATCATCAAACAATATCAGGTTATCTTAATATACAATACAAACATACATACAAATACAAATATACAAATAAAATCTCCCTTCTTTCCATCCCAGCATCTTAATTCCCCCGTACCTAAATTACAAAATTAACTTAACTAGAAGTACAAAGAAACATTGATTTAAGAAAACAAAGATTGAGAATGAACTTAGCGAAAATTACTTAATGTTTTTATTTATTGTCTGTTACTTAGAGAATGCTACACTCTTCCGTGTTTGGTTAACCCGCGGTTTCACTGAGTTTGAGTCACTTCACACACTATGAACAATTTATTGGATTTATATAAAAAAAAACAATGGACACTTTTTCAGTCATTCACTATTTTGTCTGTATCCACTGAATCGTATATCCAACTAGAAATAGCATCGTTTTAAAGTTTTTTTTTCTTATTTCCTCATCCCCATTAGTTCAGGATCACACTGTCTCGAACTGTATGGTGACGTCCCGTTGTGGTTCCACTTGCCCCGGACTCGCACTGCTAGTTCCAACCTCGACTTCGTTGACACTATCCGGATCGGTGGGTATTGTTTGTTTGGTAAGTTAAATTCGTTTGGGTAGGACCCACGGATGGTCTGAAACTCTACCCCGACTTCTGGTGCGGTAGTTTCCAGCCTGTCTCGCGTCACTGGCAGGTGCAGCTTCCTCGACGTCGTCTGCACTCGCGTAACTATCTGATGAGTTACCCTCGTTCTCTCCCCCATGTTCGTTTTCTACTTCCAAATTCTGATTGTTTTGCATTGCTTCGTGCGGCTCTTCGATCGGGATTTGACGCTCTGCCGGTGGCGGCGGGTGAATGTCGACTGGGACATTGATAGTCCCGATTGACTGGTCTTCAATTTCGTTCGTATGGTGGTCGTTCCCGTCTAATACATTTTGGATTTCGGCTTCCAAATTGTCGTTTTCTTCCCGGTGTCCTGATATGGTTGGCTGTCCTACTTCGACGGTTACGGGCGAATCGTAGATATCAAAGTGTTGTCTCTGTTCACCACGTTCAGGTTGCTCTGGTGGTTCAGGTCCACCAACATCTTCTATTGACTGACTTAATTCCCCCTTGTAGATTTTTAATCGGTTGGCATGCACCAACTCAGTTTTAGGTCCGTAAACTTCCTTAATCTTAAAGTTGACGGGTCCCTTAACGGCGATAACGCGGTACGGCCCTGCCCACGGTTTAAGTAGCTTCTTGCTGCGGTCGGTTTTACCAGCTGGGTTGTAAAGCCATACTAGATTCCCTACCTCAAAGCTTACTGGCTTGGTACTTTTATTGTAGTTTCGTACTTGCTTTTCGGTGGTTTCTCTCGTGTGTTGGTATACCCTTTCGTAAGCCATTTGTAATCTTCTTATAAGTTCAGCCGCGTAGTTTTCACTTACATCGTAGCGCATTCTACTGGGTTTAAGAATGTCGTCGTACGGTAGTGACATATCTCGGCCATGTAATAAGAAAAATGGAGTGTCTCCGGTGGTGCTATGTATGGTCCCTCGGTATGCCATGAGAATGTATGGTAACCATAAGTCCCAATCCCGTTGATCACCTCGTACAAATTGGGATAACATATCCTTGATGACCCTATGACTACGCTCTATCATTCCATTAGCTTGCGGATGGTAGGCGGTAGTATGAATTTTCTGAATCCTCAATAGTTGGCATATCTCCTTCATAAGTTTCGACAAAAAATTCGTCCCTTGATCGGTTATTAGTACCTTCGGAGTCCCGTGTCTTGTTACAATATGCTCCACAAATGCTCTGGCCACAGTGTCTGCTTTTTGGTCGGGAAGCGGGATAGCTTCCAGATATCGCGTAAAATAATCTTGCACGGTTAGAATGAATTTATTTCCTTGTAATGTTGTAACCATAGGCCCTACGATATCCATGGAAATTCGCTCGAACGGTTCGCTCACAGAAGGAAGTTTTTGTAACGGTGCTGGTTTCCAATGTGGTGAAGTTTTTCGCTGCATGCAGGGAACACATTCTTCACAATATTGTTTCACATCAGCGCACATGTTTGTCCAATGCATTTTGTTACGAATAAGATTTAAAGTTTTCAAGTATCCCAAGTGAGAACAAAATGGCGTGTCGTGGTAGTCCCTAATTACCGTTTTAACCATAGTTCTCGGAATAACCATTTTGTCGTGTCGATCCGTAATGCCTCGTGCTTTGTATAGTACTCCGTCATCATCTAGGTAGTACTCGTGATAATCCGGGTCGGTGTTTAATCGGTCGAATACTGGTTTTAATAATGGATCTTTTCTTTGTTCCCCTTTGATCCACTGACGGTCCCAGAATGGTTCGTAACCTTCTTCTAAGTTAACCATTTGTACCGGAATCCTCGATAGTGCGTCCGCATTTCCATTTTTACTTCCGGCCCGATGTTCAATCTCAAAGTCGTATTCTCCCAGAGTGAGAGCCCATCTAGCTAACCTTGAACTTGGGTCCCGTATGGTTAAAAGCCATCGTAACGGTCGATGGTCAGTTACAATTTTGAATCGTTTCCCGTACAAGTAGCATCTGAAGTGTTTTATTGCCCATACAACAGCAAGGCACTCACGTTCAGATACGGAATAATTCCTTTCTGGTTTTGATAATTGGCGGCTTGCATACGCGACTGGTTTCTCACACCCATTGTACTCCTGGCTAAGTACAGCCCCTATAGCACTTCCGGATGCGTCCGTAGTTAACGTGAAACTTTTGTGAAAGTCTGGATACTGCAGTACTGGTTCCTTGCACAATGCTTCTTTCAACAAATTGAACGCTTTATCGGTTTCTTCTGTCCATTTAAAGGGAACATCCTTTTTCGTTAATTCTGTTAGTGGTTTTGCAATACGTGCGAACTGCGGAATGAATCTTCGGTAGAAATTGGCTAGTCCCAAAAATGATCGGATATCCCGTATATTTCTTGGTTTAGGATAATTTTTAACTGCAGACACCTTATTTTCCTCAGGTTTTACGCCATCTCGGCCTATTATGTGCCCTAAGTAGTTTATTTCTGATTGAAGGAACTGACATTTAGAAGGCTTTAATTTCAGATTTGCTTTTCGAATACAGGTAAAGACTTCTTTTATACGTTCTATGTGTTCATTGACTTCTCCTCCATTGAATACGATGATATCATCCAAATAGGCTAGACATTTGATCCCTTTTAGCCCTGCCAAGGTCACGTCCATCAATCTTTGGAAGGTACTAGGCGCATTAGATAATCCAAAAGGCATTCTTTGGCACTCATAATGCCCATCTGGTGTGGAGAAGGCTGTCTTCTCCCGGTCCTCTTCTGCTATAGCAATCTGCCAATAACCCCACGCCAAGTCCAAAGTAGTGAAAAGTTTAGCTTGTCCCAACATGTCGATCGTTTCACTGATGTTTGGAAGCGGATAGTAGTCCCTTTTCGTTATCTGGTTTAATCCCCGAAAATCGATGCATACCCTCATTTTCACTTCCCCGGTTGTAGTCTTCTTAGGCACCATTACCACGGGTGCTGACCACGGCGACTGAGAATGTTTGATGACCCCTTCATCCAACATTTCTTGAATATTATTCTTCAATATTTCCCTTTGTGCATGTGGTACACGGTATGGTCGCTTCGCAATAGGCATTACATTTTCGGTCACGATTTTGTGTTTGACTCCAACAGCTTCACCAAGTTTGTCGCCTTCCAATAAAATGATGTCCCGAAATTCTACTAACACTTGTAAAATCTTAGTTTGAGTTTCTTCATCCAAGTGGTCAAGTTGCACGCTATCCCGTAGTTTAGTCCAAGTTTCTGAATTTTCCACGTAACCCCTGTGTTCAGATACGTTGTAGCAAAATTTTCTTGTACCTTCTGAGGTAGTTTGTTTTGTTGTCCCTGGTACTCCCTTGTAAATAGTACCATTCCCTAACTTGTAGTTCATTTGTAAATTCCCACTTTTATTATTAAAAATATTTCCATTTTGAACTATTTCCCCGTTATGTCCCTTAGTTTCATACGTTTTCCCATTATCACTGTTATTGCCGTACAGTGTGTTGAAATATTTTTTGTTTAACCCATTTTCCAGAACTTCTTCAGCTTCTCCGACGACGGTCCCAGTATTCAATTCAATTACTTGACTAGAAGCATTAATTAGGCACACTTGAACTTCTTGATTTGACTGAACTTCTGTTAAAATTCTTGCGGAATTGATGCCGTGCATGAGTACTTCTGTTGGTTCAATCAGCACAGTGGTTCCGGATACTAAATTAGTTGAACTAGCTCTGCATACACATTCGCTTCTAGCAGGAATACTAACTCTCTCCACTAGCGAAACAAAGTAGCGGCCAACTACTTGCTTCTGATCGCCCCCTAATTTTGGCCGAATTATGGGTGATCCAGTATCTCCATCGCTTCCCCCATTGCTAGTCTTAACTAATTTTTTCCATCCTGTTTTTGATTGAACATCAGAATCAGTAGCTTCATTTTGTTCCTGGCGTGCCTTACTCTTCCCTAAGGATATCTTAGTATCCTTCGTCCTTTTGTAATTGATAACCGGCGAGCTGTTTTTGGGTTTCTTAGTCCCCGACTTGATGGTGTGCCCCGTCTGACGTTCCCTTTTTAAAATATTTGTTTTGAATTCCCGTAATTCCTGAATATCCCTGTTGTCAGTATCACTTCCATCCTGGTTGAATTTATTCATAAGTACTGGTTCGCCATTTATGTTTAATATATTTTTGCTATAGTCAATTATGGCCCCTTGAGATTCGAAAAAAATCACGCCCCAATAGACCATCAGCTATTATTGGTAAATCCCGACAAATTAAAGTATTAATATGGTACAGTTGTGTTCCTATTGAAAGTTGGAGTGGTACATGCCCCATGCGTTCCAGTTCGTCTCCTGTAATTCCCGTAAGTTTGAAGTCGCTTGTAGAGTAATATTGGTCAAAATCGAGTATGTCTTCTTTTAGTATGGTTACTGCACTTCCTGTATCGAGAATTAGTTTTAATGGTTTGTTATTAACATAAGCGGTCACGATACTTGGTGCGTCCCTTATAGTAGAGGTGTGTGATATTATTGATTGGTTGGGCCCTCGAGGCGGGACAGAGTCGAAGGTCCGCCGTAGTTTAAATTAGTTGCGGGGCCCTGGTTTGTTGGTGTCCATCCAGTACGCCAGTTTACTTGGTTCGAATTTCCCATCCCGGCGGTTTGCGTTAGCGACCGGTTCTTTGTATTATTAATTTCGTGAGACGACGGTCCATTTTGTCTCGGGTTCCTACCAGAAGAGTTTGAAGTTATGTTCCCTGAACGGTTCCGTGACTCGTTGTTGCGTGTGCAGTCCCTTTCCCTATGCCCCGTTGTTCTGCACTTCCGACATACAAGTGTAGAGCGGCAC
Source organism: Brachynemurus nebulosus (assembly GCA_035578155.1). Taxonomy (NCBI): domain Eukaryota; kingdom Metazoa; phylum Arthropoda; class Insecta; order Neuroptera; family Myrmeleontidae; genus Brachynemurus; species Brachynemurus nebulosus. The sequence goes on along the minus strand of JAPWDM010000001.1, from coordinate 42,070,593 downwards.
TCGACAGCATAATGTCCCTTTTGAAAACAGTTGTAACATTCGGGTCCCCCGTGCTGGTTGGTTGAATTTTGACGATTTTGTGATTGAGTATTTCTGTTGTTGGCGCTCGATGATGCTACTCCCCTGTTCGACTGATTCCACGACTTATTTCTGTTTGGAAATCCCCTTGGTTTGAAGTTACTCCGGCCCTGATCGTTGGATACATATAACGTTTGTGTCATATGACGTGACGTATTGAGGATGCTTTGGTTCAATTCCTCTTGTGTGGCTATTTCGGTAGCTGTGTCTATAGTTAAGTTTGATTCCCTAATTAGAAGAATGCCGACGACTCGTAGTAGATCCCGTCGTAGCCCTTGTCGAAACTGTGCAAGTACCAAATTTTCGTGTTTTTTGATTATTCCCGGTCTTTCGGCGGCGGTTGCTTGATTTAGGTCCTCCTCGAGAACTTCTTGGGCGATAACCTTTAGGCGAGTAACGAATTGGCTAACGGATTCGTTGGAACGCTGGAACGTTTGACTGAGTTTGAATTGTGCGGCACCCGGTATCCTTTGCGGCGTAAATCTCGAAATTAATTTAGCTTTGAAAGCTTTGTAGACAACATCACCCCCCTGTAGAGAAGTTTCACCCTTGAAAAATTGATACGCTTCTCCTACCAACTTACATTTGACAACGCTGAGTAACTGTGATTCAGTAAGTTGTTCTAGAGCAGCCCTCTGCTCGAGACGGTCAAAGTATTCTTTTACATCCCCCTTTCCCGAGAAATCGTCAATAGACTGAACGAAAGCCCCTAAACTATTTCGAGGAACTTCCACTTTGATTGTAGGTTTAGAATCAACTGACCTACTTGTCGTTGCCTGCGGTGCGTCTTGCGTCATTTTGCTCAATCAAAGAAAATACCCAAATATTAACAAAAAATAAAGTACCCAAAAAAAAAAAAAAAAATGTATATATTTGAAAGGATAAATAATTATATATATAATGATATCATTTATTCAATCAAAATTAACGCACTGTAACGACCAAGACGAAAGGAAAGAGAAAAGAGATCAGTTTACACACAATTCTGTCTTTCTCTCCTTCTTTTTCCTTATAAAAAAAAAGATAAATAAATAAAAATAATATTCCTGTAATGTAAAAAAAAACCAATTGAAAAAAACAGAAATGATATAAATTTAGCAATAATAAAAACAAACAAAAGGTGAGAAGAAAAAAAAATTCGTTTTTTTTTTTTTCAATAAATGCTAAAACAATAGTTAATGGATATTATAATTTATAGGTAATTAATCCCTAAGTCTTCCCTATAGTTGAATATTTTTATGGAGCGTCCTATAGCTCTATTAACTTATTATTTCTTCCCTATTGCAAAATGTTTTGGGACCCCTGGTATTTTGTCAATTATTTTCCAATAATAATAATTAATAAAAGTATTAAAATACATGTTGTATTTCCGTATGTATTGCAACTATCTGTGTAATATAATATTATGTAATGTTTTAATGTGTAGTGATAGTGTGTCCCGTGTATTCAGTACATATGCATATGATGTATACTACACACATCATATGGTTGCACAGGTGCGTATGGCTACATGCATATTATTCTTTTTATTAGTTTGTTACATATCGAGTATACATGGATACATACATTATTTTATGAACGATATGATCCTTTAATTGCTTGAATATATATATGCGTGAATTTAATATACGTTTGTCTGTACATATGTCATGAAAAAAACAAAAAAAAAAAAATAAGTATCAACGCATTTTGCTTACGTATTTTTTCTTTTTCTGTTTTTTTTTTTTTTGTATAATAGGTAATATGTAAAGTGTGATTAATTATAATGGAGATTAAATTTCTTTTTTCCTTTCTTTAAATGAAAAATATAAAATAGCGTAAAAATTGAAATTTACGATTATTTACTAACTCCAGGTACTGTAAAGTTACTAGTTCCATTTTCTCTTGTTATACCCAGCCCAAAATGAAGTCTTATTGTTTCCCAAAAAATAAATCTAATTAGTATAAAATACGGAAATATTACTGCTGACATTTCAGTTAAAAGAAAAAAAAAATCAAATTAATATGTATTTAATAATGGAAAAAAAAATTTTTTTTTCTTTTTTTTTTTTGCTGACTCTAACTGACCTAGTTAATTTCCTAGTTTAATTACCCAATTGTTTAAATTTATTTCAAATGATATTGTAATAGAATTTTATGAATTAGATTACTAATTTTCCTACGTAAATTTACTCATAGTACTTGCTAGGGGTGGTTTTTCGTTACAAATTCCATCCATTTCCACCTTATGAGAGGCTCAACTAGCACGCCATTAGCTGCCACCAATGTCAACGTCCTAGAATCCCTTTAAAGGACCAGGACTATCATAGCGTGTCGGGAGGGTTCGAGTTCCGTGCCGTGTGTTGAGGGATCTCAATTCGTGGAAATAAATGAAAGATGTTGTTCGGAAAGAAAACGGATTTATTTAAATAATAAAATAAAATAAAAGTTTAAATAAAAAAATAAAAAAAAAATATATATAATAAAATAAAATTGAAATAATAATAACAAATTGTCTACAAATAACAAAGAAATATATGAAACCCTTAACCCAGTATAATAGAACATAGAGCGGACTCACCTGCTACACTTAATTAACACTGTATTTAATCGGCTAACGACGAAACTTAATATTTGAAAAATTTTATGAGTCATATAAATAAATGTTTTATTGAACAATGTTACTTGCACTAGAAATAGAAAACCCGAACACTACCCCAGTGTTGCCCGTGTCTCGTCGCGAATACTTCTGATCTTACCCAAATTGATAGCCACCTCAATCAGCCACGCGTGGGTCAGAAAACCTGTCCCCACCGCGTCAATTATTTAATTGATTGGCAATCAATTTCAGCAAAGTTCGCAAATTCCACAACAATTTCGAAATTTGCCCTACAAAATTATTGTGTATAAATGCGACGCCCATATACAGGCGATTCGCTTCTCAACAATACCAATGACTCCAGACTCCCTTTTCGGGCCCCCCTCTTGCCGGCTCTGCATAAGACTATTTTTGAAATTATTACATATTAATTATTATTACATATTATTTTTATTTATTTAATTATTTATTTTTTTTTTTTAAATTACGAACATACATATGTATGTTTTATTTTAATATTTTATAAATTGTATGTTTGTTTATATTGAGGTTGTAGTCAAAGATCATATTTAGTTTTATAATTTTATAAGTACATTTTGGTTTATTTTTTGAAAAAATAATAATAACCATAAAATTGTAAATGATGATTGCAAAATTTATAGTATGTATTAATTTTAAATTTTAACGGTTTTTGCAGATTATTTATTTTTCTTATTTTATTTTATTTTATTTAACTATTTATTTATTTTTTCTCATTGATATTTAAAATAACGGCTACTCAGTTACGTATTTTGGTATTTACCTATTTGGATTTGCATAAATTGCATTTTGTTGTAAGTTTGATTTGTATTTTGTTTAGAAGTCCAGTTGCAAAATTATGAAAGGAAAATTAATACTATTATGTATTTTACATCAAATTTTCTTTGTATGAAATACAATTCATTAACAAAAATTATCTACAACGAGACGTAGGGATGAAAAAATACTTCTTGAACATTAATTTTTACGCTAGTATCTTACTCACCCCGGCCCGTTCTCAAAAAGACTGTTCTTTTGTTCTTTACAATTTCCTAAAAAATAAAAACTTTAAATATAAAGAATGTACTAGCTTCCCGTCCTGGCTTCACTCAGGTGTCTGTTTGGTTTTGATTTTGTAGCTTTAGCCTGCGGTTTCATTTATGTAAAATTATTAGAATAAAATTATAGATGCAATTATTAAGTAAAATATTCGGAAATTGTTTCAAAATGCTACCATTTTACAAAAAACGCTGTAAGTTTGGCTACATACATTTACTGAGGTAGAGACGGTACAGTGTACACCCAAGAGTAACTATGTGGCTCTTGAAGGTATATTTAAAAAAATTTGAACTTTTTGAATTTCCTTAATTGTCATATCTAATTATCTTTAATCTAATAATTTTTTAAAAAATTCAATAAAATTACACTGCCTTAAGGGAGAGTCCATAAACTATGTAGCCTAGTTGGGGGGGGGGGCGAGGGGCAGGGAGTGGTTATGCAGAAAGCTACGCTAGACTACATAGGGTGAGGAGGAAGTCAGAGTCGAACTACATAGTTTTATTTGGAACAATCAGGGCTGGTTCTAGAGTTTTGAGCGCCCCGGGCAAGATACCTAAAATTTGGCGCCCTTTCATACAAGAATATACAAATTTACTGCAAATTAAAAAAAATAGTAAAAAAAGGCAGAAAATCAAAATTATACAATAAAGAACTGTGTAAAAAATTTATTTATTTAAAAAATAATACAATAGTTATTTACTTACAAGTAATGCAACATATGGAATACCATAACGAGCGCATTTGAAGTTCGAGCGACGAAGGAGCGAGAACTTTGAAAAGTAGGTTAATATGCTATTCCTGTTGCATATGTGTGACATACAGTAGCCGTCCAAGATAGTCACACAAATGTTCCTCTAGTGACTATCTTGGAAGTCATGGACGTCCGTGAGGTGGGGTAAATGTTTAGTTAACATAACAAATTGGAATTTTTTCAACAATATTATTATAAAAAATTATGTTCAAGTCAAAGTAGACAGAGAATGGTACACTACATTTGAAACCAAAATAAGCTTTTTTTGCGCAATTCGCCATCTACATCATAAGGACGTCACATATTTGAATTTTTAGAAAAAGAACATTACAAATATTTATTATTTAAATTAGTATGAATAGTGAGGACATTGGTCCACACAAACTCGTTCCCAATTTTTTATAGTGGGTTCTAGCACATACTACGTCGTCAAAAGTATGGTGACACCTTGACCCGGGGGGGGGGGGGTCCGACACTTTTGACACGGCAGTCTACCACAACATTAAGTACTGTACCGCGTCAAAAGTGTGGGCACCCCCTGGGTCAAGGTGTCACCATACTTTTGATGACGTAGTGTGTACTAGAGCCAATATAAAAAATGTGTGATCTCGTTTGTGCGGACCAGTGTCTTCACTCTAGACTAGTATACGTACATACGTATCACACACGACACACATTACACGGTAGCTACCTCACAAAGTACCACGCGGCAGGTACACGGGGTATGTATGTAGTGAGTATGCAAGCATTACATGTGACGTATATGTGCGTACAGACAAGAGCAAACATAGTATATGGATGACGTATGTGTATGTTTATTTCACTCGAAGTGTGACTATCTCGGAAGTGACTAACTTGGACGGCTACTGTACAAGATTTTTTGTAATGCTATTTGTCGAAAATTCAATAACATAGTTTCATAGTTAATTAAATTAATTTTTTTGAAAATCACACTTGGGAAATTTTATCATATGTACTAATTAATTTGGTACAGTTGGATACGCCACGAATCGAAACAACATCCACAATAAAATAAACTTGACTAAATGTCTAATAATGGTATTATTAAAGAAAAACAATTTATTGCTTGCTAAAAAAACCGATGTCTCATGAAAAATGATCAGTTTTAATTTATAAAATCTAAAAATTAAAAATTTGGCGCCCCGGGCAGTCGCCCGGCTTGCCCGCCCCTTTATCCGGCGCTGGGAACAATTAAAACAAGCATGAATTTTAATGTCAAAATTTATGAATAATGCTGAATTCTTATGATGTGCTTGCAATATTTTAAAATTTGACAAAACTTAAAGGGAATTTATGCTAACATGTGGTCATACAGTTTTGTTACATTAAAATCTTTACTGTAAGCCCGGTTGCACACCTAGGAGGTAAGACATGAGAGATACGACATGAGCGACACTCACATTTATCTTAAGACATGGCATCTGCACACCTAGGAGATACGACACGAGAGATACGACATGAAGGAAACTACAACAAGGGGAATTTTTCAATTTTCTGGCAGTAGTTTTTCATGTCAAATTTGTGATATTACTTTTACAATACTGTTTTAGGGCATAATTGCATAAAAATGGGTAATTTTTAACATAATTAACAAAATTAATTGTAAACGATACATTTCTTCATAATTTATTGTAATGTAACATTTTAATGTAGTTATACCTACTAGGACAAACCTAATGGTATCCTAGTTAAATAAAGAATATTTATTAAAAAAAAAAAAGCGATACATTTTTTTTAAAACGTTTTTGGACTTACTTTCTTGGTAATACACAGTATTTGAATACGGTATTTAACAGTTTTTCAAAAAGTTTTTTTGAAATTGTCGGTATGCATCTAATATTACATACAAAAATATTTTTGGAGAAAATTTAAAATTTAAATAATTTCTTTCTATAATTTTTAAATTTATCTTACATGTCGTTCGACACGAGAGACAGGAGACAAGCATGCTATTTCGCTTAAGGCCTTAACACAAATATCTGTATCGCTCATGTCATATCTCCTAGGTATGCATCAATTTATTTTGTTTTTAATGCAATTTAAATGTACTCAAGCGATGCGTGTCTCCAAACGACACATTTCTTGTGTCGCTCATGTCGTATCTCTCATGTCCTACCTCCTAGGTGTGCAACCGCGCTAAGGGGACGTGTTTTTCGAGGAAATATTTTACTAAACTATAAAAAAAATGGCTCAGTTTTCACATTTTAAAATAAAAAGGGTATTATTTTTAAAAGATTACATGATTTTTTTTGCAATATAATAGCCGGTCTACACTACACAAACTTATGTTTGCGCAAGCAATTTGTGCAAACAAAAGTTTGTATAGTGTGGATCGGCTATTATAGCCGGTCCACACTACACAAATCAAATTTTAAGGCGTTACATGGATTTCTTTAGCAAAAGAAACACTATTTTTCGATTTTTTTTTGCAGTATAAGAAGATATGATTTATTCCATTTTTTAGCATATTATATATATATATATATATATATATATATATATATATATATATATATATATATATATATATATATATATATATATATTATTTTGAAGAACAGTTAAAAATTTGTATAAAAAAAAACAAACGAAAATTAAGCTATTGACAGCTAGTTGTTGAAAATCGCTAATTTTTCGCCGTAGGCAGAGTAAGGTGAAATCCTTATATCATATGAAATCAGAAAACAAAATTTTTTCTATTAGTACTTAGATGCTTATTACTATTATTAATTTGTACTAGAACGAAGGGTTTAAAAAAATGGAATTTCAATTTTTCACAGCGTTTTAAACGAAAAATTACTGAAGATCAAAATTTTTTATTTAAAACGCTGTCAAAAATTGAAATTTAATTTTTTTTTTAAAACCCTTCGTTCAAGTACAAACTATAAGCATCTACTAATAGAAAAAATTTTGTTTTTTGATCTCGGATAAGGATTTCACTAGTTACTCAGCCTAGTTAGCTATACCAATAGCCTAATTTTCATTTTTTTTCCATGAAATTTTTTTTGCAATATCTCAATACAATATATTATGCCAAAAGTTGGAATAAAAAGTAATTTTTTATATAAATATTGCAAAAAAAGTCGAAAATAGTTGTTTTTTTTTTTTTGCTAAAGGAAAACCCATGTAATTCGTTAATTAAATGTCTTCTGGACTTAAGAAAAAATACCCCTGTCGCAGCATCCTGCATAACATAGCGAGTTTCCGATTATAAAAATTAGTTTTTCTCGGTAACCAGTTTATACACAATGATGGTTTAAAATCTTTTTTATCTGATTTTTCTCATCTTTCTAATGGTGTAAAAAAATGTTGCAAAAATTTTTGAAATTGGGAAAATTTTAGCAAAAAGAAATTTTTTTCACGTAAAATGCTCAAAAAAACATGCTTACGGCATCAGACGTGTCTGACTAACGAATTTCCAACATTTTCACCAAATTTCGTAAAAATAGGACATTTCATTCGAAAGTTATCGTGCGAAAATATATATATATATATATATATATATATATATATATATATATATATATATATATATATATATACATATATGTATATATATATATATATATATATATATATATATATATATATATATATATATATATATATATATATATGGCAAAAATTTATTTTGAGGTCCCTAGAAACCGAAAATAATATTCACTAATATATATATATATATATATATATATATATATATATATATATATATATATATATTAGTGAATATTATTTTCGGTTTCTAGGGACCTCAAAATAAATTTTTGCCATAGACCCGGACTCAAGTCGCGTCATCACAGTGGCTGTAATAGCTGAATTCCATTCTGGAAATTCTCCAAAAATCTTGCCATAAATGCGATGCTCGGAACATGGTTTTTTGGGCATTTTTCGTGAAAAAAATTAAATTTTGCAAAAATTTTCCCAAATTCAAAAATTTTTGTAACATTTTTTTACACCATTAAAAAAATCACATAAAAAAGATTTTTGAACAATAATTATGCTGTCAACTAATTTCCGACAAAAACTAATTTTTGTAAACGGAAATTCGTTATGTTATGCAGGATGCTGCGACAGAGGTATTTTATATGCTACATATTACATTAAATCTATAATAATCACTGCTTGTACGGAACACTATTGGCGCAAGTACAACTTGCACTTGGCGGCTTTTTTAATTCGTAATTATGTACATGCCATAGATAGATGAATAGTATTCATATATCAATGGTACATGCATAGGTCTTTGAGGAATATGTACATATATAGTATCTTACTACATACATATTGGTATGTACATACTAACTCTATAAGTCGTTATTTGACTTCAGTAACGAAATATAGTATGTGGATAATCCATATCAAATATCTCCTTATTGAAAAACCATGTTCCTGAGGTCAGACACGTCTGGCCGAAGAACTCATCCAAGATTTTTGGACTTCCAACGTTCTCACCAAATTTCGTAATCCTAGGACATTTCGTTCGAGAGTTATCGTGCGGACACATATATATATATATATATATATATATATATATATATATATATATATATATATATATATATATATATAAATACATATATATATACATATATATATATATATATATAAATTTTAGTGAAGGTTATTTTCGGGTTCTAGGGACCTCAAAACAAATTTCTGCCATAGTCCCGGGCTCAGGTCGCGTTATGACAGCGGCTGAAATAGCGTGTATCCATTCTGGAAACTCGCTAAAATTACGTTCCACATTGGGGGAGGGGGGAAATAAGCCAAAGCCATCTGGAGTCTGCTAGGAAGTGGAGAGGGTTCAAAAATGGTCAAAATAAAACTACGTAGTTTATGGTCTCTCCCTTTGTATGTTTAATTACTCCCAGAATAATTATCTTTTTGAAAGAATTTAAAAAGCCATGAGCTGAGTAAGTCTTAGTGGAATCGGGTCGAATACATTTTACTTTTTCCTTAATTTAATGGTTAAATAATCGTGTTTCATAACTTTAAATGGAACTTCTTTTAGCGAATTTCGAAAACTCGAAATTCAGCTATTACGGCCGGTATCATGACGCGACCTAAGCCCGGAATCATAACAGAAATATGTTTTGAGGTCCCTAGAATACGAAAATGATATCCACTAAAATTTATATATATATATATATATATATATATATATATATATATATATATATATATATATATATATATATATATATATATATATATATAGTGTCTTTCATAAAGTTCGCACCATATGGGAAACTTTTTTACTATTGATATTTTGAAAATTATTTTAGTGGGGCTAGTTGGTGCATCGGTTGGAATGAAAAAGTAGCTAAACACATCTTACCCCCTTCTTGCTATTTGGCGGGAAACCGAAAATTTCAAAATTGCAAATTATGAAAAATGGTAATAATTTGAAAAGTACTGATCACTTCATCATGAAATCTTGGTATCATATCAAAATTAGGTCTAGTTAACTTATCCCGATAACTAAATATCACAGTATGGAAAAATAAAGCCCAAAAATTTGCTTTTCCAAAATTCGACTTTAAGTAACCCTAAATTTAAAACTGTTTTATTAATTCTAGCAAAATTAAAATTATGCTAATCTTTAAAATCTTCTTACTTATAAAATCATAGTTATTATCAAAATATTGCCGTAGATATTAGTATTTCAATAAAAATATTTAATTTTGTCGTAAAAAGCAGGTCTCTGTAACATTGGAGTTCTAATAAGCATGAACAATTATCATTACTTTATTATCTTTTTTTTTAAATTGTAGTAAAGATATGCAGTACGCTAATTCCATATAAAATTCTTTTAAAAACAATTCAAATAAATGACCCCAGAACCTGCTAGAAATTTTCTTAATGTTTAACTAGTTATTATTAGTATTATCAATATTGCTGTGATTTTTGTGTATCATGGCTATATTGATAATAAATTTTATTAATAAAATATCAAATATTACCAAAAATTCTAGTAATTTTAAAGGACTGGAATATCATTTATTTAAATTATTCTTAGGAAATCTTTTTTTTTTAGCATAATAAGTATCTTTGCGACTAACTATAAAGAAAATACAATAAAAATAATTGTTTATGCTTATTAAAACTCCAATGTTACAGAGACGTGTTTTTTTAGTTTGAAAGACCGATATCTATCACAATATTTTCATAATAATTGTGATTTTATGAATAAGTAGATGTCAAAAAATGGTATAATTTTTATTTTGCTAGAATTCGTAAAATTATTTTGAAGTTAGGGTCACTTAAAGTCGTATTTTGGAGAAGTGGATTTTCGGGCGTTATTTTCGCAGATTATGGTATTTAACTGTCGGAATATGTTTACTAGGCCCAGTTTTGATACGATGTCAAAATTTCATGAGGAAGTGACCAGTAACTTTGAAATTATTACCATTTTTCGTAATTAACAAATTTAAAATTTTCGGTTTCCTGCCAAATAGCAAGTGGTGGGTGAAACGTGTTTAGCTACTTTTTCATTCCAACCGATGCACCAACTAACCCCACTAAAATATTTTTCAAATTATCAAATTATCACTAAAAAAGGTTCCCATATGGTGCGAACTTTATGAAAGACACTGTATATAAGCAAATGTCTAAATTTTGATTAATAGGTAAACTATCTAAGTTCTTAATTGCTTCCGGGACTACTAAAGTAGCAGAAGCATTGTGATCACTTTTGAAAAATAAAAAATTTTTTCCCTCCAAAATGAAATTTCTAATGCATATTTTACGTTTTAGAACTTCCTAAACAATTTTGGTTTGGTGTCGGTCTGTCCGTCTGTGTGTCGCCAGTTTGCACCAAGTGGCATAACTTCTGAACTATTCGATTGTTTTTAGACATTTTCAGAAATTATGCAGTTTGGTTCCTAGATGGTCCCCTATGAATTTAATCAAAATCGGAGCAACGGAAGCAATGCCGCTACCATGAAATCCCATTAAATGTCAATATCTTATTTACTGCTAGTCCCATTTCGCTCAAATTTTTAGGGTATTTTGGGGGTTAGTTAATATTTTTGCTATTATTTTATAATTTAGCCTTTAAGTATTTTGAGTTACAACAATTTTTTATGAACTTTACGGCGAAAATATAATTTCACGGTACATATATATATATATATATATATATATATATATATATATATATATATATATATATATATATATATATATATATATATATATACAATATATATATATATATATATTTGGTAGAATACTGTTTTAAAATCTTTTACGGGTACGAGGAAGCTGTGTGCCACACCCCATCGGCAGTGTATTTTTATTTGGACCAATTTGAATACCTATCTGAATACTAATTAAAATAGTAAAAATATTAAAAAATTATAATTTGTTAACTATTATAGTCCAATTTTTGACTTCAAAATATAATAAAATTATCGTAATTCCACCTAATTTAAGTATTCTATTAACTACTTCTATTTTAAACATAAAATTTTTCGTTTATTAAACATTACTTGATGTTAAGGTTTTATAAATCAGTTGCGGTGTTTTATCTACCACATACAACTGTGTTTTATAATAATGAAGTTTTGTGTATGTATTCGTATAAATTCCAATCCATACGTTACATTACGGTTACGAAGCGGTTACAGCGGCTATTACAGAATATTATTAACGGATCGTCGCCGCAACTGACAGTTGAAAAACTTCAGACCAAACACAGTTTAAAGTTAGTTTTTGTGACTTCCTCTTATTTTTAATTAATGCGATTGATTAACCATTTTTAAAAATAAAATGAAGTTGATAGCATTTCACCCAAATAATAAATTACACCCAAACGCGTTTATTTATACGAAATTTAAAAATCGTTAGATGCATTCATGCAGCGGTTAGATCATTATATTTTTTAAAAGTAGATATTAAAATGGATAGTTACATATTAATAATTTAAATCGATAAGTATTACCAATTAATTAAAAATTGTAAATATTATTTAGACTACTTTGTGTATTAAATAATTTTTGACAAAATAAAATTTTATCTATACATAAACAGATTTAATATTACGTCACCCCTTAATAGTTAATGCCTAATGGTTAAAAGTGTATTGTAAAAACTACATCCAGGAACAGACGACACCCACTCGTAATATAATGCTTGCTGTTACTTCATGCGTGTGGTTCTGTAACGGACAATGAAGTCGGTTTTTTATCGGCGTATCGCGTTTTAGTAGCGTTAGATTAGTAAAACGAAGCATTTTATTACATATTTTTATTAAAAATTATAAAAATAAATTTTATGAAATAAATATGTTGGTTTCATTATTTTAAAATATTGTAAATTCACTAAAATGTAAATTTTTTTAACTTATAAGTAATTTTAAGAAAGAAGTTTAAAGTACTGTAAAAAAAAAAATAAATAAATAAATAAACGTTTAATTATAACTAAAAAAAGAAAAGTGTAAACTTTTGTAATAATTGAATAAGTAGTAAAAATAGTAAAAGTTCATTGAATCTTAAATTTATGAATGAAAAAAAAATTATAAATAAAAAATAAACTGGGTGGGTTGAAAAAGTGTTTTAAAAATAACATTAATTTTGAAAAAATTAAAAAATTTATTGTGTGAAATTATGTATCTAGTAATATAAATAGTAAAACAATCGAAGGAAATTGTCAAAATATCGCAGATATTTTTTGATTTTGTGTTTGAAAGTAAACATTTTAACTGTTGGGGATATTTCATATGATGAAGTTAGAGTGGCGCGCGCTTGCCGGTTATTATGTTAAAAACTCCAGCTGGCGAGTTGTTGACCCTGATTGTCAACAGTCAGATAAGTAATCCCGCCTGTTTATTTCGACAAAAATTCAGTTTATTTTGTGAATTAAACTCGTAAATATTATGAAATAAATATATTCGTCAACATAAATTAATAATAAAACAAATAATGTATCGATTTTATTTAAAAAACTTCTAAATATTCGTTCAAGTGCTGATTGGAAAAAAGCGGGCTGCTTCCTGTTTCTGAAATTCTTCAATTAATTATAAATTTCCTAATTAAATTTTAACTAAATAAATAAATGATGAATTTTTAATGTTCGAAATTAAAATTTGTGCAATAAATTTCGTGATAAGTGATATAGTTGCATATAATATTCAATCAACATGTCGGAAAATAATAGCCATCTTCCATGCTTTGGACAAACCGAATTTTCGCCGATGACTGAAATTTCTATTAATTTAAGTGGTACTAAAATTAGTCATATTCACACACGTAAACGTCGTTTGTCATTATCAGCTGAGGAAAGTGAATCTTTGGACAAATATGTGTTTTCAAGTGAAACTACAGTTGAATGTGTTCATAGTACAAAGACAATAACTTACACTCAAAGAAAATGTTTACAAGATATTACAAACACACAATTTGAAGTGGAAAGCAGTCCAAAGCGATTTATAAAAGCAACCGTAAGTACACGTTGTCCTAGTATAATCGATAGTCCATCTCGTCACGACGGTGAAATATCTTTGTATGGTGGTGCAACACCAGAAACACGAAGCCCAGAAAGTAGCCCGGAATTACCAAAAAAATGTGGAGGTGCTCGTTTAAAATCTAGGCGCGGTGATTGCCAGTATTCATCGTTTGGTTTATCTGGATCACAAGACTCGGGTCTGGGTTCCAGTTTTCAGGACCGTTTAAGTCAAGAAAGTAAATCGGTTCAGTTTATTGAACCATGTCCAGTTAACGACAATGTTGAACATATTCCACGATCCAGATCACTTTTTAGAGGGCTTTCGGATTTGGAAAACACCAAAGATGAATTTATGGAATATTTAGAAGTAGAAACACTAGATGATACTGTACAATTGCCGGTTGATTTTAACAAACTTGTCTCTGGGGATATTTTAACGGATCTATCGAAAAACGAAACACCAAAATTTGGCTCGAAATTATCAATTCATTCAGTGACCATGAAAGATTGTCGTACTCCAGCAAGTAGTCGTGTCAGAAATCGTCTATTTTCATCATCACCGCAGTCGACACCTTTAAATCATAACAAGGAAAACGATATGCTTGATCAAGTTATATCAAATTATCTTTCTGAATCCAAAGCAGAACCGCCACATTGTCTTAAACGTTCAAAATCGTTGTTCGATAGTTCCGACAAATCCCAAATAAAAAGGTATAAAAATATGCATGGCAATGCCGAACCATCGTACATGTTAGAAACACTTACCCAACCAGGATGTTCGACACCAAAACCAGTATTGCGACGATCCGTATCAACGTGCAGTCCAAACACAATTATGACCGCGGTGCAGCGATCATCCGTTGAACCAGACTTAATCGGCGATTTCAGTAAACCATTTGTATTGCCATTAGTATCCGGTCGACATCAAGACTTAAAATCAATCACGGCATCCACATTAGCAGCATTAATTCGTGGCGAATACGATCACATTGTAAACTCGTACAAAGTAATCGACTGTCGGTACCCTTACGAATTCGAAGGTGGTCACATTAAGGGGGCACTTAACTATTACACCAAAGAGCAAATTGAGACTGAATTGTTTAACATAAAAAAAGATATTCCTATTACCCAAAAACCCCAAGACACGCAATCAAAAAAACGGGATATTGTAATATTTCATTGTGAATTTTCAGCACAACGAGGCCCAAAATTGTTTCGGTTTTTACGTGCAATAGACAGAAATCATAATAATGATGTGTATCCGGCATTACATTATCCAGAAATCTATCTTCTGGAGGGTGGTTACAAACGATTTTTCGAAAGTTTTAGTGAACTTTGTGAACCGGCCGCCTATAAACGTATGGACGATCCAGCTCACGAAGAAGAGTGTAGACAATTTCGTGCACAAAAACGTAGTTCAAATGCACCAGCCGGACGTAAACTTTATTCAAAACGAAGTGCATTAGAGTTTTAAATTTATTGACGTTGTTTTCAGTTTTAAATTGTTCGTTTACGTAAAAAAAATTGTTCAAATAGTATTTTCGTTGCCATAAAAATGCCACAATATGTATTTAAATAAAAAAAAGTAATTTAAGTTTTAAACTGAATGTACAAATTAGCAAACGATAGCTATTTTACCAATAACTGAGTTCATTTTACTTTAAAAATGTAATTTTTAAGTAAATTTGGCCATATTTTGTTTTATTTTTGTTATAAATTTTATTCGAAAAGCACTTCCATATTCATAAAAAACGTGCAATTCTTTTATCGCTATTGTAATATACGATTCTGAGGAGGAGGAGGTCATAACAATCTTAAAATAAGTGTAATATTGTTTTCATATTAAAGAATCTTTACAACTGTCAAGCATGCTCAATCGAACCATATGTGTTATTAACTTATTAAATAACGAACATAAATATTTGGAATGCTTGCTGCAATGCTTGCTTGTCGATGTAGAGGGCTCTTTACTGCTGTAAAACGAATCGAACTGTTTTCAATTCACGCAATCGTAATTACAGTTATGTAATTGATGTGTCATTCAAATCTGATTTTAAAAAACGATTTGGTTTTTTAAATTTGCCATTTTGTATATATTTGATATTTTAATTTGTATTCTTTAAAAAAAAATTAATTGTATATACTATTTTATCTTATTTTTTGAATGACGAAATTTTATTAGTAATTTGTGTTTATTTGAAAATATTTTGAAAACATGAATTATTTTTGTCTGAAATCTCTTAATATCTTCAAGACTGACAATAAATATACAATAAATATATGTAATGCAGTATTTTTTCTATTTTTGTTCTATTTGTATGTATTTATTGAATACACTATTTTTATTATTATTGAAAGTGATGTGTCATAAAATAAACCAAGTTTATGTGTCATTTTAAATTAAATTTTTTTGAAAGCGCTTTAATTTAAAAGATAGATGTTTGAATAGTTTAAGATCATATACAAGACATTTTAGATAGAATTAATTTTACTTTTTTGTAAACACTCTGTACGGTGTTCTAGTTAAAATTTTCAATAAATCGATTTTTATAAAAAAAATTATCTTTTGTTATTTTTGTACACCTTACCTTTTTGAAGGATATTTTCAGCATAATTTTTAAAAAAATCTTAGAGTACCGATTGTTGGAATAAAAAAAAATAAAGATAGCTTACCTAACCCTTACATAACACAGTAATTACGTTCTGAGAAGCGCAGTGTTATATATGTATATAAAACACGATTACACCAAATGAAAAAAAACTTAGTAGATTTCAAGAATTTAAAATACCTGAACCCTTATAGTTTTGTCTGTTTGCCCAGATGCTACAGATCTCGATTTCAGTTAATACGTAGAAAATTATTTTTTTTCGTAATTGCATGAGGTACCTTCCCGTAATGAAAAGTGGCGATGAAATTATTTTTCACGTACCATACCATTTGGGATATCATTAGAAAACGCTCTTAAAATTGAGATTTCTGGATCATTTTACATTTCTAAATCCCGTTTGCAAAATATTGAGTTTCAGAATGAAGTTTTTTATCGTGTGAAATGTCGTTAGAAAGATTTTTAAGCTTCATTTGTGAAATATTAAACTTAAAAGTTTACATGCTCATTTGGTTTATTGAACGAATTATTCTATTGATGTATGCATCATTGTTGCAATCCTTAAAGTGGTCATTGAATAAAACTATTAAAGTAAATGTGAAAATGGCGTCCGTGTGCCCTCCCTCTTTATTAATTATTCGTTAATTTTGAGTGTGGTTGTTTTATTGGGATACTTGTATTTCTTGTAACTTTTCAACTGTGGATTTAAAAAATTTAGAAAAAGTACAGTTAAAAGTATCTGCTAAGAAGAACTTAATTATTTTGGATAAGTTGAGTCGATAAGTCTAAAAGATAGTAATTGACACTTATAGTAACTAATGTATAAAAATATGTTGAATTAATTTATCTATTTTTATGATAAACCGTGTAAAAATGTTCTTTAGTGTCTTATATTTTGTCCCGAAAGCTGTAAAAAATTCTATCCACTCAGGAACCCTGACGTAGTGCGTGTCCAGCACGCACTTGGCGAATATTTATATTTGATAAACATACATTAAAACAAATTGTAATTGCCCAAAATTATATATATATATTTACTATACATATTTTATATTAATGTTAAAATATTATAGTATGCCAAAAAAGGTATATACCTTGTCATTACGTTGTACATAATTATTTCGATAATTATACGAACCATACAAGTTATCCCGCCTAAAGTAGAACATACTATTTTGGCGAATTTTGGTTGTCATAAAAAAAACCGCGAAAAGTTAATTCATATCTTTTATCATAGGCTGCGTTCGAGCAGAAAAAATTCTTTAAAGCGCTTTAAAGCAAAATGGCGATTTACTAAGGATAACAAAGCACCAAAAAGCAAAATGTTGTCGTAAATATTTAAACAAAATAACCTCAATAAGAGTTATTCATAGGAAAATTTGTTATTTTTTTATATTTTAAACAATATGGATAACATTATAGGTCATATTATTGAAGAATCATCAGAGTAAACAACAATATGGCAGAATTTTGTAATTTATCGCAGTAAAGTTTAAATTTGATTTCTGTCCTGGCTGAAAATTGGTTAGTAATATGAAGCGGCTTAAAGCGCTTAAAGAATTTTTTTCTGCTTAAACACAGCCATAGACAGACACTTTTTTTACGTTCATAAACATTGCGCCGTCTCTCTGACCCGATTTCGAGAATGTTCTTTTTAAATCATCACGCTTTTTGTTTATCGATAAAGTGATAAGTTACATTAAATATAAGTCATATAAATTTAGTAACCCTTTATATATTATATACTTAAGTATTAACTTCACGGAAACTTTTAGTTAATTTTATTGGTATTTCCGTTGTAGTTTTAAATGTATTAATGTACCTACTTACACAGGGCCGGATTTATCCTAAATGCCGTCCCTGAAAAAAAATCAAATCAACTTTTCCCTAAAAAATAAGTGACAAGCAAAAAAAAAAACTACATTTTTTTAACAGCTTAGTGTCTAGAAAAATAAATGACGAAAAAAACAAAAAACGCCAAATTGTCACTTTATGTTCCAAATTTTGCCACCCTCCTAAGAATTTGCCGCCCTGGGCACTAACCCCGCGTGCCCCTAGTGTAAATCCAGCACTGTATTTACATATTATTATAATTTCTCTTAAAGATTTGTGTATAATATATTGAATTTTAACCCAGGGTTGTCAGAGGAATTTTTGAAGTCTCCCCATGTTGACTAAAATACTAATTTGATTTTATATTTTCTGTGTATTGTGTAAGCTGATGTTGTTCAAGAACAACGCTGGTACCGAAAGAGTTAAGGGTAGAAGGTCTGGTAGCAACATGTTAATTGATGTAAATTTAGTAAGATCTTATTTATCGTTAATTTTGATCAATCGAAAAACATTGTTAATTCAAAAAATAATAATTATTTTTAAGATATAAGAAACTGATTTTTTTTAATAGGTACTATTATTTGTCAGTTTTTATTATAATGTGATATAGAATAACTAAAAACGTTATTTCTTTAATAAGTAAATTTTCAAATTTACAGAAAATTTCAGTACTGACTATACTTTTTTTGGCCACCACTGTATACCGAAAAAAAATAGTGTTCCAGTTGAAATTGTTTTCATAATTAGTTACATCCATCAACAAACTAATCGTAAACATCCAGGGTTTCTGCCATTAATGGATTTGATGACGTCACAGAGATTTATTAAATAACTTTTTATGAATTTGTTGAAGAAATTGTATTGAATATGGGAAGTAAATTTTCAATTTCCACTGCCAAAATATTAACATTTGATTTAGAAACAAGACAGAGAGTAGATCTTTATTGTTAAAAATAAAATAAATTCGGCAAGTACGTATTAGACACGCATTAAGTTAGGATTTCGTAGTTCAGTAGCTAGAATTGCACAATTCTCGGGATAAAATATTTCTTACTTTTATTTAATATTAAAATATGTCTTTGATATGTTAATAATATGATTATCTAAACGTTTTACTTTTTATGATTTTTAAAAAAAAAAAAAAAACTTGTTAAAACTAACAGTCCGAAATGTTCAGTACTAAATTGTCTAAAGTCCGACACCGATTTTTTTGATAATCAAAATTCATAACGATTTCGTTGTTTTCCTACGAAATTTTAAAATGTGGTAACCAGAATGTATTATGTATTAACCATCAAGTTTTTTGTGACTTAAAACTTTTTTTTTTTGTTTAAAGCTTCTGAATGTACTAATAATAATGTCACAACGATGAATATAAAGGGCATAGCCGGGTAAGATAAAGAAAACGGCCCTTGACGCAAAATTGATTGTTTTTATAGGAAATAATACTTCTTAGCCCCAGATACATTCCTGCCAAATTCCAACCCTCCGAGGCTAATAGTTTATGCATACACAAATAGACAAAAATTTTCAAAAAAAATTTTTTTGACGAAATTACTGAGCTGATTTATTTGAGTTTAATATATATTGTGTACACACCTTAGGCGAAGTAATAAAAAAAAAATTAACGTTATATCCCTATATTATACTAATTTTTTTAAATTTTTAAATTAAAAAAAAATTTTTTTTGGCACTTACACGTTAGCGACACCCACCATTTTTTGTTCAATAATTTGTCTCTTAGTACTCTATAACATATATTTTTATGGGAAAATTTTAGTTGGTAGAACATAGTAATATTTCAATACAAATGCATACCATGTTCGGTACTACATATATTACTTATGTATAAAAAGGACCATAAAGTAAAGCATCTGCCTTATTTCTAAAACACAGTAGAACTCTAAGGAGTGCAATAAAATGTTCTCTTCCCTCCTGAGTTGCAGTTCTTGGAGTTCCTGTGGCGGTCTAAAAAGATATATATATATATATATATATATATATATATATATATATATATATATATATATATATATATATATATATATATACATATATATATATATATATATATATATATATATACATATATATATATATATATATATATATATATATATATATATATATATATATATATATATATATATATTTTGAGCTGTTATAAAAAATATGTTTTAACTTGCTAAAAAATAATTTTCAAGGTTAATTTTACTACGAATCTGAATATTTGGATGAAATCAATAAAATTATCTCAGAATGCTCGCTAATTAAAATTATATCTAACTCAACAAAAATTATAAGTTTTAGAAACTTTATTCAAATAAAGATACTAATAATAACAATAATACGTCTAAACATTAACTTAATAAAATAGAACAAAAAACTTCAACAATGTACAGTAATAATAACAATCCGGCTAAAATCTGTTTAGTTATTACACGGGCATATAACTAACTTGAAAAAAGCAGTGTACAATTGTACGCAATATGTAGCTCGTCCCTCTCACTTGATGTTTTTGTTACACTTCTTAAGGAGGTGCAGAAAGTGGATTTTTTCTGCACATATTTTACATACGTTCATAACTACGACAAACAATCTTAGACAAACGTCTAGCTTTATCTGCCGTCTGTCTTATTTTGTTTACACGATGACGGGTCATGGGGAATTGTAACGAAATGACCAACTGGTATGCAATTGTTGACATCGTAAGACGTGGTGTATGAGCTAACAAAGTTTCACTTGACGTCTTACAAAGGAAAAGACTCTAACAAACGAGAAATCAATGTCTATTTTGTTTTATTGATAAAAAAAGACAAACGGCAGATAGTGTTGGATTTTTGTAAATTTAAACTAGTTTATCGTAGTTATGAACGTATGTAATTATATTATTTTAGAAATAGGGTAGATATTTTACTTTATAGTCCTATTTATACATAAGTAATATATGTAGTACCGAACATGGCATGCATTTGTATTGAAATATTACTATGTTCTACAAACTAAAATTTTTCCATAAAAATATATGTTATAGAGTACTAAGAGACAAATTATTGAACAAAAAATGGTGGGTGTCGCTAACACATAAGTGCCAAAAAAAATTTCTTAAATTTA
This sequence comes from Brachynemurus nebulosus, assembly GCA_035578155.1. Classification (NCBI taxonomy): domain Eukaryota; kingdom Metazoa; phylum Arthropoda; class Insecta; order Neuroptera; family Myrmeleontidae; genus Brachynemurus; species Brachynemurus nebulosus. The sequence goes on along the minus strand of JAPWDM010000001.1, from coordinate 42,049,088 downwards.
AAAATTTAAAATAATTAGTATAATAAAGGGATATAACGTTAATTTTTTTTTATTACTTCATCTAAGGTGGTTACACAATATATATTAAACTCAAATAAATCGGTTCAGTAATTTCGTTAAAAAAATTTTTTTTGAAAATTTTTGTCTGTGTATTCATAAACTATTAGCCTCGGAGGGTTGAAATTTGGCAGGAATGTATCCGGGGCAGAGAAGTATTATTTCCTATAAAAACAATTAACTTTGCGTCAAGGACCGTTTCCACTATCTTACCCGGCTATGCCCTTTAACATTTTTTAAAATAAAATCTAGTCAAAATGGGGACTATGGACTGTCTGGTAAAATTTAAATAATTTGAGGATACATTTTTTACTGACATGGTTAAAAAGACAGTACCTTTATTTTTTTTAATTTGTTTTATTATTATTTGGTAAAAATAACAAATTATACATTTTTTTAAACTTTTTATTTTAGATCGAACTTTGATGAGTACGAAGAGTTTTACGTTAATTGCAGTTCTCTTCATGACTGCAAGTTTATTGGGCATTCTTCTAATTTGTGGCCATTTATTGTATCGTCATCGAAAATCACTCTTTTATACGGAACGACGAAGTGTATCAACAAATGCCGCCTCTACACTGCCAATGGCACCCGGATTTACACCTGTTGATTCGACTTCTTCAGCATTACTTCATGATCCGGATCGATTGGCATTAATTGCATACGCTGATGGGATGCAAGTAAGTTTGTCAAATACTATAAGTAAAAAAGTTTGTCAAATACTACAAGTAATTTAAATCCCACCAAAAACATAAATGTGAAAAATGGGCAAGTTCTATTATATTGTGTTAGCCTGAAAAAGAATTGAAATCAAAATAAACTGTCAAGTTCCAAACACATTTTTTATGCAGAATCGGAATAAAATAAATTGTTTTAAGAAATACACATCAAGCTTTTTTAAAGTAAATATTAGAAATTTTTCATTAGAACTTGGGCAGTTTTTAACACCAAGTTTAATATATGTACATGATAAATGAATAAAAACTTCCCAAGTTCTAATGAAAAATTTATATTATTTACTTTAAAAAAGCTTGATATGTATTTCTTAAAACAATTTATTTTATTCCGATTCTGCACGAAAAATGTGTTTGGAACTTGACAGTTTATTTTGATTTCAATTCTTTTTCAGGCTAACACAATATACACAACTTTTCCTTTAAGCGGACATTCTTTAAGGGGACGGTGTTTATGTGTTTGTGTTCACATATACAGTCTTCGTGAGAATATTTTTAAAATAAACAATATTTTTATGTAAACAAATTTTCAATATTTAACATATACAGGTGATTATTTTGAAAGTTAACATAAGTATATGATAATAACAATAATAAAAATTATTAATACACATATGACTGTATAATTTCCAAGCTTACAATTAGATGTAAATATTATGTAGCTAGAAAATATTCTTTAGAAAGTTATTTTAACAAAACTACTTTAATTTTTATATAAAAATAAATTGTGTAGAGAAACACCCTATATATGAATTGTTTAAGCGGACGACGTTTGTGTATTGTCGTCCGGTTAAAGAGAAGTCGCTATAATAGAACTTTTCGGTGTAATAGAATTTTTCACATTTATGTTTTTGGTGGGATCTCACGACTTTTTTAGTCGTAGTTGTAGTTGTAGTTTAATACAAACTTGTTCAATATAAATGTTTATGAATTTATTAATCATAATAGGTAATAATAGTAGGTAATTTATTGCTATGGTCCATTTCAGTTAAATTTAACCATGCTTCATCACTTATGAGTTTAAATAATTTCCGTTTTCTTGGCTTTATCTCTTTCATTATTGCACTTACGTAAATTTTAAAATTGCAGTTTGTTTTTAGAAAAGAATAGAAGATCGATTTGTTTTGAATATAAGAATTATTTAATTTTTTAACTTTAACTCATGATTAATTGTACTTGAAAAAGGGTATATAAATAATTATTTATTTTTCATAGTTACCGGCAACTAGCACATTTGCATATTTAGGAAGGCTTTAAGTAACATTTACATTTTATAAAATTTGGGGGACAGGTATACCCACACTGTCAACTTCCCATTGGGTGTCCTTAAAGACTAGAGACTACTGTACATAAATAATTCTTTTTTCATTTCAGACGACTCCTCCCCTGGGTCCCCGGTAGAGGCTTTGCCCCTTGCACCGTACCAGGGGCTTTACCTTCTGTACCTAAGGGTGGGGGCTCCACCCTTATCAAACAAATGATAACATCATTTGTTCTCAAGATATGTGAGACTAAATATACATATTTTGGCAAAAAACTAATTTTTTCAAGTTTTTTATTTCGTTTTTTTTTCTTTTTTTTTTAGCGAATTTCCAGAAAGAATTCTGGAAATTCAGCTATTACAGTAGGTCTCATGACACGACTTAAGCCCGGCACTATGGCAGAAATTTGTTTTGAGGCCTCTAGAACCCAAAAATAATATTCACTAAAATTTATATATATATATATATATATATATATATATATATATATATATATATATATATATGTATGTATGTATGTATATATGTATTAGCACGATAGCTCTTCAGGAAAAACCGCTAGCTTTACGAAATTTGGTGACAACGTTGGAAATCCAAAAATCTTGGATGAGTTCTTCAGCCAGACACGTCGGATGCCAGGAACATGGTTTTTGTTCTTGCAAAAAATTAGTTTTTGCCAAAATTTCCACTTATTCAAAAATATTTGCGAAATTTTTTTACACCATTTAAAAGAGAATAAAAAATTACATAAAAAAGGTCTTTAAACTTTTTTTCTATGTCAACTAGTTTCCGAGAAAAACTAATTTTTATAAACGGAAATTCGCTATGTTATGCAGGATGCTGCGACAGGGGTATTTTTTTTTAATTTTGTAATAAAATACTGGCGTTTTTAACATCAAGGAAGGTTCTTAAGCCATTATATAATAACATTATGGTAAAAAATCCATATAATCTATGTTATGTTAATAAAGTTAATTCCGTTTTTTTTATCACAAAAAACAAACCGCTAATCCGAATTTGCTGAAAACTTTATCCGGTCTTCATTGTTTGATTACGCATCTAATGAAATTAATCCGGAGTTAGCAATAGTACAACATATACCAAACGATGCATATCACCTTAGTTGTGGCGCATCTAGACAATATAAAAAAAAAAAAAATCCGGAGTTGATATCATCATTTGTTCTCGAGATATGTGAGACGAAAAAGAATTCACGAACGAACGAACGAACTAACGAACAAACGAACGAACGAACGAACTAACGAACGCACACACAGACATCACGCTAAAAACGATAGATTCGGATTCTAGTGACCTTGAAACGTGGAGATATGTCAAAATTAGGCCCGATTTACATTATCACTCCACTCTCACTCCGATATCATTACGCTCCCTATTCGATATAATCTTGTTGTGTTCACATTACAGTGCTGATATCATGCTGGTACCCATTCATTCTCTATTCACATTATAATGCCACTCTGGGTACAGTCCCAGTTCGGTCTGAGTTCGATACAAATATCTTTTCATAACAACTGAATGCAAGCGGAGTGGAGTGGAATCAAAAAAGTGTTTACACTATAGGTACAAGGGGTACAAGCCATAACAAGTCTGATATCGCTCCAATAAAATATTACCTGAGTGGTATTGATATTGGAGTGGCATTGAAACGGGAGCGAACCGCGACTGATATCGGACCGATATCAGAGCGATGATGTGAATACACTCATTGTTTATTGTGTAAGAATATTTTATCGAACCTGGAGCGGAGTGATATCGGAGTGAGAACACAGCGTTAATGTAAATCGGACCTTAGCGATTCGTAAAATCGGACCCATTACAATAACTTCCTATGGGAAGTTAAAAATTGCCCTGTATTTTTCAAAAGAGAGGGCACAAATAACGAAAATAACGAAAAATATTATGATTTTAGATTTTTCCCTTTACTTTTAGACTAAGATCTATATTCTGACCGAATTTCAATTTCCTAGGTCCACTGGAAATAGGCCAGAGGTTTTGATGATCCATCAGTGAATGAATGAGTGAGTGAGTGCCAAAATTATCGATTTTTGGAGGCCTATAACTCAGGAACTACAAAAGTTAAATCGATGAAATTTGAAATTGAGAGTGATTTCAAGTGTGCTATTGTGTATGAAGAATTTTAATTCAATACAATAAATAGAACTAGAGTTTTAAGGGGGTCAAAAATACCTTGAAATGGTTCGTGTAAATATAGCTTGGTGCACGTACGGCTGGTGAGAACTTGCCGACGCGCTACCGCGCTTATTGATTAATCATTAAAAATCTCTCGCAATTTAAATTTTTGTTTGAAATTAATAGATTTGAGCGCCACTTGCTTGATAATGATTAGATTGGTTGAAACATGTCGCAAAATTAAATAGATTAAAGATAGGTTTAAGTAAGTATTTGTTTTATAATATTAATTTAATTTGATTTAGGGGCATTATGTATTAATTTTTTTCCTACCAAAAAGAAAAAAAGAAAACTTTTACAAGGATATCACACCAGGAATAAGATAGCTTGTGTATTATTAAATATATATTTATAAACTATGAATTAAATTATCTATAAGGATCATTTATTAACAGATAAGGAATTTTGTTTGTAGTTTTTTTTATTACTTTTATCATAACAAGTGACAATTTTTTGCGGTGTCTTGTTAGAAAAAAATGATATTGAACTGTTAAGAACTTTTTGCTTTGACACAAAAATATCAAAAAGCCATTTTTATAACTTAATTTAATTAAATATAAATAAATTATTGTTATTATGATTATACTGTGTTATGTAATGTTATTAGAATTTTCGCTATTTATATTTTTTAATAATTTTTGTGTGGTAATACTATAATAGGCAGTAACGAATTTTGTCTAGTTTTAAAACTTTTTATTATAAATTAGTTAATAACATTCAAAAAAACAAATGAATATTTTTGTAAAATCAAATAACCATTATCAAGTGAAGCATAAATAGTTTTAGGTGTGGAGTTAAAACCGAAAAAATTGAATAATTTTTGGCAAATATCTCGAAAGAAATACTCTTACCTATATACCTCGTATGTCCCTGTCTCTAAAAAAATGCTATAAATATCATGAATCATGAAATTTTATTTACCTATTTATTTATTTATTTTTTTATTAAAATTAGACTGTATTTTAACAACTTGGTCATTTATACAGTATAAATACAAATTTTAATTTGTTTGACATAAAATGTGGTTTGGTAAAATTACCGTCAATAGGTCAAGTTAGGTGGTCTGATGATGTTTATAACAATTGATTGCGCTAGAATTTTTCTATCATAATAATTTTTCTATCATAAAAATTTTCGCTCATTTTATATCTAATTTTTAATGTTCACGATTTTTTTGAGCAATACTTTTGGCGATAATAAATATTCAATTTGGCATCTGTCATTGGACTACCGTATTCTATCTCTGTTAAATTTCAAAATTTTACGTCGAATAGTTTTAGAGAAAATCGCTTGTAATGTTCGGACCAACACCGAAATGTTTTCATGAGTGCCTCATTTTGTCGAATTTGGGGCGAAACTCTAAAGACACTATTTTTTTTTTTACGTTACTAATTATTTTATCGTTGCACGTAAGGCATTTTGGAGTTTCTCAGCTTGATCGATAACTTTTTTTCATTATTTTATTTTATTACTTTTGCTGTATTTCCATAAATAACTCAAAAATTATAGGTATAAATACACAAAACAATAAAAATGTTTCGAAAGTTTTCCCATTTTAACACAGGAAAAACGATTTTTTATGTTATTTACTCCTGCAAACTATAAAGAAATTATTTTTCCATAAAATGAATCAAAGCACCTTATTAAATATTAAATTTTGGACAAAAAATTTCCTTGAATCAAATTTCTATCACCAATATTTTACTTTCTACAGAGCCTTAAAATTTAAATTTCTTGAAATTTTACTTTTTTTACATTTTTAAGCTAAACTATTAAAGATAGGACAAAAAGTTAAATGACAATTTTGTAGTCCAACTGACGCTTTACAAAAAAGTTCCTTACAAATTTTTCGTATTACAAACAGTTACAAAGTTACAGACTCTCAAAATTTATTTTACTTTTTTTCTCTAAAATGGAAATTCAGCTGTTACAACTGGTGTCATGAAAAAATCTGAACCTAAGATTATGACAGAAATTTGTTTTGAGACCTCGAGAAACCAAAAATTCCCTTCATTAAAATTTGCATATATATGTCCGATTTTTGGAAGCCCAAATTTTGGCCATTTTTCGCCATTTTTAGTGCTTTTTTGCAAAAATTGGCCAAATTTCAAATTTTTTTAAATTTTTTTTTACACCATCGAAAAGAAATTTTAACGAAGGTCGTTTTTGGTTTCTCTACGTCTCAAAACAAATTTCTGTCATAATCTTAGGTTCAGGTTTTTTCATGACACCAGCTGTAACAGCTGAATTTCCATTTTAGAGAATTTTGAGGGTCTGTAACTTTGTAACTGTTTGTAATACGAAAAATTTGTAAGGAACTTTTTTGTAAAGCGTCAGTTTGACTACAAAATTGTCATTTAACTTTTTGTCCTATCTTTAATAGTTTAGCTTAAAAATGTAAAAAAAGTAAAATTTCAAGAAACTTAAATTTTAAGGTTCTGTAGAAAGTGAAATATTGGTGATAGAAATTTAACTCAATGAAATTTTTTGTCCAAAATTTAATACTTAATAAGGTGCTTTGATTCATTTTATGGAAAAATAATTTCTTCATAGTTTGCAGGAGTAAATAACATAAAAAATCGTTTTTCCTGTGTTATTTAAATGGGAAAACTTTAGATTCGATGATGCACCTCTAAAAATTGGAATTTTGAGCCGCGCTTTGGTGAGGATGTTTGGCTAGACATAGCCTATGATATCTTGAGTGGAGAGCGAGGAAAAAATAAAAAAATTTTTTTTTGGCGCTCCCTAGTGTATATACTAGTGTTATGGCACTAACTAGGATATAAGAAAAAAAATAAAAACCAGCGAGAAATCGCATTTTGAAAATAAATCGTCAAAAATCACCGTTTTTTCTCGACTTTAAACCGCCGCCATTTTGAAAATTTATTACGAAATCAAAAGATTCTAGTTCCTGCCAAAATGACGATATCAAGGAATAATAATTATGCACTTTGATTTATGTCGATACCTCAAAATCTTTTTGAGATACACGCGGAACTATGTCAAAAAACATAGTTTCCAAAAAGAAGCATTTAAGATTTTATAACGTCAATGAATTATAGTAAAGTGCGCGCACTAAAATGCCCATAACTTTTTGATTTTTCATTTTTTAAAAATAAAATTTTAGGAGAGTATTTCTAACACCTTAAAGAACTTAATTATGAAATAAAAAAATAGATTTTTTTGGTGAATCTCCTCGTAACTGAACTAATGCAAAAAAATAAAAAAAATTATTTATTTGCTGTTCGAAAATTGTTATACTTCCCACCATGAACTTCTTCGGAAAAAAGCGAATACATTGGACCTGTTCCCGCGCCGCCAATTTGTTTCCTAAACTGGATTTTTTTATTTTTTATTTTTTAAATCACGTATAATATATTCTAAAAAGTTTTATATTGATTGCATTATTCGCTACGGAGGGAAAAATTCTCCGATAAAACCTTTTCTCGCGTTTCAAAGTGATGTAGTGGCTTAAGAAGGTCGAGACAAATCGATTAACCGTTTATTATAGTAGTACTTTTTGTCTTATCAATAATGAAATAATTTCTAATTTTACTTATTTACAATTAGGGAAGCACATGTACATTTGTAAATACATATGTATATGAAAAGACGATTGGCTACACGTGAGTTTATTTATAGCGTTCGAGCAGACAGATCTATTTAGGGGGTAGAATTAAATAAATCTACGTTTAAACAGTTTAGATATTCACAATATGTTGAAATTGTGGCACATATACCCATATACATACTTTATTTATTTTTCTTAATTGCAATATTAGGCATAATGTGTTAGAAGAAGAAATACACCGGCTATATGTAACAGATAGAATAAACAGAAAGAAAATATTAATTGAACCGCATATGTTCAATTTCATTTCAGAATTGCTTTGTGAATTAGAAACGTTTTGGTCAATAAAATATTGAATTAAAAATTATATTTCAATTGGTACATTTGGTATTGAATTAAAAACTATATTTCATAGGTATTCATTGTAAATACCTAGTAGTCTAGTCTAGAAGAGCCATTTTAGTGGAATTCTCATAGAGGGCACCAAAAATTATGATTTTGATGTCATTCGATTCGTATTGACCTCTAGAAACTTTTTGAAAAAATTGAAAATGCGCTCATAAAAATTGAAATTGTTATAAACAAAAGAGTGAAAGAAAAAAAGAGTGTTTTTGTTTTTTTGAAAAATTTCAAAAACTATTAAAGATTTTGGAAATTAAAAAAAAGATCTGAAAAGAGCAGGAAATTTCACAAAAATAAGTCCCGACTCCCGAAACTGTATCTCCAATATTTATAATTTTAACAGAGCCCTAAAGTTATTGCTAAAATGGGGTGTTTGGCGTTCTCGCGCGCCGCGTCATTCAAACACGGTAAACAAAAAAAATTATTTAAATATATTAAATATCAATATTAAGGAATGAAAAAATTCACGTACCTTCGGAATAAGTTGATAAACAATAATCCGTGCAAAAAAAATTTTTATATGTATTTTTCCATTAGTTATGCTATTGTTAATTAACAAAATTTTTGAAACCGAAAGTTGACATAGAAACCTTAATAATTATTTAACTAAAAAGCTCAATTTTTATTTGCTTCGTAGAATTGTTCTAAAGAGGTGAAAAAATAGATTCCCGTTGAAAAAATCAAAAATTTTTAATTTTCCACTTATTTATAAACAATCAATTGCATTGAAAAATGAGAAATGTTGATAAAGCCTTTTTTTTTGTTTTTTTAAATCTTAATTATTTTGTTTTTTTCTCATTGAGCGCCGCCTGAAAATAATTTTTTTAAATTTTTTAATGCTATTATTTAAAAAATTGTTATAAACAAATGCATTGTTTTTGAGGCAATGAAAAAATTTTCTTTTTGATTCGAAGGACCAAAAAATATTATGATTTTTAAAAGAAAAATCGTTTCTTAAAAAAATTTTTTTATTGCTCAAAAATGCATTTTTAATAAACAATTTTTTTGTGTCATTTATTATTGATATTAAAGATTCGTTTTTTTTTTTTTTTTTTTTAAATCATTATTTATATTGCTCTTTCATATTCCGAAGAAATTACAATTTTTTATTTATATTTAATAAGTTTATTTAATAAACAATTTGTTATAAACAAATAAATTTTTACGTTTAATTTTTTTTTTAAACTGCCGTAATAAACAAAAGCAACTATGTGTCATTTGGTTTATAAAAAGATTTTTGTCCATTTTTTAGAAAATAAATGACACAAAAAAATTGTTTATTAACAAATGCATTTTTGAGCAATAAAAAAATTTTTTTAAGAAACGATTTTTCTTTTAAAAATCATAATATTTTTTGGTCCTTCGAATCAAAAAGAAAATTTTTCCATTGTCTCAAAAACAATGCATTTGTTTATAACAATTTTTTAAATAATAGCATTAAAAAATTTAAAAAAATTATTTTCAGGCGGCGCTCACTGAGAAAAAAACAAAATAATTAAGATTTAAAAAAAACAAAAAAAAAAAAGGCTTTATCAACATTTCTCATTTTTTAATGCAATTGATTGTTTATAAATAAGTGGAAAATTAAAAATTTTTGATTTTTTCAACGGGAATCTATTTTTTCACCTCTTCAGAACAATTCTACGAAGCAAAAAAAAATTGAGCTTTTTAGTTAAATAATTATTAAGGTTTCTATGTCAACTTTCGGTTTCAAAAATTTTGTTAATTAACAATAGCATAACTAATGGAAAAATACATATAAAAATTTTTTTTGCACGGATTATTGTTTATCAACTTATTCCGAAAGTACGTGAATTTTTTCATTCCTTAATATTGATATTTAATATATTTAAATAATTTTTTTTGTTTACCGTGTTTGAATGACGCGGCGCGCGAGAACGCCAAACACCCCATTTTAGCAATAACTTTAGGGCTCTGTTAAAATTATAAATATTGGAGATACAGTTTCGGGAGTCGGGACTTATTTTTGTGAAATTTCCTGCTCTTTTCAGATCTTTTTTTTAATTTCCAAAATCTTTAATAGTTTTTGAAATTTTTCAAAAAAACAAAAACACTCTTTTTTTCTTTCACTCTTTTGTTTATAACAATTGCAATTTTTATGAGCACATTTTCAATTTTTTCAAAAAGTTTCTAGAGGTCAATACGAATCGAATGACACCAAAATCATAATTTTTGGTGCCCTCTATGAGAATTTCACTAAAATGGCTCTTCTAGACTAGACTACAGTGACTTTATAATATACTTGATAACAGTGTGGCCGTTAGTAGGTCTAGTTTTTTATTGGTTGACGCCATTTTCAGGCCAAATGCATTGAATTTGTATACCTTGTTTATTCTGTTACTACGGTTACTCACTTCAAATTTGGCCCGAATATGGCGGATATGGTTCCAATGGCCACACTGTTATAAAGAATACAGTCACTGTAGACTAGACTATAGACGATATTATGAGCCTCTAGGAATAGTTAATTCAAATTTGACACACTCGGAACTAGATCGATGTACCAGTAAGTATGTGTTAATCAACAACGTTGAGAGCTAATGCGAAGCCTCATGGTAGTTTTTAAACTACTCGTGGCAAATTTAGTAGCTAAATACAAAATTTAATTTTTTTTTCAACTGCATCAAGTTCGGACTCCAAGTTTTATAAATGGTTGTCACGGCCTCTCTACGAGCCTGTGCGTTGGGTTATAATAAGTTAATAGATTCGTGAGTTTGTTTATCTCATTCTCAGTACAGTAATCAGTAACGTAACTAATTGTAAGCTAAAGGAATTTGGTGGTAGACTTGAACTTTAAGTACAAAAACTGTTTTAGGTTTATTTTTGACGGATTTTTTTTTTTGTAATTTCGTGCTTTATTTAGTTTTCTAGATGTTTTCCAATAATAAAAAAATCGTTTATATTCTTCCGATCCTTTTAGTTCAACGAAATATTGATTTTTTTATGTAGAATCTTTGACAATTTTACAAACTCTATTGTTGTACCTAACTGATTTTTGCACAACGGTTTCTGTCTAGCATCTCGTGCTCCTGTAGATATCAATTTATAGTAAGGAGAGTGGTGCATAACATACATATGTATAATTGGGGTTGAAATAAATATCATCCCTCTATTGTAAGGTTCGTTGCCCTTTTTTTTCTTTCAGAATAAAAATGTACACTATTTTAATCGGATAAAAGACCACCATCCCGCATCGTCTCGTGTAGCAAGCTCATAGTCAGTCAAGTTCATTAGTGCCGTTTTGTTCGAATTACAATAAATTTTTTGATGATGTGCCAAATATATTTACTGACACAGTTCCATTGTTCTTTTTAGCGTAGATCGGCAAGGTGCTGTTAAATTGTACCATTTTGGATTTCATAAATGAGTCACAAAGTAAAATTGTGTGTAGTTTATGAAAGTTGGATTTAATCTTTCCCGTCTTACTCGTCCAATTTACAAGAACATAAACTTTTTTATTATTTTACTTTTTCTGAATCCCGAAGAAAAATCACAGAATTGGCATAGTTCCGTCAAATTTCGGGTTATGAACGTAAAATTTTGCATTTGCTTGCTACAAGTGTAAATCTCAATTAACCCATTAAAACTCGCCCCTATTTTTACTTGCCAGATTTTGATAAAATTTTACATAAAGATTCAAAATAAAATTCTTATATAAATTCTAAAACAAAATTCTGATATTATTTTCAGAATAACGGGAAAGGCTCATCTGATCTATTTATGAGACGCCTCGATAATACCGAAAAAAAAATTAGGGTTGACCGGGGTAATTGTGAATGGATTTTCATGGATTGAGATAAAAGCATTGTTTTAAGTATTTTCTATTATGTATATCACACTATGGTTGATTTGTTTTTAATTCTACATTATTCAGGATGCACCACACAAATTTTTAGCAAATTCGTATGAAAAACAAAAATTTTATAAGCCATTCACATTTCCCCGGTGCGGTTTTGCAAATCTTATGAATTTTGGGGTAAAAGTGAATGCCATCAGAAAAATTATTTAGAATGGATTACAAGAGAAGTGTGGTACATCAGAGTAAAGCCCAACTCAAATTCTTCACATTTACCCCACTTTCAAATTTTTCATCATACTTTAGCGGTCACAATTTCTCTTTGTTTAATGCAAGTTACGCATACCTCAAATTTGTACAAAAAATCAAGGTTAAATAAAAATAATAAAAATGGTAGGACCAAATTTATTACAAGCTAAAAATGATATTTTGATGATATTTTGTCATTTTATCATATAAAAAATCAAAAAATTACATAATTTTCACACAAAAACAAGGAAAATAAGACTTTTTAAAGGAAATACATTTAAATAATTAATATTGGAAAGGTTTACTTTGTGAAAATCCATATTAAAAAAGGTGGGATCGTTGCTTTGTCACTTTTCACAACAAAAATCGTATAAACACGAGTCGACTTCGGCAATTACGCCATCATCAGGTGAAAAACACAACTAAAAACTGTTCTTTTAGGCGAAGCTATTTATATTATAAAAATGAATTGAATAATGTATTAGTGGGGGATGTTAGAGATAGAGGCAGATATAAGTATATCAAAACAAATGTAAGGGAAATCCCAAGTTAACAAATTTTTCGATAAAAGTAAAATTTTTGTATTATTTGCATAGGTAGCTACAGCGAATTTTATTTTAAAAAGGTTAAGTGTAATCTCATTAAAATGACTGAAGTAAGTTGGGAAAAACACGACATTTACGACACGTGAAAACAGCGGTGAACGTTAATTATAAGAAATAAAGAATAAAATATACAGGTAACGGTCGGTGCCAAATTGTCAAAAATAGAGATATGTATTGATTTGCACGAAAAGTTACACTCCCATTAGGTGGCTGCTTTTGTTAAACTAAAAGGATTGTTAAAAGGATGTAAAATCAGAATTATTGTATAAGACCATTTGACTATAAATATTAATTACCAGGAATCAATAAAATTTTTAAACAGGTACCTGTCAGCTAAACTATTCAAAAACAAAATGTGAGATGTATTGTGTTATAAATTTAATAAAGGCGATTTATTTAGATCTATTTGGTCGTTTAAGATGACGTGGTTTGGGTCTTTGTTCAATTTGTTAATTTCCAGGGCTTCCAAAATGTTGAGTTTACGTCCTTTTTTAAAAATATGTAATATTTTGGGTTGTTGATCGGGTTTTAACGAATGACCTGTTTCTAGTAGATGTATAACAAGCATTACAATCCGAACAATCCAGACGATAAACTCCACATTTCTTCATGAGGTCGGATTTTTCTTTGGCGTTATAAAGAAAACGGCCAATAGTATGTGTGGAATGATAAGCAGGATATCGATCAAATTGTAAGAACATGTTGCCTATTTTTTGAGAGATGTTTCCTAGATATGGGAGGGAAATATAATGTTTAGAGTCCGAATTGGTTTGAATAGTTGGATAGATTTGTTCTATGGCTAGACTTTTTTGTTTTTTACGGATTAGTTTTTGGATAATGTGCGGAGAAAAACCATTGTTAACTGCTAATTGTTGTATGATGGATAATTCCTTATTTGAAATACATTTAGTTTAGATGAATAAAAAACAAGAATCTATTAGGCCTAAAATTGTAAATGAAACAAAAAATGGTTTCGTGTTAATCCTACTGCCCTTGGACACTCACAGAGACATTGAAAACAAGTAATTTTTCTGTTTTTGTAAGTTGTTATTGAGTAAGGGAGCACAGCAATGATTTCGTAGATTGATACACAAAATGTATCGATCTTTACACAATTTTTTTTTTTTGTATTGTTTGTACAACGGAAACTTGTACAATAAGGTCACCACCATCTTCATCAACATTTTAAACTCTGAAAAGGACATTACTGAAATTTTAGACCGAATGGGGGTATTTGTGAATGACGTTCACAATTACCCCACAATTTTAAAATCATGGGGTAATTGTGAATTGGTAATAAATTGTTCAATTTCTTTAGCAGTTAATAAGGAACCCTCTCAGGGTTTAGACCACTTCTTTGGAAGTACTTTTAACCATTTCTTACCTTTTAAAAAAAGAAAATGTATTTAAAAAAATTTTTTTTTGAGGACTGGTCGAAGTAAGATACACAAAATTTTGCAAGGGTTTTTTCAAAAGAAAAAACAAGATACTAATACTTGGAGAATTGTTATGAAATTTTAATAGCATATTAAGAAAGGACAGAAAAACATACTAAGAGTTGATTTTCAACAATATTAATGTTATTTTAAAAATAAAAATTATAGGCGCCGTTCACAATCACCCCAATTCACAATTACCCCGGTCAACTCTAACATTAATTTTAAAATGGTGAAATTTTTAATATTTTATGTCAAGAACTTAACAAAAAATAGTAGTTGTGAAAATCCATTCAGTATAACTGAGTTTCGAGTTTTCGAGATTTTTAATTTTTTATACACAATTGTGCTGGACTACTAAAATAGTATGTTCGATGATCATTATTTAAATGCCTATTAAAACTTACAAGTAACAATACCCAAATGGGTAGTGTTACCCATTGGGTAGTGTTACTAATTGTTAGACTGAAATGTTTCAGTAATATTTGTCCCACAAAGAGAAAAAGAAAAGTAATCGAGAGAAAAGTATCGGCTAAGTTGTATTGGTAATATTCGGTGATATTCGAACCCAATTATCGAAAATTCAAGAAGTAGAGAAGTAGAGAAAATGGTCTCTAGTTAATGAAATTTTGCATCGAAGTATGCTTCGATATTGAAAAACACTCTTTAAAAATTTAAATCTTAATTAATCAAATACTAGAAAATAGAAAAAATTTTCTTTTTTCATAAGTAACTTTAGAAAGAATTCAATATACTCTAACGCAGTGGTTCTCAAACTTTTTGATCCGCGACCCCCTTGAACTTAAAAATTTCAAAGGGCTCTCGAAATACGTAGAAATAAATTGGAAATGTGTAGGAAATGGGTATGTAATTCGTAATCAATTGTTTCTGCGCCCCCCTCAAATAGTTTCGCGATCCCCACTTTGAGAATCACTGTTTTATCGTACTAAGCAGAGCATAATTCACACTACTAATAGTAAACTGGCTTAAAAAATGTAGATTTCCAAAGAGAATTACTCTTGTGTATCAAAATCCATCAAAATGGAAAGGGGAACATAAAATGAAAGAATTTTATGTTCCATTTAGTAGATAAAAATTCGATTATCTAGATTTAGCTCTCTAATTTAGAAAAACAGCTAAAATTTCCGTAATTTTTTAAAAATTTGCTTACTATTTTGATTCTAATTCTTACGAAATTATTATCCTGTAAGAATCTTTACATAATAATATGCAAGTAAATTTATTCAATTTTTAATCTTTTTCGTTAAAGTCTGGTTTACCCACTTACGAAGAAGCTGTTCGCGATAGAAATGCAAATGGTGTAGGAAATGTGCTATGCCGTCCCCCTCAGCGTCCTCATTGGACAAATTTAACATCAAATCGTCGAGCACGTGGACAGACGGCAGATGCGAATCGACAAGTTGGATGGTAAGTTTTGATTTATGTATTTGATTCTGCTATTTTTTTTTTTTCATCTTAAAATCATCTTTCTTTCAATAAATTAACCAGTCTTTTTATAATCAGAGGTCACCATGTAAGAGTTATTTACATATTAATAATCAATTGATGTTAAACTGAATTTTTAAACATCATTTCCTTTAAAGGAGATAAGAGGCAGAAGAAAAAATGAATACATATTAACAAAAAGCTGTCATGTAAATGAGGTTATCAATACAAAATTCACTTTTTTCAAAATGCGACAAAATACGTAAATTTTTGTTTTTCCAATTTTATAAATAATAATAATAGTATATTATTCAACGAGCTAGTAATGATAGCTATCACTCACGAAGATGAAATTGCGACACGAGCCGAGCTTGCGAGGCGAGTGTCGTAATGCATCTGAGCGAGTAATAGCCATTGCAACCGAGTAGAATAGATATTTTTTCTACGACTTTTTTCCTTTTTGATTTAAATAAAATTGAATATAAATTTTAAATCAAATTTTTAATCTATTTCTAATTTCATTAAATGTTTGTATAATATGTATAAAGCGATTAAAACAAAATATATACTACTTTGTTTACTTGAACGCTACTACGCAACATATATTAACCCTTTGCGCTTATAAGACATGTACAGCATGACAAGGTGATTTGTCCATTCACTCTACCATATTTAAAGGTGTTTTGTCTGTTGGATCATAAGACATGTACCACATGACACACTGAATGTTGAACTGTAATGACTACTCATACTTTACATTACATGAATATTTTATTTAATAACTGCAAACACATTCATTTATTAGAAAAACTATAAATAAAATAATACAAAATCACGTTGAAATAAAATAATACAAAATCACGTTGAATTATCTTTTTAAAATTAAAAACTAATAAAAACAGCATTGAGGATGTATTTAGCGCATTTAGTATTCAACTTTGGGGAAACAAGGTTAGAACGTCAAAAGAATCCGTCAAAAAAAGAACGTCGGTCGTTGTCATGTGCTACATGTCTTACCAACCTATTTATAACTCACTTTTTTTTTGCTTGAGTGCAAAGAGTTAAACTAAAACTTAATACATACCTTATATATAAAGCAATCGGAAATCCATTGAATAATGGTTAATACTGTGATTTCATTGGTCAAAAAGGTATTGAGTAACGGTCATTCCTCCACACCTTTTAATAATGCTTAACTTTCTCAACAATTAGCAGATATATAATGAGTGTGTTCTTCAACAGGAGTAGAAAAAATTACTTATCAAACATTTTATATACTCGCTAAATTAGAATTGGTCTGATTGTGAGTGCCTCAGTAATGAACTTTCTTACATTTTTCTAGCCTTGCAAATTTAGTTCCGTTAATTTGTTTGATATTGTATTAAATTTTTTTTACCAAAAACTTGTAGACTAAAAAAACAAGCTCATACATAGTTTAGTATGTAATCATAGTAAATAGTTAAATACTAGAGAACTTACATTACTTGTTTCATGTTTCTATTAATTCATAAACTATATTCTGTTTTTCTTGTTGGTTGCTTAAAAACGACTATTTATAATTCCCTGCTCTAAGAAGGAAAATCCGAGATGAAAACTCTAAATTATTATTTATGAATACTAGACAAATCCATTAACTCTAATATTTTCAAGATTCCGAAAAAATAAATTTCATATTCTTTATAATTTCGTCATGTTTGTCTGTATATTCCTCTGTCAGATTCCCATAATTCGTATATCTTTCGGCCTATGAATTTTTGCATGTATATGCAACAGGTGTAGGTCTTAATTAATAATAGGTAAAAAATTTTCCTTAACATCTCGAGGTACTTCCCGGATTAGAAAATGGGGATAATTTTTTTCGAGGTACCATACCATGTCGAATATCATTAGAAAGAGGTTTTAAAATGAAGTTCAGGTTCTTTTTATCATTTTTAATTTTGAAGCTTTATTTCCGAAATATTGAGCTTTAAAGTGGCCATTTATCGCCTACAGTTTATCACCTACCCGTAATTTTTAACTATTTATCCAAAAATTCTTAAAAAAAAATACAGATTCTAGGACTTACTAAAAGTACTCAGTTAAAATTATTTCGGGTTACTTTGATCGACAACTTTAAAAGTTACGAAAATCAGAAAAAATTACAACTTTACAGGAATTTTCAGTTAAAATTATTTTGGAAAAGTTTTGATCCATTTCTTCAAAATTTACAAGTTTGTTATAGTTTAAATACGTAAAATATACTTACGATCAAACTTT
Source organism: Brachynemurus nebulosus (assembly GCA_035578155.1). NCBI lineage: Eukaryota > Metazoa > Arthropoda > Insecta > Neuroptera > Myrmeleontidae > Brachynemurus > Brachynemurus nebulosus. The sequence continues at coordinate 42,031,039 of JAPWDM010000001.1, read as the reverse complement.
TAAAATAGACCCCTCTATGATCGAATAGGCGCTTAAAGATCAAATTTTAAGTTTGTAAGCTTTATAGTTCTGGAGATTTCGTGATAAGTGAGTAAGTGGCATTTGACTTTTATACAGGATGTCTCAAAAGTCAACGTCCAAGTTTCACAAGCTGATTATTTTTCGATCATTTCCAACAACAAAAGCTGTAAATGTATCCAAGGGCGCCCATATGAGAATTTGTAAGGGTGCATGGGTTAAAACTGTAGATAAGAAAAAATTTTAATATTTTGGATGACGAATAGCGAACTTGTAAGTAGTCATAAAAAGTTACAGTGCTGACATTCAGAGCCGGCGAAAAAAATGACGGGCCTGCGGGCACAAAAATTTTTTTTAAACATTTTTGCCTCAAAAATTCAAGTGGCGAGCAAAAAAAAAACTTCATCTAACGTTTTCCGAGCTCCTTATTCAGCCTGCGGGCCCCGACGTTTGGGTCCGACATTTTCTCTCAAAAACAGTATTGACGAGCAAAAGAAAAAAAAACCTCCTCATCCTCTTGCCGGGCCTCTTTTCCCCAAGCATAATACAATTAAAGATCAAAAATAAACATTTATATCAAAGATCATATATTAAAGATCAAAAATAAACATTATCCTTCTCCTAAAAGCTAGGGCGGCCGCGGCCTCCTTGCTCCCGGGGGCGCCCTTTAATGTATGTATGCCCCGGGGACGTCTTACGTCAGAAACTTCTTATTGCATTTGAAAATTTATTGTTCAAGTGTATTACACACACTGGCAGAATTAGCGGAACATACAAAATATCTGTAAAAATCAAACAAACCATTTAATTTCAAGAAAATATTAATCTTATTTAATTATTCACTTAAAATTACATGTTCACAAGTCGATATACCTTTATTTTCGGTAGCAAAACAAGTAACCATATAATATGGCAAATTTTTGGAATCTTATGTCGTCTAAGAATAAGTTAAAGATTATTTAACAAATAGAAAATGAAACATAGCGTTTTAATCCCGCCTGGTTCCTCCCGTGCTCTTATCAAAGCTTCCATTCGTTTTTCTATTCTCAGAATGATGTTATCTATAGTTTCCTGGGACAGTCTTTGCCATTCTTCAATTACGGCAGTTTGAAGCTCGACCACATTGAGAAGAAACGGCATTTGAATTCGAAAGTAAAAAGAATTGCAATCAATAATAAATAAAAACAATTCTATAGAAAGTCAATTGATTCGTTACTTCAATATTATTTTAAGTAAAAATGAAAAAACCGCCAACTTTGTTTAATAAATAGGTTTTTATATTTTTTTTATGTTCCGCTAATTATGCCGGTGTGTGTATATACGTATTTAAGATTAGATTTGATATTTTGGACCATATTTCAATTATTACCACTTGTCTTAAGAATTTTTCCCTATTATTTTACTAAAATAATTTTATTAAAAATTATCTATTTTTAGTATATTATTGGGCCATTCTCCGCTGTAAACCCTCTGAACCCCAATTTTTTTTTTACTCCTACATGTTTTTTGTTTATAGTTTATTAAAGTATATTAAGTAGCTAAACCTTAGGAAATGAGATAAATTATTTGTTTAAAGTAAATTTTTCAATATGATATCAGTGCTCGAAAATTGGCATTGTAATTTTTACATTTTTCCATTACAATCAACATATTTACAAATTTTTATTTATTTAGAAAAATACTGTTGTATTTCAATTCTTTTTTTTTTTTAATATAGGTGTCTACATAATGATCTTATTTAACAATAAAAACAAAAATTAAAATATCATAATAATAATTTTTTTTAAGGACGATTTCTTTAAACAAAAATTGGATGTTCCGTGCATAACGGAAAAAACAGGATTTTTTTTAGTTTACAGATTTATTTTTTCACTAAAATTGAAAATATTACAAATTTACTTTGATCATCTTAGTATTCATTTATACTACAAATAAATTTTCTGAAAATTGAAAATTAAGCTAAACATTAAGGAGTCTTTTCCTGTCCCGTGCATAACACAAATTTTTCTAAAAATTTGAAAAATCAAAAACTCTTCGAGCATTTATAACTGGAGGTGGCTGAATTATTTCAATGACTTTCCTGATATTGTAAAATACTTTATTTATTAAAAGCATAATAATTATCATTATTTTTGAATTCCTCCAATTTAGTCTGGAGCATATGTCCCGTGCATAACATTAGCCACGTCCCGTGCATAACAAAAATTGAATTAATTTTAAATTTTATTAAGTAAGGTAATTAGCGAAATGTTTAGCATAATTGGTTATAGTTACTACTCAGCTGTTGGGAAAAAATATAAGAAGCATAATAATCATCATTATTTTTGAATTCCTCCAACTAAGATGGAGCAAAATTCAGATATGTCCCGTGCATAACATTAGCCATGTCCCGTGCATAACACTAATTAATTAAATTTTAAATTTTATTGAGTAAGGTATTAGGGAAATATTTAGGATAATTGGTTAGAGTTACTATTCAGCTGTTGAGAAAAAAATATAATGGCAATATATAAGTTCTAACTTCACAGAGTTTATGACATATTGAAGTCAAGGTGTATATTTATTTTTTTTCTGAGTCCCTTGCATAACAAGCAAATTAAATGATTTTTTAAGTACTTAAACTGCAATTATTATTTGTTTTTCAACGTAAAATTTAAGAATGAGTTCTGCTGTTGATTCGACAGCAAAAAATAGTTAATATACATCTTATTTTACTTTTTTTATATGCTTCAAAAGTTTGCAAATGTCTCGTGCATAACAGGAGAATGGCCCTATTGAATACTAAGCAACGTTTACTTCTCTTTAAACTGGCGGTTTCCAAACTGGGGGGCGCAGGTTAATTGCACATATCGTTATCGTTTTGCTAAAATCAAGGTTTTAAGAATAAGCGCTCAAACATAATTACCAAATAATGGACATTTTATATTAAGGAGTTACATACATGGGTCTTTTTTAGCAAAAAAACACACCATTTCTTTGATTTTTTTTTACAATATAAGAAAATATAATTTATTTCAACTTTTGGCATATTATTATATATTATTTTGAGACACTAAAAATTTTTTTATGAAAAAAAAAAAATAATAATTTGGCCATTGGCAGCTAATTTTAAAAAATCGCTGATTTTTCGCCGTAGGCAGAGTAACTCGTCAAATTCTTACCTAAAATAAAAAACAAAATGTTTTCTATTAGTAGATTATGCTTATGGCTTGTACTTGAACGAAAATTTCTACATAATAGTGTTCTAAGTGTCCGAAAACGGATAGCGCCCCTACTCTCGTCTCTCGCCGTTCTTATCGTATAGGCTGTATAAGTCTAATTTTTTCAGTTGAAAAATTCGACTAAAAAAACAATTTCTATAGCAGATATATCCATAATGAAGAACTTTCTATGACAGCAATATTTTTAATGAAATTTATACATTAGTATAAAATCCAGTTAATCCACTAATAGAAAAAAATTGCCATTTACTAATAGAGAAAAATTGCCAAAAATTAAAAAAAAATAAATTAGGATTTTTTGGTAAAAAAAAGCCACGTAACCTCTTAACACTGATTTTTCTGCTCGCTACTGTACGTAATATTTTAACAGCAACAATTCTCGAGCAGTCAGAGTCACATGACTCTGACGTGACATGACTACGCGCTAACATTAGCGCGTAAGTATCGAATACGTGTCTGATCAACGGTTTCCTCTCAAGTGTCGTATAGACCTGTCGTCCGCCAAGAATATGAGCTTTTTCAGTAAAAAATAATTTACGAATTGTTTATAAATTTTTTCAAGAGTGGGGCGGTAGAGGTAAGATTTTTTATAGGGGGGCATTAGTGCACTTCACTGTTTGGAAACCGCTGCTCTAAACAGATATCAATACTAGGAATGAGACAATAAATGCTCTAATGTCGTCTTACTGTGAAAATCCGCAATGAATGGAAAAATTTTAAAATATAAGGGCACCATACGCACATTTTTAAAAAATATTATTATAAAAACGTTAATAACTTGTAAACTCAAGAATATGATAGCTACATATTATAATGTAAAACTTTTTTGTTTGGGAATAGTCCAATAAGCTCCTGAAATTTTGTCGTTGACTTTTGAAACATTCTGTATAAAACAATTTTATAAATCATAACATACCTGTACAATCCATTTTATTGTAACAATATCAAATAACTGCCGAACGGGCGGGTAACTTTCCATTGCACGAATTTTATAAAATACACATTGATATGAATACACTGAGGGGGTCGCGATCAAACCCTTTACTACATAATCGTTTTATTAGCGAGTTTTCGAATTAAAAACTCGCTATTACGGCCGAACGCAACTTGAGTCCGGGACTATGACAGAAATTTGTTTTGAGGTGAATCTATATATATATATATATATATATATATATATATATATATATATATATATACACCTATATATGTATGTATGTGTATATGTATCAGCACGATAACTGTCGAGCGAAACATTCAGCTGTATTGAAATTTGGTGAAAACATTGGAAGTCCAAAAATCTTGGATGAGTTCGTCAGCCAGGCACGTCCGAAGCCCAAAAGCTCAAAAAAAGAGCTTTTTGCAAAAATTTCTCAAAATTCAAATTTTTTCTACACCATGGCAAAGAGTGGAAAAAATCATAAAAAATACGTTTTTGAACCATTGTCCTATGTGAGCAAGTTTTTGAGAAAAAATAACTTTTGTGATTTTTGTAAATGACTCTAGACCCGGACATTTTAGTGTATTATCAGAAATTAAATACTTTCCAAGAGGGTAAAAATAAGTACGGGAAGTTAAGAAATGACAATAAACTGTAATTTCAAAATCTGTAGTCATTTAAAGATTTTAATTGTTATTACTGAATTAATAATTTGTTGATTACGCACCGGCATAAAAATAAAAAATTTCCACGATTAAATAAGCGTATATTTCAAAACGTTGATCAATGGCATAATTGTTGTAGTAATAGATGTAATAGAATTACATTTTATAGATTAAATAGATATAAAAATATAACAATTTTTAATTGTAAATAGTTATCATAGTTCCGATGAACTGTCTTTCTAATAATATTATCAAGAATAGTCAATTGAACAGTTTAATTGTGTACTAATATCTTGAAACCAATAAGCAATAAAGTTCTAACACAGGTTAGTACCTATGTATATTTTTTATTTTTTATTTTTTTTGAATATGATGATTTATGATGCACTAAATCTCCGGCAAGACTCTGACAAGGGTAGAAAAATATTTACTCTTCTTAAATACGCATCACTATTTAGTATCGTGTTCTCTGGTCCAAATACACAGATTCTTGTAAACATATGCCATGTAAATATTATCTGTCACATTCTAGTGATGGTAATTGAATTCTTTCAATTAACCACTATTATTAATCGAGTGTTTTTAATAACCGAATGATAATCGAATAAATCATTAGATTATCTTTGCTTATTATAGGATTTCGAAGAAAAATTTTCGTGTTTGAACATTCGTAGACGATGTAGATAAAAAAATTAGAAATTAAAAAGTCTAGTGATGGAAATTTTTTCTCATATATCACATCGTGTTGGATATCGTTAGAAAGGTTTCTCAAAGTGAAGTTGAGATTACTTTTATCATTTTTATTTTTTAGCTCCGTTTGCGATATATTTAATTATTGAACATCAAAATGAGGTTTCTATTAATAAGTCAATGGAAAAATACCCCTGTCGCAGCATTTTGCGGGTTTTCGAGAAAAATAATTTTTGTAAACGAAAACTCGCTATGTTATGCAGGATGCTGCGACAGGGATATTATTTTATTTCCTGCTGTATACACATTGCAGTCTTCAATGTATGTTGTATTTATATTTGTCTGTCTGCTATATAATTATTATTTATATTTTATATACGATTCGTTTCAAAAGAATCTGCGACATTTATTTCAAAAGAATTATTTTGGTAATGTACAATATTTACTCACTAACAAGGAAAGGTATCCAACTGTATCTCTCAGAAATTTTTGAAACTTTGGTGGATTGTAGATCTTATTAAAACAAATCATGAGCCATATATCATTCGTGCCCATAAGCGGTTTAAAGGAGTGAAATTCACCCCTGAAAATTTGACTTTTTTTACATTTTTTTAAATATCTTGGAAATGGTAAGAGCTCTGATAGGGAAACTATATATATTTGTAAATGACACTTTAAGATCTTTATTATGATACCAAAATTAGCGTTATAAAATCATTGGGATTTCATCCCCGATCCCAACCCTTAATTTTACCAGATACTTTTTGGTGAAAGAGGAGGCTGTTATGTGTAAATAAACGAATTTTTAATTAATATATTTTACATCACACCAGTGTATTTCTTTTTGCATAAATAGACCCTTTATTAACTTCCCATTGGAAGTTATTGTAATGGGTCCGATTTTACAAATCGCTAATTTTGACATACCTCCACGTTTCAAGGTCACTAGAATCCGAATCCATCGTTTTTAGCGTGATGTCTGTGTGTGCATTCGTTAGTTCATTCGTTCGTTCGTGAATTTTTTTTCGTCTCGCATATCTCGAGAACAATAATGATGATATCAACTCCGGACTAATTTCATTAGATGCGCAATCAAAAAATGAAGACCGGATAAAGTTTTCAGCAAATTCGGATTAGCGGTTTGTTTTTTGTGATAAAAAAACGGAATTAACTTTATTAACATAACGTAGATTATATGGATTTTTTACCATGTCTTTATTATGATATGGCCTAAGAACCTTCCGTGATGTTAAAAATGCCAGTAAATTATTGCAAAATTTAATAAAATTAAAAAAAAAAAAAACTAAACGGAAAAACGAAATAAGAAACTTTTTGTGAAATATTTTTTGCCTCACGTATCTTGATATTATCATTTGTTTGATAAGGGTGGAGCCCCCACCCTTAGGTACAGAAGGCGAAGCCCCCGGTGTGGTGTAAGGGGCAAAGCCTCTATCGGGGGTCCAGAGGAGGAGTCCCTTGAATTAAAAAAAAGTTATTCATTTGCAATAGTCTTTAAGGGCATCCAATGGGAAGTTGACAATGTAGGTAGACCTGTCCCCCAAATTTTTAATATTAACTTGGGAAAAACTTTAACTTTTTGATTCAATAATGAACAAAAATATGGTCAAAGATTCTCGTATTTTAGTAATGAATTGTCACAAACTTACGATATACTTTAAAATACATAATTTAGAAAGACAAAATTGGCCCGCCCATGCTTTACCGATATCTATACAAGTCTTATTTACTTATTTATTTATTTTTATTTATCTATACAATTCTTCTTTGAAAAAGCAAGGTCAATATTTTAACCTCTGGATGTCTATGGATTTCAGCTCTGGAAACAATTCATCAGATTATTTTCAAATAATGTAATTCCAAATGAGTATGATATCGACGATTTACATCGCCATAACAATATTCCTAAACTTCAGTCTCTAGCTCACAATCAGTTTTCATCGCCTCATTCTCAAAATTTGTTCAAGTATGGATGGTATAAAAGTGGATATATTGACCAACGATCAGAAAGATTTGAAAATTCTGTAACATATTGCTTTTTCAAAGAAGAAAGAGAAGTACCAAAATGTAGTGTAGGTATATGGTAAACTACCGCTTTTATGAGATGTACTTACAAGTAAAGGTCCCGAGGCCGGACCTATCGATTTTGATGAAACTTAAATATGTTGTAGAACACTAAAAACTAAGGGACACGTATTTTTTTTTATCTGCGGAAAAACGGTTTGAAGGGGTGAAATCGCCCTCCAAAAATTGGGGTAAAAATTTAATTTTTCAAATATCTCGAAAACAGTAAGAGATAGAGCAAAAGTTTAAATTGGCGATATTACTCTTTTTTAAAGAGCTATCTATTGATATGCAATTTGTTCAAATTACATCAACAGGGGTGGTTGGGGGTTAAAATTTGGGAGTTAATTTTGCAAAAAGTGGGAGAAAAATACACAATATAAAAATTTTGTTTACAGATTTGAAATCTACGTTAAAAAATCTAATTGACCTATTTTTGCTCAATATTCTAATATCAAGTCTAGGGGTAGTTAACTAGAGGGTGACTATGTCGAATAATCGTACAATTTGGGTATTTCAAGAAGTTCTTCATGGAAAATAGCTTAACACAATTAGAATAACGTAGAAATGAAATTCTCGAATTCAAAATTGAGTTTGAGCAACATTGGAGAGGGGGTGAGTCACCCTCTTAAATTACATACTAGTTTATATACACTAATTTTTTTTGCTATTAACACACTGATAATGGGTAAAATAATGTCACAATAAGTGGTTCTGAAGTTGGACTAAAATGAAATTCTCGAATTTAAAATTGAGTTTGAGCAACATTGGAGAGGGGGTGAGTCACCCTCTTAAATTACATACTAGTTTACATACACTAATTTTTGCAATTAACACACTGACAGGGGGTAATAATGTCACAATAGATGGTTCTGAAGTTAGGCTATCGTATGTAAGAGTTTTATTAGGTTTCGTTATTTTAGGTTAGGTTATGTAATTTTCGGTATCGATAATTTTCGATAAGGAAAACTATAATATCCATTAAAAAACAAACCTAATAAAGACCTTAGATATGATAGTTCAACTTCAGAACCACTTATTGTGACATTATTTTACCCACTATCAGTGTGTTAATAGCAAAAATTAGTGTATATAAACTAGTATGTAATTTAAGAGGGTGACTCACCCCCTCTCCAATGTTGCTCAAACTCAATTTTGAATTCGAAAATTTCATTTCTACGTTATTCTAATTGTCTTAAGCTATTTTCCATGAAGAAGAACTTCTTGAAATAACCAAATTGTACGACTATTCGACATAGTCACCCTCTAGTTAACTACCCCTAGACTTAATATTAGGGCATTGAGCAAAAATAGGTCAATTAGATTTTTTGACGTAGATTTCAAATCTGTAAACAAAATTTCTATATTGTTTATTTTTCACCCCCTTTTTGCAAAATTAACCCCCAAATTTTAACCCCCAACCACCCCTGTTGATGTAATTTGAACAAATTGCATATCAATAGATAGCTCTTTAAAAAAGAGCAATATCGTCAATTTAAACTTTTGCTCTATCTCTTACTGTTTTCGAGATATTTGAAAAATTAAATTTTTACCCCAATTTTTGGAGGGCGATTTCACCCCTTCAAACCGTTTTTCCGCAGATAAAAAAAAATACGTGTCCCTTAGTTTTTAGTGTTCTACAATATATTTAAGTTTCATCGAAATCGATAGGTCCGGCCTCGGGACCTTTACTTGTTAGTGTGGACAATATTTTTGTTTTGAACATTTTTATGAACCATATCATTATTGTGTAGATTACAGACCTTAAAATATTGACAATTTTATAGGCAAATAAATAAAAACAAATAAATAAGTAAATAAGCTTTGTTTAGATATCGGTAAAACATGGGGGGGGGGGGCTGTTGCAGTGTATTTTTTCCTTCTAAATTATGTACTTTAAAATATATCGCCAGTTTGTAACAATTCATTACTAAAACACTAGATTCTTTGGCCATATTTTTGCACATTATTAAATCAAAAAGTTCAAGTTTTTCCCAAGTTAATATTAACAAAGGGTGTATTTATGCAACAAGAAATAAACTGGTATGATGTAAAATATATTAATTAAAAATTCTTTTATTTAGGTACACATAACAGCCTCCTCTTTTACCAAAAAATAAATGATAAAATTAAGGGTTGGGGGTGAGCGATAAAACCCCAATGATTATGTAACTTTAATTTTGGTACCATAATAAAGATCTTAAAGTGCCATTTACAATATATATATATATATATATATATATATATATATATATATATATATATATATATATATATATATATATATATATATATATTTTCTCTACCAAAGCTTTTACCATTTCCAAGATATTTAAGAAAATTGAAAAAAAGTCAAATTTTCAAGGGTGAGTTTCATCCCCTTAAACCGCTTATGGGAACGAATGAATGGCTCATGATTAGTTTTAATAAGGTCTACAATCCACCAAAGTTTCAAAAATTTCTGAGAGATACAGTTGGATAAAATATGTTACTGTGGCTATTAAAACAAATAACAGCTTATTTAATAAATCTTTAAAACTGACTGACATCCTGAAATGTTGCCGATGGTAAATCGCATCGGGTGGGTAAAATATAAGTAGCTTTATTTATTTATACGTTACTACGCAGCATATTATATGAAAATTAAAACTTACGGATAGACTGTATTCTTAAAACAACTGCAACGCATTGAATACATAATGGTTAATACCACAGATATATTAGATTCAAACTTACCTATCTCTATACATATACTGGCGATCCATGACGTAAAGTTGGTGTCCGCACCAAACTATTATGGTACACGCAAGACATTACTACATAAACTTATCATTGCATCTACACGGACCTATGCTTGTAAATGTGTGAACAAGATATCCCTTTATTTTGAGTATTTTTTTGTTTAATGAAATTTTTACACTTAGATACGGGACACTTCATATTTTTTTGTATTTAAATTTAAAAAGTTAATTAGAAAAACTCGATGCGATGAAAGAACGTGCGATGTTGTTCCTGGCGCAGGCTGTGAGCGACTGACCAGTGTTGTCAGACAGTTTTTCCAAAAAACTGTAGGTGGCAGCTCTAAAAAGCAGTAGGCGTAGGAAAAAAGCGGGAGATCTAAACTATCGCTATTTCAAAGTATGAACGGATATATGTATATATGTATCTAATTGCTGTTTTCCAGACTTTATTATTATCTCATTGTCACATGCTCTACAATATGCATAAAAAGACCCTTTTTTGCACATACATAACCAACTTTTATACGATGGGTTAGATTCCCAGAGTTTGTTATATTTCTGGTCATATTTTTTTGAAACTTTCGGTGTTTTGCAAGGCGGTTCTTCATCAGAACTACTCATCATAAATATATATATATATATATATATATATATATATATATATATATATATATATATATATATATATATATATATATATATAAATATAAATATACATAAATAAATATAATATGTTTAAATAAATATATTTATGAAATTTCCTAATGCAGGAAAGCAAAATAGTATAGCTTCTTGTTTGAATAAATGTTATTTATGAAATGTTTTCGACCATTTCTACCAACTTGGTATAAAATAACATATAACTTGTATATGTATAGTATATGTCACATTCGTTTGCAATAGTGTAGTGTGTTTACATTGAGATAATAAACATGTGGTGAGAACCAAGGTCCGTAGATGGAGGTTATGGCGATCAAGTACTCCCCTCTCCATCTATGGACCTTGGTGAGAACGAAGAAAATCTTAAACGGAAAATTGGGGACTAAAAAATAAAAAAGCGGGAGATTCAAGTAGAATACAGAAGAACAGGAAATTTTTAAAAAAAGCAGAAGATCTCCTGCTAAAACTGGAGGTCTGACAACACTGCGACTGACTCACATAAGCTGTAATAGGCTAACAAACGACATCAACCAAACGACAAATTTTTGTATGTACGTTGGATCCACAGAATATTTAAAAACAAACTTCGTATCTCTATACTAGCTTTCTCAGTGTGGACAACAGCTTACGTCACAAATGACCTAATTCTGTCCCACTCCAAACGCACAACATGTTACAACATAAATCTCGTATCAATGTATGCGTGATGTACGCGTGTGTTTGTATCAACGTCACACTCTGTTTGTTGAAAGAGGGGACTACATTGCATATGTATGCATGTGTTTCGGTACCTGCATATTACTGTATATGTATTCGCTTATTGTTGAAACTGGTTGATAACAATCGATCTGAACACGGCTATAGTTGTTGTGTGACTGACACACTTAAGCGGTATCGAATCACTCACTGGCACACTGCTATCCACAATTTTTTACACACACGCTTAGGCGGCTTAGGGCTTGGTTGAATCTGTAATCTGTGGTTAATACGGTGATTTCATTGATCGAAAGGTATTGAGTAATAAGTATCACTCCTCCACATCTTTGAATAATGCATAACTTTCTCAACAATTAATAGATATATAATGAGTGTATCCTCCAGCAGAAGTAGAATAAATAATTTAATTAATTAAAGGATAAATTAAAATTTGTTACCAGTTTAATTTCATATAGTTCATTTTACAATATTTTCTTCTTTTTTAAAAAAAATTCTTTAAAATGGGCCACACGACATGTTTAGATTTTTTTGAAAGAAAATATACATTCTAATTAATTTTTTCTTTTAAATTATGAACCGTACTTATTATTTTTGTTCTAGATACACAAAATAATTTCTAAAATATGAACATATTTTATTTCTTGGAAATTGTTTAGTGTATTGTCTATTGTTACTGTAGATAGTGTTGTAAAATTTATAAGCATATAGGATCATTAATTTGGATAAATTATCTGCAAAAATTGATATAATAAGCAACAAATGTCAACTTTTTGTCTTCGTAATCCTGATTTTAACCACCGTTGAAACGGCACCAGTTTTGTATGCAAATTATGGTTAATTTTCTGTAATTCGTTGATAATTAAGCGATGAAGAGTTTCTAGTTCTTATTTACAAATTTTGCCTTGAATAAGTAAAGACATGTTCCAACTAATACGAGCAGTTCCAAGTAACACGATTCATAACTGTGAAATGTGAAAAAAGAAACCAGATTACATATTATTTTATGATTTAGTTTCTTTTGTTATCCTCAAGTATTGTCGGTCATGAATTAGACCAATCGTGTTAGTTGGAGCATACTTTTAGTGTCACGCTATAATTTTTGCATTTTTTCAATAAATACTTTATTCCAACAAAATTACATTGTAAAATAAAATTACAATTTAAAATAATAAAGTATCAGTCTCAAGGTTACTATATCATATTATTTTTATTAGTAAATGACAATATAATGGCGCGTAGAGTATTAAATGTATAAAAAAAAACGCCGTGAGCAGCGGGGCCCCATCACGGTAGTCGAATTTTCCCCTTCATCTTCGGTATTGAATGTTTACAAGCGAAATGTGATTGAAAGTCTACAACCGAATTGTCATTTTGTTGGTTTCAAAACTGGTCATGAGTGTTCGGCTGATCGAGGCTTTAAAAAAAGGTTTTAAGTATTTAAGGGCTGTATCTCAGTAAATTTCAATTTTGTGCCGAAAACAGGTAGCAGAACAAAAACCAACACAATTCGTACGAGGGCATTCCTGCCCATGTTTATCCGCTAATTGCCTTTATGTTTTAGTTTTAAATATTAAAAAAGGACCTTAAATAGTAAACTGGAAGGCCTTTATAAAGATATTTTTTCGTTCAAAAAAAAAAAATAAAAAATAAAAAATTATTTCTTCGGTATTGAGTGTCTACAAGCGAAATATAATTGAAAGTCCACAAGCGATTTGTAATTTTGGTGGTTTCAAAACTGATAATGAGTGTCCGGTTGATCGGGGCTTTATAAAAAGATTTTAAGTTTTTAAGGGCTGAATCTCAGTAAATTTCAATTTTGTGCCGATAGAAGTTAACAGGGAAAAAGCCAACACAATTCGTACGAGGGCATTTCTATCCATGTTTATCCGCCAATTGCCTTTGTGTTTTACTTTTAAATATTAAAAAAGGAACTTAAATAGTAAACTGGAAGGCTTTTATGAAGATATTTTTTCTTTCCAAAAAAATCCAAAATTTCTATTTTATAAATAATAAAAATCCAAAATTCCTAAATAATAATTAAATAAATAAATAAACAGTGACTTTAATAACATTTGCAAATTACTTAATATGTATGTATTTCATTTGTTAAAAAATTGTATTCACTTTTTTTTAAATTTTTTAAAATTACTATTCGCCTACTTGTATTTAGAATAAACATAATGCTTTTAAAACACATTTAACAATAGCATTCAATTCCGATGTAAAAATGGGAGAAGTGGAGGGAAAAGTGATGCGGACTCCCTACAAGGTACTAGCTGGATACTAACTGAATACACGTACAAAATTTCAGCCCTCTAGGTTTCCTTATGGAGTCTCTAGACGTGTTAGAAAACAAGCAAAAAAATTAAGGAAATATTGGCGTCAAAATCGTGGGGGTAAGGGTTAAAAGTTGAAACCTCCAAAAAACAGTGTCTGGCTATTAGCTTAACCTGTACACCAAATTTCAGCCCTCTAGGTTTATTTGGGGAGATTTTGACCCGAACGAAACTGTTAAAAAACAAGAAAAATCATGTTCTTTTGGGTATAAAAATGGTGGGGGTAGGGGTTAAAAGTCGAGACCCCCAAAAGGCACCCCCTTGATACTATACAATCCTCGCACAGGCACCCGAATACAAAATTTCAGCCCTCTAGGTTTATTCGGGTGACCTGTGCGAGTGGTACAAACTTCGAAAACGTCGAAAATGCATGAAATTGTAGCTTAAAAATGAGGGGGGTGGGGGTAAAATATTAAAACCTCCAAAAAGCACAACCTAGGTACGAACTTTATCAACACACCAAATTTCAACCCTCTACGTTAATTCTGGGGGGCTGGGGGCCTGTTAGATCCTGCGAAAATCGTTTTTCCCCCCTCTACTCCCACCATATCATCCTAGGAAGCTGAATTTTGGATATGTTGTAGATAATTGACCGAAACATTATTTAAAACCGGTTTGAAAAAGTTTTATTGCTTTTCAGCCCCCCACGACCCCCTTAAAGGTCGGGTCCGAAAAAAAATTTGCCCAAAATTTGACCCCACTTTGATAGTATTGTTGTGCATCGGAATAAGCCCCACTTACCAAATTTCATCTCTTAATTCCATAGGGGGGCCCTACACATATTAAAAGGTTGCGGGAAAATATATATATATATATATATATATATATATATATATATATATATATATATATCAGACATCTTTTTTTTTTACATAATCGTGTTCTACGGGTCCGAAAACGGATAGCGCCCCTGGTCTCGCCTCTCGCAGCTCTTATCGTATAGACTGTATAAGTCTAATTTTTCGGAGAAAATTCGACTAAAAAATAATAGCAGCATCACAGAATCATCAATATGCGCTTATTATGTTACATATTTATAAAAAAAAAAGTTTATGTAGGTACTTATATTGCATTACATATAGAACATATGGTATATTAGAAAAATATTGAATAATATACTGTGTCTGGTTGATCTCAAATTCGCCTATTATGTTCATATTTTATAATAATTTAAAAATATTTGTACATTCTTGTTGTAATTGAATATTTCTAAACAAAACAATAGCTAGAGTGGGTGGATCTAGATGAATACTAGAAATATTTCGATTTGTTTTGATTACAATTTTCGTTTCAGGGTTCCATGATCAAAATCTTGAAAACGTTATAACCAATGATGGGCATAATCATATTCTATTAATAATCGCATTCTTGAATTAAGTATGAGTGATTTGAAAAATTGAATGTTAATTTATTTGAATTATTTGTTGATGTGGCTGTGTATACATAAAATATCTACCAAAGATCCAAAGAATATGTTTCTCTACTTTCATATTTTGTATAGACGAAGTTGGGACTATAACATTCAAGAAAAACACTCATTCAAATATAGTATATTTTTTTAGTTTAGAAATGACGTCATTATCATCTCTTTTCAATTTATGATGCTAGCTGTCCTTTAAAAAAATTATACGATACTGATCCTTAAAATAGTATATAAATTAAGTTGATTTTCATTTTTTCTATTTCTCTCTTATTCCAGTTGTCAAATTATATAAGATTTTACTTACGGATTTGTGTATACTAACTGAAAGTAAGAAAGAAATAACATACCATTTAGTTAGGTACTATTAAATAATTTTTAACAAGAAAACCAAAAAAAGGATGTATTATTTTTTATTTGACCCACCCATTTCAATTCATATTTTTATGATACCTAGGTAGTAAGGTACCACAGTAAGGTATCATAAAAATATGAATTGAAATGGGTGGGTCAAATAAAAAATAATACATCCTTTTTTTGGTTTTCTTGTTAAAAATTATTTAATAGTACCTAACTAAATGGTATGTTATTTCTTTCTTACTTTCAGTCGGTATACACAAAACCGTACGTGAAATCTTATATAATTTGACAACTGGAATAAGAGAGAAATAGAAAAATGAAAATCAACTTAATTTATATACTATTTTAAGGATCAGTATCGTATAATTTTTTTAAAGGACAGCTAGCATCATAAATTGAAAAGAGATGATAATGACGTCATTTCTAAACTAAAAAAATATACTATATACAGTAACAATATACAGAGTGTTCATAAAGTTCCGAAACAGCTGAAAATCTCAGTTAATATTGACTTTATCGAAAAATAACCCGGACAAAAGTTTCATGGGAAGAAATGAGGAACTAGAAAATGACCTCGAATTTAACCTTGAACATGACCTTGATCAAAATTTGGAGGTCAACTTTGTTTTTTTAAATAGAAACCCCTATTTTTGACCTCGGATTCGGAAAAAGCGGGAAATTCTACTTTCAAAACCATATTCATACTTCATATCCCAAAGTCGTGTGAAGGTCATAAAAACGAAAAAAATATGATACTGGTTGGTCAAGGTCATGTTCAAGGTCAAATTCGAGGTCATTTTCTAGTTCCTCATTTCTTCCCATGAAACTTTTGTCCGGGTTATTTTTCGATAAAGTCAATATTAACTGAGATTTTGCGGAGCTGTTCCGGAACTTTATGAACGCTCTGTATAAATAGAAATTCGCTATGTTATGCAGAATGCTACGACAGGGATATTTTTAAAATCTATAATAGCTAGAAGCTTTTTTTAACCCCTTTAAGACTAATGACGAGCTCAGCTCGTCATACTAATTTTTAGAAAAAATTGAACTGACGAATGTATATTGTCTTATATCGGTAACTGAAGGCTGTACAGTAGAGTGATCATATTGTAAATAAATTAAGCAAAACCTACCAAACTTGCAGTTATACTTATAGAGATATTAAATTTTTTATCTAAAATATTGGAATATATGGCGGTACTAAAAGACTTAAATGAATAGCTAGAAATCGTTTAAATCGCATTTCATCGGCTTAAGAAGAAAAGTGCCTACCATTTTTTTTTTTTTTTTTTTGAATCAAATTAGCCTCTAAATATAATATATTTATAGGCAAATTTAATTTATTTTTTTAAAATGGAGTTACGCACTATTCTTCTTAAGCCGACGATTTGTTATTTTATCTCAATTAATTTCGAAATTCATACAGTTTTTTACAATTTAGTGTAACCTGTTAATTCATTTTTATGACACTAACAAATATACAGGGCCGGCGAGAGAAATGACGGGCCCCCGGGGCACAACAAAAAGTTTTCAAATATTTTTCTCCAATTAACGAGCAAAAAGAAAAATGTCTTTTCACTTTCTTCGGGCTCCTAATTGAGGCTGCAGGCCCCCTTTTTAGACTTGGACCCCTGGGAAATTTCGCCACCTGTCGTACCCTCTCGCCGGCCCTGCAAATATATTATTGGTTAATTCAATTTACGTTTGATTTCTTTATATTTCTTGTTTAGCAATTCACATACAACAAATTTACGTAATGGTTCAGCAAATTTAAGTGGAATTGATCCAATGGGTTCGACGGATACGATGACGACAAGCGAAGTATCAACTAACATTACGTTGGACACCGTTTCGTCTCACACATGTAGCAGTGGTTCTCAGGTAGCATCGTGTCGTGCAATTTGTGGGAGTTTGGCGTCATTTGATACCAGTTCTGTGGTAAACACTGAAGGTAAAAAAAATCTATGTGAATGTTTTGAAAATAAGATTATTATAATTTAAGGGGCAAGTGTCGTTTTAATTATGTCTTAATTAAGGTGTTACATCACTTTGAAAAAAAAATTGTCCTTTTTTGTTAATTTAAATGATGTATTAACATCTGTAGAATAATATCCAAAAGGAATTATCACTGGGGAAGTATTTCAAAAATCTTTTTGAGACCGATTTCTGAAACGATTTCGAGTGGTTGAAAATGTTCAAAATCGTCGCTCCGCTGCGTGTAGCGTTTTCGAATCTCTCAGCTTGATCAATAACTATTTTTAATTACAAGTTAGTTCAGAAAATTACTGGAGTTATCTTGCCCACCGTTTTGGAAAACCTAGTTTCGAGAAAAACGCATGAAAAGTTTCAAAAGGTGTTTATCGTTTTATGTGTTTATGGGTCAATCCATATCAAGTGATCCAAAGACAATTACCTTACTATTTTATATTAACCTAAGATTTTGTCCTCCGGTTATACTAGGTGAAAGAAGAAAGAAACCAAAAGATTTTGTTTTTATCTCATGTACTTTTTTATTAAACAATTTTTTAAATTGCGAAAATTGTGAAATTTAGACAAACACTGTTTTACGTTTCTAGCTATATCTCGGCTTAGGATAAAGATATATTTTGGAGCAAAATACCATTTTTTTCAAAAATTTACAAGCTTTAAAATAATATGCAACAAGCTAATTTCAAAATAATCATAACTTTTAATTTTTCAACTTAAATTTTGAAAATGTTATTCCAACAAAATAATATCTTAAATCTTTTTGAAAAATTTTTAGGTAATTACTTAAGTATTGGTCTACAAACAAACGAAATTTTAAGTTGGGATCTTATTGGGATCATATTTAAAAAAAAATGTTTCCCCCCAAAAACACTCCCAAAAGTTATTATAATTTCTACTATCCTTTTTCAATACATTAGATAGTAGATCTCGTGAGAGATACCTATATTACGTGTTTGTTTAAAACATAAATTTATGTGGATGAGTCATTTCCAGTTGTTCTTTTCACTATAACTATGGTTCTTTTTGTTGAAGCAAGTATTTATGTTGGATACCACTGAAAATTATGACGATCATGACGACAATCCAATATAAGCAATTTATAAGACTAGTGTGATAACAACGCTTTAATGTAATGGTATCTTTTTATACCCCTGACTCAAAGTTAGTATTCCTTTAAGAAATATGTCCTGTCATTTATTAGATAAAGACAAAATATATTATAGAAATTCAAATAACTGCTGCTAGTTTTTCTGTAATGATAATTTAATTTTTTAAACGACTTTTTGAGTTGTCTTTCTATACATTTCTATGGTTGAACACCGAATTGCTGGATCAGATTGAATATAAAGACTGGAGTTACGCAACCCACTTTTACAAACTAGTAACACTTTCAATAACATACTGGGGTTACACAACCTACTTTTAGAAACACTGAACAATTAACTGAACTGCACTGCTTAAGGACTGGCATGAGATCGATTCATATCTAAAGTTCTGCATGCAAAATCCTACTTGTCTGTTTCTTGCCACAGCCTGACTGTCTCAGGGCAAATAAAATAACTGGATCTTTATCAGAACTTATTGAAACTCACAGTTTCTTCAGTGGCGTAGCTAGGCGTGGGTGATGTGGATCCACGCCCACGGCCTCGCATTTAAAGGGACCTCGCGAGTGACTCTTTTTCTTTTTTTTCTTTTGATTGTGCCCTAATTTTTAAGACAGAAATTTTAAAAACAAAATTAAAGGGGGCCTCGCGAAAAATATCTTGCCCACTGACGCCACTGAGTATCTTCCATGACATACATAAAATTACTATTTACACATATAAACCCTATATCTCTTAATAAATTGAGTTTTAATCCGTCAGAACACACTAACTTCAAGATCTTTAAATGCGTTTTTTAACGTCTCTTCATAGATATATTTAAAAATATATATGATCCCATGAAGGTCCCAACTTGATCTTTTCAAATTTTGCTTATAAAAGTTAAAAGAATAACCAGGAATTTTTTCGAAATTTTTGAGAGTATTATTTCTTTGGAATCTTCTTTGATATTTTGAGTTCTTATATAAAAAAATTTAGTTGTTTTAAACACACACTTGTAATATATCAAATTAAAGCTTAAGCAATTCTGAAGAGAGTGGTGTTATTTTTATGTTTCTATCACAACCCTAAACGGAGTTACAGTAAAAAACGTATTATGTTACACTGCAAAATTTGCGAATTTTCCAAATTTCAAAATTATTTAAAAAGGCAACCATAAGTGATAAAAATCTGAAATTTGAAATTTGTTCTAAGTTAGAGTAGCTCTTCAAGAAAATCAAAAGAAAAAAAATATTGACTGAGGTCAGGTAAAAAATTTATTCAAATTTGGATCATTTGATATGGATTGACTCTTATACTCAGGGCCCGATCTAGGGGGGGGGCAAGCTGGGCAATTGCCCAGAGCGGCAAAAATTAGGGGCGGCAAAATTGAGGGCAGCTATCGTAAAACCTCCTGACTTTTCCTATTAAACCTAATTTTACCATTCCACACTTTGTGTTAGAACAAAAATTAAAATTTTATGGATTTTAATACCTATATCATTTTTAGTGACATAGTTGTTTGTAACAAATTACTAGTGTTTCATAAATTTTTCTGACATTACCACCTGCCATTCCTTTAAATCATTAGTCTTTTTTCAATTTATATGGTATATTCATGTTTTCAAAAAGTGTGCAAACTGAAACTAATATTTCAAAAGCTATAAAACTTAGTAGGTAGGTAACTTTATCACATAAAAAATGTGATATAATTAATAACTAATCTCATGAGTATTTAAAAATAATTTTTACATTTATTTATTTGCACATCAGTGGCGGAATTACCGCTCTAGGCTCCATAAAAAATACCGCCCCTAAAAAGCTAAAAAAATTTCTTAATAACTTTTTAAGTCTTTTTCTTTAAAAACAGTAAGTGACGAGCAAAAAAAACTTGCGTTAGTATTCTAAATGGCGAAAAAAAATGGCGTTAGTATTCTAAATGGCGAAAAATTAATTTTTTGACCAATTACATTAATTTAAAGCTGCACAATTACATATAATTTAGATGTAAAATTTTATTGCCATAAGTACGGTCCTGACTTGTGCGAAAATGATCGCTTCCTATTTATTTGAATTAAAATTTTTAAAGATCATTTTTTATATATTTTTTTTCATTCATTTAAACTGGGGAAAAAAATGTCATTAAGAAGTCGATGTAACAAAAATCAAATATACGTATAAACCGACTTCGAAAAACATTTTAGGCCAACCCAATTTTGGTGAAATTTTCACTATTCCCTAAAAACATATATACAGACATACATATATACACTTATGAAATTTTGGATACTCGTTCAGAAGCCCTAGTAGATAAACATATGTGAATATTATATAACTAGCCGTATACCCGATAGGATTTCCTATCGGCAACATCTTTTTATTAGGTACTCATTGCTCACTTTCAGTATTTTTCAAAAGCCCAAATACCAATTTCCACGTTTCTAATTTCAAAATTGACGAACTTCCCATACAAACTTTGATTTCCTGTTTTAATCCTTTAGGGAATGAATTTTCAGAAACGTTTACACAACTGACTTTTATTTATAAATTGAATCCTAAACAACCATATCTTCTGTGCCAAATTTCGTTCATCTAAATCCAACAGTTTAGGCTGTGCGTTATCTGTCAGTCAATTATAAAATATTATTTATTTGAATAGTCATAGTTACATATTTTTATATATCTAACTTCAAAAATGACGAATTTCCATAAAAAATTTCATTTCCTATTTAACCCACGTAGGGGACGAATTTTCAAAAATCCTTTCTTAGTGCTCATCTACGTTACTTAGGGAACTTTTATGCAAAATTTCATTCTTTTAAACCCAACTGTTTAGGCTGTGCGTTGTCTGTCAGTCAGTCAGTCAGTGTTAGAAATTTATTAAGTAGATTCCAACAATATGCGAGTCGAACTGATAACCTCCTTTTTTTGAAATCAGTTAAATATTGCACCATCTCTGAAACAACATGCTTATGACTTACAAGGTGTCATTGTAAAGGGCGGCAAATATTACTTTTGCCCAGAGCGGCAGAATAGCTAGATCGGGCCCTGCTTATACTTATCAATTATCATTAACGCCATCTGTGAATCATTTATGGAAATATAACTCCAGTAATTTTCATCCGACTGACTTGAGATTTTACCTGTAATTTCTTAGATAGATTATCTAGGGCGGTACACAGGGTTTTTGAAATTGGTTAACAAATAATTTTTTTTATAAAAAAATTAATGTTGATTTTTATATCGATTTTCAATTTTTTTTTTTCAAATTGGTGCCATTTAACAAAAAAACTAAAGTAAAAAAAATGTTTTTTAAGAAAAAGCTTTTATTTAAAAATGGGCTAAAATTAAATAAAATTGCTTTTGAGTGAAGTTTGAAGCAATATGCAACATAATTTATAAAAGCTTGAGGCGTTACCATTAATTATTTCTGTTGTGTATATAAGAGCTATTTTACATTTCAGTAGTTACCAAACTTAATGATAACGCCTCAAGCTTTTATAAATTATGTTGCATATTGCTTCAAACTTCACTCAAAGGTTATTTTATTTTTTTTAGCCCATTTTTAAATAAAAGCTTTTTCTTAAAAAACATTTTTTTTTACTTTAATTTATTTTCTACTTTTTAGTCTGATTACAATTAATTTGAAACAAAAAATGAAGGAAGTAATTTTTTGCCTATATTTTAATCGGTTAATTTACCTTAATCAAGCATAACTATGGAAACAAAAAATTGCAATGTAAAATCAATGGACAATATTTGACAATTCTAAATGTCAAAAAGTTGCACAGGACTTAAAATCAACAATTTTTTTTTTTTTTTTTTTGGGCAATGTAGGACAAAACTAATTATACAATATTGCATTGTCATCAAGGTTAGACACGTATGTAAAATTTGAAACCTCTAGCTCAATAAATAATAAACAAATATTTTACTTCGCAAAAATACCACTTTTACTTTGAAACTGTGACAATATTGTTTCGAACCGTCAGTTCATTTTCAAACATTCATTCTGTTTGAAAATGAACTGACGGTTCGAAACAATATTGTCACAGTTTCAAAGTAAAAGTGGTATTTTTGCGAAGTAAAATATTTGTTTATTATTTACAAATATGGAATACCATAAAGTAACGCTCAAATCTATTAATACTCTAGCTCAATCAGAACCTGTCTAAATTTTGATTCCAAGATTTGATCTAAACCATCATACTAACATATCAAGTTAAATAAAAGCTTTTAAAAATCAATATTTTTTTAATAATATTGTGCACTGCCTTAGTAAAACTAATGTAATTGATGAAAAATTTTTCTTTTATGATCTGGTTACTGGCATATTTTCTGGTATTTCAAAGTGATGTAACGCCTTAAAAAAGTTGTGAAGATCCTCAAAGTATATTTCAACTGAATGAATAAATACAATGGCTCGAATATTAATTTTATTAATCCAAAAAAATTTATTTCACTTTAGGTGTACCTTTACTTGAGGAATGTGAACAAGAAGAAGCTCCAACATCGTTACCAGCAGGAAATTTAGTACGAGAACATCCACCAGTAACCGCGGCTGCCGATAATGTTTCCTTCAAATTTCATCAGGCGTCGCCTGATTTAGTTTAAAAATATTTATTTTCAAATAGCACTATCTCCATATTTAATTCTATAGTTGTTTGATGTTTAATCAAGATCCGTATTACCGATCTTGATATTTAGTAACGGAAAAGCTCTGCTTGTATTCGAAGAATTTTTTCTCTGTAAATATGTCATTGTGTTGATAAAATAGTTTATAGTAAAATTTTTATTTAGAACAGATGTTCCTGAAAATAGGTCAGTAATTAAAATTTAATTGTAAATTAAGCACTTGCTTGTATTTGTAAATGTTAAATAAAAAATTTAAAAAAAAAAAATATGACTTGCACATGTCTAGCTATAGCGCATAAAGGATACAATTTTTTATTTAAAGTAGGGCTGTTTTTTCTGATTAGTATTGAACATAGTATTTTCTGTCAAGTTAGTATTAAATTGATCAGGTCTGCACAACATACGATCCGCGTGCCGCAGAGATAAAGGCCAAATTCTACGAATTTGATGCCGGTTATAAATTAAGGACCATTTTCACAATAAAATTTAAACATTTTAAATTTATTACTCTAAGCTGGCTTTAATTTAACAGATATTCACCTACTTTCAATTAATAATAAAAATGAATTACTTTAAATTCAGGACAAAGGCCTGAAGTTACTTTAGTTACTAAAAACGGTCCCTATCAAATGCGCTCGATACAGAGTTGCACCTGACGTGCTTACTTTACATTTGCAGTGTCAGATTGAGTCAAAAGCTATCTAAATATTTTGTGAACTATATATAGTAAAAGATGTTTGGTTTTATACGTAAATCTCATGTAAGAAAATATTAGAGTTTTAATTAATATATAAATATTATCGGCGGATAATAATAATCACAAACTCAAAACGACGAGTATTTAATTCAGAGTGAACAAATAAATATCTGCTTAACTTCTAAAATGATAAAATTGCTTGGTTGAATTAGTCCCTGTTTCAAAAGAATATAATATCCGATATTATTTTGAAGCTACACATGGCGAGTTGACGAATGCAACGGAAATATATAACGTTTAAGTTACGTAGTTCTATAGCGTTTCTCAGGCAACTTTTAAATTACAGTACTAGAGGCGTGCATATAATATGTATTTCTATCACCATTTGGACGTATACATAAATGGACGTCCAAAGACAGCTTCTAATTTTGTCACCGAAGGTCAGCCGAAGAGAATCTTTACGTCGGCCAGCATTCTACAAAAATTGACTTTTATAAGCTTTAATAATTAAAAAGTTTTTTTAAACTACAATAACTTAGTTTCTGGGGACCGCCTCTTTTTATTCAAAGAATCTACTTAATAATTTCTAAGTCGTTAAATATTCAAAGATTCTACTACTTAATAGTTTCTAATTCTAATCGCTAATGCCCCATTCCATAAGTACAAATATAGCAAGTTCTTCTTTCAGTAAAGAATAAAGTGGACCTGCGGCCCACATTACTTTTCTCTTTTTTTATTTCGACTACTAATTTGAGTTGTGCAGGACTGGCGGATAAAGAATATTGTCCAGTAAACCCCTCTACCATCTTACGATTTTTTCCATTTTTATTAACAGTATTTTATGTAAGATTCAAAAAGCATTGCTGAAATGTTGCTTTACTGACCTTTTTATATAATTTCATTCTTCTGTAGGAGAATATCCACACTCTCATGAGACCACGCAGCTAAACCTTGAGAGCGAGAATGTAAACGGTTTGCTTACGTGATTTTGATTTGTCTCGTCTCACCTCGTCATTGCTCGTTTAATGTCAGTTTTTTGATGCAATTTAATGGATGCGAGACATGAAGTGGTACGTGTGGTAGTGGCTACGTCACCTTGTGATTAAAACTGAAATTACTCAAAATGTGTCAGTTGGTACATGAAGTAAGTTTTTAATACTAGAAAAAATAAGAAACAAAATTTATTTTGGCAGTTGATAATGAATACAACCTATTTTGAGTAGTTTTATTTTTAACCAACAGATAGCGTAGTTAACCAACAGAGATAGTGTCTCTTGTGTAGTGTCTCGACACCTACCCTTTCCACCAAAGTACTGCGCTATGTTCAGTGCACACTAATAAGAACTTGTCAGCGGATTTAATGATCCGTAACAGTGTCAGGATGTGTAATATCTTAGACTGGGGAGTTGTAAATTACAATTATTTTGTTGAAAATATCTACATCTATTTTGAAATAGATATATACATGTAGAATAAAATGTAGATGGCAATAAAGTTGATTTTTTAAGTAATAAACATTTATAGCTCTACAGATAACGCCGCCCCCTCACGCCGTCAAAATACAGTGTACACTGACATTGTTGGAGATCATTCAATTAACTTTTTAGTTCTTATTACTGTTCGCTAAATATGACGAAATAGCTCGGTGTCGAAGGCAGGTGTCGTGACACTACTTGAGGGACACTAGTATTAAGAGTGTGAAAATTTAAAAAATGAACTAAAAGTATTATTGATTTAGAAATATTCTATTTGGGAACATCTGCGTTTAAGTATAATTAAATAAATATAATAGCACTATCAAATAGGCACTTTTATGATTAATTTGTGGGCAGTTTTTTCTTTTCTTTTTTTTTTGGAAATTTCAGTCTACGATCTTCAAAACTTATCAAAATAATATAAATATGTCCGTAATTGAATCCTTTGGCTGTATAATAAAAAAATAAAGATTTTAGAGGATAGTAAATTATTATACTAAAGATTCAATTGGGCTTCACTTGTTAAAAAAATAAAGCAATATTTTTTGAAACATAATTAAACTGTTAACAAACTTTTGTGTTTTCTAAAGACAACATTTTAAGACAATAATTTTTTACAAAAATATATATTTTTTTAAACATTTAAAAAGATTTATAACCGCCCCAAAAAATTAATCATTTGTATTATATATGTGGTGTATTAATTAACTTAATAGTAAATTATATTTTTTATTGTACAAATTTTCAAATTGTTTCTTTTCTACTGTAAAAACAATATTTTTATTAGTGCAATATATATGTATATATATATATATATATATATATATATATATATATATATATATATATATATATATATATATATATATATATATAGGTAGATAGATAGATAGATAGATAAATAGTACAACCTTGATAATCCGAAATTAATAGAATTTTAAAAAGTATAAACGACATAGTGCAGTACGAAATCAATTTTTCATGACTTAATAGTATATTTTGTAATAAGTGGTGAAAGTGAGTATAGTAGAAGCCCCGTAAACTTGCTGTCTCTCTAATCTTGACTGGATAATTTCTCTACTCTTGACAATATTTTCTCCCACCATGATTCTTCAGTAACCAATTAAATTCGTTATTAATGACGCGTATAGCGTATATTTGGTATCCTCTACCTATCTCTTTTTTTAGATTTAAGTTACGTATGTTGCACATTCAGTGCGCATAAGAGCAGTAAATATTGGGAATGTCAAGACTAGAGAATGGTCCTGGATATCCTAGGGACTAGGGAGATTAGGGAGCTTTACTGTAGCATTATGCGAGCTTTAATTTGCATAATATTACTACACTTTTACAAAAATCACGAATACATTTTTTTAGGCGACCAAACAAATCATAATTCTAAAAAGTAAAAAATGTATTAGAATGCAAAAAAAAAAAAATTATTAGGAAAGTTAGTGACAGACACAGATGAGACAGATGAAGCCTACATATAAAAAAGTGTGGTCCGAAAGTTACAAAAGCTGCATTTTATACTGCTTACTGACTAGTCGTCCATCGGCTCTACAAGAGTACACAACCATTGTTAAGTGGTGGCCACAGTGGTGGCTGTTGATTGTACATTATTAGTAGCAGATACATACGTATGGTTGTTCGAGTGTATATATCCACTCCCACCTTTCACCTCGCATCACGTCCACCACATCATAACGACTATCACACATATTAACATCCACTATACTACACATACAAACACAAACTTTAAATATGTATACATATAACTGTAGAAAGTGGGGATGCTCCCTGCCAAGTTTGATGACGTAAAATTCTGGCGACAGCTGGAATGCTAACTATCATATAGTAGTTTGGCCCCTTGGTGACAGATATCAGCACGTATCACTAGCGATAACTAAATGTTAAATTAGGCTTGTTCTTGTAATTAGTTCTATCAGTTCTGAATTGGTTGAGTTTGCGCAAACTAAAGCACTGACTGACTGTGTTCTTAGAAACGAATTTTGAATTCAGTACTAGTATTTTGCTGCGACTGACAGTTATCTTATTTAAACTGGTTCTAGAATTATGTTTACAGTACCTAGTAGCTATAAAGTGAGTATTTTAAATTCGCACATACTCATTTTTGTATAACGGTTCTTTTTAATAAATTTTGTGAAAACAACAACGAATGTAATACATGTAATAAATAATAAAAATTAAACTTTAAGTTAGGTATCCTAGATGACATTACGAACTAATTCTTAATAGGGTCCCTATAATTAGAGTCCAGTCATCGACCATTTATAAGGAAAATAATCGCGCACTTTTTCAAAATAATGACGCATATCAAATCAAACTAGTAGTGGTAGCACTGATGCGCTCCTGTCAATTATTTAATATGGTGTGTGCGTGCAAATTTGCAATTGAATTTTCCATATGAAACACAAAAAGTGCGCGATTATTTTCCCTATAAATGGTCGGTGTCCATACTCTTATTATAGGGAATCTAATTCTTCAATAATCTAAAATGTTCTTAGAGTAAAAAACCAATATAAATTTAGCATTTGAAATTATTGCGTTTGAACTGAATTACAGTTTAAATATATAATTTTGAATTTGCTGTAGAGATAAACCTGTTATTTATTTATTTGTGATATCGTAAAACTTACATCCTAGTGATCTAGTGATCAAAATAACCACTGTCAGCAGGTTTAACAAGTATTTTTTGTAAGATTCAGACAATTCACAAAATTTGTGTTATTTGGTTTACAAAATATAAATAATAATTTATTGTTTCCAAATAAAAGGGAACAATTCCAAAATGCTATCATTTCTATAACTGTCAAGATTAGCCTAGTCGCAGTAATTTGTCCTTTCGTCACTAGATGGCGAACGTTAGTTTTTCCAAAACAGCGTGATTCTGTTAAATTGTCAAAAATTTAAACTAGCAGTAGCTTATGAATAAATAACTCTATACTATTTTTCCCTGTAGCACAAAATTTTTGAAATAACATTCATAAAAAGAAAAAAATTTGAATGTTACTTGTTACTCTAATTTAATTTAAAAATAGTTTTTTATATGATCACCACCTACGCGTGAAAAGAATAAGATAGTAATTCAGTAACTAACCTTAACCATTTAACCATAATCATAAATTTTTAAAAAGTATATGTCGATCTAAATATGCAAGATTTATAGTAAAGTTAATAAGTAGGCTATATAAGAAGCAGAATTTTTTTCAATTTTCAGTAATGAATAAAAGGTAAAATTACTGTCGTTTTTCTTTTTAACTGGTGTTTGTTTTTAAATTCAATTAAAATTTAAATGCTGATTTTCTCAAAAATTATGCATCCCAGAGAAACATTTTTTAGGGATTTATTTACATATTCAGCTTTACATGACTTATTGTTAATTTTAAGTTTTGACATTTTAACAAGGTCATTCTGTAATAATCTGATTATTTATTTAACAAATAAAGAAAACAAAATTGAATATTTTGACTTAAAATAGAAGTTACTTTTATTTAATGTGAATTTGGAATAAAAATTGAAATTATTTCAATCTCTTACGTTAAGGATTCCTTATCATCATAGATCTACAGTGCTTTCAATTTTTTTATTATTACTACATATATTGAAATCAAATACTTTTAGACACGGTTGCCTAAAAAATGTATTTTAATGAATTATGGGTATTTACTAAAAAAATATTATTCGAATTTCGATATAAATAAACAGTATTAAAATCTTTTTCGGTAGAACGTGACATTTTCAAAAGGTTATTCCTACAGATGTATATCATCGTTAAAGTGAATATTACTTTTCAGATTTAGAATGGCACAAATTTAGAAAATAGCACAACAGAAAAATAGCAGAATTTTGATTAGAATTGTTTCTGATTAGAATTAGACGTACAATTTTTGAGATACTCTCAATGGTATACAGTACACAGTCAACTAAGCAACTTCCACGTGATTTTATTGCTTTCTCTATTGAACTTCAAACATTTGTAAATAAGAAAGATATCCTGGTGGCTTATACAAAATGATTTTGTTAAGTTATCACAATTAAAACTGGTGATAGCTTACGAATAACTAACCGAAATATCTCTTGTTGCTAAAATGATTAGTTTTCGAAATAATTATATACAAAAAAAAATTTCAGTGTTACTTTTTATTTACCCAGTTTATCCGCCACGCGCCACGGATGCTTATAAATATTCCAGGGTCATATCTATAGTTAGTTATCGATGTGGCTTTATATCTTGAACTTTTTTCAGTAAATTCATTCCTTCGTATAAACTTAGAGTTAGAAATCCAAAGAGATTAAATACGATGATTGTGGAAGCTACGCAAAAAAACCGCCACGTCCAATTTATCGCCGGTCAAAATAATTATTAAATCAGTTCCTTACCTCGTGATTTACTTAAAAAATTGCGAATTCATTTTGTAGTTGTATCAGTTTTTGTTTGTGAAGGCCAAAATTGTGATCTACGTATTAAATTAACAAACAGAACATTGTTGTTGAACAGCGGTGTTCAGTGAACAATATATAACTGATTTCAATATTGATATCCTTAAAAACTATGTACCGTAAAGAAAATTTCTGTTAAGATTTATCAGTTTTTATTTTTTTAACAATTTAATAA
The DNA here is from genome assembly GCA_035578155.1 of Brachynemurus nebulosus. Lineage (NCBI taxonomy): Eukaryota > Metazoa > Arthropoda > Insecta > Neuroptera > Myrmeleontidae > Brachynemurus > Brachynemurus nebulosus. The sequence goes on along the minus strand of JAPWDM010000001.1, from coordinate 42,000,672 downwards.
AATTTCACCTTTCTTGCTTTGTAAAACGTCAGACATTAGAAAAATAATTTTTTTTAATATATATATATATATATATATATATATATATATATATATATATATATATATATATATATATATATATATATATATATATATATATATATATATATATATATATACATAACTGTGTATATAAAATCAGGCATAATCTTTTATCTTTAATAGAGGTTCCTTTTACTATTTAGAAATAGTTGTTAAATATAGTTAGTGCTTTATTTATTACGTTATATTCTAGATGTGGCAGCTTTTGAGTTTGAATAACGAGAATATCAAAGTTTTGATAATAAAAATTTAGAAAGGAAACAAATTTGAACGTAAATATTTTTGTAAAGTGATGATATTGCATAAGGTTACAGACATTCAAATACCAGAAATTATATGGTTACCACTGATGTCGCCATGGAGTTATACACGTATCACGCATATACTCGTATCAGGAGTACTGCTTATTAGTCAAAAACGAAGCTATCATACGATAATGAGAATGTTATGGGTCGTATAATGAGAATACATACACAACTCTCCTTTGTGATGTATATATATAGTGCAGTAAAAGCGTACTTTGACCGTGCATTTCGGGTAGGCAGCAATTTTTTTTTTGGAAGTTGTAGGGGGGTCAGTGATGAATGTAAAACCGAGTTTTCGGGATCCGCGGTGGTGTCGTTTAGCCGCCATCTTCGAAAAAAGGTCGAATTTTATTTTTTCGAATATCTCCAAAACCGTAAGTCTGACAAAAAATTTGTAAAGACCTTATTTACAGATAATTTCATTTTCTACAAAATTTATTATAAACTTTTTTACATAACTTTAAAAACAAAAAAGTTATCAGCAAAAAACCATGAAAAATTTAGGAACGAAAACTTTTGAAGCCAGATAACTTTTCTATTTTTGACCCGACAAAAAATATGCTTCTTATCTTTTTTATAGAGTACTTTTCAGCGAAAAATTTGAGGTATTAAATTTTATCATCCGACTTCTAGTTAGGAAGTTATAGCTCTCCAAAAGTAGGTAGGTAAAAATTGTAACTAAAAAATCGTCGACTCTTAAGTGATATATTAATTTTAAAATACAATTATTTTATATTGTTTTACTTTTTTTGGCTAGTATGATTTTATGAAAAAATAGATATTACATATTAACCTGAAATTTAACACCTTTCCGCACCACCCGTGGTGCTTAAAGCCCCTCTCTTGTAATATTTCTTTTAACAGCTTAAATCCTCATTCATTCTCATCCATTTTTATTTGTTTAATAAAAAAGCCCCTTTTTTTATTTAAAAGAACAATGTTTTACAAAATTAAATTATAGTAACTCGGGAGGTGCGGGTTCATTGGTGCACTGTATAGGGATGAACATTAGTAAGGTTCTCCTCCAGCCCCAGTATTCTGGATTTTTGTATCTTGCCAACCACGACTGTACTTGGTGATACACTCTGAATGTGTGCATACGAGCTGCATCTTCTGTTGGCGGGAGCGAGGCAAGATTAAATTTACTTTTAATTGTTGATTTCGCGAATCGTTTGTACTGCAATATATTGATCGATTCTTCATGCTTATCACCGCCATACAAAGCAATAAAAAACCGCTCTCCAGCAGCACTCAATAAAATGGGGTCTACTTCTTCGTTCTGAAATAATTCTACTTCTGAAGCCAGCTCTGAATTTTTTTCAAGAGTATATATAAATTTCATTTTGCCCCAGAGAAAGCATGAATAAACAAAATGTTATTACTTACTACATCCCCATGCTTCAAGTTCGATGTAGAGTAAATTTTATCAGGAGTGTTTCCTTTTTTTGGTTTAAAGAAAAAAATATTTGATTTGTTAGGCCCAAAACCAACCAGCAGTATATCTATATCTTCAGCAACGATTGTTACGAAGTCGTACAAATCACATTTCTCCAGAGCAGAATTTACAATTAGTGAATCCGCGTCTCCTTCTGCTTGTTCGATATTATAGTCCCATTCCAGCAGTTCTTTCTTTAGAAGAGTAATTAAATTTTTCTTGTTATTTTAATTTGAAAGAAATTTTTCTTGTGGGATTGTCGGAATACTATTGCTACTGCAAATTATATCTGCACAGTATTGCTTTTTCGACTTCCGATTCCCACGGTTCCCACGATTTGGTGCCAGCTATGTTTGGATCGTCAGAGTAACCATCAAAAACTATACCTACCGATGAACCAAAATGATTTTTAATATATTTGGCATAATTTTGACAAATTACTTTAAATGATACGTTCCGCTCCCACACAACTGTATGGAGAAGGTATCCACCGTCAATAATGAAGAATTTATTTTCTCCAAGCTGCACGGGTGCACTAAGTAGTAAAAATGCTTTGAATAAAGAGGATTTCATGCTTTTCCGCATACCGTCCTCTGTAAACAACGATAATGGGAAAGGTGAAAGTTCGTATTTAAAGCATTCTTTTATATCGCCGATTGACTGCTTGGATATACATATTCTTTGGAAAATAAGCAAAGGATTAACTACTATTGGAGATTTATCCACTTCAATAGATCTTGAGACTGCGCTCAAAGGAAGCACTTTATTTTTTCTTTTAAAAGATAAATTACTGAAATTCTTGTCAATATTTTGAGAGATTATGGCTTTTCCAATTTCAATTGCACGGTCACAATTAATATAATCTGGGGCAATAATGCCAGTAAAAACTGATATTAATTCCGATCTTTCCAAAAATGGGTCATAAGATGCCAACCAGTGATCCAATTTTTCAACATCTTCGTTATCTCTGATGACTCGTGTATCTCTGTGATCGACGTGTTGTTCCGAATATTCCAAGGAAACATTACAGAAATTTTCTATTTGCTCACAGATGCCTTGCAATGATATCATTCCCAGTATCCAGGAAGCAAGCGTACTTTCAGATATTCCACGATGAGTTAACCCACCAGACGTTTTCATCATCCTCATAAGTGTTTGTTCATTGGTTTGGTCGGACATCATTCCACTCCAAAATTTGTTTATCCGTCTGATAGTGAATCGGCCACCAGAAGTATAGTCCTCAAATTCTTGTGGAGTTATACGTTTGTCTAGTTCTTGCATATCTTGTAGGTAGAGTTGAGCTGATTTTGCGTACAAAAAATGCCCACTAGAGTGAAATACAGGGAGCATTTTTTGAACTGAATCTAAATGAAGGGTCCAGTTACCAGATCTTTCAGCTTCAATGAATTGTTTTAAAAGCGTGATCATTTTGAAATACTGTATCCAGAGCCTGGCTGTTGGTCCTTTATGTTCTAACATTGTAACAGCATCTTCGAATTTAGTAGCTATTTCCTTAAATGCCGTGATTTCAGCTGCTTGTAAAATCTGTGTTTTATTACTTACAATACTGTCCATTAAATCTCGTTCTTCATCAGTGAAATCAATAAATTCCATAATTTTTTTGCCAAAGACAAGTGCACCAAAATGTGACCTCGTACTGCTCTTGCGTATGCGTAGCCCGACATAATATTATTAACAAAATTATCAGCATAAATTAGTTTTAGCAGCTCTTCTAATCCACTGCCAGACATAATGTACCCAACTGAGCCAATAATAATAGTTTTATTTATTTACATACCTCACTTACCTTTCTTTACAGCGCGCAAACTCGATAACTGTATGTTTAATAATAAAAATAAGTACGTCAAATTGTTCGTTAAGAAATTTCCTATGAAAAATATAAGAAGCATTAATCTTGTCGGGTTGAAAATAGAAAAGTTATATGGCCTCAAAGTTTTCCACTCCTTAATTCTCCACAGTTTTTTGTGAATAACTTTTTTAATATCGATATTCTGACAAAATGTTTCAAATAAAAATTGTAGAAAATAAAATTTTCTAAAAAAAAGTCTTTACAAAATTTTTGTGTGCCTCACGGTTACAGAGATAATCGAAAAATTAATTTTGACCTTTTTTCCAAGATGGCGGTTAAACGGCAACACCCCTAGTCCCGAAAACTCAGTTTTATATTCACCACAGGCCCTTCTATGAATTTCAGAAAAAAAATTGCTGCCTACCCGAAATGCACGGTTCGATCGTTTTGAGCGACGCTTTTACTGTAGTAATAACATTTTTGTATAAATAACTTCATGGATGTCGCTAATATAATTTCGCAAAATAATATTTTAATATAATAATATGAATGAAAAACGGTATCTAACTTGTGTTAAATGGTGGTAAAATATGTAAATAACGTAAACTTATTTCAAACATTTAGAAATCTAGTCTGTTTATTTCAAGTCTATAATCTTGTAATTCAAAATGTATTTTTTTCATTATTGTATGTAAAAACTGTCAAAAAAATTATTTTTAACTCAATCTTGATTTGTTCGATATAAGAGTAAACGAAAATATCAAATATCGCTACCTTTGTATCGTCGTATGTGGTTTTTTGGTTGTTTTGAGTTAGAAACTCATACATGTACATAATTCACTATCTTATATGATGCTCTAAAAAATATTGAAAAATAGTTAATGGAAAAATAATTAATTATTCAATTAAATATCCAGGTAACCCCCGAAGAACACGGGTACCTTCCCCCGAATTACACGGTTCAAGCAACACGATTTTTAAGTAATTCTTTTGAAAAAAAAAAGACAATACATATATTTGATATAGTTACATCGGTCCTCAATGTACGCAAATATATCCGTTCCATGAGGATTTGATTTACACGAATCAAAGTGTAAATTGAATCTGTCATTATAAAAGGAAAAATACTGGAAATAAAAGCTACCAAAAATTTTGGGGAATTTTATAATAGAAATTTAGAAATTTACATATTTAAATTTTAAAAATATTTTTATTTTCGACGTCGATAATTTTCGATAACGAAAAGTAAGTTTTGATAGTCCCAATGTGTTTGGAATACCCACAACTTGCTTCGCTATGTCTTCAAAAATTTCGTTATTTTTGAACTGCGATGCACCGTTTAGAATCAGTCACCAAGTTAGAAATTGTTGTTTTTATCTAATGCATGTTAATTTTTTGAATGCGAGCCCTCTGGTTTGCAACGCTGCAAGCTCCGTTAGCTAACGTTAGGCTTACAAAATTTTCTAGCAAACGCGAGCATTGTGTATTTATTTCATAACCTCCTATCTTGATAATAATTCTGTACAAAAAAGTGGATCGTAATCTCATGTTTACTAAAAACAATGGAAGTTTCTAATTTAAAATATTTAAATGTCTACTTCATGTCTACATAGGTAGCAAACATCAAAAAGTGTTAACATACATAAATTTGAAATTCATACTGATGAAAATACAGTATATAACTAACTAGCTGTTACCCGCGGCTTCGCCCGCGTGGAATTTGAAATTATGGCATCTAGTTAAAACATATAAAGTGTACTTTCATCACGTCGCTATTACGCGTCGAGTAGGTATTATTACTTTTTTCTTTAGAATTTTCCCATAGAAATACAATACTTTCCCCGGGTAAAAAATAGACTATAACATTCCTTTAACAACATACCAAGTTCAAGTGAAATCACGGGAATAAGACTTTCCACGGAAGTTAGATATTTTCCCGGGATAGAAAGTAGTCTGTGTCCTTTCTCATCGTTTCTGTAAACAATATACAAAGTTTGAAATCAATCATGCTTTTTTTTAATAGTCAGTTGTTATTTCATTCTTTAGATTTAAATACATTTTCCCTCGGGAATGAGATATTTTATCGGGATAAAAAATAACCTATGTTTATCACTGTATACCGTCATATTTGTCTATCATCATTTTTTGTTTCATTTAAAATATATTTTTCCACAGGAATGAAATTTCCCACGGAAAATTTCCCGGGGTATAAAGTAGTTTGTGTCCTTTCTCATCTCTTCTGTTAGCAATATACAAAGTTTGAAATAATTTATCCGTTTTTTAATAGTCAACTGTTGTAATTTAGTGCATTTTCCCTCGGGAATGAAATATTTTCCCGAAATAAAAAGTAGCCTATAACCGTGTCTGGTTCGCAAGCAACGTCTGTGCAAAGTTTCAAGTTGATTGGTTAAGCGTTGTTGAGGCGTGGCAGCCAGTCAAACAAACAAACAAACTCACTTTCGCATTTATAATACTAGCTGTGACCCGTGGTTTCACCCACGTAAAATTATCTTAACTATTGGTCAAATGATCAATTTTAAATTAGATATTCGGAAATAATACCTGGCTCCGCTCGTCAAACGATTCTAAAGTAGCAATCTGCATATTTCAATAGCATGGCTAAATTCCGCACCCTTATGTAGCTAGATACCCGTATCAATAGGTAGTTTTAGGAGTATTTCCATTTTAAGCCTTGCTTGGGGCACCAAGATAGCAGGGGACAATTTTAATATCACAATTAATTTGGGGCTTATTTGATGGCCTTGACGGACAATTCTGACCTCGAGGTTCATTCAAATTTGATATTCTAAAATTCTGAGCATAATTCTCGCCTAATAACCCTAAATTAACCGTATTCATATTTCCATAGCATATTTGATTTTCATAAAATATTTTCAAAATCCAACCGTTTAATCTTAATTCTATTAGATAGTGCTGGGGGTTAATTTTGATGTCACTTTACATTTAAATTAAATATTCTAAATTTCTTTATAAAATCAGTTTCTTCTAGTGTTTCGCTCCGTTCGTCCAATGATCTTAAAATAGATATATATGCATATAGCTGAGACCCGCGGTTTCACTTGCATAAAATTATCTGAATTATAGGTAAAATTTATATAGGTCAATTCAATCATATATTCCAAAATTCTGTGCAAAATCAATTATTTATAGCACTTGACCCTGCTCGCCCAATGACTCTAAAATGACTATCTTCATATTTTATTAGCATGGCTAATTTCCGCACCGTAAGAACTTAGTATAGTTACTATACCAACAGTCTTAGAATTGCTTCTATTTTAGGCCCTTCAAGGCACCAAGGCCCCAGGAAATCATTTTAATGTCAGTTTCATCTTTCACAGAGATCTCAACAGTACTTGAGTAAAAATTGTCAAATTTCTTCAGTTTTTTAATTCGCTCTCTGTTTGATGTAACTGACGGACAATGTGACCACACGTCCATTTAAATTTGATATTTTGAAATTTTATACAAAATCAGTTCCTTATGTGCTTCGCTTCGCTCGCTCGACGACACAAAAATATTATTCATATTTTCAAGTCATATTCATATTTTTATAGTACGTCTAATTTTCATAAAATTTTATCAAAATGAGTCAAGTGGTTTAATTAGAGTATAGAGTTGTTTAATTCGATAACGCTGGATGATTCATTCCAACTTCACCTTAATTTCAAATCAAATATTCTGAATTGGCTATATTCATATTTCAATAACATGTCTAATTTCCATACCTTGAGATCTTATCGTAGGTAGTTAGATATGCATAGTGACAATTTCAAGAGAACTGTAATTTGTGAGACATTTTGAGATCCCAGGGTCTGGAGAATATTTCAGAATTCACATTAATTTATTTCGGAATCTCTGTAATATTTGAGAAAAATTTGGATAAGATCCGTTTGGTCGTTTATTTGGAGGGTTTTTTGGGTCCGCAAAGCTCACGGGGGGGTTTTATCCTCATGTCGTTTTTCAGAAACTCAGTACTATTTGAGAAAAATTTTGTCAAGATTCGTTCAGCCATTTATTTTGGGTTTCTTTGGAGAGCCAAAAATTTGGTAACGATACGTCCAGTTGCTTACTTTAGGCTTTCTTGGGGGTTCTCAGGTCCTACAGGATAACTTCAACTTTGATCGTCTTTTTTTTTGGATTCTTATACCAATTTTACCTATAGTTTTGTTATATCATTTTTTTGATACCTGCTACCGTTTTCTCGAAACTACTGAAGACAGATAAGTAAAGTCCATATTTCATTTTTAATATCAGGATGACCGAGCCCGGCCCAATGGAAATTTCATCATTATGGAATTTGCTGAGAAGAGCAGACACACATGCCAATTGATGATAACTGGACAGTCCAGTTGTCTATTTTCTTTAAAGGATACAAATAGTTTGAAATTTTTTAACTTAAGATTCCCAAATATTTTACTAATTTATCATAGGAGATAAAGGTTTAAAAATAATAATTCTACATTCTTCCGTAGAATAAACTGCTTCTTTATTTTCTCTTTTTTCCAAAAATTTTTCGGTATCTTTTATAGAGAAAATAAAGAAACAATTTATTCTACGGAAGAATGTTGAATTATTATTTTTAATCCTTCATCTTCTATGATAAATTAGTAAAATATTTGGTTACAAAATTTCAGATTATTACAATATCCCAATAAAACCATATTGGATACAAATAGTATTTTGCACAGTAAATAAGTAATTTCATAGTAGTCACAGGTAAAAATATTATTGATAGTATCTCTAGGAATATTTATTAGTACAAAAATCTCAAATTACAATTACTTAGCAACTATCTAAAATTTTTACGATTTTTTGATAAATTGGCCACAGACTGCTGTATTACAGTAATAAAAAATTAATATCTTACGGTTTTTCGTAAATTTCGACGGTTAGACAAAAAATTTTGCAAAACCCGTTCTTAGCGAGCGCCTACGACCCAATAGGGACCTACATGCCAAATTTCAAGTTTGTAGCTATTGTAGTTTTGGAGATTTCTATATAGATGAGTGAGTGAATGAGTGGTATTTCTCTTTTATATAATAGATATGTTTTTTTGTGTTTTCTGAAAACTGTAGTTTTTGAGATACGAGGTTAAGACAGAAAGGTAGCGATATGGAATATGTTCATGGGAATATAGTCAGGCACCGATTTTGGAAATATCAGGTCGATTAACATTATTTTTGGAAACATTACTGCAGAAATTGAACATGATTCATCACTTTAATGAAAAGTGATAAACAATATTATACTCGTAATACTTGTGCGAGATAACAGTGCATTTTACAAGGTGGGGACAAAGTTTCTAAAATAAAAAGTTAATACCTATTTACGTGATTGTTTGTAAAATTTAAACAAAAATAATTCAAGCTCTACTGTATGTAAAAATATTTGGATAACAAAATTGGTCACATATTAGAATTTCCAATTATTAATTATTCCTGTCTTTGATATTTCCGTTTACAATCTGTATTATAAATAACAGTATTTTATTTTTTTTCTTTTCTTTAAATGTGTGAACACATAATTTACGAGGACAAAAATTATTTCTATAATTTTTCTAGCTGATTTATGGTAAAATTAGTGATAAATTAGAAGTTTAAAAAATTGCTAAGAAGCGTGTAGCTATAGGCCGATTCGTATCGACGTACGAGCTGCTTGCGCTCATTTAGAATAAATTTGTGCTTATTTTGAAGCACATTTAGCTTGCTTTTGATATGTTTGTATATTCCTGGCTCACTTTCCATGTTCTAGAGAGAAGGGTCAAGTATTAACGTTCGGTATACATAGTATACATACCCTCACCCTTCTCTTTAGAACATGGAAAGTGTGACAGGAATATACAAACATATCAAAAGCCAGCCAAATGTGTTTCAAAACAAGCACAAATTTATTCAAAATGAGCGCAAGCGACTTGAGCTTACGCCGATACGAATCGACCCTATTATATCTTTTAGTACAATATATACCCATTTTGAAGGTAGCTCTCCACGCTTTATAAATAGCTGAAAATGATATAAGAAATTTTAGATGTTTTGTATTAAAACTTAAAGATTGAGTTTCATTTATCAAATAATTGTTAAATATATCGGTTAAACAACAGATAAATTAAATCGACAAAACAGTTTCCTATTTTATTCGCTGATGTCAGTATGATAAATAATTGTTCGATTAGTAAATTAACTATAAAAAATGTTTTTAATTCACGGGACGAGAGGATTATGACCTCCTACGCCCTCCCTATAAACGCTCCTGTGGGCATGGGTCAAGTAGTATAATAAAATTACATGACATTCATTCAGACCGTAAGATGACCGTTTTGGTCTGTCCATATACATTGGGCCAATTCGTATCGGCGTAAGTCAAAGTCACTTACTCTTATTTTTAATATTATTACACTTGTTTTGAAGCGCACTTGGCTTGCTTTTGACATTTTCGTATATTCCCGTTTCACTTTCCATGTTCTAGAGAGAAGGGTCAAGTATTAACGTTCGGTATACATCGTATACTGTATACGATGTATACCGAACGTTAATACTTGACCCTTCTCTCTAGAACATAGAGAGTGAGACAAAAATATACAAAAATGTCAAAAGCAAGCCAAGTACGCTTCAAAACAAGTGTAATGTGATTAAAAATAAGAGCAAGCGACTTTGGCTTACGCCGATACGAACTGGCCCAATAATCCACCAGCATTCAAATAAATTTTCACTACTAGTTTTATACACTATAAGTATAATCGCAGTTATTGAAGTTATTTGACATTGATATGTTTGTATATTCCTGTCACACTTCCCATGTTCTAAAGAGAAGGGTGAGGGTATGTATAATATGTATACCGAACGTTAATACTTGACCCTTCTCTCTAGAACATGGAAAGTGAGACAGGAATATACAAATATCTCAAAAGCAAGTCAAGTGCACTTCAAAACAAGTGTAATGTGATTAAAAATAAGAGCAAGCTACTTTGGCTTACGCCGATACGAATTGGCTCATTGTTACTACATAATATTCAAAATAATATAAATGTAGAAAATAAAATATAATTTCGCTTCGTGATGAAATTGGTCAGAATCAACATGTTTGTTTACTGGCGACACAACATAGAGATAGTGCAAATTGTATTATCTCTATGCGACACAAAGATTACGCGCGCGCCTCTGGTGGTAAAATTAGAAGCTCTATCAAGTAAAAGATGTACGAATTAATCGAAAAAAAATTAAAAACGAAGTACAATTAAATATACACGTATATTTTTACTCGATAGAGCTTCTAATTTTCACCAATAAATTGTGATGTTATTTTGAAGCATTGATATATGAATACTATAGATATCACCAAGGCAATCTTAAGTGAAGCATGAGTCTCCAGTTTGTCTAAGTCAGTAGCGTTCTAAAATTATGTATATTTAAACTTCTAAATTTTTATTTTTAATTGTATTTTTGGTTACAATAATAACTGTGATGTAAAAATATAAAAAATATATATTTATAATTATTTAATATATTAATATTTTTTGCATTTACATACATTAAATACTTAAATAATTACATTACATTAAATGTGTGTAATATATCTATATGATCTAGCCTATTCGTTTTATAGCTTCTACCCAAAGTTTTCGTTTTCTTTTATTTTTTAGAAACCTATGAGAAGTTTAAAAAAAATTTAAAAACTGTATTATTCCTATTAATGATATAAACAAATAGCCTAAAAATATTGTATAACATTTCATCTGAAAATTATGCTCATAATATTTATACTTCAAATGCACATATTTAAATCATCTTTTTAATTACAACGTTATATGCTTATCAGTTTTAATATATTCTTATGAAAAGTTAAAAAATTTTGTCATTCGTAATGGCACCGGGAAAGATCATCAATTAATACATAAAATTAAAAATTTTTGTAATACTAGAAAAGAAAACTAAAAAATTATTCTCTACTTTTTTTCATCTATCTATTTTAAAACATACATAAGGTACATTTATTTAAAGTAGTGGAGATAGTGGAGCTACGCCACTGGCTGTTGCTAGGGTCGCTATAGTGGTTGCTAAGGACGCCATAATTTAAAATTAACAAAATTAACATTTTCTCACATAAAAATAGAATTTAAAATATTTCGATGCATTAGAAAAAAACAAACTTATATTAAACTGTAGATAAAATACGTAATATTTCATGATTAGTAAGTATTTGAAACTAAAGTTTTTTTTTAAAATTAGGTTTAGCTCCAATTTTAATAAGTGAGAATTAAATTCAAAAATTTACTTATGTGAAAAAATGAATTCCTTCGTAGTTTTTACTCGTAGATTTGGTACAGCCAAAAGCAACGCACATAATCATTTTTTAAAAAAAGTTAAAATTTTAAAATAATCACAATCAAATTTAGACAATACTAGATTAAAACTAAAGTAATATTGACGACCAATAGTCTCCACTTGTTGTTATTGGTGACTTCAATTGAGTCTATATAAAAAGTAGGTAGGGGCGCATCCATACTATTCATATATCAATGTTTTGAAGTAATTGCGTAACCAATAAATTAATGATTTTCAAAATATAATTTCTAAACAATCAGTATTCACTAAATATTTTTGCCCTTTTCTTTTTTTTATTAAAACTGAACAGATTTCAAAATTGTCAAATATCCTATTAAATGTGGCGTAGTAAAAGTTTAATTTCCATGTCTATTTTAAAACAGATTTTATAATGTAATTAACTACAATATTTTTCTAAGCAAAATTTTTGAACACTTCCACAATTAGAGTTTTAGAACTTATTTATAGTGGTTACTGAAGTATTTTTGGGTAAACTGGATCAAAATTATTTTTACAGGGTAACTATTATTTTCTAATTACAACAGATTGAATAATATTTAATTAAACGTTTTTAATTTTTGAATTAAAATATACGGGATTGATTTAACAGCTTTAACAAATAATAATTTATATTGAAATAATCAATTTTGTATGTAATAAATATATTTTGTTCAAAATTTTCAAATTTTCTTTTAAACTTATTTATATGAAATGCGGATAAATTTAATTTGATTATAATTTATTAAATATATGTAATTTTATATTACGTTCTTCATTGAAGTTTTTGTGCATATTATTTTTAGTGTATTAAAAAAATTGTATATTTTCGATCGAAAATTTTTTTGCATTAATTATAGATGTTGAAATAAAAATGTAATCAAATAAAATATATGGTGTTTATTTATTATTTATTTTTATAAGGTAGTCAACGCCTAATAAAAAAGAAAGTCTTGCGCATTAGGTATACAAGTATAGCTTCCAAATGCATATATAGTCCCAAAGAAAAATAAATATTTTGTTAAAATAAAGAATATGATTGCAAATAATATAAAATTATTTTATATTGGTAATGGTATGTAGGGGTTTCACATGGTTTTGACCCTTTTTGGATTTCCAATTTAAGCAGTCATGTGTTGACATATGTATTTTAAAAAGAATAAAAAAATCCACACCGTTACCACTATTACTAATACTGTTCTGAACTGTGCCGAAGATCTGTTAGTCGGTTAATCGACTAAAGCTGTTTTTCAAACAAAATTAGTCATTAGTCGAAAATATCGAGCATACAATACTAGATGAATCGACTAAATTTTTAGTCGAATTCATGAATAGGGTAACCTATGTAACCGTTTTCAAAAACGATGTTTTCTTTTGACTTTTAACCCTAGAATCATACATACTCGTCAAAACGACGAACGAACTTCTCTACCTGCTCCAATATTGTGACTTGTCGGTACCTGCTCGCTGTGAAACTTCTGTTATCTAATTTATTTGTTATTATAACACATAAGACATATAAATTTTTTTTATAGCTATTGTCGTTTTTTTTATACTGAAATAGTGTGCGTCAAAAAGACGACGATGTATGATTAACCTATATTTTTTTTAAAGATTTTGTACTCCACATATAAAAGTTTTCCTAATTTTTCTAAAATTTATTAAAGATATGGATGTTATAATTAATTTATTCAATGATTATGATAATGTAAAAGATGATTACAGCTGTTTGACTTATAGAGACGACATAATACTGAAGTTTGAATATATTGAATCGAAAACTAAAGAATGCGTTTCGAATGACTTAATAAAAGATTAACAATTTATTTTGTGGAAAATATTTTAATTTTTATTATTTTTTGAGATCTTATTCGAAAAATTACTAACAAATTTTAGAAAATTTACAAATGTGCCTAATGGGGAAATAACTACATATCTATAGGAATATTTATGACTGAGAAATTTCACATTCTGTAAAGTCACACATGTCCACTGATTCATAATAATTCATAAATTAATTATTACAATTGATGTATTTATATATTTTTTAATTTTTATAATGAAAATATGCTTTGATAAAAAGATTAAAAAAATTAATAAATATTTACATTAAGAAATTTTTCCAAATCCAATTTTTTTAAATATTTTGTTCGCTTTTGTAGTATTGTTATGTAAAAAAAATGTTTTTTGCAAATAAACTCTAAAACTCCCCGTAAAAAGTCCATTCGTCGAAACGACGCCGATGTATAATTAACTTGACTCGTAGACCAACGTATGATTCTAGGGTTAATATGTTTTTTAAGAAAAAAAAAGATATGGCATATTATACGGATAACATGTTAATCATATAAAAGTGAAAAATCATACAAATAGCAGATTATTTTTTATTTACTATTTTTTGAAGTCCAGTCATGTCCCTGCCACTCTCCATATATCCATTATAAAAAAGTATACCGTTTACTGACGCCGCTGTTACTAGTATACCAGATGACGTTGATAGAGTCGGGACATGAGTTTTGATAGTTCGCTATTTTTCATCAAAGATTCATCTAAAATAAATTGGAAATAAATTAAATATTTAAAAAAATACTTTAATTCAACCTAGAAAGATTAATTAAATTAAAACATTTTAATTCTTCGTTAACACATAACTTGGTGACGATACTTTTGTACTCAACCATATGATAATTAATTTTGACATCTATTTGATAAAAAATGCTCACATGTCCCAACTCTATTTAGTATGCTAGGAAATTCCATTAGCGCCACGTAGCGAACTGTGACATTAAAAATTCGTCCTTGAAAACAAGTAGCAGGGACATGAGTCCAATAAATAATAGAGAAACATTAAGAAATAAGTCATTTTTAGTCATTTAAAAAAAAATTAATCATTTGAGCTATTTAATCGAAGATAAAATAGTCGATTAGAAATGACTAAATGCAAATAAAATTAGTCGATTAAAACGATTAATCGATTAATATTATCATTCGACATGACTAGTTAAAATAGTGTACCAGTTCGACGTTTCGTCGTTACTAGTTATAACCGTTATAACCGTTGAGGTGTTTAAAAGTGAAACAAAATTAGTCGATTAAACCGATTAAAGGTTCATTCATATCTACAGACACTGAACGTAACAGACACGTATCGTGACAGACACGACATTTTCAAAAGTAGTCATATACACAGACAATTAGCAGACAGACACAGACAGTAAATACCGTATGTATCAGTGAAATACAAAAATTAAATTGTAGCAAATCTGACAACGTTATGTGACTTTATATTGAAGATTTTTCAGAAATTGCGTTATACTGGAAGAGGAAAAATTTCCTTTCTTGCTGCATAATTCTGTTGATTACCGCCAAATTTCTTATCAGTGTGATTGTGGAGTAATGTACATAACCTAATAAATTCGATTAAATGTTTGGAATGTTTGTTATTCAGATCTTATATAATTAACAGAAAATGTTTATTTTCTAACAAATTCGATTAATTTTTCGTTGTTTGTACTTCATAAAACGAATACAACGAAAATTTATAAATAAATTTTAGGAATCTTTTTTGTACGTTTCGAAGCATGCATTCATATTAGCCGCGCAAAGTCAACAGACACGTTCCAGCACAGACAAAATATTCTCCTCGAGAATACTGTGCGGACACTGTCTGTCACTGTACGTGTCTGTGCGCTTACGTTACACTATATGAATACATCCATAAGAAAAGCATTAAACAATATTTGTCGTGTTTGGCACGATACGTGTCTGTTACGTTCAGTGCCTGTAGATATGAATGGACCTTAATAGATTAATCATCCGACATCACTATTAAAAATAATAGTAGTTTTCATAATCTTTGTTAAACATGCTATAACATGTTAAATGTGTTATTTCGAAGAAAAAAATTAACAAATCGAGAAAAAATTGATGAAATTTGACGATAACAAATAACAAGGCCAAGAGCATGTTATTTGTTAAGTTGAAATCGAGAACTGGTATAAAACTATAAAATAACTGTTATAACTGTCAAATATGTAATAATTAACACAGTTGCAAATAGGTCGTTCATGATTTTTATCTATTTCGAAGAATAACATAAATAACATTTAACAAGTTTAACAAATTTAACAAAGATTATGAAGACTACTAGTGTATCAGTTGGACGCTTTGTCGTTATAGGTTAACTTACAAGTTTACAACCGTTAATGTGTTCAAAAATGCGAAGGATGCGAAGCGTGTGAGGTAAGCGGTAGGCAACTGATTTAACAATAATGTATTGACTTTGAATGAGCTAGTTACAAGTTGCTTCTAATTAGTAGCAGTTAGCACTAGGGTTGCCACCTTTTTCTAAGGCAAATAAAGTATTTTTCGGTTTTTTAGCAAAAATAAAAAGTACAGTTAGTAAAAAAAGTACGCATTAAATTTTTATATTATTTATTTTTCTATAAGCATTTTTTACTGCTCTTAACTATATTCAGTCCTGGATATACACTAACAATAAGGCCACGCGGGGCACTAACCTCGAGTGGCAAATTTTAAACAGGGCGGAAAAATTCGGAATTTATCATTTTTTTTTTTTTGCTCGTTACTTTATGTTTACTAAGAAATTTATTTTGAAATTTTTGTATTAGGAAAAACCAGGGGGTGGCATTTTTCACGATACCCCGGGCGGCATTTAGAAGGTGTAAGGCGTATTTTTATCTATAAGGTGACATCAAAGTTATATTTTCCTGAAACGTAACAAGAACATAACAATGTTACGTCACATTGTTACGTTTATAAGTGGGAAATTGTAAGTTACATGTGAGTCATATGTGACTCACATTTTATGTAACACGTGACTTTCAGTTCTGTCACTGTGACATATAATTTACAGAAAAATGTTCACTGGGTAGGGGCTAGTGCTTAGAATGGCAAATTTTCAGTGTTAATGAACCATAATTTTATTCAGTAGGCACTAAATTCTCAATTGCATGAAACGATAATATCAAAAATTTATTAACAACTTCAGAATCAAAATAAAAAAAAAAAAAACACTAAAAGATGGTTTTTTTCGTCATTTTGTATTTTAACCATTTTTAATAGTCATGTTGGTCACTGGGTAAAAAATGAGTCTAAAATAATTAACCGTCATAAAACTGACCTCCATAGTAGACAATCTACATTAATTTTGGGTACCACATCGGTAAAATTTGGGATTATTGAGTCCCTATTATGTTAATTTGTTAGATGTTACTTGGAATTAAGAACAAGGTGTGAACATTAGTGGTATACCTAACAATTAGAGAGTATCTTTCATATTTCACTAATACCCCTGTCGCAGCATTCTGCATAATATAGCGAATTTTCAAAGGTTTACGAAGGAAAAAATTTCAGAATCAATTAGGTAGTTAATTTTTGGCTAATTTGAACTACTAGCACTCCGTCTGACTTCACATATCATAGTCTATGTTTTTAAAATATTTTAACTCTCTAATAGTGAAAAAAATTTAATAAAACGGTCGGTTTGTTTTTATTTTTGATGCCTATAGGATCCTAGGACCCTAGCTAAACTCATATGGCACACTCTTTGTATATCTAAAATAACTTTCAATCGGTTGGGTAGTTTCTTTATGAATTATGACGCTTTTGGAACCCCAGGATACCTTATATGAAATAGTCTCTATTAAATATTTATCTAAAGTATTTTAGTTTATTAAAAGCGAAAAAATTTCAAAATCGGTTGAGTAAAGAAATTTTGACGCGTTTGAGTCGCCAGGACCCCGTTAAACTTTATAACTTCATAATAACATAGACAATGTTTGTTTAAAATATTTTAGCTTTCTAAGAGCGAAAAAATTTTCCAAATCAGTTGGGAATTAATTTTTGGCTTTTTTGTTTCACCAAGACCTGTCGAATTTCATATAACATAGCCTATGTTTATCTAAAATAATATTAGCTCTCTTATAATGAAAATTAAAAATCGTTTGCTCTCCAAAAATATTTTTATTTGAACGGCAGATAAATAAGTATTTAAGTCTACTGATATAATAAAGGCATAACTTTTATTAAATAAATAAACATAGGTACTGTAGAAATTAATTTAATAGAAAAAGGTTTCAAAATAAATAATTTGCTAATTTTTAAGTTTTGTGCGTATATTTACTTGGGATATATTCAACATTAAAAAATTCAAGATAAATTGCAATAAATATGTATTTTATCCATTTTGCGGCAAAAAAAAAAAACGTACCGAATGTGAGCACTTTACATTTTTTTAGCGATCTGGCATCCTTATGAATTGTTCTAGAGTTGCCTGTACATTTTTTTAAATACTTTTAATAGTTCTAATGATTAAGTAGCACAAAATCCTCCTCCTTCTTTAAATACACTATAATTTTCAAACAAAATCTTGTCTGAAAATAATCAGACAATATTCGAAACAATCATGACAAGCTTTTTATATTTATAAATACAGCTGAACTCTTTATTATGCGGTCCTTTTTTGTGCGATTTTTTTATGCGGTTTGTTAAAAAGGGCCATTAAAATGCATAATGTGAATCCAAATCACGAGAGAGTAAGAAACTTAAACAATTATTATAATAACTTGATAAAAATACTTTTTAACGGCTTTTAAGCATTTAATCAATACATTGCATAAGAACATAAGTTATTGCATCATTTAATTTTGTTACAAATGTATTTTTTAAAATTTTCGTAATATTATAAAATTGAAACAGTATGTTTCTACGTGTAAATTAATGCTTTATCTTGTTTATAGAAGCAACTTCTAAGGAAATTTCTAAGTTTTGTGCGTTTTGAGTGATGTTTTTTTGATGAAACTTTTTTTATGCGGTCCCGACCAACCGCATAAAAAGTATTTGTTTTATTACTTACAGATATGGAATACCGTAACTAAAGCTGAAACGTATTAACAATTTTTCTATGTATAACTGAGGAATTTTTTTCATAATAAATGTGTTTCAATGTATAACTGAGCGATTTTTTTCGTCATAAATGTGTTTCAATTTAAATTACATAATTCCGTAATTGTTTCTATCTTGAAGTGATTTATTCTGTTTATACAATTAGGATTTCAGGCACCATTATCCATGATTTTTCTTAAAATTTTCATTTTATCCAATTTTTGTCACGATCATCGTAAAACAGCTAATTTACTTCGAATTTCCATTTCTTTAAATTACTAAAAGCGCTTTTTTGCGTATGGGTGACCAGGTTTACGTTAATCTAGCCGTCCTTTTATGTTTTATGGAAAACCGTTAAAACATCTAAGTTATTAGCACACCTATACAGCTCTTCGGTCACTCAAATCGGTCAGAAGCCATGGCAAAATATTTGGTAATATTTGGAAAAATAAATGGTGTACTTTCGAGGTGAAAAAATTACTGTACGTTTACATTTGAGGCGATGTTGGTTTACAATACGGATCAATCTAGCGCTAGGGTATATAATAGATGTTTGTTGACTTCTAAGCTCACTTATTCGAATACCATAAAGCGCAAAAGACCGCAACGTATTTCAAAGGAAGCTTTAGCATTTCTCGAGTCAATTGGGCAGAAAGTTAAACAAAAATGGTACTCAGCGATACATTAAACCTTCTAAGCGGTACTTAATTTGATAATAGTATCACTAATTTCGAGTATCATGCACCTTTTCTACGCTCGTTTGGGGTCAATGATCAGATAAGAATCTTGATACAAAATCAGGATCTTTATATTTTCCCCAGCGAAAGTTTTATATACATTGAGGGAAAAATTTTAAAAGATGATAACACAGAACCTGTGGTTAGTGTATCATTGGTTAATAAGTGTATTGCATATTTGTTTGATGAAATTAGATATGAATTAAATAGTGTTGAGATTGAGCGTGTTAGATATGTGGGTGTAACGACTACGTTAAAAAATTATCTATGCTTAAATGATGGTGAAAGTAAGCAATTATTAAACGCAGGTTGGTCGATTGATAATAATTGTAGTGTAAAATTATCACAACCATACTTTAGTTTTTGCGCTCCACTTAAGAAATTATTAGGATTTGCTGAAGATTATCGAGGTTTGTGCGTTCTTGATTCTTTAAAAAATTTGTACTGGTATTAAGGGATCTTGTTGTGTAGCTGGATGATTTGGGAATTTTGTGTGGTACTTGTGGATTGGGTTGATTGAGTAAATTTGGGATTAATTTGGGAAATTTAGACTATTTAACCGGGACGTTTAGGGATTATTATTGTAAACTTTTAGGAGTTTTAATCTTGTGTAAATTAGCGTTAAGTATTTTGTAGCAAGTAAGTGTAGTTTTATAAGAAAATAGTTTTAGTGTTTATATCCTAATTTATAAGGAGAATTTGGTGAGTACCTAAAATTTCGTAGTATATTTTATGGTTCATATTTTTTTAACTAAAACATCAAAGACCAATTTCTGGGACCGACTGAAAAATTAGCAATAATTACGGAAAACAGCGAGCATAAAAGAGTTAAATTTTATTTAGCAAGCGTATTGAATATTTTGGATAATTAAAGATAACAATGGGTCCGCAAAATGGTGTTTGAAGTTAATATATATTATTGGGTTCTGTATTATTTAATAAATCGGGTTATGATAATTTTGTATTAATTTGGGTAAATTGATTATTTTATTCGTTGATACGAGCGGAGATTAATTTTTATTAATGTAATTTTAGACGGGTTAGAATAAATTAGAAGAAAAAGGAATTTCGGTTGTTTTATTTCAGTAAATTTTAGATCCTTCATTTCAGCCAGAAAATCCACTTTTATCGCCAATTAATCCATTAAGTATTAACTTTGGCAGGAGTTCGAACCCCTGCTTCAATATTCGGCATATGAAAATTTACGCTACCCTTGTGTCGGATAAATCATATAAATCGCCGTTCCTTAGTTTTTTCCATATACATATGGTTAACTATGGGGCACGGTAACAGTGCTGATGTATTGTTTGCTTCAACAATTGCTATTGATTATAACTGTAATTACAATATTATTAGCATTTCAAAAATCCCATTATGAGCGCTCAATTTGTATCAACACGAGTCGACAAAAGTTGTTTTTTATCATAGTGTGAGCTATCGAGCGATTGGTGAAATAACTCTCGCATTAAATTTTAACGGCAAAAAACGATTTTCAGATTTTCTCATAATTAACGGTATGTATACATATATTTATTATATTGATAATATCTAATTTTGTTCTTTTTCTTATAGAAAAGCTATCCGTCGTCAACCCCGAACACACCTGGTTGGGAGTGATGAAAAATATTATGTCCTTAAATCTCACAAAATTAAATGTGTCTAAAAATAGTTTTTTATTTATTTTCACCTTTAGTCAATCTTTCCTCGTAATGAAAATCATCATAACGCTCATATGATTAATGTAAAAATATCACATTAAAAATTAATAATCACAATTACATATATATTTCTAAAATTAGAAATTATATTTCACTATTATTATTTAATTGGTTGTAAATTTTTCACAAAATTATTTATTTCACTTTTATTTATTTGGTTTATTTTTTCCACAAAATTGTTTATCCCACTTTTTTATTTTAATTTTTTGTGAAAATATTTTTTGAATAACTAAATTATTATTATTAGATATCGCTTTTACTAGGTATATGTACACTGCATATTTTCTGAAAATTTAAAGGTTGTTTAGGGATAGGGTGTTTAAAGAAAAAAACAATATTTTCATATATAAAATTTTTTATTGTTCACCCCGGCCTAAATTTTGGTATATAGTTTGCTTCTATAAACACAAAAAATAATTTTTATAACATAAAAAATACAATAATTTTTATATAAATAAAATACCTAATAAATATGTCGTATAGTTATCTCTGTATTCGGGCAGCTTTCGATTCTAAACATAAAAACAAAAAACAATAAGGTAAAGAAATTATAAATATTTTTTTATATTACTTACAGGGTTTTCCTCCACAAATGCTTTTTTACATTTGATATAAGATATGTTCCAACAAACACTAGAATTTCCAATTTGAGTGAATCCAGTATTTTAAATTCGATAATGTCATTTGAAGGTCAAATCAAATTCAATTCAGAACTTCAGTTCGGTATGATATAATATGTAGGAACGTTTATATTAATTCTTAGGTATTTCAAAAGATGTCTCTAGTGAAGACTTGGGTTATGTATTCTATACCTTCTATACTATGAAGAATATTTACAAATAATATATCCACTAAAAAATGATTATGTATTTTAAAATACCTTAATTTAATTTTTAAATAAAAAGTACGAACCATTTTTTTTTAACCTTACTCCATATTTTGCTTCATTACTTACTAAAATAATATAATATAAATATTCATAAAATAAATAATTAAAATATACCTGTTTGCTAATTTAAAAAAAAATAATATATATTATAGCAATTAAATAAAGTTAAAAATTTGAAATTTGTCTTTTGACAGAACAACTCAAACTTAAAATTTGTCTGTTTGTTATTTAAATTTTTAAATTATAAGGTTAAAATTTAAATTTTCGTTAATGCGCATGTCTAGGATTTAAAATACTTACTCTGAAGCAAGAATTTTAAAAATCAATTCGGGTGAGTTCAGAATTAGATTTAAACACTTGTTGAAACACAAAATTTCAAACTGTGTGTAAACTGGAATTACAATTCTGCCTAGTTGGAACAGTAAAGTCAACTATGCGCATGCTCATTAAAAGGAGAATTAATTCGTGTGTTTGTTGGAACATACCTAGAGTGTCGCCATAACCGCTCCTTCAAGACCTGGTGACTCTTATTAAACGGACAAAACCACCAATTTCCGACCTGCTCATTGTCACTTGTTTCCATTCTTGGATGTTTGACTGCTGTTTTATGAATGACTGAATTTTTAGACTGCTATTTTATGAATGACTGAATTTTTATTAAACAAAACACAAGCGACATATGATTTTAGGTCTTATCTTTTAACGATGGTTAAATTAATCAGTTTTTTCTTTTGATTTTATAATTACCTAAAATTAGCCGATATCTCTCACTCTATTAACATTTTTTACAAACTTTTGCCGCTATCATAATATGGGAGATGTTTGTATATTAATTTGTTAAGGATGATAAAAAATAATTACACACACAATGTATGTTTTTTCAATTATTATAAATATCTTTTTATGCTACAAATTCAATGCATTTTTGATTCCTATAAATTAAATAATATTTATTGAGTTTATTAATTTCTAACTCATTTAAATTGTTAGTAAAACGTCTAGGTAAATATATTTTAAATGATTTAAATTCAACAATAATAGCCGAACCATGTTTCATTCTTCTCGCATTAAGAATTTTGAATGGTACACCTGGCGTTAAAGTTGATAGATTCCTGAATTTTTTTCCTGTCTTCTGAACTCCAGCACCCAATGTATTTAATTTCTCTAGAAGTAAATCAGCTGATGGTTGTGTGTCACAATGGAAGTTAGTCGAATAAGTTGGTAGACTGAATCCGAAATTGATCCATTCATGATTAACACCATCACATGTTGGATTATAACATGTTTCGGATATGTGACCCTCATCCGAATGCTGCTGTGTTTGTTGCTGGTGGTCCATTGCTGCTGCTGCTAGTGCTCTATTCGCCAGAAACCAAATCAATATCGAAAGAATTGACACCAATCTTGCCGCGGCTAGTGATTACAAGCTTCTGTTCTTGCATTTCCTTTAAGTCCTCGTCCGTTAATTGGTTGAATCTAGCCGGTAAGAACAACGAATGCGCTTCCAATTCCACAACAATCCGCTCACCAAACTTTGTCTTCACACGTCGAAAACTGCAAATTTTATATTTTCCTCCCTCTTTAAGCTCGCTGCCTTTAATTAAACTCTTGTAACTCTTTCTAAGTTGTTGATATTTTTCCATTGTTAGAGTAAAATCTCGCTGCTTGCTCGGCACTTGCTGTGCTATAGAATTTTTTACTCACAGCTTTTATACACTCATTAAATTTGGTGGGGGTTTTCTAAAAATAGCTATGATATCACAATTCCGAAGTCGGGAAGGGGTTATCAGCACCAATTATTTTTTTAATGAGCTCAAAACCCAAAATAACAACCCAAATAACTTTAATGAGCTCAATGTTCAAAAAAACTATCCAATTAATTTTAATGAGATCAAAGTTCATTTAATTTTAATGAGCATAAAACACCCTCGCACAGACCAATTAACTATAATATGACTCAACAAACAGGAATGGCTTATCGCACACACAGATAAACTAAAAATAGCTACAGACCAATTAGTTACCGGACGTCTGATAAGCCAAGTACAGTACGACACAAAATTAATCAGCCACCCATTATGGGGATCTATACTTTTGACGCGCAGTGTGCTGCCGTTCTCTCCTGGTCCCGTTCTCTCACAGGTTACCTACTAATAATAAATTTATAAACTTTATATTAAGTTTATTAGGATAATACAATTACGTATATGTTTTTTAAACCGAAGTTCCCAATTTCATGGACTAGTTTCCAAAGGATATTAGTCCATAAAAATTTTGAACTTCGGTTTAAAAGAACTTAAATAAGAAATTTATTTTCTATAAAGACAGCTTCTTTCAATTTTATGTTTATTTGGTATTATTTGCTATTGCACAATTAATATTTAAATGTCTGCAAGTGTGTACATGTTTGAAAGCAGATAATTTTATTAAAAATCCTCAGTTTGATACATTATAAGCCTTAACTCGTTTATTTTGACTTTTTCAAATTATTTTGAATAATTTTGTAGATTTATATTATTAACATCAAATACGTCTAGAAAGTATTTTTTGTCTCCAGGTCAATATTTTATTTGAGGATGATCACTTTTTACGGCAAAAATTAAACAAATTCTATCAAAGAAATTAAATTATTCTTTATTGATTGCCGTCAATTAGTACTCATGTTAGTATTCATATTATGCAACTAATAAACGTTAACTTTTTTTAGCGTAGGTCAATCTTAAGGTCAAGAATATTCAAAACTAGCAACATGTGGCCGGTTTAGGGAAAAAAGTAAACAGGTTTATTAATCAGTCTCATAATTTAATTACTTGTTTAAAGATTCTACTTGAACTGAACTACCTGGAAACGATTTTACAATAAAATTGATAAGTAATCCGTAGATCCTCTATTAGTTCAAATATATAGTTGTTTATATAATTGATTTTGTATTTTAAAAGTACCATAAGACTTTACTGACTAACTTTTGGTACATTCGTCCTATAAAGATTTTGTTTCACAAATACATTCAGATGCAGAGATCTTTTGACCAATAAGTAGGTATTATACACATACAACATAGCTGTAAACACACTAAAATTATAGAATAATAAATTGACCTTTTTCTTATTTTCCCAAAAACTAGCTAACCTAGAGTAATAGTTCAAAACCCTTTTTTATGTAATTTCTTCCCGTCTTTGCAATGGTGTAAAAAAATGTGGCAAAAACTTTTAAATTATAGCAAATTTTGGCCAAAATCTCATTTTCACGAAAAATGCTCAAAAAACCATGTTTCTGGGATCCGACGTGTCTGGCTGAAGAACTCATCCAAGATTTTTGGACTTCCAACGTTTTCACCAAATTTCGTAAACCTAGAAAGTTTCGCTAGAGAATTATCGTGCTGATACATTCATATATATATATATATATATATATATATATATATATATATATATATATATATATATATATAAATATAATGAATGTTATTTTTATTTTTGAGTTCTAGGCACCTCAAAACAAATTTCTGCCATAGTGTCGGGTTGAAGTTCCACCATGACTAAGGCTGTAATAGTGAGTTTCCATTCTGGAAATTCGCTAAAAATATAAATTTTGTAACCATTTACCAATAAGCTGATATTCCACAGTTAATTTCAACTGCTAAAATTAAATTTACCGCTGGATATGGATCAGAAAAGTAGCTCACACATAAAATAATAAAGATTGAATATTTAATATTCAATTTCTGTTGTTTCAATTTCTTAGGAGCAATTCTGTGAATCGAAATAATTAAGCTATAACAAGTTAATTTAATTTGGAACAACAGTGGAATATATTATTGCATTCAATTATTTCCATTAAATTAATATTTTTAATTAAAATTTTCAATTAAAATATTGAATATGTAATACGTATTATATTTAATTAAACAGAAAAAAAACATGTTTTACTAGGCTATGTTTACTTTATTAAATTATAATTATTTACCAGCTTATGTCCAGTTGATTTAATTAAGTTATAATTTTGCTTACAAATGTTAACAATTAAGATTTTTAATAAAATCAATTTTAGTTCAACGTTTCAAGTATTTTAAATAAATTGATGAAGTAAAATTGCCCGTAAATATTTTAAGTAAAAGTAAAATATTATAATATAAAACTGTAACAGTGCTAACATAGTACTCAGTCTATAACCTTTTTGTCATTAAAATTCAAACATTTAATATTTAAGTATTTAACCGGTATTTAACCGGAATATATTTATTTTGTCAGTAGGTTAATTTTTAGCAAATCTCTGTAAATTAGTAAGTTTTTAAAAGACGGGGGGTCTATCTGTAGACCGCCTTCTATTGTAGCACCATTATTTTATACTACATTTGAGGAATAACTAACATGCATATCTACATATAAGTTTTATGTAATAATGCATTTGTATTTGTCGAAAGAATTTTACAATAACGTGATTAAAGTGCGGTCGGTAGCTGCTTGCTTGTGCTGTCTACTCTATTATGAAATAACATTTCAGTGATATAAATCTTATTTTTGTTTTAATGCAGGTAAGTAATGTATGTATGTTACTTATGTTGTTAAGGAAGCGCTGATTAACATTCATAAAGAATAAATTATTTATGAAAGAAAGGTTTATAGGTATATTTCAGCTGAGAAGAACGGAAAAAAAGTAATAAATTTAATTTAATTTACTTATTCTCAAAGACTACTTTTGTCTTGTCTTTGTTTTTGATCTTGTTATCAGTACTGGATTTTTAAACAACGCGACGTGTCCTGTAGCAGTCCCTTCGCCAGGGCCGCGCCAAGCGGGGGTGTTAGGGGTGCCTAGTACCCCGGCGGCAGGCTTTGGGGGCGGCAAATAAAATATAAAATTATTACTATTTTTATGTGGTAATTTTGATGACACTAAATGTTACTCGCATTTTGCTTAAATACTTGTCTATTATGATTGTTGTGACCCGTCGCTAATCCGATTATTCCGATTGTCGACCAGCGACAACAATCATTTGCGCGGTAATCGGCGAGATCAAACGGGATCGGGATCGAACATGTTCTTGCACGCTTTAATTTTATAAAAACCGTCGTTGAATTCTACACATAAAACATTTATCAATCTTTAAAATTGTTTAGTTTTCGTTGCGTTACGTTGTATATAGTATGTGACGATTAGTAAACAAAACAAACTAAAAATTGATGACTGAGGATCTCTCAGTAAAATATTATTCTTTTAAATAAGACTTGGTAAACACTGTATTGGACAGTCGAAATATAATAAAAGAGTTTAAGATTTCAATTGTTTGGTTTTAAAACCAACATTTTTATTTTATCTTCTTTTTCCTATTTGGTTGATATCTTAAACCTAATTTATTATTTCTTTTTTTTTTTTTTATTATAAATTTTGTTTTCAATATTTGCTTATCCACATCTGCAAGCAATTTCGTTTAAAATATACATGTTCTTTCGATATTGCTTATTCCACTTAGGATAAGATAAGATTTATGGATGTTCTTTAAATTGGAGCACTCCATACTCTTTTCTTGGAAAAGTTACATTATTTCGTTTCTCAGAAATTTAAGTAAAAAACATCCCCTTTTGGGCTCTGCGGAACGAATCTGATATAAATGCGTTAGATTTATGTGATGAAATAGAAACTCTTTTAACAAATATTAATCCCGACATGAATGCATTAACAGTTTCTAATGATCTTACTACAATGTTTCCGAATATGACAATTGCATTAAGAATATTTTTGACAATACCCATGACAGTGGCATCTGGTGAGAGAAGTTTTTCGAAACTTAAGTTAATAAAAAATTATTTAAGATCTAGTATGTCACAGGAAAGAATATCGCATTTAAGTTTAATTAGCATAGAAAACAAAATTGCTGCAGATATTGACATGTCAGATTTAATAAATGAATTTTCAATAAAAAAGGCAAGGAAAGTGAATTTTATATAAAATTTTAAAATTGTTACTATTCATTTTTGTTTTGTGTAAAATTATTTATTTTTATTTACTTGTTCTTGAAATTTATGCGAACTAAATTGTTAAAAAAAGTTTAAGTGTTTTATTCCATTTATAATCCTAAATATTTTATAATATTTTATGCATTTCATTAAAGTAAGTATATATAGTAAGTCAACTGGTAGCCGGGAGACATATATTTTATTATCAAAAATGTATTACAAATAAGTTTGGCGTTTTAGGGGCGGCAATTTTTGTCTTGCACCCCAGCGCAAATGTCCCTTGGCGCGGCCCTGCCCTTCGCACGAGAAGAAAATTTAGATGTCTGTCACAAGTGCTACTATTTGTGATTTTTTTCAAATTTTTTGGATTCACAGTTGAAAAGTCAGCAGCAATTTCAGCTCCGTAAACAAAACAACCACACCCAAAATTAATGAACGACTATTAACAGAAACAGGGGATAGGTGGACGCCAAAATCAAATATACATTTACACATTTACAAACGAGGCTTAAAAATAAAATGTGGTCAAAGAAACCTTTGATTTAAATTCTTTTTAACGATATCCTGCACAGTTAGGGTAGGTGAAATTATTTTTGATGTTATTTAGGAAAAACGAAATAATTTTCCTTTATTGATTTAAATTTGAATTTTTGGGGGATAGTTTTTAATATCCCAGAATAAACCAAACCAAAATATACCTTAAGGGGTTAGGCGTAGTCAGCAATCTGAAAAAA
Organism: Brachynemurus nebulosus; assembly: GCA_035578155.1. Classification (NCBI taxonomy): domain Eukaryota; kingdom Metazoa; phylum Arthropoda; class Insecta; order Neuroptera; family Myrmeleontidae; genus Brachynemurus; species Brachynemurus nebulosus. Next base: position 41,971,761 of record JAPWDM010000001.1, on the reverse strand, counting down.
TTGAGTATTTTAAATAATTTCTTTTATAGTAGTTTAAATTATTTTATAAAGCAAATTAACTTATTATATCTTAACAATATTTTGCAAATATTAAAAATAAATTGAAGTAAAAAAATAGTTTTTTAAAGCAAGCTTTTATTTAAAAATGAACTAAAATATATAAAATAACTTTTGAGTGAAGCTTCAAGCAATGTGCAACAATTTATAAAATCTTGAGGCGTTATTATTAATTATCCTCGTTTCAGATGTGAGTGGCTACTTTACTCCTTAGGCTTAGTAGTTATCAAACGTACTTATAAACGCCTCAAACTTTTATAAATTATGTTACACATTGCTTCAAGCTTCACTCAAAAGTTATTTTATATATTTTAGTTCATTTTTAAATAAAAGCTAACTTTAAAAATCTATTTTTTTACTTTATTTTATACTTTTAGTCTGATCACAATTAATTAAAAAAATAAAGATTTAATTTTTACCTATGTTTTATTAATCGGTTATTTTATTCTAATCAAACATAACTATGGAAACTAAAGACTGGAATGTAAAATCAATGGACAATATTTAATAATTCGAAATGTCAAACAGTTGCACAAGACTAAAAATCAACAATTCTAGTCTTGAGGGAAATTAGGACAAAACTAATTATACAGTGTTGCATTGTCATCAAAGTTATACACGTACGCAAAATTTGAAACCTCTAGCTCAATTGGACGTTGTCTAAATTTTGATTGCAAGATTTGATCTAAACAAACATACTAACATAGCAAGTTAAATAAAAGCTTTTAAAAATATATATGTGTACATTTACTGTAAACCACGTTATTGCCATATTTGTTGGTCCCCGTTCTGATTTGCGGTGACCATCACAACATTTTATTGGTTCACTTAAAATCAATCAAACAAAAAAAGCATTAGTTTAATAATTAATCTAGTGCCCGATTAAAGGATTTTTTTTAAAAATCAAACTTGGTATTTTTGATAAACAAAAAACTGATTAATTTTTCCTTGAAAATCCAAAAATAAATTATCTGAGGCCGCCATTTTGTACATTTTCACAAGAAAATAACAAGCTTTGATCGGGCACTAGACTAGCTATTAAACTAACGATTTTTTTTGTTTGTCTGATTTTAGATGAACTAGTAAAATATTATTATGGTCACCATGAAACGCGACTTGTGGGACGGTGTCCAACAAACATGCTGATAACTTGGTTTACAAAATTTTGTTTCTTTTTTAAGTTTTTGTCAAATAAAGTTAAAGAGGACCATTAGTGTGACATTTTAAAAAAATTGGAATATTTTTTTGCATGTTTCGATAGTCTATATACTTTTAAAAATAACATACTAAAATTTCAAGTACATATCTCAAATAGTTTTTGAGTTACAGCTATCCGAAGAGCGGATTCTAATTTTCATTGTTAACTTTTACTTGGGGTTAACAATGTTGGGATCTTTGATTTATTTTCTTTTTTTTTGTAACCTTATCTATTCTACTAATCACTGGCAGTAAAAAGTCCGGCATTTTGAGACAGAAAAGGGTTGTTTAAAAGGGTTAAAATACTCAATTTTTCACACCGCTGATTACTGTCCTTACCACAAGATTTCATTTACGGGGGCTATTTTCTCTCTGGGTATTTCTTTATAAATTTTTTAAAAATTTAGTTTCCCATAACATCCTTGGTTAGTATTAATATCTTTATTTTTTTAAATAGGTATTTTGAATTCGCGATTGAAGAGTTACGAGAAAGTGGGGCATAAAATGTAACAAACTGAATTCAAAAATGAAAAATGGTAAAAGAAACCTCCATTTCATTTCAAAAGCCGTTTTTATCGATACGTCACACGAAGCGTTATGCGAAAAAAAAATTTTCATCCACAGTTGGGTTTCATATGGGAAAGTATCTACTTTAAGAAATTCAGGGAAATTTTTTTGTTCTATATTAATTTACATCTGAACATTTTGTTCTATATTAATTTACATCACCTGAAATTTACACCTTCTACAGACATATAGACGTACAGAGTGATAAGAACAAAAATTATTTAGGAAGCTTCGAAATATAAAACGTGAGTAGAAATTTTAATTTTGTGAGACAAAAACTTTTGAGCAATTAAAAAGCTTTTGTTACATTGTTAGTTGTGCATATATACTACTCAAAACAAAATAAGGGCCACTCATGTTTTGCTGCATAAGTTTATTTTTATATAAGTTACAGTATAAGGTATGCTTACATTTAATTAAGGAATTAATTTTTTACTAAATAAAATTAATTTTAATAAGATTAAATAAAAAATTAATCCATAATTACATTTTTTTAGGATTTTATCATTTTTATAGTCATTTTTACAGTCATCAACAAACGTTCACGCTTTGAGTAAAAGCACACATTATGCAACTTTTCGGTGATTTAATATCGAGTATGCCCTCCCCTTTTTAAAACATATTCTCGAAGCCTCCTCGGCATGCTTTCAATAAGATGCCTAACGGTTTCATCAGGAATCTCCTCCCAACATCTTCTCCAGACATTAATCAGTTGTTGTTGGGTGTGCACATCCTCTCCGGTTGCTCTGACTCGCCGTTTTAATTGATCCCAAAGATGTTCTATTGGGTTCAAGTCAGGGCTATTTGCAGGCCACGGTAAAACCTGTATATTAGCCTCCCTAAGGACAGTTGTCGTCGCTCGAGCGGTATGCGCTCGGGCATTATCCTGCATCAAGATAAATCCGTCGGCCGCTCGTTGTGCAAAGGGGATCACATGGGGTCTGACAACCTGTTCGATGTAACTTTGAGCCGTTACAGTACCCTCGTTCAGGAAAACAAGCTCAGTTTTGCCTTGCAAACTAACTCCACCCCAGACCATGACATTAGGACCGCCAAATCTGTCGCGTTCATGAATGTGACGATCAGAAAACCTTTCCCCACTTCTTCTCCACACTCTTACACGTCGATCATCACTGAAAAACTTCACCTTGCACTCATTCGTGAAGAGTACGTGACGCCATTCCTCCAAGCCCCATTCAAGGTGTTCAAGTGCAAATCTTAAACGGTTTGCACGATGCGCTCTGGTCAGTTTGGTACGGATTACTGGTCTTCTTGAACGTTGTTGGTCTTCATGCAAACGATTTCGTATGGTCTGATTACTGACAACGGTACCAGTAGATCGATGTAAGCGATTTTGCAGAGTACCTGCGGTAACAGTCGGCTCACGTCGTGCACACAGTCGAAAGTAATGGTCTTCACGGGCAGTGGTAGCACGAACTTTTCCTGAGCCACGGCACCGGGTTACACTACCGGTCTGCTGATACCGATTCCAAACATTTTGAATAGCTCTTCGTGAACAACCCAACTGCAGAGCCACGGAACGTTGAGATTGACCACCCTCAATCATCGTCACGGCTCTGGTAGCAGTAGCTTTGTCCATATGGTGTCAAATTCTCGGCATTGTAAAAATAAATGATTGAATAACACGCCAAACTTTAAAAAACAACCTCAGCAATCAATAATCTAGCGCAAACTGATTTAAAATCAAATTCAAAAAAATAAGTAAAACTAACCACTTGACGCTGTGCGAGATAAAAAAAACGTTTAAATCTTCTCCTCAACAATAATATCACTTAAACCTAACTATTATCATTTACTCAACCACTTAATATCATAACAACAGTCATTTAGAAAAGTTATTTTGACGTGGATCGACATAAATCAGTTTTAAAATACAAACTTTCAAGTGGCCCTTATTTTGTTTTGAGGAGTATATAATATCTACACATACACGACTTTTATTTAATTATATTTAAATATAAGGTCGGACGAAAATGTAAATAATTGAAAAATTTCTCGGACAAAACTGTAACTTTATCAGGTAGTTTTCAATAAACTATATTAAAGTATATTCAGACGAAAATATACCTGCCCAGTTTTAGAGAAAAACGCCTATAACAAATGAATGGACAGACAACGAAGTGATTCTGTAAGAAGTGTCTAATTTTGTCAATTTTGGTTCAAGACACTAATAAATAATGAAGCAAAAATGAAAGATTATACATCAAAACGTTTAATTCAAGAACTCAAAATAAAATAAAAAATAAGCAAGGAAAAGCTAGCAGATGAAGAAGCTTTAATACTTACTCTACCTAGGAGTTCTTACAGGTAGGACCGAATTTACATTTGAGAAACTCCTGGGCATTTCCCATGTGAAGAGTCCTGCTAAAGCGATATGGAAATAGAATTGAACAAAAAAAGAGCTTATGCTTCCTAGTCTACTCGTGTTTTGAGAGATTCATTATTAATTTTGTGGAGGCCTTGGGATACGTGTCCCAAATGCCCTTATGTAAATCCGGCTCTGTTTATAGGTATTTAAATTGGGTTCTACAGCCATCAAATAAACTATTTTACAACGGTGAGCAGTCATAAAAACGAAAATTCAATGATAGGCAAAAGGTAACAAAAAAGAAAATAGAGCAAAAAGGTTACGTGTTTAAGCTACGAAAATTTTACCGAAAACATGCGAAATAAGTGAGGCTGTTCGATTCCGCAAATCTAGAAAAATTCTAATTCAATCAAATGTTAACAAAAATTTAAACAAAAAAAATTTCTATACTAAGAAATATATACTTATGTGAATTAATGGTGGGAATGGTGGAAACAAAAATTTATAAAATGCTCCTTATCTTCTTCATCGTAATTTTATTATCGTATTGATGTATATTATATGATTTGGCGATTATGATTTTGGTTTTCCAAGCCATAGGCTTGTATTTTCACACTTTATTGTTCACGGGTACAATCACTTTGGGAATTTTTTTTCTTTTTTTATCGATTTAAATAATGTACTAAAATCTCTAGAATGATATTCAGTAGGAACTATAACTGTGGTAATATTTTAAAAATTGTTTTAAATCCGTTTTCTGAAACTGCTTTGAACGCTTGAAAACATTCACAAACGCCACTTCGCTGCGTGCAATATTTTGGCGTCTCTCAGCTTGATCAATAAGTTTTTTTCATGACAGGTCAGTTATATTTCCATTAATGATTCACAGACTGCTAATGATACACGCAGAGAAATTACACATCAAATATGTGTCCTCCCAACCAAATTGTATTGTCCAATATGAGAAACAAAATCATTTAGTTCTAGAAACAATATGAAATTTTTGGAATTACATTGTTCTATTAACATATGAAAATTGTTAACGTAGTTGCTCTGAGATAGTCAGGTACAAAAGTATATCTCAGCAAAAAAATTTTCTTTTATCAAAAATTAAATAATATATTACTATTCTTCAGTCATTGTATTTGTATACCACTTGTTTTTTTGAATTTGAAATGCTTATGTTGTAGCAATTTAAAAGAATTGTTGAAAAAGCGTTGTGAAAACGTTGTAAAATGATGTTTTTAAATTATCTATCAAAAACGGCGTGGTCAATAACTTTTATTTCTTATTAAATATGATTTGTAATTTTGTATTAAATAACATATTAAATTCTTATCAAATTCCTTTGACACGTTTTCATTTTATTAAAAAAAAAAACAGAGTTTTCCCATAAGAGCCCGTATTAAAATTACAAAACTTAGAAATCGTTTTCCTCAAAATTGGGATGGTCAATTTTTCTTCGGTAAGGGCTCGTATTATTCGTATTGGATTAAATAAATATCTAGAGAAGTTTCGTTAAATTCCTTTGAAAAAATCGTTTTATCGACTAACTACCTTAATTTTATCAGTTTGATTTAGTTATTTCGTTCATACTAAATCGTTGTCACAATACACAATTTTAGTTAAATCAGCTATACAATTTATGTACTTTAACAATTAAGGCGTTCATTTATTTTAGCGAAATGAGCGTGAGAGACAATCTAAATAAATGATAGAATTGAAAAAATAAATCTATATTATTAAATTACCATTATCGGTTAATTAAATTAATCAATAAAAGTGATTTTTTTTGATTATATACGTTAATTTAGAAAACTATTCAATATACTTACCTATCGACTACCCATAACCTGTAATAACACTCAATAAAAAAATATGACATTCTTAAATTATGTAAATAAAATAAGCGATAAAAATAGAAAAGTGGTAATTTATTAATTTTCGATAGGTTTGAGCGTTACTTACCACTTACTAATACCACTTTATTTAAAGTCTTAATTGTCTGTGACATGTTTCGGCCCGTATGGCCATTGACGAACAGTATACTATATTTAGAATAGAATAGAATAGATTTTTCCAAACAACGGTACAATATTTTACAAAGATTTTTATGTAAATATAATACGTGACTTAAATCTAGGTACCTACAACTAGTGCTTAACCCTAACCTAACATGTACAATACTAAATAATTACAATACATGAAAAAACTTAATTAATAGTGACTCGATACAAAGGAAAATTTTCAAAAAATATTTAAACATGAATAATTAAAAATAAATAAAAACTTAACCTAAAAATACTTACGCACACATTTTCTCTTCATTTACTCCGTCCGCACGTAGACATTTGACTGCCCCCCGGGGCCGAGGGCAATCACGGTGGGGAGATATCCATCGGCAGGATGAACTTCTTGCTCCGCTTGGACAGTGTCTTTGAAGGCAGGAACATGTCAGCAATTCGGTCGTTATGGTGAAGACGGTATCTGGCCAGGTGACGTGAAGTTAGTGACATAATGTAGTCAAGAACAGGTTCAACGCCTGATTCTTGATGTAGTTGACGTACCGGGGTACGTCGCGGGGCGTTGAGAATAAGTCGAAGTATCTTGTTCTGGAACAGTTGCCAGATGAAGCAGTGCACCACACAGGTGCGGCGTATGTGACGATGGGCCGGATGCACGTCTTGTACAGCTGTATCTTCTTCGCCGTCGGGATGACATTGGAGATCAGTAGGGGCCGCAGTCTGGCAGCAGCACATTCGCCGGCGATTCTACATCGTGTTACAGCGGTCCTGAATGTCAACTTGCGGTCAAGGTACAGACCGAGATACTTGATGACGGGTGACGTGGTGATTCGGGAGTCGCCGCATCGAAGTTGGGAACGTGAAAGTAGCCTGGAGTGCGTGAAGACGGTCGCTTCCGTCTTGTTGGAGTTGACTTTCATGCGGTTTTCCTGGGAGTAGTCCTGGAGGGTGGTGAGCGCCTTTTCAATCCGCCTACCAGCAGTCGACTGGTTCGCTCTCGTTGATGAGGTGAAGACGGCAGTATCATCAGCGTACAGGGCGATCTGGACCTTGGGTGGCATCTTGGGGATGCCGCTGATGTATAAGCTGAACAAGACTGGCCCAAGGATCGAACCTTGGGGCACGCCTGCTGGTATCTGGAGGACGCTGGACTTGGCGTCGCCGCTTTCGACATAAAAGCTCCGGTTGGTGAGGTAGTTCTGGATGATTTTGGTGATATACATTGGTACCATGATGTCCCATGGTACATCATGGGACTGCAGCTTGACGATGAGGTTAACGTGCCATACATTGTCGAAAGATTTCTCGATATCGAGAGATACCAGCGTCGTGTTCAGCTTCTTGCGTAATCCGCGGGTGATGTGGTTGGTAATCCTACCGAGCTGGTGCGTCGTTTAATGACCGGATCTGAAACCAAATTGATCATTTGGGATTAATTCGTGTTCTTCTATGTGTGATAGAAGGCGTATGGATGACTTTTTCAAGGAGTTTGCTGATCGAGGGAAGCAGGCTAATAGGTCGGTAGCTGGTGGGCAGGTTGGGTGGTTTTTCCGGTTTGGGAAGAGGAACAACTTTTGCCACTTTCCACTGTTGCGGAAAATAGCTGAGTTGTAAACAACTGTTGAGGATGTGTTTCATCTGAAGAAGAGCTTTCTTTGGCAGCTTTTTTAGGTGCCGGTTGGAGATGGTGTCGGCGCCGGGGCCTTACGATTCCTTGCTTTCCTAATGTGTTTAATGATCTCCCCCACAGTTGTGGGTTTGATAGTAGTCGGCAGGACAAACGCATTCGCTACTTCGGCTGCTGCTCGTCCAATACCCGCGCTTTCACGTGGATGTGGCAGTTGCTCTCCGATGCGGTGCGCCTCCTGGAATGATTCCGCGATTAGTTGGATTTTCTCCGAAGAATCTGTAACTAACAAATTGTCTTTGTTTAATTCCGGTATTGTCGCGTCACGTGGTTTGAACGAGCGAATTAGCTGCCAAAAGTCCTGGTTGGAGTCAATCCGCTGTTTAGCGTAGTCGTTAAATAGTCGTTCGTGTTCGTCGCGTATTTTGTCACGTATCTGTCTGATTAGGTCCGTCTGTAAGTCCTTGTAATGTATCTGTCTTGTCCGCTGGTACGTCTGGAAGCTCAAAAAACTAGCTTTTTGGAATAATTTCCCAAAATTCAAAATTTTTGTTTACACCATTGGAAAGAGGAGAAAAAATTACCAAAAAAAGGTCTTTAGACTATTATTAAATGTCAACTAGTTTCCAAGAAAAACTAATTTTTATAAATGAAAATTCGATAGTGGTATATACGGCGACCATTTATAAAAGTTAGTTTTTCTTGGAAACTAGTTGACATAGAATAATAGTTTAAAGACCTTTTTTATGTAATTTTTTCTCCTCTTTCCAATAGTGTAAACAAAACTTTTGAATTTTGGGAAATTATTCCAAAAAGCTCGTTTTTTGAGCTTCCAGACATCGGACGTGCCTAAAAAAATATTAGTGGGTAAAAAACCATTATTTTTGCTCCAGATTATTTTAGTTTACATCTTTAGGATAAATTAAAAAAAAAATACTACGGTTACTGCTATGCCTTTGGTCAATAATCACTTTTAAAGATTTTTTGTTTATCGATTAAAAAATGTCTCAAAATTTAAGTCTAACAAAGCATTACATTGAAACATGAAGTAATAATTAACCAAATTTATTTTTCTGTAATCTCCTGACTTTTCTGAACATTTTGATGAAAAAATTATTGCTTTATGTTAAATATTACAGAAGTTATGGATTTTTTAATATAATAACGTCACCGAAAGTGATATCACAGAAACATCATTTTAACCCTATTTTGCTAAATTTCAAAAATTCATAACTTGAAAACTATTAGAGATAATTTTTTTAAATTTTGTACAGATGATTAGGATGGTTAAATAAACAAATAAAAAATTTTCAGCTAAATCTGAGGTCATGGGTGACATGACCTGGATGAAGTGGCGTGTAATGACCCGGAACCAACAAACAGTTTTGACAATCTGTGTGGATACTGAATTTAATACAAACTTATATGTATTGTTGGTAAATGAATATACTTAATTTAACGTTTTTATATTGTTAGTTGATAAATTTTAAGGGTTGTTGCATCCAATTCTTCAATGCTTCAATTTCAATCACATTATATAGTATATTCAACCAAACATATAGATTATAGGTAGTTGAAACAAATATTTCAATTATTTCATGTCTAGTATTTGGAGCAAACAATATTATTGAACTCAAAATATATTTAATTCTACAGTCTATTTTATAGTCAGTCCAAATAAATATTTCTAAACATGACCATATCGCTAATTTTACTATATCGATTTCTCTGAGTGATAAATACACTGAACGATTAACACGTTTTGAAATTTTGCACACGTCTTTCTCGAAGCTACGTATTCCAAAACGACCCGAGTAGAAATTAAAGAGGATAAACCTTAACTTGGTCTAGGCCGGACCTGTCTCATCAAGGGTTTTTCCTATTAAATTGTTCGAATAGGCCCGGATCAGGGTTGGATTAGGATTGTATTACCAAAATCTAATCAAGGATTTTCCTACTTGTCTGATTTAGTCCTGGCCTGATCCCACCCTATTTTATCTCCTTATTAGGACCTTATTATGGTTCTCCCGATCTGGTCCTGATATCATCTCCTTATCAGGGCTACACTGAAGTTTGCCTGATTCGGCCCTGATTTTATTTCCTTGTAAGCGCCATATGAAACTAACTGATCCGGTCCCGATTCTTAGATTGTTAAAATTTCAGGCTTATAAATTCAAGCTTATAAATGAAAAGTGATTAAAGAAACCTCAGCTCCTCATTTTAAAAGATACATATTTCTGACGAAATTCCACAAGGTAAATTCTAATTACGATAGAGTAAAAACATACTTCATGAATGATTTCCTTTTTTGTCACTCAATTTCAATTCAAGTGATGATTATGTGTTGGAAATAAATACTTATCTGCTTTTTTTTGTTAAATAATATGAAAGTTTATAGTTTATTTAGTTATCTTTTTTCTAATTTGTAAGTACCTATAGTATATTTTATAGTATATTTTGTCTCGCGTCTTCACGTAGGTATGTATATTTACATGGTATTACATTTGTATGATTACGAGCATTACTAATATGCCGACAATGACAGTTCGCTCAGCGGGATTAATTACAATTAAATCATCCAATTTATAAATTTTAAAAACTGATTTTGAAATTTTTTTGTTGTTTGACAAGTTAAAACATAAACAGTATATGTTATGTGGGTAGTTATATACAATATAATGAGAAGTACGAGTACAGAGACCAAACAGAGACGATAGAGAGACAGTCTCAGTGTTTTCTTGTTAAAAAGAGTTGTTTTTGAAATAAAATATTTCTTCATTTGATATATACATGTTTGTATTAAATTTTTATGACTAATTTATGTATTAGCCACTAAATTGACCTAAATTGTTAATTCTGTTTATAAATATTTTTGTTTTTTATAAAATTGTAAACAAAAATTGATTGAATTAGTAAGAGTAGTTTAGTATCATAAAGCTACTAGCTAGTTCTTATATAGACTACTTTTTTATGTAAATGTTGGTTAAATTTAACTAGAATGGTGTGAGTGTCGATCAGTTATTTTGGTTTTTGATCTGGGATACAGCGAGAAAAATTCCTGACTTTAAAAGTGGTATTTACCTATAAAATTGGTGTCTAAAAAACTTTCAGGGTTTATATATGTATAATTGAGTACGGACTCCGTATAATTTTGATACGAGGACTATGTTTAAGGCATTATATCACTTTGGGAAAAATTTTTTATTTTTTTTTGTTTTTAACGTCGAAAACGTTCATGGAGACTTATTTCAAATTTCAAATGTAACGATACTGTTAGAGTAGTTCTATACTAATGCTAAAAATTTAAAATTTGGTGTGAATGTCGGCCTTGTTAACTTCCCATTGGAAGTTATTGTAATGGGTTCGATTTTACGAATCGCTAATATGGACATATCTCCACGTTTCAAGGTCACTAGAATCTGAATCCATCGTTTTCAGCCTGGTGTCTGTGTGTGCGTTCGCTAGTTTGTTCGTTCGTTCGTGAATTTTTTTTCGTCTGGCATATCTCGAGAACAAATGATGATATCAAATCCGGACTGATTTCATTAGATGCGTAATTAAAAAATGAAGACCGGATAACGTCTTCAGCAAATTCGGATTAGCGGCTTGTTTTTTGTGATAAAAAAACGGAATTAAGTTCACAACATAGATCATATAGATTTGTTACCATGTCTTTATTATATAATGGCCTAAAAATCTAATTGGCGTTAAAAATGCCAGCAAATTACTATAAAATTAAAAAAAAACAAAAAACCAAAAAAAAAAAAAAAAAAAAAAACAAAAAAAAAACAAAAAGAAACACGAAATAAGAAACTTGTTACGAAATATGTTTTGTCTCGCATATTTTGAAAACAAATGATAATATCATTTGTTTAATAAGGCTCCCCACTCTTAGCGGCAGAGGGCGAAGTCCTTGGTGTGGTGCAAGGGGTAAAGTCTCTATTGGGGGCCTAGGGGAGGAGCCCCTTGCAATGAAAAAAAAAAAGATTTATGTACAGTAGTCCGTAGTCTTTAAGGACACCCAATGGAAAGTTGACAGTGTGGGTAGACCTGTCCCCCCAAATTTTTTAAAAAGAAATTTAGAAAAATTTTTGACTAAAATATTTTCATTATTTCTATATTTTTTATATAATTTTCTAAATATGCATATATATGTGTGCAAATACATATTTATATGCATGCGTATATGTATTTAATATAAATAATATTATAGTAACCTAAATAAATTAAAAAATAAAGAAACCTATATATAAAATGTTAACTTTAAATAATTCCCAAACATTAACTATCGGTTCCAGGGAACCGCATCTTTTTTTTTATTGGCTTAAATGATGTATTAGTATCTCTAGAAGGACATTCAAAAGGAATTATAACTCTGGAAAAATTATAAAAATCGTTTTGAATCCGATTTTTGAAACAACTTCGAGTGGTTGAAAACGTTTAAAGCGCCGGCCCGCTGCGCACAGCATTTTGGAATCTCGCAACTTGGTCAGTAACTTTGTTTTCATTACTTTATTCCATTACTGCATAAATGATATGTATTATATTAACACACAAAACGGTAAAAACGTTTTAAAACGTTTCCGTGGAATCCTTTATATGAACTTTCTTTTATTCTTCAAATGAAGACTGTATTTTTCCTATTCAATAACCATTAAGGAACGAAAACATAGTTGGCAGGATACAGACTCGAAATTTGTGTCGATCGGTGTACTCAATAAAATTCAGAACAATCAAATAATCAAAAAAGAATATAAGAGTGATTAATATATGTAGTATAAAAAAATTTTTTTGTTAATTCTTTTTTATTTTAAATAATGTTTTAAAAAATTTCTGACAATGCATTGCAGAAATGTGTAGCTATTTTCTATTGTATCTGAATATTTGACATATTAGTAAAATTATTAATAAAGAAGTTCATAAGAAGTGAGGACCATCTATTTCAATCAATTTAGAAATAGAACAAAAAACTACGATTATTTCTTTAGAAAGCGCGTCATTTAGAAATTATAACCACCCTGTGTTGATGAAAAAATCCAATTAATATGTCCGCTTTTGTTTTAGCCGTAGTTTCAATTTCCAAGTAACACTGGGTTTCGACAGTGTTTAGTAATGTAAATTTGAGCAAAGGAAAATAAAAAAGCTACTTTTCCCCCAAGAGAATCTTCTTAATCCTGTAATGTTACATTTTTTTTTATAAGAGTTCAAAAACTGAATGTATATACTGTCGCCAGTCAGTAATTTATCATTATTAAATGTAAAATACCCATTTTTTCGTAAAATGCCCTAAATGCAGAAAAAAAGTTTGACATTTCAAATATAATTGTCTATCTTTTAATATAAATAATAAAATTCCTCTAAAAGAAATTTATAAATAAAACATTATATTATATTTATTTTATTTATATCAAAATATACACTATAGCCAGAATCTCATTAGTGTCTTCTTTTTCGATACAATATTTATTCTACTACATTATATTTAATTCATATTGTACGTCATCAAATGTTTAGTGAACTAGTACTAGGTAAGTGGGGTTTAAATTTAACAGATCTGAGCGTCACTTTATGGTGTTCCATATTTTCTATTAATAAAATAAAACACTTTTCTTTGCAAAAATACGACTTTTATTGTGTTAAAAACTCCTATGACATGTTTCGATTCAATATGATCATTACCAAACAAGTCTGTAAATCGCTATTACTATAAGATTGCATTGGCAGTAACTGTATATTGTGATGGTGGACAGTGTTGTCAAATTGGCTCATCAAAATTCCCTGAATATTAGTTAAAATCTTTTCAAAAATACCTACATTATAGTGGAATCGGAGTAAGTCTCCAAAAAATGGAAGACATTATTTAACGTACATGGAATACATAAGCGGCATACGAGTAATCCAAAAATAGCTAATGCCTAAGGTAGGCAACATTTCGAAAAATAGTTTTCTCTAAAAATAAAACAGTTTACATATAAGTAAAAAAAGGAAAATTTAGCAAAAAAACTAAAAGTTTGAACTTTTAAATTAAAACTTATTTGATTTTTAGTTTAATAGAACTAAATAAAATAAAAAAAAATTATTGCTTTGTTATCTTTAAGAACTTGTTTATTGTATTTTTTATGTCACCGAAGGATGACATATTAATCTCATTGTGTGATTATAGTGGGGGGAAAATTAATAATAATAATAATATATAATATAATAATTATAGAGATGTACGTGCATATACTGAATAAACGCAAGATGGTTGTATTCTCACTGTATTATAGTGTTGTACATGCATATATTGAATAAACGCAAGAGGGCTGTATTCTCACTGTACTTAAAAAACGAGCCAAAAAATCATAAATTAACACTTTCACTGAGGTGACATTACTTAGTGCGTGTCAAAAACACGCACTTGACGAATTTTTATATTTATACAATAAAACGACACAATATTGATTGTATACTATATTCACCCAAAGAATTCCTAGCTATAAAACAAAACCACCTGACTAAATAAATTTTTATTGGTTGAAATTTCCAAAATGGACGGACACATAAAGTACAATTTAGTTGACGCCCAGACTATGTTTCATGAAGTTGGTACAAGCGATTACGCAGAATTGGTAATATGTGAATTGGGAGGATTTTAATATTTCTTTTTTTTTTAAATTTTAGTATATTTTTTTTAGATTACTTTATCATTTCAGTATTATCTTAAAAAAATTTAAATAACAAAATATACCTATTATTTATTTTGATTAGTTGCATACAATTTCATTTTTATAATATTGCACAAAATATTAAAATATCTACATAACTTAATTATAAACAAGATTAGTAAATAAACCTAAATTTTAGTAAAGATTTAAATACTTATCCAGTTTAATAAAGTTGTTTTATTTAATTTTATTGGTAATTATGTACTGTTAAGATATTTGAATATATCGCTTCAGTTTGAACAAAGCACGATGACTGATGTTCTGTGGAAGTCTCCTACGAGCCTATTGCTGTTGTTTGGTGTTTTGCATTTAGGAACTGTTTCGGTGAATATAGTATAGTGATTGTTGCCCTTATATACATATAATGTATAATAAGCGAATTTAGTAAAATATATAAGTACGTATTTATCTAAGTATTAGTAACAAAAGGATACATTTCTTTCTTGTTGGTTAATTTAAAATTGATTGTTGATTGAGTCCCATTATTTTTAATAAGGATAACAAATATATTTTCTTAAATTTAAAAACGTCTAAATTCCCCACAGTTTGAAAATTTCCATCGGAAAAAAAATTATACTTCTAAAATTTCCTCCAGCAATATCCCTCCTCGAAATATTACTAAGTATAATTTCTGCCATCTTTGTGCGTATGGTAATTATTAAAAAAATACCTCAAAAGCCTTATGATTCAAAAATTAGTGGCACAATTAAACTAATTTTGAGCACTTGTAAAAATTGCATGTACACTGAGAAAAAAATACAGTAATTTTTACTGAAATTTCTGGTAAAAAATTACTGAGCTCTCTGGTAATGCGGACATAAGTGACAAGCTAAGCAAAAAGTACGATAATTTATAGTAAAAATTGTAAATTACCCTAAAGCTCAGTAAAAATTACCGTATTATTTATAAATAAGGTTTTTTTTTTTATTTATTAATAAATAATTGAATTAAAATAGTTTAAAAGGATATTGATAGAAGGGTAAGCATTAAAATCAAATTATTAATATAGAAAAAATTTTTTGTGGTTTTTTATTATTTGTGGAAAAAAATATATAAATTCTTTATTTGACATATTACATGATAAAACAATAGGCACATTACAATAATTTGTATAAAAACATATTTCAATTAACATATCAATACATATTAAAAAAAAACATACAAGAATTAAAATAAAAACTAAACAAAAATTCATGAAACACAACAAACAAACACTTCATAAACATCCATTCATGATGGTTGTTATTGCACAACTGAACTGAACGAAACCTGCTTAGTTGCTATGCCTGTAACACGTGTTGGTCGTGTTAAGCGGGTTCTACACGATGCTACGAACGTTCCTTCCAACGTTCGATCGAACGTTTGAGGCAATTAAGTTCGATAGTTGATGCGACGAATGTATCTGCTACACGGTGAATCGAATGTTTGATCCAATACGAATGATGATGTGTTGGTACTCAGTCGACAACGCTGTTATCTGTCTGATGTTATCTCTAATGTTATACACTGATATTGTCTCTCTTCACATGAACGAGTCGTGCGCAACCAACGAACGCAACCAACACTGACTTTCAAACGTTCGAAGCATCCCTTTGACTCGGTGCAAGAATACCGACATCGAACGGGACACGACCAAATGCGAATGTTTGACGCTCGACATTGGACACTCGTAGGTTCGAACAACGGCTACACGATGCTATGAACCATCCAACGTCGAATGTTGGAAGGTGTTCGTAGCATCGTGTAGCAGCGGCATTAGACAATGCTCAGTGCGCTTGCGTGCTTGTTTTATTTATTCTCATGTCTGTGTGATGCTTGGTTGCAATGATATGTGAGAGGGATGAAATGCACAGCGACTCAGTATAATTTTACAAAAAATTAAGTAAATTTTCCCGGTGTCCACATGAAATTTTACTAGCCCATCGAATTTTACGCAGCTTTATAGGAAAAATTCTTAAGGTGTACAGGAAAAATTTTCAAATGAATCGTAAAAAATAATGTTTGAAACGCATTTTTTATATTTTTGCTTAATAATTTCCTACGGACTGGTCACTTAAGACTCGTTTACCGGAGGCAGCTCAGTAATTTTTACTGGAATTTTTTCTCTGTGTATTTAAAAAAAAAGAAAAAATCGCAAAATGAAAATTCAAAAATTTATTCTTTATTATTCTATAAGCAAACTGATAACATTTGCACTTTGACGGTCATAACCTGTAATGACAAAACGTCCTAGTACACTATTTTGACAATTTTATATGGAATTGTTGACGTCCTACGACGTGGTGTGTAATTTAGTAAGGTTTCACTTGACGTCTTATAACATCAATGATTGTCAAGATGTTAAAATTGCAGCGAAAAAAATCTTAGTTTCCTTTTTTTATTTTTTTTATTTTTTTTTAAATAAAAGTATAGTGTAATAACGTTTATTATTATTATGATGTGAGTGGAGGACAAGGAAAGTGGTGTGAGGGCTAGGATTTGGTAGATATACATCTGGTAGATATATAAACAAAGTCCAATACATTTAGGATCCAAGGTAAATTTAATATTTTTGTCGAAAATCTGTATAATATAAATATACTACATATAACGTATAAGTACATTATTTTGCGTACTTAATTTATTTGTGTATATCTTAATACACTTTGTGAATGCCTCTAATTCATTATTTACCTGTGCATTATAATATCCACTCCAATTAATAATCCAAACATCTTGGCGATAAAGATACTTATCTGACTATAATCTTTACCGAACATGTATGTATTTATCCAACTGAAGAGGAATGTAAAATTGTTTTTGCTCCATTCTTTTCCACAAAATAAATAAATAACAAAAATAAAAATGAAAATAATATTAAAATAATGTAAATTTATTCATTATTCCATTTTGATTCAAAAAAGAACAATTTATAGTAGAAAATATAAATTATGAGTCTAAAAATGTGAATACAATTGAATATATACATACATGTAACCATTATTTATATACGAGTGATGTTAAGCGCCCTCTATTGGGGCCGTGTTGTGCTACTTTGTATTACGTACCTATAATGTGTACCTATGTATGCGGATAAATTAAATATGTACTTTTCAAAAACATACAGACATATATATTTTTTATGTATGTATATTTATAGTGGATATCGTGCATATTACTTACTAGCCGTACCCGCGACGTCGTTCGCGCAAAGATGAGAAGTATGTAAGTGTAATAATTATACAGAACTTGCAAAGAATAATAATTTTTGTGTAATGCATGCACAATAAATTATGCTCAAAATGGTTTTTCTATTTTCCCATGGGAATGAGGAATTTTCCCGGAGTAAAAAGTATTTTAAATGTTGACTCAGGTAATAAGTTATCATCATACCAAATTTTATTAAGATCCGTCCAATAGTTTTTGCGTGATGCGTGAACAGACAAACAGACAGACAGACAGACAAAAATTCTAAAAATAGCTGTTTTGGTATCTGCATCGATAACTATTTACAGTACCAGTAGAATTTTCAAAAAATATTCCATGTACAGAAATGGTCTCGTTACAATTTTATTATATTTATAGATGTAGTATATGTAACAAAAATGCATGCATATGAACCGTTGGCGCATGAGTCAAAAACAATTTGTATAAAAAGAATTATTATGAAAATATTTATGTCGTAGATGATTCAATGCAACTCACGGTAATTCAATATGTTAATGTAATTCAAAAAGTAAGATCCAGTTTAAAGTAGCAAAGTATTTCTATTTGTTACATATTCTAATTGCTTTTCTATTGGATACAATTATGCATATGCAGTTCAAGCAACAGGAAAAATTTGATTTTTCGTTTTTTTTTTACCATCGATTATCATAATCTCGTTTATTTATTGCATTTTCTTGGAATAAGTCCTGCCAAAAATATTTCTATAAAATTTCATTAAACTCGGAGCATTTTGAAAATTATGTAGAAATTTACCTCAAGTGCAATCTATGGCTCTCTGCCATCTTCATTTTATATGTCTAGGTGCTTACGTTATGGTCCTGAGATGATTCTGTCTATGTAAATGTCAGGGTTGTCACCTAATGCTATTTTGCCGGGACAGTCGAGATTTCGATGGTGGAATTCGGCGTTTCGAAATTTTACCAATTTTTGTGTCGATTTTTTATTACATGTGAAATATCAAAATGTATGCGATCGGTCCCTTTAGTAAGTGAAGCAAAGCTATAGAGAACTTAATACTGGCAAGCCAGAGAATTTTTGCATATGTAAGTGCAAAAACTACAGAACAGAAGTAATCAAAAATACATGTGGTCGAATTACCAGTTTATTAAGTAAGTACTGAAAAATACGTGAATCATTATCGGAAAGTAAAAATTTGTATTTTCATGATAAAATAAACATAAAAAAGTATTTGAAATCAATAATAATATGCAATATAATCCACCTTATCTTTTTCATCCTTATATGTTTTAAATATCACACATATTTCGGAAAAGCGCAAAAATCCGTATCTCTTAATTTTTTATACTCTATTTATGATGGTGAAAAGTTCTTACATTGAACCACTTACAAGTAAAGGTCTTGAAGTGATAATTCCCGATTTTGATGAAATCTTGGTAGGTGTGTAGAACACAAAAAAATAACAGACACGTATTTTTCTTTATCTACCAAAAACGCCATTTAAGGGGTGAAATCCACCCCCAAAGTTGGGGTAAAAATTTAATTTTGTCAAATTACTCGAAAACTATATATAACAGATAGAAAAAAAGTTTAAATTTACACAACCCTTCATTTATAAAGGTCTTCCTACTGATGTACTCAAATCCAGGGTCGGACCTACTGGAGGGGCCTTGACTATAAAATTGGGGGTAAAATTTGAAATAGGGTGAATATGGTTGGACCAATCAAAATATTGATATCAAATATGAAAACTACATCAAAAATACTAGTTTACCTGTTTTTGCTAAAAGCCGTTACGTTAAAGTTAAAAGCTCAAATATTAATCTAAAATCTTACATGTGCACTCAATATTTTACTTATAATATCTTTAAAAATAACTTCTTAAGTCGTTTTTATTTATTGTATTTATACCTACAATTAATATTTAAACAAAAATATTGGATAAAATTTTATTATAATGTTATTCGTGCAATATTAAGGGCTCTATATAAGTTCCGGTAGCTCTAGTTAATATTAGAAGCTGTTGAAATATTTTAAATATTTTGAAATATTTTATCGGTAGAGGCAAAATTTAAATTGACGTAGCATATAATTGTTTTAGAGCTTGAAAAATATACAGGGATATTAACCTATTGCCATATAAATCCAGGATCGTAGTTATTAGCGGGTTTTCTATTATCAGTGTCGAATTTAATTATTTTATAAACAGCATATATATAAATATTTTATACATATTATACAATTTAATATATACATAGTACCTAACAAATTTCATTTTACAGTATAAATTATTCTTTTTAAGCATTTCAATCCAGCATTTTTATTAACTAGTAAAATAGTACTCTAAAGGACATGT
This sequence comes from Brachynemurus nebulosus, assembly GCA_035578155.1. Classification (NCBI taxonomy): domain Eukaryota; kingdom Metazoa; phylum Arthropoda; class Insecta; order Neuroptera; family Myrmeleontidae; genus Brachynemurus; species Brachynemurus nebulosus. Next base: position 41,951,732 of record JAPWDM010000001.1, on the reverse strand, counting down.
AATATTACACGATCACTATTAAAAATATAAAAGGTTTCATTCTAAAAGTATTACTCGCATATCTGTGAAATAATTATGATCTGAACAGAATTCACCAATGCTGGGAAATCAAAAGTACGTTGTGCTAAAAATTAGATACAGTAAATATTTAATTTTTTCAATAACCTCCTACACTTCGATATTTTATGCGCATGAAAACGTACAGCACATCGGCTATACGTACTTGCCAACAAAAGAAGAAACACATATTTTAAAGGAGTTACTCAACCCATTTCCTTTTGTTGCCAAGTAAATATCGTTAGTATCAGCGTAAGAGACATATTTTTTCAAATAATAGAAGTTGTACTGATTACTTATTTATCCCATTTGTTTTGCAACTGATGAAACTATATATATCGCAGTGCAAATTTTATCAAAAAATTTTACTGACGACCCCGCTAATAACTACGATCCTGGATTCATATATGGCAATAGGTTAATATCTCTGTCTATTTTTTTAAGCTCTAAAACAATTATATGCTACGTCAATTTAAATTTTGCCTCTACCGATAAAATATTTCAAAATATTTCAACAGTTTCCAATATTAACTAGAGCTACCGGAACTTATATAGAGCCCTTAATTTTGCACGAATAACATTATAATAAAATTTTATCCAATATTTTAGTTTAAATATTAATTGTAGGTATAAATACAACAAATAAAAACGATTTAAAAATTTATTTTTAAAGATATTATAAGTAAAATATTGAATGCACATGTAAGATTTTAGATTAATATTTGAGCTTTTAACTTTAACGTAAAGGCTTTTAGCAAAAACAGGTAAACTAGTATTTTTGATGTAGTTTTCATATTTGATATCAATATTTTGGTTGGTCCAACCGTATTCACACTATTTCAAATTTTACCCCCAATTTTATAGTCAAGGCCCCTCCAGTAGGTCCGACCCTGGATTTGAGTACATCAATGGGAAGACCTTTAAAAGTGAAGGGTTGCGTTAATTTAAACTTTTTTTCTATCTGTTATAGTTTTCGAGTAATTTGACAAAATTAAAATTTTACCCGAACTTTGGGGGTGGATTTCACCCCTTAAATGGCGTTTTTGGCAGATAAAGAAAAATACGTGTCTGTTATTCTTTTGTGTTCTACACACCTACCAAGTTTCATCAAAATCGGGAATTATCACTTCAAGACCTTTACTTGTTAGTCTATACAAGAAAATTTACTCCCATTTTCTCCCCTCCAGCCCCTCTTGTGAACTGGATCCCAGTTTAAGCTATAGGTACAGGTATAGGTTTTTCAACGAGTAGCATTTCCTCAATTTCAAATTTAGCTCTGTCTCTTATAGTTTTCGAGATATCTTAATGAACACGATTTGAACCCCCAACTTTAGGGATTGGTTTCACTCCGTAAAAGTGGACGATGGCCAATAAAAACAAATTACGGCTTCCTTATTTTTTCCTTTTCTACACACTATCTACTTAGGTGAAAATTGCAACGTAGTTTTCACCTAAGAGAATATACTTATCATTTTTTTGGTAAGTGACAATAAAATAGAATATTTGCGAAAAAGCTACCTTTATCTTCATTTTTCGAGCAATTACGTTTCGCGGTAATATCAGTAACTATCATATTTTAGTTATCAAATATCCTTAACATTTTCATTGCCAAGCTAAAAATACTGGAGTAGGTAAAGTTGCTCCCAAATGCTTCAGTAGTACTTTGTTTTTGTTTTATTGTTATATATTAAGTTAGGCTTTAATCTAGGAAACTTAATATATAACAATAAAACAAAAATTGATAAACTTAAAAAATCGGGTATCTACAAATTAAATTGCCATGATTGTAATGGTTTTTACATCGGTCAAACTGGCAGAAACTTTGAAACCCGGAGAGCAGAGCATTTCAGGAAATCCAACTCTGCTTTTGCGAGGCATTTAATACACACCGGACATATACCAGAACGGGAAATTGCAATGTTATACGAGGCAAGCAAAGGACGGAAGTTAATAATCTTAGAAGCAATCGAAATAAATAAGCGTAGCTCCGATCACCTTTTAAATGATTACACCGATATTTACAGTTCAACTTTTTTTTCAATATTATAACTTATTTAAATTTTAATTTCTGTTTAAAACAGTATTCACTGTATTATTGTATTTTTGTCAATTTCGAGTTCAATTTTTTGTCACGTGTTTGTTTGCCTCTTGTCACATGTAATGTAATCTTGTTTTTCTTGATTTTTGAATTCTTCTACCACTCCTACCCCTTCCACTTCCACATCACATACCACTCCCCTCTTCATAAGTATAGGTAGATAAAATTAGTATATAAGGGCATGTATCGAATGTAATTTTTATTCTGTTTGAAAATGAACTGACGGTTCGAAACAATATTGTCACAGTTTCAAAATAAAAGTGGTATTTTTGCGAAGTAAAATATTTGTTTATTATTTAAAGATATGGAATACCATAAAGTAACACTTAAATCTATTAATATTAGTTTAGTTAGCTTTAACAATATACTATGTATGTATAATATCTAAATTAAATTATTATTATTCATAGTTGTGATGTTCATGGATTTTTGTAGAGTTGTGTATATCCAGGATGTTAGTGAATAAGTGCGAAAGATATTAACAGGTGATTGTTGAGGTTCTTTTATGTAAAAAAGTTCATACAAACCCAGGTCCGAAAACGCTTAGTTTCCAAGATACAGGGTCTTCAGTTTCTCGCCTTTTTTAATATTTTTCTAAATATTATTGACACATTAAAGTTTGGGACACGCTATGACTGGATAAATACCCATATTCTGAAGTGGAGAGAATATTTTCACTCAAACAGTGGCGTCCGTACAACCATGTGATGATATATATTTTTGAAAAAAGCACGCCAATGATTTTTTCCAATACGAAAACTTTTTTTTTGAATGTCCTATAAATTGTTGATAAAAATTACCTCTTAGTATTTTGTCGCTTATGTGGCCGCTTTCAAGATAAAAAATAATTTCCAGTTATTTCCGCCCGTATCGGTTTCTACCATAAAACCGGTACGGGCGGGCTATCTAATAGCCCATCTACTCCGTCTCTTGGAAACTAAGCATTTTCGGACCTGGGTTTATAATTATGAACTTTTTTACATAAAAGAACGTCAGCAATCACCTGTTAAAATCTTTCACACTTATTCACTAACACACTGTATACCAGTATAATTCTGTTTTTAATTGCTTCAATAGAAAAACATGTGTTAACCCCCTGCAGAGTAGGGAGCAACTTTACATAGATCATTAAGAGATCTGGGAGCGAGATTACTTTGTAAAAATGGTCAAGGGAGCGAGTTTACCTTCGCCCAAAAATATAAACTCTGTAAGATGGCCAAATATTTTATGTTAAATAAGTAAGTTCTTATATTTGTCATGTGATGTAGCGTGATTGGCCATATAGTAAAATAGCCGTATTACGCGATATCGCTTGACCGGCAATGAATGTGTTAAGAAAAAAGTAAAGGTAAAACGGACAGATAATAACATCTCATTTTTTTAAAAATTATTATATCGGTAACTATCAGTTTTAGAAACGGTATTGAGGAAACAATAAATTTTAAGGAAACAATTTAGTATTTTTTGTGGGAACAGAATTTAATTTTATTTAGAATTATATTTTGCCTCAAGGTGGTGTAAAAACTAAAGTCGTCTCGTTAAATAAAAGTGACGGAGTAAATGATCGTATATTAAGAACAGAATTTCATTAACTTTAAGTATTTTTTGGGATATCGAGTTCTAAGAAAGTAAAATAGTTGACGATTATTTTCAGCTGTGTATAAAAATGTATATTTAAGTAAATTAAAAATAAAACACCAATATAAATTTTAATATTTAACTTAAAAGCCCCTATACCGGAACACTATTTTTAGGTGTGTAATTAAACTGGCTTATAAAAATTGACAAATAAATTAAACACCATTTTTTTTTTCTTTAATAAGCAAGAAAGAAAGTTTTCTTAATCCAATGAATATGTTTTTAAAAAAAAAATACAACCCAAAAACTTTTATTTATTAATGTTTTTCTTTTACAAAATGTCGACATCTATATCCAAACAAAGAAATATTAATGACACTAGGAGCTGGGAACCGATATACAAACAGACGTGTAATATGAGTAATATGACACACAGAGTGACATCTAGACGTCAAAGTAGGAGATATAGAATGGTTTAAGTATCAGACGTAAATAAAGGATCAAAATACTCTGTATTCAACAAAAATTGTTTAATATATATGTGTATTTCTTTAACTAAGTAAGGAAACATTAAATGCAAGGTGAATTTAAATTGAAAAATAATCATTCTATTAATAATATTTTTTGTTATCAGAGGTTTCTTTCAGAAATAATTTCATTAATAAATAAATGTCAAAACTGTTCCAGTATTGGATCGCGTTCCGGTATAAGGGCTTTTACCCTACTATGAAAAAAATGAGTACTTAAAATAAATATGATTATGCCTTTAAATATTTTTGCTGATGGATATCATGAATAATATTTTAATGAATTCTGAAGTTCCCGACATTTTTTTTAAATATGCAGTCTTATTTATTTAGTATGTATAAATACTTTAGACACTGTAATACCTATAAATAATATAATTTCAATTATGTTACCTTAACATTATCTCACTCTGGCGCTAATTACTTATTAATGTTTGTAAATAAGAGAGAGGTATAATACCTATTGAACAATTATTACTGTAATGATAATTTAATATATGTAATAATAAAATAATAAATATAATATACAGTTTAAAAGAATATGGCAAAGTATTCGTGGTATTGTATGTTGGTGTATAAAAATATGTAGCTAAGATTTCTAAAGACAGCTTCACCTTACCAAAACTACAGAAGTACAGAGGTAATAGGTACTTACGCAGCCGTTTCAATTTTGAAAGATATTCAGTATGGATGATGAATCGCAGAAATAGGTATAAAAATTATAGAATAGAAGTAACCAAATATACACATGGCTAGATTACCAATTAAGTAAGTACTGAAAAATACATAAATCAATATCGGAAAGTAAAAATTTACATTTTCATGATAAAAACTAAAAAAATATTGAACATAAAATTTCAAAAAATATGGAAGGTATTTGCAATTAATAACAATGTAATATAATCTATCCTATTTCTTTTCCTTTTATGTCTTGAATACCACATTTTCACCCCTCCAGTTAAACCCAACCCTGGTTTAACTTATACAGGTGAATAGGCCGTTTAAAGAGTAACATTTCATCAATTTAAAATTTTCCTCTATCTTTTATAATTTTTGAGATATCGTAAGAAATATACTACTACAAAAAATTAAGGGAACAAAAAGAAATTGTTAATTTTTTAGTGACTTTTGAAGGGCTGTATTTACATGAAAAATCGCCGTATCGAGATGATAAAAAAAGCGTTTTGAAGCTACAAGATTCTAGTTTTGAGCTCTTTCATCCAAAAAATTTTAGAAGTGACAGTTCTGGAGTAATCCTAAGGAATAACACAAAAATTAAAAATAGGAAATTTTTTGCTTTTTTTCGGTTTACGGGCTTGAAAAATTTTTTTACAGTAAAGCCATGGTATTGACTTGATAGCCTGTTTATTCAGCCTCAATTTCTTTTTTAAAATTTTTCTCTATGTTGAATTGTTCCGAAAATATCCAACCTTGAATGCAAAAGGATCCTTTTTGCTTTAACCACCGATATTCGGTAACCAGTGATCGGACAGAAAATTGAAGTGTATTTTTGGAATCTGCAATAAATTTCCTACAAGGCTGTGCTTTGTTCACATTTCGGCATCTTTTATCCATTAAATTTGTGAATGTGGGCCTTGGTCGATAAAAAAAATACGGGTCCCTTATTTTCGCCTATTCTACACACCAGCAAAGTTTTGAGAAGATGGGCGATTGGCACTTGGGTGGTATTACTTGTGAGAATCAAATACTTAGAAGTAGGACAAACATTTAAATACCCCTGTCGCAGCATCCTGCATAACATAGCGAATTTCCATTTACAAAAGTACGTTTTTCTCGGAAACTAGTTGATATAGAGTAATTGTAAATAAAAAAAAACCTTCTTTATGTGATTTTTCCGCCTCATTCCGCCAAATGTTTCGTTCTTGAGTTACCGTGCGGACACATTTATATATATGTTTACTAAGTGTCCGCACGATAACTCAAGAACGAAACATCTTATTTTTAAGAAATTTCGTGAAAACGTTTACGGGGTTTTGGACATTTTTCGTGAAAATAATTTGGCGGAATGAGGCGGAAAAATCACATAAAGAAGGTTTTTTTTTATTTACAATTACTCTATATCAACTAGTTTCCGAGAAAAACGTACTTTTGTAAATGGAAGTAGAATAGCTGAGCGGGTTCTGTGACACCGTAAAACTAAGCAACTTGAACCCTTTTGCCAATGATTGAAATCGTGTGATTTTACGGTACTACACATTCCGAACTGATGAGTCATCAAACTGTATCGATGTGCAAACCTTGACCTTTGACCCGGCACGTACTGAGTACATGTATTTAAAATTTGTTGTTGACATTTGACCCCAACACTCGCTTATACTGTTAGCCTTGAAATTCCTAAGAGGTGAGTCAATACCAGCGACCAAATTAATTTATGTTAACCCATTATGCATCATCACAATTTACTTATAACAATTTCATTTTGTGTTAACCCATTACCAGCCAAACCTAACGCATGCGCAGACTGAATTTAAGTACACGACGCATGCGCAGACTGAATTTTAGGCCACAATTTGATAGATGGGGTACACTACCGCGTCAAAAATGTGGGGTTACCCTAACTCGGGGGGGTGGCCCCAAATTTTTGACGCCGTACTGTACTTAAATTTTTGGTACACTGCCGTGTCAAAAGTGCGGGCCCCCCTGACCAAAAAGGTATCCGATCACTTTTTTAAGCGTACTGTACGTGCAAACCTTGGCCCCAACACGCGCTTGCCTTAAGTACGTCATCTTAAACGAACTATCACGTCAAAAAATGTGGGGAATACCCTAACTCGGGGGTGGCCCCAAATTTTTGACGCCGTACTGTACTTAAGTTTTTGGTACACTACCGTGTCAAAAGTGCGGGCCCCCCTGACCAAAAAGGTATCCGACCACTTTTTGAAGCGTACTGTACGTGCAAACCTTGACCCCAACACGCGCTTGCCTTAATTGCGTCATTTTAAACGAAAGGTACATTACCAAGTCAAAAATGTGGGGAATACCCTAACCCAAGGGGTGGCCGCTAAATTTTGTGGGGGCACTCTACCAAGCGCTAGCCGCAATCATGACTTCAGACTCCAGATTTCAGACTTCGGGGTCCAGACTCCAAATTTCAGACCGCTACTGTACTGCCGGAAATTTTGGTGTCAATTGTACTTGAGGTTTTTTTTTTGTATATGAGTCAAGTCTTTATAAGATTAATTTGTTTATTTAATAAAAACTCGTGACTTTATACGGCTTGTGTTTGTTTATTTAAGATTTTTTAGCTGACTTAGGATGATGTAATTTCATAATAGTTTGCATCATAGTCAGAGAGGATTTTTATTTAAAAGCAAGTCTCAACTTGTCAGTTCCAGGAATTTTTATCAGTTTTAAAATAAACAAAGAACCATATCTAAATGTTTGTTTTAGCTGAATGTTTATTTTAGCAGACCTTGAAATCAGATTGTAAAACCTCATTTAAAATTTGAGTATTTCCAGCATAATTTATAAATCAAATGAAAATTATCTTAATATCTACACACCTGTATATTATGTATACACCCCTGTATAGTAAAAGAATAAATCGCTATTTAATTTTAATTTTATAAATTCTAGTAAATGATTGTAGTCTTTATGTCAACAAAATCTAACTAAAATAATTTATCACTTTTATCAGCATTGGGAAAATATTTGCTTAATTAGCAAAAAAATAATATGTTTGCAAATAAATTCGTATATATTACTGTACAATAAATACTTGGATTATTTCTTAATATGTATACTATAGTTTAACTATGTTGTTTAATGTAAAAATTATAACAGCATTAAGATTTGCTAAATTTTTTATAAAATAGTAGTTTTGAGGTAAAAAATTTATAGAATATCATCTTAAAACTTACATCACAAATACATAATATAATTATAATATACAAATGCATGTGTACGGGTGTATTCTTATACAGGGTGTATCATGAAATATGCTTTTCAATTAGAATAATAAATAAGATTTTTTTTCAATACTTTTATAGGTTAACGAAAGAAACTTTTTGCTGTAAAAAAATAGGGGAATGCAGGGTAACAATTAAATAAAACGCACATATTTTTTTTTTTAAATTTTATTTATAGAATAAATGTATACAAAAAATTAAATTGCTTAAATCTATATATTACTTAAAATCTATTTATTTTCCATATAAAAATTTTTTAAAAGAATACAATTTTCTAATGAACAAATTTTATCTGAATGAAGCATACAAGCGTCTTGAATAATATTCATCTCGCAGAATAGAAATCTTCGGTACATCGAATATTTCTTCCAAATTCAAAATCCACGGCTGGTTTTCGGTACCATCAAACAAACTTGATATCCATTTCTTCTTTTCACCGCCCTTGACGTATATAACATCATACTTCTTTAATATAGGTTTTAATATGGTATGAAGTTTTTTGTACGGAATAAATCCATACGACCAAGGTATTCCATGCCAATTTCGGTAAAGCCAACTGGCTACTCGTTGATATTTCTTCGGCAACTCGTTGAAATCAAACGGTGCGTCGAATATAAGATGTAATATATCATCTGAATTTTCTGCAGCAACACCAACTTCTTTAAAATAAAATTCGTTGTTAGCTCCTTGATAGCCTTGTATGTCAAGAAACGCCATTTTTTACCGCCGCCGTAGAACTGAAATTATTCACACAATCCACAACTTTATATAGAATAATTAAAAGTGGTGGGGATAGTTAGTTAATTTGTGGAATGTATTCGAAAATGGCTATTAATAGCTATTGCTAGTTTACCATCAAATTACAAACTGTTAATAATATTTAGCATATTGTGAGTACCAAGTTCTTTTCACTTTAAGACCTAGTGATTTAAGGAATGCTAATTTTCGGGTGAAATGTGTTGTTGCTTAAAAGTTTTACGTTTAATGATCTTAGGTTTCGAAAACCCTTTGCTATGTTGGCTAGCGGTGGACTGCGCTGAATTGTAAATTAACATGGTTCCAAAATGTAATTGTTTTACCACGAAAGTATAATTTTCAACGAAAGAGATGTTAACTCTTGACAACCACCGGTAAATAGATAATATTTTATGTAAGTTCAACTATTTTATACCCTTCAACCATGATAAGGTGTATAAGCTGGAGTATAACTCAGCAAATTATATAGCGGTGGTGACGTAACACACAAATGCGGTGGTTGTATTGCGGTTGTGGCGGTGGCGGTGTTTGTGTGGCGGTTGTGTGGTGGTGGCGGTGGTGTTTGTGTGGCGGTGGTATTTGTATGGTGGTTCCGGTGGTTGTGTGGTGGTTGTGGGGGTGGCGGGGTAGCAGCGGTGTTTGCGGCTGACGTGAACAACTTTATCATTAATTCAATCGAAGCAGCAATTTACTGTAGACAATAAATCGGTGGTGACATCTCGCGGTGTTTGTTGAACGCAATATCTAAACTAATCATCATCATAATCGCTAGCATCTTCTTTATCAGTTTCATCCAGATAATCACCTAGTGGCTCAATAACATCAGCCTTTTGAAGTTGACGAAGTATAGAGAATATTTCTTGACCGACAGTAGTTTCTCTTAAAGCATCTAACTCTTCGATTAAGCTTCACTATCGCCAACGTTAAACAATATGTTTTTATTTTCCTCTAATTCCGAATAATATTGAGTATTTTTTCACCAGTCTCTGAAGTCTCGTATAAACGTCGTAATTCATCTATTAAAGTATTAGGATTATGCCAGTATTTTATTTTTTTCGATTGCCCATTAGCATTTTCCGAGTCGTTGTATTTGATACGCTTAGCAAGTAGCTCTTGGTCCGTTGAATTGACTGGGCGTTTTATTGCTATTCGTTCATTAGAATCCTCACCTTTATTTTGAGTTTCTTTGATTAATAAAATATCCAAAAGGGTTTGCAAAGCTGTAGTTAACTTGGGAATGATAACAGTTCCACTATCAGAAGTGGTTAAAACCCTGTTATTAGACTCATCGCTGGGTGTGTAAACATTATTTTGATTTCTTAAATTATTAAAAGTGGTTAAAACCCTGTTATTAGACTCATCGCTGGGTGTGTAAACACTATTTTGATTTCTTAAATTATTAAATTTAGTTTGAATTGCTTTTGACGCAGCTTTAATTCTTTGTTCAAGTGGATTGACCCTTTCTTCAACTTTATTGTTTGGAAATTCATCGTCAACATCATTCCTCCCGGTATCATAACTAGATAAGTCATCAGCCGTGTCTAATGTTTGTCTTTTTAGCGGATCAAGAGAGTAACTATTTTCAAACCTTTTTGGTGAAAATTCCCGCATATGTGTATTTCTTATATGACGTGAAAGAGAATCTTTCCGTGAGAAGCTTTTATAGCACCGCGTACACTCGAACATTATAATAGATGTGTAAAGCTCAACTAGTCTTACAAGATTAATTCAGAATTGTGTTAGCGATTGCTTATATACTCCACCACCACCACCACCACCACCACCGCCACCACCACCGCCACCACCACCACCGCCACCCACCACCACCACCACCACCACCACATCTGAGTTGCTCATTTTACTCCATGAAGTAGCTGTTGACATCCGGCTTACACATTTTGCCCCCATTACGCTCTTTCGGTTTGGAACTTAGATCAGAAAAATGAATGAAAAGCTATATGCAAGTGTCAGGTGACTCAACAACAACATTAAAATACTTGCTCCTGAATATAGGCAATTACATTGCGTTGCCAACTGCGTCCATACCTACTGAGAGTCTTATCATAATTCAAGATATAATTTGGGAGGTTCTAGTGTGTTGTAAAATAAGAACAATATAAGAATTTATACGTAAAATAATTTATTTTTTAATGAAATATACGTTTACAATATTAAAATTAAAAAGTAAATCAATTCATTTTCATATCTGACAGTTACCTTAATCTTACATCTAACTTCATACATGTGATAGCTATTTACTAAATTCCACATTATGTAAAAAACCACTAGAATCAGTTCCTTTATATGTAATAAAATATTGTCCTGTACGTAAACATTGAATGGTCTGCTCATCCAAATCCGCGAATCGTTTTGGAAGGAACACTTGAGCATCTGCAAGTTACACCGCAACCGCTGGCCTAAATTAAGTTACTCTAAAGCAACCACACCTTCATATGATCAGTGTTTATACACCACAACCAATGGAAAATATCAAATAAACATTAACATTTATTTAGTAATGAGGTATAATGTATATTTTGAGTATTCAACAAAAACTTTAATACTGATTAATAGGTATTGGTCAATTCCACTGTTACTCAAAATATACGTTATACCTCATTACTAAATAAATGCTAATGTTTGTTTTAACAACCGTGGAATTGGTCAATACTTATGATGTGGCAATCAGGTGATTGATTTTACTAAATTATTCGCAATTGCAGCGGCTTTTACATGTGGGACAGTTTACATAATTGCAAACACAGTTTGGAAATGGCATCATACATCGTTTACAACACATGCAAATTCGTTTTTCGTTTCGACACCTATCACAATACTCGGGGAAGGAACACTTACACTGTGGTGGTTGAAATTTACAAATACCACAAATAGGCATGTTGTTTTTGTTTACTTTCTGGAACTTAACCAACAAATGACATCGGTTAATAATTCAGTTGTATTTATAGTATTTTGACTGAAACCAAATAATCCAATATTTTATAAAAAATCGATATTTAATCGATATTGACCAATTCCACTGTTACACAAAATATCCATTATGCCTCATTACATCGCTGGTCATTGCGTTATAAATAAATGTTTACGTTGGTTTGAGCAACCGTGGAATTGGTCAATATGTATTATGTGGCAATCAGATGATTGATTTTACTAAATTATTTGCAATTGCAGCGGCTTTTACATGTGTTACAGTTTATATAATTGCAAACACAGTTTGGAAATGGCATCATACATCGTTTACAACACATGCAAATTCGTTTTTCATTTCGACACCTATCACAGTACTCGTAGAAGGCACACTTACACTGTGACGGTTGAAATTTACAAATACCACAAATCGGCATGTTGCTGTTGTTGTTTACCTTCTGGAACTTAACCAACAAATGATATCCGGTTAATAATTCAGTTGTATTTATAGTATTTTGTAACCGAAATTTTCCAATATTTTATCTAAAATCGATATTTAATAATCTTCCATTATAAGAGCAGGGAACAGGAACGTCACCAGATTGATTAATTTAGATATTGCGTTCAACAAACACCGCGAGATGTCACCACCGATTTATTGTCTACAGTAAATTGCTGCTTCGATTGAATTAATGATAAAGTTGTTCACGTCAGCCGCAAACACCGCTGCTACCCCGCCACCCCCACAACCACCACACAACCACCGGAACCACCATACAAATACCACCGCCACACAAACACCACCGCCACCGCCACACAAACACCACCGCCACCACCACACAACCGCCACACAAACACCGCCACCGCCACAACCGCAATACAACCACCGCATTTGTGTGTTACGTCACCACCGCTATATAATTTGCTGAGTTATACTCCAGCTTATACACCTTATCATGGTTGAAGGTATAAAATAGTTGAACTTACATAAAATATTATCTATTTACCGGTGGTTGTCAAAGAGTTAACATCTCTTTCGTTGAAAATTATACTTTCGTGGTAAAACAATTACATTTTGGAACCATGTTAATTTACAATTCAGCGCAGTCCACCGCTAGCCAACATAGCAAAGGGTTTTCGAAACCTAAGATCATTAACGTAAAACTTTTAAGCAACAACACATTTCACCCGAAAATTTAGCATTCCTTAAATCACTAGGTCTTAAAGTGAAAAGAACTTGGTACTCACAAATATGCTAAATATTATTAACAGTTTGTAATTTGATGGTAAACTAGCAATAGCTATTAATAGCCATTTTCGAATACATTCCACAAATTAACTAACTATCCCCACCACTTTTAATTATTCTATATAAAGTTGTGGATTGTGTGAATAATTTCAGTTCTACGGCGGCGGTAAAAATGGCGTTTCTTGACATACAAGGCTATCAAGGAGCTAACAACGAATTTTATTTTAAAGAAGTTGGTGTTGCTGCAGAAAATTCAGATGATATATTACATCTTATATTCGACGCACCGTTTGATTTCAACGAGTTGCCGAAGAAATATCAACGAGTAGCCAGTTGGCTTTACCGAAATTGGCATGGAATACCTTGGTCGTATGGATTTATTCCGTACAAAAAACTTCATACCATATTAAAACCTATATTAAAGAAGTATGATGTTATATACGTCAAGGGCGGTGAAAAGAAGAAATGGATATCAAGTTTGTTTGATGGTACCGAAAACCAGCCGTGGATTTTGAATTTGGAAGAAATATTCGATGTACCGAAGATTTCTATTCTGCGAGATGAATATTATTCAAGACGCTGTATGCTTCATTCAGATAAAATTTGTTCATTAGAAAATTGTATTCTTTTAAAAAATTTTTATATGGAAAATAAATAGATTTTAAGTAATATATAGATTTAAGCAATTTAATTTTTTGTATACATTAATTTTTTGTATACATTTATTCTATAAATAAAATTTAAAAAAAAAAAATATGTGCGTTTTATTTAATTGTTACCCTGCATTCCCCTATTTTTTTACAGCAAAAAGTTTCTTTCGTTAACCTATAAAAGTATTGAAAAAAAATCTTATTTATTATTCTAATTGAAAAGCATATTTCATGATACACCCTGTATAAGAATACACCCGTACACATGCATTTGTATATTATAATTATATTATGTATTTGTGATGTAAGTTTTAAGATGATATTCTATAAATTTTTTACCTCAAAACTACTATTTTATAAAAAAATTTAGCAAATCTTAATGCTGTTATAATTTTTACATTAAACAACATAGTTAAACTATAGTATACATATTAAGAAATAATCCAAGTATTTATTGTACAGTAATATATACGAATTTATTTGCAAACATATTATTTTTTTGCTAATTAAGCAAATATTTTCCCAATGCTGATAAAAGTGATAAATTATTTTAGTTAGATTTTGTTGACATAAAGACTACAATCATTTACTAGAATTTATAAAATTAAAATTAAATAGCGATTTATTCTTTTACTATACAGGGGTGTATACATAATATACAGGTGTGTAGATATTAAGATAATTTTCATTTGATTTATAAATTATGCTGGAAATACTCAAATTTTTAAATGAGGTTTTACAATCTGATTTCAAGGTCTGCTAAAATAAACATTCAGCTAAAACAAACATTTAGATATTGGTTCTTTGTTTATTTTAAAACTGATAAAAATTCCTGGAACTGACAAGTTGAGACTTGCTTTTAAATAAAAATCCTCTCTGACTATGATGCAAACATATTATGAAATTACATCATCCTAAGTCAGCTAAAAAATCTTAAATAAACAAACACAAGCCGTATAAAGTCACGAGTTTTTATTAAATAAACAAATTAATCTTATAAAGACTTGACTCATATACAAAAAAAAAACCTCAAGTACAATTGACACCAAAATTTCCGGCAGTACAGTAGCGGTCTGAAATTTGGAGTCTGGACCCCGAAGTCTGAAATCTGGAGTCTGAAGTCATGATTGCGGCTAGCGCTTGGTAGAGTGCCCCCACAAAATTTAGCGGCCACCCCTTGGGTTAGGGTATTCCCCACATTTTTGACTTGGTAATGTACCTTTCGTTTAAAATGACGCAATTAAGGCAAGCGCGTGTTGGGGTCAAGGTTTGCACGTACAGTACGCTTCAAAAAGTGGTCGGATACCTTTTTGGTCAGGGGGGCCCGCACTTTTGACACGGTAGTGTACCAAAAACTTAAGTACAGTACGGCGTCAAAAATTTGGGGCCACCCCCGAGTTAGGGTATTCCCCACATTTTTTGACGTGATAGTTCGTTTAAGATGACGTACTTAAGGCAAGCGCGTGTTGGGGCCAAGGTTTGCACGTACAGTACGCTTAAAAAAGTGATCGGATACCTTTTTGGTCAGGGGGGCCCGCACTTTTGACACGGCAGTGTACCAAAAATTTAAGTACAGTACGGCGTCAAAAATTTGGGGCCACCCCCCGAGTTAGGGTAACCCCACATTTTTGACGCGGTAGTGTACCCCATCTATCAAATTGTGGCCTAAAATTCAGTCTGCGCATGCGTCGTGTACTTAAATTCAGTCTGCGCATGCGTTAGGTTTGGCTGGTAATGGGTTAACACAAAATGAAATTGTTATAAGTAAATTGTGATGATGCATAATGGGTTAACATAAATTAATTTGGTCGCTGGTATTGACTCACCTCTTAGGAATTTCAAGGCTAACAGTATAAGCGAGTGTTGGGGTCAAATGTCAACAACAAATTTTAAATACATGTACTCAGTACGTGCCGGGTCAAAGGTCAAGGTTTGCACATCGATACAGTTTGATGACTCATCAGTTCGGAATGTGTAGTACCGTAAAATCACACGATTTCAATCATTGGCAAAAGGGTTCAAGTTGCTTAGTTTTACGGTGTCACAGAACCCGCTCAGCTATTCTACTAATGGAAATTCGCTATGTTATGCAGGATGCTGCGACAGGGGTATTTTATGTAATTTTTTCTTCTCTTTTAAATGGTGTAAAAAAATTTCGCAAAAATTTTTGAATAAGTGGAAATTTTCGCAAAAAACTAATTTTTTGCTAGAACAAAAACCATGTTCCTGGCATCCGACGTGTCTGGCTGACGAACTCATCCAAGGGTTTGGGACTTCCAATGTTCTCACCAAGTTTCGTAAAAATTGGATACTTCGTTCGAGAGTTATCGCGCGGACACATATATATTTAAATACATATATATATATATATATATATATATATATATATATATATATATATATATATATATATATATATATATATATATATATATATATATATATATAAATTTGAGTGAATATTATTTTCGGTTCCTAGGGACCTCAAAATAAATTTCTGCCATGGTCCCGGGTTTAAGTCGCGTCATGACAGTGGCTGTAATAGCTGAATTCCATTCTTGGACAACTTTCAAGTTTTCAAAAATTTTTGAATAAGTGGAAATTTTGGCAAAAACTAATTTTTTTCAAGAACAAAACCAATGTCCCTGGCATCCGACGTGTCTGGCTGATAAACTCATCCAATTTTTTGGGTCTTCCAATGTTTTCACCAAGTTTCGTAAAAATTGGATACTTTGTTCGAGAGTTATCACGCGGACACACACACACACATATATATATATATATATATATATATATATATATATATATAAATTTTAGTGACTATTATTTTCGGTTTCTAGGGACCTCAAAACAAATTTCTGCCATAGTCCCGGGCTCAGGTCATGCCCCCCGCGTCATGACAGTGGCTGTAATAGCTTGAATTCCATTCTGTAAATTTTATCATATATTTATGTTAACTTTCAAAATAATCGCCTGTATATGTTAAAAATTTAATACTTGTTTACATAAAAATCTTTGTTTACATTAAAAATTTTCTCACGTAGACTGTATATGTATATACAACACACACAAACCGTACGCATAATGGTAGTACGGATAATGAAATGGTCCTGTACCTTTATACATGTATCACAATTATGTGATCGTATCAAAAAGGATATCTATCGTATGCATATATATGTATGTTATATACAAAATATCCATATTGTGTCGAATATGTTCTCAGACTGTGCTTAGATTCACACTTTATACGATAAAATGATCACATTATAAACAACATCGGTTTTCTCGAAAACTAGTTGACATAGAAAAAAAGTTTAAAGACCTTTTTTATGTAATTTTTTCTTCTCTTTTAAATGGTGTAAAAAAAATTCGCAAAAATTTTTGAATAAGTGGAAATTTTGGCAAAAAACTAATTTTTTGCAAGAACAAAAACCATGTTCCTGGAATCCGACGTGTCTGGCTGAAGAACTCATCCAAGATTTTTGGATTTCCAATGTTCTCACCAAATTTCGAAAACCTAGGACATTTCGTTCGAGAGTTATCGTGCGGACACATATATATATAAATACATATATATATACATATATATATATATATATATATATATATATATATATATATATATATATATATATATATATATATATATAAAGAGTGAATATTATTTTCGGTTCCTAGGGACCTCAAAACAAATTTCTGCCAGGGTCCCGGGTTCAAGTCGTGTCATGACAGTGGCTGTAATAGCGAGTTTCCATTCTGGAAATTCGCTAAAATGTAAATAACTTATTTAAAATTTTATTTTAAAATCTTAAAAATGAATATAAATACATATTTAATTAAATATAATATTTGGAGCAAATAAAACAGCAATGTCGGTGATATTTACATAGTGTCTAAGAAAGAAAGTACCTATAGGTATCGTTTAGGAATATAGTAAGAATCTTCTATTCATGTTTTATGTTCGTCCTCTCTGAGATACAATTTTCAAAATGATTATGGTATAAATTTAATAGATTTGAACATTATGGTATTCCATATTTGCTATTAATAAATAAAACACTTTGTAATTTTTTATTGTTAAAACTCTTATGATATGTTTCGATCACTATGACCATTATCAAACAAGTATGATTACGGCATTTTTAAGTCTAGTTTTATCCAACATAGTATTTACGATCTATAAAGTGGACATATAGTAAAAGTTAAAAGCCGCAACTAAATATTAAAAAAATATAATTTATTATAGCTGTTAAAGATGCTTGTTTTAACAATAGGCAAGAGTACAATATTAATTCTGTTTCATTTTATGACGATAATCGTAAAAAATGTTTAATAGTTATTTTTCAGAAAAATTGAATACTTAATTTTATTTATTAGTGGGTAAGCAATACGTAATAATGTTGGCCATTAACGCGGTTCATTCTTTTGCTTTTTTTCAAAACTCAATAATTTGCTGGTTATGAATTTGTTAATAGATCGCTATTAAAAATATTAGTTGTATATTAAAATTAATTATTTTATAATAGGTTACTTAAATTCCAGAAATATGTATATACCTAATTATCTGCATGAAGATATACAGATTCAGGAAATACAAATTCTCAAATTTTGAATCAATGAATTTAAATTTTTTGGAGAAAAATTGAAGAAGAGTAAGTAACACTGTACAATAAGTCTCAGTTGACAAAATGCCCCACCATCTTAGAACTCACATAAATAAAGATAAACGAATGGAAGTGTTCTCGAGTGTGAAGTGAGTGCATTATAGTTGTTTTTTATAGACCTGACTAATGGTGGGTTGACTTAAATTTTTTTTATACATAATCTAATCTATATACTTTTATTATATGAATTTGTAATATGTTTTTGTTTCCGGCTGCCAGACTTTGCAATGGCTACGGTCGTGTTACAAATAAAATATTTTATATTATTATTATTAACAAGGAGAGTGCACAGCATTGGGCTCGACGATTTAGCTGAAAATTTTTTTGGTGATAGAGTACACCTAATATGTTAATACACTGAAATAATAGCGCGCACTATTCAGAAAAGCCTGTAAAAAAAATAATTAAAAAATTTAACGCAGCTGGTGTACTTAATATAATTGAAAAAGAATGGTGTACATAACAGCTCCGCTGATATAGTGGAATCGGCGTTGGACTGGTAATAGAATGGTCCTCCGTTCGCAACCGACTCTGTTCAAGAAAATTTATTTTATTTTATTTTTTTATATTAATAAATGTCTTATTTATTTATAAAACATTTTATTTAAAATATGTATTTGTAACAAATCTTTAAATAGGTAAATCTGTAAATAGGTAGGATAAAACAAAATTAGTTATAAAACTTTTAAAGTAATATTTTTTAATTAATTGTAAATTATTATTACATTTTACACACAAGACCAAGAGTGATAATTGTCATAAAAACATACAAAACAATAATTTTTATTACAATTTACACAACATATGAATGCATGTCTTTTACAATTACAGGGTGTCTGTAAGACATCTAATGAAAAACATACTTGATTCACGTTCATGAAAATGTTCCTTTCATGAAATAATTTTGATGCATATCAGACGTCAAAAATTATTGTTGTGTATGTTTTTGACTATCACTCTGGGTCTTGTGTGTGAAGTATAATAATAATTTACAATTAAATAAATGTCACTTTAAAAGTTTGATAATTAATTTTATTTTATCCTACCTATTTACAAATTTACCTATTTAAAGATTTGTCACAAATACATATTTTAAATAAAATGTTTTATAAATAAATAAGACATTTACTAATATAAAAAAAAAAAAATTAACACAAAAAAATTTTTCTTCAACAGAGTCGGTCGCGAACGCAGGACCATTCTATTACCAGTCTAATGTCGATTCCACTATACTAGCGGAACTGTTATGTACACCATTCTTTTTAAATTATAGTAAGTACACCAGCTGCGTTAAAATTTTTTAATTATTTTTTTTACAGGTTTTTCTGAATAGTGCGCGTTATTATTTTAATATATTAACATATTAAGTGTACTCTATCACAAAAAAAAAATTTCAGCCAAATCGCCGACCCCAAGGCTGTGTACGCTCCTTGTAAGTTACTTTACCAAGGGATTAAGGTGTGACTTTTGTTCCTAACTGTGAAATTTGTTGCCAGAGGCCCAGTAAAGGCCTGAGGACAGCAATTCACATAAGGGAGCAAAATAAACATTATAGTTGCGTGGTGTATACATATATATTATTTTTACAACTCCGGATAATTTAAAATTATAAAAATTAAGAAAAAAATTGTTTAAATGTCATTTAAATTGTTTGAAATAATATTATATCAAGTAGGTATATTTTGGACAAGTCAATCAAATTGGACAATTGAGTTTAATTGTTTGTCTTTGTCTACAAGTTTGAATTTGTTTATCATTTAATTAATTTATTCTTTACCTGGCAACGTTATTTAAGTTAAAGGGTCTAGCAGACTGATCATATGAAAATTGCACTGACGTCACTGGACATAGTTTAACCTTTTAAATATTGCTTCGTAACAGATGGCGCTGTAATTGTAAAAAAAATAGTTTATATAATTGCATATAAATAAAATTATTTATTATTACAATTCCATATTTTAGGACAGAAAGATGCCCTCTAGAAAAATATGATTTTCATACAAACTTATGTTTCGAGATATACAAAATTCCAGGTTAAATGGATCATCTGTATATATCTTTATATTGTCCTCAAAACGTTAAGCAAAACTTTATATTTTTAACTAAAAAAAAGTTTTATGAAAAAGTTTTTAAAACGTTACAGACCGTTTTTTGTCCGCAAAAAAATGCGTTTATACTTTTCAGCCGCCATATTAAGGCATTATTGTGTAAAGTCAATTTTGTCACTCATATTTGAAAAGTGGGGTTCATAACCTTTAATTTGAGGTATTGTGGATCTATTTTAAGTAGAGGTCTCCCGTTCAGAAAGAATGCCCCATATGTATAATTTAGATATATTAGATGTAATAAGGTGATAAAAATATAATATCAATTACATATTATATTCGTTTTTATTTTTAATCATGTTCCACCAAATGCAAACTTTTGTATTTATAATATGTTAGAGCACTCTCAGATGATTATATAATATTTATTTGGTTGGTGTATCTCCAGTGGTTCATATGAAAAACCACTTTTAAATAATAAATATAGTGTCTTACACTTCTGAAAATTAATCAAAAAATATAAAAAAATACTAAATATAGAGCTGATTGATATATATTTTTTGGCGTTCGATTCATTCAAATATCTATCATGGTTTCTGAGAAAAACGAAAATATCGTTAGGGGTTGTTACCCCTATATCTCCGTTATAACTGAGAGCAGAGATATAAAATCACGAGTATCAATACTATGGGCAAAGAAGCAATATTTAAAAGGTTAAACTATGTCCAATGACGTCAGTGCAATTTCCATATGGTAAGTCTGCTAAACCCTTTCGCTTGCTAATTGGTGACGTTCAATTTCTTCCATATCTGTATCCTGTATGCAAAGATGTGTACGTTTTGAATAGTGCGTTAATAGTTTTGTAATTCATAAAGTTTTTTTAAGTTTTATTAAGTGTGTTAAGAATCACCAGGAATTTAACGTTTTTACTTGATTATCTCGATGAACTCTGAAGAATTTGTTAATGTTGTCTGTTGTGTTTAGGGTCGTGGAAAGAAATGGCGAGTCTCCGAAATAAACCAGATTTTTCACAAATTTTTCACAATATATGTGACGAAAATAACATCTTTCTTGAAAGTGTGATCCGAGGTGATGGGGTTAAACAGACCTCGGATTTTGATTCAGCGACCCCAAAAACATAATATTGTAAACATGGTCAGACCTTTAGATCAGAAAACTAAAAGACGATAAGAACTTTGTTAATTATTTTAAAAAAATTATTTGATAAAACTTTTAACAAAAGAAAAAAAATTGGCAGTATTTCTATTATGTATAATTGGAATTAGTAAAACTATTTTTACGTATCGAATGCGTTCAAATTGCTGCTAAAAATTGACTAATTTAAAACATTCTAAATTGAAATTTGTTTATATCAATGCATTACATTATGATGATTATGTAATTCATAATCAACGTAAATTGAACGTGAAATTGAAATTAAACGTAAATTTGTAAATATGTGCAAAAATTAAATTACCAATTTAGACAATAATGTATCATATATCATTCACTAGTTTTCGTCCAATTAGTGGAGTTCAATAGGTTCATGACATAAGAAAAATATTTTCTATTAATCCAGTGTTGATGAATTATATTGTTAATTATTCAGCCCCGGATCTACGATTTTTTAGAACCGGGGCAGAAACTTAAAAATGACGCCCCCCCCTCTCCGAAGTTTGACGTAAATTGTCAAAAAAGATTCATAAGTCCTTTATAAAACTCCAATTTTTCCCGTTTAAAAATTGAAGGTTTTGTAAAGGATCAATATAGGTACAAGTTGATTTTTTATTTTAATAAATCTACTCCGAAAGCACTACAAGTTGTGCAAATTTCAAATTTTTATCACTAGCCCGATCAGAAATACAGGGGCGCAAAATTCCAAAATTTGGAAAAAAAGTCAGTTTTCGAAAGTTTGTAAAAATTAAAGGATACAAACGTCAAACACGAAAATACAAATAAAAAAAAAATCTTCAAACAGTTAATTTTGCTAAATTTTGATATTCAACTTTAGGTAAAGTTTTCTTATGGAAGGGACGAAAATAAGTTAAATATGGACATCACTTAAAATAAAGAGACATTTATTTCCTTTAAAATGGTTTTCATTTCAACCTTTTAGGATGAACGGGTTATGAAATATGTGCATTGGCATAAATGGCGGCAAACACAAAAATCAGCGCAAATTAGAAAACAAAAATGGCTACCACGTTTAAACGGTGCAAGATAATTTTTTTTAAGAATTGTTCTCAATACTTCATATATAATGTAAACAACTGGAAAAATATTAATTTTTTCTAAACTGGTCGAACAATCAATTTTTTTTAGACAATTTGATATAGACCGACCTAGTATGATTTTGGCGCCCCCTGAAACTGACGCCCGGGGCAGGGGCCCCGGTTTGCCCCCCCCCCCCCGCTTAGATCCGGGCCTGTATTTATTGCTTATACACAGGACCGTGGAGAGAAATGGTGGGCCCCGGGAATAAATTGTATTTTTTAAAATTCTCCTTCCTAAAAAAGAAGTACCTAGTGAGCCAAAAAAAATATTAATTTTTTTACCCGGGCCCTCTACCGGCAGCTTCGGGCTCCCTCCTCAAGTCCGGGCCCCGTGCTGTAGCCCCGGCTACCCCACTCTCTCGCCGGGTCTGCTTATACACTCTATTTTAAGTTTAAATAAAATGATAACTAATTACGTTCATTGTTTTTTTATAATAAAAAATAATAATGATAAATATACGGATTTCGCTAGTTTTCGTCCAAAACAATTAGTTGTTGTCCACATGTAGGCTAGTAATTGTTATAAAAAAATTACTATTAACAAAAAGCAAATGCTTATATGTATTCAGGACCTTTTATTTTCCTTCTTAGACCCTATACAGTGATTTAAAAGTCGCCCTACAACCACGAAGTAAATACAGTTGAACCTGGATAAGCGAGAGTTTCTAGCTTACAGAGGAACGGGAAAGGTCTGTCTCACTTATAGAGGTCTTAAAAAATACAACCAATATGTAGTGAGAAACATGTATGTATTGTATGGACACTACTTGTTAGAGTAATATTTGGACATAGATATGTATATATAAAACAAGGCCATATGCACATTCAGGCATTCGAATAAAATGTAAGTTCTTTGAAATTTAAGAATGAGTCATAAATAGGCACAGGCAATTAGCAGTCTCAGTTATGGAGGTCCATGAGCGAAAAAGGTTTTTGTTTCCCACTCATAGAGGTTTCAGAGTGGTAAAATTACGGAACCTGACAATTACTCTCACTTATTACAGAGTTTTCTCGCTTACCCAGTTCTCCCTTACTCATGTTTGACTGTAACTACAAAAAAAGACTTTATATGTTTTACAAGAGGAACGTCAAGAAGTTAAGTAACTCAAAAGACCTTCGAATGGAACGGAAGCTTTACAACTAAAAATGGTGAAAGGATTTAATAATGTAGAATTCTATTTTCTATAGATAAAAGAAAACTTATTATATTCATGTTGGTAGTAATAATTTTTAATGAATAATTACGAGATAGATATTGGAATTAAATAATTGTCTTGTAAACTAAAATAAACGGCCTCTTCTTTTTCGGGACCTGACAAACAATATAGGTATTTAATTAAAACATGTCAGTTAAAACCAAACCAGTAGTAAGCAGTAATGATAAAGATAATAATTGTCTATTAAATTTTTTTTATCAAAACCATGCAATCGATTGTCGTAAATAACGAGAATGTCGAACACACCAATCAAGTTCAATCATCCTATAGTACAGGCGACCGTGCGACCTTGGAAATTGATAAAAAATGTTACGAAATACGCGAAAAAAAATTTAATGTCGTAAACGTATGTAACTTCGTATACGCACAGAGGGCACCACGATATGTGTGTTTGTGTGCGTGGTGATGTATCGAAGAAGAGAATTTATTGTATGTTCGCATGGAGGACTATTATCACGTAAATAAAACTCCCTTGGTTGTTATTACAGATGATGGGAATGATTGAGACCGCATTCTCGATTTGTTGCGTGATCTGTGTTTGGAAACAGTTTGTTGGTTTTGTCCGACATGGTTATTGTTCCGATTTCAAATGATGATTGCTACTGGACTGGATTGGACCGCAGTATTTTAAAATGATTCCTTCTTTTTTTTTGCTTGGTTTGTTTTATTGGTATTATTGTTATTATTGGTATTGTTTGTTTTTTGTTTGTGAGGACACGTCAGTCGTGCCATCCAGTCAGTGTTTGATGTCGTTCGTTGTCGTCTTTTAACTCATTCCGGTTCAATCGGCTTTGTATTTGGGTTCAATTTAATGTTTGATACATATTATGGTGGTTTTGTATATAGATTCGTAACATGTACAAATGTGCAAATGTATTTGTGTATTGTACGCCTTTGTAAAATGTAGAAAATGGTACAGTAACTTACAAACGAAATTGTATTTTCCTAGTTTAAATAATTAATATCAGGGTGACTGAGCCCGGCCCGGTGAAAATTTCATCTGTATGGAATTTGCTGAGAACAGAAGAAGTGTCAACTGATGATAACTAAACAGTTACCGATTGTTTATTTTCTTATATGATACCAATACTCAAATAGTATTTTGTACAGTAAATAAGTAATTTCATAGTAATCGTGGCGTCGGTAAAAATATTATTATTATTGGTGGTATCTATGTTACGACTCACTGTACGAGTGCATACTGTGCACTGAATCGAACATATTAACATAATTATGTTTCCTAGAGATACTATAGGCATTAAATTGTGAAGTATGACTCCATTTTATTAAACCCAACTTGTAACCAGGGAGACTTGTTTATAAATATTAGATAAACCATTAAATTAATGGTTTGACCGTCATTAAAGTAATCACATTAGTCAATTTTTTTGCTTGAATTTCTTAATGTATTTGTAATACACAGCATTCTCTCCAGTCAATTCTCTCCTCAGTGGATACAGCTAATTTGCGAAAACTTCCATTACACGTACTAGCCACGAATTAGCCAAAGACGTTGGTTAATATGTGACGAAATGCATGTATTTCAAACATTTTTGGCAATCATCCGGTTTATCCGAGGGGTTCCGGTTATAACCAACGACCGTTGGTTATTACACAATTTGATATAAAAACTAGGTTGTGAAGTTAGTTAAAGTTAGGTTAGTTTAGTTAGTTTTGACATCATACTTCGACTTTCTTTAAAGGATGATGTAATACTGTGCGTATGTTGATAAAACAAACATTTAAACCAAGACGCTTTGGATAAAACACGTTCTAACCGATTTGTGTTAGCTAATAAAAGAATCGTTTGCGTATTTGTGTATTATTCACGACATTTGTGTAATACGCGTATTATTCGGCTCGTATGTGTATTTTCTATTTCATACATATTAGCCGTAACATCCAAGAAAATATTTATTAATATTGTAAAATATGTACATTTAATTAGTAACAAATGAAAAACTGACATTGGCATGGTGAAAAGAGACTCAACTTGGCCCTCTAAACGAATTTTTAGCGAGTTGAAACCTAGCTAAATCACTTTTTAAGAGCCAAAAGCTTCTCCATGGCAAATTTAATTAAAATTGTTGGAGCCGTTTCCGAGAAAAAAAAGGACATATATGCCTACAAAGATTGCTCGTTTATCAATTTTGCTTAATCTTATACTATGATTAACAGTATATTACTAAAATATTAAAAAAAAATATGTTCTTAAATCAAGCATAAAATAAACTTTGAGTGAAGTTTGAAGCAATGAGCAACATAACTGATAAAAACTTAAGGCATTTAATTGAGTTTGGTAACCACTGAGAAGTAAAGTAGTTACTTACATATTTAGTAATAACACTTTAAGAACAGAAACAATTAATAACAACACATCAAGCTTTTATAAAAAAATTATGATGTATATTGCTTCAAACAACACTCAAAATAAACGTTTGATTTAAAATATATTTTACTAACATTTATTGGTATTTCAATAGAACTAAATGTTTGGAAACAAATTAAGAAGCAATTCACTATGCCGTATTACACGCAGAGTTGTGCCATGTGATGTAAAAAACCAGTTTTTTACATTTTTATGTAAAAAATTGTAAAATACTTAAAAAAACTTTAAAAAACCGTAAAAAATTGTAGAAAATTGTAAAAAATGTAAAATACTTAAATCATTTGTCATTTCACTGACAAACAATTTATTTTGATGGTTATTACTTGTTTATAAGTTCACATGAAAAAACGTGTAAACAAAATGTCGACACAAAAATGATTTTCTGCTGGTGGAAGACCATCCACAACTGACTACAAAGCTTTAAATTTCCAAATTAACAAACTGAGTTCTGACAGATTAAAAAAAAACTACTACATATTTATCTCCCTTTAAATTATGATAATAATAAAATCATTGATGATAATGATGATGAAGATGATTGATACCTTTAATAAAATTTAACTGAATAAATAAAAATCTTTTTAGTCGAATTTTCTCCGAAAAATTTGACTTATACAGTCTATACGATAAGAGCTGCGAGAGGCGAGAGTAGGGGCGCTATCCGTTTTCGGACCCGTAGAACACGAATATGTAGAAAAAAATGTCTGATATATATATATATATATATATATATATATATATATATATATATATATATATATATATATATATATATTCCCGCCACCTTTTAATTTGTGTAGGGCCCCCCAATGGAAGTTAAGAGATGAAATTTGGTAAATGGGGCTCATTTTCGAGGCACCTCATACTATCAAAGTGGGGTCAAATTTTGGGCAAATTTTTTTTCTGACCCGACCTTTAAGAGGGTGGTGGGGGGCGGAAAAGCAATAAAACTTTTCCAAACCGGTTTTAAATAATGTTTCGGTCAATTAGCTACAACATATCCAAAATTCAGTTTCCTAGGATGATTTGGTGGGAGTAGAGGGGGGAAAAACAATTTTCGCTGGATCTAACAGGTCCCCAGCCCCCCAGAATTAACGTAGAGGGTTGAAATTTGGTGTGTTGATAAAGTTCGTACCTAGGTTGTGCTTTTTGGGGGTTTTAATATTTTACCCCCACCCCCCTCATTTTTAAGCTACAATTTCATGCATTTTCGACGTTTTCGAAGTTTTTACCACTCGCACAGGTCACCCAAATAAACCCAGAGGGCTGAAATTTTGTATTCGGATTGAGTTAGTATCAAGGGGGTGCCTTTTGGGGGTCTCGACGTTTAACCCTTACCCCCACCATTTTTATACCTAATAAAACATGATTTTTCTTGTTTTTTAACAGTTTCGTTCGGGTCAAAATCTCCCCAAATAAACCTAGAGGGCTGAAATTTTGTGTACAGGTTAAGCTAATAGCCACACACTATTTTTTTGGGGTTTCAACTTTTAACCCTTACCCCCACGATTTTTACGTCAATATTTCCTTAATTTTTTTGCTTGTTTTCTAACACGTCTAGAGACTCTCTAAGGAAACCTAGAGGGCTGAAATTTTGTACGTGTATTCAGTTAGTATCCAGCTAGTACCTTTTAGGGAGTCCACATTACTTTTCCCCCCACTTCTTCCATTTTTACATCGGAATTGAATGCTATTGTTAAATGTGTTTTAAATGCATTACTTTTATTCTAAATACAAGTAGGCGAATAGTAATTTTAAAAAATTTAAAAAAAAGTGAATACAATTTTTTAACAAATGAAATGCATACATATTAAGCAATTTGAAAATGTTATTAAAGTCACTGTTTATTTATAAATTAGGAATTTTGGATTTTTATTTTATTTATAAAATAGAAATTTTGGAGTTTTTTGGAAAGAAAAAATATCTTTATAAATGCCTTCCAGTTTACTATCTAAGTTCCTTTTTTAATATTTAAAAATAAAACACAAAGGCAATTGGCGGATAAGCATGGATAGAAATGCCCTCGTACGAATTGTGTTGGCTTTTTCCCTGTTAACTGCTATCGGCACAAAATTGAAATTTACTGAGATTCAGCCCTAAAAAACTTAAAACCTTTTTTTAAAGCCCCGATCAAACGGACACTCATCATCAGCTTTGAAACCACCAAAATTACAAATCGCTTGTGGACTTTCAATTATATTTCGCTTGTAGACACTCAATACCGAAGATGAAAGGAAAAAATTCGACTTCCGTGATGGGGCTCCGCTGCTCACGGCGTTTTTTAATATTAAATTCTTAAATAAACTATTCTATCAAAACTAACCTTTCTTTTTCCTGTTTGTCCCCATTTATATTTTTAATTTTCAAATTACTTAATTATTAAGTTTTACTTTGCAAATATAGCAAATACTTCAACAGCAAATATGGAATACCATCAGTAATGCTTACATATCTATTAAATTTAAAAAATTTAGTTTTTTACACTTTTTACATTTTTTACAGTTTTTTTATCAAAACAAGTATGTGTAAATTACAAAGTTTTTTACATGTAAAAAACTGTGTAATTTACCCGAAGTAAATTACACGCACTGATTACACGCATGTTGGTTTTGCGATTTCACGCTTTTAGCACGGTTATCATGAGCATATTTATAATGAATAGGAACGCGAAACCGAAGAAAAATTTAAAATTTTGAATTGGAATTCGAATAATTACTTCTTGAGCTTTTTTCTGATGTATAGATCCTAAGATAAGGTTAATTCTAGTGTTTAGATCCTAAAGTAAGTACATTTTTAGAAGTTACCTCAAATCAAGACAATTAATTATACATAGCAGCGGTAAGTAGCGGCATCGCGTGGTTTACTTTATAATACTTAAAAAATTTTAATCAAGAGAATTTAATAAATATTTGTCGATTCACGACAAAAACAACAAAAAGAAGATCGTGCATAGTATTCAGTACACGTATTCGAAGTTGACTTTCATTAAAAAAATTTTTAATAAAAAAATACAGTCTATCTAACTATCCCTTTTTACAGAATTAACCCCCAAATTTTAACCTCCAACCACCCCTGTTGACGTAATTTAAACAAATTGCATATCAGTAGATAGCTCTTGAAAAAAAAAGTAATATCGCCAGTTTAACCATTTGCTCTCTCTCATACCGTTTTCGAGGAACCTATTTAAAAAATTAAATTTTCACTCCAATTTTTGAATGGCGGTTTCACTCCTTCATACCGTTTTTCCGGCGATAAAAAAATATGTTTCGTTTAGGCTTGGAATACACGTTACGGTATACCTGCGCAGGTAAACTGCACAGGTTTACCTGCACAGGCAACGAGCTCACGCACGTTACAGTATACCGGAGAGGTATACCTGTACAGGTAAACTGCACAGGTTTTACTCATCATTAGTGAAAGCGTATAAACAACTGAAATCAAACCTGTGCAGGTGTGGTTTGACTCACATACACACTCCGGTATATATACCTGCGCAGTTAGAAAATACTGATTTTCAATTCTTTCTGCAAGTCTGGTCACCTGTAGAGTTTCACAGAAAGCAGTTAGTATATACGCTCAGGTTTACCTGTGTAGTTTACCTGTACATATATACCGTAACGTGTATGCCGGGCTTTATTGTTTAGTGTTCTACAACATATCTAAGTTTTATCAAAATTGATCGGTCCGGCCTCGGGACCTTTACTTATTGTAAGTCTATATACGCATTTTAATGACACGGTGAAGAGAAGAGAGAACGAATTAAAATACTAAATATTATATAAAACAAAATATTCAATATAGCGTACAGAATGTTTTAAAAAGGTTTATTGTTTCGTCTGTAAATCCCTGTATCCGATGTACATATAACTATTATTTTGATCAAGAAATCGAATTGCTACCGTGGGTACATGCGACATGTAAAAAAAGATGATAATTCAACACTCGATGGCACCATGTCGCGGCAAAGTATGCGATACATACAAATAAATAATATAAAAGATTATTATATATATATATATATATATATATATATATATATATATATATATATATATATATATATATATATATATATATATATATATATATATATATATATATATATATATATATATATATATATATATATATATATATATATATATATATATATATATATATATATAGGTATATGTCTATATGGCTATATATTACCTACGTATATTGTAAACGATATTGTAATAATAGTCAGAAATCGTCAATTTTAAATTATTGATCGGCAATAGATTCTTTACCAATTTTACCAATTTCTGTATACCGATTGTTTCATTTTCAATACTCGACTTTTGACCGGAATTTTGTAATACCCATCATGCGCTTGTAGGAGAGAACAACATTTCCTGAAAAATCTATTGCCCTCATTTCATTCACCGGAACTACAAAGAATGAGTACTGTCTAAAAAAAAAGCTTACTAGATAACCTTTCATATCTTATGAGGGTCGTTTGAAAAGCTATCGGAATGAAAATGCCAAATCTAGAGAATGGGATGTTTAACCAGCTCATATCTCAAATCGACAAGTTTAGCTATAGTTTAGCTTTTTGTTCGTTAAACTGGTGTTTTTTCTTTAATTTCTTCATCCCGTTGTCTCAGAAGGCTTGCGTAGTATACTCCTGTGTTTGCTGTACCTTTCCCAAGGTAATCAATTCCTCTGGCGGCCCAGAATACGGAAGCCATCACTTTTCCGGCTGATGGAATTGATTTGACTTTCTTTGAAGCAGAACAACCAGGTTCAGTCCATTGCTTCGATTGTTTTTTGGTCGCAAGAGCATAAAGTCTCATCCATCGTTACAAGTTGGCGCATGAAATCCACTTTGTTTTTGGTGAGCAGCTTCAAACAAAAAAATCGTCAACAAATGCGGCATCTACCTTGCACATAGCTTTCTCATATCTAATTCGTGTCTTAAAATATTAAATAAATATTCGGTCACTCGATATGCCCACGGCCTCAGTTAATTCTTAAATTTTCAATCGTCTATTTTCCAAAACCATATCATGGATTTTGTGGATGATTTCTGTTATTGACCGACCACTGTGAGGGTCATCTTCGACGCTTACACGACCCCGTTTAACGAGCAGCGTTTATTAGCAACAAGAGTGTGTACACAGAATGAAATGAAATTTTATATTTTAAGTTGACAGATAGAACTTCAAAATACAACAGTATAAATAGTTTTACCACCATATCCTAGATGATATTCCGAAAAATTTTCAAAAGGCCCTGGTGTTTATAAATTTTAGTGCTCAGTACTTCAAAAATGACAATGCAATTCTCACAAAGCTCTATGTATGTATTGTAAAATTTTGTTTTATCCTTTTAAGCCGTCATAAGCGTGTATTTGTCATTTCTGTTTTCTGTTTAGCTGACTGGAATTCAATTTGTGAGCCACAATGTTTTATCCTTAACGCATATATGTATACAACGCAACGTAATATAATGTAAATACGACAACATGCGCTTGTCATTTCGATTTTATTTTGAAAAGAAATAAAATGAAATAAAACATGTTTACAATAATTTCATTTCTTATTTTGTCCCTGCTTATATTCTCTTAAGAGATGGGTACGATCAAAATAGTTTGGTAATTATTGTGAGGTATCTTGCCGCGGTAAGTGAAAAAGAACTGTATTCCTTTCAAAAAAGAAATCTTTCTGCATTTTCCGAATATTAACAATCTATTAAAAAATTTCTGAGAAAATATTTAATAAAAGTCTCTCATCTTGCTTTTGCTATTCTAATTCAAAACTAGAAACACTTCAAGTAAAGGCATGGAAATTAGGTAGGTACTGACTGAATTTAACAAAAAACTGATTATGTTCTTTCCCTTTCATTTTCTGCTTAATATTTAAATCACTAAAATCATTTTATTTGGGCAACTAATCCTGGGTGCGTGGAATTTTTATTTTAGTAATGTCAATATAACAATGTATTAACGTTTATATATATATATATATATATATATATATATATATATATATATATATATATATATATATATATATATATATATATATATTAAATCGAAGTGTTTGAATTAATTCTTGAAAAAGTTGATAATTATTTAAGGAGAGGTTTACTCGAGAGTCCTTAAAAATTATGTATTTTTCTAGAATTTTTTTCTCAAGAACGGAAGTAAATGTCAATTTTAAATTTTGTGCACATATTTATTAAGTATTAAACTACACAAAAAAATTTTTTCAAGGAAAAATAAGTGTCCATTTTATAGATAGTACAGTGTGACGATCCGAAAATCCAATGCCTTGTTGGTGGACATCCTAGCGCCGGTAATAAACCACCGAGATAGAAAAACAAAAAAGATTTATAAAATATATGAATAGTACCGGCACCTCTACCTATAATATCAATAAATTGCTGAAAGAAAAAAAAAATGGCGGATGTTTGAACTTTTGATTACGATTTTTGTCTTATTTTTCGCTCTTTAAAGTAAATTTAAAAATAAAAAAAATATTGAAAGTGTATCGAACTTAGGTAGAGGTGCCGAAGAATTGAATTATCTTTAAAATAAAAAATTAAAAAAAAGGATCCATCGAATAGTTTTTGAGTTATCGTGTCCACCAGTTCCAAAAAAGTAGTTCCGAGATATTATAAAATATATATAAAGAAACGTATTTAATACTCATTATTGCGTGAACTACGTTTTTTGAATCTTTTTTTTTTTTATAGAAAGCTGGATTCGGTTAATGTGCAAGAATCTTGTTTTTAAATTATTTTCAGTAAAATTACTTTGGGACCATATTCAACACATAATTTGCTATCAATTTCGGCAAAAAAATCGATTTTTTTATCAAATCTCAAGTAAACCTTCTCTTAAATTACTTTCAGCAAAATCACTTTGGGAACATATTCTACACATAATTAGCTATCAATTTCTGCAAAAAAAAAAAATCGATTTTTTTTTAACGACTCTCAAGTAAACCTTCTCTTAAATTTTTATTTGCGAAAATATTATTGATCTGATATTATTTGACTTTCTTAATTAAGCTTGATATTACTATGGAATTTTCTAAAACAAATAATACCTTTTGAAAATATGTATGGTAAAACCGATAAAATTGTTAAAAATACTAAATTAATGGGAACTAACACTCGCGCAAATTTGCGTATTTAGTAACGCAAATTGGGACATATAGGCGCGAAAGATTGTTCACGCGAAGTCGTTTGTATTGTAATTGCAAGCAAAGAAGTGTACTAGTAGGACCAGGGCCGTGAATAGAAATGACTTCAAGATAGGGTATTGAAAGTTTAAAGTGGGACTGGAGCAAAAGATTACAGTTTATTTGGATTTCCCATCTCATCTGTTGAAACCAAGTTATGCAAGCAAAAAAAAATTCTGAAAACAATTTAAGAAATTTATTTATATTTTATCTAATCATTAAATTTCCTGAAAACTGTATTTAGATGCAGCGAATATGATCTTTGTGGTTTGGTATTAAATAAATTTATTAATAATTTCTAACTCTTATTGTGTGTTTCATGAAGTAGTGACATACTTACATGACAAAAATCATGTTCTATATAAGTAATTAACAATTTTCGGGGTAAATTTTTAATTGTTCTTGTCATCTAGCAGTGGTTTCTTGCATACATGAAAAGATTGTGGCACCAAAAATGTGCACCAATTTGCGAATAATTCCTTTACTAGAGATAATATTAGAGATTTTAAGATAAGGCATTGCTTCGTAATTCCCCCCCGCCGCCCTAGCTATATGACCATAACCACGCTACTTCTATAATGGAAAATTTATTTGACCCTTGTTTGATTCAATACATTATTATTGACACCTAACAACAACTTAGCTTCAAGGTTTGGGTGTTTGTTCGCATATTAATCAGTTAATAGACAAATGATAGATGCGATTTCTCAAAATTTATTTAACAATGCCCATCGTTAATTTTACATTTATTTCTGACACTTATAAATATAAACATTTTATACGAGTTTGCTGTTAGTGTCCCTGTTGGTATATCTGCTTTTTTCCATAAGTTGGACATTAAAATTAAATAGTAATAATAATGATAATTGAATTTTCGTTTTATTTTATTAGGCATAATCAAAAGTATTTTACATTTTAAAATAATAAAAATGTATTGGATGTCATTTCTTTTTATTGGGACATAGGTAGACAGTAGAATATATACATATACGTGCTTTTTTATATGATTGTGTGTATCTGTAACTAATATTATCGTAAATTAAGTTGATGTAACAATATTTTTTTTATTATATTTTTTGTAGAAATTACTGGTTAAAATTTATTTTTATGCACTTAATTGGTGATTATAATTTAACCCTTTCCAAGGTGTGAAACAATAATTTTGTTATTGATTTTAAGAATTTTCTCAAAAGTAGGAGGGTAAAGATTGGCCACATTTCGCCCACCGGGCCCGTTCCTCGGATACTGCTTGATATGAGCTTGAATGAATGAAAGAGTAGGGTGTGAGCCCCATGGGGGTCCACTGCACGTAGGCCACTTTGTTGAACTCTTTGTAACCCCTTAAAACTAAGAAGGAAAACTAAAATGAAGTCAAGCTCCTTAATAGAGCAAAGCAAGCACTCCACATTTGTCCTCCTGTTAAGTTCTGGGGTCAGGTGACTGAACCTCAGATGTCGATGTCTTGATATGAACGTAAATACCTCGATAAATTCAAGTGTCAATGCTGCAAGTTTAAACTTATATTTGACCAGAATATATTATTGTGTTTCGTATTATTTTGAACCCAAATACCTAATTAAACGTTTATTGACCAATGTTTTAAGTCTACTATTTGAGAAGTTACCGAAGTATTTAGGTCTACTAGTTACCGAAAGTTTAAAAATGTGTTGAAAATGGTAAAAAGTCAACATTCTCTGTTTAGAGAGTCGTTTAAATAACTTACTGTAATAAATCATAAAATTTTAACACTTACTAACAGAAAGACAACACACAGTTTAAACTGCGGGAGACATGAAGCATGAAATTTTGATAGAAATTTCTTATATAACATAAGCAAGCATTAAGAAAGGATCAGGGCGTAAAAATGATAAATATTAACGGGGAGCGGCTGCAATAAATTGTTGTGTAAATTATTAAGGACGGGGTTGGCCTATTTCAAGCCTTTTCTTTTTTATGTATGACAATCAAGAAAATGTTTTAGTAGTACGTCAACAAACCTAGCGATCTGCCCTTTGAATTTGAGCGACTTCATTTAGTTCCAAAAGTTTGCTTTACGATAAAAATAAATAAGTCACAGGACTAAATTTTTGGATTTGTGGACGTTGATTTATAGTAGAACTGCTTCTCCGACGGCCAGTTTTATGTGGTATGTTTGCGTGTGAGCTCACCCCATAACCTGGTTATTTTGACATCATCCACCAAAATGTTAAAGAATATGGTCTATATAGAAATAATATAATATTAGCTTTTTGCAATTTCGTTCGCGTGAAGTCATTGAAGAATAATTAATTGTACCCATTATGTCGTCATGAATTTCACGCGGACGAAGTCGCGGACAAAAACTAGTGGTTAATATAATACACTAACAAAAACATAAAAATATTAAATTATCTGAATTTATAGCGATTTTCATCATAAAATTCGATAGGTTATTCACTTCTAAATATTTATATGCATTATTTTATTTTATATTAAAATATCAAATTTTATTATTTTATTTCATTTAAATTACTTGAGTGCTTATTAATTTTCCACTTTTTCCTCTGATTGTGAGTCTTGTGGACCATTTAAATGACGAAGTTTCAAAAAGGAATTCACTTGAGTTTGACGAATGCATTCATAAACGTAAGTTGAAATGAAACCCATAACTCATTGTCAACATTGATTTCTGCGATTTTCTTATTGTCTTACATTTGTTTTGTGATGTTCAATTCGCTTCGAAAGTTTCGTTTTTTTTTTCGAGACTATGGTATATAAAAATGAATATTTACCGAACCAGTTAATCGTCGTACATATTTCAATCGCTGTCTATCCGTCTCATTGAACATTTGTAATAAATTTATTAACAAATCAAAAAGCTAAATTAGTTTCAACAAACAAAAAACATTATAAAAAATGTGAGCTGTTCAAAAATCATGTGTTTCTTTTTATTTTGATACTGTAAAGAGTTTGTTCATCCAGTCGAATTTGAATTTCAAATTATGTGTGTGTATCCATTGGATTGATTTTAAATGCAATAATGCTATTAATATGCCTTGTACTAACAATATTTTATATTTGATTAACTGTCATACTAATTGATTACTAAATGTGACATGTTTGTGGTTTGTTTGTTTGTTTGTTGCTTGTGGTCAATAAAATTCAAATCATTTCAAAATAAATTAAATGAATGTATTATGTGTGTATTCGTATGTCAAAATTAAAGTAATAAATGGTAATTTTATACCTTGAGTTTGTACCCGAGATAATTTTTGGTGCATGTATCTATACTAACATAAATGAAGTCAAAAGTGATGAAAATGTTTATGATGGTAATTTTTGCATAAAATCAGATAAACTCGATTGTGGTAATTTTATGCAATTTACCTAACTTATATAAATATAAATTGCCGTATTCGTTTCTAACTGGTGGGTAACTGTCCTTTACTATCATTGAAGTCTTCTTAATAAATGCCTTTTTTCTTTTTAACAAGTTTTGATGTCTTACTAGTTCAAAATCAAATAATGTTTTGTTATTTTAAAATATTCTTTTTTTTTGATTATTAAAGATATAATGCATAGAGATAGTTTATTTAGTTTTGACATTTATTTGTTAATGAAATTAAAAAATAAGTTGGTGTCCGAAACTGAAAACAGAAACTTTTTTTTATATTCCTAAATTGACCCAAAATTGTTTTGTTAAAATCAGTAGTTGCTCCAACAGGAAGGTAATTAATTAATTAGTTACTAGTAAACCGTTTTTTTAGTTAAGGTGAATCCATTACAAGAAATTTTTCAAGTTTAGAATTTGAAATTTTAGTATATTATAGAGAAAGGTATTATGATGCATTCATTGATACCATTTGAATAATTTCTGACGTTTAGTTTAGAAGAAATAAATTTTCAAATTTAGAATTTTTAATGTGTGAGTAAATACAAAAGTATGATCAGAGGTGGATCAGAGGTATATATTAAGTAAGTTGTGTCATTAAAAACCAACTTTAAGATTTAAAAAACTGAAAATTATTTTCTTTTATGTTTTCGAATCATTAAAAAACTATTTTGTTTAATATTGGACGTTTAGTTATTGTAATAAAAAGAAAAAAACTAAAAAAATGTCATTTTATAGTAATACACCCATAATATATTTGTATATGTATTAGTTATTATGTATGCGTACTTGTCAACTACCAGAGTCAAATTCATTACTTTTAAAATTATTAAAATTAGAAGATTGAGTAATAATTAAATATTAATACTGTTACATGTATTATAAAATTTATTTTTCTACATATAATAGTATATTAGTCAACAAGCTGGTAATGATAGCTATTACTCACGGAGATAAAATTGCGACACGAGCTGAGTGTCATAATGCATCTGAGTGAGAAATAGCCATTGCAAGCGAGTTGAATACAATTTTTTTTCTACGACTTTTTTCCTTTTTGATTTAAATAAAATTGAATATAAATTTTAAATTAAAAGAATACAATTTTTAATCTATCTCTAATTTTATTAAATGTTTATATATGTACAAACGATGAAAACAAAATACAAACTACTTTGTTTTCTTTGACGTTACTACGCAACATATATGAAATTAAAATTTGATGCATATATCATACACAAAACTAATGCCGGCCTATTGAATAACGGTTAATACGGTGATTTCACTGATCGATAGCCATTGAGTAATGGTCATTCTTCCACACCTTTGAATAATGCCTAATTTTTTCAACAATTTACAGATATGTAATGAGTGTGTTCTTCAACAGGAGTAGGAAAATTATATTTATTTATAGAGAAAAAAATAAATTTTGTAATTCATTTGTCAGTAGTAATCGATTCACCTTAAGTTATTAGAATTTCGTAAAATAATGTTGTTTTCTCCTCTTTTTTCTGTCTTCGTCTTCTTTTTTTTGATACCCGGAATAATCACCATGAGAATAATATCCGTATTTGACCGGCTTCTTTTAAAATTATTTCTAATCTTTTGACATTTGCGTGAAATATTTTCCATTACATAATCAAATTATTGTAAAATATGTATGTTAGGAAGAGCAAGCCGCATCTTTTGTAAGCCAATTTAGCTGGTACACGCGTAGCTCATACATAGATTTCCTTAATCTTGATGTAACACAGTGAGGGGTTGTTTTTCTAATAATAATAATCATAATAATAAGTGAGCGGTTTGTTTAATTAAATATAAAAATAACGAATATGTGAATGAAATGTGCCGTTTTTGAAAATGTGCCGCGCACACCAACTCCGTTTTTCTTATCTCTAACAAAGGCCACGTACATATAGAGTCATTTAGATATAGCTACCACCAACTAATATATGAGGTAGTCATATATTCTATAGGTGTAGGTACTAATGTAATAAAGAGAGAAAATCTGTTTGTATGTCCGAAGTAAACTCAGAAAGTACTGGACCGATTTAGAAAAATTTTTCACTGTTAGAAAGCTAAGCTATTTCAGCCCAACATAGGCTACAAATTAAAAATCACAAAGTGATTGAAAAAATTTTCCGGATCGGCCGGTAATCGAACCCAGTAACTAACCATGTGTCTTCGCCATTAGACCAACGATCCTGTGTTCGGCAGCCACCCGAACCAGACCACGTAATATGTGTATTGGTACTCTCTCTAATGTGAGAAACAGTTACAATTTTTCAATTACAAATATTATCGAGTGCTTGTGAAAATATTACTACGTATGACAAACTTTTGTTTGCATTTAAACACACGCAGTATTCATATGTTCACTTACCGTTCAGCTAAACTGAAACTTTAAGCACTCGATTTCTTTGGTTAGTATGACCAAAATCTAAATGTAAATTAAAAATCACAAAGTAATTGAAAAAATATTATCCGGAGTAAGTGATTGAAGAAATTATTGGCCATTATTAAATTATTAATGGCGAAGACACCTGGCTAGCTACCGGGAGATCCTGGGTTCAATTCCCGGCCGATCCGGATAATTTTTTCAATCACTTTGTGATTTTTAATTTCAATTTACATTTGGATTTTGGTCATACTAAACAAAGAAGTCGAGTGCTTAAAGTTTCAGTTTAGCTGTACGATATGTGAATATATGAATACTGTGTGTGTTTAAATGCAAACAAAAGTTTGTCATACGTAGTAATGTTTACACAAGCACTCGATAATATTTGAAAATTGGATAACATAGGCTATAGGAGGTTCCTTGGATCCTGGCGACCCAAGAAGGACCTAAAGTAAGCTACCCAACCGATTTAAAAAATTTTTTCACTATTGAACAGCTAAACTATTTAAAATTAATATAGGCTACGTTATATGAGATGCTCTGGACTTTGGGACCCAAAAATGACCTAAAGTAGACTCCCAACCGATTTTGAAAATTTTTTACTGTTAGATAGCTAACCTATTCCAGATCAACATACGCTACGTTATATGAGGTCCCCTGGACCTTTGGGACCCGAAAAGGACCTAAAGTAAGCTACCCAATCGGTTTCAAAAATTTTTCTTGATATTGGGAACGGGTGGGAATGACAAATTAATTTTGGGAATGGATGAGAACGGGACAAAAAAATCTTTCAGTGACATCTGTACTTTAAAGTCTTTTGGGGAGCGAAGCTAATCACTATAAATAACTAATTTCTTAAGACTTAAGAATAATTGAAACCATAATTCTGATAATTTTACGTGGGTAAAACTGCGGGCCGGAGCTATAATATATAAAAATTTGTTCCATTGCAGCAAATTATATAAAACACCAAAATAATAACAAAATGGACAACACCTGCGCGAAGCCAGGACGGGCCGCTAGTTATAAATAAAATTTGTTAAAAGTGGAAAGTATAAATAAAAAATAGGAATCAAAATCTGTTGCCTTAGAATCGATGAGTTACTTAAGGGAGAGAGAAAATATTTTTTGGATGCCATTGAAAAAGAGTATTATTATCATTGGTCGTGTTAGATTTTGATAAAATATTATATAAAATATTATATTAAACTAATAAAATAATAAGGTAATTTTATATTCCTAAATCAACAGTTTTGTCAATGCGTTTCTGTCTTGAGTCATATTAAAAGTCAGATTTCTAAGGAACCAACCATAAAATACGTATGCAAAAGGGAGGAGGACGTTAATGATACGTGACAAGGAAGCGGGGAGAGTTCGGGCTCACGTAACGTGATACAACATTTGAAATATCTATACATAAATTTTATTCTTAAACTAATAATTATTAAAATAGTAATTAATTGGGGGGGGGGAGGATCCGTGATGTCTAATTATGCACATGATACATAGCATGATAAAGGTTGGAGAAAGGGATCAAAATTGCGTAAATTTTGCATAACGCACTTAATGGATCACTCTAATCACTCTTAGATCTTCTGTTAATTGATGCTCTCTGCATTTTTGTGCCTCCTTCTAATACTTTAGTCAATTCAAACACTCGACCTAAAGTGTTGAAAGCAAAAAATATGCTTGAAGCGTATTGATTATATCTGTTATTAGCATTTCTTACTATTTACCCAAATGATAAATACTAAAAATTGAAGAGAGTATTCTTTGCATTATTGCATGAAAGAACTTATGGGTAATTAATTTTCCTAAGGTACTTTATCTGGAACATTGTGTATAGATTGTTATGTACGGAATTTGTACGTGTAGTTCACAGTGAATTACACCCACTGTAGCGCTCCTAATTAAAATATTTCTGTTGAAATAGGAAAAAAAAGAAACAATAATAAGTATATGTGCTTGCGTAGTATGTGTAAGTATCTGGCAAAACGAAAAATGAATACACAAATACAAGGAAAAGAAAAAAAAAGTTAGACAAGAGAAGTTGTAAGGAAGTTGGGAGGATGTTAGAATGGAACGTTGGAGTGAGATACAAGAACGAACTGATGGATGATAAATCATTTATGTGCCAACTATAGAGAACTATAAAGATATGCATACACAAGAGATGAATAAGCTCCAG
Source organism: Brachynemurus nebulosus (assembly GCA_035578155.1). Lineage (NCBI taxonomy): Eukaryota > Metazoa > Arthropoda > Insecta > Neuroptera > Myrmeleontidae > Brachynemurus > Brachynemurus nebulosus. Next base: position 41,910,205 of record JAPWDM010000001.1, on the reverse strand, counting down.
ACCAGCATGTATAGATATTCTATAAATATAGAAAGAGTAATTTTTACAATGGTTTTATGTCGTTAGAAATTTTGTTGCCATAATGAAGTTTAACATTTTTCAAACTTTTTGTGTATAGGAGACGCCGTCCACATTATATTTTATGTCAGTAGTTGACCACCTTCCTAGGACAGTGAACCGCTTTAAAAAAAATACAACTTGGAATTTGAATGCGCAGTAGATCAAAACCGCCTACCCAACATTTTTCGTATCGTACTTCTGGTATATTACTTATTCGTTTGTACGGTAAATGTCGTACATTACAGTGCACTTATTTATAAATATTTTAAAATATTTTGCGCATCTTACGTCTCATCTTACGTTTTCTAAGCTGTACGTATTTTAAAGCTGGCCGCATTGCTCAAAAATAGACTGTTCGTACAACATTTGTTCCTATAACAATAGATAATGAAGGGGAAAAGTGGGTTGCCATTGGAGGCAGGCTAGATTTGTTGTGGTAAATTATTTCCGGTCCTCGGTATGGTCAGGCCCTGTTTCGACGGCCTATATTTCAACTTGCAAATTTTTCCTGTTAGCTCACAAAGCTTACAACCGGTCGCTGTATTCCAATTTCTGCCTTAGGTAGACATATAATATACGTTTGAAATCGTCTTCATGGAGTAGCTTTACTCATATATATCTGGAATTATGAGGAGAAAATACAGAAAAACTTTACAAGCATAGTTTGTCGCGAAAATCGAATCCATGACTTATTTATCCAAGTACCGGATTCTTAGTCCGTTTTTATGCATTCGTATACCTACCATAGAGATAGACTATAGTTCCATAAGAATGGAATTTGGTATTGCGAAGCTAACTATATACGTTTCATCGTGTTTTCGAAAACCGGAAAATCTTAACTGTATCCTTAATTACTTTACTTGTTGATAAAATTTTTGGGTTAATATTACAATTTTAATTTTTGGGTTAATATTACGAGTTTAAAAATGGTTAGATAAATTTATAATGCCATCAATTTCAATTTTTTTTGAATTCTACGTAAATTAAATTTTCTGTATTTGTTGATAGAATTACAATAATTTAGAGGTGAAAAAATAGTATAAAGAAAGCTACTAACTAATCATTTTTTTTTCGGAAAATCTAAGGGAAATCTTGAAAAAAAATAAACCAAAATATTTTCAAAAACTTGAAAAGCAAACAGTGAGATTTTATGTAATATCAACCTTAAATTATTTGTAGTATATAAATGTACGTGTGTATATTGTATATTTACAATTATTATTATTATTATTCACGTGAGATTACGTGTTGTCCACGTTTTGACTTGACCTCTATATATTCTATAAGCACAGCGATTCTTCTGAAGAGATCATCTGGTTATTGTATTGTATGTACACGTATATAATTATGCAACGACCTCTATGTGTGACCCGCCGACATCTATGCTTTTGTATTTAGCCGCATGTCGCACTCTTCAAAAAAATGAGAAATCTACTTACAAAAAAAAAGTTGCAAAGAGGCGACTATGATTGTGTCTTAGCTTTTATTATCATACATATGTACCCAGATATTATGTACCGTGTGATACATGAAAATTTTAACTAAATTTTCCAACGGATAGTTCAAAAATTTGCCATAGTTAAATCGGTTCTACATAGGATGCTACGATTACTCGCTCCAATATTGGACTGAACGTTTGAGACAAGTAAGTTGCGGCAAGTTTATAGTGGCAATTAAATTTTTTAGAATTTTGTACTTCTGACAACAACGAAATTCCTATGGTTTGCTTATGTCTGTCCGCTTTTCTAAAACTACACTAGCGTGACATTTTTTATAGGTTAAATAATATAAACGATTAGTCAAGCAGAGTAAAAATTAATTAAATAACTTTTTTTTTAAATTTATTTATTTAAGACTAAAATATTTTTGAAACAGAAACAAAAAATCCTTTTTTATTTTCTGTTTGCCTTCGATAGTCTCTACACTTCACTTGAGTCTTAACTCTATTTATTGAGCTTTGAATTACCAGCGGAGTGGCCGAGGGTGCTTAGGCGCTGGCTAGGTAATTTTAACACGTTCCGTGTCGATCACACGATCTCGCGTGACACGTTTACTATATGGCCAATCACGCGATATGAACCTATTTATTTAACTTAAAATATTTGGCCATCTCACAAAGTCTATATTTTTAGCTTGGCAATGAAAGTGTTAATGTAAATTGTCATATGTATAAATAAAGTACAAAAATAATGATGTGGGAGGCGTTTGTTGTAGACAACAATGTCCGAAAAACATTCATGCACATTTTGATATAACATTCTGTTATATTTTAATTTAGTTAATTTATTAGGTATTGGTTCCGATCGATTTTGTATATGAATTCCAGTTGATCATGCGTATTCAAATGTTCTCTAGATCATGGTATCAATGGAAGAATAATAATTACCGATTAATCCTCCTATTATCGAAATCCGATATGTATTTCAAAAAAATTAAATATGGATCTGTCTCTACTGAAATTAGTTTAACTTAAATATAATTTATGCTTTGAAGCTTTTTTTTGAATATATTTACAAAAAAATTCTTTTTATAATAGTACGGTGCAGTTATTTAAAAAAAAACGGTCTAACCTCAAGGAATCTTCACATTCTCGCCGAGGCTGGACGAGGTTCCTCGTCGAGTTCCTCGCTGAGGTTGGCTCAGCCTTATGAATAGCATTAAAACACCAACCGCGAGACACAACGAAATGACCCTCTACATTCTCGTTTCGTCCAACCTCGGCGAGAATATGGAGCCTCCTTCAACATCCAATGTAACAGTTTCATTCCAACTCAAAATTGTTCTATACAGTCCACATATTGTTTGGCAAAAAGTTGTACCATTTTGAGCGTCGGGTTTTGGGGGGAGGGGGGTAGAAGTAGGCAAATCAGCGAATTTCATCAGTTTTTTTTAAATATTTCGGAAATTTTGGGGTTTAGCGTAAAAAGTGTCATATACAAAAATAATCTACATTAAATTGCGAACAAAAATGATCCTGTGCATAATCTTGCTAAAGTGAACAGTTCCAGAGTTACGGAGGGTGCAAAGGTAGCAATTTAGTATTTTTAGCAACTGCTGCACCTATCACCAGGTGCAGCAGTGGCTGACTAAGAAGAAGAATCCGCTCGAGTGGGGGTGGAAGAAGAATGACGAACACCTGAGATCAATTACAACAGCACGTCCTGCAGCTCCCGAGGAAAAACTTTCCCTCATAGTGTGCGCTTGCAAAGACGAATGCGTCCGTAACTGCGAATGCAGAAAGAGTGGTCTAAACAGCTCAAGCATATGCGGTAATTGCTCAGGCCTAGGATATGATAATAGGGATACGAACATTTGGAAGAGGAGGGTGCTATGTTTGAAGAGGACTAATCACAATTTCCTTTTACAAAACACAATCCTGTATAAAAAAAAATTAGTTTTTCTACTTCTGTTGAAGAACACGTTCATTATATGATATATCTGTTAATTGCTGAGAAAGTTAGGCATTATTCAAAGGTGTGGAGGAATATTCATTACTCAATACCCTCTTGACCAATGAAATCACAGTATTAATCATTATTCCATGAGTTTGCGATTGTTTTGTGTATATATGTATGTATCAAGTTTTAATTTAATATATGTTGCGTAGTAACGTTCAAGTAAACAAAGTAGTTTATGTTTTGTTTTGATCGTTTTATACATAATATTATACAAACTTTTAATGAAATTAGAAATAGATTAAAAATTTGATTTAAAATTTATATTCAATTTTATTTAATGTCAGATGTATTACGACACTCAGATGCATTACTATTCCTTAGTGATAATGTGTTATATTTTTTCCAAAAAATCTAAAAATACTAAAAATTGCTACTTTTACACCCCCCATAACTTTGGAACTCTTAACTTCAGCAAGATTATACACAGGACTATTTTTGTTCGCAATTTAATGTAGATTATTTTTGTATAGGCACTTTTTGCGCAAAGCTGCATAGTTTTCGAAATATTTAAAAAAAACTGACGAAAATCGTTAATTTGCCTAGTTCTACCCTCTTCCCCCCAAACTGGACGCTCAGAATGGTGTAACTATTTATCAAACAATATGTGGACTGTATAGAACAATTTGGAGTTGGAGTGAAACTGTTACTTTGGATGTTGAGGTTTGGGTCTAATTGCACCGTACTATAATGTAAAATACGTAATCTCGTCCAATTTTTAGTGCGCTGTCGGGTCTGTCTAATTGATAGACCGTTTGTGCAACGTTAAAGTAACCAAGATATTCAACCGTGTCGGGCGTTGTATCAATGTCGTAATGACCACCTTCACCGTGGTTACTAAAACTATGGAAATGTTGAAGTCTCAAATCAAGTTCCTATAAGAAAAAAAATTTATGTATTTTGATTCTGATTATTAATCTAAAATGTGTTAACTCACAGTCTCTTGGGTGACCAGTGTCCCTACTGCAATTAGCGGTGCCGACATAATGAAATGTTGCAACCACTTTTTTACACCATCTTCAGTTGTAATCGGTGTGGTTGAAAATTCTGCCGGCATAACGTGTTGTTTGGCTTTTCTTTCTTTTAGTAAAAATGTTCCACCAAGACCTAAATTGAACATAGAGATGTAGCTATACAATTATGCATATATTTTAACCTGAATATTAAAAGTCGAAAAACTTACCAACAACCTTATCTTTATAGTGTTCGGCAAGAACATTTCGGATTGCAATAATAAAATTGTCATCGCCTGTACGCTTTTTACATTGTACTTTCAAAACTTTCCCTGGTTGCCCGTTACATAAGTATAAACACGCCAACAAAGCAAATCTCATTTCATTTTCGGGCAATATTTCCAAAACCGGTTTGGATGGATCAGAGGCAACGATTTTAGAGATGTGTGTGCGATTCGATACTTTACCGTTATTGACGCATGCGCTGATAATGTCCTGTTAAAGATAACATTTAAGTGTAGATATAATGTCTTAAATAATTCCAAAATGAAATTTTTACTTCACAGTTAACTCCTGCATAGGGCCATGGTCCTGCACCAGCCCCCAGAATACAAGCTGGTTCATATTAAGTAATTGGGCAATCTGTTTTAAATCATAGATTTTTTCGCGATTTACTAATGGTAGTAAGTATGGTGGTCCACCAACTTTCAGTAAAGTTGCATTCCCACCGAGGCCTAATTTAGTTTTCCAAAAGATATGACTTTGTTTGAAGAGGGTATTAGTGTTACCTTACCTTTACAGGCCAATGTGAACGGCTGCTGCGTTAAATCAGGACAGTCGACTACTCCTACGTCAACACTTGAGAAATTTTTTTTTAAACCGCTGTTTAAGGCTGAAAATAAAAATGATTGTTTTTTATTTAAATTTTCCAAAAATTTTCACATGATTATAACTCCATTATTTATTTATTACTTTAATTTTTGAAAAACAAAAAAAACCTCTTAAAAATTGTCTGACTATAATTGATTGCAAAATTATTTATCTGCTCCCTTTGGAATAATTAGTTATACCCCGTTTCAGATACAATTGATCATGAGTCAAAGTTGAAAAATTAAATAATTCTTATATTCAAAACAAATCAATCTTCTATTCTTTTCTAAAAACAAACTGCAAATTTAAAATTTACGTAAGTGCAATAATGAAAAAGATAAAGCCAAGAAAATAGAAATAATTTAAATTCGTAAGTGATGCAGCATGGTTAAATTTAAGTGAAATAGACCATATTAACTTCCGATTGGAAGTTATTGTAATGGGTTCGGTTTTAGGAATCGCTAATTTGGACATATTTCCACGTTTCAAGGTCATTAGAATCCGAACCCATTGTTTTTAGTGTGATGTCTGTGTGTGCGTTCGTTAGTTCGTGAATTTTTTTCGTCTCGCATATCTCAAGAACAAATGATCATATCAACTCCGGACTAATTTTATTAGCCCTAGAATCATACGTACTCGTCAAAACGACGAACTTCTCTACCTGCTCCAATACTGTGACTTGTCGGTACCTGCTCGCTGTGAAACTTCTGTTATCTAATTTATTTGTTATTATAACACATAAGACATATAAATTTTGTTTATAGCTATTGTCGTTTTTTTTATACTAAAATAGTGTGCGTCAAAAGGACGACGATGTATGATTAACCTATATTTTTTTTTTAAAGATTTTGTATTCCACATATAAAAGTTTTCCTAATTTTTCTAAAATTTATTAAAGATAAGGATGTTATAATTAATTTATTCAATGATTATGATAATGTGAAAGATGATTACAGCTGTTTGACTTATAGAGACGACATAATACTGAAGTTTGAATATATTGAATCGAAAACTAAAGAATGCGTTTCGAATGACTTAATAAAAGATTAACAATTTATTTTGTGGAAAATATTTTAATTTTTATTATTTTTTGAGATCTTATTCGAAAAATTACTAACAAATTTTAGAAAATTTACAAATGTGCCTAATGGGGAAATATCTACATATCTATAGGAATATTTATGACTGAGAAATTTCACATTCTGTAAAGTCACACATGTCCACTGATTCATAATAGTTCATAAATTAATTATTACAATTGATGTATTTATATATTTTTTAATTTTTATAATGAAAACGTTAAACAATATGTTTTTATTTTCCTCTAAACTCCGAATAATATTGAGTATTTTTTCACCAGTCTCTGAAGTCTCGTATAAACATCGTAATTCATCTATTAAAGTATTAGGATTATGCCAGTATTTTATTTTTTTCGATTGCCCATTAGAATTTTCCGAACCGTTGTATTTGATACGCTTAGCAAGTAGCTCTTGGTCCGTTGAATTGACTGGACGTTTTATTGCTATTCGTTCATTAGAATCCTCACCTTTATTTTGAGTTTCTTTGATTAATAAAATATCAAAAAGGGTTTGCAAAGCTGTAGTTAACTTGGGAATGAATACAGTTCCACTATCAGAAGTGGTTAAAACCCTGTTATTAGACTCATCGCTGGGTGTGTAAACATTATTTTGATTTCTTAAATTATTAAATTTAGTTTGAATTGCTTTTGATGCAACTTTAATTCTTTGTTCAAGTGGATTGACCCTTTCTTCAACTTTATTGTTTAGAAATTCATCACCAACATCATTCCTCCCGGTATCATAACTAGATAAGTCATCAGCCGTGTCTAATGTTTGTCTTTTTAGCGGATCAAGAGAGTAACTATTTTCAAACCTTTTTGGTGAAAATTCCCGCATATGTGTATCTCTTATATGACGTGAAAGAGAATCTTTCCGCGAGAAGCTTTTATAGCACCGCGTACACTCGAACATTATAATAGATGTGTAAAGCTCAACTAGTCTTACAAGATTAATTCAGAATTGTGTTAGCGATTACTTATATACTCCACCACCACCACCACCACCACCACCACCACCGCCACCGCCACCACCACGGCCACCACCACCGCCGCCGCCACCACCAGCACAACCACCACCGCCGCCGCCGCCGCCGCCGCAACCACCACATCTGAGTTGCTCATTTTACTCCATGAAGTAGCTGTTGACATCCGGCTTGCACATTTTGCCCCCATTACGTTCTTTCGGTTTGGAAATTAGTTCAGAAAAATGAATGAAGAGCTATATGCAAGTGTCAGGTGACTCAACATCAACATTAAAATACTTGCTCCTGAATATAGGCAATTACATTGCGTTGCCAACTGGGTCCATACCTACTGAGAGTCTTATCATAATTCAAGATATAATTTGGGCGGTTCTAGTGTGTTGTAAAATAAGAACAATATAAGAATTTATACGTAAAATAATTTATTTTTTAATGAAATATACGTTTACAATATTAAAATTAAAAAGTAAATCAATTCATTTTCATATCTGACAGTTACCTTAATCTTACATCTAACATCATACATGTGATAGCTATTTACTAAATTCCACAATATGTAAAAAACCACTAGAATCAGTTCCTTTATATGTAATAAAATATTGTCCTGTACGTAAAAATTGAATGGTCTGCTCATCCAAATTCGCGAATCGTTTTGGAAGGAACACTTGAGCATCTGCAAGTTCCACCGCAACCGCTGGCCCATATCGAGTTTCCATGCGTCGTACATCAAGAATTTTCCACGTTTCATACGGTTTGAGTGTAGATAGCGATTTGAATGGTTTACCAGCACCAAGTTTATTCAACTTCTCCAAAACCGGATCCATTGTTGTATCAGTGGCAGTAAAAGTGGTCCACAGATCACTTATACTTAACTCAACACCGTGTTGTTCAGACATTTTCCCAATACACTGCCAATTTCTGTTACAGCACGTCGCTTAAATAAATTATGAGTTGCCACCACAAAAACCACCACCACCACCACCACCACCACCACCCCAACACAACTACAAAATTTGAGTTGCTCATTTTACCCCACCAATATGTTTATTCCCACACAGCTACAAATTAAGTTACTCTAAAGCAACCACACCTTCATATGATCAGTGTTTATACACCACAACCAATGGAAAATATCAAATAAACATTAACATTTATTTAGTAATGAGGTATAATGTATATTTTGAGTATTCAACAAAAACTTTAATACTGATTAATAGGTATTGGTCAATTCCACTGTTACTCAAAATATACGTTATACTTCATTACTAAATAAATGCTAATGTTTGTTTTAACAACCGTGGAATTGGTCAAAACTTATGATGTGGCAATCAGGTGATTGATTTTACTAAATTATTCGCAATTGCAGCGGCTTTTACATGTGGGACAGTTTACGTAATTGCAAACACAGTTTGGAAATGGCATCATACATCGTTTACAACACATGCAAATTCGTTTTTCGTTTCGACACCTATCACAATACTCGGGGAAGGAACACTTACACTGTGGTGGTTGAAATTTACAAATACCACAAATCGGCATGTTGTTTTTGTTTACTTTCTGGAACTTAACCAACAAATGACATCCGGTTAATAATTCAGTTGTATTTATAGTATTTTGACTGAAACCAAATAATCCAATATTTTATAAAAAATCGATATTTAATCGATATTGACCAATTCCACTGTTACACAAAATATCCATTATGCCTCATTACATCGCTGGTCATTGCGTTATAAATAAATGTTTACGTTGGTTTGAGCAACCGTGGAATTGGTCAATATGTATTATGTGGCAATCAGATGATTGATTTTACTAAATTATTTGCAATTGCAGCGGCTTTTACATGTGGTACAGTTTATATAATTGCAAACACAGTTTGGAAATGGCATCATACATCGTTTACAACACATGCAAATTCGTTTTTCATTTCGACACCTATCACAGTACTCGTAGAAGGCACACTTACACTGTGACGGTTGAAATTTACAAATACCACAAATCGGCATGTTGCTGTTGTTGTTTACCTTCTGGAACTTAACCAACAAATGACATCCGGTTAATAATTCAGTTGTATTTATAGTATTTTGTAACCGAAATTTTCCAATATTTTATCTAAAATCCATATTTAATAATCTTCCATTATAAGAGCAGGGAACAGGAAGGTCACCAGATTGATTAATTTAGATATTGCGTTCAACAAACACCGCGAGATGTCACCACCGATTTATTGTCTACAGTAAATTGCTGCTTCGATTGAATTACTGATAAAGTTGTTCACGTCAGCCGCAAACACCGCTGCTACCCCGCCACCCCCACAACCACCACACAACCACCGAAACCACCATACAAATACCACCGCCACACAAACACCACCGCCGCCACCACACAAACACCACCGCCACCGCCACACAAACACCACCGCCACCACCACACAACCGCCACACAAACACCGCCACCGCCACAACCGCAACACAACCACCGCATTTGTGTGTTACGTCACCACCGCTATATAATTTGCTGAGTTATACTCCAGCTTATACACCTTATCATGGTTGAAGGGTATAAAATAGTTGAACTTACATAAAATATTATCTATTTACCGGTGGTTGTCAAAGAGTTAACATCTCTTTCGTTGAAAATTATACTTTCATGGTAAAACAATTACATTTTGGAACCATGTTAATTTAGAATTCAGCGCAGTCCACCGCTAGAGAACCTAGCAAAGGACTTTCGAAACCTAAGATCATTAAACGTAAAACTTTTGAGCAACAACACATTTCACCTGAAAATTTAGCATTCCTTAAATCACTAGGTCTTAAAGTGAAAAGAACCTGGTACTCACAAATGTGCTAAATATTATTAACAGTTTGTAATTTGATGGTAAACTAGCAATAGCTATTAATAGCCATTTTCGAATACGTTCCACAAATTAACTAACTACCCCCACCACTTTTAATTATTCTATATAAAGTTGTGGATTGTGTGAATAAATTCAGTTCTACGGTGGCGGTAAAAAATGGCGTTTCTTGATATACAAGGCTATCAAGGAGCTAACAACGAATTTTATTTTAAAGAAGTTGGTATTGCTGCAGAAAATTCGGATGATATATTACATCTTATATTCGACGCACCGTTTGATTTCAACGAGTTGCCGAAGAAATATCAACGAGTAGCCCGTTGGCTTTACCGAAATTGACATGGGATATCTTGGTCGTATGGATTTATTCCATACAAAAAACTTCATACCATATTGAAACCTATATTAAAGAAGTATGATGTTATATACGTCAAGGGTGGTGAAAAGAAGAAATGGATATCAAGTTTGTTTGATGATACCGAAAACCAGCTGTGGATTTTGAATTTGCAAGGAATATTTGATGTACCGAAGATTTCCATTCTGCGAGATGAATATTATTCAAGACGCTGTATGCTTCATTCAGATAAAATTTGTTCATTAGAAAATTGTATTCTTTTAAAAAATTTTTATATGGAAAATAAATAGATTTTAAGTAATATATAGATTTAAGCAATTTAATTTTTTGTAGATATATTCTATAAATAAAATTTAAAAAAAAAAAATATGTGCGTTTTATTTAATTATTACCCTGCATTCCCCTATTTTTTTACAGCAAAAAGTTTCTTTCGTTAACCTATAAGAGTATTAACAAAAATCTTATGAAATTTATTATTCTAATTGAAAAGCATATTTCATGATACACCCTGTATACTAAAATATTTATTAAAAATACTAAATATACACCCGTTATATATACATGATATTATTTGTATGTTAATGATAAAGTAGCCAATTCAAAATGTTCTAGTCTATAAAAAATTTTGATTTTACAGACTTAAAAATTTAGTAAAACTCAATGCTGTTATCATTTTTATATTAAGCGACGTGTTTAACTTATAGTAATTTAAAACCAAAAATTGAACTTTTATTCTGTTTAAAAATGTTAAATACAATACTATTATACCCTAATATAAATATGTATCAGTATTAAAATAATATACATTAATTTTGCTGATTAAACAAATTTTTTGCAATATTTATAAATTATTTTATAATTAGATTTAATACTTATTCATAAATGGCTATACAATTCGTTTACTAGTATTCATAAAAATTAAAATTATATACAAATTTTCTTTCTTATTCTCAATATACAGAGTGTATACATAAAATATTTTTAATATACAGAGTCTATACATATGTACATACTGAATTATTTCAGATAATTTTCGTTTGATATAGAAACAGTTTTGTGCTACAGTCAAATTCAAAAATGTTGTGCACCATAAGAAGTAATATTTTTTGTAACTTGTTAAAATTTCAAGAACTTCTGTTAGTTAACTAAAAAATTGGTCACTGTAGGTTAAATGTTAAAGTATTAAAACTGATAAAAATAATTTCTTGCTTGAGGCCTACAATGGGTGATATTTTTTACTAAACAATTTTTTAACTCATTAATATTCCATGACGTCATCTTTCTTATACCAAAAAAACTCCTTATATGAGTCTTACGATCATAATTCAGCTAAAACAAACATTTAATTATTGGTTGTTTGTTTATGTTAAAACTGATAAAAATTCCTGGAATTTTCCAAGGTTAAATATACAAAGAAACCCCTGAGTTACAGTTGACACCCAAATTTCCGGCAGTACAGTAGCGGTCAGACATCTGGACCCTGGAGTCTGAGGTTAGTTTTGCGGTAGCGCTTGGTACAGTGCCCCCACAAAATTTAGCGGCCGCCCCTTGGGTTAGGTTATTCCCCACATTTTTGACTTGGTAGTGTACCTTTCGTTTAAAATGACGCAATTAAGGCAAGCGCGTGTTGGGGTCAAGGTTTGCATGTACACAAAATAAGTACAGTACGCTTCAAAAAGTGATCGGATACCTTTTTGGTCAGGGGGGTCCACACTTTTGACACGGTAGTGTACCAAAAATTTAAGTACAGTACGGTGTCAAAAGTTTGGGGCCACCCCTTGGATTAGGGTAATCCCACATTTTTGACGTGATAGTGTACCTTTCGTTTAAGATGACTCAATTAAGTGAGATTAAAGGCTAAGGCTTGCATGTACACACAAAAAATAAGTACAGTGCGCTTCAAAAAGTGATCGGATACCTTTTTGGTCAGGGGGGGTCCGCACTTTTGACACGGCAGTGTACCAAAAATTTAAGTACAGTACGGTGTCAAAAGTTTGGGGCCACCCCCGAGTCAGGGTATCCCCACATTTTGGATCCGGTAGTGTACCCCATCTATCAAATTGTAACCTAAAATTCAGTCTGCGCATGCGTCGTGTACTTAAATTCAATCTGCGCATGCGTTAGGTTTGGCTGGTAATGGGTTAACACAAAATGAAATTGTTATAAGTAAATTGTGATGACGCATAATGGGTTAACATAAATTAATTTGGTTGCTGGTGATGACTCACCTCTTAGGAATTTCAAGGCCAACAGTATGAGCGAGTGTTGGGGTCATATGTCAACAACAAAATTTTTAATACATGTACGTACCAGGTCAAAGGTGAATTCATACACTAGGTACAGTAGGACCCCAAAGTACACGGTTCTTAACACGGTCAAAAAAGTAGTCCGGATAATTGAGGTTCTACGGTGCTCCCGTACCGGCCTAGCTATTCTACTAAAATTATCGTCTGTTTTTCATTTACGGATATTGTATAGGGTCTTAAGTTTCTGAAAAAAGCAGTTCGGGACCTAGGTTAATAATGTGTTCAAATTTCCCAGACAAAATATCGTTTTTTATTTATAATACATAATTAATAGTACATAAATTTTATAGTACATAATTAACTAAAATGTGATCTAAACATTTCAAAGAGACAGACACGGGAATATTAGAATATTATATGACTAGAATAATGTAATTAAGCATTAACAATCACCATTAGACTTGTATTTGATGTCAGCACTGTCGAAACAAACAATTTTTACATTAAAATAGTTAAGTAATAAGTTCGATAATTAAACAAGATTAAAAATCGTCAAATGTATGGTAAAACATTTTCATCTAAGACTATCAAATTCAAAATATTATTGGCACCACTCTTCTTGATGTTAAATACAGACTAATAATGTTGACAATCCGTGCACTTTTCCTTGCACAAATTTAAATTTTAAAAATGAATATATAAAGGGCATCGCCGGGTAAGATAGGGAAAACGGCCCTTGACGCAAAATTGATTGCTTTATAGGAAATAATACTTCTTGGCCCCAGATGTATTCCTGCCAAATTTCAACCCTCTGAGGCTAATAGTTTATGAATACACAAGGAGACAAAAATTTTCGAAAAAAATTTTTTTTGACGAAATTACTGAGCCGATTTATTTGAGTTTAATATATATTGTGTACCCACCTTAAGCAAAGTAATAAAAAGAAAATTAACGCTATTTCCTTTTATTATAGTAATTTTTTTAAATTTTTAAATTTAAGTAAATTTTTTTTTGACACTTACGCGTTAGCGACACCCACCATTTTTTGTTCAATAATGTGTCGCTTAGTACTCTATAACATATATTTTTATGGAAAAATTTTAGTTGGAAGAACATAGTAATATTTCAATACAAATGCATGCCATGTTCGGTACTACATATATTACTTATGTATAAAAAGGGCCATAAAGTAAAGCATTTGCCTTATTTGTAAAACACAGTAGAACTTTACGGAGTGCAATAAAATGTTCTCTTCCCCCCTGAGTTGCAGTTCTTGGAGTTCATGTGACGGTCTAAAGCAGGGGTGGCTAACCCTGGCCCGCGGGCCGCATGTGGCCCGCCTGAAATTTTTCTTAACCCGCGAGATTCATCACACTTACACAAAATATATTTATTTTATAATGACCACGGTAATGAAAAGCAATGTATCAAAAAAATACATTACTTGTGCATCTATATTTTCAAAAATTTTAATTACATAATTTTATATGCGGCCCGCGGAGTTATGATACGCTACCAAAGTGGCCCGCAAGATCATTTGGATTGGCCACCCCTGGTCTAAAGTATATATATATATATATATATATATATATATATATATATATATATATATATATATATATATATATATATATATATATATATATATATACAAATATTTTACTTCGAAAAAATACCACTTCTATTTTTATTTTTATTTTTTTTAAGTAAAATATTTGTTTAATATTTACAAATATGGAATACCATAAAGTAACGCTCAAATCTATTAATATTATGAGATAATTTTATTGATTTCATTCAAATATTCAGATTCATGGTAAAATTAACCTTGAAATTTATTTTTTAACAAGTTAAAACATATTTTTTATAACAAGTCAAAATATATATATATATATATATATATATATATATATATATATATATATATATATATATTTTGACTTGTTATAAAAAATATGTTAAAGTATTAAAAAATAAATTTCAAGGTTAATTTTACCATGAATCTGAATATTTGAATGAAATCAATAAAATTATCTCATAATATTAATAGATTTGAGCGTTACTTTATGGTATTCCATATTTGTAAATATTAAACAAATATTTTACTTAAAAAAAATAAAAATAAAAATAGAAGTGGTATTTTTTCGAAGTAAAATATTTGTTTATTATTTACAAAAATTATCTCAGCATACTTACCAATTAAAATTACATCTATAACTCAACAAAAATTATAAGTTTTAGAAACTTTATTTAAATAAAGATAATAATAATAATAATAATAATAATAATAATAATAATAATAATAATAATAATAATAATAATAATAATAATAATAATAATAAACGCCCTGTGGGTGGGGGCTTCACTTTGCAGAATTTGCCCACAGTAAGTCCTGCTTGTCGTAAAAGGCGACTAAAAGGACAACCCATTAGGATGGTGAAAACAAAAAAAAGGCCTCGGAAAACTGCCGCTGCCGGTGGAGCGACCGGGCGCATCAGGGTCACCACTGAATGTGACAGCTCAGATCACGGTGACGACAGGTTGGGTTCTAGGCAGCCACCTGTCAGCTGTAACAACACCTTCAGCCAAAATGCTACTGCCCTACTTACGGAGCCCCCAACACCTTTGGCTCAGCCGACTTTAAGTGTTTCCTCGGAGCATCCTTTGGGGACCACTAAAGCTGGTAAGAAGCGTGTGCGTATGCAATGGACAGATGAACTGAATGAATTCATCGTACGCACATACTTCCAAGTTACTAGACTTGAAACGGACAAAACTGGTTACCGTACGAAATTACATCAAGAGTTCGCGCGCACCTACACTCACCTTAGTCGCGTCACTGAACAGAGACTGGCAGACCAAAAACGTGTCATTTTTACCAATAACCTTATCCCTTCCTCCCTCATAAACACGATTAAAACACAAGTCGCACATCAATTTGCTCAAAATGAAGAAAGTCAGGACGACGGCCCACCAGAAATGGAGAGCCCCACACAAAACGACACTCAACAACTTGTCGAGAATGAGCCTGACCACCACGAGACAGCAGTAAATGACACCCTACTGCAAAAGATCGAACTGGAATTTAACACAGCGCTTACTGAATTTGAAGGGACGGACCCCACACATAGGTACTTGTTGCCTAAACAACACACCTCACGTAGATTGGCTGAGATCGTTGAGATATTGAACAATACAATACTGCCTAAACACTTAGAAACATGTGACAATTTTATCGAGTTACACACAGCTATCTATTGTGGAGCCGTTGCAGCTATACGTTGTAACGGGTCCGATGTAACACCACCTGTAGCGTACAACTCGAAGGAACACAAAACTCCTGCCTGGGAAACACGATTGAATAAACGCATCAGCAACATCCGATGCAACCTCGGCAGGATCACCCAATACCAACAGGGTACGAGGTCCAAACGGCTCAACAAATACATACACGACATATTACACAAACACACAGTACACACACAATATGAGGAACCCAATAAAACACTCACAGAGATCAGAGATACGCTTCACCAAAAATTAACAGCACTAGCGAAGCGCTTACGAAGATATAAGACCAGTACTGAACGTAGACGACAAAACCAAGCGTTCAGCAGAAACGAGAGACGGTTTTATCAGTCTCTAACGAACACGGTAACTGACAGTAATGGTCTACCGGAGAAGAACGCACTCCATAGTTTCTGGGCGAATATATGGTCCAACACCATTGACCATAATGACAAAGCCAGCTGGATCGATACAGAGTACAGGAATAACGAACATCTTCCGGAGATGCCCTATACGGACATTACTACAGAGGACGTCTCCAGAGCTTTACAGAGGTCGCATAACTGGAAGGCACCTGGCATCGACAACATACAAAACTACTGGCTCAAACACTTTACATCAACACACAAGTATCTCGCTGAACACTTTACACTATTTATAAAAACACCAAACCTGACACCGAAGTTCCTAACGCAGGGTATCACATACATGAAATCTAAAAACAGTGATACAAAAAATCCTGCGAATTATAGGCCTATCACCTGCTTGCCTACAGTGTATAAGATTTTGACGTCCTGTCTGGCAGAAAAGATCAATGAGCATTGTCAGATTAACACCATACTGACAGAAGAACAAAAGGGATGTCGAAAGAGGTCACAAGGCTGCAAAGAGCAGCTTCTGATTGACTCCGTAGTACTGGAACAAGCGAAAGGGAGAAAACGTAACCTGTACACAGCGTTTATTGATTATAAAAAGGCATTTGATTCGGTCCCGCACTCCTGGTTGCGGAGAGTATTGGAGCTGTACAAAATACACCCAAGTATCGTGAACTTCCTTGGAACGATCATGTCCGACTGGCGAACGACCTTACATTTGAGTATTGGTAATGAAAAAACAACAAGCGACCTTATTCAAGTAAGACGCGGCATATTCCAAGGCGACTCATTGAGTCCATTATGGTTTTGTCTCGCAATGAATCCACTTTCTCGCCTGTTAAATGAAACCAAATACGGTTACAATGTAGGTACGCAAACGAATTCGCGCCATACCATTTCACATCTAATGTACATGGATGATATTAAGATCTATGCAGCTACTAAACATCAATTACAGCAGCTGCTGGGACTTTCCAACGAGGTTTCGCGAGACCTCTGTATGGAGTTCGGAATCGATAAATGTCGAACACAATGTCGTTCTGGAGGAAAACGAGATGCGGTCGCATTCGAACTCGAACCAGAGTCTGTTATGCAGCCCATGGACGAGGGAGAGTCGTATCGGTATCTCGGATTCAATCAGGACGAACGTATAGATCACAGCGCTGTAAAACAACACCTGATGCAGCAATACCTAACGCGTGTACGGAGATTACTGAGCACCCACCTTGATGGAAAAAAAACCATCAAAGCAATTAACACCTACGCAGTTCCGGTGCTAACATACTCATTTGGGGTAATCAAATGGACGCCTACGGACTTGACAAACATCGAGATCAAGACCCGCGTCCTTATGACCAAATATAGAATTCATCATCCCAAAGCAGCGATAGAACGATTGACGCTGCCAAGAGCCGAAGGGGGTCGAGGTCTTATAGACATAAGGAACACGCATAATAAACAGGTTCATAACTTGCGAGAATACTTTTACACCAAAACACACACATCACACTTACACAATGTAATAATCCAAGCCGACAAGGCATACACACCATTAAACCTCACACACACAGAAATGCCAGATAGTTTTTGCCGTTTGGTCACGAAGGAGGACAAAATTCAGCAATGGATTCGGAAGCCTTTACATGGGAGACATCCACATGATCTTAATCAGAGTAACGTCGACAAAGCAGCGTCGCACGCCTGGTTGAGTCAAGGAAGTCTTTTCCCGGAGACTGAAGGATTCATGCTAGCTATACAAGATCAAGTAATTCATACAAAGAATTACTCAAAATACATACTTCGTGACTCGTCAATAACATCTGACTCATGCCGGAGATGCCATTCCAAACCTGAGACGATCCAACACATCACAGCTGCCTGTACTCAGCTCGCTCAATCCGAATACAAACACCGTCACGACCAGGTTGCCAAAATCATATACCAGAAACTAGCGGTCAAGCACCACCTTATAACCGATAAAACACCTTACTACAAGCTCACACCAAAAGTAGTAGCGGAGAATGACTCCTGTAGACTTTACTGGGATCGGTCGATTATTACAGATAAAACCATAAATCATAATCGACCAGATATCACCTTCGTAATGAAAAACACTAAGACAACCTATCTGATCGATATTGCGGTTCCAAATACACACAACTTACAAAAAACACACGCAGTTAAATTGGATAAATACACTGACCTCGCAGCCGAAATAAAACAACAATGGCGAATGGAACATGTCCACATCGTTCCAATAGTGCTCAGTGCCACCGGGGTCATTCCACACACACTACATAATAGTTTGAGCCTCTTGGGTCTCCCAAAATACACATATGTCACTATGCAAAAGGCAGTGATCATAAACACGTGTCGTATAGTACGGAAGTTCCTCAGTAATACGAATCCGACTGCGATATGTGAAAGCACAAGACCTGCTTCTACTCCATCTGAGCCATCTACAGTGAGCGAACAATACACTGACACTCATCCTACTGACACACAACACACATACATAAACACACAATACACTAACACTGAAAGACAAACACTTAACACACATACAGATCCAGATTCGTCTGATGGAGAGGGGGGATCGAACAACTGCCGCACTGTCACTGTTACCGCTCTGGTGCACAATCCTCCTCAATTCAATAACACACAAGGTCCGTCAACCTCTGTACCATCTAAACGCGCAGTTCCAGGAACACCCGATCTTAATGAGCAATTTGATGAACCAGAAAACATCTACACCAAGAAACGTAAAATAGAAAGACACATCCACACACATACACAAACACATACACAGACACAAACAGTCCTTTCCCTTCCCTCTGTCCCTACTCCTACCTACCATCTGAGGACACGAAAACGAACTAGGCTTTCACAGCCCTCTGTCATTGAGCCAACATCTACGCTCCCACAAAAGTCTCGTCGTACGAACCAGTATACACCAAAATAGACGCATAACACCTCGTTTCAAGCAACAACAACAACAACAATATAAGGAGTGATGTGACAAACCCGTCCGTGAATGTACTACGGTACTTTTACGGATTGGTTTGGCACATTACCCTTCCACAGAGCCTAATACCTTGCATAATGCCGGTATAGGTGAATGTTACCCAGTACTGTCCTACTGAGTAGTGAGCGCCAGGTTGGCGTAAAAGTCTATAATAATAATAATAATAATAATAAACGCCCTGTGGGTGGGGGCTTCACTTTGCAGAATTTGCCCACAGTAAGTCCTGCTTGTCGTAAAAGGCGACTAAAAGGACAACCCATTAGGATGGAGAAAAGAAAAAGTAAGCCTCGGAAAAATGCCGCTGCCGGTGGAGCGACCGGGCGCATCAGGGTCACCACTGAATGTGACAGTTTAGATCGCGGTGACGACAGGCTGGGTTCTAGGCAGCCACCTGTCAGCTGTAACAACACCTTCAGCCAAAATACTACTGCCCTACTTACAGAGCCACCAACACCTTTGGCTCAGCCGACTTTAAGTGTTTCCTCGGAGCATCCTTTGGGGACCACTAAAGCTGGTAAGAAGCGTGTGCGTATGCAATGGACAGATGAACTGAATGAATTCATCGTACGCACATACTTCAAAGTTACTAGACTTGAAACGGACAAAACTGGTTACCGTACAAAATTACATCAAGAGTTCGCGCACAGCTACCCTCACCTAAGTCGCGTTACTGAACAGAGACTGGCAGACCAAAAACGTGTCATTTTTACCAATAACCTCATCCCTTCCTCCCTCATAAACACCATTAAAACACAAGTCGCACATCAATTTGCTCAAAATGAAGAAAGTCAGGACGACGGCCCACCAGAAATGGAGAG
This sequence comes from Brachynemurus nebulosus, assembly GCA_035578155.1. NCBI lineage: Eukaryota > Metazoa > Arthropoda > Insecta > Neuroptera > Myrmeleontidae > Brachynemurus > Brachynemurus nebulosus. The sequence continues at coordinate 41,889,843 of JAPWDM010000001.1, read as the reverse complement.
CCCCACACAAAACGACACTCAACAACTTGTCGAGAATGAGCCTGACCACCATGAGACAGCAGTAAATGACACCCTACTGCAAAAGATCGAACTGGAATTTAACACAGCGCTTATTGAATTTGAAGGGACGGACCCCACACATAGGTACTTGTTGCCTAAACAACACACCTCACGTAGATTGGCTGAGATCGTTGAAATATTGAACAATACAATACTGCCTAAACACTTGGAAACATGTGACAATTTTATCGAGTTACACACAGCTATCTATTGTGGAGCCGTTGCAGCTATACGTTGTAACGGGTCCGATGTAACACCACCTGTAGCGCACAACTCGAAGGAACACAAAACTCCTGCCTGGGAAACACGATTGAATAAACGCATCAGCAACATCCGATGCAACCTCGGCAGGATCACCCAATACCAACAGGGTACGAGGTCCAAACGGCTCAACAAATACATACACGACATATTACGCAAACACACAGTACACACACAATACGAGGAACCCAATAAAACACTCACAGAGATCAGAGATACGCTTCACCAAAAATTAACAGCACTAGCGAAGCGCTTACGAAGATATAAGACCAGTACTGAACGCAGACGACAAAACCAAGCGTTTAGCAGAAACGAGAGACGGTTTTATCAGTCTCTAACGAACACGGTAACTGACAGTAATGGTCTACCGGAGAAGAACGCACTCCATAGTTTCTGGGCGAATATATGGTCCAACACCATTGACCATAATGACAAAGCCAGCTGGATCGATACAGAGTACAGGAATAACGAACATCTTCCGGAGATGCCCTATACGGACATTACTACAGAGGACGTCTCCAGAGCTTTACAGAGATCGCATAACTGGAAGGCACCTGGCATCGACAACATACAAAACTACTGGCTCAAACACTTTACATCAACACACAAGTATCTCGCTGAACACTTTACACTATTTATAAGAACACCAAACCTGACACCGAAGTTCCTAACGCAGGGTATCACATACATGAAATCTAAAAACAGTGATACAAAAAATCCTGCGAATTATAGGCCTATCACCTGCTTGCCTACAGTGTATAAGATTTTGACGTCCTGTCTGGCAGAAAAGATCAATGAGCATTGTCAGATTAACACCATACTGACAGAAGAACAAAAGGGATGTCGAAAGAGGTCACAAGGCTGCAAAGAGCAGCTTCTGATTGACTCCGTAGTACTGGAACAAGCGAAAGGGAGAAAACGTAACCTGTACACAGCGTTTATTGATTATAAAAAGGCATTTGATTCGGTCCCGCACTCCTGGTTGCGGAGAGTATTGGAGCTGTACAAAATACACCCAAGTATCGTGAACTTCCTTGGAACGATCATGTCCGACTGGCGAACGACCTTACATTTGAGTATTGGTAATGAAAAAACAACAAGCGACCTTATTCAAGTAAGACGCGGCATATTCCAAGGCGACTCATTGAGTCCATTATGGTTTTGTCTCGCAATGAACCCACTTTCTCGCCTGTTAAATAAAACCAAATACGGTTACAATGTAGGTACGCAAACGAATTCGCGCCATACCATTTCACATCTAATGTACATGGATGATATTAAGATCTATGCAGCTACTAAACATCAATTACAGCAGCTGCTGGGACTTTCCAACGAGGTTTCGCGAGACCTCTGTATGGAGTTCGGAATCGATAAATGTCGAACACAATGTCGTTCTGGAGGAAAACGAGATGCGGTCGCATTCGAACTCGAACCAGAGTCTGTTATGCAGCCCATGGACGAGGGAGAGTCGTACCGGTATCTCGGATTCAATCAGGACGAACGTATAGATCACAGCGCTGTAAAACAACACCTGATGCAGCAATACCTAACGCGTGTACGGAGATTACTGAGCACCCACCTTGATGGAAAAAAAACCATCAAAGCAATTAACACCTACGCAATTCCGGTGCTAACATACTCATTTGGGGTAATCAAATGGACGCCTACGGACTTGACAAACATCGAGATCAAGACCCGCGTCCTTATGACCAAATACAGAATTCATCATCCCAAAGCAGCGATAGAACGATTGACGCTGCCAAGAGCCGAAGGGGGTCGAGGTCTTATAGACATAAGGAACACGCATAATAAACAGGTTCATAACTTGCGAGAATACTTTTACACCAAAACACACACATCACACTTACACAATGTAATAATCCAAGCCGACAAGGCATACACACCATTAAACCTCTCACACACAGAAATGCCAGATAGTTTTTGCCGTTTGGTCACGAAGGAGGACAAAATTCAGCAATGGATTCGGAAGCCTTTACATGGGAGACATCCACATGATCTTAATCAGAGTAACGTCGACAAAGCAGCGTCGCACGCCTGGTTGAGTCAAGGAAGTCTTTTCCCGGAGACTGAAGGATTCATGCTAGCTATACAAGATCAAGTAATTCATACAAAGAATTACTCAAAATACATACTTCGTGACTCGTCAATAACATCTGACTCATGTCGGAGATGCCATTCCAAACCTGAAACGATCCAACACATCACAGCTGCCTGTACTCAGCTCGCTCAGTCCGAATACAAACACCGTCACGACCAGGTTGGCAAAATCATATACCAGAAACTAGCGGTTAAGCACCACCTTATAACCGATAAAACACCTTACTACAAGCTCACACCAAAAGTAGTAGCGGAGAATGACTCCTGTAGACTTTACTGGGATCGGTCGATTATTACAGATAAGACCATAAATCATAATCGACCAGATATCACCTTCGTAATGAAAAACACTAAGACAACCTATCTGATCGATATTGCGGTTCCAAATACACACAACTTACAAAAAACACACGCAGTTAAATTGGATAAATACACTGACCTCGCAGCCGAAATAAAACAACAATGGCGAATGGAACATGTCCACATCGTTCCAATAGTGCTCAGTGCCACCGGGGTCATTCCACACACACTACATAATAGTTTGAGCCTCTTGGGTCTCTCAAAATACACATATGTCACTATGCAAAAGGCAGTGATCATAAACACGTGTCGTATAGTACGGAAGTTCCTCAGTAATACGAATCCGACTGCGATATGTGAAAGGACAAGACCTGCTTCTACTCCATCTGAGCCATCTACAGTGAGCGAACAATACACTGACACTCATCCTACTAACACACAACACACATACATAAACACACAATACACTAACACTGAAAGACAAACACTTAACACACATACAGATCCAGATTCGTCTGATGGAGAGGGGGGATCGAACAACTGCCGCACTGTCACTGTTACCGCTCTGGTGCACAATCCTCCCCAATTCAATAACACACAAGGTCCGTCAACCTCTGTACCATCTAAACGCGCAGTTCCAGGAACACCCGATCTTAATGAGCAATTTGATGAACCAGAAAACATCTACACCAAGAAACGTAAAATAGAAAGACACATCCACACACATACACGAACACACACACAAACACAAACAGTCCTTTCCCTTCCCTCTGTCCCTAATCCTACCTATTCTCTGAGGACACGAAAACGAACTAGGCATTCACAGCCGTCTGTCATTGAGCCAACATCTACGCTCCCACAAAAGTCTCGTCGTACGAACCAGTATACACCAAAATAGACGCATAACATCTCGTTTCAAGCAACAACAACAACAATATAAGGAGTGATGTGACAAACCCGTCCGTGAATGTACTACGGTACTTTTACGGATTAGTTTGGCACATTACCCTTCCACAGAGCCTAATACCTTGCATAATGCCGGTATAGGTGAATGTTACCCAGTACTGTCCTGCTGAGTAGTGAGCGCCAGGTTGGCGTAAAAGTCTATAATAATAATAATAATTGGCGATGTCGCCAGACACTGCTGACCGCGCCATCCACCGGCAACAGTGTCCCAATTTTAATTAAAAAAAAAAAAATAATAATAATAATAATACGTCTTAAGTGTTATATTGTTTTAATAATAATCAACATCAACTTAATAAATTTGAACAAAAACTTCAATAATGTGTAGTAATATCAACAGTCCGGCTATAACCTGTTGTAGTTATAAAAATATGTAGGTACATATAACTAACTTGAAGAAACTCGCCCCTCTCACTTGATGTTTTTGTTGCACTGCTTAAGGGGGTGCAGAAAGTGAATTTTTTCTGTAATAAAATTACATACGTTCATAACTACGACAAACAAGCTTAGACAAACGTCTAGCTTTATCTGCTGTTTGTCTTCTTTTGTTAACACGATGACGGGTCATGGGAAAATATAACGAAATGACCAACTGGTATACTATTTTGACAGCTAATAAACTTTGTATGGAATAGTTGACGTCGTAAGACGTGGTGTGTGAGCTAACAAAGTTTCACTTGACGTGTTTCAAAGGAAAAACTCTAACAAAAGGGAAATCAATATCTATTTTGTTTTATTAATAAAAAAGACAAACGGCAGATAGTGGTGGACTTTTGTAAATTTAAACTAGTTTATCGTAGTTACATGTATGTAATTATATTATTTTAGAAATAGAGTAATATATTTTACTTTAGAATAAAGTAAAATATATTTTACTTTATGGTCCTTTTTATACTTAAGTAATATATGTAGTACCGAACATGGCATGCATTTGGATTGAAATATTACTATGTTCTACCAGTTAAATTTTTCCATAAAAATATATGTTATAGAGCACTAAGAGACATAATATTGAACAAAAAATGGTGGGTGTCACTAACCCGTAAGTGCCAAATAAAATTTACTTAAATTTAAAAATTTAAAAAAATTAGTATAATAAAGGGATATAACGTTAATTTCTTTTTTTATTACTTTGTCTAAGGTGGGTACACAATATATATTAAACTCAAATAAATCGACTCAGTAATTTCGTAAAAAAAAAATTTAATTCGAAAATTTTTGTCTCTTTGTTGAGGGTTGAAATTTGGCAGGAATGCATCTGGGGCTAAGAAGTATTATTTTCTATAAAAACAATCAATTTTGCGTCAAGAGCCGTTTTCCCTATCTTACCCGGCTATGCCCTTTGAAAGATAAACAAGAATGACAGATAGGTTTCATATTCAAAATCTATGTTTTCATTCTGTCTAAAAAGGGCCTAGCTAAAAGTGTAGTTTGTGAAGAAATCCTCATATTTTTGTACATAAAAACATAAATTTTTACTAGTGTTAGATACTGATATTTAAGAACAGAAATAGTAAAAAATATGAAAAACTGATCGGACATTTTGTCTCTAGTTAAGATTTTAACACACAAAAGCCTTTTTAAATGTATTGTGGGCGGCGCTTAAAATTTAGATAAACTAATTTCTTTAAAGACATATTATTTAAAGTCTATTCTCCAATCGACTTTACGGGACGTATGCGGGGATGGTACAAATCAAGATTTGATTGGGATATAGAAAGAAGTTATTTTTCTGTTCGTTTAGACTGTTTTCGCTAACTTTACAGCAAATTTTTAATATTCTTGACGCGCGAAAAAATACCTTTTTTCTTGATGAATTCACAATTTCTAATTGGCATGAAATGAGAACTTCAGCGAATATATTTCTGTGTAGTATTCGTTACAATCACACATAAAGTACTTGTACATATACCTATATAACCCAGTGACTGATCATGAAAGTTCAATTATTGTTGACGATATGATGAAATCTATGTGGTGACAACATGGTTAGGGGGTTACTGAACAGTAGTACCTACTGCCTTCTACTGTTGCTGGATAAATTTATTAAATTTTGTCATGATGTCTTATTTAATTTACATTTAGTTGTTCGAAGCAAAGTTAGCAATTTCTTTTTTTAATGTAAGGGGACAATATGTCGTTAAAATGAAAATAGAAGCTATTAGCAGTATTTCACACGTATACTTGAACGACACTCGTTAATTTAAACTTTTTATTCGCTCGTAGAGTAAATGTGAAAAGTATGTACCCATGCAGACTAGCTGAGTTATTCCATGTACATATAATAAATGTAAGTAATTTAAATCGGGTTTATTGTTAGAATTAAACTAAATCAATTTGGTAATTGCTAGTTAGACCATTAGCGTTCACTGGACACGCTTGTGTACACTTATTCAATGGGTTGTTTTTCTTGCTTAAGGGGGAGGGGGAGGGTAACGTTAATTTGGCATAAAAAGGCCCATTTTAAGAATTTTTTCAGACTCTACAGCTAATACAAATTTAATTAATCGATCGTAACATTATATAGTATACAAAATATGAACATTTCCTTAATTTTTTAAAACAAAATATAAATAATTAAGCCAACGGCAGCAAAAATCTTCGGAGGCGCTCGAAAAAAAGTTGTCTGTCGGTGAGCATTATAATTCATGAATGTATAATCCGAAATAAAAAATGATATCATTAGATAACCGTTTTCCTAAGGTATTCCTGGGAGGAAATTTTTTTCAATTTTTTAATTTTTGGTGACACTTAGAAGTGAAAACACAGATTTTCGTCTAAAAAATGGACCTATTTGTTATTGTAAATTATTGTAAAATTAATAATTATGAAAAATAAAAAAAAGCTCTCAGGGATATCTGATCATTTATGTAAGGAAGCTGTATACAAAATTTCAAAACAATCGTCGAGTAGATTTTGATTTAAACTGTTCACCTGTTTAAAAAATGAGAAGTGTCAGAAAATGACGTTTTCCTTTTTTTTAAAGTTATATTTTTAAGAGAAAGAGTAAAAAAAAAGTAGGGAAAGTTCTTCTTTCTAAACAAAAGATAGAGGCGGCCGACCCTGGTTTGACCGGTGTAAATTAAGTTAAAAGCATTTCACGTTCGAGTGATTTCGTGACTCATAAATATTGGCGAGTTGCCCTATATTTGTCTTACCCCATATACTTGCATATTAATATTACGAAAATAAATCATTTCAAACGTATACGAAAATGCCATGAAACTTCAGTATAAAACGGGGAAAGTGGGGGCAGGAGAATGTGGAATCCCTAAAAACCACACCCTGGATACCAACTCAATAAATGTAAAAAATTTCAGCCCTCTAGGTTTATTTCGAGAGTCTCTAGGCGTGTCGAACCACCAAAAAGCACGAAAAACCATGAAATTTTGTGGGTGTATGGGTTAAAAATTGAAACCCTCAAATGGCACAACCTGGATACTAACTCAATTTATATACAAAATTTCAGCTCACTAAGTTTATTTGGGAGCCTTGTAGGCGTGCTAGACCCACCGAAAAACACGAAAAAACATGAAATTTTGGCGTAAAAATGATGGGGGTGAGTGTTAAACACTGAAACCTTCAAAAACCACACCCTAGGTATCAACTCGATTAAAATACAAAATTTCGGACTTCTAGGTTAATTATGGGGAGCTGTGGGAGTATCAGACCCCAAAAAACAATTTTTCTCTTCTCTACTCTTCCAAATCGCGCCAGGAAGCTTAATTTTAGATATAATGTAGACAATAAAATTGACCTAAACATTATATCTAACTGATTTAGAACAGTTTAACCGTTTTGGCAATTGATTGCCTTAAATGATATTAGTCCAATCAACCTACACAAGTCCTTGCAAAAATTTTTAATAGGATACAAAAAAAACAATATGGTCGTGCAGAAAAAGACAATCAAAAGAAGATAGCGTTTTATTTTTCCAAAATTTTCATGGTAAACTAAGCCTAAAAAATTCATAAAAGTAAAAAGATTTAATGTGTGTTCAATACATAATTGCCGAATTTGTAACATGTTACAAAAAATTTCAATGACTGAATATTTTTGTAAGTGATTGTTTAAGTAAAAAAGTTATAATCAACGTTAAATAAATGGAAATGTTACTACCTTCATTGATATTTCATTCGCGATAATCGCCAAGTTCTTTAGTTCCACTTAATTAGCAAATTAGTTATTTTAAATAATTACTTCATGTTATTTTCTGAAATGAAATTAGCATTTTAAATTTAATTTATTGAACATTATTAACAGGAAAGCTACAAAAAAAAAACGTGATATGTATTTACATCCTTTCTTTTTTTGTAGCAAAATTGTTGTACTTTTTTTGCCACCCACTTGGCCATGTTTTGGTACCACCAACTCTTTGTACACATTTCAAAATTATTTTTATTTATTTGCTTTTCCAGAGTTGTTGTTGCCGTTCATTTGCTCTTTGTTTGTGGCTGATGGCACAATTTTTGCTATATTCATATGTGAATAGTGTTCGCCTTGTTTTTTTGCCATTTGGTTTAGCTGTTTTGCCGATGGTGTTGGCACATCATTAAATGACCCTAATGTTGATGATTGTAAATCATTTGACCCTTTGTGGTCGGTAAAGTACTTCATTATGTGTTGCATATTGTTAAAAATATATTGGGTGTCTTGTAAAAAAGATGGTATTTATGCTTCTGGAAATTTGGAGAAAATTAAACTATTTAGATCATTTTGAACATCGTTTTCGAACTTTTTACTTTCCTTCTCTACAGTGAAATATACAATCAATTCCTTTGTTACCTAAAGATTTCGCTTCGTTTTTATGTGATGGTATGAGTTTTTATTTTTAGGAATAGCTATTGGATTTTTTGTTGGGGCATTTTTATTTTTTGATTGAATTCTTACTACTGTCATCGTTTTTAACTCGGAAATTCCCCGTGTTATCTCTATAGATGACAGTTATTTGTGATTTTTGTTTTACAAAAAATATAACAAATTTTAAAAATAAATGTGTTACGACTAAAATGTTAATACTTAGTAGTATTCATGGTTTTAATTTGGCAACACTGAAGTTATGTTAACGGTCAAATTAATTCTGTTATTTCAAACGATTTGCTGCTTTATTGCGCGTGAGTGTATCTTGTGGTATTTTCGCTGTTATAAAAATGTCTGAAAAGTAGGTACTGTTATTATTGTTATAACAAATTATTATTTAAGAATCAAGCTTATAATGAAAGTGATTTTTTGCCGGTAATCCCATACCGTTTTACTCAGTTCATATTACAAATAATGATCGTACCGTATGATCTATAATTGACACGCCATTTAAAAAAAACTAAAGGGTATTTTTTTTCAATTATTTATTTTTTATATGTTGAGTACCTAAAGATAAAAACTAGCACAAAATAAGAATATTTTGTCGATAGATCGCGGCTTGGGAATTGTCGAGTTAAATATATATGGCATGCATTTTGAACTGTAACACGGTTTGACACTTTTCTTCTCATTAGAAACGAATTGTGGTAGGCTCTTTTCTTTTCTTTATAACTCTTGAGTACCTCACAAACAGATATCTTTGTTTACTAATTCTTTTCCTGTTGAAATATCACTAGCATATTTTTCATATTTTTCACGTCTTCTCTGGCAGCTATACTTTTAATTTGCAAATTTTTCCTGAGGGAGGTTTCGGGAATGTTAGCGCTTTCCCACAAGTAGTCAAATTCAAGAGACTGATCAGAGTCAAAGTGAAGATTGTGTAGATCTTTGAACTTGTAGCTCTTGATTTTCAGAATTATTTATTTCATCTGGATTAACCAAATCCATTTGATTAATGGTATTTCATCATTTTGCTTGCTAATTCTTCATCTTTGGTAATATCAGAAATAGATCTCTAATATTTTTTATTATTTTGGAAAGTTGTTTTTTTAAGTTGAAAATTTTTGACTGACAAGAAAGAGATATGGATCAGAGATAATTTTAGGCTGCATATTCTTTTTGCCTTGTAATTTTTTATTTTCTGAATAATCTGAAAAATAGATTAATCAGGTAACTAAGTATCCACATGAATTTGGAGAGATACTTTCGGATTACAAATTCTGTGTGCTTGCTAAATTTTTCGCCTACATTAAGTTTCTGTTTCGCTAGTGAGACTTTCGTAAAGAACTTCAAGGTATGTTTTATTTTAGCGTCTACTCTGTCATTATCCCGTTTTGTGACAATAACAGATTGTGGATTGTATGCACACTTCCTACCTGAAGTTTCTGTTTCATTCATTATAGTTAAAGTTCTCTCATTTCTCTTCTCATATTTTGATTATAAGGGAATTCCTTGGCCACTTTTTTTTTGGTTTCTGTATATAGTCAGGTTACGTACGTTACGTTACGTACGAAAAATTTTGATTAAATGTTGGTCAAATACCTACTATTGAAATTTCTTGAAAAACAATTAATATAATGTAGTTAAAATAGGTATCTAGATATACCTAATATTGGAACTGATTCTGTATAGAACTTTGGAATAGGTATTTAATTTAAAAGTGAATTAATCCATAATTAGGATAGTTTTACGCGGAGAGCAGCTAGCAAATTTTTTTAGACATCTGTAAAATTTGACGAAAAATTATGAATTTTAAAATCGTATAGTATAGAAATCTAGCGCCCTTTTTATAAAATACTATCATTTCTAATATAATAACCAATTTAGGAAAGTGGCAGGTATTTAATAGTCTTTTAGTAAAGATTGGTGGGGAGGTACCGGGGTATTGTTAGAAAAAAGTAACTCACCGTCTGCATCGGCAATAAGATGTCATATTTAAAATTTATTTATTAGTTTATAAAATGATCTGTAGGTAGGCTTTTGAAAAGAAAAGCAATTTATGTCTTCAATAAGGTTACCGTTTCTTGAAGTATTGACGTTGTAGTAATCTTTTTAATTCAACCATATAAATATGATCTATAGGCAAATGATGTGACTTATGCATTTAGTTGACTGTATACACATTGATTGATTAACTACATCAATCATTTACTCCATTATTTCTAGTTTCAAGACGCTTTGAACTAATAAAAAACATTAACTTGCTTTGTGGCGATATTGTTTTTGACTACCACACCCTATATATCGGTAGATATTCTATGTAGGTACTTATTATGTGACCACCTATGTTGTATAAAACATCAGAATACTTAATTAAAATGGCCGCAGGTGAAATTTTACGATCATATGGTACATTCATACAACGGCTAATTATTATTTTGACAGATTTATTTTATAGAAAATCTCTTGTGACTATAATTACCGTTGATTAATATAAATATCTCTTAATTGAGAAATATATTATTTATCCATTTTTTTCGAAATTTATTTTATTAAGTTTCTATTATATTCTGATATTTATTTCTGTGTAATGTATGAATAGAGTACTTGTATTTTATTTATTATTAGCTTAACATGTCGTCATTGTAACAATATCAGAGTTCTAAATTATTACTACTGATGTACGAGAGTGAAGTAGGGACCGGCGTCTTGCCTCTGAGAGCTGAGGCCGCTGAGAACTAAATATCTTAACGAATATTCTTGTGTATGTTTATCATAACTGCATATATGGCGTATATTTTTTAGTGCTTTCACTAGGAAAGGTACAATATTTCTATTATGTTTACACAAAATGATTTGAAATCGACTGCTATATTTACCCTTAATGATAATGAATCGTCTAATTTAATTATGAATTATAATAAATATGAACCTTTAAAATAATTAATTGTACACGGAGAGAAAATTCCTATAAAAATTACTGTGCTCATACTACAATCGACGTGTAACAGGCGAACATATCCAATTTTACCGTACAAAAATTGGATATGTTCGCCTGTTACACGTCGATTGTAGTATGAGCACAGTAATTTTTATAGGAATTTTCTCTCCGTGTAGTAATATAAATATAAATGTAAATTTTAATTATAAATAAAACCTCCTTAAATATATATATACATATATATATATATATATATACTTGTCAGGGTCATGGAGAAAAATGGCGGGCCCCAGGAAAAACACATTTTTTACCCCCACCTCCTCCAAAAAAGTGACAAGCAAAATAGAAGCTACTTTTACTTTTTCCCGGGTCCCTTACCGATAGCTACGGCCCCCAGATGTGCAACCCTGTCTACCCTGTCCTCTCGTCGGGCTTAATTTTTATTGTTCATTGTCTATAAGTTAGAATTTATTTTATTAATATATTATAATGGGATGTTTCTGATGATGAATATTTATAATAAGGATAATTTTTAGAAAAATAACCACCAAATATACTACTTTAAAATATTTAATTACTTTTTCTTATATTTTATATACAAATTTTAAATTATTTAAATACTAATTTTATTTATATTTTATAAAATACAGACCTGATGAGGGCCGATGTAGGCCGAAGCGTACGTCGTATTAAATAAAGAGAAAATTAAATATTTTAAAGTAGTATATTTGGTGGTTATTTTTCAAAAAATTATCCTTATTTTATTAAATATAAACTAGCTTTAGACTGCGACTTCGCCCACTTTTGGTTCAATTTTTCCGCCTAAGTTTTAGTATATAAGATCAAAATAAATAAAAAATAGATATTTGTATTCCAAGGGGAAACTGGTGTTTCATTTTCTCCTGCAGATCAAGGTTATTAAAAAGCGAAACGCAAGAACCTCTTTTATTTCGACAAACTGCGTATAAATCACATTCGCCATCAAGTAACCTATTGTAATACAAAAAAAAAAAAAAAAAAAAAAATGATAATCTGAATAAGCGAAATTAAAGAATACAAACCTATCTTTTAGGTGACTTCATAATACCGAAGAGTCAATTGTTTCGATTAGCCTATTATGATTAATCATAAATTGCTAAACGGCATATTTATAAACAATTTACTTTATTAGTAAGGTAAAAATAAAATAAAAACAACGTTTAGTTAAGTATCATATACTGGGTCATAATGGGTTATAAGTATCGTATTGTTAGTTCGTGTGACCAATAACACTATTTCGTTTGATGCTTATTTTTGTACTCTGGATCCTACAGACTACGTCGGCTTACCAATTGGTATTCTCCTATAATTTCCACTTGCTACTTGGTTGTAAATAGGGTCCCAATGCATTTATATTCCCTAAGGAAGGCATGGCCAACTGTTTTTGTCCCCGGGTCGGATTGGAGAAAAAAATGTTTTCACGGGTCGAACGAAATTCTAAAATGAAAAAATATTAAGCAAACGACTTATTTCTTTACGTAAAAATACTAATAAAAATAGTAATAATATTAATATTGAAAAATTGTTTGCGGGTCACATCAATTCATTAATCTGGCCGGATCCGACCGTATGTTGGTCATGCTTATCCTAAGAACTACAAAAACAATGAGAATTTACTTTTTATCATGACAGATTAAAGTACGTACTTTATCTTAAAATTTTAAAAAACATTGTTTTTATCATATTAATGTTGCTGTATTTGAAATTTATTCGTTAGGTAAATTGAATTTTTAACAGACTATTCAGATATCTAAGATTAGCTGACTTTCTACGAATAGATTCAAGCAAACCTACAAAAAATTGTTGACTTCAGGACACAAATCTTGTTACTTAATTTTAGCGTGAAAAATCGTCAGAAAACCTTTCAGTTGAAAAGAAGAGAACAATTATCTTTAGGGAAAAATTTATTTTTTTTCATCCTCAGAGAACAGCAAATAGAGAATTTATTTGAATTGCACTGGATTATACTGAAAATGAGGCTTCACTTATGAGCTGAAATGCATTGTTGTTTTTATCGGCGATTCTAGTAATAAGTTAAACTCGTTACACTCAATACTTGAATGTACAACACTGTAGCTATTTACAAACGCCACAACTATATATCTAAATATTTGTGTTAAATTATTTTTAAAATAGTCAAAGTATTATTAAATAATATATGATATTATTCTAATTTAATAGGAAATAAATCATCTAAATAGTTAGAAATCTATTAAGATCTGCCTACACATTTGTAACCTAATTTTGTAAAGTTATGTATGTGCATAAAAAATTCATAAATTTTATTAAAAATAATTATGTGACATTCTATTTTTAGATTTTTGTATTTTATAAGAAAAATTTACACATAGATGAGTCATAGCTATACTAAGTACGGTCGGTGGGTCAAATAAATCTGAAATATATAAGAAAACTTTTCCGCACAAATTTTCAAAACTTATCAAATAAGTATCTAAAAAAATAAAATAGAAGTGATTACTGTTTAGACCAGAGATTCTCAACCGCCAATCCATGAAAGTATTTCATCGGTCCATGTAAAAATATGTAAATTAAAATAAATTACAAAAAGGATGATGATTTTTATTTTTTGCTTTAAAACAAAGTAAATGCTGGGGCTAGTACTACTAGATACAAAAGAAGACTTTTAATGAGAAAAACCGCTTGTTTTGCAATTCATTTTTTTTTTTAATTTTAAATTTTTTATTTATTTATAATTTTTGGCACGTAATGGCACACGTCTAGCAAAATACAGAACACCGTTTTGTTTGAAAAAAAAAACGGTGGGGGCAACTTTATTTATATATGATCAAATGGTCGGAAGAGGACAACCAAATGTTATTTAAATTAACGATGGCAATGATTTTAGGATGATTACAAGAATTCCATTTAAAATTATATAATTGCTTTTAAACATTTTTCTAATATTTAAGCAGGTGTCGATATTTATCGTGGTTCGAAAACTAATTTGAACTAACGGCAGAAATGATTCCAGGTAGGGTTGCCAACTCTTCCAATAAATATTTCGGGATTTAATGAAAAAGAATCGGGACGGGAAATATAAAATTGGGACTGCTAAAAAAAAAGTTTTTAATCATTAATAAACAAAACGTCAAAATTTCCACTAGAACTTTAAACAATGCACAGAACTATTCACTAGGTACATACCATGCTTAAAATATATTTATCATTCTTACTCAATAATCAGTTTAAAATCAACCATTAAAATTTTAATGCGTGCTGTCGTATTTTAAGACAACGTTTATCCTTTAAACCATATCTTAAAAATAATATTACAATACTATTTTATTTTGCGAGAAATTATTATTATTAATTTTTTTTTACTGTGAACTGTATTTTTTTTAAGAAAGACCATTTTCAAAACGTTGTCAGCCTTAGCTATTGGCTATTTTTGGGCTATTCGGATGGCACTTGTGTAATTCTTGTACGTCAAATAATTTATTTCATTTTTTGGAGGTTTTTTCTACCTAAAATATATTTTTCGGAAGGATTTTGACTATTATTGGAGGGATTTTGATGAGTCAAACTAGCAACACTGTACATTTTATGTGTATAGGTACTTACTCTCTTGGTCGCGCGACGACAAGATATAGGGGAGAGCGGTGTCAATTGTAACAATGGTCATTATTCCGCCATCTAGTAGTTTTAAGTAAAAACAACAGTTCCAGAGTGTGTATACGAGTAATCTGTTACACTGAAATTTTAGAAGCCTTAACCCTACCAGTCAGTTTTTATTACAGTTAATAAAAAACACGTTGAAAAGTAAATGTTAGAGCAGTGATAATTTTCTTTTTGGTGTGAAAATTATTGCAATTTGAGGTAAGTTGAAATGATTATATGATAAATAATTCTATTCTTTTTAACATATTCAAACAACTTGTATTTAAAAAAAATGTAATATAGTAAAAATTTAAGTTTATTCCTTTCAAATACGGTTGGTGTGAATTGTAACAATGAATTTGGTGTCAGTTGTAACATGTTTTAATTTACGTACGTTTGTTAGACAGTCATTTTTAAATTTAACGACATTTTTTTGAGTTTATTTTAATTGTATACTACTTCGGTTTATTTTAATTCTATATTTTCTCCTATACTACCATTGGATAGTATAGGTTAAATTTTAGAATATTAATTTTTAAATATAATTTTTCCTTTTATAGTTAGGTACATGAAAAGTGGTTAAATCGCGGGAAAGGAAAACGAATCGAGGTTCAGTAAGTCAAACAACATACAAGTCTGCTGCAGAGGAAGTAATGTCAAGGAAAAAATCAATTCGAAAATTTGCACGATTTCAGATAATGAATTTTTCTGCTTGAAGTGCGTGAAACCACCTATTCTGAAAGCAAAGAAGATTGGCTACAATGCATAACCTGCAAAGGTTGGGCACATATTAATTGTGGAGGAACAAGGAAGGAACGAAAGATAATTACGAATGTATCAATTGTACATCAGAATAAAATATTTCTATTTTCATTTTAAATGTGCTAATGAAGTAAAATTTAACACAATAAAGTTTATTTTGTTTATTTAAATAATATAATTAAATATTTATAAACCAAATTTAAAGAAATAAAAGTTTTTTTATAGGTAATATCGTTTTTTATTTCCCTTAAATATGTATATGTTACTTTTGACACCACTGTGGCGTCATTTGTAATAAAACAAAATGTCACCTTTTTGCCTATTCATTTCGGAAACCAGATATAGAAAGTCCAAAAATCGGTTACTAATCGATTGCCAAGACTTGATTTAAGTGTTCTACCAAATTTTGAACGTTAAAAATAAAATCTGTAGATATTACAGTGGTTTTTATCAAAAATGTTACAATTGACACCGCTCTCCCCTACAAGCACGGTAATTTGGAAACAGCAATAGCGAGACTGCCGGGATTAAAAAAGTAAAAAAATTGTAATTGTTAAAAATCGGGACAATTAGCGTCCCGCCATTACTGTCGTCGGGATGCGCGACATATAGGCCTAAAATCGGGACATCCCGATTAAATCGGGACAGTTGGCAACCCTAATTCCAGGCTAGAAGTATTATATTTCAAATTAAAGAATTGCGTTTAAAGGTTTCTCTAATGCTTAAGAAAGTGTCGACATTTATTTGAATTACATGGTAGATTAAAGCTGAGTGTCCACTAGGTCGGAAACGCGGGGCGGTACCGCCCCGGAGATCCTATTGATGTAAAAACCGCGCCGCGCCGCGCTTTCGACCTAGTGGAAGCTCAGCTTAAGTGGTCGGAAATCGAGATTGTTTTACGCATAGGCCAAGCGTACATTGAGACGCAGTTAACGGAGGCAGGGCAGCGCAGTTTCTGTGACTCGTGTTGTAGAACGGGATAGGGCGAACTGAAACGCAGAGCAGAGCAGAGCAGCACTGCGTCGCACGAGACTGATGTGGCACTCGTGAATGTGACACAGAAACTGCGCGATGCTGCGCGACATTGTAACACGTTATTGAGTTTTAGTTACTTTTATTTCGCCGAAATGAAAACAATTGATGAAATTGAAGAAAAACAGTGTTGCTGTGCTCTGCTCTGCTTTTAAATTCGTGCTATCTCGTTCTACAACAAGCGTCACAGAAACTGCGCTGTCCTGCCTGCGTTAACTGCGTCACAATGTGCGCCCGATCACACAGTTTATTTCTCGTACTCTCCTGCCCTGCTCTGCTCTGCTCTGCTCTGCTTTGCCCTGCGTTTACTGCGTGACGCAGCTCAATGTGCGCCTGGCCATAAGGTTAAGCTTTTTAGATAGTATTAAAATGTTTTTATAAACATATGCATGTTATAATCTATATAATTTTTTTTTGCTGTATGATTTGCTTAAAAGCGTTATGCTAACGGATTATAGGGTAACTTTAAAAATGTAAATTTTACCGCATCGATGCAGCATCATGACTTTACTGTTGCGTCTAATACTACATGATGCGCTGCTGATGCTCTCTTGAAATTTGATGCACATTAGATGTTTTTGAACGGGATATTGGCATCATTTAGCCTCTGATTTGGCTATAGATAAGACAGATAATGTAGCATGATAGACTATAGATAATATACCAATACAGTCCTTGTATAGGTATATTATCTTTGAATTTCAACTTGAACTTAATTGAAATTGCAAATATTCAAATTATTTGAATAAAAAATATTACATATTTTGAGTGCAAAATGTATTCAAATAGTTTAAACAATTTTAATAAAAGGTAAATACATTCATCTTTTTCAATAATTAGTTTTTCGGAATTATTCCTGTTGGAGTTAATACCTACATAATATGGCAAGTAGTTCTAATTCTACATTATACACGTTACAGCATCTTGGACACGCATCACTAAATTTCTTGATGCATTGTTTTGACGCATCAAATGCAAAAATGAACTTTTGATTTTTCGTTGTGGTGCGTCTGATGCATTTTTGAACTTTTGACTCTGCTTCATGCAAGCAGTGATGCATTTTTGAAGTTAGCCATACTTATAATGTACAATTTTATCCATTACACATAATATTTTAATTAATCGTCTGTAGGTACATATTTTGTAAACTTTCTGATCCAGTTTCAAAAGTATCTAAAAATCTGATCATATACACTGAAATTTATGGATCAGCTCGAATATTTTTATGTTTAGAATATTTTTTAATATAAGACATGTTACATGTAATACAAAATGTAATTGTTAAATATGTATCAAAATGTTGTTAACAAAAGAATGTTATTGTTGGTTTGTTTAAACAAAAGTTTGTTCTTTTTTTTTTTTGAGTACTTAGTTTAATTTATTAACTATTGTCTAATATATATTTTTATAATTTATTTCAAAAAATATTATTATAAATTATATTTACGGTATCGATAAATCATTGAATTCATTTATTTGTATTGTAAATAAAAAGATATGTTTGGGTTACCGACTACGCGAAGTACGCTACTACTGAATACCACACAGAAATATTGAGGATATATCTATATAACAACAATTACAATTGATTAGTGAACTAAATGATTAAATTCTATGTTGTAAAGTTGTAACCACCTTCGTTAAAAATGTATCTGTCTATACTTAACATAAAACCGTACCAATTGAAATTTTATTAATAGTTACGTTAACTTGATAATAGAAATTTTTTGAAATCACTTGTAACTGGAACATTGGAACTGGAACCCCAAATTTTGCTAATTTAGTAAACAAATACGACGTTTATTTCCTAAATTTTGTGACACGTTTTGTTCAAAATAGCCATTAACAAATCAATTTATAAAATAATGGTATTTTTTTGCAAAATGCCTTTTACAAAGGCATAAAGTCGGTTTCTGATTCCATTCAATACAAGCAGTTCTTTACACTTTTGACAAAGCTAAAGTTGTAGAATTTATTTAGAGTAGACTTCTATAACTTTAGTTACATTCTTAAATTTTTAGGTTCTTATAGAGGAAAATTTTTTTATTCTAAATTAATAAAAGTATATCTATTAACAAATTTATTTTACTGGGATATTTTCTTACTTAAAAATCTACTGGGATTATTTCTTACTTAGAAATCAACTCTACGATATCAAGTTCATTTTACTGTTTTTAAGAACTGTAATGTTTTATATTTTAGGGGCAGAGGTTTGATGTTTATTGTTAATTACATATAAGTTTTCGCCATCGCTTTTCCTATTTTTGATAAAATTCAGAGTACAGGGATGGACAAAAATAGAATTTCAGAATACAGATAGTCCTGGCACTTACAGCACATTATTCAGAATTTATTTTTCACATTTTTTAGCGAAAATATTTGTTTATAGATTGTTAAATATTCTAATAAAGAATATCCGGTAACTTAAAATTTTTGGAAATATCAGCCTTTTATTTATATAAATTTCAAAAAGAGATTTTTTTGAAAGTCCGCCATTTTGTTATTTTTCGATAAAATTGTATAATTCTAGTTCCGATCAGAATGACATATCTATAGATTAGGACTAATTAAGAATTTTTGATTTCAGATGTCCCAAGAGTCAAAATCACACGGGCCATTAAGGTGTGTTTTTTTTGAGGTGCCTACTTCTAGTCATAATAATAATAATAAAACGAAATTTAATTTATTCCAAAAAAATTTTTTTTTGTTACCTTAAGATGTAAATAAAAACATTAAAAATTCAAAACTTTTCATTTGTTCTTTCCGAAAAAAAAATGCCTCTAATAGCCGCAAGTTACCAGACTACTACCTTAAAAAGTATCGGTGCGCCAATGTGTTTAATTTGGCGTTTTCCTCGGGGGGGGGGGGGCAACACCAAAGTTTGCCCCCGCTCGTAACAACTGTAGGTCCTCTCAAGAGGTAGATCTCAAGATACATGACATTTATGTGACACGGCAGAGCTTCACTGTAAAAAAGCAAAAAAGAAAACAAATTCCAATTATAAAAACTAATATACCTATTGTTAAATTTTGATAACTGAGAGGCATTAAACTCTTGCTCAGGCTAACAAAAATTTAAATTCTAACATCGACTACGCCTGTATTGGCAATGTTTTCAAATTGAATTTCGACAATTGGGTACTGAAACTGAAAATTTATCCTAAATTACTGAAAGTTCACCAACGAAACTGAGAATGGTTTCTAGATTATTATCATGTTCACACACGTGTAACAACAAGATTTCACAATTATTCTTAAGCTATTTAATTTCACATTTAATGGAGAGGGTCGCGATAATTATATTTCTATTGCTATTTTTATTTTTGATAAGCTGTAAAATAGGTTAAAAAAAGAATACAAAAATTTGGAATACTCGTACTATTCATAGATTTCGTTTGTCTTAAATTGTTTATCTGAAGTTTTCTTTGAAGAGTCAGCCTTTGAAATGCGGAAATCAATCTTAGACGATTTGTATTATATTGATTGTTTTAATGTAAAAACTCTAAATATAAAAATCTATGTGCGTATGGGCTATTATACAAAATTTAGCGAATAAAAAAGTCAATTGTTCAAAACAATGTGTCTTATACATATGTATGTCGATACATAAAAATAATTTCAACTATAAATCTCCTTCCGATTATATTATGCGACATCAAAATTACAATTTCAAGTTGATCAGGTTCCCCAAAAAATCATCTTCCCATATATAGCGTGATAATAAGAATCGGTAACAATGTATAAGAACAAAAACGCATCAAAAATAATCAGCAATGACATTCCTGTGTATCAATTGTTTTTCTGGTATTAACATAAAAATGAATTTTGCACAGAATGTCCCAGACCAGTTTGAACATTTAACAAAAAAAAAAAAAAAAACATTTATATGATAGAAAAGGTCCTGTTGAATATATCGAAGATTTATGCAATTGTTGTATAGACTGGAATATTTGACTATGTTTTTCACAGCTATTCATGATCAAAAAGAGTAAAATTGAAGCCTTTGTCTGGATCACTTCGTACGAAATATTAAAATTCGGAACTATACATACTTTTTCTTTCATACAATGTTAATTTGATCTAACATACTAAAATTATAAATCAGTCATTTAACCAACAGAAAAAGTTTGGTTTAACAAAATTTCCAGTTTCCTTTAGTAAAGTAAATTAAACCAATTCAGTTTTTGGACAAGAGTTTTTCACAATGTAACAAAGAAGACAGTTGCTAATCACTGAATTAGCCTGAAATTTTTAAATATTAAATAAACTGTGCCTGAAACTTTTAAATATTAAATAAAAAAAATTACCAAACTGGATCGGCTGGGACTCGAGCCCGGATCTCTTGGTTACCGGAGCGCTTGGCTGGTAACCAAGAGATCCGGGCTCGAGTCCCAGCCGATCCAGTTTGGTAATTTTTTAAACACTATGTCAATTTTAATTAACATAATGAATTGGCCATTTTGCCAAAGTACATCGAGTGTTCAAGTATCAGCCAAAGCTGGACACTGAGTGAACATATGAATACTGGTGTATGTTTAAAAATACGGATAAAAATCCGCCATACACTAATAATGTTTCACAGGCACTCGATAACATTTGAAATTAAAAGTATAAAACTGCGTCTCGCATTAGAGAGAGGTTGTGTTTGATTGATTACTGAATTGGAGTGGCACTCGAACAAGTGATCGGTGGCCTAGTTGGTAAGGCGCTTAGCTGGTAACCAAGAGATCCGGGTTCGAGTCCCAGCCGATCCAGTTTGGTAATTTTTCAAACACTATGTCAATTTTAATTAAATTAGTATTATTAGCTTGTTCAAAGCAGTGACGTAGTGTGCCTTGAAGGGGCCCCGTATCAAAATTAGCTGCGGGGCCCAAATGAAGGGTAAAGATTTTTCACAAAAGAAACAAAAATGCTTGCATTAAATTAAAATAAATATTTGTTGATTATAAGTTATCGCTTCCTTCTAGAATTTGAGCTAGCCAAACATTTCAAAACAAATATACACTTTTCTTGCCTCTTTTTCGGCAAATTGATTTATTAAATCATCTATAGCTGAAGACGGTTTCAGTTTTTCTAAAATTTCTGCCTCTATAGACAATATTGACAAGTCTGATAGCCGTTCCTGCCCCATCGAAGTCCTTAGGTAATTTTTTATCAGTTTTAATTTTGACAAACTTCTTTTAACTGTTGTGGTTGTAACTGGAAGGGTCAAGAATAGAAAGCATGCTGTTATTACCTCCGGAAAACTGGATGCAAGGCTATTGAATTTTATTAGCAATAATTCCATGAGTCCTTAATGGAATGAATTTTTTAAATTTCAGCTTTTAAGCATGTTTTGAGAGCAATTGACTCGGGAAAAAAAGAGATTGCTTTTTTGACTTTTGTCGTTTCTGAAGTGAAAACTCTATAGGTACGTATGACAGTATTTTTTATATGTTTTTTTCCGGGAAGCACGAGATTAAGTGACATTATAGATAACATTTTACTAATTTTTGCTTACATACGTTAGGGGCTTCTGTGGCCTGGGGGCCCCGTATCATTGATACGGCTGATACGGCGGTAGCTATGCCCCTGGTTCAAAACACTCTTGTGGCATAACTTTTTCCTTATGGGAATCCAATGTTAAAAATTAACATGTAAATCGTATGTATACATCCAAATGTAATACCGGGTATATATTATGCAATTTGTAGATTATCTTCATTGAATGTTACGCGTGTACTTTTTTACAAAGTGTGTAAAAGAAGGCTTACTGCATTAATCTAATACACTTACACGTGTACTTCATAGTATGTGTGTAGCTATCAGAAATATTTAAAAAATTTGACAATATCTCAAATTTTAAATTTACATACTGGCCAATAACATATAGCCTAAGAGCTATTGAACGATTTTCACAAAGTATTTTCTACCGATTGAGATTTTTTACACAAACAGTATGTAGGCCCATGAATCAGGAATGGACAACCTGGCAGTCCAAAGCGGGGCACAAGACTATTAAAAAAATTTTTGAAAATGCAAAAAAAGGGCCCAATTCAAAGTATTTTCTACCGGTTGAAATTTTAACAGGATACTCCAGACACTCACTGAAGCCAGAAAAAAAATTGACAGGCGGTTTGGTGGGGATCTACCCCTTGCCAGGCGGGTCTAAACATGTCAAATTTTATACCCAACTTAAAGTATTTTCTACCGGTTGAAATTTTAACAGGATACTCCAGACACTCACTGAAGCCAGAAAAAAAATTGACAGGCGGTTTGGTGGGGATCTACCCCTTGCCAGGCGGGTCCAAACATGTCAAATTTTATACTCAACTCAAAGTATTTTCTACCGTTTGAAATTTTAACAGGATACTCCAGACACTCATTGAAGCCAGAAAAAAAATTGACAGGCGGTTTGGTGGGGATCTACCCCTTGCCAGGCGGGTCAAAACATGTCAGATTTTATACCCAACTCAAAGTATTTTCTACCGCTTGAAATTTTAACAGGATACTACAGACACTCATTTAAGCCAGAAAAAAAATTGACAGGCGGTTTGGTGGGGATCTACCCCTTGCCAGGCGGGTCCAAACATGTCAGATTTTATACCCAACGGTGCATTTTTACTAAGACTTAAAGTATAATATAAAAACAGTAACTTATCGCCATTGCACCTTAAAATTTTTAATTTGTAATAAAAACTAGGTGTTTGTTTAAAAACATGTTAAATCCCAAATCTGGGATTAAAACCCTCTAAATCATTATTTTGGGATCAAAACCCATTATCGCAAATATTAAATCCTTCATAATTATTTAATTTTCAAAGAATGTGTACGAAACGTTGCGAATTCCTCATCAGTAGTTCCATGTCAATATTTCCAAACATAAACCACCTTAATAATTCTGTAGTTAAGTTTTTTAAGCTTCCTTTAAAATTTGCTTTTATTAATTTAAGGGATTTTGATTTTAAACGCCTCAATATGGTGCAAGACAATTAATTTTTTTTTGTAAATCCAAAGGACCTTTTTCTTAGCTCATACAGGATTATATATTAATCATTCATTGTTTAAAAGTTCAAATCGGTTGTAAACATTACCATTTTGTTGTTGTTATTTGTTTTACATTGTTCTAAATCCAGATGGCAAACACTTGTCAATATTTGTGTAGAAAGTTATTGATAAATATTTAAAGGATTTATGACCAAAAATAAGCAGGTACCTACATAATGATTCTTTAGTTCCTTTGCATCGAAAGAAATTACAAGACACTAGTGTTTATCAGTCTTTTATTTTTTTAAAAATTTCATTATTAATATTATTATCACTATAAATTGTTTCACTATATTCCTAATTATTACCTTATTTTTGATAAAATATTTAATTTTTTTTTTTTTTTTTTAAATATTCTCAAAAAACTGTATGTTTTTAAATAAATTAATAAGTCTAGTAATAATAATATATCGATAGGATGTCCTCTTATGTATTTTTTCAAAACCATTTTTAGGATCTAAAATTAGGTAATTCGTCTCAATTCATTACTTATTGCTACTTATAGTACACCATCTTGATACACTGATCACACTTTTCGACAATTTTCATCATCATAAAACTCCAAATCGCCTAGATATTTGATTAGATAATTTTTAGAAGAATATATAGTTACTACCTATGTGAGTTGCCACTTTGATTTGAGTATAAAATTTAACACCTTTGTAACAACTGGCGATGGCTACCTTCCCAGCAAACCTCCTGATATTGTTTTCAATAACTTCAATAAATTAATGTCTAAATTTTACAATATTCGCTTACAATTTCAAGCGATATACTTCACTCTAAATTACTGGCTACACCTACACTGCGCAAAACTTTTCCACGACGTTCACCATCATGAAAACTTTCAAATCGCCTGGCTGTTTAATAGCATAATTTTTATAGTATTCTCTGTATATATCTCGATATACTCACTATATTCGTTGCAGGTAGTATAAAACTTTGAGTATAGCATAAAATTTGACATTTGTGCCCGCCTGGCATGGGGTAGATCCCCACCTAACCGCCTGTCAATTTTTTTTCTGGCTTCAGTGAGTGTCTGGAGTATCCTGTTAAAATTTCAACCGGTAGAAAATACTTTGAGTTGGGTATAAAATTTGACATGTTTGGACCCGCCTGGCAGGGCGTAGATCCCCAGCAAACCGCCTGTCAATTTTTTTCCTAGCTTCAGTGAGTGTCTGGAGTATCCTGTTAAAATTTCAAGCGGTAGAAAGTACTTTGAGTTGGGTATAAAATTTGACATGTTTGGACCCGCCTGGCAAGGGGTAGATCCCCACCAAACCGCCTGTCAATTTTTTTTTTAGCTTCAGTGAGTGTCTGGAGTATTCTGTTAAAATTTCAAGCGGTAGAAAGTACTTTGAGTTGGGTATAAAATTTGACATGTTTGGATCCGCCTGGCAAGGGGTAGATCCCCACCAAACCGCCTGTCAATTTTTTTTCTGGCTTCAGTGAGTGTCTGGAGTATCCTGTTAAAATTTCAAGCGGTAGAAAATACTTTAAGTTGGGTATAAAATTTGACATGTTTGCACCCGCCTGGCAAGGGGTAGATCCCCACGAAACCGCCTGTCAATTTTTTTTCTGGCTTCAGTGAGTGTCTGGAGTATCCTGTTAAAATTTCAACCGGTAGAAAATACTTTTAATTGGGCCCTTTTTTTTGCATTTTCAAAAATTTTTTTAATAGTCTTGTGCCCCGCTTTGGACTGCCAGGTTGTCCATTCCTGATTCGTGGGCCTACATACTGTTTGTGTAAAAAATCTCAACCGGTAGAAAATACTTTGTGAAAATCGTTCAATAGCTCTTAGGCTAATACTTAACATTTTTTGCACATCTTAACACCTATAGATGTAAAAGTAACATTCTCAAATTGAGAATGTTTACATTTTACCACATTACATTTTTAATATTAATACTTTTAGTGCCGATCACGTGATATTGCGTGATATGTCTACTTTGCTATATAGCCAATCACGCGATATCTCGTGACAGATATAAGAACCTACTCATTTAACATAAAATATTTGGCCATCTCACAAAGTCTATAATTTTAGCTTGGCAATGAAAGTGTTAAGTCGGACACTTTTCTAATAGGCTTTTAATCCTAATGTGTAATCAACAGATTAAATTTAAAGGTTGTTGAAGAAATATGTAGTGTCCAATTTCTAAATAAAATTAATGATGAGAAAGAGATAAGTGAAAAAATTATTTATGTAAAACAACTATTTAAAATAAAATTTGAGATGAAGAAAAGTTACAAAAAATATGAATCATAACTAAACTGTTAAAAAATTATTTTATACTTTGAATAAATCAACACCAGACTATTTATTATATTTATTCTTTATGCTGTGTTGACAGTTTGTATGTCGCTTGACAGATAGCCATAACCTCACTTTTTAAAGAAAGTCTGTAATTACATGTAAACGCGATGTACATACAATTGTTAAACATTTGTAATATTTTATAATTATTATTTAACGAAGCTTGTAGCTCATTAATATAATTTTTTTCCTCGTCTTTTGAACATTATTGTAATATATTCTTATATTTTCACTTAACGACAATGATTTATTCATTCAGGATTAAATGAAAATAAATATTGTAATGCAGTTAAGTATATGCCTAGATACAAACCAACATCGTTAAAATTATTTTTAGTTATAAATATGTAATGTGTAATAATATACCTAGCTATTGTGAAAACACTGCTTATGATGAATTTGATTTTGCTATTTATTTAGAGTTAGATAAAAGTGTTATAAAATTCATAAGATTTTCACAAACTGTAGTGTTCCACAATGGCCTTTCTACGATAACACACGTCTACCACAATACGTTTGAAAATGGTAGAGCTAACTGGCGGAGACATAAATGGTCGGGAAACGAAAAAGACGTATAACACGACCAAATGTTATACCAATGGCGTAAATGATTCTAAGCTATCAGAATTCCGTCTAAAATAAAAGAATTGCTTTAAAAAAATTAGTTTAAGAAAGTGTCGACATTTATCTGAATTATATGGTAGACGAAGTGGTCGGAAAACGACATTTGATATTACACGACCAAATGTTATTTGAAATAATTGCGGAAATGCAGAATGACCATTGTAAATGAGAGGTAAGGTATTGATAATGCGTGTATGATGCATTTCCCTCGGCCTGTTACAAATTCACGATTTAAAGGCATTAGAGAGCAAGAAATTAAAGGGAGTTTTTTTGGTCATCCTCTGGGTAATACTCTCTGGATTGCGCTGTAAAGTTTATTTAATATTGAAAATTGAAAATTGTCAACTATATGTTCAAGCAAATAATTCAATATATCTTTTAAACAAAATTAGTCTGTATTAAAAGTAGGTATTGAGCACCATTATAGCTTTGTTTTTTAACATCTTTTTCACTATATTTAAACGGATTTAGCGTAGCCAGCAACTAATTAATAAAAAAACAAAAAAAATCAATAGAAAAAAACAGATTATCGGTAATAATTGTCGAAAAATTAGTATTATCTTATATCAAGCTCAGCCCTGTCATCTCAGGGAAACTGAGGAAAAGCACGCACTCGAGGTTATATTTCAAGGGTGGAGAAAATAAAAGTAAACTAAAATTGTTTATTCATCTTTGTAAAAACGAATAAACAATTGATATCATATAATTGTATATACCCTATTATTCAGACGGAAGTTATCTTTTAAATTGGTTGTGAGCATATAGTATTTTCGAATCCATTTTTATACATTTATATACTTATTTATTTGTGAAATTCAAATGGATCACTAGTTAATAATAGTGTAAGGTAAGTGCATACAATAAGGCCAAGGCTACAATAAGGCCATACTATTGTAAATAAAAAAAAAAAAAATAATAATTTCCAAAACTCATATCATATTTTGAACGCAGCCTAACAAAGTTACTCACAAATCAAACTAATCATAGAGGGCGCTAGCAGTGATTACAATATGGCGATTTTGTCATGCAGCAGTTAGTTGTCGTAAAAAAATAAGGTAAGTTGTCAATCTTAAATTTTACTTTTTTTATGAAATATATTATATTCAAATTTAATATTAGTGTTTTTGACTTTAGACATTATTCGTTTACATAATTTTAATGTGGTAAACCTACATTTATGTGTCATTACAAGCATATCAATAAAGAGGTTAGGTTTGTACGTGGTTTCAATAAGGCCATGCGAAATATCTGGTTGGCCTTATTGCAACCAAGAAATTTTTTATGTTTATATTTATAAGTATATGCAGAATAAGATTGTATGTCTTATTTGGCGTTATTTCTTGCTTGTTTTAGGTACATACATAATCACAATGAGCAAACAACAGCGTAATAGGGGCATCCGTGGCAAATGGAAGGAAGAAGATTTAGTGGCAGCAATGAAAAGTGTTGATCGCGGAATTTTGTCTGTGAATGCAGCTTCAAAACGATTCTGTATTCCACGTCGTACTTTGAGGAACCATATTGCTTCAAAATGTGAAACTAAAAGAATGGGTAAAAAACCACTTCTTAGCCTTGAAGAAGAAAAGGAATTGGTAGCCAGAATAATTCGGTTTGCAGACATTGGTATACCTCTGGTGCCCAAAGTTATTCGATCTTGTGTCTACGAGTACTGTAAAAATAATAAAATAAAACATAATTACTCAGATAATAAAATGATTGGGCGCATGTGGTTCCGACTTTTTATGAAGAGGCACCCAGAATTAGCAAAACGCAAGGCACAAATGATAAATCCTGCGAGAACCCAAAAGTTAAACCGCTTTATTGTTGCAGATTATTTTAAAAAACTAGAAGAAATAATAGACCGTCTTGATCTTAAAAATAAACCAGAATCCATCTACAATGTAGATGAAAAAGGATGTCGACTCACTCTTCATCACCAAGCAACGGTTGTCGCGGCAAAAGGGTCCAAAAGAGTTCGTATGCTAGCAAAAGAACATGGTGAAAATGTTTCAATTGTAGGTTGCGCTAATGCTATTGGTCAAGCAATTCCTCCGTATGTGTTGTTTAAAGGAAAAAGAATTAATGTAGATTGGAAAGATTCCCTGCCTCCTGGAGCAGATATTTATATGACAGAAAAAGGATCCATGACGACGGATTCATTTATAATGTGGCTGAACCATTTTGCAAAATATAAATGTGTTGGTCCAGCACTTTTAATTTTTGATGGAGCAGCCAGTCATCTTGATTACAGGATTGTGGAGGCAGCTGAAAGCCATAACATCACACTATTTTGTCTTCCCAGTAACACGACCCATGAGCTTCAGCCCATGGACAAGGCTGTCTTTAAAGCATTTGAAAGTTACTGGGATGAAGAGGTTCTAAGATGCTGGCGTAATACTACAGATAGGTCTATTACACGTGTAAGATTTGGTAAAATTCTATCCACTATTTGGCCTAAAGCTATGTCTTCAGCAAATATAATATCTGGCTTTCGTGCGACAGGTATCTACCCATTCGATCCATCTGTCATTCCTGATTCTGCTTTTGCTCCGAGTATTCTTTCTAACACCACAGAAAATCTTGATGTAGAAACTGATATTGAGGCTGTAGCTAAACCGCTGCCTACAATTGTTGGCAATCTTCCTAAAGATAGCGCAGATATTTTACTAAAACCATCAACATCTTACAATCAAATGGACGAATACGATATTCTTAGTGTCGAAAATTTTCCTGCTGCTGGGAAAGAAACTTTACCAACAGCGTCAACGTCTTGCAGTCAAATCGATGAGGACGATATTCCACTAGCAAATCTCCTTAATACCTCCTTCCAGAACATTATGAGCACACCAGACATTAAAAAGCAGGGTAATAAAAAGCCGAGACGTAAAGCCATTAACAGCAGAGCTCAAGAAGTTACGAAAAGTCTTTTTAAGGACAATACCACTAACAAAGTCAATAAAATACTTAAAAAAACTAAGTCCAAAGAAAATTCTTCGTGGTATTGCTTTATATGTTCAAGAGATGTGGTATTAGACATGCGCATGTGCATAAAATGTATGGCTTATGTGCATGAAGAATGTGTTGGGCTTACTAAGAATGATAAGTGTAAATTTTTATGCCCTAGGTGCGAATAGTGCAATTATATGTAATGTGTTTTTGTTGTGGCCTTATTGTAACACAGGGATTTATTAAGGCCAACAAGATAAAACTTTGAAAAATTATAATATCTTAAGTTTTCTATTTAAGTTTAATTTCTATTTGTAATATAAGGATACCAAAATAGTTCTTTTATAAGATTATAAAACAATAAATCCTTTAAAAGCATTTATTTTTGTTTTTTTCTTTGTTTTAATTAAGGATGGCCTTATTGTATACACTTACCTTATTAATTTTTGCTAATAGGTAGTATATAATTCATTGTTAATCGAAAAATGAGCAATACACTAATTTTGTTAATATCTTTAATAGTTTTAAAAATTCAATATAGTATATTTCAACCAGGTTAGAATCACTGTTTGAAAGAACAATTGTGACCTAAAAATTTGGAACTCGGCAGGTTCTATTACTGATTTTAAGGGTGGAAAGTAGTAGACCAAAAAGTTGGGGATATATGCACTAAACCCACTTGGGCTCGATACACCACACTCTATAATAACGCCCAAAAAAAAAAACCGGCGCGCACTGAATATTTACTCAAATGTAATTGAAAATATATGTACATAAATCCTTTTTAAGACAAGAAGACGTAATATTGAGTTCATTAACGAATAGAATTTTGACGTTTTTGTAGAAATTTATTGATTTATAAAATCGAGTATAAAATTATTGCACTTGTTCACAATCCTAGTGTCATAAGCGTAAAATATTGGAAATTCTGCTAATCTGTGAGATTGCTACGCCCACAAAGTATGTTTAATTGAATATATAAACGAAGATATTTTACGTTTAGATTGTGGGAACTGACCAAGTGACATAAAGAGGTTTAACTTTAGATATTTTTAAAAGACAGCATAAAAAATATGAGGGTATTACAGGACTGTTCTCTCACATTTGTTAACTTGGTTGAATATATGTTAACAGTAATATGTATAATTGTATACGCCTAGTTAAGATCATTTTCAAAATATATTATTATATAAGTGGCAGCCCGCGTATTATATATGTTTAAATAATGTGGACGTGATCAATGAATATACAAGTCGTAGCCAAAAAATGGAAGACTATTGAAAGTTTCAGAATTACATGTCGGTTAACTACCAGTTAACTGAATATCTATATAAATAAAATGATAAAGTGTTTAAAAAGGAAAATAGAGGAAAGTATGTCTTTAGTTGGAAAAAGAGAAATAAGGTCAATCAAAAGAAATTGGTTCGTCAACGGGTGACAGGAAAAGCTTTCCGGGAGAGAGAGAGAGGGAAAAATTCCAAAGAATTTTATTTTTTGTTGTTATAAGAGTTTAGTATATCTGTTATAACAATAAATTATAATTAGACCATAAAATGCCTGTTTATTTCATACTTGACTCCGAATTCCAACACAGTTCTATTCCGAACAAACAAGAATGGGTGAGAATGAGGTCCATACTTTAAATAGGTGACGAGAAACTTTAAGGCGGTTCTCCCGTCTGACAGCCTGTTTTTTAAGCATTTTTTGATGAAAAGTGAACAGATAGAACTTTGAGTTTTTTATCATTTATTTATTACTATTTCAAGAGTATGTAAAACAAATCAGAAATAAAAATCTTAATTGGTATGTAAGTTGTACCACTCCGAAGACACCGTCCTCGAAAAAACGGTCTCCATCATATCTCGAGAATGGTTTGACCGATTTACTTGAAATTTATAGTGTAGACTCAGCATGTGTAGACGTATCGAATGAATTGAGTCCGAAAATTCCGAATATTTCTATTTTTGTAACAAAAAGTTAAAAAAAATCATGAAATTTTAATTTTTTTTTTTCAAACGTCTGCCAAAAACCCAATTTTCAATATTTTCAAATGATCCTAGTTCATTCGATGCGTCTACACGCGCTGAGTGCTGAGTCTACCTTATAAATTTCAAGTGAATCGGTCAAACCATTCTCGAGATATGATGGAGACCGTTTTTTCGAGGACGGTGTCTTCGGAGTGGTACAACTTATGTACTAATTAAGTTTTTTATTTGAAATTTGTTTTACATAATCTTGAAATAGTAATAAATAAATGATAAGACTCAAAGTTCTATCTTTTCACTGTTCGACAAAAAAAAAAAAAAAATTCCCAAAAATGCTTATAAAGCAGGCTCTTACGCGCCTTAATTAAACAATTTTTCGGTCATACAATCAATCATCGAATATTTCGTTGTACTTTTACGATATCTCCAACGAAACATTTTTAACAATTGTTAAAATACAAACAATAATATAACAACATTTATACATAATTCTCAACAAAAACTTAATCTATAACAACTACTTTAATACAAATTTTTCATTAAACTTGAAATTTTAATTTTATCAAATAAAGCCTGGATTACACTTGGCGAGTTTACTCGCTAGTGAATAGCGAGTAAATTCGCTAGCGAGTGCAAACGTATCGACTCGCTCAATGAATACCGATTACACACATAGCTAGTAAATTTGCTAACATGTGTTGTTGTTATTAATATTTAACTGAGCAAATATTTCATGTTTTTTTTTTCCTCTCTTGCTTGTTATTATTACTACAAACTTATTTTTATTAAAAAAATTTCATTACTATAGTATTTATATGTTATATAATTTACTATGTTTTTATTTCCTTTAACTTATTAAAGATTTGAAGTGGAAATAAAGCTGACATTTTAATTTTTCTTAATTTATGAACTTTTTTTACGCTAATACTACGCTGTGGAACATAAAACACCAAATTTTTCCTGTCTTATCACCCAATTTTTTATCTACCTATCGCATTTTTTTGCCCTTTCTGCAAATTTTTACGTAAAAATAATAATAATAACGATGGAATTACAAATCCTGTACAAATAGTCTCTGTTGACATTTTGAAAGAACTGTCAAATACAGCGTTTTTACTTGTTAAATATATTACACAAAGCGATTTCACTAGCCAGCGGGTAAAAATATGAAGCGAGTAGCGAGTAAAGTAGACTGGTCTTCAACTTTACTCGCTTTAGAAAAGCGAGTAGCGAGTATCTAGCGAGTAACTAGTCAAGAATATTACACTAAGCGAGTTTACTAGCAGCGAGCAAATTCGCCAGCGAATAGCGAGCAAACTCGCCAAGTGTAATACAGGCTATATAAATAAAATTTTTTCAAAATTAGCATAATAATATTGAATAATTTTTCTTTAAACTTTCAGTCATAAAAATTTTAATTGTTGGAACACAATAATCATTCAAGGTTAAAATTGAACAACAAATTTATAACTGAAATTTACTTGAAGATTTTTGTTTTAAAAATAAAAAATAAATTATAAAAGGAAATTCAATTCTATCTACCATCATTTCTTTAATTTGTGAGACACAATTTTATTAGTCATAGAATTTATATTTTTGCTGATGTAAACCAAAATTATTTAAAAGAAACATTATTGCCAACAATGAAACTTGAAAATTATATTTGAAAACCTCAAAAAATTATTATTTATAGCCAAATTGTATTTTTTGAAAATGTTTATTGCCCAAAACGGCATGTAAGTAATGAAATTTTTTTTTGTTTTAACGTCAAAATTCATTCATAGGAAAACAAAAAGATGATATTTGAACTCTAAAAAAACATAAGTGTATTAAAAATTACTATAAATTATCTGCTTTCAGGTTTAATGGAAAATTTGCATTACATAGATTTTTAAGCACTTGTTATAGATGGATTAAGTTTTTGTTGAGAATTACGTATAAATGTTATATTATTATTTTTATTAATTTATTTTTGTATATTTAATCTTCCTTTAATCTATACATATAATAAAATTGTAACAAGTACATTTCTGTACATGGAAGATTTTTTGAAAATTGTACCGGTATTTTTGTCTGTCTGTCTCGTCACGCATCACGTAAAAAACTACTGGACGGATTTTAATGAAATTTGGTGTGATGATAACTTATTAGCTCGGTCAACATCTAAGTTACTTTTTATTCCGGGAAAATGTCTCATTCCCACGGGATAATAGAAAAATCATTTTGAGAATTTGCACACATTATGCAAAAAAAACTGGACGGATTTTAATGAAATTTAGTTTAATGTTAACTTATTACCTGGGTCAACATATAATATATTTTTTATTCCGCAAAAATGTCTCATTCCTATAGGAAAATAGAAAACTATTTTGAGAATGTGCACACTTTACGCAAAAACTATTAAATGGATTTTTATGAAATTTGGTCTGATGTTAACTTATTACCTGGGTTACATATAAGATACTTTTTTGCAATTCAGGGACTAAAAGACATAATTAAGTCCCTCATAATAGACAGTAAAGTGCCACTTTTAGTCCTAAGGGACTGAAATATTCACTTTTAGTCCCAAGGGACTAAAAAATTATTTTGCTCCCGCTTTTAAACCAATCAGCAAGCACAATTTACAGAAATATAACTTAAATTGGATAGCGTTGCTAGGCAACTGAAAATTATAAACAAATTCAAGCTTGTAGACACAAACATGTATATTGTATTGTACAATTGCTATGCTATGTACAATTGCTATGTACAAACTATGCTTGATGGAATATTATTAGCTACATACAATTTCAATGACATTTAAGTAATTTTTTTAATTCTTATAGTTTTAAATTATTCGGAATTGTAAAAAATAGTATATAAACCGCAGAACTAAAGTGTTTTTTTCATCCCTCGTGTGATTTGTAGCCCTCGGGCCTTTACAGGCCCTTTGGCAACAAACTTTACACTCGGGATTAAAACTCACACTTTAGTCCCTTGGTGTATAATATACTATTTATTACAGTAAAATGTCTCCTTCCCTTGGCAAAATATAAAAACCATTTTAAACAGGTGCATACATTACGCAAAAATTATTGTTCATGCAAGTTCTGTATAATTATTACACTTATATATACTTCTCATTGATTTTATAACAATGCGTCGCGCGAGCGACGTCGCGGGTACAGCTAGACAATAATGCGTAAAATTCATTAAAATTTTAGGGTAATACTAAATGCCCTATCTAGCATAAAGTAAGTGCTGGCGAAATTAGTACATCTAATTGAAAATTGGTCTGTTTTTACCTACAAAATTTTAATCACCAAACTGCTAAAGAATTTTTTCATAGATTATCAGGGTTCATTATCGCTTCTATTTCTTTTAATTTTTTTTAATAATTTTCTCTCCAAATAAAAGATAAAAAAATCTTATTAAGTTTAATGAAATTCGTAATATCAACTAACTTCGCAACTAACTTTTTTTAATGCAAGATTTTGTTAAACAAATCATTTATTGGTAGACACTGTTGCAATAGCAAACTATGATGTTTTTCTTCATTTATGTTGTGTATGTTCCAATTTTTGTTCAGTCCGGTAAAAATTCAATGTACGAGTGTAACTGTTATTACTGTAATTGTCATTCTTAAAAGTATTTTAGACGGTAAAATTTATTATTATTATTATTATTTTTTTTTTTAAATAAAAATTCGTTGATTTCTTTTTTCTGTGATTCAGTGAAGCTACTTGATTGCATTTTATCGTACATATTGTCACATTAAAACGTTATTATCGTCATTGTTAAAGCAGATATTTAGTGAAACCATTTTGTAATGATCAAAAAGGCACCAACATTTTTGATGTATTTAATATGGATTAAAAATTTTGTTTAGACACTTTTAAAATTTTGATACTAAAATAGACAGCATATTGTTAAAAAGATATAAATTTGGAAATCTTTGATCTTTTTTCAAATATTTTTAAATTATGGGCATAAATATAATGAGTGTATAGAAAAGCTGGTAGCCATTCAGTAGGGATTTTGATTTTTATTGTTGTGGTCTAGATATTTTGTTTAATTAACATAACATAAGGAGAGTTATTTATTGGTTAGGATAGGGTTTTTAATGATTCAACCTTTCTTTCTTATTGCTTATGTCTGCAGTTATCAGGTCTATATACTTTGCTTGGCAAAATACTACTGAATTTATTACTGATATGATAACTATTGATAAGAATGTGACGTGTAACTTAATACTGGACTATTTAATTTAATAGTGAGAAGATGACTAAAGATTCTTGTATTTTTGTAAATGAGTTTTTACGATATAATGCACAATGTAATGAGTTTATACAACGTAATGCATAATTTAGAAAAAATGTACTTCCATTTCAACTCTCAATATCTTTCTGAAATCTACATGGTAATACTGTTTTTTATTTATTTATTTTGATTTACGTCTCTGTAACTTTAAAAAAGTGTCATTTATTTCTTCAACTTCCAAACTGATACCACCTTTTTTTTCATCAATAGAGCAAACACTGTATGTAATATTGTAATATGGTAAAATAGTTTACCTACAAAAGCTTTTGCCATTTTCGAGATATTTAACAAAATGGAAAAAAATTCACATTTTTTAGGGGAGGCTTCACTCTCTTAAAACTATTATGGATATGAACGGAATAAGGCCTAAAATACAGCTGTTTCAAAATTTTTTGAAAGTTCGAGTTTTTTGGTACGATTAGAACTAAAGAAATTATACATGAAAAATTATCAAAGAAAAAATTCCTCAAGTCCGTATTGGACACGTATCAAGCCAGGATACCTCAGTGGCTAGGTTTCCATCATTTTTTATCGTTTATCTACAAACAGAATAAATATATTCTTCAAGAGCCTCAGTTTAACCCACTCATAACTGTTACAGTAAGGAACACTTAAATTTTGAAGTCCAATATTTCGCAAACGAAGGTTAATAAAATGAAAAATGGTAAAAGAAAACAAGTCTACTTGTATTATGGACATTCAAAAATTCATGCTCATAGGTCGAAAGATGTAGAAATTACGGAAGTTTGATGGACGGACGTATAGACCGATAGACCGATAGACCAGATAGACCGATAGTAAATTAAAGAAGACTACAGAAAGTAAATTAAAAGTTAATAATTTTTCACTTATTACTATCATTTTTAAAATTTTAAAATTAATGTATTTTCAAGCATAGTAAGCCTTACTAGTATCGTAGCAAAGTTCGTTTAGTTATGAATATATTAATACGAGCGGAAGGACTCCTAGTACCCTACACTTCCACCGTCGTAGATTAAATTCTTTATCAAGTAATTTTGTATGTATTTTAGTTTTCATAGATATTATTTAAATCTTCACATACTTCTCTCTTTTCGAAAACAGTTTGTAATATAGTTTCACAGTTAATTTTAGTGTACTCTGCAATATACATTTTCAGGGCCGTGGAGAGAAATGGCGGACCCCGAGAATAAATTTCATGTTTTAAAATTTTTTGAAATTTTTTGCCTAAAAAAATATAGGAAAATTTATATTAAATGAAAATGATTCACACCTTAAGAATGTAAAAATGAAATTTTGTCACATATAAAAGTTATTATATTTTCTACTATCCTTTTTCAATATATTAGATAATAGATAGTAGATAGTAGATAGTAGAGACAGGCTATATTACGAGCGTGCCTGATATATAAACTTACGTGCATTCTTATTGAATGAATCATTTTCAGTTTATATAAATTCGAGTATACCTGACGAGTAAAAAAGCTCCTTCAGTTTCTTTTCGGGCTCGTTATCTACAGCTACGGGCCCCTTTTTAAGTCCGGGCCCCAAGGCTACAGCCCCGGCTACCCCACCCTCTCGTCGAGCCTGTACATTTTTACTTGTACAATTACTTCTCAGGCACCCGAGGATTAAGATTAACCATAATAATACATTACAGTATAAAATAATGTATCCGATGTCCGGCCGAGGTATGTATGAATGTACGGATGAAAAGAAAAACGGTTTTAATAAAAATAAATGATCTTTTACAAATGTCAAAGCATATACAATGTTAACGCATGCCGCGCGTGTCTTGTAAACACTAAATATTGTGTCACAATTCAAATTTAGCAATTATAATCAAAGTTAAATCAGTCTTTGTTGTTTTAGTTATGGGCAAAAGTCCATCACAGTCCAAAGGTTTTTTACTTTTATGAAATTCATTTGCCCTGCTATACCAACCTATTAAATAGTTAACAAACTCGAAATAATCTTAGAACATATATTTCACCATTTTAGAAGCCAACAATTCTGTTCAAAACACAACGCATATCTTCATAAATTGACTAATAAAGTCAAGGTTTATATATAGTTTATGAGGTACACTTAATCCCTATGCTACATAGAATTGCTTTTGGACTGCAATCAGCTATTTTATAGCGTCAACTGGTCATCACTTGATCATCAACAATATTTGTATATGAACTGTCATTTTTAAATTTTAAAGTACATTATTTCTGAATAATTATTAGTTATTATAATAAAATATTTAGTTTAATATAATTATTTTTATTAATTTTTCACATTTTGTTTATTATTTTGTGCCAAATGTAAGTTATTTAGTTATTTTCACTAATTTCATTAATTACTGCTTTGAAAATCGTTATTTCAGAGTCGGCATTTAAAATTTTTCTTACGTATTTTTATAGTCATGCCTGGTATACGGTGTTCTGTGCCAAATTGTAGAAATTCACAGTACAGACATTAAATAAAGACGTTAGCTATTTTCGATTTCCAAAAAAGGGTGTAGAATAACGTTGTTGAATTAAAAACATTGAAAACACCTAAATTAATCCGTAATTAACAATGTAACAGTTTTCCATTAATGTTTCATAATTCCCGAATTCTATGACATACAGAGAATGAATACATACATGTGTAATATTATCGAATACATTTGTATTTATTTTTCTGACAAATCGTAATAAATATATTTCAAATACTGGTTTTATCTATATTTAATTGAAAAAATTATATTAATTATTTTTTATTCTCTTTTCTGAAAACTTGACCCGGGTATTTTATATTTTTATTAATTTAAATATTTTGGTCACTTCCAAAATTACTAAGACATAATGAAAAGAAAAATATTCCGGACCTGGCTATACTGCAGTCTACAGTCAAGTGTCGTTTTCATTTGATTGGCGAACCTCATAAACATATATAAATCTTGTAATAAAGTCTGGCTAGGACCTCGAGTGGGTCATGTGGTTAGCATCTCCGATCTTGTCTGATAGATTTTGAGTTCGAAACCAACCGGTGGGGATACGTCATCTACATTACCCATACCGCTCATCTATAATTAATCATTCCCAACATCAAAATCAATAGTACCTACATTACAACGGTGCATATGACCTTAGGTGTTGCGCACCTAACCAATAGAAAAAAAGTCTGGCTAATAACTGTAGATAGAAACTAATGTGTCAAATACATTTTTGTGACAGCTGATAACAAACGAGTTGACTTAAAATTTCGCACAATATACGTAACGATATTACTTACGGAGAAAATAAGTTTTAATATTTTAAAAGTACTATTACACCAGTTATAGCATGTATAATTTTGCAATAGATTCTGAGTTGATCTTGTAATCATCAACTAACTTGGATTCTCTATGTCCTAAGTTTAAAACTAACTGGAAGAGATACGTTATCAACAGTATCAATATGCACCTTACATTTCTATTTAGAATAGCCATTCCAAACCCAAAAAAAAAACCAAAAAAAAAAAACAAAAAGAAACAATATCGTGGTGCTTGTGGCTGCCCAAAATTTTAATCAATAATCAATAATAAAGATGGATGAATTTTAAAATTGGTTTAATATTATAGCGGTTTCGACATCTTTCAGAATTGTCGTCATTTCTCAATCATCTGCAATAGTTCTTAATAAAATTGGTTGAAGTCTACACACATAGTTTCGTTAATGCATAATCTTCAATGAGTTACAGAAAATTTACAAATCAATTTATAAGTATTGCATACATTTTTTACAATGCCTTTTTTTCCAATTTTACTGTGTAAGCTCTTGCAGAAAACGCATGATATTTTACACTATTTTTTTCTCTCTGGTTTACTCAATTTGGATATGGTTAGAATAATGGTTGTGGTTAGAATTCCATGGTATTAAATGAGCCGCACCAGAATCATACATATTGGTTGAATTTTTCCGAAAAGAAATTGCTTTCTATAATTTTAAACACTTTCTAATTATTGATAAGTAAAGTTGTATTTACCTACAAGGACATTTGGGCACCGGGAAAAGTATGAAGTCTGTAAAAGAAAGGTTGATTAAGACAAAGAAAATATGAACTAAAACACAATTTGATTTAATGGTTTATTTTCACAATTTCTTTTTTCAATAGTGTTCCAGCTAACTATATTTGTTACTTTGAACATACATTGGTATATTTATTTATGTACAACACTACAAAATTTCTATAGCGAATTTAAAAAAAAAAAATTAAAAAAATATCAATACGTCGTCCGAGAAACAAGCACATACATCCACAAATACATATGTATACCGTGGTCTGCGGCCTGTGTTCCGTCCATACAATTTTATTTTACAATTTCAATATAAATTATGTGTATTTTAAAGTAGTAATTTGTATTACAATACTGAAATGAATACGAGCCAGTATAATGAATGAAAGAATTCAATCGTTCGCTAACCGTGTTTAGAAATATGTTACGATGTTTGTTTCTGGCTGCTCTATTCATTTGAACAGAAAAAATTGCTTTTTACAAATAATTATTTAACAAGTAACAAAGTAAATGTCATTTAAAAGGAGCAAGCCGAACATAAAATTAACAATAATCAATAGTTTTGTTAAGAATGAAAATATTTAAGCATTGAAAATAATAAGAAATTTTCAGTAATATATGCGGTGAAATTAGTTTTGTTTAATATTCAAATGATAAAAATGTAATTTTATACAACTGTATAAAAAATACAGGCATTTATAACGTAAATACTGGATATAAAACAGAAACACTATAAAAATTCGAACTTGCTGTGTATTTTAAATCGGGTAAAATTACATTTTTATCAACATAAAAATTATTACATTAAAATATTTTTACACTTTTTGTAATATTTTATACAGAGTATAGACAGGAAAACTGGCTAGAAATAACTAAAGCAATGTATCATTAGAATAATATTGGAAAAACTTGATTTTTTTCAAAAATTTTTCTCGAAAGCTAATTTATGTAAGATAATGGGTAATGTGAATAAAAATAAGTAATTACTTTTACTTACAATTTTTTAAATATTTACTTATAAATGTGAGAATAAAATTTCAGTATTTTGTTTACTTTTTACTTTTTCAGTATTTACTTTTGTTAATAAGTATTTATTGAGAACTATACGCAAATACTGGTCCATGTAAGTAATTACTGAAAAATGTGTGAATAAAAGACAGCATTTATTTATAAGT
This sequence comes from Brachynemurus nebulosus, assembly GCA_035578155.1. Classification (NCBI taxonomy): domain Eukaryota; kingdom Metazoa; phylum Arthropoda; class Insecta; order Neuroptera; family Myrmeleontidae; genus Brachynemurus; species Brachynemurus nebulosus. The sequence goes on along the minus strand of JAPWDM010000001.1, from coordinate 41,848,565 downwards.
AAATACTGCATGATTTTCAAGGTACCTTTGGATTAACCTTAAAATTTATACTTATAATTTTTTTTTATTAAATATTGGTATTTTTATGTCGTAGCTTTTCTTATAAGTAAGGAAATGCAAATAGTTAAAAAAAAAAATATATATATTTTTTTGTTTAAAATACCTTTATGGACAGTGCAATAGATGTATTTAGAACAACAATCGATATTTTTGGTAACATAACATTTTTCTATAGCAGTGAATAGTAATAGGTAGTCTATAGTTTATATTGGATTAAATTCCCTATGGAAAATTATGTTCAGGGTTAATCCTAAATTTTCTAACTTTTAACTTTTCAATACTCATTAAAAAGGGATGAAAGAAAAAGCGAGCGAAGATTTAAGTTTCGTCCATATAATTATTATATTAATGCTGCTGAATATAAAACTGAGTGCTTTTCAACATTTTCCTTAAATCCAGTTCTTTACAGTCCTTAAAAAATGTTTTAGAAAATATTGCGTGTATTTTCAACTATTTAAGAAATATCCAAAAAGTTCGGAATTATTCTAAAAAAAAATTCGAAAAATAATATTAAATTCGAATATTAATTAATTCCAACAATATTCAAATTCAAATTTCGAAAATTCAGTCCACTTATAAATTAGTCTTAATAATATACGTAAAGTGGTAGTATTTACTTAAATTTAAGAAAGAATTATACTGCAAGTACACATGCGCAAATACTGATACACATGCGCAAATACTGATAATTTTAAGTATTTACTTATAAGGTATAGTGCAACATTATTCTCATAATTTTAAGTAAATATTTTACTTAACCAGTATTTGCTTTACTGGACTAGTATTTACTTTTAAGTAATAAGTATTTATTATTCACATTACCCTCTTAAAAACCTATCTTATATAATATATTTGTTTATGTTCTTTATTATAGTCTAATAAAAATTTGAAAAAATCCCTTGTACTTTCTATGGAAAAACCCATTTTCTTAAAAAATGTGTTTGTTAATACTTTTACCCCACTTTTGGGGCAAGTTTTAACAACGTTGGGGTAAGCATTAACATTAGAGTTTTAATATGATTATGATATTTTGTAGATATGTACTTATAGGAAATAAAACAAAGTATATATTTAACGTGTTTATTATTAGAAAGGAATTAATTTGACATAGAAAATTCTTATTTTAGATTTATCTTTACTTAATTAGTTAAAGTTAATCATTATTTTAATTTTTTTCTGAGGCAATAGTTAGTCAGTCCTTATTAAGTAGCAAATTACGTCACTTTGACCTCGATAACGAAACAAAAATTGGTAAATTTTCAGTCTTCGATAGACAACCACAATCGTTAAATATCTTCAATATTAAAAAATATTTACTTATTAAAAAATTAGTCTTCGTCTTATTTAACATTATTATAATTCTTGAAATATATGCTAACTCAGATCAAGCAAAACTCTTCCTCTACTTCACTGCAGAAAAGATATAAAAATTAAAACCATTTAAATTTAACACTCACATATGTACACACACATACATGCAAACATATTTGGCAATGTCACGAAAAAAATTTTGGTAACCTCGAAGCATCAAAATGACGATATTTGGATTTTGAAATCGGGATGAATACAATAACCTCCTTATAGGCAAGTTAAAAACATAGTCTTTGTTGCAAAAAATTTAAACGAAGTAAATGTTAACATGTTAATACTTACTCCATGCATTTTGTTAATACTTGCCCCGAAGGTAAATTTTTTACAAATTTAAATTTTTAAAAAGAATACGTTGATAATGCGGTAAAATTTAAACGAAATACAATACCAGATGGAATATGCTACCGTTTGAAATAAATTTAGTCAGGTATACAATCATGCTTCAAATCAAAAAACCGTCGACTTAAAATTGTTCTTTTAAGAACGTGTCCGTTAGATGACAACGTGTCCGTGGTCATCTATTGACGACAGCAACCGGATGTACTTAATTTTTTCGTCCGTAGTTTGGCGGAAAATGGCCTGTTAATACTTACCCCCGTTAATACTAGCCCCTGTCTCCCCTAAAATATCCGTTTATGTGTATCTGATATATGTATGTAATTGTAGAATTTATTCAAGTGCTTGATACTTTTCACATTTTCACCAAATTTCGGATATATCAGAGTTTTCGTTCGGGAATTATCGTGCTGATATTTTTTCATAAATTTGAATGTATGTCATTTTTGTGTTTTAGAAGCATAAAACCGATTTCTGTCTGATTCTCAGGGTTAAGTCTTACCATGCCATCCACTGTAATAATTACATTTTCTTTACGAAAACTGGCTAAAAGTAAATAATAAAATTCAAAACATGTGACTAATAATAGCTTTCATTAAAATCAATGCATATTTTAAGACTACTGAATTAAAAATTTAAAACTAACGCATTATTTGTTGTTAGTATGCTAATTTTCCAATACTAAATAAACTAATATTTTGTATAAACTAATTGATTTTCTGTGTAGTAAGTATATAAATGATAACATTAAAAATAATTTTGAAACAGAGTTTTTGAATGACTTCTTTCATTCTGTTTGTGATATATAAATTAACGATTCCATATTATAAATCTTTTTTGAAAAAATAATACTTATATAACATTTTAAATCAATAATAATAAAATCAAATGTATCTCATAATTTTCTGCAACATTTTCTATAGTAAAAAATCAAAATAACTATCATTAGTTTATAAATACAGTAATTCGAAATATTTTTTTAAAAATTAATTTAACAAGTAAAGCTACTTTTATTAAACAAATTAATACTATAGGTAAAAATTCTTGATTCATTTACATGCATATTAAGACTGAGGAATTGTTTTATGTAGCAACATTGAAAAATAAATTTTGTTTATAATGATTACATAATTAAAATTAATTTACTAATTGACACAGAAAAGTAGATTTTGAATTAATGTTATATATATTTAAACCATCATAAACGTTATAACTTAATATTAGAAAGCTGATATTTATCAGTATGTCATTATAATTGTTGATTAGGGTATTTGTGCTCAAAATCAAAAAAGAACTCACTTAATAAATGTATCACATCAACTTATTTAGTCATTGTTAAAATATTTTCATACAATAAGCTAAATAAAAAGTAGGTATGCCAGCAATTTTAACAGAAATAACTAAAATTAAAAGAATACGCATTACTATTGAACGTACACAGAATTTGTAATTAGGTATTCCAACTATTTTTTAACCGTCTTTAAATGAACATTGGAAAAATAAATGTACCATATTTTTATGTGTGTATAATATGTGAAAAATAATTTATTCTCTTCTTCTTTGGACCAACCTATACATTTCTTATAAACAAACAAATTTTTGGAGAATTTCAGCAAAAAATATTTATGTTAAATATTTATTCTTAATGTTTCAACGTGTCTCCTCCTGACAATACTGCCTATAGTTAATAAAATTAAAAATTTTAATCCTCTTTTTTTGGTAATTTTGTGTAAAAATGTCATCAACAGAATTGCATGAAACAGGAACACGACGAAAATTGAAAGATAATGAAAAGTTACAACCGTGGGTTACCGATTTCACAACCGGAATGGCATGTCGACCGCCACGGACCATACGTTGGGAGAGAATTCATAAAAATTCCTTAAATTTGTCAGGTATGTCATAAATTTTTGAAAATTATTTTTGGAAATTTATATGATACTTAAAGGTATTGCTTTTGTTTCAAATGATTTATTGGGATGAAAATGGTTTTCAGTCGCATGGTTTTTGATTTTGAACATTAAAATTGTACTTCCGTGTTTTAGTACAGGAATCCGTTTTCTTTTTTTTTTTAGGAATCCGAATTTCTTTTGGAAAAGACTAGGATACTAGATTATTAAAAATTTTGTACATGAATCAAGATTATTAACCGTTGGCATTGTAGTATGCTAATTTGACTTATCGTATACAAGACAATAACAATTCACAGGTCGGATTGCGAACAAGCAGCGGGTCAGACTTGGTCCGCGCCCTCTAATTTACCGATGTCTGTTTTAGGACATGCAAATAGAAAACGGAAATTATTGCAATAATATTCATACTCGCTTTTTAGAGATGTATTTGAATTGATAAATATCATTCTTTTTGTTGTCATTGCAGGCAGTTTACCAAGTTTGATTCGAGGAGACCCGGAAAACAGTTCGCCCGTACAACACCCACTATCACAAAAATCCACATTGGCCAACACCAAATCCACTCAAACGCCGCCGCTAAGTGAACTACTATCATCATCACCGTCACATTCGTGTCGTTTGGAACGGTTCTATTGTGAAGAATTACGTCGCCGTGAAAAATATCATTATTTATCATTGGCTCATCTGGCGGCCACCGGCACCACTGGCGGTGGTGGCACTTGTGACGGCGGCGGTCGATCAAACTCACGTCGATCATCGCTATGTCTCGGTGGTGGTGGTGTAACTGATTGGCATCAAATGGGTAAAGAATTACGTCAAATTGCCGATGATCTACAACATCATCGCTGTTGTCGTTCATCAACCACCTCGTTAGAGTCGACATCCAGCGCTGAGTCTGGTTTAAATGCATTTAGTAGTAGCGGCGGTGGTAACAGTAGTAGTAAAACAACTACGTTGACTTCAACAACCACTATGACAAGCACTAATAATTTACATAAAACGGCCGCAATGGCCTGCACAATGAGTAGTAGTAGCCATCATAGACGTGGTAGTCGAGATGATGATGATCATTATTTATTGTATCGTTCACAAAGTTTATCAGCTGCTAGCAGTTTTAATGATTTACGTGATAGACGCAATAATAAATCGAAATAAATCCAACAAGATTTAATTATTACGCAAGCAGATACCTATGTGCGTACTTGAAATATTCATGTTTGATAATGGAAATACGTTGCGTGATAATTATTATCATTAAAACTGTTAGGGTACTGATAATGAAGCACTTTATACAACTTAACATTTCGGGAAGAACAGAGGCTTAGAGTAACTATAAGTTTCTAAATAAATTAATCTAAATTTTAAAATATGTTTAGCATAAATACTTTTTGTAACAAAAATCATTGTTCAAAACTGAAGTATTTAAAAGTACCTAAAATGTATAAAAATTTCCCCACAACTAAAACAATAAATTATTATTTGTGTAAAATCGAGTTTTTCAATAAATTCATTTATTTTTGTTAAAAATAAAAAAATAAAAAAATTGAAAAAAGATTTCTATATTTAGAAATTATTATTAAAAAATGATGTGTGTATAGTAGCAAAACTAGAAATAAATATGAATAAATTGATTTACAATTGATTTATCAAACTGTATACATAATGTTCCTGGAACACTTTACAAATTGTATTAATGTGATATGGTGCTGCAGGGATTTTTCCATATAAAATAAAAATATTAAAAATAAATTTTCTTCTAAATAATAAAACAAATATATTTTACTTTGCGAGATGTCATTTTATTTATCAAATTTGTAACAATTGTTTTTTACATTAATAATTCATTTTCACAAAAGCAGAAGCGATTTTAGGAGTTTTAATTTAGGTAGACCTGAATTTTTTTATACATATTACAATATTACATATAATAAAGCATAATAAAGGATTGCGTAAAAAAATCAAGGGTCCTGGAGGATAAACAAGAAACATCGCAATTTTTCTTCAAAAATACAGTTGACGAGTAAAAAAAAGAATTTCTACTAAAAACTCTAGTTGATTAGTAAAAATAAAAACTTAATGATAACCTTGCTCGTAATTTTACTTATTTTTTCCAATTTTAATTTTTAATACATAAATCTTTGAGTGGGTCCCGGGCCTACGCGGTCTACTCGCTAAAATCGCCACTGTATAAAAGCTTGAATTTTCCTTTTTTAATGAACGAATAACTACTGTTTGGAAAATAGGTCATAGTTTTAATAAATAAGGAGATATTTTGTTTTATTACCGTGAAACCACCTAACTTTACATTATATCAATTTTCTTTCTTCAATTTCTTTACGTTATTAATATACGGTAAAAGCCCCCTTTGTGGAACGGTATCTAATACTGGAACAGTTTTGACATTTACATATTTATTTCTTTAATTAAGTAAGGAAACTTTAAATGCGAAGTGAATTTAAATTGAAAAACAATCATTCTATTAATAATAATTTTTGTTATCAGACGTTTCTTTCAGAAATAACTTCATTAATATGTAAATGTTCATAATTAAATACCGTTCCACAAAGGGGGCTTTTACCCTATATTTTTTTTAATTCATAGAATGATATAAAATGTGGCTTAATAAAGTTACCGTCAGTAGGTAAAGTTAGATGGGTTGACGGTAGTTACAAATATGGTAATTCTTTAAAAAAATATTTCACAAAGTAACATTCAAACTACTTTCTATCGAATTAATATCCCAATTTAAATATGGATAGGAATAAATTTTTATTTAAATATGGAAAAATTGTATTTCACTTTCTTTATAAAGTGTAATTTTTCAAGAAACATCTTGTAAAATATTGATTATCTGTATCTATAGATCTGTTAACAAGTGACATCTATAATTACAACGATGAATTATTAATTTTAAGTTAGATATTTATTATTTCTAGTTTTAATTAAAATTTATTACAAACAAGTTGATTCATCTTTCATTAAATAAAGAGTAAAAACAAACGATTTTCTCATTTTTTTGTTTATTCCTAAGCAACCACCAATACATTATTGATTTATTGATCATGTGGAGTCTATTCTATAAATATATTAATTCTTCATGGAAAGTTAAGTATTAATTACATACAAGTTCAGTGTAACAGATTTATGATTACTACTTTTTAGTCGAATTTTTCAACTGAAAAGATTAGACTTATACAGCCTATATGATAAGAACGGCAAGAGGCGAGAGTATGGGCGCTATCCGTTTTCGGACCCGTATAACACGATTATGTAGAAAAAAATGTCTGGTATATATATATATATATATATATATATATATATATATATATATATATATATATATATATATATATATATATATTCCCGCTAGATTTTAATATGTGTAGGGCCCCCCTGTGGAAGTTAAGAGCTGAAATTGGTAAGTAGGGTTTATTCCGATGCATAACAATACTATCAAAGTGGGGTCAAATTTTGGCTAAATTTTGGGTAAAAAAGGGCCCAACGGTTAAGGGGGTGGTGGGGGGCAACAAAACAATAAAACTTTTCCAAACCGGTTTGAAATAATGTTTCGATCAATTATCTACAACATAGCCAAAACTCAGCTTCCTACGGTGATTTGGAGGGAATAGAGGGGGAAAAAACAATTTTGGCTGTATCTAACACGCCCCCAGCCCCCCAGAATTAACGTAGAGGGTTGAAATTTGGTGTGTTGATAAAGTTCGTACCTAGGTTGTGCTTTTTAGAGGTGTTAATATTTTTCCCCCACCCCCCTCATTTTTAAGCTACAATATCATGCTTTTTCGACGTTTTCGAATATTGTACCACTTGCACAGATCACCCAAATAAATCTAGAGGGCTGAAATTTTTATTCGGATTGAGTTAGCATCAAGGGGGTGCCCTTTTTGGGTCTCAACTTTTAACCCTTAACCCCACCATTTTTATACCGAAAAGATGATTTTTCTTGTTTTTTAACAGTTTCGTTCTGGTCAAAACCTCCCCAGATAATCCTAGAGGGCTGGGTTAAGTTAATAGCCAGCCACTGCTTTTTGGAGTTTTCAACCTTTAACCCTTACCCCCACGATTTTTACGTCAATATTTTCTTGATTTTTTTGCTTTTTTTCTAACAAGTCAAGAGGATCTCTAAGGAAATCTAGAGGGCTGAAATTTTGTACGTGTATTGAGATAGTATCTAGCTAGTCCCTTTTAGGGATTCCAAATTACTTTTCTCCCCACTTCTCCCATTTTTACATCGGAATTCATTGGTATTGTTAAATGTGTTTTAAATGTTTACTTTTATTCTAATGCAAGCAGGCGTATAGTAATTTTAATAATTAAAAAAAAAAAATGAACTTAATAGTTTTATAACAAATGCAAGACATAAATATTAAGAAATTTAAAAATGTTATTAATGTCACTGTTTATTTATAAAGTAGGAATTTTGGATTTTTATTATTTATAACATAGATATTTCGGATTTTTTTTGGAAGAAAAAATAAACCTCTCAAAGGCCTTCCAGTTTATTATTAAAGGTCCTTTTTTAATAATTAAAAATAAAACACAAAGCAATTGGCGGATAAGCATGGGTAGGAATGCCCTCGCACGAATTGTGTTGGCTTTTTTCCTGCTAACTGCTATCGGCACAAAATTGAAATTTACTGAGATTCAGTCCTTAAAAACTTAAAACCTTTTTTTAAAGCCTCTGTCAGCTGGACACTCATCATCAGTTTTGAAACCACCAAAATGACAAATCGCTTGTAGATTTTCAATCACAGTTCGCTTGTAGACATTCAATATCGAAGATGTAGAGAAAAATTCGACTTCCGTGATAGGGCCCCGCTGCTCACGGCGCTTTTTTATATTAGCTATTATGTACTTAGATCTTTTTCTATAAAATAGAATGAAAAAGTTATGATAAATTATATAACTGCAACGAATCACCATGGTTTCTGACACCCCATTTTTTAACCAAAATCCAATTAGACGAGGAACTTAACCGTAATTTTTAACAAAAAGCGACCATGAGCATTCTAGGGGCTGGTTTATCTTTTAAACGATTCAAAATTTAAAAAGGAATAAAAAATTACAATACTATTTACAATACTAAATGCCGACGTCACTGTGAAAAGTAGAATTAATGAAAATGATAGATAAAATATAACTACATGCATAAAGTTTGTATTATTAGCATTCTATAAACGCAACTGATATATAAAATAATATTTGTAACATTTTTTTTTTCGAGAGAAGTAATACGATTGAAACTTATTATATCTTAGAATGAATACGTTGACTTAAGTGGGGAAATTGGTGTAAGACGGTGTATTTTTAGTGATTTTCATGAATTTTTTTAACACATAAGGAACATGTATATTTCATTTATATCTTGGAGCCATTTTATACATATACCCAAGAGTATATTCTAAAATTTTCAAACATGTTTTTCGAAAAACAACGAAGGTATCAACTGTCGCGCATTGTAAAACGTCATCCGGCTGGGCAATTTGCGTACATCCTAGAAGTCACAATTTTCATCGGAATTAATTTTTTTTTAAAATTTACTTTTTTTATAAGTATCTCTTCTATTTGAACCTCAATTCTCACAAAAAAAATTGAAAATTAATATTTTTTTGAGGAATGTGAAAATTTAGTATGACTTTTTGCCATATTTTTGTACTATATTTGCAATAAAAAAATAGTTAAAATAAAGATATTATTTAGGATTGAGGTTCAAATAGAGCGTATTTATGTATATAAAGAAACTATGTGCTGAATTTAATATCGATTGATCAAAAACTGTAGAAGCTAAAGTGTGCGCAAATTTCAAGAAATTATTTTCTAGAAAAACACGTTTGAAAATAAGAGTGGCAGTTACATAATATATAAGAGTCACACTTACTCAAACGCTTATAACTTCTAAGCTGCTTGGAATTTTGTGAATAACTTCTGTTTTGAAATTTTCAGAATATATTTTTGAATAGTCCTACAATCGATTTATGAAAGAAAATACCCCTGTCGCAGCATCCTGCATAACATAGCGAATTTCCATTTACAAAAGTAAGTTTTTCTCGGAAACTAGTTGATATAGAGTAATTGTAAATAAAAAACCTTTTTTATGTGATTTTTCCGCCTCATTCCGCCAAATTTTTTTCACAAAAAATGCCCAAAAAACCGTAAACATTTTCAAGAAATTTCTTAAAAATAAGATGTTTCGTTCTTGAGTATCGTGCGGCACATTTATATATATGTTTACTAAGTGTCCGCACGATACCTCAAGAACGAAACATCTTATTTTTAAGAAAATTCATGAAAACGTTTACGGTGTTTTGGACATTTTTCGTGAAAAAAATTTGGCGGAATGAGGCGGAAAAATCACATAAAGAAGGCTTTTTTATTTACAATTACTCTATATCAACTAGTTTCCGAGAAAAACGTACTTTTTGTAAATGGAAATTCGCTATGTTATGCAGGATGCTGCGAAAGGGGTATTTCTCTTTATTTATGCTTCAAATTCTACAACTCTGTCGAATTTCATCAACCTAAGATTGTTAGAAGTGCTTTATATTTTTGATGATAAGTGGAAAGTCAATCTATCACTCAATGACAAAATTGCCGTTTTTTGAGGTATTCAGGCTTGAAAAGAATAAGTCATTAACGTATATAAATTGAAGATTTGTTTTAGTTTCAGAATAAATCAATTTGGCACCAATAAACTCAAAAAATCGTTTTATTTAAAAGCAATATCTTAAACAAATATGAGTCTCCACCCACCGCCGGAGGTTTCTAGAACCGCCCTGGTAGTAGGTGGTGGGTCCAGAACTTGTTTTCTTATTTTCTCAAAAACTAGCTAACCTAGAATAATAGTTCAAAAACCTTTTTTATGTGATTTTTTTCCGTCTTTGCAATGGTGTAAAAAAATGTGGCGAAAACTGTTAAATTATAGCAAATTTTGGCAAAAAACTAATTTTTTGCAAGAACAAAAACCATGTTCCTGGCATCCGACGTGCTTGGCTGAAGAACTCATCCAAGATTTTTGGACTTTCAACGTTGTCACCAAATTTCGTAAAGCTAGCAGTTTTTCCTGAAGAGCTATCGTGCTGATACATATATACATACATAAACCTATACATACATACATATATATATATATATATATATATATATATATATATATATATATATATATATATATATATATATATATATATATATATATATATATATATATATAAATTTTAGTGAATATTATTTTTGGGTTCTAGGGGCCTCAAAACAAATTTCTGCCATAGTCGCGGGCTGAACTTCCACCATGAGCAAGGCTGGAATAGCGAGTTTCTATTCTGGAAATTCGCTAAAAATTGAATTTTTTGAAGCCTTTACACCCACTTTCCCCCTTGAATTTAATATTTATGAGAATACTTGTCAAATTATTTATGATAATCAATTTTCAGCATTAAAGCCATTGATTAATCAAAAATAATAAGGTGAGCGCCAGTAGCTGTTATTGACCCAATAGCCGTCAAGTTTCAGTAAACTGATAAATATTAAGATAGGTACTACGCAAGCATAATAATTATAAATAATTATAAAATATATTTTGTGTGTTTCCTGTTACACGTTCTGGAAAGTATGTCCAACCGTTATTCCATTTATGATAGTACCTATTCAGTTAGCATTAGATCAACGGTTTATCTGAAAGTTAGTGTTTGTAAAATTTGTATATATTCATTGAAACTCTTAAGTTTTAGCTAAGGAAAGCACTAATTTAATTTTATTGTAATTTTGGTTTAACGAATAATTAGTTATATTTTTTTGTTTTTTGAGGTTTATTATTAATTGAATTTTGTTAAAAAATAGTTTTTTAGACAAGAAAACCTAACAGAAATTTATTAATTTTGATGGGGGATACTGGTACATAAAATAAAATGCAGGCATTTTCAAGTAACCGTAATAGTGACGGTTACTAAGGCAATAAATTTTATTTTAAAAAAGGATACATATTCTCCTATGTTCTTTACACTAAAATTTTAAAATCTGGATTATATTCACAATTCAATAAGGGTACTGACAAATACCCGTCATTATTTTCTGTAACAATTAAATTTTAGTAGCCCTTGCAAATTAATGTCGGATTAACCCTGTACCTGTATTAACGGTACCCTGTATTAACGGTTTTTGTTCCCGTCTTTTTTGTAGGTAAATTTCAATATAAAGTACAGTAATGAAGATTTAACAAATGCTTTTGAAATGCTATTTGTTAAAAAAAATGTTGATCTCTAATGTAGTCAAACAATTTCGTATATCACAGATAATTAGCAGACCACATTGTCAGATAAATTAAAAGGAACGTTCCCTATATTATGCCAGTGGTGCCTCCACAATTATTTTAACTAACATAGAAGATGAGAACATAGTAAAGTGGATGATACATTTAGATGAAACTTCCTTAATTGCGAAACAGTAGCTAACTTCTAATCCAAAACTCGAGAAAATCCATTTAGTCATGGTCAACCTGGACGGAAATGGTTCTTGATTATCTCAAGAAATTTAGCAAAATCAAGGGCTTCGGTAGGCGAGTAAAATATCAAAAACTGGCTTAAGGAAATTGAAGAATATTTAAGATAGAAGAATTTATAGAAATTTTGAAAGATACTGAGCGTCTGATGGAATTATGATGGATCAGTATCTTTTTGAACAAATAATCATGCAATTGTATAGAAAGGACAGTACATAACGGTATTAATTCCAATGAAAAAGAATGTATAAAATAGTATATTGTGCAATAAGTGCGGGAAATTGTCGATTGCCCACGAGAGCGATGTTGAGCGCACGAAAATAGCGAGTGCGTTCATTCAGTCGAGTGGGCAATCGACAATTCCGCACGAGCAGACAATAGAGCACATACTATTTTTTATTACGAATTTCACATAATTTTTTCTATTATTATTACTACTATTTTTGACATTTTTATTATTTTTTAAAATAATATTTTTGAGTGTTTGTCTTTTTTTTCTGAATTAAATATTGTTTGTATTACTTTGTTGGTGGTTTCTATAGAAATAACTATAATATATTTATTAAATGAAAAATCAAGAGGCGGCTTTTCGTGTTTTATTGTCAGTTACGATTATGAAAGTTTACTTTCCACACGCATTAGTGGAAAGAGTACAATGGGCAAACAGCTATTTTGCGTACAGAAATGTGTGCGCCAAGTTAGTACTTCTCCCGCATGAGTAATAAAAACAGCATTTATGGATATTATGCTTATAAAATTTATTTATATAGGTATTGGGTATTTTGTAAAAATGGAAATAATAAATATAAATAAAATAATTTTTGCTTAATAAAGCTTTATCCTTGAGTATTTTAATTATATAGCTCAGTTGTTTAAGATTAATCATATTCTAAAGAATGACGGATACTCAATGACGGATGACGGATGACGAATAACTTTTTAACGGCTTAGTAAATCGGTTCGAAATTTTCACAGGGGCCTTAGTATTTAATGAGGAACATTCTACTAAATTTTCAATCGTCTCGTCGCATTTTGAAATTCTCCGAAAAATCCTCACAATGTACTCAGCTCGTGTACTCAGCTGAGAGCTATAGTTTCATCTTTAGAAGGCTCCAATGTGCTAAAAACATTCAATTATTGAATTTTTCTAAATAAAAATACAAAAGTTTTTTAATAAATTATATTGAGCATTGTAAATTAATGAAATAGTCCGAAAATAATCATTTAAAAAACATTTCATATTACAGCGATTCATTATTATCAAAAGTTAACCTTTTGCCATTAAATAAACGATTTATCTTTTAATTACAATTGAATTACTTGTAAATACTTGTTTCTTTTACATATATATCATTTAACAAAAGTAAATTTGCCTCTAGGTTGCGTAGAAAAAAACAAGGAAAAGGAATTATGATAAAAGCAGGGAGAGAATATAAGTAATGGTAACAAAAACACCTTTTCTTAAGAAATTTTTATCTATAAATTTGGTCAAAAATCGTTAGGAAATAATTTATTTAAATAAGTTATATTCAATTAGGAAAAAAATACAATTCGTCTCTATGACGTCATTAAGTAACCGATAAAATTCCTAATTTAGTTGATAAACTTGCTGTTAATTATAAGCAGTATGGACTTTCTTGTTACGGCTTTTTTGATTTTTTAAAAAAAAAAGCAGTTTTAGAGTAGGCCTTACTTCGGAATAGAATTTCTATAAATTGATAAGAGAAATGGAAAATTTGCCTTAAATTTCTAAAAATTCGTCAGCAAATCCTATAAAACACTTAATAGTTATACTCTATTTTTTTTATATTTTTGATAGAATTAAGGCTCTAAGATTCACCAGTAATATAGTTTCATAGTGTTAATCAAATTTTTAACCAAAATCAACATTTTTATAAACAAAGGGGGGATTTTACCTGCAGTTTAATTTAGCACTTATAATTATAAATACTTATAATAATGGAGAAAAAGGCAAAATTTTTACCAAAATTAAGGTGATAGTTATTTTCCGTAAAAAAATTATACTCGTGACCCTTTTGAGTTTGGATATGGCTAGGAGTAAATTTTTGTCCCGTTCCCGTCCACACTGATTTGTCAATTCCATTCAATCCTGTTTTCGGCTGATTTATTGGTTTGTTTCTTGACAGGACCTAATTTTTAATTCGGGCCTCGAAATGAAGTTATTTTTGGTGTCTCCCTTCACTGTCGTTTCCGTATAAAAACTTTTTAATCCAATTCGTTCCCACTACCACCCGTTTTAAAAAGTTAACCCGTTCCCGTAGCGATCCATTTTTTCCCACCCGAACGACATTTCTACTTTTAAGACAATGGTGAAATTATTTATTATTGTTGAGGCATACCCACTTGTTTTTTTTATAATATACAATTTAAGGGGGGAGGATCCTCCAGAACTTTCAAATTTTTCATGTTTTATTTTGCTTTAAAAGTTCATTTGAACCTTAAGGAATATATTTCTAATGTTTTAATCCCAACAGAAAGATTATCTTAGATAACGATAAACTGCTTTTAACTCTACTTTTCAAGAACGAAAACTTTTTAATAGCGTTTTTCTCAAAACAGGTTTTTTTCCGCGCCGTGGAACATAACTTAAAGGTATTAACTTAAAATTTTGTACAGATATTCTTTTAGATATTGGCCTTTGCATATACCTAAAATTTTGCATAAATTATTACTATAAATTATTGTTTATAACAATTTGTTTATAAAAAAAAGTGAAATTTTTTTTCCTTTAGATTTTAAATTGTGAAAAAAAATTTTCTCATCAGAAATAGGTATATGCAAAGCGTAATGACTTATTTTAATAAAAATTTTTTGTCCGATTGAGTTCAGTTGATTACAAGAGGCTGGGCATTCCACGGCGCAAATTAAAAGGGTCAACTTGGAAGAGCTGTAGCGTCGCTATTTCTTCTTTTTTTTGCATAAAAATTTATGAGTGAATACATCATAACATGTACTATACTATGTAACTTCATTTGATACAATAAATGTATCCAGTTTCTTAAAAAAAAATTATTAAAAAATCTGTTGTTTGGAGGACCCTCCCTCCTTAAGAAATAAAAAGAAAATGATTACTTATTATTTAACAGCAAATAAATTATTTTTATGTAAGTATTCCTTTATTTCAATATTGTAATTCACCATAATTATTAATGATTCAAAATCATTAATTAAAATACATTTATTATTATTGTTATCCATTTTTTTGCTTTTATTTTGTTATTTTGGTTTTAATGTGTGTGGTTTTTTATTGTTTTATAATGTTGGAACTTTAATGACTTGAAGCAATTTAAAAGTGAATTAATTAAAAGAGAAAAGTAATAAAATTCATTTATATAAAATAATAATTGATGATAAAGTGTTTGCCTGAAGTGAATTAATTATATTTAAGGTTTAAAAAATTGCATATATTGCATATCTGTGCATACAATAAGAAGTATTTAAAGTAGTAGTTCAAGCTCCCATAGCACAAAATCATATCTGATAAAACATCTCAAATTAGATAAGCTAAATCGATAGTAACTAATTCCGAAAATAGAAAATGTCCGACAGACCTTTAAATTTTTGTTAACGAAATGGCCGAAAAAAACCTCAAACTTACCTTACATAACACCTCGTTGAAATCTTATCCATGAAAGAAAGGGTTTTTTCAACCAAGGATTTTTTTCATGAAAATTGTTGGTTCGGAGCTTTAAAAATTAAGTCTGATATAGTAAAAAACGATTTTTATTAGACAGACCAATTTTAATACGTACATATTATTAAAAAGTTTTTCTTAAAAAAAATTGTAGGTGTTATGTAAACTAGGTTTGCTTAAGATTTTCACTAATTCGAGTAGGTCTGTCAGACATTAATTAACAAAATATGCCAGACAGACCAATTCCTTAGTAAAATGTATATAATTTGCTATAACATATGTGAATTTCAACGAGGTATTATGTGAGGTAAGTTTGAGGGGTATTTCGACTATTTCAAAAATTCATAAAAAATAGAATTTAACAAAAATTTAAAGGTCTGTCGAGCATTTTCTATTGTCGGCATTGGTTACTATCGATTTGGCTTTTTTTAATTTGAGGTGTGTTGTCAGGTATGATTTTGTGCTATGGGAGCTTGGACTATAGATGTAGAAAAAACAGGGTTATGGAGTATGCTGAACTCTTTCTACTTGTGAATACTGAATCTGATGGTGTCAGATAAAGAACGACCAACTGAGCAAAGTTAGATTATACTGTGTTGAGAGATCGGGAATAAATGTCCATGTATTAGTGAAATAATCGAACTTAAGGGTGCGAAAATTGGAAATGTTCAGCTAAAACAAACTGTATATGATTAGGATTTAAAGACTTTTGAATTAAGTTTGTAATTGTTAAAACATTTATGGAGTTTAAATTTCAATTCGTGATAAGAGTTTAATGTTTTGAGTCATTGATTGACGTAATTTGGAACTTGGAACCGTTCAATTTTCATTGCATTTGACACAATGAAACTTTGTACCTCTACATTCTGAAACAAATTTACTGGCTGTAAAAGAGATGCTTTTAGGATGATTTTAAGACGTGTTGTGAGGTAATGTTGAGCCTGGAGGTCTCATACGAACTTTGGGGTTAACATAGTTAACTTTCCAGTTCCCGGTGGCTATACAAAATGAAATTCTCAAGCCCACTTTTTTGTAGTCTTTTTGTTGTTTAAACAAAAAACCGCTAGGCTCAATTTTATGAAATTCCTTTCAGATACTATTGAAGTTACTACGATAAGTTCGATTGATGCTCTAACCAGGTCGGTAACAGACTTAGGTACCAAATTTTCAGTTTATTTTATGACCGGATAATAAAATTTGTTGTCCGATCGAAAATTGAATAGCTGACAAGCCTGGTTGGTAGTGACCCTGGAATATTTACATATGCCACTTAGGGAATCATATAAGTCAAGAGAGTTTAGTCATCTTTTGGAAAAAAATTAAACCATTGTAATTTTTTCCTTTATGACTGAAGTGCTTAAACAATCTTTGGGAATATTGTTTATAGAAGGAACAAAAACAGCTTATAATAAATTAAATGTCAAAAAGGTGATTTTTTTCCCTGAAATATTGTACAAATACAATACAATTTATTTCGTAAAAATTAAAGTAATTGTTGAAATTGTTGTAATGCCCACACATGCACACATTTGTAAATTTTCTCTGTAAGTGCTACAGGTACTTATACCTACTTATGTATGTCCATACGTATATTTGCCATTTTTACTTTAATAAATTATTAAATTAAAATACATGGGTAAGTTGACTGACATACATACCACTTCGTTAATTTTATTTATTTATGTATTTTGTATATTTCTACAAAACAAAGATGAGTCATACCAACAAAATTTTTATTGTATTCAGTTTAATGAGAGATTTTGCATTATGTAAAGACAAAAAAAAAAAAAAAAACAACAGAAAGGAAATTATAGTGCGTATCATTTAAATTGTCTTTTTGTAGAATACACAAAATTGGCAGGCGAATAATTTTAATTGCCAGCGTCTTTCTCAAAAATAAATCACATCAATTTATTAAATTTGGCAGGATCCTCGTTAGCACGTTCAGTTTGATTCCACGTATTTGGCATTTGGTATAGGTGGTTCCATAATAGGTGGTTCCATATTTTGTTAACGTCTATATATACTTTTTTCTTGTAGATACATTACAGTCATGTAATAGATTTGTACATAATTGCAAGCATAACGTATTCTACTGCGGACTGTAGCTAGTTTAACATGTGCGTTTAGAGTTTACTATTGCTTCACCATATTCATTTTTATATTTGTTAACGTATTCTTAGAAATAATAGCACCAAAATATTCAAATTCTAAAGAATTTGCTTCGTTTACTAAAATAATACCTATAATAACTATTTTTTGGATTACATAAGTTGATCCTTACGATTCTTTGCTCCGACGATGACCATTTAAATGGTTGAAACATGTTAGCTTGACTTCTTTTGTCTTTTATGCTTTTATGCTTATTCCTTGCTTTTAGAATTTCAGTTTAGTAACGCCACTCAAGCCGCGCTTCTTGTATTTTTACGCTTACAATTACATCATAATAACCATAATTAACTATTATTATTAAATTTCGGGCTCCAACGATAAAGTAAGTAATAAATTTTTTGGATCTGTAATTAAAGCATTAATGTATACTTATATTTGATTTTGTCAATGAAATAAATTTAATATACGCATATAAAAAGCGGTCTTAAAAAATATTTAAGACTTTTTAATGCCAATAACGTATTAATAACTATATAAATTTTTGTCTTGTTTTATGAAGATATTATTAGTTTAAATAAATAAAAAATAAATAAATGGTAGAATTCTAATAAAAACGTAAATATTTTTTTGTTAAGTAAGTGTAAGACCTCACAAATAGCGGCCTATGGGAGTAGAGTGAGCGCAACACATAAAGACCACCTAGGTACATCTTGGAGAAGTTTTCAGATTCAACGGCGTTTAGTATCTTTTTTTTATGCGCAATATTGAAATAAAAAAGAACCAGAAAGAAAGTCTATCAAAAGGTATATGTGGTGGTAGATTGAACATTATTATATTATTTTATCATCTATTGTACTATAATATATACCACCAATAGATTGATAAAAGTATAATGTTTTTCATCTAATCTACGGATAACGTCACATTAAATCATATAAATTAGTGCCCATAAATTGAAGACTGGACACACCAGCACGAACTGTCGGTCATAAAATTATAAAGTGATTACATTGTCAACTTAATATAAGAGAGGAGGAACGTTAATAAATATGTATAATATTCTCCCTGGTATTTACTTTGGATTTGGGATTATTCTCCTATGTTGAGTAGTTACCGAGAAAAAGATTTTTAAACAAGGCAGTCATTTTTGGATATTTTTTTTAGTTATCTTCGTAACTACTCAGTTTTGCCAGGATGGTTGTAGATATCAATTACTTATAACCTCACCATACCGTTAGTAAACTTATTACTATGAGTTGCTATTGGTAGCACATTGCCAATACAAACTCGGCTATACCCTTTATTGATACTAGGAAAATGTTTAAAAATGTTGATTTTCTATAAAATATTTTTAAGGATACTTTCCATCAAAGAGATATTTGAGGAGCCGTAGAAAAGAATTTGATAAATTAACTTCAAACCGAGGTGATTTTTTCTGAGTCGGTATTTTTAACCATCACCGGATCGATTGACTAAAAATCACGGATTAAATATAGCTAAAAATTCTTTAAAAATGACTTTAAAAACGTGCCTTCGAACAAAAGCTAACAAACCTAGAATTAAAATAAAAAGACAGAAAAGTTTGTGAGCGGTTTCCTCGGAATACGAGAGGACAAATCTTTTGGGAAAATTCACTGATGATGACATTGTAGGTCGAAACTGGATAAATTTTTTAATTTTTAGGTTTTTCAGCTAGCAACAGTTCTTGATTATGCCGGTAAAATTATTTAGTATTTAGGCCACAAATTTTTATTTATTTATTTTTTTTTAAGTGAAACTTCTTATCGTACACTATAGGAGAGAAATATAGAATAGAAAAGAGAGAATAGAAATATAGAAACACTAAGGGAGAAGTATAGAATTATAGTTTGACCGCTATATTCAGCTACATCAACAATGCAAAATCTTTTTTACGCGGGATCACCTTTAAATAAATAAATAATTAATAAAAAACAATAATTTAATTATTATTGTTTTCTTTCATTATAAGTTATGGTGTCTCTGTGGCTCGCATGGGGATAAATCCAACCTATAGTGGAACAAAATCGTAAAATTTTCAAAAATGGATTTATTCGATTTTGTTCTGTTGTTCCTCATTTTTGTTTGTAAAAAGGCTACTCTTATTTTAGATACTTACCTTTTTTGTATTCTAATCTTAAAAATATCAGTTTGATTATACAAGACAATTGGTTAAAATAGGGCATTTTTCATTTAGATGAAAAGTAGTGGAAACACTTTCGTAATGGCGCGTGAGTTTCTCGGTATGACGTCACATTATTAAAAGGACATAAGTAGATCTAATATTAGAGATAATACATAATATGTTTAAATTGAGGAAATTATCATAAATAAATTTTTGGAGAAATTATATTTTTTGTACGATTATCTTTTTTATACGTAGGAATAATATTGTATTGTGTGTAGGACACAGAAAATATGAATGATTAGTAAGTTGTCATACACTAAGAACATTCGATTGGGGTATTAAAATTAATTTATGCAATCGATTTTTCTAGAAAGCATCGCCTATGCTCTGTGGAATCAGATTACCAGAATCCGATTTGCCTTTAAGAAGTTCGTAGACAGAGTTTATCTATAGGTCCTTTGTTCCCTTTGTAAAGCGATCAAAGGAAAAAATTTTTAAAAATGTATTGCTAACGTTTTTTAAAATATTTCTTTTTATGTACAGTAGAACTTCGATTAACCACCATTGCGAGGTCACTTTCTTGATTTTATAAAAATTCTATAGGTGGACAACAAATGATCCATTTTATCAACTCCACCCATAGAATGGTTATAACGCTCAATTATTTCGGGTCTTTTGATCGTTATGTGTTTATTTTTCTCTTTATCCCAACTTTTCGCTTCATCTGTCTCCCCTATATCGACAAAATTGGAAGCTATAGATAAGCCAATTATTATTCGAAAAGCGCATCTTCTATTATGATGAGCTTTGGTGTAGGATAAGTAGACAGGCTATACAATATACTGATTTTTTTTGAACGGTGTAAGTATACTAAAAATTTACCAAAAAATTAACAATTTTTTTTATACAGTTATTTTTAAGCATTCTTTTTTACGGTTAATACATACCAGATACTCAATTAATTATTATTTATTACTCAGAAAGCGCCTCTTCGATTCTGATGAAATTTGGTGTGCTGTAAGTACATAAGGTAAACAATATTCTGTATTTTTTTGAAAGGTGTAGTAAGTATACTAGAACTATTCTAAAAAATAAAAAATATTCCTTATGCAATTATTTTAAACTTTTAAAATTTAGGGAAAATGTCAAAAAAATATATAATATAGTCACAAGTATTACCTAAATTTTGGCGTCGGCTTTATTTTCCTAGGTGTTATAGTTTTTGAAAAAATTGAGTTTGAAAAATTACAGTACACACGTACATTTTGGTTAATACCCCAAGGACAAATCAATGTTAAGGGTCAATGAGTATATTTGCTAATCACTTGGGGTACCAATGTTCCTACATATATTATTACAGACATCGGCTATGAGGGCCATTTCCCTATGCTTATCTTGCTATACCCTTTTGGACATCATGTATATATTTGATAGAATTTTCACTAAAAAACGTACCTACATCTTTTTAAATTTAATTACAAGGGGTATTTCCTATTTTATGATAGTTAAATAACCAATAAAATAGTCATAAACGGAGCTATATCATATGTAGTGATATTTAGGTGAAATGTACAAGTCATTAGTTTCACTCCTTTTTCAAATATAGGCTAGTTACAGTGCGATCTATAAATATATTTACACCACACCGTACAGTACCTACTTTGAAGAACCACTTACTACGGCTGGTGTAGGTGGCACAGCGGTTGGTAATCTTTCCATGTAATATTGTTCAAATATAAAGGTTCGTCTACACAGAAGTATAATGTGTAGACCAAATATAAGGTCAAAATATTATATATAAATCTACCACAGATAAATAGTAGCAAAAAGACTGGATAGAAAAAGGACGTTTTTGTTTTCCCAAAGGTAGAATTATCGAAGAATAAGATAAATTAAAGTTATGGGATTACTTTAAAAATAATACTAACGCAACAAATCGTGAAACCGGGATTGTAATTATACGATAATGCAACTAACAGGGGCCAACCGAATACTATAATATTTTAGAATTGAAAAGCATTTATATAGTTAAAAAAATACTGACAGTTTTATTTCAATTTTAATTGTGTTTTTTGAAATGAGTTGTTATAATTTTTATTTTTTGCGATCTTTAGAAAAGTATGCAATTAAAATTAAATTCGCAACCTATTGAATTCTTCTAGTGTACACGTAATTAGATTTATTTACATCATGTCGGGGGTTGGGGTGGGGGGAGGAGTCCCCTGAAATGGAAAATAATTATTTATGTATTTATAATGGGAAGTTAACAGTGTGGGTAGACCTGTTCCCCCTTTCTATATTTGTTAAAGTAACCCCACGCTCACGGACTCATGGAGGAATTTTGTCGCCGTGATATTTTTGTCACTACTATCTAATCTGTTTGTTAGAAAGAGAGCTAAAAGAGAGTTAGCTATCCAAAGCTACCTTTTTCCAGTACCGTCATTTCGAATTAATCTACACTGCATAGATAATAGATGTGTCTCATATTGTACGCCCTATTCCTTATACACCCGAAAAAATCGTACTACTTTAGAAAAAAATCAACAACCATAATTCATTCATAGTGCATTCATAATAGATACAATATATTCTATACAGTTTCTTCTGTACTGTGTTATTTCATGTCAGTTATACATAATTCGAATTATTTTCGTGATAGCCTGTTGGAAAAGCGCATTTGTCACTTTTCTATTTAATTCAGAAACTATAGATTTTCAATAAAATCATAAAATCTATAAAATCAAACACAGAGT
Organism: Brachynemurus nebulosus; assembly: GCA_035578155.1. Taxonomy (NCBI): domain Eukaryota; kingdom Metazoa; phylum Arthropoda; class Insecta; order Neuroptera; family Myrmeleontidae; genus Brachynemurus; species Brachynemurus nebulosus. The sequence goes on along the minus strand of JAPWDM010000001.1, from coordinate 41,825,707 downwards.
GCCATCTGTTTGAAAGTAGAACAATCTTTGTTCTACAGAATTCTAAAATAGAAGAACGAAATTGGTTTTCACATAAGATAAACAATTATGTATTTTAAAATCTTAATTATTTAATTAAAACTTGTACTTGTTTACAAAAAATATAACAATTATATAATATCTGTACAAAACATCTAGAATTTTATAAAAACAGAACGAAAATTAAAAAGTTCAATCTTTGAATCGCTCTCTTGCAATTCAGCCGTCGGACTGGAAACATCTTCCAATTCGATCGTCGGACTGAAAACATTTCAACTTCGGAACGGGCATGCCGTCTCAACGTACATCATAAAATAATTTTTTTAACTTAGAGAACTCGTTTTGATTTTCGTTCTGAACAAAATTAAAAATTTTTTTTCGTATTTAATTGTAAAATTTTTACATCTATGTAAATTTTAAATTTGAGAAATTTATTGGAAATGTACCACTGGAAATAATTTTCGTAATTAATAAATTTGAGAAAACGAATTATTTGATTTATTTTTCGTTTTTTAATAATTTGAATCTAATCTTCGGGTGAGGAAAAAGCAGAGGGACACATCCGGGAGGGGTTTTTGTATTTTATTTGTTATTGCCGGACTTGCGGTGTTAAACCTTTGAAAGAAATGTTTCATCCAATTAGTTTTTGGGGGATTAACATCACGGAAGTTATCTGGTAAGTTAAAATTTTTTTTACCGCATGGGTTTACGTCGCCCTAGATCGTTTCCAATAAATTCCATTTACCTGTCTCCTCCAGCGGTCCATTCCGTAAGTGTTCACAAAACATCTTACCCCAATCCAGACAAAAATATATATATTTTTAATGGAAATTTCTTCCTCTATTTTGGCTTTGATTTTACAAAACTTCAAACTTCCGAACCATTAGTGAAACTCCTCAATCCACGTCTCCTCTAAAAATGTAAGGACCCAGCAAAATGCCAACTCTGTTAGGAATATTTAGGATCCACTACTGGTCGATGGAGCGGAAATAATAAGTGCGTGTGTGCTAACTAATTCCGCTCACCCCGAAGGGATTATTTGCATTACTACGCCACACCTGTTATTGATAATTTTTAATTCGAATTATCCTACCACTAATGTTGTACTCTAGGTTTTGGAATATTTTCTAAAATTATAAACTTTTGATGTCCATTATTTATATTTTGTATTATATATGTATATATATTTTTGCGAATCGAATTTGGCCTTTTTCTGAGACTTTTTGTTCTACTGTAGCACGGCCTTTACTGTACCCTACAAAGCCACATTTTATTAAAATTTTTTTTTATGGCAATATAGAGTACAATACATTATGTAGCTCCGTGTATACCTATATTGATGTGTATAGAGGCAACCTCCGCAATCAGGACGGAAGCTGTTGTTACTACGACTCCCAGCAGCTACTCACAATAATAAAAACTGTGTTTATCTTTTGGTGAGAATCTCTTCGCTACAAAAATAATACAAGTATAATTCAATTGTATAATATATGTAATAATAGCCAAATAATAATAATTTTTAAAAATCTATTGTGACAGATATTTTTATTATTTTTTCTTTTTTCTGGAAAGTAAATATTTATTTATTAATAACAGTGGCGTAGTGCAGTGTTTCTCAACCTTTTCTCAGTCATGGCCCGATAACATATCTCGAATAATTTTGTGCGGGCCGATCACATATAGGATCATATGGCGATTAACGGTTTTATCGTTTTCAAATCACTTGGTCTACTATGTATGTAATTTATATTTATCAATATCGAAACTTTTTTAAGCATTAGAGAAATGCTTAAGGGGGACCACTAGTGTGACATTTTTAAAAATTGGAAAAATTTTTTTTGCATGTTTCAATAGCCTATACCTTTAAAAATAACATACTAAAATTTCAAGTGCATATCTCAAATAGTTTTTGAGTTACAGGCATCCAAATAGCGAATTCTGATTTTCATTGTTAACTTTGAGGTATTGAAAAATGTATGAAGGTTGATAGTTCGGGAGTTTCTGGATGTGGCTGCCAGTCACATGTTGTGGAGAAGCTAGACCCTGGCACATTTAAACGACTCAGCTAGTTTTACTATGACCCTTAAAGTGAGTACATCGTAAATAATTTTAATAAAAATTCTCAGTGATCAAAACTAAAAGGTAAAATAAAGAAAATTAACTACATTTTTCAAATTTGCTTCAGTATAACACGAAAACAAATCATCCGATCGAGTTGATTCTTATTGCAGCTTCTTTTATATATGTTTCTTCGTGCCATGAACCTCCAGTTTTCTGATCGAATAAAAAATGTAATTTTTGCAGGCCAAAAATCATCAAATTTTCGCGCAAAATTTGAAACTTTCTTTTTAAAAACTCCGCCATTTTGTTAAATTTCAACATTTTTTCCGATTGAGGTTCATGGCACGGGCCATACCTTCTAGTTAATAGACTTTTTGGTTTTTTTTGATTTCAGGCACTGTGAAGGTCGCTATCGCTACAGCAGTGGGGGAACTTTTTTTTTGGAGCCTTAGGAGATCGCGAATAACTTACTGAATTTTAAATTTTTTGGTCCAAAAATTTTAACATGCATTTATTATATATCAACGAATATATCCTTAAAATATTAAAAAATTTCATACAGAAGTTTTCTTTAAAAAAATTCCCAAAAATCGCCTTTTTTTCAGGCAGTCGCACTAGTAGTCCCCCTTAAAAGCAGTTTTTAATTTTAAATAGAATTCTTATTGCCTGGAATCATTTTCGCCATTAATTGGAGTAACATTAAATCGTGTAATATGAAATGTCGGTTTCCGGCCACTTGGCCTACCATATAATTTAAAAAAAATATCAAGACTTTTTTAATTTTTTAATTTTAAATAGAATCATTGTTGCTTGGAATCATTTTCGTTATTACCTGATATATCACAACATCTGACTAGGCAATTCTTTAATTTTAAATAGAATTATTGTAGCTTGGAATCATTTCCGCCATTAACTGGAATATAATTAGGTCGTGTAATATGAAATGTAATTTCCTGGCCACTTGATCCACCGTGTAATTAAGATAGATATCGACATCTTTTTAAGCATCAGAGAAATGTTTAAAAACAAAAAACTAAATTCTAAAACATGCGGTTTTCATCGACAAAAACCTGCTTTTTTCATAAATCTAAAAAAATAAAAATTATAAACATTTTTGTAATTCACATGTGTTCCTGCGGACCGAGGAGATACTTTCGCGCGCCGGCACCGGTCCGCGGATCGGTAGTTTGGAAACACTTGTGTAGTGAACGATACTGAATTTAAGAAAAAAAGATACCCGGTGTCTTTGAAGAGTTTAGTATATTGTTTGGAATACAGTGAAAATCTAAAGGTGCGGATCCACCAAGCGCGCAAACTGTTTGCAAATGTTTGTAAATGTTTGCGAACACAAAATTTGTTTGCTGGAGACGATCGTCACGAATGTTTGCAACTGTTTGCTAATGTTTGTCAGTGTTCCGACCAAAGTCGGTACGTCAAAGGGAATTCGTTGTTTGGTGCGTTTTGTGTTTTTTTAGTGGAGACGGTATGTGATATGAAATACATACGAACAACAAACATATCGCTCCATTATTGCAATAGTCGGTTATCTGGGCAAAATTACATTTTTGAGTTATCTACATCATTCGAAAGAGGAAAAGCGTACCTTTCAGATGCTACAATCAGTTAAGCTCTAAGCTTAATATTTTTGCTAATATAATCGATATCCTTGTATGACAATTTTAATAAATTTAAATTTTAATTGTTGCAAGACTAAGGTATATCGATATAACCGTACTGCTGAAGCGTCAAATTCAATTTATTTTTACTACAATACTAGGTTATTGCATTTTATCCCAGTATTGAAGCAAAAAAAAATTTTAAAATTTTACAAACTAAGCAACATAACCGAATTTTAAAATTTTAAAAGAAATTCGTTACGTCAAATCAAACAAAGAAAATGTTAACAATGTAGTAAATGTATCACAATATGCATGCTTTTATGATTAATATAATGTTATTTAATCAATTTTTTAATTATGTTAGTAGAATTTCACTACGTTTTAACTATACTGCCCGGATGTTCAAGAAAAATCATAATAGGAAAATACCAGCTCTCAAACTTTATCTTTGGTGTCCTGTAAAATTTGTCAAATTGTCATTATCAAGGTTCATGCTTTTTAGGTTTTAATTAGTGAATAATTTGTGATGAGTTTATTAACTTTTTTTCAGTATTTTTATGTTAAAAGAAATGGTTTTATTTCACTTAATAATGGTTTTCATTTTTAAAATTGGGTTATTTTTACCATCGTAGTAATTCTATTCAAAATATTTTTATGCAATAGTCAGTTATCTAGGAAAATTTGAAAATTTGGGCCGATAAAATAAAATATTTCTTTTAATTTTCATAGTATAATTTAATATCGTATTTAAAGAGTTTTCGGTCAAAACTGCATTAAAATTGGATTTCAAATAACTCTCAAAAGACAATAAATATATTCTAAAAAAACTTTAAACTTGAATATCTCAAAAGTTGATATTTCCCAGATAACCGACTATTGCAATAGTGGAGCGATATATCCATATGTATAATTATTATTTTTGGTTTTATGTTACATAATTTGTTGTAAATACCTATAACAGCATAGTTTTGTGTTTTAAAAAGGATTACTCTAATTTTAATTAATAAACGAATCAAAATAACATGGATTGAGATAGTGAAAAATTTCTGCAATTAATCAAATTTTATAAATCAAACCAGAAGTATGACAAACCACCAATCAATTTCATTATAATTAAATTAAAAAGCACGATGCGTGGAATTCTCTACTCTCGCCGTTCAGAAGTGAAAGGGCCAAAGAAGAAGGCTGTGCATCCTTCGGGAATTATTCTGAATTATTTTGTTAATTAACTTCTTCGAAATTCGAAAAAGATACATAAGGCTTTTGTAAGAATCTCTTGTAGCTAAAAAACATTATCGCTAGTCTAACTTCGACGGGTATACAGTCTCTGTGGTTGACATCCCGTTTACAAATTTTTGGGCTAATTTGGGAAATTAAAAATTCTAAATCTTCCGATGACATACGGCAAAAATTTTGAAATAAACCGCTCCTAAGCTCGGTTTTTAGGTTTGTTAAAAACTATATAGAATTTCTTGCTTTAAAAAAAAAAAGAAATAAATATCCAAAATCTATGTTTTGTCTTTCCTTTTTTGATTAAAGATTATTACAAACGACATAGTGCTAATAGTCTTTTCTTTAATTGCAGTCATTTTTTATGTGATATACATAATTATGTATTTATATAGAAATACGTGGAACAGCTACAAACATTCGTAAACGAATTATCGTTTGTAACTGTTTATTCAGTGGAGACAGTGTGTTCGCAAACAGTTAAAAACAGTTGCAAACATTTGCAAACAACTACAAACATTTGGAGCAAATGTTTTTTCGGTGGATTCGCAGCTTAAGAGCTTACAATTATAGTTTGTTCACACCGAAGCGATAAGTAGTGAGTAGAAGCGTAGCTGAAGTGATTGGCTCCCCTGGCCAGAATTTAAAGTAGCGCCCCTCTTTGACAAAAAGAGGGGGGTGGGTTTAGTAACTTAAAAAAAGTTCGCCACCAACCCACAATCACCTCATACGTCCCCTCTCCTCTTTTGCGCAAATTACAACCACCTGGGCGTCGGGGCATGACTCATCGCACTTCATGGAATTACGCGATAACGGTGCACAATTCCTTTTTTTTCAGACTTGTAGAAATACTAGAAATCGTTTTACTTTAAACTTGCAGCCTACTTTTAGACTAGCCAGTGAAGCCATATATCTTAGTTGTTATTTTACTGGTAGTGAGTAGAATACATAAGTATGACAGGATAACATATTGGCTTGATAGGTAGATAAAGTAACCTAGTTATACTTTCTACTTTTTATACATACTACTGATTACAAATTATTCATTGCTGCGGTGTAAACAAATTATCAGATAAATATTGCATTGAGGATTACTTGTGATTTTTTCTGCAATTAAGTAATATTTTGATTCGAAAGGACCCTACTGACATTTCATTTGTAAAATTCAGATGCCTGTTTTCTTACTATTCGAGTTTATACACATTGAAAGTATTTAAGCATTTTTAGTGGGTATGTGTACCCGTACTATAATCACATCTTAATCTCTTGTCAACTTTGTTATTTTAGATAGGGTAAAAGCCCCTATAATCAAACGCGATTCATTACTCGAACAGTTTTGATATTTTATATACATATTAATAAAGTTATTTTTGAAAAAAATCGATAAATATCGAAACTGTTCGAGTATTGAATCGCGTTCGAGTACCTATAGGGGTTTTACGTTACCTGAAAAAATTTTATGCCAGTCAATTTTTCCGATATCTCTGTTATTTTTTATGAATTAATATGGTTGCGTATTTATGTAATTTTAGCAAAAATTAGTTTTGAAAATTGTATAAATACAAATTCCAAACCAAATTTAAACTTATCCAAATGTGCATGTACCTACAATGAAATTTGTATTGAAAGTTGGGTCCGTACTTTAAAATGAAGTATTGTACTTTAATTTGAGTAAATGTACTCTGAATCTTGTAAAAAAAATATTGAATATTTAACGGTAATTTAATTTATATGAATTACTAGTAAATTTCTGAACAAGAAATGTCTAAAACATAAATTTGGAATATCTGTAGTTTGCACCACCTACCAGCAATCAAGATGTGAAATAGTTTACTTTAATGTCTCATAAAAGTCAAAAAATGTGCATCTTGTAATATGTATGAAATTATTTTCGAGATATTTACGTAATATAATAGGTAATATTGAGAAGGTGTAATTCAAACGAAAAAATAACCGGTAAGATTTCCAAAAAATTGTCATTTCATGTTATTAGTCAATAATATAAATTATATTAAAATGACTTTTTTTTCACAAAAAAGAAGTTCCGTTACTTCTGGTTAACCGTTTTCAAAGTAATTGTTACTTTTTACATGGGTGTTATAATGAATGGTAATTATGGAAATGAGACCGTAAAATATAAGTAAATGTGAGTAATAAAATTTTACAATGGTTTTTCTATTAAGTGATTTCTAATAATGTTAGACAATAAAATGTTTTCGCTAGGTACGTAAAAATCAGAAATTAAAATTTGGCAGTAAGGTAAAAGCCCCTATACCGGAACGCGATCCAATACTGGAACAGTTTTGACATTTATATATTAATGAAGTTATTTCTGAAAGAAAGCTCTGATAACAAAAACTATTATTAATAGAATGATTATTTTTAATTTAAATTCACCTCGCATTTAACGTTTCCTTACTTAATTAAAGAAATACATATATACCTATATATATCAAACATTTTTTGAATACAGTATTTTGATCCTTTATTTACGTCTGATACTTAAACCATTGTATGTTTCCTACATTGATGTCTAGAAATTTATTTATTTTAAAAGTACAGAAGGTATGGTTACTTTAATACAGTAATGAACAATTTTTGAAAATATAACCGGTTTTTGAGAAAATGACAAAAATTAAGTAATTTCTACTCTACGGTAAATTGGGATTAGGAAAGACGTAAGAGGGGTGAATGGAGAACTAAAATAAATTGTTTTTAAATGAAGTTTTAAGCAAAGAAAGTGTTTGAAGATGTGAATTAAAATTGATTTTTTAACATATTCTATTCAACTTCAAACTTGCAATCAAAGTTAATAATACAAAAAGAAAATCTTATCACTATTCAGTGTCAAATCATTTTTAAATTTCAATTAACACTATGAGGCCCGAGCACTTTCATAGTAAATTTCCCCGGAAGCCGGCAATATTTAAAAAAAAAAAAACTATATAAACAAATACATAAAATAAAATGATTCAAACACACAACACAGTTCCACACGTATGTATGTGTATGTGTAAAACTGTAAACATACGTACTACGTGATACGTACATACATACTACATAATATACACTGGCATTCAAATCAATTTTATTTAAAAATATAAATTATATTTTTTATTTATTTTTTGTTTATCTTAAAATTTTTTATACATAGAAACCAAGAGAGTAGTGTTTGTTGGTATGTATGTGTTTGTGTGAATGGGAACACATTCTTCATGATAAACATGATAAACATCGCACACATAATGAGTAATCAACTAATCAATTAATCATTGATCGCGGTCGGCCTCTGGGGAAGTTTTGATTGGTTTCGGATGCCGAAGCCGTGGGACTGAAAGTGTTAATCGCGTAGGTACTATTAAAAATTCAAAATCTACTTAATAAATCTCTAACACTGACTGACTGACTGACTGACAACGCACAACCTAAACGGTTGGGTTTAGAAGAATGAAATTTTTCACAGGAGTTCCGCATATAACGTAAGTGAGGATTAAGAAAGGATTTTTGAAAATTCGTCCCCTAAGTGGGTTAAATAAGCAATGAAAATTTGTACGGAAATTCATCATTTTTTTTAGTCTGAGATATTGCATAAAAATATGTTACTATGGTTATAAATATAAATAATATCTAATTTAATAAATCTTTAACACTAATAACTGACATCCTGAAATGTTGCCGATGGTAAATCCATCGGGTGCGTATACGGCTAGTATTGAAATACCACTCTATAAGATCAAAATCGAAAAAGTATATTAAAAAACTTTAGCTATACGCTTAGAAATAAAAAAATTCGTCAAGTGCGTGTTTGACACGCACTAAGTAATGTTCCTCACAATCAGTGGTCATAACTAAAACTTCTTAACCCTAGAATCATACGTACACGTCAAAACGACGTACGAACTTCTCTACCTGCTCCAATACTACGACTTGTTGTTACTTGTTTGCTGTAAGATTTCTGTTATCTAACTTATTTGTTATTATAACACACCACATATATTTATTTTGTTTATAGTCATTGTCGTTCTGTTTGTATTGAAATAGTGTCCGTCAAAAGGACGTCGATGTATGATTAACGTATGCTTTTTTTGAAGATTTTGTACACTACGTATAAAAGTTTTCCTAATTTTTTTAAAACTTATTAAAGATATGGATGTTATAATTAATTTATTCAATGATTATGATAATGTGAAAGATGATTACAGCTGTTTGACTTATAGAGACGACATAATACTGAAGTTTTAATATATTGAATCGAAAACTACAGAATGTATTTCGAATAACTTAATAAAATATTAACAATTTATTTTGTGGAAAATATTTTAATTTTTATTATTTTTTGAGATCTTATTCGAAAAATTACTAACAAATTTTAGAAAATTTACAAATGTGCCTAATGGGGAAATAACTACATATCTATAGGAATATTTATGACTGAGAAATTTCACATTCTGTAAAGTCACACATGTCCACTGACTCATAATAGTTCATAAATTAATTATTACAATTGATGTATTTATCTATTTTTTAATTTTTATAATGAAAATATGCTTTGATAAAAAGATTAAAAAAATTAATAAATATTTACATTAAGAAATTTTTCCAAATCCAATTTTTTTAAATATTTTGTTCCCTTTTGTAGTATTGTTATGTCAAAAAAAATGTTTTTTGCAAATAAACTCTAAAACTCTCCGTAAAAAGTCCATCCGTCAAAACGATGTCGATGTATGATTAACGTTTCTCGTAGACCAACGTATGATTCTAGGGTTAAAATATAACAGTCCGGACACATACGTTCACGATGTGACACATACGAACACGATCGTTCTGAAATCAAAAAATAGGTTATACTTTAGGAATAAGATTTATTTATTAGGAAAAATATTTTATCCACCTTCATATCCCGTTATAAAAAATTCCTGATTGTACGGAACACTGATGAAACAACTGATTGTACGGAACACTGTTAGCGCAAGTACAACTTGCACTTGACGACTTGTTTTTATTAAAGCTAATTATGTACAGTCAGCCACACTCGTATTCGTACAGCAGCATATTTTCTCATATGACAAAATTTAAACCAAGTGAATTTTCATAATTTCCCACAAATTTGAAATTTTTTGTTTATAATATTAATATTTGGATCTTCTACTTCCTATACAAGCTAAAAAAATTTCATTAATAGTTTTTAAAAAAAAATTCTCAAGAAAAATGTTATGCATGCAATTTGTATCAACATGTCCAACGCCACATTCGTATTCGTACACCATAAAATTTGATAAATATTTTTATATGTTTGAAAAATTAATTACTTGATTTTCAAATTTAGAAGTATATTTACGTACGTATGTACCTTTATTTTAAATAAACATAAAATTTAATAATCCTTAAGGTCAAATTTTTGATTAATTTGCCGAAAAAATAGAAAAATTTTAATGGAGTTCAAGCAATTGTTATTGATGTATGCTAATAAAATAAATTCCTACAGAAAGTCCTTAAACCTCTTAATAATAAGTGAACAACTATTTCACATTTAATTTGTCATAAAGGGTAACCAACAGGATAATAAATTAGAAAATAACTCTTGAAATATGGATAAAGAATATTACATCTTACACTAAATTGTCATTTTTTAATGAAAAAATTAACAAAAATCCATAAAAGAATGATAGAATGGTCAGGATTAAGTGAAAAGGTTACTTAGCAAAGTATTTTTGTCCTGGAAGAATTTCTCGCGTTATTGAAAGACGTGATATATACCGTGGGAATGTACGTGATAAGTAACATAAATAAATAATAAAACTTATATTGCTCTAAAATGTAGGAAAATAAGGATTTAAGGACATGGTCAATGATGAAAATCTAAATTTTACGTTTATCTGGGAATATTTTGTTACATCGAGATTCAGAATCCTTATTTATGTAGTTTCTGGAACAGTCTATTTATCCTTGTTTATATATGTTATTTACATGCATTTTTTCCCACGGTATATATCACGTGTTTTAATAACGTGAGAAATTCTTTCGGTGCGAAATTTCTTTGCTATGTAATCCTTTCACCTTATCCTGACCATTTTAGGGCTCTTTGGTGGATTTTTGTTAATTTATTCATTCAAAAATGACAATTTAGAACAAGATGTAGTATTTTTTATCCATATTTCAAGAGTTATTTTCTAATTTATGATCCTGTTTGTGGTCCTTTATGACATATTAAGTGTTAAATAGTCGCCTACTTACAATTTAAGTCCTTTCTGAAAAATTTATTTTGGTAGCATAGATCCATAATCGATTTTTTGGTCTCTATTGAAATTCCTTTAATTTTTCAGTAAATATATGGAAAAATCGACCTTGAGGATTATTATATTTTATGTTTATTTAAAATAAATGTACATACCTACGTAAATATACTTCTAAATTTGAAAATAAAGTAATTAATTTTTGAAACATATAAAAATATTTATCAAATTTTAAGGTGTACGAATACGAATGTGGCGTTGGACATGTTGATACAAATTGCATGCTTAACATTTTTCTTAGAAATTTTTTTTTTTTAAAAACTATTAATGAAATTTTTTTAACTTATATAGGAAGTAGAAGATCCAGATATTAATATTATAAACAAAAAAGTTCAAATTTGTGGGAAATTATGGGAATCCATTTGGTTAAAATTTAGTTATATGAGTAAATATGCTGCTGTACGAATACGGGTGTGACTGACTGTATATAATAAAAATTAGAAATAAATAAAGGTTTAAAAAATGTTAACTACGATTTTTTTATTAGAAACACAAAATTACAAAGACAACGTATTTATTATATCACAAAAGTTATTTCTAATGACAATGAGTTTATCGTAATTGGAAGATTTTCTTGATGTAGATGTACGAATAAATAAAGAATAAAGTCCTGACACGTTATTTTGTCCACCTACGTGCACATTTCTTTTTCATCATATCAAATCTTTACGGACGAACGAACGGAAACGGACGAACTATGACGAAACGAATAGGTATAAAATAAGCGAAAAAACGGACACTGAGAGCCATCTTACAGTTGGGGAGAAATACAATGATGAGCAATATGGCCCTATTTTTGATAGGATTCTATATGTATATAATTTTTTCTATGAATTATGTGGACTGGTCGGCAAGTATGTAATTATCACAAATACGTAAAGATGGCTCTCTGTGTATTAAAATAAGTTATTAGACAAAGATAACAATTTTTAGAATCTGTTCCATTATTAATAATTTTAAGAAAAAACAGCGAAAGAAAGAGATAAATATATACACGCTTCTATAAAATAGAAATAGAAAGAGAAATTTTTTTTTATTGCAATTTTGTGTACAATCAAGTAAACTTGATTGTGCATTGGCCACCAAACCATAGAATTCACAGGTACATGAAATACATACAATACATAGTCCTCTTGCGTATATTCAATATATGAATGTAAAACTCTATTATTATTTACCATTTGTTCTCTGATTTACCACTTCTCTCAAATTTTCGGTTACTCACCAATCTTATAATGTTCCGAACTTACACGAAGGTAGTTCGGAACATAAAAAGGTTGTTGCTTTAGACTATAGACTAAGTTATTTTATTCATCCGTTTAGTGACCGACTAAGTTATTTTATTCGTTCGTTTAGCGGACGACTAGACACTTCGTAAAAAAAAACCAAGTTACATATGAAAAAAAAATATTTGCTTAAAATTCTATCATTCTATAATTAATTAATTATTAATTATTATCTTCTACAACTATAATATCTATACAAGAATTTCATAATAAGATTCACTGGGTTTAATAATATATTACCTAATATAATTATTATTGTATGAATAGTATGGGCAAGATGTAAAACACCCACGTGAAGCTTTTTGCCACGTGTCCTGAATGTTAATTACTTATTAAATACCAGTTATATGGTCAAGTAATGTGTCTGTCTAATCGGAGATCCAGTGACTATGAATGTGTATAATAACATGTATAGGAAGGAGATGAATATAGTGTAAAAGTAGATATTATTTAACTGGTGGACACGTGTCGGAAATTGTTGTTAACAATATATTTCTTATTTATTTATTAATTAAATTATTTTATAGTTGTTTATTTACTTTTAACTAACCATTAGTTATTTCTCTTAATTTAGAATCATAAAACATATGGAAAAATAGTGTTAAATAATTACTGTTGATGAATAAAAGATTTTAAAGCTTGATGATACTACTGTATCCCCAAACAGGGGCGGTCCTAGGAAAATATTTTCGGAGGGATATTGCTGAATGGAAATTTAGTGGAGCACTTTTTTTGGAAGGATTTTTGGATGGAAATTCTCATACTGGGAGGAATTTAAAGGTTTTTCTTAGTTAAATTTAAAAAATATATTTGTTGTCCTTTTCAAGACATAACCAATCAATAATGTCAATTGATTGTTTACAGAGACTTTAAATTAGAAAATAAGAAAGAAATGTGTCTTTTGTTACTAACAGATAAATACGCACTTATTAATTTTGCTTATTATACATCATTTAAAGGCGACGATCCCAACAATTAGTATTGCGTACATTTATCGTTTAAAAGAATACAATAAACAATTTTTTCAAGATAATATCAAGATATATTATTGTCATATTATGACAATAATATTTTGTTTCTACTCCTGTTGAAGAACACACTCATTACATATCGGGTAATTGTTGAGAAAGTTAGGCATTATTTAAAGGTGTGGAGGAATGATCATCACTCAATAGCTTTCGACCAATGAAATCACCGTATTAACCATTATTCAATAGGTTTGCGATTGTATAAACATTTAATGAAATTTGAGAAAGATTAAAAATTATATTCTTTTGAATTAAAATTTATACCTATTCAATTTTATTTAAATCAAAAAGGAAAAAAGTTGTAGAAAAAATATCGTATTCTACTCGCTTGTAATGGCTATTACTCACTCAGATGCATTTCATCTTCGTGAGAAATAGCTATCATTACCAGCTTGTTGAATAATATACTATTATTTAAAAAAAAATCGAAACATGTCGAAAATTTGCTGGTTTTTGATTTTTTAAAACTTATTCATGCAGGTTGTCGCAATTTTATTTTAACTATTATTTAGTTTTATTTCATTTAAAACCAAGTAAATTTTAGTTTACAAGGTAAAACTGTTAGTTAATTATTTCTTTCCTTTTTTTAGCTCATCAACTGTATTATTTTTGGAAAAGACATTTTACAAAAAATTGGCCGCTTTAAGCATTGGCTATTGGAATCTCGCCTATGTATTCCTACTTCTTGCATTTATTGAAGGTTTTGTCTCACTAAAATGCATTCTTGGGAGGACTTTAACTATTGTAGAAGGGATTTAGATAAGTCAGACTGGCAACACTGTCTACCATCGCAGAGCACAATTACTGTCAAACCAGTCTAATAGTGCTAACGATATTCATTGTGTTTCTAGAAGTAAAAATTTAATTTTAAGTGATTTTTATAGATTTTGAACCGTGCTGTTTTATATTGATTGTTTAGAACAGGGGTCGGCAACCTCTTTTGGATGGCGGGCCATTTTTAAAAAAAAATAATTTTTAGCGGGCCGCACAGTCAAATATTTTTCAATGTAGTATGTGGCTTAAATAGGTTTTTTTAAACGAATTTTCGAATTGAAAATTCAGCTATTAGAGTCACTGTCTTGATGCTACTTGAGCCCGGAACTCTGAGAGGAATAATTTATCTTGAAGTCTCTAGAAGCCAAAAATGATATTCACTAAAATTTATATAACTCTCGAACGAAAAATCCTGTTTTTACGAAATTTGGTAAAAATATTGGAAGTCCAAAAAATCAGATACGTCCGATGCTCGGAATGGATTTTTAGGCATTTTTGCCTAAAAAATTTTTGTGGAAAAAGTTAGTTTTTTTTTTTAGTAGTTGGAAAGAAGCGAAAATAATCACATAAAAAGGACTTTTGAAAAATAATTCTGCCAAGTAGCTTTCGAGAAAAACTAATTTTTGTAAACGGAAATTCGCTGTATTATGCAGGATACTGCGACAGAGGTATTTCCTTTTTTAACACAGATTAGTATAAATATTATTAAAAAGCAACATGAGGAAAAATTTTTAATAACAGTTTTATTAACATGTCATAAAACATCGGAGAACAAAAAAGCTCAACTCTGCATAGGCAGAGCAAATTGTTCGAAAAGTTATATTTCTTGGCGGGCCGCATGAAAGCTTGCAAGGCGCCGCATGCGGCCCGCGAGTCGCAGGTTGCCGACCCCTGGTTTAGAACATTATATACATTTAATTAGATTTGAATATTTCGGAGAGGGATCTATTTATCTGTTTTTTGAGAGCTGGGTTACACTACCACGCCAAAAATGTGGGGTCACCCTAACCCAGTGAATGTGCCCAAACTCTTGACACCGTACTGTACTTAAAGTTTTGGTACACTGCCGTGTCAAAAGTGTGGACCCCCCGACCAAAAGGTGTCCGTTCACTTTTTAAGCGCACTGTATTTATTTTGTGTACGTGCAAACCGTGGCCTTTAACCCCAACATACGCTTGCCTTAATTGCGTCATCTTAAACGAACAAAGAAGCCATTTAACTCGGCCGGTAACAATAAATTTTGTCGAGGTACTGTACCAAGCGAAAACATTGGTCAAGCCCCTATACCACGCGCTAGCTTTTAAAACTAACTTCCGACTCTGGGGTCCAGATTTCAGATCGCTACTGTAATATGACATCAAACTTCTTTAATATTGGTTTCAATATGGTATGAAGTTTTTTATACAGAATGAACCCATACGACCAAGGTATCCCATGCCAGTTTCGGTACAGCCAACGTGCAACTCGTTGATATTTCTTCGGCAACTCGTTGAAATCAAACGGTACCTCGAACATTAGAAGTAATATTTCATCCGAATTTTCTGCAGCGATACCAACTTCTTTAAAATAGAATTTGTTGTGAGCTCCTTGATAGCCTTATATGTCAAGAAACGCCATTTTTTACCGCCGCCGTAGAACTAAATTTATTCACGCAATACACAACTTTATGTAGAATAATTAAAAATGGCGGGGATAGTTAGTTAGTTTGTGGAATGTATTCGAAATTGGCTACTAATAGCTATTGTAGTAACACACAAATGTGGTGGTTATGTTGCGGTTGTGGCGGTTGTGTAGTGGTTGTGTGGTGGTTGTGTGACGGTTGTGGTGTATGTGTGGCGGTGGCGGTAGCAAAACTCAATGCTGTTATAATTTTTATTTTAAGCGACGTGTTTAGATTATAGTAATTTAAAACCAAAAATTTGAAATTTTATTCTGTTTAAAATGTTAATAAATACATAACTTGTATACTATTATACTCTAATATAAATATGTATCAGTATTTAAATGATATATAATGATTTATGTTGATTAAGCAAATTTTTTGCAATATTTATAAATTATTTTATAATTAGATTCTGTATTCAATCAAATCATAAATAAGGATTAGAATGATGCTACATTAAAATACATATTATTAATATACAGCGTGTATACATAATATGCAGGTGTGTAGGTATTAAGATAATTTTCATTTGATTTATAAATTATGCTAGAAATAGTTTTATGTTATACTCAAATTCTTAAATGATGTTTTGCAGTCTGCTTTCAAGGTCTGCTAAAACAAACATTTAGCGAAAATAAACTTATTTTAAGCTGATAAAATTATAAAAACTAAAAAGTTTTTCAAGGTTAATTATATATAAAAATATCATGCAGTACAGTCGACATCCGATTCTCGGCAGGGCAGTAGCGGTCAGAAATCTGCACTCTGGAGTCCGAAGCTAGTTTTAAAATCATGATTGGGGTTTAAAATCTAGCGTTTGGTAAAGTGTACTCACAAAATTTATCGTTACCGGTCTCCCGATTTTCGTTTAAGATTAATGCAATTAAGCGAGGTTAAAGGCCAAGGTTTGCATATACACAAAATAAGCACAGTACGCTTCAAAAAGTGATCGGACAGCCTTTTAGTCAAGGGGAGGGCGTCCACACTTTTGACACGGCAGGGTATCAAAAATTTAAGCCCAGTACGGTGTAAAAAGTTTGGGGCCACCCCTTGGGTTAGGGTAACCCCATATTTTTGACGCGGTAGTGTACCTTTCGTTTAAGGTGATGCAATTAAGGCGAGCGTGTGTTGGGGTGAAAGGCCAACGTTTGCACATACATAAAATAAGCACAGTACGCTCCAGAAAGTGATCGAATACCTTTCTGGTCAGGGGGCTCCACACTTTTGACACGGCAGTGTACCAAAAATTTAACTACAGTATGGTCTCAAAAGTTTGGGGCCATCCCTTGGGTTAGGGTAACCCCACATTTTTGACGCGGTAGTATACCCCAGCTCTCAATTTGTAGCCTAAAATCCAGTCTGCGCATGCGTCGTGTACTAAAATTCAGTCTGCGCATGCGTTAGGTTTGCATTCAAAACTATGTTAGTGCTGGCGGGCAATGGGTTAACACAAATCCAAATTGTGATGATCAAATTGTGACGACGCATAATGGGTTAACTTGAATTAATTTTGTCGCTGATGATGACTCATCTCTTAGGAATTTCAAGGCCATCAGTATGAGTGAGTGTTAAGGTCAAATGTCAACAATAAATTTTGATACATGTACTCGGCCCGTGCCGATCAAAGGTCAAGGTTTGCACATCGATACATTTTGGTGACTCATCAGTTCGGAATGTGTAGTACCGTAAAATGGATCCAATAGGACCCTAAGTCACACGCTTTCAAGCATCGTCAAAAGGGTCCAAGTTACTCCATTTTGCGGTGCGGCAGAACTGTCCTAGTCATGCTACTCATATTTATTTCTATCAATGTATTATTATTGTAATTTGGCGTATATTTTGTTTTGCGATTTTCTAAAATGGCTAAAAGTTTTCAGCCTTTTTACAAAGCAACTACGTTTTGTAAAACGACTAGACAGCTTGTAATTGACTGATTCTACAAACCCACTCTACCTTTGTGCTAAATTTCAAATTTTGGTAATGGATAATTTCAGAGAAAATCGCCTGTGACTGACGGACATACACCGAAGTGATCTCATAAGAGTGTTCTGTTATGTCAATTTTGGCACGGAACACTATAAAAATACACTCCATGTCATTTAGGTTATCGCTCCGTTAGATTAGCCAACTCGCGTGAATTGTCGAATGAGTACAAACGATTAAAATGATTATTTTCTGGAGTCTAATGGTGTCGTCAAGGGCTTTCTTAATAATTACCGTATTTAAAAAGAAAATAAAGTGTATTTGGATATAACTCAAAATTAATTGATAAATTAGCAGCTAAAAAAGAACTTAAACAAATCTTGAAAGAAATTATTCCTTCGTTAAATCACCCCGAAATCAAATTTTAAAACTTTAACATCCTTTAGTAAAATTTCAGATAAAATACGTAAAATTCTAGCTAAATCAAATATAACTACTGCATTTAAATCGAGCCTTAATTTAGGCAATTTAATATATAACAATAAAATAAAAATAGACAAACTTAAAAAATCGGGCATCTACAAACTAAATTGTCAGGAATGTGATAGTTTTTACATTGGTCAAATTGGCAGAAGTTTTAAAACCCCCAGAGGCGAACATTTCAGATGCTACAGAAACAAGAAATCTGACTCTGTTTTTGCCAGACATTTAGTCGACACAGGACAAATACCGGAGAGAAACGTTACAGATATACACGAAGCAAATAAAGGACCCAGACTAAATATTTTAGAAGCAGTAGAAATTTTCAAACACAATTCTGAATTACTTTTAAATGATTATACCGATTCCAATTGACAATTCCAATTTATTTTCTGTTTTGTAATTTTTGTACACGACTGTATTTGTATGCTAAGATTTAGAATAAATAGGCATGTATCTAAATGTAATCTTTACACGTTTGAGAATGGTTATATTGACCGAAACATATCATAAGGGTTTTTATATCCAATGAAAGTGGAATTTTGTAAAGTGTTGTTGTTTACCAATATCAAATATGGAATACCATAAAGTAACACTCAAATCTATTAAATGTATGCACGCTACTAAATATAAGTTGATAATTGGCAGGTTTTAGCGAGTTTCCTATGGTTAAATGGTTATATATATATATATATATATATATATATATATATATATATATATATATATATATATATATATATGTATATATATATTATATATATACATATATATATATATATATATATATATATATATATATATATATATATATATATATATATATATATATATATATATATATATCGTATCGCGCGATAACTCTCGAATGAAATGTCTTACGAAATTTGGTGAAAATATTGGAAGTCCGAAACTGTTGGACGAGTTCAAACACGTTCGATGCCCGGAATATGTTTTTTTTGGCAATTTTCGTGAAAAAAATCAGTTTTTTGCCAATATTTCCCCTAACTCAAAAAGTTTTGCGACATTTTTTACACCATTGAAACGAGGAGAAAAAACACAAAAAAGCTCTTTAAACTATTATTCTGTATCAACTAGTTTCCGAGAAAAACAAATTTTTTTAAACGGAAATTCGCTATGTTATGTTGGATGCTGCGACTGTGGTATTTAAAATATCGTCAGCTGAGTATTGGTTTGTACCAAGTCAGTTTTTAAAAAAAATTTTTCTATAGTGGTGGTTTCGGCTTCCTCAATGCCCAAAACTAACAAAATAACTATCTAGAAAAAATGTTCAAAAAGCTGACTTGGTACAAACCAATATTCAGCTGACGATATGTGTCATCAATCGCGCCTAGGCTAAAACGGATGAAATGCTTTCTATTCATTTAACATTCTGAAATATTGTAACTGACACAAAGTATTTGATTTTTTTTTTATTACATAAAGTAAATATTTGCGTCACTGTATACCTTGCCTTTATTCATGGTATCGCATATGAATATCATGGGATTTTTACTTTTCTATTTGAAATACGTATTCAAATAAATTTTCATCTTTTCATACTTTCAAAAACATAATTTTTATCATGAAATGTGTGAATGGTAGTGTCGTAAGTTATTTGTTACCATTGTCAAATACAATTGTAAAATAAATTTCCAACTCTTTTCAGCTCCGTCCATTCTGTCGGTTTTATTGCACAGCTGGTCCGGTCATTGAAATTGTACAGTGAGCACCAATAACTTTACTAACGTATAGTAGCTAATAATATAAGTGATTTTATTGTACTTACAATTAGTAATGTAATAAGGAACTAACTACTAAAATCAATTTTATTTTAGTAGTAATTGAATATTATTAACTTTTATGTTGTGAATATTAAATTGCGAGTATGTAATATAGTAAATACTGAATTTTTTAATAAATGTAAATAATGTGATAAAAATGTAGAAAAATTTACTTTGATTAGCGAAATTCGTACGGATTCTGTGTTAATCATTCTCTTTTCACGTTAAGGAGAACTTTAGCAGAGTGCAGAGAAGAAGAGTAGAAATAAATATTAAAGACGGACATTTTAAAAGTTAAGTATAATTTTTCGTGATTTATTTTTGAAATGAAATTTCTGTAGTAACGACTGGGGGTGTAACGAAACAGGAATTGATTGTATTTTCGAGCGAACAGACGTTGTATAGAAGTTTCACTTTATCTACGTGACTTTCGGACACTGAATATGTTTTTTTTAATGGAAAATTTATTCCTTAGTAATTTAAGGGGCTATATACAGTTGTGATGGTCAGAAAAGTTGATTATTTTTTTATTGCATATTCTTTAAGTACATTGGGTACCTAACTCGAGAATACTCCCACCTTTTGTAATGATCGAAGCATTATATCCGAAGATATAGATATTTATAGTGCTCCATCTCGAGTAGTACCCGTGACTGCTACTACGCAGCTGTCATTGACTCGGTATAATATAAAGCCGGTTCTACATGATGCTACGAACGTTCCTTCCAACGTTCGATCGAACGTTTGAGGCAATTAAGTTCGATAGTTGGTGCGACGAATGTATCTGCTACACGGTGAATCGAATTTTTGATCCAATACGAATGATGATGTGTTGGTACCAACGTTTATTCAGTGGACGAGGCTGTTATCTGTCTGATGTTATCTCTAATGTTATACACTGATGTTGTCTCTCTTGTATAATGTGTTGGTACAAACGTTTATTCAGTGGACGAGGATGTCATCTGTCTTATGTGATCTCTAATGTTATACACTGATGTTGTCGCTCTTCACATGAACGAGTCGTGCAGCTGCTGAGTCGAACCAACCAACGCAACCAACATTGACCTTCAAACGTTCGAAGCATCCCTTTGACTCGGTACAAGAATACCGACATCGAGCGGGACATATCCAAATGCGAATGTTTGACGCTCGACATTGGACACTCGTAGGTTCGAACAATGGCCACACGATGCGATGAACCATCGAACGTCCAATGTTGGAAGGTGTTCGTAGCATCGTGTAGAACCGGCTTAAGCGATATGTCGACTTTTGTTGCTCTACTGTATTGTTCGAAATGTATGGCCTTGAAATTTTGGACCAGTCGTGTCTAGGCTTTCGAATGTTCAACATCGAATATGAAAGAAACAAACTTGTAACTTTAAACATGATTATCTCCGAATCGTACTTTTTTTTTTGAAAGTACCTTTGCGGTGAACACGGCAGATATCTGTAACAATGGATATTTATTAATTTGTATATGATTTTTGTTATAATCTGAAATTATTTATTAATAAATATTCTAAGAATATTTATACCAACAAATATAACGATAATAAATTAATATAGAACAATTTTAAATCCAGACTTGTTTAACCGTCATATTTGTCAATACATTAGTAATTTTTTTGCTTCATTTACATAATGTATGAAATCTGTGTTTAAGATGTGGTATTAGAAAGATATAAATTGTGATGTAAGTAACCATGCCAATAAAGTTCTTCGTAACATGAACAAGTTTGTAGGAAAATTGTAGTTTTGGAAAATATTTTTATTAAGTTTGCCGTCAGTTATAATACATGAATTTTCTTAAGTAAAATGTTATATCTGAGGGATTTTGCATCGGCTTGCTTTGCGGATTTTAGTAATTTGGGTGTAACGTATAAATTTTTGTAATTTAAATATCGATGTTTGGTTAAATTCATCATAATCAGTGTTAGACCAGAAAGTTAAATTTATCAAAAAAGTAAAATATACCGTAACTTACAATTACTTACCAACATCCTCAACCTTACTTATAAACTTTCTTTTACCCAAAAATGGTTGAATGTTTTCATAATGTGATTAAAACGAGATTCTATTTTTTTAACTGAAAACTTTTTCGTATGAATCTATTTTTTCTAATAGCGACTGGTTACTTTTGATTGGAAGAAATTAATTATTAGGTTTCCTATCAATTATTAAATTTTGTTAATTTAGTTTTGAATCATCTGTATGTTAAACAAATAGAACGTAACCAGATATATTTTACAATAACATCTATTGATCTATTACGTATCTACTTAGAGTTTATGTTTACCGCCACTCTTTGTAAGCTTTTAAGCATATACAAGCGCATAAAAGGATTTGTAAAACAGCGTTAGCGCAATTGCCCAAGCAAGTAGCTACTATAGAATTATATAGGTTTGTTTCTCATATAAATATATTTACAGTTTGCAAGGTTTATAGTTTTTAGATATTACAGAAATGATTACTTACAATAACTACACACATTACAAAGACTTGCGGATTGAGTTGTTAGGTAATTTTTTATTAGAATATCCTTAATAAATCTTCTAAGATTTTTAATTTCTTAACGAAAATTATTTTTTTAAGCTAGGAGTTCCCAAAATGCGGCCCGTGAACACTAAAAATGCCCTTAAATTTGGGCAAATCTCGAAAACTGGCAGAGATTGGGGAGAACTTTAAATTGACGAAATGCTCCTCTTTAAAAGACTTATTCACCTGTGTAAGTTAAACCAGGGTTGGGTTTACAAGAGGGACTGGAGGGGTAAAAATGAGGGTAGATTTTCTTGTACAGTCTAAGTGGTTCAACGTATCAAATTTTCACCATCATAAACAGAAAATGCATAAAAAATTAAGGGATACGGGTTTTTGCGTTTTTCCGAAATACCTATGTGTGATATCCAATATAAGGAAGAAAAAAATAGGTTGGATTATATTGCATTACTAGCTGACCAAACCACGCGTTGTTGTGACTCAGTAGTTATAATTGATTGAATTAATGATTTCTTATCATTTTGATACAATCAAATCAATTTTTACTAATAAAGCTGAAAATAGTTTAGCCAGTTTTAAATCATATGGGATTGAGAATAGGCACGAGAATAAAGTGCTTCCCTTCGCTAAACAGTTCAAAATTCTATAAAAGATTAAGTGGGACCACTAGTGTGACATTTTGAAAAAATTGTAAATATTTTTATTTGCATGGTTTGATAATCTGTACCTTTAAAAATAACATACTAAAATTTCAAGTGTGTGTCTCAAATAGTTTTTGAGTTACAGCTATCTGAAGAGCGAATTCTGATTTTCATTGTTAACTTTGAGGTATTGAGAAATGTATGAAAGTTAATATTTGGGAGTTTTTGGACGTGCCTGCCAGTCACATGTTGTGGAGCCGCTAGAATATATACCCACATTTTCACCCCTCCAGACCCTCTTATAATCTCGACCCTAGTTAAATCTATACAGGTGAATAGGTCTTTTAAAGGGGGATATTTCGTCAATTTAAAGTTTTCCTCTATCTCTTATAGTTTTCGAGATATCTTAATAAATACGATTTGAACCCCCAAGGGCTCATCCTATTCAAGTGGACGGCAATTGATAAAAAAAATAGGGGTCCCTTATTTTTGCCTATTCTACAAACCAGCAAAGTTTCAAGAAGATTGGCGATTGACACTTGGGTGTTGTTACTTGTAAGTAGTCCTGATCTTTTCTGTATTAAGAATCTTGGTCTTGACTTTGTTAGTAGACGTTTAGTCTTAATTTTGGTTATCGTTTTGCAATTGCTTAAGAATATTGTTAGAGAGCAAGTCCGATTTAGTGTAGACCAGCATTTTTAAATTTTGATGTGATGAAAATTTTTAAAAAACAAAAATTATGGTAAATTATTCAGCAGCAAGCCATATTAAAGATTTTTTAGAAATTTTGGCAGTTCTTAATATATTTTTATCTTCGAAATTTTACCTTAGTCTTAACCTTGTCCATTTAAATCGTGGTTTTGTTCTTGTAACCAACCTTGATGTTGATCTTGTTAAGTTATGCAAAGCACAACCTGGGTGTTGCATAAAGTTCGAGACCGAAATTGAGATTGTAAGGTGAAAATTAATTTTGCTCATCACTAGTTGTTAATAATGAATATTTATTTTTAGCAAAATTAATTTTGCTCATCACTAGTGTTATACAATGAATAATTATTTTTCTCTTGTACCTTTTATTTTTTGTATTTTTAATTTTAATTTTTTATTTCTTCATTATTTGCTTTATTTTGATTTGTAAAATATTTTGGTATTTACAATTTTGTCTACTATACTAGGCCTTGGGAAACCCTGTTTTAAACTAAACATAATGTTCTTATTGTTAGTGTAGATAAAGTTGTGGTGATTTTATTGATTTTCTTTCCAAAGAGTAGTGTTATATTTTTGCTAAAGTGTATACCTACTATTTGTATGACTATAATGTTTACATATCATATGTCAGCAGTTTTAATTATACGTTTCCTGGACAATTATATTGAACAGATGATATGACAAGGAATAAGCCAGGAATAAGCTATATACATATTTATCGGATTCCGGATTCTTCGATTTTCTCTATCTAGAGTTCTAGAGATATATTTACATAGTATGTAATGTTATAATTTGTCAGAGTTTTTACTACTTCTTCTATTGTATTATAACAGAATAATTAAGGAATTCTTTAGTTTAGTTCTAAACATTACTTTTTATTTATAATAGTTACCTTATTATGTTTCTCTCTCGATCATATAATAAAAATTTTCTTAGAATGATTTGAGGTGCTCAGAACTATAGTTGTGTAAGTCAAAATATGTTCTTTTAAGTTATTTAACGTTAAAGTTTGAGTGAAGCATAGTAAGTATATGGAGCTATAATAAAATAATAGTCTCTACCACCTTTATTGTATAAGTAATGACTGTCGTTTTGGAACTGAATAAAGATCGGGTGAAATAACAATAATTTCACAATATCTCCAATCTTGAAAAAATTGACTTACACCACTATAGTTCTGAGCTCCTCATTTTTTTTCAGAATTATATGGAAATACGAAGTGTTTTTGTGTAACAATTATACGCTAAGCATCCAAGAGTTTACCTTGTTAAAAGTAACCAGATGTTAAATTTTTATTTACTGTAAGGTGCTTGCAAAAAGTACCTTTTACAATCTAGATAAAATTGGTGTAAAATATTTTGTAACTGATATTTTGAAATATTTCGGCGCAGTACATAATAGTAATTCGTAAAAGTAGTGATACGGTAGGTATATTTGGTGATGATACTTGATAATATTTTTATTTATATCAATTGTTTTTACACTAAATAAATTTATATGTGAGTACGTTCATACTATAGGAATTTTTGGTTGTTGTTGGAATTTCATTTCGATAAAGCAATATTTATGTAAAAGTATGCGTTATTTTGATGTAAAGTTTCGGTATTTGTGGTCATTCCAGTTAAAAGTTATTTAAAGTCTTGATTATAGAAAGATGCGTACTTTTGAAAATAGGCTATTGTGTCGCCTATCTGGAGATAAAATTGGCGTTTAGTATGACAAAAATCATATATGTGTGTAGGTAAAATAACAAGAAAAAGAAAACTGAAAATTTTTGAATGACTTTGAAAAACTTGAACGATTAATAAAAAAATTTCTATCACTGACCAGGGCCGTAACTAGGTCTTCAGAGGCCGCGGCGCAGAAAGTACATTCGGGGCCCCTATGCCGCCCCGGGCAGAAACAAAATGCGGCGACCTTCCTTTTTTTGCTTGACAGTAGTATTTTACAGAAATACCGGCCTTAAAGTTTTTCCAAAATTTAAAAATTTGTAATTTCTTGTATTCTCTTGGGAGCCCCCTTTGGCTAGGGGCCTCGGGGCAATGTCCCGGCGGCCCCAGTTTATTTACGAGCCTATCACTCACCAACTAATCGAACCAATTGACTTTTTATAACTATTTTCTGATTTTTTGAATGATCTAATTTGATCTTTCGAAAATTCACATATAAGGTGCTAAGATCGCAGAACTGAAGAAAATACCCTCCAGAATATTAAACATATTTATTACCTGGAGTCACAGCGCGCCTCGAATCCAGGACCGTATCATCTATACGTACATAACTGCACAAGCTAATCACTAGCCTGTTCACCAATTCGATAGAAACACTAAATAATTTGTATACATGCTACGTAAATTTTTGTCTAAATTTTGAATTAAAATATACCTTGTGTTTTTGAGAGATGGATTTTAATATTGTAGATTCTCTATAATATATGTATGTTATGCTCTGCTAGTAGACGACATCTGATCGGAAGGAACATATTTGAAGCCAGTTAGAGCGCAAATTATTCAGAACATTGCTAACTATAAAGAACAACAGACATCATAATTACAGTCTGTCACAAAAGAATATTATGTTCTGCATATTTAAAAGAAAAATTATTATTTCTCAGAAATGAATAAATCGATTTAAAGTACACTAAAAGCACTATTATGTATTTACTTAATAAGCTGTCCAGACTTTGTTGTTGCCTAGAATTCGTGAGCACCGTTTTGGCATACTTTTTATACGATTTTGTGCATTTGTTGCGGTAACGACGGCCAGAGAGCTCAGATATAGTGGCACACTTGTTTTAATAAAAGACTAAGTATATTTGGCAGAAACCCATGTGTAAAAACACGCTTCGTCAGTACCAATTGCATTACTCCAATCACAATTCAAATTTTGCATAGCCGACAAGTGTCACTTTTTGACATGCTCCGATTTGATTGAAGATTTCAGCATCGTACTACGCCAAGAAATATTTGCTTCGTTTAATCGTCTATTCAGTCATCATACTAATGTTAACTTCCTTTTTAGCCAATAGCTTTTGTCTTTATCGCAGTGTCAAAAAAGGCTTTCACTGAAATAACTTGGAAATGATTTTATCTTCTTTTTCAGAAGGCCGTCGCGTTTTTCTTTCTCGGGAAAATCCTTCACGTTTTTCTAACCATTATATCGCAGCACCCACTTCCATACAAAGTCTTCTGACTTGTGCATATACTTAGCAGCAGCTTTATTAGTCATTTTAGGTCTTTTACTGTGAGTACACAAGAGCATTGCCTCGAAACATTTTGCATGTGTTCTTTTTCTTCTGCTCATTTTGGAAATGTTGTGTTCTTATCGCAATACAAAGTAATACTGACGTCTCAAGCATAAAGCGTAGTAGTCTATTCCTACTCTTCAGCGAATACTACAGTAATGGAACTTCTTAAGGAGGGAATAAGGTTAATTCGTACAAAAAAGGCATGTTTTGTTATTTTTTGTGACGACACAGTTAAAATCTCTCTATTAAAACCAGTGGTACATTAAAGTATAACATTCGAAGAATATTTTATAAAATTTTCACGAAGAAATGTTAAAAAATATAGTAATGGCAACAATTATTCGGACGGGTCTCGAAAAAAAGTAGAATTGCGGTGCCCCTCATAACTTGGTGCTGGATCATCGGAAATAAAAAAAATTAAAGTTCATCCGTTAGATAATAGTTTTCCTCAGGTAACGCTGGGAGGGTTTTTCGAAATTTCAATTTTTCATTTTTTTGGAACACTTAGAAAGGAAAGACACGAATTTTTGAAAAAAAATCGGCTAATTTGTTATTGTAAAATAAAAATTATTAACAAATTCTCTCCAGCGTTACGTCGTAAATTATGTACAGAAATAGTGTTCAAAATTTCAAAAGGATCGGTACTGTAGTTTGGAAGTTATGAGGGGCACCGTCTTTGAAAACATGAGCTGTGGGGAAATCGCTTTAAAGTTTTGAACACTTAAAAATTCTTGTATAAAACTGATATAGAATACTTACTGCTAATCTAAATTTTCTACCCTACACTGACAAAATATACAGTACAGGTATAAACACGCTTGTACTTGCATTGAAATTTCTATAACTGAGAGAAAGAGATATACAGAGAGCGAAACATTTACCAGGTAACAACAAAAATGCTTATAACTTCGTCAATTTTGCTCCAATCAACTTGAAATTTTAAGACAATATTCTGGAGATATTATGCATTCACTAAAAAAAAAAAAAAAAAAAAAAAAAAAAAATAAAATAAATTATTTTA
Organism: Brachynemurus nebulosus; assembly: GCA_035578155.1. Classification (NCBI taxonomy): domain Eukaryota; kingdom Metazoa; phylum Arthropoda; class Insecta; order Neuroptera; family Myrmeleontidae; genus Brachynemurus; species Brachynemurus nebulosus. The sequence continues at coordinate 41,797,435 of JAPWDM010000001.1, read as the reverse complement.
ATACCTTACCCCGCCCTTAATAGTTTTTTCTTGAAACAGTCCAGCCCACGCTCTTGTGTGACAGACTGTATGTTGTCGTTTTATTTAACTGTAAGAAAATAATGTAAGTGCATGTACAGAAACAATGCCAATTCAATTCAAAATCAGCGAAGTTTATGTCTAGCTACAGAAAACTGATTACGTAAGTGCGAATACTTATATTCATTCTCAAAAAATGATATTTAATTTTTTAATATTTTAATGTTATAAATTATATGATTTGGTTTGGAATAACTAATGCCCGGACTTATAGTGCAGCTCATAAATTATCCTGTCAAAAATTGCCAAAAAAACGTATCACCATTCGTTAGAAGCGGCACATAATTTATCTATTTTTCATAAATGCATTTACAATTTTTTTCTAAATGCGCTCCGTAGTTTGTGTGCCACGAACTAAACAGGTATTCTACATATATATTTTGTTTTGAAAACAATAAAATTTCATATGAACAACATAGTCGCTCAGTTTAAGTTTGTAACATCACTCGCGCGACGAACGAATACAGTTTAATTTGATCAACTGCATGTGAATTATATAAACAACCATCTCAAGAAAAAATTTTTTTTCATACACTGAAGCTATAAATTATCCTGTCAAAAAATTGAATTGTTGAAAAAACATATATGAGAGGAGCGTGTCTTGTAAATTTTTATGAGGAGATATTTCTTGTACAAAGATACAGATAAATTAAAACTATTACATAATTCGATTTCACCACTGGGTTGGTCATCGAAAAGATGATTGAATAGCGAAATCTGGCAAAAGTTCTAGAATATTTTTTCAATAATCAGAAAAGATATAAAAAATCCTTAATCAATGGATTGACCAACGAAAAAGTAACCAAGTACCGATATTTAGAATAAGTTCTAGAACATTCTTTTTGGAAATTAGAAAAAATATCGACTATCTAATTTCACCACCAAATTTTTCATCGAAAAGCGATCAATTAACGGAATTCGGCAAAAATTCGAGAATATTCTATTCTGAAAATAGAAAATATATCCAAAAACCAACTTCACCATCGGTTTGGGCATCAAAAAAGTGTCCAAATACCAGAATTCGTCAATAGTTCTAGAATATACTTTTTGGAAATCAGAAAAATTATTGAAAATTTGGCATCACCATCAGATTGTTCATCAAAAAAGTGACCACAAAATGAAATTCGGTAAAAGTTCTAGAATATTCTATGTGAAAATCAGATAAGATAACCAAAACTTGATTTCACCATCGAATTAGTTAGTTAAAAAGGGTCCATGTAGCGAAATCTACATGGAAAGTTCGAGAATGTTCTATCTGGAAATCAGCAGAGATTACGAAAAATTTACTTCACCATTTTTTTAGTCATCGAAAAACAGATTGAATACAGGTGAAAAGATTTGACAAAAGTTTCTATTCGAAAATTAATAAAGATGTCGAAAAATCAATATCCCTATTAGAAGAATTATTGAAATAAAAGCTAAATAAAGATACTTAACAAAAGTTTTAGAATGTTCTGTTCGAGAACTAGCAAAGATAACGAATTATTTATCATAAACTGGTTATAATTGATGAATTTAAGCTCCATTAGTCCCATTGATTTGGTCAACGATAGTGTATTTTAAAAAAATGACAAATCGTTACTTTTTGCAATCGTAAACTTTTTAATCGTAAATATCTCCTAAACGGTGCGTCGTGGCTCAAAAATAACGAAATTTTTGAAGGCTTAAGCGAAGCAAGTTGTGGGTATTCCGAACGTATTGCGACTGTCAGAACTTACTTTTCGTTATCGAAAATTATCGATACCGCGTAACTTGTCATAAATTGGTTATAACTAGTTAATTTAGGCTCTGTTAGTTCCATTGATTTGGTCAGTAACAGAACAATTTTTAAAAAAACTACCGTTCGTTAACTTTCGCTATCGAAAACTTTAATCGTAAATATCTCCTAAACGGTGCGTCGTAGCTCAAAAATAACGAAATTTTTGAAGGCTTAAGCGAAGCAAGTTGTGGGTATTCCGAACGTATTGCGACTGTCAGAACCTACTTTTCGTTATCGAAAATTATCGATACCGCGTAACTTGTCATAAATTGGTTATAACTAGTTAATTTAGGCTCTGTTAGTCCCACTGATCTGGTCAGTAACAGAACAATTTTTAAAAAAACTACTTTTCGTTAACTTTCGCTATCGAAAACTTTAATCGTAAATATCTCCTAAACGGTGCGTCGTAGCTCAAAAATAACGAAATTTTTGAAGGCTTAAGCGAAGCAAGTTGTGGGTATTCCGAACGTATTGCCACTATCAAAACCTACTTTTCGTTATCGAAAATTATCGATACCGCGTAACTTGTCATAAATTGGTTATAACTAGTTAATTTAGACTCTGTTAGTCCTATTGCTCTGGTCAGTAACCGAACAATTTTATAAAAAACTACTTTTCGTTAACTTTCGCTATCGAAAACTTTAATCGTAAATATCTCCTAAACGGTGCGTCGTAGCCCAAAAATAACGAAATTTTTGAAGGCTTAAGCGAAGCAAGTTGTGGGTATTCCGAACGTATTGCTACTATTAAAACCTACTTTTCGTTACCGAAAATTATCGATATCGAAAATAACGATATTTCCAAAATGGATGATATAAGGAAAGGAAGTATTCTTTCAAATATATAATACGTACTATAAATTATACTTATTTTTCGTTATCAAAATCTTTCGATCGAAAACAGATTGCAAATAGTATCCAATTATTTTAAACTTACAGTTGTGATTTTTTTATATTATTACTCATGTTGGTTTATTACGTTTTTATGTTCAATAAATAATCAGACGATAAAATATTTTCCTACTTTTTTGCTTCTACGATAATTTCAATAAACTTCATACCTACTTAATATAACTAACAACTACAACTAAAAGCTAAATTACTTAATAGTTAATACCAATAGTTGAATTTTTCAGTCATTAGTTGCAAAAAAAAAAAATATTTTTGTCATTGGTTATTAATTATCAGTTGCAACTAACATCAAGGCATCTAGCCAGTATTGGACTACTCTTTTGTTGAAAATTAATATGTTAATAAGGTGTGCTACACTTCATTGAAAGTATCATTTTTCTTTGCATTTACATGATAACAATTAAAATTTGTAAATGACTATCGATTTTGAAATAAGTTTATTTTCATTTTTTAACCCCTCATACTTGTTTTTGCGCTACTGAAGAACATTCAATTTTTTGACAGGATGATTTATAGTACACTATAGTGTCCGGGCTCTAGGAATAACCATTATTATATAAACACCTATTATAAAAATGAATAAATTTTTCGTCGATAACACCGCCACAAGGCAATATTAACATTAAAAAATGGAAATAATGACAGTGTCAACAATGTAATTTTAGACGTTTTTAAATATTTCGTTTTTTGTCACACTGGATTGCTGTCGAAAAGATTAAAAAGTTTTGATTAAACACTATTAAGGATTAAGTTAATTTTTCAACTTCTTTTATTCTAATATTTACTGATGCTACTAATTCCATATGTGAATTTGTGTCCATAAATACCTGTTTACACAGAAGTGAATACGTTTTTGAAAAGCATAAAATATATGTTTTTTATTTGTGGATACCTACTCTCGTATGGTTGGAATTTTATATAAAAGAGGTAAAAATTATCGCTGGGCATAATTTGTAATAAATTTGTATTAATGACAAAACAGTGAGTGTTTTTATCGGAAACTTTTGTTTCGTAAAATCTAAAAGATTTAAATTTTTACATAAGATACTCATATTTTAATTTATGTGTTTTAGTTGAAGATGCGATAAGATTGATGAATTTATGGGTTTTGCAGATGGGATTCTCTTATGGATTTCTTAAATTTTTTAAAATATTTTGATTTCTTGCGTACTTCTTTGAAAATATAGTGATCTTAAAATAAATTCTACTGGTTAATGAAAAATATAGTTGTGATGTATTTAGCGAAGCGTCTGCTAAATTTTTTTAACATACCATACACTGAACCACAATAGTTTTGTTTTGCAAAGCTTTCGATAAAATAAACCATGCGTTACTTTGGGAGAAACTACGCATAGTATAGGCGTAAGTAGGAAAATAATTTCTGTTCTGGTCAATCTGTATAAAAACAATCAAATTATTTTTTCTACAAAAAATAGTGAAGAAATGAATATCAAAATCACTCAAGGAATCATGCAAACCGACTCTCTGAGTCCCCTGCTATTCACACTTTTTATCTCGGGTCTGAATGACTTTTTTGAACAAAATTATATAAGAGGCGTTAATATAAATAAAGAAATCAAACTCAGTCATTTATGTACGCTGATGATACTACTTGCATATCCGATTCACTCAAAAATTTACAAAAAACTCTTGACGTCTTTCAGAGTTCTTGTAACAAGTCATTCGTCACTGTATAAATACCTCTCACAGTATTAACTATTTATTATGGGATATTAATGTAGAAAAAAGTTACTGCATTACTCAGCTTCGTTTAATGGGAAATGATCAAGTTAGGTTTTTATTAAAAGGAAATGTAATACGATGGAGTAATGAAGAAGAACGTCGGATTTGCAATAACAAAACAAAAGAAACGTTAGAACATTTTTTATTAATTAACCCAACATTAAAGTCAGTAAGAGAGACATACATAAATATATATATATATATATATATATATATATATATATATATATATATATATATATATATATATATATGTATATGTATATAGGGGAAAGTTGTACAAAATGGAGACACTAACATATTTTTGGTCATAAAATGTAAACTTAAGCACAAATCAGAAACAAATGTAGCCAAAATCCTTCAGTAGTTATTCAGTTATGATATAATATGGAGATCTGTTAGAAAAACTACATATTACGACAGTTATTAGAACAAATATGCTATGTGTGAAAAGACCCCGTTTTATACAGCTATTCGGGTAAAATGGGGTAGACGTAAGAATCAGTATAAAAGTTATACTTATTGTTATTATCTTTCCTTAGTTTTAAATTCTTTGACGATGATGTTAACGCTACTTCCGTCGCCCGTGACGTTTTCTTTAGGGATACATTTTAGTCTAAACTGGATAATCGGTTTTTTTTGGTTCTCTTATGTCTGCTTCTTTTACATATGTCATTTTCAAGTTAACCGTCAAGGTTACATCTTTTTACAGAATCTAAGCCAGCAAATTTTTGTATAAAAAACTTCTTTTTTTTGTTTTATTATTTCTTTCACTTATCTTCATTATGTCCTTCTCTAATTCGTGTTTCGTACAAAAAGGGGACGTCCCCATTTTGTACAACAGTGGATGTCCCCATTTCACCCGACTATATAGTTCATAATAAAAACATGGCGTCTGTTGTTCAGAGAGCAGGTAGCTTGGAAACTAAAGTACTAAAATAACCCTAAAAAATTGTAAAATTTAGTAATGTACTTACCAATTCAAATACTTCAACCATTTACATGTTAAAATATACAGAAAAAACTATTAAAATCGTAAAAGTTTACTTAAAAAAACTTTAAAAAAATTGTGGCGCGTTCAACAATCAGTTTAGGTAACCACTAAATTCAAACTGCCATAATAGTGACCTAGCATTGTTGTTCAACACCATGTTACTGTTAGCAGCTTTTATCAGGGAGAAATGGCATGTCCCCATTTGACCCGACGCCGATGTCCCCGTTTTGTACAACTCTCCCCTATATAAGATGAAGCGTTTCACCTGCTGTCCGATTTACTCTCCAATTTAGATTTGCAAGTAGTTAGCAAACTATATATTATGCACTGCTTACACGCATTAAAACTAAGAATGTTTGCTTTGGAAGAATTATGTATTGGAAGAATAATTAGTATTATTAAATGTATTACCTATGTAGCGAACTTAATAATTTAACAATCTTAATATTTTTAAATCTAAATTTAATTGAACATTGAACTTATAAATTAATCTCGATAAATCTATTACAGTGAATTTTTCACTTGCTGCACATAATTCCTTTTTGTGACATCGTCGGCTTATGAATATAGTTATTTGCTGTTGTACAGTTAAAACTTGTTACACTTTATTTTGTTTTGTTAAGGTTGTTCTGGTATGAGGACTAACTAAAGAGAAATGTATAAAAATTTGCACAGAGGTTCTCAAAAAAGTGTTCCACTATCCTACGAAAGAAAAAAGAAATCTGGTCGCTGAGAGTCGAGAAATAAATTATGAAAGTTGGGTGAAAATGCATAGATTCTTATGGAGACATGTAAATTTTTTTTATTTCGGATTTAAAAAGAAATAGTTGTAATAAAAAGAATTCAATAAAAAACTTAAATGATGTAACTTAACCAATAAGGAATAAATTCTCAAATTTTTAAAGCGATCCTGTCGACTGAATGCGAGATTTTTCGATCGAAAGCAATGAAAACGCATGTCGTAGTGGCTTTATACGTGAATTATGGCAACACTGTTGACGTCATAATAATATATACGTACTAACTACAACATGAAATGTATGCAATGTGTCCACGCCATCTATTAATGGGTGATCATGGTATCATGTTAATAGTATCGTCGTTAATTCTTTCTTAATTGGTTTGTATCTGAGCTTACCTGCTAATGTAATGTACATATGTATGTACATAATTTATGATAGAGTTGGAACAACACATGTTGTAAATTTAAATAGGTACATACATAGAACACTAGAAGCCAACTAATATCAAAAAAGTGTAATTGGTTTGGAGTCATTTGGAGACGTGTCACAGCTTACGGCATTAGTCAGTCCGTGTCCGTCGTGTCCGTTATCGAACGTACAGTGCATTGTATGTACATTGTTATCATTGTTAGTTGGACACGTTGAACAGCTCTCTCTGGTAATACGTGTGTTGCAGTAGTGTGCGTAAATACGCACACTACTAAAAAACGCCAAACTAATACACTGCAAACAGTGTGTATCTACACAAACAGAGTGGGGAGATTTACGTCATAAACTCATTACAAGTGGAACAGAGACATAGACAATCTAGTTTGACCCCTTGGAAATATACAAGCGGCCAAACTACTGTTAAATAGTTAGTATCCCGCTTGCCACCAAAAAGTTACGTCACAAAAATGGGAGGAGCTTCCCCGCTTTCTATGGTGATATACATATTTAGAGTTTGTGTCTGTATGTGTGCTGTAGTGGATATTTGTATGTGTAATATCCGTACATATGTATAGCTCGGTCACTGGAGGGAGATGATGAACACACTCGGCAATATGTACGTATACATAATGCTGGTGTAATACGTATGTACTCTAGGCTTATGTATTCATTGTATTACATTGTTGCAACAATCAACATCCGAACCGCTACAAACGTTGTGGACGACTGAACCACCTAGGCCGTGTCGGGCTCAATCTGGACTCATCACAAGTTACATTTTCTACACTTACGCTGACCACTTGGAAATGTAAAATAAATGCTGCCATCTAGTGTAATCTTTCTATAGTAGGATAACTATTATGGGTTAAGTTAGGTAATAATTAGATGATGTTTCAATCAGGGTCACTGTCACTAGATGACGACACTTTTGCATCTTACCGATATTTTAACGTTGAACCCAGTGTTGTCGAGGTTTACAGAAATAATTCACTATTTAAAAAATTGTATAAAAACAAATTTATTTCCGTCGAAAATATTTACGAAAGTATTTAATGACATTTAAACATATTTTAATGTTATAATTATATTTGTATATATTAAAAATTAATAAATTTCCCCTTTGAAATTTCGTTGGATACCAGAGGCGTAGCGACGGGGGTGCAAGGGGGTCTATCATGCACCGGGCGCGACTTGCAGAAGGGCGCCAAATGTGTACCAAAGAGGTGCCAAATATTAACTATACGTGTTTTTGGTAGGAATGGGGGGCGACAATAAAGTGTCGTGCCCCGGGCGCCAGTTATGTTCACTACGCCACTGTTGGATACAGTTGGCAATACTTTTAAAAAGTAATGCTTTAGTATAGGATACAGTATCACCACAATTAAAAAACTAAACCTCATACCATAACTACCTTAACGAATTTATTTATTGTAAAATACTCAATTTTCTGTATTGTTATTTATATTCGGAATTTTTTGTACTATTATTGTAAGTATCAACCACCCTGTAATGATTTTGGATCGAAATACAGTATTATATTATTATTATTATTATTATTATTATTATTACCGCTCCGCTAGAGTTGCCAGATATTGGAACTTTTGTAAGATTTCAAAATTGACTGAAAATTTGCCAAAAATTATTTAGACTGGAAAAAAATTCCAGTAAGTAACTGAAACAGTAAGTAGGTTTAAGTAAAAATTAAACAGATAACCAAAGAGTTACCATAATTTTTATGGTTATGACTCATTTTCGGGACAAACAGTGCAAGTTTGGAAACTTTAACTACCTGGCAAATCTATGTCTGTCTATCCGTTGCTGTCAGGTATACATACTAAACTTGACCTGGTATTGTTAGAAAATCACTTCGAACTTTGAGAATGAATATTTTCTTGGATACTGGTCTCAAAATTATCGTAAGCTGACTCACGCTCGGACTCACCGTGGTATTTTTCGTCTCATTTAGCGCTTTTTTTTCACAGATACCTAAAGTAGGTACTCTAATTCTTTATTTGATGTCCCGAATTTTATGAAGTTTTCTTTTTGAGGTAAATGGGTATTTTGTTAAGAAAAATTTTACAGAACTGATGACATCATTACATTTCTTCAAGGATGGGGTAAGGTATCTTTTTTTGGCTTTTTTTCAAAATTTGTCAAATGATGTATAATAACACAAGATTATTGTGTCAAAATTTGAAATCGATGGAGCAGAACTAACGGAGATACAAACTTGTAAATCTCCGTCCCTCTGACCCTAGTGTATAAAACTATTTAAGTATTTAACATTTTCAAAGTAGGTGAGCACTCTAACTCAAATTCCACAGGACCGATTATTTTGAAATTTTTTACACACTCTTTCTACACATAAATTACGAAGTAACGGTGTAGTGTTATTTTATTCTTTTATAATTGCAATATTTTACAATAAAAAGTTCCAAAAATTAAAAATGAATTTAAAAAAAATCTCGACGGTGTTATCTTGAGAAACTTCTTAACTAACGAAACTTTTTTGGTTTTTTGATTTCAGGTGACCTCGTGATGAATTATGCGGTTCACTGCAATATAACTTTTTTTGAGGCGTGTCCAAAAATCTGCCACCACTTAATTCATTTCTTCGACTCATGTAGTAGGGGAGCCCAAGCGGGGATTTTGTGATTTGATGAAGCTCGGCAGATTAATATAAGGGAGGATATCTTGCACCCTGTTGAGTACCTCCACCATATATGAAACCTATATATATGGCCGACGGCCTAGGATAGCGGATCAGAATAGTAAAAAACAGTTGATCATTAGATATAATCGAGCGCGTCAGATTAAGGTAAGATGAGTTAATCACATGCTTAAAAGTGTGCATTTAAATAACCTGACGATTTTAGCTTGAGGTAAGGGAGTGGGAGGGTTACTAACTTGAAGAAAAAAAACGTCATCTCGACATTCTCGAGCGTGGTCGAGGTTTTTTTCTTTTCGAAGGAAATAATTTAAGGATCATGGAAAAAATATAATCTGACGACTTCCACAAGCCGAAGTAAAAAAAAATCACAAATAAAGTTTAGTACGTGCAGTTTGAGCGAAGCAATGTTTGCAGCCAAAAATACAGGAGGCTTTGAAACTTATATCTATTAAAAAATAATTTTGTCTAGCTAGCTTGTATTAGACAAAACACTGTGGAACTAAATCGGTTAAATAGTTAATTTTTAGCGCTTTTGGACGCCCAGTACCCTAACGGATTTCATATAGTACCTATAGCATATATGCATTTAATTAATTTAACTTTTAACAGGTGAAAAAATTTTCAAAATCGGTTGGGTAGTTATACTTTTAGCGTTTTTTGGACCCCCGGACACTGACAGATCTCATATAACATAACTTATATCCATCTGAAATAGTTTAGCTCTCTAACAATGAACAAATTTTCAAAATCGGTGATGACGGGTTCTTGTATTTTTATTTTGAAAAGTTAAACAGATATAATAGTATATTATTCAACGAGCTAGTAATGATAGCTATTACTCACGAAGATGAAATTGTGACACGAGCCGAGCTTGTGAGGCGAGTGTCGTAATGCATCTGAGTAAGTAATAGCCATTGCAAGCGAGTAGAATACGATATTTTTTCTACGACTTTTTTCCTTTTTGATTTAAATAAAATTGAATATAAATTTTAAATCAAATTTTTAAGCTATTTCTAATTTCATTAAAAGTTTGTATAATATTATGTATACAACGATCAAAACAAAACATAAACTACTTTATTTACTTGAACGTTACTAGGCAATATATATTAAATTAAAACTTGATACATACATATATACACAAAACAAAAGCAAACCCATGGAATAATGATTAATACTGTGATTTCATTGGTCAAGAGGGTATTGAGTAATGAACATTCCTCCACACCTTTGAATAATGCCTAACTTTCTCGGCAATTAACGGATATATAATGAGTGTGTTCTTCAATAGGAGTAGAAAAATATTGTTATTGTCATGATAATAACGGTTCAAAGCATTTATTGTAAAGAAATTCAGCAAATTTCTTAATTTTTCTCAAAAGCTAGTTCACTTACAAGGAAAGGATTTGAACTGTCAATTCGCAATTTTGATGAAATTTCTGTCATGGTCCCGAGCTAAAATCTTTTCATGGCACCCGCTGTAATGAGTGTATTTCCAAAAAGGAAATTCACGTAAAATGAAAAATTTTTTTTTTCAAATTGTCAGGTTTAGAAAATCCCTTCCGTTTATCGTCAGATTATGTGTTAGCACGTCTCGGGCAGGAAGCTGAATCGTCTATATGAAAATCTGACACGCTCGAGTATTTCAAAATGACTAATTTTTTTTTGCATTTTCAAAAAGCCGTCACGAGCTTACGTTACGTTCGAATCGTCAGAATTTTGAATCCAAGTTTCTTTTGGGGTCACTTAGCATTCCCTATAAATGTCTGACGAGCTCGAATAAATTTATTTTTTTTCTATTTGCTACCCTTCCATACGGCCATCCCCGCCATGCAAACCGGCAGATTAACATACTTCCGTTATCAGAGATACGTGGGATATATGCACTATCAATATCTGACGCGCTCGAATATTTCAGTGTCACAGTTTTTTTTTTACCTTTTTGAACATCTGTAGACGCTCCCCCCACCACTGAAAGGATATACATCATATAACTTTTTTTTCTTCATATCATCTAATCTTCAAAATCAATAGGTCTCAACGACGCTCGAGAATGTCCGCATTTAGCATCATGGGCTCTCCTACTATGATTAATTGTATCTGAAACGAGGTATAACTTTATATTGTTTGATTCTTTGAATAAGTCAATTCGTCGACAAAAAACAATGTCATTAGTCAGTCGTAAGTAATGCACCCATAAAAATACACATCTTGCATTAAATAGTTACTCTAAAAATGGTATTGGTTACGTATATATGCAATATTGGTAACGCTCACTGTTCTCTACGCTAGGCACTGTCAAACGGAGAAATAAGAGGATCCAACTACACAACGATCCTATAGAGTCCAGCCAGCAGCAACCGTGCGTCCATAAACAACCATTTTACAATTTATCACTAACGAACATCACGTAAAGCTGCGAAACAAATTAAAATGATTTACAATTAATGTGCGTGTGGAACGTGAACGGCACAAACTTGCCACAGTCCAACCATATATAACCGGCAGCTAGCCATAGCCATAGCCATAGCTGCAGCCGCAGTTAGACACTTGTGCGCACACTGTAGCTACATATAAAATATCTGTGTATGATTTTGTAATTTTAGTGCAGTATGTGAACAATTGAGAGAGATGCCACTTTTTGATTTGTGTACGGGGATTCGTTAAATTTTTCGTCAGAGCTTCTATAAATAAAATTAGTAATAGGTGTATTACTTTTTCCCCATTTAATTTGAAATTTCTACAGGTATAGAGTACAGATTATACAGGGTGTCAATTTAAAAACAAGCTAGGTCTCATAATATTTTTGGAACTGTAAAAGATGGTTAAAATTTCTCAAAACCGTTTCTCATAAATTAACATTATGGTTGATATTAATGAATACCATTTTTAAAAAGCTTTCCAATGATGTACCACAATTGGGCCCTTACAATTTAAAAAAAATTGGGTTAGGATAGCTGGAGCCTTAGGAGTTGGTTGTAGAGGATTCCTAAGTCGGTGATACGGATTCTGCCTTTATATTATAGAAAAGGTTTTGAGAAATTTGAATTATCTTTTACAGTTCCAAAAATTACACCCTGTATTTATATAAAAATGAACCACTTTTTGAGAAAATCAATATATACTCATTCAAATCAATGGTTTATGTTTGGTCCGTGGGTTACAGTATTTAATCGACACATTTTTCTCATCTTTATTTAAAGTAACTGCAGGTAATAAGGCCTATAGTTAGGAAACAATTAGATTGAAAATTAAAATGTTGGATTAGAAAATATGTAATATTTTTGAAAACTATGTTCCTAGGCCTTATTTTACTGTGGCTGAGTAATAAGATCCATTATAAAAAGTCAACAAAAAAGGATAAAAAACAGCAAAAACTAAAATTCTAAACAGTATTTGGTAAGAATCTTTATCATAATAATTGTACAGTAGTAGCTTCTTTAACACGCTTAATTGATATTAAATCAGAATGAATTGATACTTCACGTGAGGAATACGGCTTTGGTGAGTTGGAAGACTACAGATTTCCATTTTTGTTATTAGATATAATTTGCTTTGGGAAGTTCGGATAATATTGAAGGCGTGAAAACAGTTTCAGGTATTAGGAGCATAATAAGGCCCACGCGTTATTTTGATAGGCCGTGTTTACCGTCGATATCAAAGTAAATAAAATATTTAAAATTATTTTAACAAATGTAATTATTTAGTGAACTGAATCAACAAAAAGAATAACTGAAGAACAAAATTATGTGAACAAAAAAATAATTAACAGTACCTATTAATAACAAAATTTTCGTTGAAATTTTATTATTCGAGCGACACAATTTCCTCTTATGATATATGACAAGTGGCGCATGCGTTGCAACTCGCAATGTTAGTGTCTGAGACTTGCATGCGTAAAATATTGATGCGACTATACGAATATCTAAACGATTTACGAATTACGAGTCTTATTACCCGTAGTTACCTTATTTATTATTATTATTTTTTTCTCAATTAATAATATACAATATAAAAAATTATCGAAATACGTGAATTTTTAATATGGATAGTGCAATGTAAAAAATTTAGAGAAATAGACGTCTGGTCTATAAAAATAGGATGTGGCTATTTGAACATACAGTATGTATACGCAATTGGCTATTTATACATACAGTATGTATACGCAATTGGTTATTTATACATACAGTATGTATACGAAATTGGCTATTTATACATACAGTATGTATATGAAATATTTTGTTTAAACATACAGTATGTATACGCAGTTGACTACTTATTCAGAATTACCGTAATTTCTGATGTATACTGCGCACACTGAGCACCAAAAATATCGTCAAAATTTCGTGGTGCGCGTATTAAAATGGACTTTTCCACTGGTGACAGTAAAATAACTTATAATAACAAATTTATCGATTCTAATAATAACGAATTTCTCGCGTTATAATTTTTTTAGATTAAGAACGGATTTTTTGGGACGCGAACCGGAAGGTGCATATCTGAGGACTAAAAGAAGGTTTTCTTTATTATGGTAATAAAAAGCAGAGGCAGATTATTATAGAATTTGATCAGTGGAACAAAAAAGGAAGAACAAATTTTTTTGATATCCTGTTTAGTTTTCGAGATAATATGTGTTGTGTTTCTGAAACCTACAATAAGATAATGGATTGTATATTACACACATACACATACACATATACGTAGTATCAATTTTTACGAATATAAACTCAGTTTTAAATATAATTTTTAAATGGTATATTTTGGTTTTTATTCATAGAAATTAGTGAAAAATGAACGGGACATCACCAATGAAACCTCATTCTTGGGCAAAGGGTAATTATTTATAAATGTGTCTCGGCGTGTAATCACTTCAAAATTATTTAATTACCCTTTGCCTGAAAATGAGGTTTCAGTGATGTCGTCCGGTCCATTTTCCACTTACTTCTATCAATACAAGCCGTAATATACCTACAATAATTGTCTATCCAATATAGTAAGTTTTACAAATTTGACACGTAATATCACGAAAACTAAGGAAAATATCGAAAAACTTCATTCTTTCTTTTTTGTGCTACTCACCAAGTTCCATAAGAATCGATCTTTAATTTTTGTTACAATGGTAACGAAAAACATCTTTTAGTAACCCCTAGGCTTGGCATTCGAAGGGTTGAAAAATACACTTCCGGTCCTCGTCGCCAAAAATCCGTTTAGGGGATAACTTCTTAAGCGAAAAAGATTATGTAAAAAAATAATTCAGTTCAATCGGAGGTATTCGGTTATTATAATTGTGTAGTTATTATAAAAATATTAATTGTAATAATAGCGCATTCAGTCAGTATGTATAAGTAGCCAACTACGTAATCAGTTTAGTTTAGGTACATAACTAGATACTGTAGGTTTAAATAGCCAATTCAGTATACACATATCGTCAGCTAAGTATTGGTTTGTACCAAGTCAACTTTTTAAATATTTTTTTCTAGATAGTTGTTTTGTTAGTTTTGGACATTGAGGAAGCCGAAACCACTATCAGAAAAATTTTTTAAAAAATTGACTTGGTATAAACCAATACTCAGCTGACTATATGTATTAAACAGCCAATTTCATATACATACTATATATGTATAAATAGCCAATTTTGTATACATAGTGTATGTATAAATAGCCAATTGCGTATACATACTGTATGTATAAATAGCCAATTGCGTATACATACTGTATGTATAAATAGCCACATCCATAAAAATAACATTGGATCGGATTTAATCCATGTCAATTATTATCCTTAATAACGAGTATTGGGACGTTAATAAATATGTCTAATGTTAATGTTCTCGAGAGTATTTGTCTTCATGTGGATTTGGAATTACTTGCCTATGTTAAGTAGTTATCAAGAAAAAAATTTTTGAAGAAAGCAGTCATTTTTGGATATTTTTTAGTTATTTCCGTAACTACTCGGTTTTGGCCAGCAAGGTTGAAGGAATCAATTATTTGTAACCTCACCATACCGTTAGTAGGTACACTTATTACTCTGAGTTGCTATTGGGGGCACATTGCCAATGAAAACCCGGCTATACCCTTTATGTAATTAAATGTAATGTAGCGGAATGTAATTGTCTGGGGGTAGTAACTAAAACTGTCTTGATGGAGCCAAATTTAATTACTTTAGAAAAGCTTTTACTTCCACTGTCTGGAGTGTTCTCTCTTACGGATGTCTGGTGTAAGTAAAACTCATGAAATAAATGGCGAACGTATCTAGTTAATAAATTTCTAACACTGACTGACTGACAGACAACGCACAGCCTAAACCCTTGGGTTTAGAAGAATGAAATTTTGCATACGAGTTCCCTCTGTAACGTAGGTGAGCACTAAGAAAGGATTTTTGAAAATTCGTCCCCTAAGTAGGCTTAAGAGGGGATGAAAATTTGCATGTAAATTCGTTATTTTTGAACTAAGTGATATATAACAATATGTTACTAGGGCTATTAAAATAAATAATATATTATTGAATAAATCTTTAACACTGACTGACAGGCAACGCACAGCCTAAACTGTTGGGTTTAGAAGGACGAAATTTAGCACAGAAGAAATGAAAATTTAGAAATGACAATTTAGAAGTAAAAGGCACTTGTGTAAACGTTTCTGGAAATTTATTCCCTAAGGGGTTAAAACAGGAAATGAAAGTTCGCATGAGAAGTTCGTCATTTTTGAAGTTAGAAACGCAGATATTGGTTTAGGCTTTTGAAAAACATTAAAAGTGAGCAGAAAGTGAGTACCTAATAAAAAGATGTCGATGGGAAATCCCATCGGGTATACGGCTACTCTCTGAATAATTGATAATTACACATCTATTGAATTTAAGTCGACACGTGCATAATTTTATTTGTTTTTCATAAATGGTTATCTGCTGTGTCTCGCTTTTGACTAAAAAAAAGCTATATTATGTACGTGCACTTGTATTTACGTAGATATAGCAACTGTTAACGACTGCACATAGCTGCTGTAAAAACACATGTATGATAAGTCAGTTTACGTATAGTACAATTATCATTTTATAAAATATTAAATTGTTTAAATAATATATACTTAAACTTGTTATGGTAAATTACTGATGAGTAGTGATTTGAACGGTGATTACCATTACATTAAATATGCATTCTGTATACCGTATGAACTCTGTGGTTAGCGCACACGATATCGCGACTATTTACACGCGCGCAAATTAACCGTGGATAAAAAAAAAAAAACGAAATGACAAAAACCATGACCATTGTTAATTTTTTTAATCATATACTAGTGAGTGGGGCCTTGGTTTCGCTCAGATGCTTTATACAATTTTCTGCAATGGCATACATTTTTATATTTTGTAGTTGGCCTAATTATTTTTAAGTGAGATATTCGAAAATTCTATGCGAAATAAGTTACTTATAGTGATTACTGATTAGCTTCGCTCGCCAAATGACTCTTAAATAGAGATGTCGTCGGGAGTAATTTTTTTGTCTCGTTTTCACTCGCTCCAAAAATTTTAATTTTCCAATTACAAACGCACCCAATCCTGAGGAAAAATTATCAAATCCCGTTTAATTCCACTCCCGTCCAAATTATCAATTTTAATCCCGTTCATTATCTTTACATTTCATGACACTGTAACCGACTTCATTACATAAATTTAGGCAGGGCCGTGGAGAGAAATGGCGGGCCTTGGGAATAAAGCATATCTCTTAAAAATTTCTCCCCGAAAAAATAAGTGACAAACAAAAAAAAAAAGATTTTACTTTTCCCCGGGCCCCCACTGACCGCTGCGGGCCCCTTTTTTCAAGCCGGGCCCCAGGGCTAGAACCTCGGCTACCCCACCCTCTCGTCGGGCCTGAATTTAGGCTAATTAATAAAATAAATTACTTAAGTAGTTACAATTATTTTGAAAAATAAACAGTAAGATGATCGGCTGACACTTTCACATTAGATACACGATATAGTACATGCCTATTCTGTGGAAAATTCGTCCTTACAAGGAATGTTACGGAAGTGCCCCCTTGCGATTTCGTTCATTTTAACATATGTAGTAGTATTTGACAAAGTAACAAACATTATAATTGTACGTGTTCAACCGCATATTTAGGAGGTAAATCACCCCTTCAAAAATTTACTGAAAAATCATATTTTAGTATTTCTCTCATACTAACCCTTCAGCAATTTTGTTGAAAAGAGTTAAACATCCTTGAGAGTGGCTATATTAAAAAAGTTTTAGCTCAAATTCTTTAAAATTCTGTTAAAGCTTAAAGGTTACAAGTGATTAATTCATAAATAATAAAAAAAAATACGTGTTACCTACTGTAACTGGATGGCGGAATTAGAGGTTTATGGGGAGCTATATATGAGAATGAAATTTTTAATAAAAATATTTAGGACTTTCCCATTATAAAATTTATAAAATAGAAAAAATTAAGTTAATAGGTAATTCCTTGCCTTGAAATAGATAGTTTTGAAACACTTTACGAAAAAAAGTTACAAGTCGATTTATGAGAAAAAATTAGGGTTACCATGGTACTCGGATAATGTCCACGCCTCGAATCTATTAAAAGGACAATTTTTACCGGCATTTGGCAAGAAAATCTATTTTATCCACATCTTAAAAAGTTCTGTAAGCCATAAAATAAAATCAAAAATTAAATATTTTATTGATAATATTAATTTTTAAAAGTTGTGTTAATTTAATCTTCCCGATTTCGACCCTGCTGCAAAAATATTCTTTGCTTTAAGTTTAAATAAAGCATCTATAACCCATTTACTAAATGTTCAAGAATTTTCCATTATAAGAGGTTGTTGGTGCAAGAAATCGCTCTGATTTAAACAACTCTTCTTTGAAGAATATCATTACTGTGAAGATTATAATTCATAGTTTTAATTAATATTTTTTTAATACTTCTATAAAATTTTATAGTTAGGTACATTGTAAAATACAATCATACTGAAACACTTTAACATAATATATGTTAAAATGAACGAAATCGAAGGGGGACACTTCCGTAACATTCCTTGTTAGTGCCTTTCGTGCTCTTATACTGAGTAGTGAACTGGATGAATTAAAGTGTACAAGTGAATAAGACTGACTGACTGACTGTCTTCGCCAGATGCCATGCGAGGTGCATAGCAGCCTGATATTTCACGTGTAATTTAAAAAATTAAGACAAAATTCCTGTGATGTCGGGATGCCGAATTCTACCATCGAAATCGGCATTGGCCTGAAAGAATTGGGAAGAATGGCAATTTAGCTTGCTGTCTACTAGTCTTTTGTAACATTTTTTTAAAATTTTCCTTTAAGAGAACTTCGGTATAAATTACTTCTTAAAGTACTAATTTAAAAGTAAAACGCTCAAATATTCCTTTGTTCCATAAGTGTAGTTAAAAATGTATATAATTTTATTACTTGCAATTCTTTTATATCCTATTTAGATAAACATAGCACGGTAAGTAAAAAAACAGAATTCAATAGAAAATCAATAATTCAATTCCATTTTCATCAATATATCTATCTATCGATTTAAATACATATTTATAGAACAAACGAATAGCGAAAAAATTACATAAATTGATATTCTATTGATTCTTGAAAATCAATTTTTAAATACCTGTTTAATTGAATTCGATGATAATTGAGCGTAAATAATCACATATTACCATACATATAATATTCTGGAATTTTTGAATACAGTCCCGTATTTGGAACAGTGACGGCTTACAATTTGTAAATGTGAGAAGGCTGTCTTTTCTCTGTAGATAATGATTGAGTAAATTAAAAATCACAAAGTGATTGAAAAAATTATCCGGATCGGCCGGGAATCGAACCCAGGATCTCCTGGTAACTAGCCAGGTGTGCTGACCTCTACACCAACGATCCCCATGCTCTGTAAGCGGCCAATAATATTTGAAATTGTCCGGCTCGGCCGCTTACCGAGCATGGGGATCGTTGGTGTAGAGGTCAGCACACCTGGCTAGTTACCAGGAGATCCTGGGTTCGATTCCCGGCCGATACGGATAATTTTTTCAATCACTTTGTGATTTTTAATTTACATGTGGTTTTTGGTCATACTATACCAAAGAAATCGAGTGCTTAAAGTTTCAGTTTAGCTGAACGATTAGTGAACACATCAATACTGCGTGTGTTGAAATGCAAACAAAAGTTTGTCATACGTAGTAGTGTCTCGCAAGCACTCGATAATATTTGAAATTAAAAATGATTGAGTAAGCAAATTAAAAAATTGAGCTTCAGTAATTTCCGTGAATTATGGGTTGGTCTACTGGTTCGAGTCTTGAAGCTTATTAAGGCTCGCTGGAAATAATTTTTAATTGATAAACTTTTGATAATTACCTATATAATAGGAGGTTATCACACTTATATACTATTCCTTACGGGTGGTAGTCTCAAAGTTTTGAAGTTTTTAAATGTTGGTCCAGTATTTCTCTATACCAATATTGTAAATTTTAAGATTAATAAACCTGGATACGATTTTTGAGACAAGCTATGCACGTGAAAGTTTTTCCTTAGTTTTTTTTTCTCATCTCCAAGTGAATACAGGTATAGTTCTTCTAAGGAGACGACTGTAGTAGTCACAAATTATCGTAAGAAAAAGTAATGTAAACACAAAAATTTGTAAGGTGAAAAAATGAAAGTATCTATGAGAGAGAATTGTTTCCTTCTCTGGACCTCTATACCTAAGTTACCACATTGTATAAGCGACAGGGTTTTGTATCTTTAGTTTAAAAATTCATGGGTAATAAATTTTTATTACTTCTAAAGGAAATGCCGCACGCAGGTGACTCTCTTGAACTTTTTTGTTTTTTAAAACCAAGAGGGAAGCTTAAAAGAAGTTAAGTTCCTTAATAAACGAAGGTAGAGACATCACGTTAATCCTCCTGATTGTACCTCAGATATCAATGTCGCGACAAAGCGTTACAGCTGCAAAGAATATGGTGAGAAAACACTTACTCTTTCTATCACATTTCCTGCAGGTTGCGTTTGTACAGAAGCTCACAGAACCATAGGAAGTTGTTTCCTCTCAAGCGACAAATACACCCTTGTGAGGGATTCGCATAGCTCAGTTACAAAATCATGAGCCTACCTAGCAACAGTACATGTTACCCAAAGAGAACCGGGTCGGTCATTCACCGATTCACCGACACAGATTAGGTTTGACAAGCTTATGTCAAAGAGCGTCACTTGATACCGAGATGGAAGATCATCTAACATCCTCTGGCATTTCCACACCAGCTAATATGTTATTTTGGCATTTCTCAATGCCTTACTTCTAAGGGGAAAATGATCCCTGTGTAATTAATAATAAACAATCTAACAAATCTTTCGTAGTATCTTCCTTCAGAGCCGCCACTAGTTAAACTAATACATCTGCTACGCACTTAATAAATATTCTTATTTTTACAGTCATTTCAATAATCATGTGGAAATGAAAACATTCCGCATAAACATCATAAAAATCCAGAATTATTGTAACTTGTCTCAATCACTTTATACCAAAAATAAGCTAAAACAATTATTTTTATTGTACTAGGCAACAAGCAGTACGAGCGAATGCCACACGATCAAAGCTAGGCACAGCGTACGACCTTTTGTTTTAGCATACATAAATGGTTCGGAGAATGGAGAAAATAACATAATACCAAAGTGTGCAACAATTAAAATCCAATTAATATGTAAGTAAGCAATACAGCATTAAAACAACTACAAGAGATTGAGATGCACTTTTTATAATTTCCGCGCGTCTATATTTCTATTACGATTTAATTACAGATATAAATTGTTTTAATCGGTATGGATTGGAAGGTATGTAATTAGTTGTAGTTGCGGCAATTTAATGTGGATTCATCCAACGTAAAAATTTCTGTTTTGCCATTCAATAACTATAATTGTCCATTTTGTATGTTTTTGTTTGAAAGTATAGTAAAACTGACATTTTACGAACTTTTAGTTACCTATTTTTGAAAAGTAAGTGTGTGTGCAGATCGGTATTTAACCCTAGAATCATACGTACTCGTAAAATTGACGACCAAGCTTCTCTACCTGCTCCAATACTACAACTTGCAGTTGCCTGTCTACTCTGAAACATCTGTTATCTAATTTATTTGTTATGATAACACAGAAGACGTATCAATTTTGTTTATAGTTGCTGTCGTTTTGTTTATATTAAAATAGTGTGCGTCAATTTGACGACGATGTATGATTAATCTATGGTTTTTTTTTAAAGATTTTGTATTTTACATATAAAAGTTTTCCTAATTTTTCTAAAATTTATTAAAGATATGGATGTTATAATTAATTTATTCAATGATAATGATAATTTGAAAGATGATTACCTACAGCTATTTGACTTATAGAGACGACATAATATTGAAGTTTTCATATATTGAATTGAAAACCAAAGAATGTGTTTCAAGTGACTTAATAAAAGACTTACAATTTATTTTGTAGAAAATATTTTAATTTTTATTATTTTTTGAGATCTTGTTCGAAAAATTACTAATAAATTTTAGAAAATTTACGAATGTGCCTAATGAGAAAATAACTACATATTTACGGGAATATTTGTGACCGAGAAATTTCACATTCAGTAATGATATACATGTCCACCGATTCATAATAGTTCATAAATTAATTATTTGAAAGACATGTCTTATAATACAATTGATGTATTTATCTATTTTTTAATTTTTATAATGAAAATATGGTTTGATAAAAAGATTAAAAAAATTAATTAATACCTATTTATATCAAAAAAATTTTCCAAATGCAATTTTTTAAAATATTTTGTTTGCTTTTGTAGTATTCTTATGTAAAAAAAAAATATTTTTTGCAAATAAACACTAAAATTCTTCGTAAAACGTCCATTTGTCAAATTGGCAACGATGTATAATTAACGTTTCTCGTAGACCAACGTATGATTTAGGGTTAATTGTAGTAGATTATATAATTGAGGTTTTAGAGTTATTTAGTGTATTTTATCTACGACTGGTATGAAATTCACTAAAACAATACAAATTTAGTACGAATATGATATATTTTAAAATTATATCCAACTTGAAATATATTAAAAATAAATGTCAATATACAGTTAATAGATAAAAAATTTTATACAGATTTTAATCCACTATGCTGTAGATATAAGGGTTAATATAAGTGGAGTGAGCTGTGTTTCTTTACACACGGACGTATAAACTACACAATTTCTTGCAGCTATGTGTAAAATATTGCTTACCTGAATACATAGTATTTTGTACCGTAAATAAGCAATTTCATAAATAAGCAATTTCATAATAGCCGTAGATAAATTTATTTTAGCAAAAAAAAATTCCTTTTAACAATATTTGTTATTTTTTGTATGAATAATTTGCTCCTTAGGTGTCGATAATAGGCAAATATTATATGAATGTTCTGTTGCAAAAGTTTGAAACATATTAAATTTATCTCCAAATAAGAAATAAACATTTAATTCAATTGTATAAGAGTAAATTAAAAATCACAAAGTGATTGAAAAAATTATCCGGATCAGCCAGGAATGGAACGCAGGATCTCCCGGTAACTAGCCAGGTATCTTCGCTATTAGACCAACGATCCTGTGTTCGACAGTCACCCGAGCCGAGTTCAACCACTTATGTGTATTGGTACTCTCTCTAATGCGAGAAACAGTTACAATTATTCAATTTCAAATATTATCGAGTGCTTGTGAAACATTACTACGTATGACAAAATTTTGTTCGCATTTAAACACACGCAGTTTAAACTTTAAGCACTCGATTTCTTTGATTAGTATAACCAAAATCCAAATATAAATTAGAGAGTATGCATTAGAGAGAGTACCAATACACATAAGTTGTTGAATGATTGCCTGGCTCGGGTGGCTGTTAAACACAGGATCGTTGGTCTAATGGCGAAGACACCTGGCTAGTTACCGGAAGATCCTGTGTTCGATTCCCGGACGATCCAGATAATTTTTTCAATAACTTTGTGATTTTTAATTTACATTTGGATTTTGGTCGTACTAACCAAAGAAATCGAGTTATTAAAGTTCAGTTATCGTTCAGTTTTGCTGAATGATAACTGAACATATGAATACTACGTGTGTTTAAATGCGAATAAAATTTTGTCATACGTAGTAATGTTTCACAAGCACTCGATAATATTTGAAATTGAATAATTGTATAAGAGTAAATAAGTATAACATTAATTTTTTAAAAGCTTATTTCGTAGGCTATTTTCTGATGAACATTTTATTATTTAACAAAAAACCGATCACAATTTTTTATTTTTATTTTTTTTTTTAAAGAAATTGATTTATAACACTTGTAAGATCATTTTGCATTTTATTTAAATAGCGTTTACTTAATTGTAAGAAATTTTTCTTTACTACAAAATAAATAATAAAATATTTTAATATTTTAATATATTTATTATAATTAAATGATAAAATAAAATATATAAAATGATTTATCTAATGACAATCTTTGTAATGACATCGAATTATCATCGGTAATTTTATTTTGTTATTCTAACATATTCAATTTTTTTCTTAATATTTTTTTGCAAATTTTATTTTTCTAAAATTTATTATAGATAAATATTACAATCGAGTTAACATACTATATATTTATTTATTTAACATAAGATTTACGCCTTTTCTGTCGCAATAAACACTTCCTTAATCTTTAAAATGAATAATAAATTAACTATACCCTCCCACAGAGAATAGGATGATCCACCCGTGTCCAACGAGTATCATCGTATTTATTATTTTGGTCGTCTTATAAATTTAATATAAGATTAATATAATATTTTAAACGATAGATTGTTATAATGTATCTTTGTTCTTTTTTTGTGTGTGCTATGGTCTTTGTCGTATTAAATAGGCTGTATTTTCAATCTATAAGTCATTGAAGTTTATTTGTTTTTAAAATCGTACGGATAATTTTTTTGTTTTTATGTTGGCAGATTTTTTATGCCGTGGTTGTATTTACCGCCAGTCGAGATGGTGGTATCGATTTTAAAATGAGTAATGATAGTTTTGTTATAATAAATTTCGTTGGTGCATTCGTGCCATTTCGACTCTTATTTTCAAACGAAGGATATAATATTATTTACGATACAAATTGACTAGTTAAGAGGTGGTTTCCGATATAAATATTTCGAACTTTTCTTTTTCCGGGCTGTAAATGCGAATGCGATTAAAAAGGATATTTCAAGCTATTCAGGAAATTATTACTCTAGTTCTCTTGCCTGGAGTCAGCTGTAAATATAATTTTAAAAACAAATTAAAATCAAAAATACCTAAAGTAATTTTTTAAGTTTAAATTTTTTAATTTTTGAAGTTTTAAATCAGAGACCGAAGAATAGTCAATTTTGGCAATTTTTTCGGACGGGTAGGTTGGGGGAATGGGAATGAATTTTTTTTTACGATTAATACCACTATTTAACAATACAAAAATATTATTTTATTCATTTTTATTTATTTTTTATTATTATTTAAATTTTTGGAAGAAAAGTGTCTTTAAAAAAGAGCTGCAATTAGTGCCCACCATTGCAGTCGCAGTTTTCACCCGGAAAAAAGTTAAATAGATTATCAGTTAAATAGAGATCAATAGTAAGCCGCTATGTTCCTATGGAGGTATTTTTTTTTTTGAAATTTGAAAAAATGGGGGCGGTTTGAATAAAAAGTACAAAATTTAAACCTTTTTTAACAGTTTTCCGTGTGAAAAAATAGGAAGATTTCAAAAATAAAGCTTTCATAGGTACATGGAGGATGGAATAAAGAATATTCTGTCAAAATTTCAAACTTATAGCTTAGAAGCTTTCCCTCTGAGAGTGGGTACCGTTTTTAAAAAGAGTATTTCGAGACATGCGTGTTTAAAATTTGTCTCAGAATTGTTTCAAATCATCGTTTCAACAAAAATGTGATACCAATTGATCTTATACGTTCAGGGCCGTAGAGAGAAATGGCGGCCCCAGGAATAGAGCACATCTCTTAAAAATATCCCCCCAAAAAATAAGCGACGAGCCAAAAGAACGGTTCTTGCTTTTTCCCAGGCCCCATTTTTCTGCCTGAGGTCCGGGGCTACAAACCTAGCTATCCCACCCTCTCGTTGGGCCTGTATACGTTCACTGGTTGTGGAAAGACTGGATGTAAAGTGGTATAACATCCCACCAAAAGGCGCCAATCGATCCATAGAGTTTTGTAGTTAGACTGAATCCACTGATCCGTGGTTGTAGCGACCTTAATAATTCGAATTGCAATTCGAAATTTTGAAAAAACATGCACAGCTGTATGTACTTTAAGATAAAACCAAAAAAATTATTTTTTTCAAAATTCTACACTGTGATGGTACTTTAACTGAGTTTGTCAAGATTTTTTTTAAATCAATTTCTAATAAACATTTATTCTTCAGTAAACCGATGTGTTGTTCTTAGTCCTTACAGTATAATCAGGACTGGCGGCAGGAGGGGGAAAGTGGGGCTGTAGTCCGAGGCTCGAATCCAGAAAAGGGAGGCCGGAGGCTTTGGTATGGCTCAGACGAAATAAGAAAAGGTTTTTTTGCTGTTCTTTAGAAAAAAATGGAAGTGTTCGTCATTTTCCTAGCCGGCTTTAAGTACAGTCGTTATAACCACTTAGCCAGGCTTGGAGCAACATTCTTAAATGAAGAACTCATATTACACCTAAGTGTAACAGAATATCTACAACAATTGGGTAATATACAAGCCATTGTCGTCGAAAAATTGACTACTAAACTGATAGTGCTAAGTAGGCAGAAAGATAGATCGGCAGTGACAGCATTTACTAGACATTGTCATCTAATTGTAGCACTACACTCCCGCGAGGTACTTGAGCGTAGTGTTTGTGACTGCGCAATAATTTGATTTGACGAGCGATAATATTTTTATTATTATCATACATGAAAATACAAACTAATAGTATATTGCGTGACTAAGGTTGTAAGTTGCATAAAGGTTATAAGCGTTGAGGTTGTAAGCGAAAATGCGCGAGTAATTGTGCGAGTGTTTAATATGCCTCTTACAACCGAGTTACGTACTATACTTTATCTACGACTAGCATGAAATTCACAATAAATAATATAAATTGATATGAATACAATACACCTAAAATTATGTAGAATTTGAAATTTATTTAAAAAAAATGTAAACATTCAGTTGCTAGTTAAATTTTGGTATAGATTTTAATATAATATACAATATAAGAATTAATTAAAATATAGTAAGCTGTGGTATTTTACGCATACGTGCGTGTAAAGAGCCATTATTTGTAGAGCTGGATGTAAAACATGACTTACGTAGATAGTATTTTGTACAATTAACAAACAATTTCATGGTAGTCATAGATAAAATTATTTAAATTGCATTGTGTGCGAAATTTTATTTAAAAATACTAAAAATATGATAATTTCGTACATTTGGTACGACTGACGTTCTCTTTTAGGCTGTTAACACTATTTTAGTGAGACGTTTGTCGAAATTTTAACGAAATGTGTCCCTGTCTCCCAGTCTCTGGTCTAATCTAAGAGTATAATTTTTTTTGAAAGTTTTGGTTGTAGTAATTAACGTCAATTCCTGTAGTGATTGATTGATTAAATAAAATTGTATTTACCTGAATCAAGTGATATTGTTGCATTCCAATAAATTGCCAACTACAACTTTGTAGAGCCAACGAATTTCATGAAATGTTTTTGTTTGTATCTTTAATGCGTGATATTGTACTTTTTCAATTATTGAAAATATATAGACAACAATATACACCCCCAGTCATAGAGTCTATTTAGGGTTTGCTTTTTTGAAATAAAATTCACAAAATTAAAAAAAATCATTATTTGTAAGTTCTGTAAGTCTATACACTTGTTAAGTTCGTCTTTGAAAATACATTCTGCAATAGAAATATTTAAGATACAATGCAGTAATAATAATAAATGTTTCAAATATCTTGTCTAGAAATATTTAAGATAAAAAAAAATACACTAACTCTACCATTTTGCAACTTTATGAATGGTTATTTTAAATCGTTAGCTATTTTCAATGATATTTGGTTCGTTTTGCAAGTCTTGATTAAATTTTTGGAATTTGTGAAATAATTATTGCGACTATTAGATAATTTTTTTATGATAGGTGAAGCGCTTTTTACAATGGTGTGTAATCTAAACCAATTTTTGCCCGAATTAACTATTTTTTCTTTTTTTTTAGAATAAGCTTGAATTAATAGAATGACAAAGAAGAAATTTCCATGTGGGTATTTATACATTTTGAATTCTGTACGGATTACGGAAACTTAACGTAGTTGCTCTGAGATAGTCAGGTACAAAAGTATACCACAGAAAAAAATTTTATTAATAATTAAATAATGTATTATTATTCTTCAGTTATTGTATTTGTATACCATTTGTTTTTTTGAATTTCCGCTCGCTTATTTTGTAGCAATTTAAAAGAATTGTTGAAAAAGCGTTGTAAAAATGTTGTAAAATGATGTTTTTAATTTATATTTCAAAAACGGCGTGGTCAATAACTTTTATTTCTTATTAAATATGGTTTGTAATTTTGTATTAAATAACATATTAAATTTTAATCAAATTCCTTTGACACGTTTTCATTTTATCAAAAAAAAATAGAGTTTTCCCATAAGAGCCCGCGTTAAAATCACAAAATTTTGAAACCGTTTTTCTCAAAATTGGGATGCTCAATTTTTTTTGGGGTAAGGGCTCGAATTATTGGTATTGGATTAAATAAATATCTAGAGAAGTTTCGTTAAATTCCTTTGAAAAAATCGTTTTATCGACCAACTACCTTAAGGTGAAATTATAGAAGTGAAAATGGAAATTGAAACAAAACCCGTATTAATTCACTATATTGAGCCGTACTGTGGGCTGGATTATACATAATAATAAAGTTTCTCCCCTTAAGGACGCACAAAAAATATATAATATAAAATATTCACTAGACCGGTTTCGGCTACTTTTTCGGCCGTCACGTTTGTTCGACGTAGTGTTTATTACAATTCTGACAATTAATTTTAAATTTTACTGTTGTTTTTATTTGGTTATTTATTTATTTTTTACTTTTGTTTCATTTTATTTTTTTTTTGTTGTTTTTTATGTATTTTTGTTTCCATTTTATTGTTGTTTTATTTTTATATTTATATTTATTTACATAGTTTTACTTCTATTTTATTTTTATTTTTATACTTATTGGTTGCTTTATTATTATTATTTTATATATATTTTTAACGAAGAAAAATATTTTTTCCTAATCCTTTATTTTATTTTATTATATTATTATTTCATTTCTAGTTTTCATATTTATTATATTTCTGATTTTTTATATTTATATTTCTATATTTCTAATTTTTATATTTATTATATTTATGTTTTTCATGCTACTGAAGAGGGCTGCAAAAGTAGCCGAAACCGGTTTAGTGAATATTTTATATTTTATATTTTTTGTGGGTCCTTAAGGGAAAAAACTTTCTTATTATGTAAAACCCGTATGAATAATTAATTAAAAACAAAACGGCCTTGAAGCTGATTATAAAAAATTAACATATAAAAGCCTTGATATATGCAATAATACTGGTAGCACTACATTTGCGACAATGCAGCACGAGGTGACACAACCACAAGACTGTTGTTCACGTTCTCATATCATCTCGTCCCGTTTCAGTGGATCGTTGATCCGAGCCAGTTTCGTGTCGTGGGTCAAAGGATGCGCGATAGAACTGACAAGGAGATGCACCCAGAGTGAAATTCAGGATTTTGGTGTGTAGAATAGGCAAAAATAAGGTACCCGTATTTTTTTTTAAAGTTTTCCTCTATCTCTTATAGTTTTCGAGATATCTTAAGAAATACGATTTGAACCCCCAACTTGAGGGGCTAGTTTCACCCCGTAAACGTGGAAGATGGCCGATAAAAAAAAATACGGGTCCCTTATTTTTGCCCATTCTACACACCAGCGAAGTTTCATCAAAATCCCGAATTTCACTCTGGGTGTATTTTCTTGTGGGGCGCATCAACTGCACTGTCTGTATACTCGAGTATATTCGTGTATTGCTATTGTAAATCTTGCTTATATTTCGTCTGTTAGCCCAATGCGTGTACATGTGTGTATGTTCACAAGAGTGTAAACAGTACGAATTCGTCTTATCTCGCTTGTCAAAACCTCAGCGAATGTCTCGTCGAGGCAGCCTCCTGAGGGTGTAGTGCTACCATAATAAAAAAAACCTCCTTTAATTCAGATCCTGGCGATTGGTATACCAGACTATTTCTCCAACTAATATTAATATTTAAATTTTCCTTTTAATAAATTTCCACAAATTGTAAATGCTGTTTTCTTCAGATCACAGATAATCCCATCAAAAGTACTATCAATGTAAATAAAATATCTTGTATGGTCTATTTCATTTAAATTTAACCATGTTTCATCACTTATGAATTTAAATAATTTCAATTTTCTTGGCTTTATCTTTTTCATTATTGCACTTACGCAAATTTTAAATTTGCCGTTTGTATTTAGAAAAGAAGATTGATTTGTTTTGAATATAAGAATTATTTAATTTTTTAACTTTGACTCATGATCAGTTGTATTTGAAACAGGGTATATATGGCCATTGTTGTACTACTATATAATTTAATTTATATGTTTGAAAGTTTGTATCAATCGTTGTTAATTTATATGAAATGTTTTGAGAGTAGGTTGAAAATTTATTAATTGAAAGATCTGATCATCAATTATTTACAGTTGTGATTTATATAATTAAAAAAAAAGTATATTCTCTCTTTTTCAATATACAATTAAATTTTAATTAATATTGGTGTCTTTTGTTTTAAGGAGTTATTAATTTTATAGTGCTACGTGTTCCTTATTGCAAGTATACATTAACACTTCGATAATTGTTACATGAGCATAATGCAAATATAACTCAACAGAGTATGTACTGTTAACATATTATAGCACCTGACTGTTTACTTATGCCGAACTTCTACCAAGCCCACTAACTGAGTTTGTGCTTAGTTTTTACTCGATTGCGCAACAGCAAATACGGTTATGCACAACAGTAATTATATTTTTCACGTGTATATGAGTATGGGGGATTCTTAGCATTCTCTCGAAGCATTCCAACGGCTGGATGGACCTTAATCAATAAGACGTCTATCGATTCATTTAAACCATGTGATGGTTATAGACTAGGTTTTGTTTTTATAAAATAAAAATGGCGGCCGTAAAATTGCATAGGATATAGATGGAAAAAATTGCCTATCATATTGAGTGACATATTACTGAATAGGTCTTTTAGAATCAAAATGATTTCTAGACTATTTTACAGCCATAGGCTTAAATCAAGAATTACATAACTTGAAGGTTATGTAGATAGGATCTTTATATAGTTTTAACATAATTAATTACAAAAGTATTATACATATTTTTTTTAATTAATTATAATTAGATAAAACTAAAAAAAAGACGAAATTTTAAAAAAAACTAATATAAAACACTAACAAAATAAAAACGTTATTTCAACCAAAGCAACACATGCTTTATTTCTGTTAATGTCAAATTAAGACAAACTGAATAATATATGTATTAATAGGTATATTTCAAGTGAATAAAATGCTTAGCGAGAAATAATGTTTTATATTGACTTGTAGATGTTTTTTTATAAAAATATTAAAAAATTAAAAGCTATCGTAAATATTAAGACAGATATTGCATTTGTCTAGGCGTCATTACAATGAACACGAATTTTGGCTGATTTTATGATCATACTGAGTTGAATAGGGAATTATGATTTAGTTTAATCAGTTAAAAAATGACTTGCCTGTTTTTTTTATTAGTTATAAACAGAGAAACCCATTGCCTCTAATCTAACTTTTTGCAAACAAATATGAAAAGTTTTGATGTTTACCGCTTTTAGTCAGAATTTAGGAAACAAAACTCGAACAAATGTCTGAAAGTCTGGTCTATAATTTGTTTTTATATCATTTGTAAAAAAAAGTTGAAGTGTTGCTTAGGCACGAGCTTAGATAGAAATCCGTTTAGTGGAAATGTCTATATGACATTTATCGAAGTAATACTGTATTCGTATTTTATTTTTATTGTATTCGTATTTGTTTTGTGTTGAATTTCTTTATAGGAAAAATGTTGCAATGTGGGTATCCAAAGCCCAACAGGCTGACAGACAGATACAAGAATGGTTTTAAGATTTTAACGTTAATTATTAAGTAATGGTGATATGTAATTTGTCAATTAAAAATGTGGATAGGTTATTAAAAATGAAGTATTATTAAGCAACTTTAAGTAAATTTAAAGTGGCGTTAGTGTGCAATGGCAGTTACGATTTTTGTATTTATCATACTTGAGCATTTTTTTTTAGGTAATTTAGTTTAGAAAACCAAAGGGTGCAAGATTAAGACTAAGGGCAAGATTGATTTTGCTGATGGATAGTTCAAGATGTCTAGCAGACATAAGAGTACAATTTTTAGTTCCTCTCATCAGTTCTAGGTCTTGTATACTGGAGTTACTTATGAAAAACGAAATTTTTTCCCACATTCAAGCATTTCCTCTAATAATTTAGACTTGAATTTTTGGACGATGTTTTCTTACATTAAAACACACCTGGACGTAAAACTTAATTTATTGGGGAACATTTTCCTTACTGTAAATTACTTTTTGAATTTCCGAAAAATTGTTGGCCTCTATGACTAAGAGTTACTCTATCACACAACGAAATATTTTTTCAGCTTTTAGCAAGTCCTATTGTTTGTACCTTTTCAGACTTTTTGGAATAACAGATTAAAAATTACGGCAAAGGCAAGCTATTCACTTAGCTATGTGCTTTGCAAACGAGGTCTAAAAATGAAAGATGGTTCATTTTCCAATATGGGATTTTAAGAAATTAAGCAAAATTGTTTTGCTGTGAATTAGTTGATACCTCTATCATGTACATACAAATTTTAATCTTCAACGACCGAAAGATGTTAGGAATTACCAAGGCTTAGACGGATGGAGAAGAGGATCAGACAGATAGACAAATCTGAGAAAGCATTCCGAGATGTTTCCTTGGAACTCTAACATAAGAAGTATCAAATACTATCGTCATGGAGAAATTTTCCTGCACTTAAACAGAAAGTTGTCTTTCAACAAGGCATATCTGATTAATAGATTTAAAACCAATGCAGGTACTTGTAATGAATTCAAATACGAAGGAAAATAAATTTGATTTGCAATTGTGAATGGAAACAGAAAGGCGAGTAATTTTTTTTTCTAAATTCATTAAATGATTTTCAAAAAACCAGAATTCAACCCTGGAATTTTTCTAACCCTAAAACCAACTTCTTAGGCTCTGAGTTATTTTGTCCGGTCCCTAATACATGTAGGCACTAAAATGCTATAAATTACGTGTATACTATAGCCTATAGTGTACAAGAAATGAAATTGTTTTTAAATAATTTCAAGGTATTTAAATTTTTTACAAATTGAGAGTGGCAAATTATGACTCTCTAATTTACTTTACGATTACGCGTTCGGTGCATATAAACATTCTTTATGAGTGGCATACCTACAATCACTTAATACTACTCATTTATTGTTCTGCCTGTTGGCCACGTAGCTAAAAATGTTATTACTTATTGCACATGTTAACGTGTAAATCAATAAAACATTTTTAATCAAATACAGTGCGATTCAAAATATTGCAGTTTTATTATAAACGATATTATGCTACACGTTATAAGAGTACCTTAGTGTAGATAAGAAGAAAGGGGCTATTGAAAATTCCAGAGAAGACTACACTCTCCGTTCACTTTTGGTTCAATAAAATCTTTTCTTAGTATAACTGCGTGGTAATTAGGGTTGCCAACTGTCCCGATTTAATCGGGATGTCCCAATTTTAGGCCTATATGTCGCGCGTCCCGACGACAGTAGTGGTGGGACGCTAATTGTCCCGGTTTTTAACATCTACAATTTTTTTACTTTTTTAATCCCGGCAGTCTCGCTATTGCTGTTTTCAAATTACCGCGCTTGTATATCTTGTCGTCGTCCGACCAAGAGAGTAAGTATCCCTCCAAAAATAGTCAAAATCCTTCCAAAAAAAATATTTTAGGTAGAAAAAACCTCCAAAAAATGAAATAAATTATTTAACGTACATGAATTACACAAGTGCCATCCGAGTAGCCCAAAAATTGCCAATAGCTAAGGCTGACAACGTTTTGAAAAATGTCTTTCTTAAAAAAAAAAAAATACAGTTCACAGTAAAAAAAAAATTAATAATAATAATTTCTCGCAAAATAAAATAGTATTTTAAAAATAATATTATTTTTAAGAAATGGTTTATTGTATTTTTTAAAGGATAAAAACGTTGTCTTAAAATACGACAGAACGCATTAAAATTTTAATGGTTGATTTTAAACTGATTATTGAGTAAGAATGATAAATATATTTTAAGTATTGTATGTACCTAGTGAATAGTTTTGTGCATTGTTTAAAGTTCTAGTGGAAATTTTGACCTTTTGTTTATTAATGATTAAAAACGTTTTTTTTTTTAACAGTGCCGATTTTATATTTCCCATCTCGATTTTTTTTTTCATTAAATCCCGAAATATTTATTGGAAGAGTTGGCGACCCTAGTGGTAATGCAGTGGAGTAGGACGAAAAAAGTAGTCACACTATTGTCATTCAACGTCTGATCTCGCTCCAGTTGGTACAATATTTTCTGAGATGTATCAACTACCGGCACCAGACTGCGATCGGAATCGTTACTTGAATCGTAACAATGATACGAATATACGTACCTACTGTTTCTTCTGTAAGAATATTTTATCGGATCTAGAATGAACCGACTGCGTACCGAAAGCGACTTATGGATACAGGTATGGAACGGGCCTTATGCATACAGGTTTTATAAAATTGTTTACCTTCAACAAAAACACTTATTATTAGACAAAATATAAGTTTTAAGGAACGAAAGTAAATTTGTACACTAGGATCACTATTCAAAATTTGGCTATTGCTTTCAAAATGCCTGCGAATAGTATCAACTTTTCACTACAGTAAAATCTCTCAATAATGTCGTTTCCCTACACCTAATTTTAAAACGTTTAAACAAATTTTTCGAGTGAAATTTCGAATCACTCCATTTGACTAATTCCGCTTTCAGTCAAATACTATAAAACTTACAATTAGACAGTTTTTTGTTAGTCACTGGCATTATTCAGAAAAAGTAAAATGAAATGTGATAAGTAAAACATGAAGCTAGAATAGTAGTTTAGCTTTCGCCAAGAATTTTTAGTCGCTACTGGACAAATTTGGTATTGTTGAGAGTTTCTACTGTATTAGTGCTTTCAGTAATATGAATTTTTATAACTGGAATAATAACAACTTTTGATTTACTACCAGAAAACTAAATAAACAAGAACAAATTCTAAGGTTATTCGATTCCGATAATCCTGGGCAACAAAAAAAATTCTTTTTTTGTTCCAAAGGTTTTAGTGCCTGTTCTGAGGTAGTTCTGTTCTTAGAGTATTTTATACGCTGAATCAAAAAATGAAAACAGTTTTTTCCCATCACGCAAGGTTTTCTTGTGACAGTCCAATAAATATATTACAATTAATACAAATTTACTTCAATACGGATCCAGGCTTGGTACATTAAAAGATAGTTGCAAACGATTTTTTTGAATATTTGGCTTCTGGTACATCTCTTTTAAGGGTCCAGCAGTAGCTAGTCAGCATACTTGCGTTCCATTTTCCCTGGTACCTTTTTCCATACCTGAAATAACTGGATGAAACCGTTTTCCCTGTTCACTACTTATACACTTATACACTTAGATTTTGTGGAAACGAAGGAACTGGATTTTGAGTGACATATTGCAACCCAAATCACTGTATGCTTTCAGTAGATAGTCCACATATTTCTTTTAGTCGGGTTTCTGCCGTCGTAATAAATATTTAGCCACATTTTTTAAACAGATCCAGGCTTTTTTTCTAAGTCATTACGCCTGCTTTCGAAATTATCATATTTTATCAATTCTTTTATCTGTGGGCCTACAAAGATGCCTTCTTTGATTTTAGCATCACTAAGTTTGGGAAACTTCCCTTTTAAATATAAAAACCTTGTCCGTTCTTGTCCATAGCTTTCATTCTTGTCCAAATTGAGTAGTGCCTATATACTAGAGGAGTGGCGAGCATGCATAGGAACTGGCACACTGACTGGTGGGTCAAGGGTTCGAATTTCGCGGGCGGCTATGCTTGTGAAGATTTCCTAGTTTTCCTTCACAACTCCAGATGAATATCGGCATACTTCCTTAAGAAGACGGCTGCAGAAGCATACCTGCCAAATCCTAGCCCCGTCACTATTTCCCTCATCCTCTACCCTCATCATAATGCTAGGTAATTGCAATGTGTATAAATAAAGTACAAAAATAATGATGTGGGTGGTGTCTATCTTAGACAAGAATATCTGAAGAACAGACGTTAAACCCCCCTTATTATTATTATTATTATTGTTATTATTGAGTAGCTTCTATAAGAAAAACCTTACGTGATGGGACAATTATGATTAAAAATTTGGATTCTACTCATAAAAATATGTAGGAATATGTGTAAATATTGCATGGGACCAGGGCCAGCTTAGCCAATAGGCCAACCTAGGCCATGGCCTAGGGGCAGCTAGTTTTTAGGGGCGGAAGATTTAAAAAACAGGGCGGCAAAATTTGTAATTAATGTTTTTTTTTTGCTTGTCAGTTATTTCTTAAGAGAAAGTTTGAAGGAAAAATTAAGATTTTCTTCTTTTCAAGGAAAAGGTAGGGGCGGCATTTTTCACGGTGCCTAGGGGTGGCACTCATGGTTAATCCGGCCCTGTATGGGACCAAACATGTGTTGTCCTGTGATCATTTTTAATAACTGGAGTAAAAGAGAAGCATTTGGTTGACTGAGTATATAGGTGTTTATAGTTTAGATTTCCAGATAGAGGTCTCCTGTATACATGGGGAATTCTTTTAGTGGATTTTTTTTTAAATAAAGTATGCTTTATGTTCAGCCATATTAAACGTAACTACAAATGTAATTATGCGCATATTTTCCATTCAATTTTATTGATTTATTATAATTATTAGTCATAATAGCCTAGTAATAATTATATTATTCGTATTTAAAATGAAATTTATTTTATTTTTCTGACAATTTTTGTTTCTCAAAATATTTCTTTCTAGCAGCGTATTACCGTAAATTAGCAATATAATTATACTGCTATGAGCCGTAAAGTCTGTAAAGTATATAACCAGCAAACACATGTATATGTACAGGTAAAAAATATAATGTATGAACGATTATTTTAAAATATGCCGAAGTTTATGATTGCTAAACTGAAAAATGATATTTAATAAATTAATCACCTAAAACAAATTCACAGACTGTGGACTGATTTACGTGTGGACCGTTTTCAGAGCTTTTGGGGGAATAAAAATAATATAACAGTGGCAATTTATTTACAAACTATTTTAGACTTCAAATTAAATAAAAAATACTTCCGATTATTATGATACATAAAAGGTTGACATAAACTAATACTGGAAACATGGAGAATTTGAAAGTGTATTTCGTGTTTGGCTTCGTTTTCTCCCGCTTTCGTGTTGGTTTAAGTCAAACGGTATTCACTGTCTTCTAGGGCAATGTACGAGATTTACATTTTTCCCCAATTCCATGTTGATTGACTTCATTCGCTAACTTATGTTTGTTACAAATTGAATATTTGGCAATTTTTTATGATTTGGTTTTCTACTGTTTAGCCGTCCTATAATTTTTGTCCTGGATTTTTGTCTTAAATACCCCTGTCGCAGCATCCTGCATAACGTAGCGAATTTCAGTTTATAAAAGTTAGTTTTTCTTGGAAACTAGTTGACATAGAATAATAGTTTAAAGACCTTTTTCATGTGATTTTTTCTCCCCTTTACAATGGGGTAAAAAAAATTTCACAAACATTTTTGAATAAAGGAAAATATTGGCATAAAACTAATTTTTTCACGAAAATTGTCCAAAAACCATGTCCCGAGCATCGAATGTGTCTTCCAATATTTTCACCGAATTTCATAAACGTAAAACATTTCGTTCGAGAGTTATTGTTAAGTTATCGACCATAGTCCTAGGCTCAAGTCGCGTCATGACAGTGGCTGTAATAGCTGAATTCCCTT
Organism: Brachynemurus nebulosus; assembly: GCA_035578155.1. Taxonomy (NCBI): domain Eukaryota; kingdom Metazoa; phylum Arthropoda; class Insecta; order Neuroptera; family Myrmeleontidae; genus Brachynemurus; species Brachynemurus nebulosus. The sequence continues at coordinate 41,759,872 of JAPWDM010000001.1, read as the reverse complement.
CTAGAAATTCGTTAAAAATTTTGAGGGATCCATTTTTGGATAAGAGGCAACTATTTATTACTGAGGCTCCTGACGTCTAGTCGTTCCTAAATTATTTTTCTAATGACATTTTAGGATAAAAGAAATATTATTTTTCAAAATTTTTTTAAATAATTTTTTACTGTTATTAAAGTAAAAATTTTAAAATGCAATTAAAAAAAATATAATTTTGGGAAGTCTTGACGTCAGATTTCGATTGTAAATAACTACCATTTAAATAATTAATATTTGAAAGATTTATTTTGTGAAAATCCATATTACAAAATATCGTCATAATTTTCTTTTTCGCTTTTCATTAAATTAGACTGTCCGTTTACGAGCAGGATGAAAACTGGCTCGTAAGAGAACAATCTAATTTAGTGAAAAGCGAAAAAGAAAATTATTCCTATATTTTGGAATTACCTTTTGTCTATTGCCTAAAAATGAGATTTCGCTCAGAAAGGTGCCCCTTAAATGACAGGGGTCCCGGTTGTATACAGTTACCGAATATTTTTGTAACTTTTTTGCGTATAGAGTGAATTTCAGCAATAATTTGAAATGGGTCAATCTCCACAGACTCCCAGTCCGGAGCTGAGTGAATCGAGAGTGTGAACAAATTTATAATCTCTCTTTGAGAGGGCACCGTCGGCACAAAGAATTGAAACAAGTCTACTTGATTCAATAATATTCTCATACATAGGCAGCTTAAAACTTGTTTCGTTTTTAAAAATTTATGAATCATAACAATAATTATGTATATTAATTATACACTTACTGAACTTAAAAAAAAAAACGACAAATATGCATAATAATATCTATAAAATATATACTTGCTTTTTAAACAAAAATAAAATTGAAATGGTTTTTCATAACAAGTATTTAATGTTGAACTGTAATAATTATATATATTCTTCATTGCAATTATAAATTATTTATTATTAATTTATCAGTTTATTATTTTTAATTTTTATTTTTTAACGTTTAACAAAAATAAAATTGCAACTCAATTGATCGCGTTATTTTTATTATATATGTTAATTTAACTGACCTAACCAGTAGCAGTAGTCAATAAAATTTATTTAAGTCTGCATTTTTGTCATGATACTATTTTTGTTATCCAATGGAAATCCATTAATATTTTATTTGTATGTTTTAGTTACTTAAGGGGAGGTCTACTTGAGATTCGATCAAAAAATTTATTTTTTTTGCAGAATTTGATAGCAAATTATGTGTAGAATATGTTCCCAAAGTGATTTTGCTGAAAGTAATTTAAAAAAAAAAAAAAGAAACAAATTATTGCAGATTAACCGAATCCAGTTTTTTATAACGAAGAAAAACTCAAAAACCTAGTTTACGTGATAATGAGTGTTAGAGTTCATTTTAAATAACTTGACTACTTATGTAAATTCAATGGCAATAACGGTCAACCCATTTGAAAAGAACACTACCTATAAAATTTTGAAAATACGCGTATATATATATATATATATATATATATATATATATATATATATATATATATATATATATATATATATATTATAATTCCTCGAAATCATGTTTTTGGAACTGGTTGACACGATAACTCAAAAACTATCAGATGGATCCTTTTTTTATTTTAAAGATAATTCAATTTTCTGGCACTTATACCTAAGTCCGATACACTTTCAATATTTTTTATTTTACTATAAAGAGCAAAAAAAGGCAAAAATTGTAATCAAAAGTTCACACGTCCGCCTTTTTTTTCAGCAATTTATTGAAATTTTTGATATAGGCGCCGGTACTCTACATATATTTTATAAACCTTTTTTGTTTTTTAACTTCCCATTGGAAGTTATTGTAATGGGTCAGATTTTACGAATCGCTAATTTTGACATATCTCTACGTTTCAAGGTCACTAGAATCCGAATCCATCGTTTTTAGCGTGATGTCTGTGTGTGTGTTCGTTAGTTCGTTCGTTCATTCGTTCGCTCGTTCGTGAATTTTTTTTCGTCTCGCATATATCTCGAGAACAAATGATGATATCAACTGGGGATTATTAGATGCGTAATCAAAAAATGAAGACCGGATAAAGTTTTCAGCAAATTCGGATGAGCGGTTTGTTTTTTGTGGTAAAAAAACGGAATTAACTTTATTAACGTAACATAGATTATATGGATTTTTTACCGTAACACTATTATATTATAATGGCCCAAGAACCTTCCTCGATGTTAAAAACGCCAGTAATTTATTATAAAATTTAAAAAAAAAAGAAATAAGAAATTTTTTATTTTAAATATATTTTGTCTTGCATATCTTGAGAACAAATGATGTTATCATTTGTTTGATAAGGGTGAAGCTCCCACCCTTAGATACAGAAGGCGAAGCCCCCGGCATGGTGCAAGGGGTAAAGCCTCTATCAAGGGCCCAGGGGAGGAGTTCCGTGAAATGAAAAAAAAAATTATTTATGTACAGTAGTCTCTAGTCTTTAAGGAAACCCAAGGGGAAGTTGACAGTGTGGATAGACCTGTCCCCCAAACTTTTGATTTTATTGGTTTATTACCGGCGCCGTGATGTCAATGAACAAAGCACATTTTTTCGAATCGTCGCACTGCGCTATCTATAAATTGGGCAATTTTTTATATTTTCCCTTGAAACGATTCTTTTCGTATACTTCAATACTCAATAAATATGTATACAAAATTTAAAATTTATATTTGCTTACGTCTTTGAGAAAAAAATTTTAGAAGCAATTCTTATTACGTTATCAAATTAATTATTAAAAGCATATTAGGTTCTTAAATTTTGCATCGTATTTTTTTCAGCATATTTTAATATAATATAAATGTGTTAGGTTTTATAATAGTCTTTAATGTCATTAAAGCTGCACAGCGAAATGACGTCAAATTGGTGGAAAGGCGATCTCGAAGTAATTTGATCCGCAATTCAGATAATTTTACGCAGGTGAAACTACAAGCCACAGTTAGGGTATTTACAATGAAAAAAATTTTTTAAATCGAAATTGCTACTACTACTTTTACATAGCTAATGGTTTAATCTGACAAATCGTCGACATTAGAGGAACCCTTTTTTAGGGAGAGAGGATAAACTCATTTTCTTATGAAATGTTTAAACGTTGGTAATTGTTGCTTCCATATAATTTCCATCTGTGCGCCACTGAAATGAATAAAATAAATAAATATTATTTATTTATCGTATTTAATTAAATCGAACATTTTGTGAAATATTTAACGTTTTGTTTATTACTGGCGCCATCTGAGCAATCCGTTGTCTATTTTCAAAATAGATGTATGAGTTTTATTATATGGAATAAGAATGTACAATACATACTATGACTAGATAGGTACAGATATACACTTAGTTTTGTGATGTTAATTTATTAATAATATCCCAATGTAATAAAAATGTTTGATCATTAATATTCGTATTAAATTGTATTTGGAAAAAGAAAAACCGTAGTATGTATAAAATGAAATATTATTTATATGGAAGATAAAAATAATTTAAATAAATGAATTATGAATTATAAAAAAAAAATAAGAATTTTATATCTCTTTTTGATGTTTCACTACCAAAAAAAAGAAAAAAACGCTAATGTACAAACTTTTCTAAATATCATTTTAATATAAATTATTGCTCTTTTGCTTCCCTCCTCCCCCTCCCTGCTAGTTTTTATTAACTTACTTTTAATGCTGCGATTACACGGTAGAATATTTTCAGAAAAAATCAGAGAAAAATTAAAAAACTTTCTAGTCTTATAAATCAGACGCAAGATAATTTTCTTCACCATTTAAATAAACCTTTTGCACTCGAACCATTTTTAGTATGGGTACTCAGCTACTCGACAGTAGTTTTAAAACGCTGCAAATACTATTGTATTAGGAGAACATAATACCCATAATACAATATATCTATTAGTTAATTTTAGTAGTATGTATCACAATGTATTGTAGCAAGACGTCGCGTCGTTGTGTTGTATCATGTTTTCCTAATATAATAATTTTCAAATAATTGAAGAAGGCTGGAGAAACCGAGCGAAGTGGAATCAAAAACGTGTTCACTATCATCGATATAGGGTGGTGATATCGCTCCGATAAAATATTATCTCAGTGGTCCCATTGTTATTGGAGCGGTATTGAAGCAAGAGCGAACCATGACTGATATCGGACCGATATCAGAGCGATGATGTGATTACGCTCATTATTTATTATTTAAGAGTATTTTATGGAACCGGGAGCGGAGTGATATCGTACTGAGAGAGGAGCGTTAATGTAAGTCGGGCCTTAGGTCCCCTAGCGTGTTGTAAATAATAAAATACGTACCTATTGTTTATGGCGCTGCTGCGGCGCCTAACGAGTGGAATTAATATTTATTGTGTCGCCGTGGCGGCGCCCATCGAGTGCAAAGGGTTAAATTAAAATTTTCCGTGAATATTTTTAGAAAATGTATTAACATCTTGGCGGTCATAACCTATAATGACAAAACGCCCAATTGGTACACTATTTTGACAACTAATACAGTTTACCTATATAGAATTATTGACGTCCTACGACGTGATGTATGAGCTAGTAAGGTTTCACTTGACGTCAATGATCGCCAAGGTGTTAATGTATAGGTTTTATGTATTTTCTTTATTTCCATGACAAAGTGGAATGGGAACATGTTCCGAGAAATTCTATGTTATTAAAATTAATTCATACCAAAACAAAATCGGTTATTATATTGACCGATGAGATTTTAAACCGAAAATGTAACTGGAAATTGAGAAATAGTATATTATTCAATGATCGGGTAATGATAGCTATTACCCATGAGGCCATGAAGATGAAATTACGACACGAGTGGTATTTACGAGGCGAGTGTCGTAATTCATTTGGATGGCTAATACTCGTAACTATTACATACAAGTGGAATACTATACTTTTTCTACAACTTTTTTCCTTTTTTATTTAAATCAGTCCCATACCACTCTCCATAAATCGGTTATGAAAAGGTATACCGTTTACTGTTGCCGCTGTACAATAACCCACAAGATGGTGTTAATGGAATTTCTTCAATAGGATTAGAAGAAAAATGTTACCAGCATATTCCGATTGCGAGAGTCGAAATTAGATCTACCAGAATAAGTATCTTCAATACGCCTCACCACATCGCTGGTTCGTCCTCCATGAAGTATTATTTTGTGATTTGAACTGATTTCCTGTTTTGGACTAAGAAATTATACTGTGTTGGTATTCACAGCGTCGATGATATTTTTTAAAATTTTGAAGAAATTTAATCGTGCTATTTGAATCATAATCTGGTATAGAAAACAACCGATTACAAACAGCATTTGCTGTACGTTCTTACAATTAGATGTATGTAATATTTTGTTACGTTTTTTTGCAATGCTCTCTTATTCTATTCGCTTTAACCAACCTACGCGAGTCACTTACTTTTGTTGTCTTGCTAAGGATACACAAAAACAAAAAAATTAAACCTCACGTACTACTTTTATTGACTTTATTGTCATCCAAATATATAACAATACAGATATAACTCATTTTTGTAATTGTATTATAATGGTATTAATAATTGTATTAGGATCCATGAAGTAAACCTAAAACAAAAAAAAAAAAGTATTAAGAAAAAAAAAAAAACTGTAAAACAAATAAACATTGCAGTGTCAGTAAAGTGTCAGTTAGGTTATCATCCCAAAGTGACAGTTAGTTTTTTAGTGTCAAAAAGGAAGATACAGATGGTAACACTGACAGACATGAGGTTAGAGGAACTTGAGGATGTGAAAAAAAAGGAGGGGGTGACTTCACGGATTCGACGAGGTTCGAAAAAAAGAAGAGAGGAAAAGAAGGGTCTTTTTGGATTTGGTCGCTGGTTAAGTGAGGACGAGAGAAAGAGCGTGGACAATTCGTGATAACCATTGTTGGAAATTTGAGTGTGGAACGGTTACAGTTATAAAGCTAATTCAATACTTGTTAATAAAAAAAAAAAAAATTTGATTGCAATTGAATTCAAAAAAAAAGTAATTTATTTTCACACGTTCCTGCATTGTCCACTCAGTAAGAAGGATACTGATATTACGGCGGCGAGCTACTCATGAAATATTGAGGATTCCGGCACTTAATTTTGGAGGCCACGTGGCGACTGGTCGGTGGTCAGTGGAGTACCGAAAATTCCGGAAATTTGATTGTTTGCTGGTGCTGCTAGCGAGTTGGATCGTCTGAATAAATTTTTGGTAGAGGCTGCTGCAAGAATGTTTACGGATGGTGATTTTCCTGGTGCGACTTTATCCGCTCCTTCAGTATAGTTCCACTACAAAAGGACTGAGTTAAATTAAACGTGGTGGTAATTATGAACTTTTGTTGTAAACGGACCGTAAATCTTTAGCCATCTATGGTATATACTGTAATTGTTATATGTAGTTTTAGTGTACATGGAATTCTAATAAGCTTCCTGTAAGGGTTAAACTTGCAATTAGTCAATTGACAAGTGTCAAAATAGTTCACAATTCATGCTGCATACCTTAATTGTCGTTTAGATATATCGTTTATTCGAATTCCATCAATTTTAGTTAGTTTCTTTTCTAGTGTAGGTTAACCTTTTAACACATAAGTTTAGTTTTTACAAAATCTTCACTACTGCCGGCTGTGCTTATCTTTTAATATCGATTGCTATAATAAACCAGTAAAAAAAAAATATTTTAATGTATAATCACTTAGATTTTTACGACAAAGAAAACACTGTTGATTATTTTGTTTCCAGTCGTCGAAACGTCACAATTAATTTGACAGTTCTATGGTGTTGACCCACTGAACAGAGGAGTTGGTTCGCCTGGGAACGAGTGTGTGCAACAAACGTAACGTTCCGTGTCAGTTGAATTTGGGTAAAAAAAAATTTTTTTTGTGAAACGTTAGATTCCATTTCCAATCACCATTGTTTTCTTTGTGGCGCTCATATAAAGAATATAAATTAAAAAGAACCACTTTATAATTCTTGAAAACTTAACCACTAATATCAATTAGGCAATTAACAAATTCTATACTTACAATCTTTTTATTCGCATTGTTTAAACAGCTATATCTGTAATGTTGCATAAATAATAACAGCTATCTATGGTATATAACTTAATTACATTTATTTTCTTTTTTTTTTTTTTGCTCATGTTTTCTTTACAGAGAAGTGATAAGTAGTATAGTAACTTCTACTGCTGGACAGGAAGTAAGTGACACCTTTTCTTCTTTTCAGTATTTTGAGGCTGTGAAAAATACTGTGGCGCCCTGTTAGTTATAATTAGTTCTTAATTTTTTTGTTGTTAGTTTTTTTTTTTTTGTTTGTTCTCTCCATGAGGATTTAACCCTAACCCCCCCAGCCTACGTGCTAGCCGGAGCAATTCAGGTGGTGTATGGCCTTTGGATACGATAAGGCGTAACACATTTTGGCGCCCAACGTGGGGCCTAGATTGCAGCAGTTAGGGAATTAATTGTTGTACTTACTGGAACTAGTCAGATTAAGTGTTAGGTATTAAAATTGGTTGTGGTTAGGAATTTAGTTAGGAACTATGGATATTAATCGTCTTTCGAAGGACGAATTGACTTACGAACTCCTCATACGAGGCGTACGTGATATTGAAAGTGTTGAGCGGATGAGGAAGTGTTTTAGAGAACTGTATAAGGCCGAAAGACGTGGTTGTAACACCAACGTTCCGGGTTTATCTGGTTTGTTAGATATGAATAGCGAGGTAGAAATATGCAAGGGAAAAATTAAAGAATTAACGACCGGAGTTCAGGGATTTTGCGGGTCTCGGATGGATGGGTCGTACAAGGCGCTCGAAACTAAACTATTACATGTGTTAGGCCGACTAGGGCACATTGATACTACCGTAATTGAGGACGCTTCTATTATCTCGCAGTTAGTTATCGAAGTTTCGGAACTGCTTGATATTTTAGAACAAAAGGGGTCTCCCAGTAGCGCTGGGCTCGAGGTGGAGAGTCAACGGTCACGACGTGGTTCGGTTACTGTTCAGGACGGGCCATCGGGAGTCAACATAAATGCTCCGGAGCCAGGTACTAGCTATCAACCAATGCCCCCACCCCCAGAAATAGAACTCTACGAACCCCGCTGTTGTCATCATGAACAGCAATTTCAGGGTCGGTACCATAAAATCTTTAAGTGGAACTTAAAATTTAACGGTGAGTCCCCAGAAATGAGCGTTATGGCTTTTCTTGAAAGGGTTGAAGAACTAGCCGTTGCCAGGGGTGTATCTGAAGGGGAGTTATTCCAATCTTCCCTTGACCTCTTCGAGGGAAAAGCCTTGGTGTGGCTTCGAGCTATCCGCGAGTCGATTCATTCTTGGAAGGAATTGAGGGCTCTTCTTTGCCGTGATTTCCTTTCGCCTGATTATGACGACGAGCTTTGGCAAGAGATTCGCGAACGTAAGCAGGACCCTAATGAAAGCGCGGTTTTATTCTTCGCCAGCATGCAGAATCTTTTCCGCCGACTTAGTGAACCCCCTAGTGAAAACACTAAACTTAAAATCCTACGACAAAACATTCTTAGTGAATATATCGATCGGCTTGCCCTATACGAACCCAAAACAGTTAGTGAATTGCTTAACTTATGCGTACGGTTGGAACATGCACTTACTAAAAGTGGCAAACTTTCACGCGGAAATTACCCTCCCACCGGAAAACTAGAACCTGATCTCGCGTATTATAACCGAGACTCCTCTGTCTCGGTGTCTGCTCTGAAATGTTGGAACTGTGAAGAGATGGGTCATGTCTTTTCCTCGTGCCGTAAGCCTAGACGGAAATTCTGTTTCAACTGTGGCCGTGTTGGTGTTCTCAAGGCACAGTGCCCATGTCAGTCGGGAAACGAACCTTCAGGACTTGCATCTTTAGAGGCAAGCCAGGTCCTGGGAAACTAGAGAGTAAGAGACTTGTCTCCAAGGGAACCGATTGGTCGAACTGGCTTCATCATGTTCGAACGTTCATGAGAACGACGCAAGTCTCACCTTGCCTGGTCAACCGGGGTGTAGACAACCGCCCTTATGTGCGTTGCCTTGTGGGTTCCGAACCGGTACTAGCTCTGATCGATTCCGGGGCCAACCGATGCATCATTGGTAACTCCTTATGGTCTCGACTAAACGGGAAATTTCGTACCTCGGCCGTCGAATGGAATGTAACCACCGGGGATGGTAAACCCATCGCGGTAAATGGCTCCGTTACTCTTCCTATTGTCCTGGGTCCATATTCCGGCCCGTTTACCGCCCTTGTTGTACCTGATATCGTACACGAACTGATCATCGGGGTGGATTTTCTTAAGTTACACGGTATCAACATCAACTTCCTTCGCAACTCTATGGATTTTGTAGGAACAGGTGCTGAGGTACAAACCGTATCTATTTCCGACCGAGTTCCGCTTACGCAAGAGGAGACCTTCCAACTACAGCTGGTGATCGAAGAATTTCGTCGGTTGGACCAGGGTCAATTGGGACGTACCCAGCTGGTGAAATATCACATTGATACTGGGGATGCTAAACCCTTCAAACAACGCCACTATCCCTTACCGCCCGCTATTGCGGCCAAAGTTAAGGAAGAACTGGATAACATGTTGGCCCTTGGGGTGATAGAACCTTCGGTCAGCCCTTGGAGTTCTAACCTAGTTATCGTAAAAAAAACTAATGGGGACCTACGTCTCTGTTTCGACGGTAGACCCCTAAACTCAGTAACTAAAAGGGATGCTTACCCGTTGCCTTTTGTCTCGCGTATTTTAGACCATCTTCGTGACGCCCGATATATCAGCAGCATCGACTTAAGGAAGGCTTTCTGGCAACTGCCACTGGAGGAGGGATCCAAGGAGAAAACCGCATTCACGGTACCGGGACGTGGACTGTTCCAGTATACAGTCGTACCGTTTGGCCTCTGTAACGCTCCGCAAATGTTACAGCGGCTTATGGATCGCTTGTTCCCTGGCGAAGACAATATATTCTGTTACCTTGATGATATCGTCATCGTCAATAAGACTTTTAGTGAACATATGGATGCTCTTCGTAAGGTCTCCGCACGGTTGAAGGAAGCAGGACTTACTGTTAATATGGACAAATGCCAATTCTGCCGCCGTCAGTTGAAGTACTTGGGGTACATAGTAGATGAGAAAGGGCTTCATACTGACGACGAACATATTGCCGCCATTCGTGATTACCCCCTACCAACTAATTCGACCGAACTACGTCGATTCTTGGGTATGTGCTCTTGGTTCCGCCGGTTCATTCAGGACTATGCCACCATCGCTGGTCCCTTGAATCAATTACTTTCAGGGCTTAAAAAACGGAAGGGAGCCAAAATAGCGTGGAACGATGGGGCCAACGCCGCCTTTTTCGAACTTAAAAGTCGACTCTGTAAGGCCCCAGTACTCCGGTGCCCGGACTTTGAGAAGGATTTTGTGGTCCATACCGATGCTTCAAACTACGGCCTTGGTGCTGTCCTTACCCAAAGGGACGAAAATGGCGAATACGTGGTAGCGTACGCTAGCCGCTCACTCTCTAAACAAGAAAAAAAATACAGCACGACTGAAAAAGAGTGCTTAGCCGTTATTTTCGGGGTCGAAAAATTTCGTTCTTACTTGGAAGGATTAAAGTTTACCGTTGTTACCGATCATTACTCACTGTTATGGCTGAACCGGCTGAAGGATCCTATAGGTAGGTTAGCTCGTTGGGCCGTCCGGTTACAACAGTTTGACTTCGACCTAGTGCACCGTAAGGGTAAGGAACACGAAACTCCCGACGCGTTATCGCGTGCGTGTGCCGAAGTTTCGACTCTACAAATACAGGCTACGGACACGGACCGTTGGTACCATAAAATGGTTGAAAATGTCCAGGCTAACCCCACCAACTACCCTAACTGGAGGCTTTCCAATGGTAGATTGTTCAAACATGTCGATGACCGATTTAGTGCTGACCCAGATTGGGCCTGGAAACTGGTAGTTCCGAAAAGCTGTCGAGCAGCAGTACTCAAGGAATGCCATGATTCACCACTTGCCAGCCACTTTGGTTTCTTTAAAACCCTCCGTCGTGCCACGCAACGATATTACTGGCCTCAAATGCGCAGTGATATCCGTAAGCATATTGCACGATGTTCCACTTGTCTGGCCTATAAATCTCCTAAGCGGCCCGCTATGGGATTCATGGGACACTTCCGAGCTGTCGAAAGACCCTGGCAGGTAATCTCATCCGACTTATTGGGACCCTACCCCCGTACCGGTCGGGGACATACCTTCATCTTAGTTGTTTGTGACTGGTTGACTAAGTATGTATTGACTTTTCCCCTTCGGTCAGCTACCGCGGCTAACATCGTCCGGATTTTAGAGGAAGAGGTTTTCCTTAAATATGGAGTACCGCAGACCGTCGTATGTGACAACGGGAAGCAGTACGTTAGTTCAGCCTTTCAAAAATTACAAAATGAGTACAAAATCCCTAATATCTGGTATAATGCCCTATATACTCCGCAGGTAAACCCTACGGAACGTACGAACCAAGTGATTGTGACGGCACTGGCGTCCTATGTTGGCGAGAATCATCAAAAGTGGGATTTAGAGCTCGCCAAAATTTCCTGCGCTATAAGAACCGCGGTTCATGAAGTTACCGGATATACACCGTATTTTTTAAATTACGGCCGAGAAATGGTCACTAGCGGGGACGATTATGGGGAAACTCCGACTGATCAGGCGTATATCGGTCGATCTGATCGTGAAAGCCTCTTGTCTAAACTAGAGGCCTTGAAGGACATTTTTCCTGAGGTTGTTGCTAAAATGAGAACCGCACACGCAAGCAGTGCACAAAGATATAATCTACGTAAGCGGCCCGGTACTCTCTCCGTTGGGCAAACTGTTTGGAAACGCAATTTCACACTTTCTAATGCCTCGCGCAAGTATATCGCAAAGCTAGCCCCTAAATACATTAAATGCCGAGTCGTTCGTCGTATTTCGGATCTAACCTATGAATTAGCTGACTTTGCCACCGGTCGTATTTTAGGGAAATACCATCTAAAGGATATTAAAGTACACCCCATGGACCCGGTCGGTTAAAGCTCTTCTGGTTGGGGGGGTGTGTTACGTTTTTTTGCAATGCTCTCTTATTCTATTCGCTTTAACCAACCTACGCGAGTCACTTACTTTTGTTGTCTTGCTAAGGATACACAAAAACAAAAAAATTAAACCTCACGTACTACTTTTATTGACTTTATTGTCATCCAAATATATAACAATACAGATATAACTCATTTTTGTAATTGTATTATAATGGTATTAATAATTGTATTAGGATCCATGAAGTAAACCTAAAACAAAAAAAAAAAAGTATTAAGAAAAAAAAAAAAACTGTAAAACAAATAAACATTGCAGTGTCAGTAAAGTGTCAGTTAGGTTATCATCCCAAAGTGACAGTTAGTTTTTTAGTGTCAAAAAGGAAGATACAGATGGTAACACTGACAGACATGAGGTTAGAGGAACTTGAGGATGTGAAAAAAAAGGAGGGGGTGACTTCACGGATTCGACGAGGTTCGAAAAAAAGAAGAGAGGAAAAGAAGGGTCTTTTTGGATTTGGTCGCTGGTTAAGTGAGGACGAGAGAAAGAGCGTGGACAATTCGTGATAACCATTGTTGGAAATTTGAGTGTGGAACGGTTACAGTTATAAAGCTAATTCAATACTTGTTAATAAAAAAAAAAAAAATTTGATTGCAATTGAATTCAAAAAAAAAGTAATTTATTTTCACACGTTCCTGCATTGTCCACTCAGTAAGAAGGATACTGATATTACGGCGGCGAGCTACTCATGAAATATTGAGGATTCCGGCACTTAATTTTGGAGGCCACGTGGCGACTGGTCGGTGGTCAGTGGAGTACCGAAAATTCCGGAAATTTGATTGTTTGCTGGTGCTGCTAGCGAGTTGGATCGTCTGAATAAATTTTTGGTAGAGGCTGCTGCAAGAATGTTTACGGATGGTGATTTTCCTGGTGCGACTTTATCCGCTCCTTCAGTATAGTTCCACTACAAAAGGACTGAGTTAAATTAAACGTGGTGGTAATTATGAACTTTTGTTGTAAACGGACCGTAAATCTTTAGCCATCTATGGTATATACTGTAATTGTTATATGTAGTTTTAGTGTACATGGAATTCTAATAAGCTTCCTGTAAGGGTTAAACTTGCAATTAGTCAATTGACAAGTGTCAAAATAGTTCACAATTCATGCTGCATACCTTAATTGTCGTTTAGATATATCGTTTATTCGAATTCCATCAATTTTAGTTAGTTTCTTTTCTAGTGTAGGTTAACCTTTTAACACATAAGTTTAGTTTTTACAAAATCTTCACTACTGCCGGCTGTGCTTATCTTTTAATATCGATTGCTATAATAAACCAGTAAAAAAAATATATTTTAATGTATAATCACTTAGATTTTTACGACAAAGAAAACACTGTTGATTATTTTGTTTCCAGTCGTCGAAACGTCACAATTAATTTGACAGTTCTATGGTGTTGACCCACTGAACAGAGGAGTTGGTTCGCCTGGGAACGAGTGTGTGCAACAAACGTAACGTTCCGTGTCAGTTGAATTTGGGTAAAAAAAAATTTTTTTTGTGAAACGTTAGATTCCATTTCCAATCACCATTGTTTTCTTTGTGGCGCTCATATAAAGAATATAAATTAAAAAGAACCACTTTATAATTCTTGAAAACTTAACCACTAATATCAATTAGGCAATTAACAAATTCTATACTTACAATCTTTTTATTCGCATTGTTTAAACAGCTATATCTGTAATGTTGCATAAATAATAACTATCTATGGTATATAACTTAATTACATTTATTTTCTTTTTTTTTTTTTTGCTCATGTTTTCTTTACAGAGAAGTGATAAGTAGTATAGTAACTTCTACTGCTGGACAGGAAGTAAGTGACACCTTTTCTTCTTTTCAGTATTTTGAGGCTGTGAAAAATACTGTGGCGCCCTGTTAGTTATAATTAGTTCTTAATTTTTTTGTTGTTAGTTTTTTTTTTTTTGTTTGTTCTCTCCATGAGGATTTAACCCTAACCCCCCCAGCCTACGTGCTAGCCGGAGCAATTCAGGTGGTGTATGGCCTTTGGATACGATAAGGCGTAACAATTTAAAAACGTTAAATTATATATTTAGACGTCTCGAATAGAAAATAGCGTTTAAACAGGAATTCCATTTATGTTCAATAATAGTAATTGCGGATTTGGTTGGGTATGAAAAATATAAAAATTTATCATTTTTGTGTCCTTTCCGAATCAATAGTATCTTTAATCGTTATTCATTATGTATCAATAAATACACAGATGTCGGAAGAAATACTAGCAATTTATTATTAGTTTTATCATGTTTACAAAGTATGTAATGACTTGCTATTAAGAAAAAGTTACAATGATGGTAAATAATAGGAATTATAAGGAAAACGAAATTTTAAAGAGAATAAAAATTGTTTTTAGTTAATAATCCGATCAATTTAGCCCTAAAAGTAGTAGCAAAGATACAAAAATTAGGGGACAGCTGAAAATTGGTACGAATGTTCGGAACACCATTATAAATAGGCGTTGAAAAGTCCTCATCGATCCTGTACGTGGAAAATATTTTATTCAAAGTCAAAAGTGTCAAAAATGGGTTTTTTGCATTTTTTTAGCAAAACGGTGAGTTTTATCATATAATTAGGTGGGACAATCTATAAAAAATATCTCAATACTTTTTTTCCGAAGAGCCACCGTTTCTGAGATATAACTATTATAAAAAATCTCCCACCTGCGTCGGAAAAACTCCTCAACACAATTTTTTTTAATTGTAAAAACGGATGTAATGCAAAATGTTGCTGCAAAAAAGTCGGATTGTTTTGTTCTCTTGCATGTACTAGTTGTCAAGGCCAGTCGTGCTCTAATGTTGAATCATCAACAGAAGAGGATTCGTATGATACCAATGAGGAGACATGTGATGCATCGCTATTGAGACAATTTATTTGCACCCAACAAGAAGAACAAGAAGGAGAAGCACACGAAGAAGAGGAAGCTGAAATATTAGACGATTATGAATCTGACGAATAATTTCCCTCACTTTTTTATATCTATACCGCTTTCATCATTCCCAATAACAATATTTTTTTTATTATTCAATAGTTTTCAATTAAACAGGATCACCATAGACCGTGGAATAGGCGTACCGGGGAAATTGTTTAAAAAAAACTCGCAATGTACACTACCTCACAGGTGGTGTGGAAACGTGTGCACATTATGAAACGGTGCCTCTTAGGAAAAAAGTATTCAGGCATTTTTTACAGATAATTATATGATCTACAATTTTTTTCTGACCTAATTTTATGATAAAATTTACCGTTTTGCTGAAAAACGCGAAAAACCCATTTTTGACACCTTTGATCTTGAATAAAATTTTTTCCACGTACAGTATCGATGAGGACTTTTCAACACTTATTTATAATGATGTTCCGAACATTCATACCAATTTTCAGTTCTCCCCTAATTTTTGTACCCTTGCATGTTTAAATTGACCGGTGTATAAGAAAGATGTTTGTTTTATGTCTGTTTTAGGTTTTGGGTTTTTTTGCACACAAATGAAATATAGGTCAAACGAAAGGCCCTGAATCATTAATCAAAAGTGTTAATGGACAATTATTATTAGGATGACGGCGAAGGGCTCTACAGACGGATTTATGTTAGCTTTATCTTGTTATTTATAATGAGTTAAATGGATCACCTGCTCTAATACCATCTTTGGATCCAGTTATAACTCTTTTAGTTGGGACTTTTATATACATTAATTCTATCATACATTTATCTGTAAATAAGGCACCTTTACATGATGATGATGGTAAGATAAGACAAATAAATACATTTCGTTTCGGCAAGTTCTTTAGGTTAACACTAAATACCACCGTATCATGTCAACTAATAGAGGTGGTACTCTCCTGTAGCGGAACCCTCCTATGGTGCTATATCTGGCGAGATAATACTATACAGAGTATAAACACCTCTCAGTCAATACAGATTAATAATTACAAAAATACCCTTTTCGGAATCCACTGCCCTTGAACAGTGGATTGTTGTGTTCTCATATTTATTGTTTTGTGGCAATGGAAAATATTTTACAACTCTTCTCTAGGGCCATGGAGACAAATGGTACGCGTCAGGGATAAATTAGATTTATCAAAAATTTTTTCCCAGAAATATAGGTAAGCAAAAAAAGATAATTTTACCAGGCCGTTTTTGCTAAAAAATATAAGTGATGAGCAAAAAAAACTTACCATCGTTCCCCGGGCTCTTTTTTCAAGCCTCCCCATCCATGTGGGGGTTGCCTTCTTGTTTAAAACTATAGTTACTAGTGCAGCTGAAATCATTGATAGTAGTGACTGAATGAAACCTACCTATCTGGCAATTAGTGATGAGCAAATGCAAGACCAATACCAAGACTTGGCAGTCTTGGTCTTGGTCTTGTTCTTGCATTAAGAATCTTGGTCTTGGTCTTGTAAAATGCAGTCTGGGTATTGGTCTTGGACTTGGTATTGCTAAAGAATCTTGCACTTTCTTGCATTTTTTATTAGCGATTTTTTTCCTTCTAAAATCAGTATTTTCTCTCTTTACGGTATTAATTATACTTCTAAACTATTTAAATAACTTAGCAAGAGTCTTGCTTTTTTCTTGCTATGGTCTTGGTCTTGCTCATTTGAGTCTTGGTATTGGTCTTGCAGCCATACTTATAATCTTGGTCTTGGTCTTTCATAGTCTTGGTTATGCATAGTCTTGGTCTTGGTCTTGCACGACCAAGACAAATTTTGCTCATCACTACTGGCAATTGATATGAGTTGTACTATAGCGTCATTTTGAAAATTTTTCATATTACAAATTTTAATATCTACACATAATCTTTTGAATTTGACTGTTTCATTATTGTATGGAAGAATCCAGTTTGAGCAAACTCCATTAACTTTTGGATTGTGTGATGAATAATCGCACATTGTCTTCTTTCAATGGTAGACAGGAAATTTTTCTCTACATGAAGATTTTTTATAAAGCATATTTTATTTCATTTTCGGATTACCTTTATATTTTGTGAAAGATCGCTAAATTTCGCAATTATCAGTTTGACTAATACATTGTGTACCTATATGACGTCGATATGAATAAAATATATTTACAATTTTTATATATTATAATAAACTACATAAGCTATATACATATGTGTATATATGTTCATATTATGTAGTACATATATATAAAGAATATTATTTATAAATTTTAATGTTTTGTGTCCGCGGAGTTACAAGGGTGTAATTAATTTGAAATTGAATCACAACATGACTGCGCGCTACAATCGCATTACATACATTGTATACATACGTAGAACGTACGTACATATATATATATATATATATATATATATATATATATATATATATATATATATATATATATATATATTTATATATACAACGTATTATACAGAATGTTCCAGAAAAAAATAAGTATAAATTTTCGAAGTGGCCAGGGATCAGTATGAAATGCATTTGGCTTATTTCATCGAAATTGTTCGTTCTTTTCTCCGTTTCTCGATCGAAATCACTGTCGTGGTTCTTTTCCGTAGAAAAGTTAATCTAAAACAAAAAGAAAATAATTTCGATTAAAGAAATTCAAAAATAAAATAATTCTAACTTAGGTATAAAAAGACTTTAAAATACAGAAGAAAATTAGATAAAATTTGTAATTTTTACGTTAAAAATAAATAAAATCTGGTTGGACCCATGTATCCAGCCGCTTTGGCCACCAACTTTAAAAAACATGGAAATATGAAATATGAAACCTGGAGTTTAATGATTAATTTTGAAAGGACAGAGTATTTGTGCACTAACAGCTCTGATACTTCTGACATGATAATTGACGATAATGTCCAATTAAATCAAACTGATGGCTTCAACTTAGTGGTTTGGGTAATCAGATCAGCAGTTTGCGATCACGAGGTGACCTCAAAAGTAGAAAGTGGTCGCAAGATAATACATTGCCTCAATGCAGTCTGCTGCGACCAGCACATTTCCAAAAAAAAAAAAAAAAAATAAGAGGAGGATTGGCAAAACAATTGTGGAGTCCATCGTGTTATACGGATGTAAGGTCTGGACACTTAAGCAAGAAGTAAAGTGGAAGCTGGAGGCCCCCAAAATGGACTACTTTAGACGTAGTGCAAGAGTGTCCAGACTAGATCGTGTGAGAAATGACCGAATTAGCGTTATGAAAGTAGAAAAGAGTGTGCTGGAAAGAATCGAAAAAAGAAGCCTGAAATGGTTCGGACATATGTTGCGGATGGAAAAGTAAATATCAAAAATCAAAACACCTGACTGTAAACTGCATGAAAATCCGACTGTTAAAAACTCCACTGTGCAATACTTCTAAATTTTGGTAAATTTTTGCAAACAATAAATTTTTTTGAGGTTTCAAACATCGGAAGTATTCGGCTAAAAAATTGATACAAGGTTTTTAGACATCCAACATTTTCACCAAATTTCGTAGAAATAGAAGCAGCGAAGTGGCCGAGCGTGCTTAAGCACTAACTGGCACTTGGGACTGGTAGGTCGAGGGTTCGAATCCGACGATCGGCTATGCTCGTGAAGGTTTTCTGCAGTTTCCCTTCACAATTCCAGATGAATATCGGCATAGTTCCTTAAGAAGACCCCACCTCTCACCCCACTTTCCTTCTCCTCCACCCACATCATAATGTAATTTGTAATGTATTAAAAAAAGTATATATAAAGTTAGAAAAAATAATGATGTGGGTGGCGTCTGTTATACACTAACTGTCATAAATACGGACGTTAAGCCGCATTTTTATTATTATCATCGTAGAGATAGGATGTTTCGCTCAAAAATTATCGTGCTGATATATGTAATATGAAAAATTTTGGTATCATTTTGGAGTTCCGAAAATCTCAAAAACTAATTTCTATCATGCAAGCCTCATCATGACAGCAGCTGTAATAGCTAAATTTTCTATTCGGAAATTCGCTTATGAGCCCTCCAATTCGCTATCTTGTTCTCATTTCCAATTCCTCTTTATACTCGCACAATTATCCTAGTAGGTTATTTTTTTCTAAATTTACTTTTTTTTTTTAAATACTCTTTTATCTTTTTGCATTACTTATATTATGTAAATGTGAATATGTGAGTACCTGTGAGTATTGTAATCGCGGCATGTATTCTTTCCTCTTTTTTGATTGTTTATTGCAATGTTGAAATGTTATTGAACATTCCAATTAATTAAATTTTGTATTCATGGATGAATTTAGTGTGTAGCAAGTACGGGTAGATATGCATGTACATATTTACTTAAGGCTATGATATATGAGTATGCATAGAAATGAACAATATAATACCGTATGGGGTATATATACAAGCGTTGAGAAAAAAATACATACGGTACTGGTAAATGTGTGCTTGATATACCGTGTGAGTTTTTCGAGAGTTGCCATTTTTATTACAGCTAAACCGTTGATTTAATCGAAAAATTGTAAAAATAAGAGTTGTAGATATCGACGGGGGTAACCAATTGCTACAATCAGGAGCTTTATAGCTCTTGTGGCTTTCGAGCTATGATATATTAAATAAAAACTTATCTTTTTTTAAATGGAATAGTATACTTATTTGTTGATAAACAACTTGCAACTTTCGCGCTTAAAAGTGATTTATTTAAGTCAATTTTGTGGAATTTAAGAGTGCTTTATTCAAACCGCCATCGTTATTTACGTTAAATAATTGTGCAGCTAAACAGTAATTGTATTTATGCTACATAGATGGCTTTACCATATACAACACAAATGACTAATTCAAAATGTCAGCTCTTTAAATACCCAAATTTTATTAATTTTTATTCAATATTTTGTGTTTGTATTGATTTACAACTAAAATGTATCTACCTGGAATGTAGCTAATTCAAAAAAAATGATTTGAGAAAACTCGGAACGTCATTAAATGGTAAGAAAAGTTGACCTTGTTTTAAGAAATTTTTTTTAAATTTACAAAATTTCGATAATTTACGTAATTCAGTTATAGTTACTTTATTGGAATATTTCTGATAACTTATTATTGTGTTTACTGAAGATAGAATAACGATTTTATTCTCATATTTAATTCAGTTTAATGGAAGTTTTGGAAATGACATAACCCCTTATATTACCGAAGGAACATGTTCATTGTTATTTTAAAAGGTAAGGGTAATTCCACAATTTCAAAATAATTATTTACAATGTAAGTAACGAAAATTTTTGTTTCATAGGATTCTGTAAAGCTTCAATAAAACAGGTTCAGTATGAAGTTAATATAAAGCTACCAGAGCATGGTACTCCTGAGGAAAAAATTTAAGAAATAGAAAAGTTAACGCGAGAAAACTGCCCTAAAAGTTTGCCACCCGGAGCCTCTGCCCCGCGTGCCCATAGTGTAAATCCACGACTGGTTATACGTAACTACCAGCAGGGCTGGGAAAAATGGTTCTTAGAAATTAAAATAGTTTGAAAATGACCTGACGGTTCGAAACAATATTGTCACAGTTTCAAAATAAAAGTGGTATTTTTGCGAAGTAAAATATTTGTTTATTATTTACAAATATGGAATACCATAAAGTAACGCTCAAATCTATTAATATTAAAATAGTTTCAAAAATGCATTTAAATACAAAATTGAAAATGGTTTTGCTGAACATATTTAAAATAGAAAATGGAAAATAGCTATTTAAAATGGATTATACAATGCCAAATGCTTTTTTCACTTTAAATTCTATAAATTTTTTTATCAATATTAAAAAAAAGTTATGAAAATTTAAAACGTACTGAAATTAAATAAAGGCAATCTTTTGAGAAAATTTTGTAAAGTTTACATGATATGGAAACGAAATTTAACTCTTGAAATATTGTTACTTTAAAATATTGTAAAATTTAATTCAGCCTTGACATATCCAAACCTTGACCACGATACAACTGCAACTTCTAGATTATGAAAATCATCTACTCGAAATACAAAACATTTCTTATCGCCGTGTCTTAAAGATAATAGTACACAATTTGAGTCAGAAAAGTTTGACTTAAGAGAACTACAACTCTAGTAATAAATTTAATTCGAGCTATAAAAAATTTAAATCAATTAAATAAACTTATATTTAATTTACAATTTTTTAGACTTCAGATCGTTCATTTCGAGTTCTATAATTTATGCACATAAATTTGAGTATACCTGCATTTTCATATTAAATGTAAAATTGATTCAAATTGTCATTTTAAATACAAAATGGAAAATGGTTTTACCGAACTTGTTTAAAATAAATACAAAATGCCATTTTTTATTTTAAATACATATTTAAAATGAAATCATTTTAAATAGCTCCCAGCCCTGATCAACAGAAAATAATATTGTAATCTGATTGTATATAAGTTATTTATGTAAACAGAGACAGTCAATTAATTGAAAACATGTTAATAAAACTGGAAAATTTTTATATTTCAAAACAGCTATTTTAAAAAAAAATTTTGTACAGAAATTATGATTATTTAATAAAACAGTAATTTGAATTCACATTGTATATTTATTTTTATTATTTAATAATTTGACGAAATGTAGAATTTTTTTTTTGCTCGTTACTTACGTTTTTTTAGAAAGCCGGCCGATTTTAGAGGCGGCAAACTTGGCAAAAGGGGCGGCAATTTACATTGAGCCTAGAGCGGCACTTAGGGTAAATCCGCCACTGATAGAACTGTACATCCTCTATATTTCATATTATAACACATGGGCGTTAAAGTATAAAAAACAAGCTCAAATAGCTTTTTCATAGTTTTTTCATAGTTTTCCGAACCTGTGTAATGAATAGCCTATGTCTAACACCTCTTAATTTTTCAATCAAAAGTCAATTGTCTTTATAAACTGTTTGTGTTGAAACTGTTTTCAAACTTGATTCTGTTTTATCATCTGGAAACGGCATAGTATGGTGGCACATTCCTGGAAAACCTGGAAGGAATTCTAAACTTTCTGGAAAAGTCAGGGAATTTTACCAGAAGACTGGAAAAAATTAATTTTTATAATTTCGTTAATTTAAGGATAAAACTTTAATCAATTTTTTGATAAAGTACTTAGTTGCTTGTAAAAAATGTATTTTATTTTATATCCTGAAAAATTCTAAATAATAAACAAAACGAAATAATTAACGATAAAATGGTAATTGGTAACACCAAGGCAATACCAAGAAAATGATCCACGATCATTTGGTTACAAACTAAAATAAAAAATTTCACACTTTTGTGTGAAAATACTAAAATATGCTGTCAATGGGGTGTGGCACACAGCTTCCTCGTACTCGCAAAAGCACCTTGGTAATTAAATGCCCAATATATCTTTGTGTAATTTAATATAGGTATATAATTTAATAAAAATAAATAAACAAAACGATTCATAAAAAATTGAGCGAAGTGGGACTAGCAGTAAATAATATATTGACATTTAATGGGATTTCTTGATAGTGCCGTGGATACTATTACTTCTACGAACCAAACTACATAATTTCTAAATATTTCATTATAAACAATCGAATAATTCAGATGTTATGCCACTTGGTGCAAACTGGCGGCACTTTTTCTATTCCAAAAAAACTAAGTCCTAGAAGGCGGGAACAATTTTTCATGAATGATCCCCTCTATTTTGAATATTTTTTGTATAAACTTTTTTTTGATTAGATACATATTTTAGGAATAAATCGAATGGTAACTCTCGGAAAACTCACACAGTATATATATATATATATATATATATATATATATATATATATATATATATATATATATATATATATATATATATATAATTTGGTGCAAGTTTTTATCTGGTAAATATTGTTTACTCATATTGTTTATTCATAATTTTGTTTATTACAGAGTAAAAAAAATTGTTATTTATTTTTTTCTTACATTAGAAAATTCTTCGACTTCTTCGAAAAGTTTTTGAATATTCATATGTTATTTTATATGCTTATTTAAGTTTCAGCTAAACAGAAACCTGAACACTCGATTTCCTTTAGTGTGTATGACCAAATCATTGTGTTAGTTAATATTGACAGTGATGTAATTCATTTCATTTATCATGTAATTTATTTTGGGTTTTACAAGAAGATTTGAATATCGAAGTCGTCTGTGTATTGACTGAAAAGAGAAAATTGCTATTTTTCTCAATGAATATTAAGTTTTGTGATTGTCTCGCATATAATTAAAAATGCTTTCAAGAGTTTTAGTATTAACCCATTACGACCCAGGGTATTACACATAATACAGTGTGTAGGTAGAGAAGGAAGTCACGTTTTTAAGTGGTGTACTTTCAGATATCAAATAGCGATGTAATAATTTTCTTCTTTTGTATTTTTCTCTGTCTCTGTATAATTTATTAATTTTTTTAATATCAAGTATTAAAAAGTTGCCATCCAAAAACTATACTGTTCATTTTTTGAAGTGAAAACTTCTTTAGCGGCGTTGGACACTTTTTTGTAATGGGTAAAAAATGTTAAACTCGCGTCAGGGCACGTGACTTGATCGAAAATTCGTAAGACGGATGGAGAGTGATGGAAAATTCGTAAGACGAATGGAGAGTAGACAGTACAGTAGAGCAGACAATCAACTGCGTTGTACACTTTTTTTTGTAATGGGTAAAAAATGTTAAACTCGCGTCAGGACACGTGACCTGATCGAAAATTCGTAAGACGGATGGAGAGTAGACAGTGCAGTAGAGCAGACAATAAACTTTTTAATGTAATATAAATTGTCATGTTTGTGTACGATAGGGCAATAAATAAATATTGTATTCTACCACATAAATGATAGTACTTTTATTTTTTTTGAAGTGAAAACTTCTTTAGCGGCGTTGTACACTTTTTTTGTAATGGGTAAAAAATGTTAAACTCGCGTCAGGACACGTGACCTAATCGAAAATTCGAAAGACGGATGGAGAGTAGACAGTACAGTAGAGCAGACAATAAACTTTTTAATGTAAAGCGGGTTCTACACGATGCTACGAACGTTCCTTCCAATGTTCGATCGAACGTTTGAGGCAATTAAGTTCGATAGTTGGTGCGACGAATGTATCTGCTACACGGTGAGTCGAATGTTTGATCCAATACGAATGATGATGTGTTGGTACTCAGTGGACGACGATGTCATCTGTCTGATGTTATCTCTAATGTTATACACTGATGTTGCCTCTCTTCACATGAACGAGTCGTGCAGCTGCTGAGTCGAACCAACCAACGCAACCAGCATTGACCTTCAAACGTTCGAAGCATCCCTTTGACTCGGTGCAAAAATACCGACATCGAACGGGACACGACCAGATGCGAACGTTTGACGCTCGACATTGGACACTCGTAGGTTCGAACAACGGCTACACGATGCTATGGACCATCCAACGTCGAATGTTGGAAGGTGTTCGTAGCATCGTGTAGCAGCGGCTTAAAAATAAATTGTCATGTTTGTGTACGATAGCGCAATAAATAAATATTGTATTCTACCACATAAATGATAGTACTTTTATACTGATAACACTAGGCAACAAAAAAAGTTGTTTTTTCCTCAAGAACGAATTTATGTGATTCGTATTCCTCATGCCTTCTATAGTGTAGAAACGTAAATAAAACATTTCGGTCACGTCACAATTTTGTGAGAAAAGTGTTTATTTATTTTTAAAATTTAATGATATTTCTAAAGAAGAAAAATGTATGTAGACCTTAAAAACGAACTTTTTTAATTTCTTTTTTAAATTTTAACATGCGTATGACTCTAAGTACATATGTATGTTAAAATTAAGAAAAAAGAATTAAAATGCCATCAAAACTATGCGAAATAGTATTGTAACATGATTGTAAGTGAGTATATCTGATGAAGAGCTAATGTTTGTTGTTCTTTTTTATGTGTACTTATTGGTAGAAACGTAACTACCAATTTTGCGCCTTAGAGCGAATTTGATTCAAGCGTTCCTGCCTCAGAAATTATTTTTTTTCTGTAAATGAGCAAAGTAAAATTGCTGTAAATATGTAAAATTTTCGTTTTTCCGCCAAGCAAAAAAATAAAACAAAGCGTCCATTTTTTCTTCTTTCTTTCCCGCAAGAAATACCGCTAACGAGCAAAGAAATTTCCAATTTTCTTTTACAGGTTCTAAGGACTATAACATAAAAACACTAACACCAATAAAAAATTTCTTTAACTTATTGCACCTACATTTTATAGATTATGCCCCTTTTCGCCGTGCGCCCTGAAGCGACTACTCCACATGCTCCATTGTAGTTACGCCTCTGTTTATTGAACTATAAAATATATCCTTAATTTAATGTTTTTCCGTGCAATAGACAAAATTTTCTTACATTTTTGTCATATTTTTGCTTGGTTCTAAATAAGATATAGTGTTATAATCTTCCGTTTTAAAAAATTCCCACTCTTTGTGACGTGACTGAGCAAAATTAATATTATTCTAGTATCAGGAATGATACCACCTACACATTCCAGGGTATGTTGTTCTTGAGGTTTTTTTAGTATTGCCCAGTGTAATTAAAGCAATTCGTGCAAAATTATTCCCTAATCATTCCAAAATATCAAAAATGCACAACGTTAATATTCAAGTTTTCACTTCTGCCAGCACTCCCGGAGTGCAACCCGTCGTTTTTTTTCACTACTAGCTGTACTCACGGCATTGTTTCCACGACGAGTTATTGAAACAATTTGGTATTTTCCTATGGAACTGAGACATTTTCGTGCAATAAACAATATTCTAAATGTTGATTCAGGTAATAATTAAACAAAATTTCGCCGAAATCCGTTCAGTAGTCTTTGCGTGATGGACGTTCCAGCTCCAAATTGTTTTTGTATTATCTCATAGGAATGAAACATTTTCCTGCAATAAAAAGCCTTGACGCAGCCAATAAGTTATCGCCACACCAAATTTCATTAAAACCTGTTCAGTAGTTTTCGTGTGGTAAGTGCACACGCTCAGAATGCTTTTTGTATTTACCCGTATCAATGAGACATTTTCTCGGAGTAAAAGGTATCTTAAATGTTGACTTAGATAATAACTAGTTATCACCACGCCAAATTCCATCAAAATTTGTCGAGTAATTTTTGCGTGATGCGCGAACAGACAGACATACAGACATAAAATTTAAAAATAGCTGTTTTGATATCTAAATCGATGACTATCTGCAGTATGTAGTGATTGTTGAGTTGTCTCATAAATACCTATATCAGATCAACCGCTACTGCTACCCTAAAAAGTATATCAAGGTTTTTTTTTTATTTTAAATTTACGTTAGAAACGTGTTTCAAGTCGTTGAAATTTTGCCAGAATCTGATAGGTAGAAATAGGTGCAGGCTTTAATGAGTTAATGAATGATTATTTAAAAACGTACAATCATTTGTATATTATCTCCATATGTGATTTCAAGATCCTTTCATCAGTTCACTCTATTTATATTTTAAAGCTACTGCCAACATTACGAACAAAATCCATTTATTTTAACATATTTTGAATGACACAAGGTGTATCTCTATCTTGAAGCAATAAAGTTACTTAACATGATCCGTATAGTTGATATTTTAAAATAGATTCAAAAAAAAAAAAAAACTACATAAATATGCACGTAATGTTCAATACGGATGCGGTGATTTTCTTTTGAAATGGTCAAGCAATAATTTTTAAATATATTAAATATGATTATAAAAAATATATATACAGTGATACGTATTTGTACTATATGGATATTTTATTAGTACACACATACATAATATAAATGTATGAATAAGGGTCATCTCGTGTAGTTCGAATGTTAAAATTGCTACTTTATACCCTGAATAAAGTTTTGACGTACTATAAGAAAATCTTTTGCAACCTGAAAGATAAAAGTGAGGTTGATTCAGATCGTTGGTAAATTTATATATATTAACTAAAAATTTGTTCGCTCAAATGGCTCGATCATTGCATCATTTGATTTTCTACCATTTTTATAAATATTTTCAGCTGCACAGGGTCGTGGAGAGAAATCAAGGGCCCCAGGGACATACTATTCCGGGCCCCCCGTCAAATATTAAATTTACTCCTGACATCCAACCATGTCCTTTAAAAGGTATGTAACAAATGTACTGGCGCGGTAGAGTGGTCCAATGAGTTTAATTTAATTATAATGTATGTCTCAAACGCTATCTCTAAATTTCCCAATAGTTTAGGAGCTTCCACCATAGTTCCAAATTTCTTTTTCTTCCAACAACTTCTTACTGGTGAGTTATTCCCATCTAGAAACTCTAATACAAACCTTTTACATAGAATTTGAATAGTTTCTTAGAATTTTTCAGTGACTATCCATTTTGGAGGTATGACCCCGAACCTTTGTTTTTCTTACGGAACGTGAAGTAGATTTTGGTACAGTTAATGGAATTTTATCTCCTCTTTCTATTGATATATCATAATTATATTATATCAGTTTGAAAAATAATCTCGAAAATCAAATAAAATCTATTTTGAAAAATGTTTTCTAACAATAAGTTTAGATTGAGAAATGAATAAATTATGCAATAAATTAATTATGCAAAAAATATTTTTTTCGAGATTTTCTATGATTACTCATTTTCGAGTTATAACCCCGAACTTTTGTTTTCGTATAGAATGTAAAGTAGGTTTTGACATAATGAAATGGCTTTATTTTTTTTTCTTTCGATATAAATGTATTTTGCACCGTCGAAAAAATCACATAAAGTACGCTTTGATTTATTATTCTATGTAAATTCGTTTCCGAGAAAAAATAATTTTTGTAATCGAAAATTCGCTAGGTTATGCAGGATGCTGCAATAGGAGAATTTTTTGAATTCATTGTTATGTATTCATATTCTTAGAAATATAAACAAAAACGAAAAGTATACAGGCGTAAATCGTTGATAATATATTTAATGACGGAAATAGGGATGTTATCTTTTATCTTTTTAGTAAAGGAAAAAACAGTAAGATAACCGAAATAATTTTCTATTTTTTAAAATAATAAAAGTAATTATCTTATATTTAATAGTTTGTAATAAAATCTGTTACTAGATGCTTCGTCCAATGTACCATTAGTAGGTTTTTCGGTATTGTGAATCTTTAGGATAATAAATAAGAGAACATTTTCAAAAATAATAAATAAATTTTACTTTGCTATTCTAATGATTGTGCCGAATTCTAAAGATAGCTACTTTTTTGTCATGAAATTTTGATTTTTAAATTATATATATATATATATATATATATATATATATATATATATATATATATATATATATGTGTGTGTGTGTGTGTGTGTGTATACAAATTTTGTACTTTTAACGTCGCGATATTTACTTGCTAAAAATCTATTTAAATGAATTAAAATTAGGTAAAATATAAGACCTAGTTGGCCGAAACGGGCCCCCTTTGGGATCCCGGGCCCCGGGGCTACAGCCCCAGCTGCTGCCTCTCCGCCCTCTTTCGTCGGGCCTGCAACTGCATTCAGATATTTCAAGTTTTAATTAATCAGTAAACAATAAACAAATTTGGAAATTTTAAATTAAACTTTTGAATGTGTTTTTTAAGTTTTAAATACGTGGTAAGATCGAAAATCGACAGTTTTTGGCTAACCCAAAAGAACTTCGGATAAACATTAGAAAACACCATACTCACGATAAAAGAATGGAGAAAACAATTTCGTTTAAGCCAGGCGTTCCTAAGATGCGACCCGAGTGACCAGAGCTTCTTCTGATCCATTTTCCTACGATCCAGAGAGTGTTACTGAAGAAACTGGAATTAAACTGATCAAATATTGTATATTTGAGGAGTATGTTATAGTACTGAGCAATATTATTTACAGTACTTTTAAGTATATTGTGTTTGAGTGAAAATAATCGACAATTCGTGTAAATTTTTCGCCAGTGTATTTTTCCCTTTTCTTATTTTTTAGTTTGTGTCTGACCAAAGATACAGGATGTTAGTGAATAAGTGCGAAAAATTTTAACAAGTGGTTGCTGAGGTTCTTTTCTGTAAAAAAGTTCATATAAATCCAGGTTCGAAAACTCTTAGTTTCCAAGATACAGAGTAGATGGGCTACTAGATAGCCCATACTGATCTTGTGGTAGGAACAGTAACTCGAAATTATTTTTTTCCACTTCTACTATTAAAAGTAATATTTTGCGTACGGCTAACTATATGTAAAAATTAACAGTTGCCCACACTGTGCGGAAATAACCATGGGAAATTATTTCGCACGGCTTAATATGATAAAAAAGTTGGCTATATCTTTGATCTAATATATAATGTATAAAAATAATTCTAAAAATATACATATTATGTATGTTGATTATTTATTATTGTTTCCATAGTTTCAAAGTATGCTTTGGCAAAAATTTTAACATCTTACCACTGACATTATAAATTTAAAAAAATTTTACTACTTATTTAAATTTTATTTTAATTATTTATGTGTAATTTTACGAAAAAAAATGTACTTGTACAAAAAGTATAGTGTAAAATACGTTGGAAAAGCTTATTTCTCACTCATATGAATTGTTGCACTCGCCCTGCAGGCTCGCGCAAACTCATATTCGTGAGAAATAAGCCTTTTTTCCCACTTATTATACAATATACTATTTATCTTGATAACGGCTACATGAGCGACAAAATAGTAAGAAGTCATTATAGAACATTTGAAGAAACATTTTCGAATTGGAAGAAATCATTGACGTGCCTTTTTTTCTTCAAAAATATGTCATTAGATGGCCGTACGGACGTCACTGGCTTGAGTGGAAATATTCTGCCTACTTCAGGATATGGGCATTTATTTTGTCATAACGTGTCCCAAATTTTGTGTCAATATCTCAAAACGTATTTGAAATATTTAAGAAAATAATAAATAGACGTTTTCGGACTTGGGTTTATATGAACTTCGTTCACATAAGAATCTCCGCAATCACCTGCTAAAATCTTTCGCACTTATTCACTAACACCCTGTATATATTTAATTTGATCCATCGACTTTGGAAACGTTTGATTTAAGCAACCGCAGAAATATAGACTAAAGATGAATTCAATTTTAAGCTCTGTAATTTTTGACTGTGTACTTGGGACCATATGTATTAGAATTAAAGTATTATCCTAAGGGTGTTTCAGGCTACTAAGAACAATGTTTAAAAGTTAATAGCAGTAAAATTTAAATTATTATAAATAATTGTTCAACTGAGTGTATCAATGAATGAATGAAGCCTCCAGGTACGCTTAAAATGCGATCAACTGCTACTTTGTAATATTGTAATTAGTGCAATAACCGTGGTATCCGTAATAACAATTTTATTGCAGAAAAAAATTGCGATATTTTGAAAAAGTACATTGTATTTATTTTTAAATATGTATGTATGTAAATTATGTCTTGCCATAATAAATGTGGTCCTATTTACTGAAAAATAGACAGTCATATCCGTCATATCACACCTTCCTAATTGCTTCAATGAAATAGCCAGGGAGCTGGCTTTACGTTCCGTCCAATGAACACTATTATATTGTACTACTAGACAAAGCGTAAAGGCAGTTTGTTGGCATTTTTCTTGAAGCAGATAATAGGGTGAGACGAGTGAGATTTCAGGAATAAAATATAATATCAATTGCTGAGCAAATGCGACTATAATTATTGCAGGACATAATTTGTATACGTACGTATTTTGAAAATAAAACGAATGCCATTTTCTTTCTTTCAAAATTTTGCAATTTCTTCCCAAAAAAATAAAATTCTGTTATCAATATTATATTTTTACAATAATTGTTTAAAAACCTTACTACAGATACCATCGGTTACTGCATTGATTTTAATATTACAAAATACTATTTGGTCGTATCTGGCTGCCTCAATTGTACATTGATATATTAGTCTATATATAATATATAATATATAATATGTTCATTGGTCTGTGGTTTCGTCTATAGTATTATAAGATAACAGTGTTCATTGATCTGACAGGGCTTCTTAAACTTTTTTCATTCGAGACCCCAAATAGAGATACATAAGTATTTTGTAAGGATTTATTGATTAGCTAACAATATAATATACATATAAAAAATTTTTCGCTGTGACCCCAAGATTTCGCTAAGCGACTCCAAATGGGGTTGCGACCCATAGTTTAAGAAGTCCTGGTCTATGGTCATTCCCCTTAAAAAATAAACACCTTCCTGATCCCAATAATTTTTCTCCATGTTAAAATCTGTATGTCGCGAGATTCAGCTCTCCCATGAGCCATGACGTAATCTTAATCTTAACTGAACTTACTATTTGTATGCATAGTAATTCTATGTATATATTTCACATATGATGCCATACTTATACAAAAATAGTTATAAAAATGACAAAAATCGGCACCATTTAATTTTTATTATATGAATATACGGCGAAGATATCTCATCCTCATATATAAATATCAAGCAGGTTAGCATGAAAGAATCACAGCTGGATATACGCAAGTTGAAGAAAAAAACTTCAACCTCAAATTATATGATCCGGTGACTGACTACAAATAAAAAAATTATTTTTAATATATTTTTTTTTAAACTCTTTACAAATATAAAATATATGAACACGCGTCATACGCACGCTCATGTCATTTGTTTTATAGTATTATGTACTTATATTGAGATCGTGGCCGACTCTTGAGCCACCGTCATGCTATGCTATAGCTGCCATTCACACAAAGTTTTTGTCTTTGTCTATTTTTTATAATGATAAATCACGTAATTAGTGATGGGAACTGATTTTGATTGATTTGGATACGTTATGTATGTAGCTAGCCAAAGATGATCATTTTCGACTATAAAATCCATATTTTCAAGAAAGGCGTATATTAATTGTATCTGACTAAATTAATATTGATTGAGAGAAGAAGTGATCCGTAATTTTGTTCTTATTCTTACAAGCAAAGGGCATAGCCGGGTAAGATAGGGAAAACGGCCCTTGACGAAAAATTCATTGTTTTTATAGGAAATAATACTTCTTAGCCCCAGATACATTCCTGCCAAATTTCAACCCTCCGAGGCTAATAGTTTATGAATACAAAAACAGACAAAAATTTTTTTGACGAAATTACTGAGCCGATTTATTTGAGTTTAATATATATTGTGTACCCACCTTAGGCGAAGTAATAAGAAAAAAATTAACGTTATATCCCTTTATTATACTAATTTTTTTAAATTTTTAAATTTAAGAAATTTTTTTTTGACACTTACGCGTTAGCGACAGCAACCATTTTTTGTTCAATAATTTGTCTCTTAGTACTCTATAACATATATTTTTATGAAAAAATTTTAGTTGGTAGAACATAGTAATATTTCAATACAAATGCCTGCCATGTTCGGTACTACATATATACTACTTAGGTATAAAAAGGACTATAAAGTAAAATATCTACCTTATTTCTAAAATAATATAATTATATACGTTCATGACTACGATAAACTAGTTTAAATTTACAAAAGTCCAACACTATCTGCCGTTTGTCTTTTTTTATCAATAAAACAAAATAGACATTGATTTCTCTTTTGCTAGAGTTTTTTCCTTTGTAAGACTTCAAGTGAAACTTTGTTAGCTCATACACCACGTCTTACGATGTCAGCAATTACATACAAAGTGGATTAGCTGTCAAAATAGTATAGCAGTAGGTCATTTCGTTATAACTCCCCATGATCCGTCATCGTGTTAACAAAATAAGACGAACGGCAGATAAAGCTAGACGTTTGTCTAGGCTAGTTTGTCGTAGTTATGAACGTATGTAATTTTAGTACAGAAAAAATCCACTTTCTGCACCTCCTTAAGAAGTGCAACAAAAACATCAAGTGAGAGGGACGAGCTACATATTGCGTACAAATGTACACTACTTTCTTCAAGTTAGTTATATGTACATGTAATAACTATAACAGGTTTTAGCCGGAGTGTTGTTATTACTATACATTGTTGAAGTTTTTTGTTCCAGTTTATTAAGATAATGTTTATTATTATTAAATCAATATAACATTTAAGACTGTAACATGTATTATTGTTATTATTAGTATCTTTATTTGAATAAAGTTTCTAAAACTTATAATTTTTGTTGAGTTAGATATAATTTTAATTAGTAAGTATGCTGAGATAATTTTATTGATTTCATTCAGATATTCAGATTCATGGTAAAATTAACCTTGAAAATTATTTTTTAGCAAGTTAAAACATATTTTTTATAACAACTCAAAATATATTTTTTTAGATCGTCACAGGACTCCAAGAACTGCAACTTAGGGGAGGAAGAGAATATTTTATTGCACTCCTTAGAGTTTTACTGTGTTTTAGAAATCAGGCAGATGCTTTACTTTATGGTCCTTTTTAGACATAAGTAATATATGTAGTACCGAACATGGTATGCATATTTATTGAAATATTACTATGTTCTACCAACTAAAATTTTTCCATAAAAATGTATGTTATAGAGTACTAAGAGACAAATTATTGAACAAAAAATGGGGGGTGTCGCTAACCCGTAAGTACCAAAAAAACAATTTTCAAGTTTAAAAATTTAAAAAAAATTAGTATAATACAGGGCTATGACGTTAATTTTTTTTTTATTACTTCGCCTAAGGTGGGTACACAATATATATTAAATTTAAATAAATCGGCTCAGTAATTTCGTCAAAAAAATTTTTTTTTTAAAATTTTTGTCTGTTTGTGTATTCATAAACTATTAGCCTCGGAGGGTTGAAATTTGGCAGGAATGTATCTGGGGCTAAGAAGTATTAGGGCCGTTTTCCTTATCTTACCCGGCTATGCCCTTTGTATCAAAAGAAACAGATAATTATCATCAGATGTTGATATTAATTTTTTTTTAATGTCGATTTTTATTAGACTTTACCTTGGACCTCGAAAATCGACGTTGTGTGTCTAATAGTTTTACAATTAAAAAAAAAACACAGAACAATCTGTCCTTATCTCTCACATTGAGAATCCTTCTAATCTGTTGAAAATTTAAAAGTCCTGCAGCGTAATTGTTGTCTCAGTGCTGCTACCATATATTTTCCGTTTTTTCAAGCACTCACACATAATTTCTAAATGAAGCTTAAATGATTCTTTTAAACAGGTTTCATTCTAAAATAAATTATCTTTATAAAAGCCACCACTGCTTAAGTATTTATAAATAACTTCTATGGTTTTCGAGCTATGATATAAACTTATTGTTTTTTAAATGAAGTCGTATGTTTAAGAATTTTTTAAAAACTTTTCAAAACTAATTTGTGCTTCAAAACTATCAGTAACACTCAAATTTCCATTGTTTTATCTCATATTTTTGAATAATTGCGCGTTAAACTCGTGCTCAAGTGATTTCGAATGCTATATTAATTTACGTTAAAAACATTTAATTCAATATGGCTGACTTTTAGATCAAAGTAATAACGAAAAAAGTACGATTTCTAAGTTTTCCATCCGAAATTAACCAGTTTATTACATAAAAATAGTAAATCAGATTATTACATAAAAATGCGCCAAAGTACAATAAAAAGGTAGAATTTCAGTTCTAGTCAACTGGAAAATAAGAAATAAAAAATGATTTTAAGATATCTGCCTGACAGTTACATAAGCGTCTAAACACATTTTTATAGTAAAATTTTTAAAAGGAAGTAATAGTATGTTATACACCAAGGGGCTAAAGTGTGAGTTTTAATCCTGAGTGTGAAGTTTGTTGTCAGAGGGCCTGTAAAGGCCCGAGGGCAATAATTCACACGAGAAATGAAAAAATTACTTTCGGCCTGTGACATATAGGTATATTATTTTTTGTAATTCCCAACAATTTCAACTTATCAAAATTAAAAAAAAGTTATTTAAGTGTCATTCAAATTGTATGCCATAACATTGCATCAATATTAACTGTTTTTCCTTTATCTACGAGTTTGAGTTTTTTTATTATTTTAAGTTACCTAGCAACACTATTTAAGTTAAACTTCGCTTGCTGATTGGTGATGCTCTGTAAATTGTACTTGTAGATTGGTTTAAAAGGGACAAAAAGACATGATTTAGTCACTCATAATAGGGAGTAAAGTGCCATTTTTAGTCCCAAGGGACTAAAAGATTCACTTTTAGTCCCAAAAGACTAAAAAATTATTTTGCTCCCGCTTTTAAACCAATCAGCAAGCACAATTTATAGGACTTTAATTTAAATTAAATAGCGTTGCTGGGTAATTTAAAATAATAAACAAATATAAACTTGTAGATAAAGACAAACAATTACATTTTATTGTACAATTCGATTGATTTATCCAAAGTATACTTGATAGAAGATTGTTACGATACATACAATTTGATTGACATTTAAGTAATTTTTTTTAATTTTTATAATTTTAAATTATCCGTAATTGCAAAAAATAGTATATATACTACAGGACTAAAGTGTTTTATTTAATCTCTCGTGTGATTTGTTGCCCTCGGGCCTTTACAGGCTCTCTGGCAACAAACTTCACACTTTAGTCCTTTAATGTATAACATACTATTTCAGTCCCTTGACACTTTACTTCCTATTATGAGGGACCAAATTCTATATTTTTGTATAATAAATAATACTTATTTTGTTTTTAATAAAAATAAAACACTATAAATAACCGTATAAATAAAATTAAGAAAACGAAAAGCAAATATTTCATGTCCCATCACAAACATGACTGCCTTATCCAACATACTTATCATAATTTGTATGAATTTATTGAAAACCAAATTATTGAAAAATAGGAAATTTTTTTTTTTAATTTTAATACTTATTTAAAAAGTACATAATTCCGCTTATACTTATTCATAATTTACCTACAAATCAAATTATTTTTAATATTTAAATATTTAATTTCTTTCCAATAACGATTGCTTGGTTAAAAATTAACTATTTATCATAATTAAATTAGTGATGATATATGGATTTAAAATTTTTGATTTATTTTTCAGCATTTTTTTGTAAATTACTCAATTAACTCAATAAATGAGTTCCTTTACACGAGTTTATGCGAAATATCAAATATGAATGTTTAAAATATGTAATTAGGTACTGAAATATTGGAATACTGAAAATTAATGATGTACCAAGAAACATGTGAAATTAAAATAATATATTTTAAGGTATAAATTGTTTTTAGAATTAATGAAATTAGTATTTGTCTTACAGCTATGAATTAATTGAATTTAGCTAAATTTAAATAATTATTTTATTATTATTAATCATCTTTTTTTTTTTAAAAAAAAAAGTGTTTTTCTGTGATTTATGAAACATTACTAAATATAAATAAAAGATATGAGTACAGTACAAGGTTTAGATTTGATGTATTACGAAAAATTATTAAATATTTAAAAGAAAGAAAATTTCATAGATTTGACTGACTAACAATTGAAAATTGTTTAAAAACCCACAAGTTAGTGTTTGCGAGGCTATATTTATAGGTATTATAATAGTTAAAATGTACTTTACAAAAATTTTTACTTGCTCTGCTAAATTTAAATTATAATTACATTTTCATTCTTCATTTTATTTTCAGATTTAACTTTGTTTTTAGTTTTGTTGTTGCGTATACTATATTCGAAAAATGATAATACCAATGAATCCGATTGAATTCGTTTATCTAAAGAATCTGCGTATAAATTAAAGAAAGTTTGTAAAAATTATTTTCTAGGTTTAATTTCCTTCAATAAATTTCCTTCTAAAGTTTTTTTAGATTAAATTTTGAAGCAAACGGTAGGCACAGATACAGATATTCAGTGAAGGTGGGAGCGCTGTGGAAATGAAATTTGGAAAAGGTTAGTATAAACTATAACTGAATATAAAACTCTCGTATTGGCATTCTCCGAGAAAGTAAAAGTAATTATATTTTTTAAAAAAGTCAGATCATCTTACAAAATAATTGTAGATAACTAACAATAAGATCACTTAAATAATTCAGAATGAAAAAGGCATTGAAGTTTTCGTCAAATATATTTTCAATTGTAAAATTCGTATATAGTGTAAATAATATTTTAGAGCGAAACAACGCGACGCACTGATTTAAATTTTTCAAATTGTTACCTATCTAATAGGTAACAATTTATCTAATAGGAAAAATTTTGTTTCACGCTGAAATCTTAGGAGCTACTGATACGATTTTTATGATTAAAGTGTTTGTGAAAATGTCTTTTTCTCTATATTGCGGAATTATGATTATTAAAATAAAATAAAGATCCATATCCTGTTTTGTTTTTAAGATACTGAAAGTCACAGCTTGAAATATAAGCAAAGATTGATGGTATTTTCTTACAGGATTATTAATAAGAATACCAAAAAATTATTAAGGTACCATCACAGTGTGATCGGCCGAAGAGTAGTCAATTTTCGCGATTTTTTTTCGGATAGGTAGGATGGGGGAATGGGGATGAATTTTTTTTTACGATTAATACCACTATTTAACAATACAAAAATATTTTTTTTATTCATTTTTATTTATTTTTTATAATTATTATAATTTTTTGAAAAAAGTGTCTTAAAAAAGGGCGGATATTGTGTCTACGATTGCGGCCGCAGTTTTCATTTGAAAAAAAAATCAAATAGATTATCAATTAGTAGGTAAGCCACTATGTTCCTATATGGGAGCTTTTTTTTGGAAATTTGAAAAAATGGCGGCGGTTTGAATAAAAAGTACAAAATATTTTATAGTTTTCCGTGTGGAAAAATAGGAAGATGACAAAATAAAGCTGCAATAGGAACATAGTGGCTTACCTAGAGATTGATAATCTATTTGATTTTCTTTCCAAATGAAAACTGCGGCCGCAATCGTGGGCACCAATATCAGCTCTTTTTTAAAGATATTCCTTCAAAAAATTATAATAACTATAAAAAATAAATAAAAATGAATAAAATAATTATTTTTGTATTGTTGAATAGTGGTATTAATCGTAAAAAAAAATCATCCCCATTCCCCCATCCTACCTATCCGAAAAAAAATCGCGAAAATTGACTACTTTTCGGCCGATCACACTGTGATGATACCTTAATACAAAAAAGAAAAAAACTGAAATTTCCTTTTTTAAAAAAATTTTTAGTTTATAGAAAAAGAAAACACTTGCTCCCTTAATACATAATTTTTAAAAGTATATTTTTCTTCGTCTAAAGAATCGTTCGATTTCGAGTAATCGGTCTCGGTAGTAGATAAATGTGGCCATTGAAAATTAGGAATTAAAAGAAATATGGTAGTAATTTAATTTCAATAAATTTTTATGTACCGATTGTTTTTTTTTTGGGGGAGGGGGAGGCTTCAATTGTCAATCTGAAAAATTGCTTTTAATCCCATTTCAACACATCCTCTTATAGTGTTTGCCAAACACAAATTTTGTTTTTTAAAGTTTTTGACAAAACTCTATAACATTTGATTTATAACATATAGGAACATGAATAAATTGTTCAGATAATGAAGAATAGTGTTCTAGCTATTAGAGTTTTAATTTTTGTGTTTTATATGGATTTTAAATAGTTATAAAACAAATGTTCAATTCCTCTTTTGTAAATAATTCTTTTTACCTTAACTTTTTCAAAAGTTATGTAATAATATTCACACCAATGTTTTTTCCATTCTTTTATATGTTAATAACGTAGCCCGTTCTGATTTAAAACGAAACACAACAATAAATCGACATTAATCATTTTATCACATTAAAGTTCGTGTTAAAATTAATTATCTTATTTAAGTGGATATAAAAAAGACAACGTCCTGGCTTTTTTTCAATTTTGAGATTGAATTTCAATTCAGAAATTTATTATCATGTGTATATTTTAATAACACCCTATGTAATATATTAAAAGTAGTTAGCAATTGGTCACGCTAAATACCTCCTGTTGTGTTTTCATTATATACCTATATATACACAGTGGATATGTATGCATTTGCGATATTGCAATATCAATTAAATATCGCAAACGGGAACCACCCAAGTTTTAATAATAATATAAGTATTTTTAATAAAAAAGAATATCTTTGTATAATATATAATATAGATACCGTCTGTTTCACAGAAGTAAGGACAAGTAAATTTTAACATGGAGAAAATTTTTGGTCCATTTCACTTAAATTTAACTATGCTTCATCACTTATGAATTTAAATAATTTCCGTTTTCTTGGCTTTAACTCTTTCATTATTGTATTTACGTAAATTTTAAAATTGCAGTTTATTTTTAGAAAAGAATAGAAGATTGATTTGTTTTGAATAAAAGAATTATTTAATTTTTTAACTTTGACTCATGATCAATTGTATTTGAAACAGGGTATATTATTAATTGCAAAAAAGTAAATCTGAAAACAAAATAATAATCTTACAATAAATGTCCAGTTTTCTACTTGGCATCTATAATTGCTTGAATAAAGTTATTAGTTTACTACTTACTATTGATTTTTAATTACTTTTAAATATTATTTTGAGATTATATTATTTGAATTTTTGCTAAATATCTGATAATAATAAAATAAAGCAATCCTTGATCATAAGAACATAAAATTTATGTTCTTAATTGTCTGAAACACCTTGTATATGTAAATTTATTAAAGAAGTACCTAAATGAAATCGATACTAGATAATTAGTTTTGAAGGATGATCAAATACTGACCTTGTAGTATTAGTTCAAACTGGGAAGTAGGCCTCAATGGAAACTTGAATGTCCTCAAGTATTTAGAAAGTATTAACTCTACGTTGTTTGCTAAAATTGGGGTTTGTTCTTATTTGTCACTATCTTAGTCCTCGTTATTTCTTATATGTTTGTTTAAATAAATAAAGATAAAGAAGATAGGCTTTAGCAATCTTGGTAAAGAAGACAGGTTTTTTAGTACAGACTATAGGACGTTATTTTGTTGATGAATATTGAAATATCATCTATGTATCTAAAGGCCTCAATCACAATGATAGATTCAAGAAACTATATGAATTTCCAGAATCAATTCTGGTAAAGTAAAAATAGAATAATTTGTAGCTGTTCATTTACATACATATCAACGAGGATAAATAATTTGAGCAAATAAGCAACCTCGCTCTCGTGGGCAATCGACAACTTTCCGTACTTATTGCACAATATACTGTTTTCAAGATTTGCTGTATGTCACTAAACACTAGCTTTCGCAAGAAGAAAGAAACTTTTTACTGGTGCAATAATGT
Organism: Brachynemurus nebulosus; assembly: GCA_035578155.1. Classification (NCBI taxonomy): domain Eukaryota; kingdom Metazoa; phylum Arthropoda; class Insecta; order Neuroptera; family Myrmeleontidae; genus Brachynemurus; species Brachynemurus nebulosus. The sequence goes on along the minus strand of JAPWDM010000001.1, from coordinate 41,719,589 downwards.
ACATATAATTACGTATATAAGTGTGATATTGGCTTTATGTTTTGAATATATTTTATATATGATTTTTCAACAACGTAATTTAATGAATAAATATTTTCATTAGTAATGAAGACGAAACATAAATCATGGAACACTGAAATTTTCCAGTCTCTATATAGTTAAATACACGATACGTGATTAGCAAATGAGTACCTACATATTTGTATGCAAAGTAATTTTAATATACAAATTATTAATTTCATAAAAATTTGATTAAAAACATACCTATTTAAGGGAGAGTGTTTTAAAATATATAAGTTGTTAAATAAAAGACTTTGTAGATCGGCGCACTTAAAATTTTACTTCCAATGATCAGAGTTAAAAAGTATGTAAATACGAACTGACTCTTATTACGGAATTTAAAAAAAAAATTAATGGAAGGCGTGAATATATCTTAAGTCTCCTTATTTTAACTACACACAAGCGAACAAATTCATATTAAGGACAAACGGAACATAAGAGTCGAAATTTAAATTGAATTTTTGAAGAATGTATTTTAACCGAAGAGCTGACGACACCCAGGGTTAAATACTTTAAAAAAAAAGTTGAAATTTACATATTTGTCTGTCTCCACAGTGTGTATATAACTATCTTACGGTCAGCACCTCCAGTTCTGAAATATCTGACACCGATCAATCCTCAAAGTTGTAATGAAGAGTGGTACAATCAGGGAGTTTTATAAAGGTTGAAAATTTGTCATAGTCTATGGTGTAGGGTGGTGGAGAGAAATGGCTAGATCCGGGAATAAAGCAAATTTTTCAACAATTTCTCACAGAATAAATAACAACGAGTAAAAAAGCAGCTCATTTTGTTTTTTCTTGGCCTTTACCAACCACTACGCACCCCCACTTCCAGCCCGGGCAACGGGGCTATAACCCCGGCTACCCCAACCTCTCGTCGGGCCTGGGTGCAGGAAGTCAGACCGTTGGCTGAAAGGACACCTCCAGTCTATGTCTCTTAGAATTTGCTTAAAAAAAGCTCGATTCTGCATTATTGTTGCAAAAACTAGGTCAGTCATTAAAAGTTAATTTTTGTAGAAAGATTATTTACTAAGGTCGAACAGTGACTTTCATAAGTTACCTATGTTAAATAAATAGCCATCCTACCAGAGGCTGTAATTACAAATTTTGCGTCCTGGAGACAAATGATTCAAGCGCCTTGTTTCAAAAATACCGCTGAGAGCAAAAAAAAAACCACTAATAATTTTAATTTTTTTACAGGCTTTTAGGACAAAAACATAAAAACTTTTCAATAAAAATTCCTTCTTGTGTCCATGTTTTACCTGTTGCGTTTCTTTTCGTCCTACGTTCCCACATCTTTCCGCAAAATCCCATCTTTTATAAAACTCTTTAATTGACCTAGTTTTCACGATAGTAATGCAAATTAAATGTGTCTAACTAGCCAGTGATCTGACTGGTGGTTTCCACTTTTCTATTCCACAGACTAATCCTGATAAATCTTCAATGCTTATTCAAAACTCTTTGAGGGTATCGCTTTTTACTATAACTTTGTAAGGCTCACCGGATTAACAAATACATAAATTTCAATTTTTATAAGACTGCTTGCTCCCGAATGACTGCTCTCTACCAATTATATCGAATTATTTCATATGCAATTCAAACTAGCAATATATTGTTTATACTTAATAGGGATATATAACGTGTTTACAGAGTTAAATTATACACATACGCCACATACGTCATAAAATGTAAATAAACATTGTAAATTTATCGTTGCAGATTTCGTTCACTTCACCACGAGAAATTATAAAGAGATGAAGCATATGTAGGCTTAGTATAAATACCCCTGTCGCAGCATCCTGCATAACATAGCGAATTTCCGTTTATAAAAATCCGTTTTTCTGTGATTTTTCACCCTTTTAAGTGATTTTTCCTCCTCTTTCTAATGGTGTAAATAAATGTCAAAAAAATTTTTAACTTTAGAAAATTTTGGCAAAAAACAATTTTTTTTCACGAAAAATGGTCAAAAAAACCATGTTCTAGGCATCCGACATGGCTGGCTAACGAATTTGTCCAACGGTGTGGGACTAAATATAAATTTAATACATAAATTTTAGTGAATATTATTTTTGGTTTCTAGGGACCCCAAAACAAATTTCTATTATAGTCTCGGGAGATTTATTTCGGAGCTCTAAAAAATAGAACTTTCTTGGGAACCCTAAAAAACGGCATATAAGTAACATACAAACATATACATATGTATGACGTATATGACTTATATACAATCTATCTTCCTGTACCACAAACACATTCTTTCATATAATTATGCATATAGGTATACCCCTGTCGCAGCATCCTGCATAACATAGCGAATGCCCTTTTATAAAAATTAAATTTTCTCGGAAACTAGTTGACATAGAATAATAGTTTAAAGACCTTTTTTATGTAACTTTTTTTCGTCGTTTAAATGATGTAAAAAAATTTCGCAAAAATTTTTAAATAAGTCGAAATTTTGGCAAAAAACTAATTTTTTGCAAGAACAAACACCATGTTCCTGGCATCCGACGTGTCTGGCTAACGAACTTGTCCAACGGTTTGGGACTTCCAACATTTTCGCCAAATTTCGTAAACCTAGGACATTTCGTTCGAGAGTTATCGTGCGGACACATATATATATATATATATATATATATATATATATATATATATATATACATATATACATATATATATATATATATATATATATATATATATATATATATATATATATATATATATATATATATATAAATTTTGGTGAATATTATTTTCGGTTTCTAGGGACCTCAAAACAAATTTCTGCCATGGTCCCGGGTTCAAGTCGCGTCATGACAGTGGCTGTAATAGCTGAATTCCATTCTGGAAATTCGCTAAAAGGAAAATAATTTGACTTAAATTATCAAATTCGAGTTAAAATATTTCTTGAAAATTTTCAAAACTACATTGTTACTGGCTTATAGATTATAATTAAGCTTACGTGTAGATATTAAAGTCCCACAGAATCTTACAATGCTAAAACACTGTTAGGATGCTGTATAATCTCTGAAAATCCCACAACTGCTATGGGATAAAAATTTCAATAGTATTATTTTACTTCAAAATTTTATTGATTTATAATTTTTTTTTATTTAACAATTTTTTACCATAGGATTCAACATCCATCTGATTTATTTCCAGTTTTATTGAAAGTAGTTACAGCTAAAATATTAATTATTATTAATTTTTTTGTTTGAGAGTGTACTTTAACTGAATGGACTTTTAGAGAGCATCATTGCCTAAGACATTTTAATTATTACATTAGTAAAATTAATCAATATAAACATTTTGTTATTCAGAATGCCTTGAAACGTACTCTATTCATTTTTGCAAGTGGTACAAAACATATAATATCAATATCATATATGTGAAGGGTATCGGAAAATAATTGCATAACTAGCATTTTGTAAAGGACCTCCTTAGGCAGATTCACCTATAAGATAGGTGAATCTGCCTAAGGCTCAACCTGGGTCGGGAGTGCCATGGTAGCCTTCGCCCTTGCACATGTATTTCATAGCTGCAATATTAGGTTAAGGTAGCTTTGCGTATCCGAGTTGTACCAAAATGTTTAATTTTGGACTTTCCCCGATTTTCCACTTTCCTTCCCCCCAAATGCGTAAGTAATATATATATATATATATATATATATATATATATATATATATATATATATATATATATAATATATATATATACATATATATATATAAATATATATATATATATATATATATATATATATATATATATATATATATATATATATATATGCATGTAGGGTTCTAAGAGGACCATAAGACAGTCCATACAGCTCTCCAAAACACGGTGTTTAGAAGAAGATACTTGCAAAAATTTCTAAATGACCTATAAAAACACACAAAACGGGACCTTTGACCAAAATGAGACATAGATTTTTGAAATCTACTTTTATCTTTCTATCTTTTTTGCACATTTTTCTCACTAGCCTTCCCAAATTGCAACAAAGGTTTCTGAACCACCTAAATCGTTTATCCATCGTTTGTCCACAATTTTCCACCAAAAAATTTCGATTGTCCACTCCTTGTTTCGGAATGACGGCCCAAAAACTTTTTTGCAATTTTTTACCACTGGCACCACCAAATTGCAAAAAAAATTCGGAAACACTTAAATCGTTTGCCAATCGTTTATTCAGCAATGAGTTTCGTTTGCCCACCCACAGGTTAATTACAATTAATTATTAAAATCTTCAAAAAGGGTGAAGTTAGCACCACTGCAACCCTTTTTTTAAATTTTGCAATTTCTTTTATTGCTTTCGTTTCATATTCTATCCACTCACCTTGAATTAAACAATATAAAGTCTTGAAATGGTTCGCTGTATAGGTACACTACTATTCCACTTAGCATATCGATTTTCCCGCCACATTCTATTTTCTCCGAAATGTGGCTGAGAACCACCCTATTTTGAAATATATTTTTGTTAATTTTTGCTATTTTTGTAAGGGTGTCTTGCATATTAAACAATTTCTAATTACAATTTAAAAAGTTAAAAAATTGAAAAAAGAGTTTTTGGGCCGCCATTTCGAAACCACAAATGGACAATAGAAAATTTTTGGTGGACAATGATGGACAAACGATGTACAAACGAATGCAGTAAAAAATAATGTAAAATTCCAATAAAAGACTGCCAACTTCACACTTTCTAAAAATTTTAATATAATTAATTATAATTAACCGGTGGGTGGACAATCGAAAATTTTTGGTGGACAATGGTGAACAAGCGATGGACAAACGATTTAGGTGGTTCAGAAACCTTTTTTGAAATTTGGGGGTGCCAGTGAGAAAAATGTGCAAAAAATTTTTTGGGCCGCCATTTCAAAACCAAAGGTGGACAAACGAAAATTTTTGGTGGACAGTAGTGGACAAACGATGGGCAAACGAATGTGCACACTTAAATTGAGAATTTTGCAAAAGTCGGTGCCAACTTCACACAGCTCATCAAATGAAATGTAATTCTAGGCAGTTTTCAAGTTCTTTCCCTGTACCCTTTATACGTATGGTATGTTATTATTAATACATTTACCAATGTATTTATAAAGAAGGCATGCACTTTTTTTCTATTTATTCAAATAAATTCATATAATGAATAAGTGAGTTAAGTCTTGCGACAGGTTTTTATTATACTTATTCAAATATATAAACCTGTAATAAGTCCATAGAAAGATAGGTGCCTGTATGCGTACCTGTATGAATGTGTACTAGCTACAAAAGATAGATAGGAGAGACGAATGATAGAAAATTCAAAAGGATTTTCGAAGCTATAGATATTTAATCGATAGCATTTAATCTTAGTCGCAAATTTATTTGATTAATATTAATCTTTATGTTTATTATAACATCGGTTTTTGTAGAATAATATGCCAATTACGATCAGGATAAGAAATTTTGTTTCTGTGTCTTACGCTACAATAATTGTACTATTTGTCACCGTATTCAGTGAAATTTTTCATTAACTAAAAGTCTCTGTCTTTGCCGAAGAAAAACCATCGCAGCCTTCTGTAAGCAGATGTTTAAGGGGGAGTTCAAATAAAAAAGCAACTTTTTTTATTTATGATTATTCTGCTTGCTGAAATTTTTTTTCAAATTAGGGACGGTTTCAAAAATAAAAATTTGTTTTTGAAACATTCATTACTCTTCCCTGTGGGGGGAGGGGCCCCCTTTTCACAAGTTTTTAAGCGTTTACAAGGAACGCCATATCTCAAAAAGTAATGAATATTTTTTAAATATTTTTTCATTATTTTATTCCTAAAGCACCTGTCCATAAAGCTGAGTATGGGTTTCAGATAATTTTAAAAATTAACTATAAAATTGTAGTCCCAAACTTCTAAAAATTATAAAACCCAATGTTTTATTAAAAAACAAATGTTTAAAAATAGTTACAATTGTTCAAATGGAAAAAGCATACTCCACTTGATCCGCAATATGTTTATGAACAAAATTTTAAAAAAATTAAGTCTCTATCTTTTCTAGAACTTTAGATATGATTTTCCTTGTCGGGAAAAACACAACTTTCGGGAAACGGTAAAAGACAAAAATAATAACAAAAGAAGCCGTTTACTCACTGTTTATTAAAAGGTCTACAAAGGCATACAAATAAAAGAACATTATCTAAGTTGATACTATAACTCGTGTACACACCAAAACTAAATATTACTGATCAAATCGCGAGAGGGGCGAGCGTTGTCTGCAAAGGAGCAGCAACTTGGCTGTGCAGCGGCTCACAAATAAATATTTTTCTACTTGAAAAAAAAAATTTTTGGCCATGTTTTATATATCACCGTGTTTGTAAAGAACCACAGAACAAAATAAAAACAAAAACGAGATTCGAAAAAAAAAGTTTATTAGCCGTTTCTGGCGTGAACTCCTCCCTTAACCTAAGACAATTTAGAATTTAATTGTGTTATCCTAAAATATGTATACAGGGTGTAAAACAAATAACTCTGGTCCTTTTGTGGGGTGACTCATAGCACCTTGTAGACACTAAAACCGCAAGAATTTTTTCGGAATTAACAATCGCGTCACCCCTCAAAAGGATAAGAGTTATTTCCTTTACACCCTATATATAATATATACACACACATACACACACACACACACACACACACACACACACACACACACACACACACACACACACACACACACACACACACACACACACACACACACACACATATATATATATATATATATATATATATATATATATATATATATATATATATATATATATATATATATATATTAATTCCGAAAAAATTCTTGCGGTTTTAGTGTTTACAGGGTGCTATGAGTCACCCCACAAAAGGACGAGAGTTATTTGTTTTACACCCTGTATAATACTTTTCGGAAAAAATTATTAGTAAAGAATCTAACGTCTAAATAAAATGCTAGAATTTCGGTAAGGGAGAAGTAGGTACTTCTGGCATGAGAGGCATCAAAGGGATCTCTTTGTTTTCAAGTATCTAGTAATTACCTATAAGTGAAATAAATAATTAAACACAATTAAGAACCTCAGTTACGTCACTATTGAAATAAACTACAATAATTAATAGGCCATTCTCTATTCTTATATTGTTATACATTTTTTGAATTAGAAAAAGTATTTTCGCCCCTTTCATGAATATGCTGTTTTAAAAGCAACCATGTTCATGAAATATACAGTATTAAGTATCAATCACAAGTATTTTCCACATTTATACCTTAACGTAGTTGCTCCGAGATAGTCAGGTACAAAAGTATATCTCAGCAAAAAAGTTTTCTTTTATCAAAAATGAAATAATGGATTAATATTCTTCAGTTAATATATTTCTATACCACTTGTTTTTTTTTTTTTGATTTCCGCGCGCTTATGTTGTAGCAATTTAAAACCATTGTTGAAAAGCGTTGTAAAATGATGTCTACAAATTATATTTAAAAAACGGCGTAGCGAATAATTTTTATTTCTTACTAAATATGGTTTATAACTTTGTATTTTATATTATATACTAGCTGACCCGGCCACGCGTTGCTGTGGCTCAGTAGTTATAATTGATTGAATTAATTTTTTATTATCATTTTGAGACAATCAAATCAATATTTACTAATAAAGCCGAAAATAGTTTAGCCAATTTTAAATCATATGGGATTGAGAATAGGCGCGAGAATAAAGTGAGGCTTCGCTTCGCTCGCTAAACAGTTCAAAATTCTAAAAAAGGTTAATTCCATGTAATGCTTCGCTCTGCTCGCCATACGATTTACTAATAAATCTGAAAATAGTTTAGCCATTTTAAAATCATATTGGATTGAGAATAGGCGCGAGAATAAAATGCCTCGCTCGCTAAACAGTTAAAAATTCTATAAAAGGTTAATTCCATGTAATGCTTCGCTCCGCTCGCCATACGGTTTACTAATAAAGCTGAAAATAGTTTAGCCAATTTTAAATCATATAGGATTTAAAATAGGCGCGAGAATAAAGTGCTTCGCTTCGCTCGCTAAACAGTTCAAAATTCTATAAAATGTTAATTCCATGTAATGCTTCGCTCCGCTCGCCATACGATTACGAAAAAATTAAAAAAAATTATCTAAAAAATATAAAAATAAAATTTGGGGTGGACCACGCGCCATCTGGTGGTAACTTCCATTAATACGAATATCATATTCATCTTACCCATTAAAAATACATCATCACACTGATTTTCATGACAATCGGTTGAACGGGGCAGAAGTTGCTACTCTGCAGCGCCACCTGGTGGCTAGTGGCATCAATGAGCATATCATACAAACCTTCTCCGTGGAAAAATACATATATATACCAATTTTTATAATAATCGGTCCAGCAGTTTCTGAGTTCATCGATGACATACGGACAAACATTCATTTTTATATATAAAGATTAAATTTTTATCAAGTTCCTTTGACACGTTTTCATTTTATTCAAAAAAAAAAAATAGAGCTTTTCCATAAGAGTTCGTATTAAAATTACAAAACTTTGAAATCGTTTTTCTCAAAAATGAGGTAGTCAATTTTAATCGGAATAGGCTCGTATTATTGGTATTGAATTAAATAAATATCTAGAGAAGTTTCGTTAAAATCCTTTGAAAAAATCGTTTTATCGACCAACTACCTACCATATTACATAAAAGACGTACATGAGTTGCCCAGTTCCAAAATGAGTCTTGTCCACCAAAAATCGATATTGAGATAAGTACATTGTCAGATTTAGATTTTATTGCTCTTTTTGGTCGTATCTAGCAAATGTTTCAAAAAAATTCTTATGCCCATAAAATAAATGATTAAAATATAGGTTCGGTTCCATATTAAGTCTTTTCCACTCACAACTGTTCCATATTAAGTCTTGTCCTTCTGACAGTTACAAATTAAGTCTTGTCCAGTTGTCAATAATAAAAAAAAGTTATTTTACATCTATACTAGCTTGTTTCAATTCACTCCTACGTTTCCATAGTCAGTCTTATCCAGTCTTATCCATGATCAGCTGTTCCAAATAAGGTCTTGTCCTTATGACGGTTCCAAATCAAGTCTTGTCCGACTTATTTTCGTTTATAACTACGTTTTTATAATAAGTAGAGCTATAAACATTCAAAATAAAATTCAAATAACATTATTCGAAAATAAAAAAGTCAGATGATGTAAAGAAATTCCATTTATTATTATTTTAAACGTTTTTTCTAATTAACCGAAAATTTATAAAAGTGGACGAGACTCATTTTGGAACTGGGCAACTCTACTATTATATATGCGATTTTTTTCGTTATGAAAACAACTGCTTTCAGTAACTCTAAATAAAGGCCAATTCTAAAATCAATTGAAATTTTTGAATATTCATCAGTATCCACTTAACTTCCTCTTATCATTCTAAGTAGGTATTTCTTACACGGTCAATACTTATTGTCAACATTTCTTTATTAGTAATTTAAAATAGTTCAAATTTTTAGTTTTACAAACCAATAGTACCAATAGCTACATGCAAAACTACCAATTTCGGGTATCTTCGAAAATTATTTGTAAAAACGCATATCTTTTATGTGATTTGATCTATTCAGATTATAAATGTAAAGAAAAACGTGAGCAGGTATTCGTATAAGAACCTAACCGATTCCTACAGAAGAGTTTTGAAAGGCAATTGAATAGATCTCAAAAAGGTTTTACACATAAATTATTATTATAGAATAATATTAATTAGACAGTGTTGTTCTACGTTATTCTATACTTACATACGTATAATTACATATTATATAAATAACTTTCGAATTCAATAACAAGAATTAAAATTTAAAAGTACCTAAATGGTTTTCAACAGTTCCAAATAACTGTCACTTTTGATATTAAAATAGGAGATATCATATTTAAAGCGATTTTATAGTAATTTATTTCAGAATTTTTTAAATAGGATATCAAAATTGCTTTTATTAAATTTTTCGCCAAAATAACATAGAATACTTTTCCTCATTACACCAGCCAGTATATTTAAACAATTTTACGTTTTAACAATGGCAATTTTAGCGGGTTTGATGTGTATAAGAATAAAATTACTCACTATATTGTGTCATGAGAAATTATATCATCTCTACTTTTTTCTATCCATAGTACTTATACAATGTAACTTGCAAGTTAGATAAAACAGACATCAGATAAGAATTATATAATTTTTCTATCGTTAGAAAAAAAACGAAATGTAATGATCAAGTTGTCTTAACGGTTTTGTTGAACAAAATATAACAATATCGTTTTTCAGATATGATTGTTATATTTTCAAACATGATAAATAAATCACTTATACAACGTTATCTATGATCTAATCAATTCCGTAGACAGTATAGATCCATAATTTACTCAAGTAGATATTTATATAGATCCATATGTGCGACAATAGAAAATTATTTAAAACAATCACTGAGTAACTACGTTAAAGGTAATACAAATACAAACGAGATTACACGTAAGTAATGATCTAAGGAAGTTTTGGTTATTAATTTTAAAATACATATAAAGTTTCACACGTTAATCTTGTATGGAATTTACGAAGTGATATTTCCCATACACTTTTAACTTTCAATTAAAGTCAATATTCTGGTGGAATAAGAAAACACTAAAAGAGAAACTACTAATGTCTGCTTGCAAAAATTATCAAAACAAGAATGTTCAAAAAGGTCTGAAAAAAAAATTGATTACAAAAAAAAATTTTCATTTTCTTTGGGAAATCAATATTTTCCGAGGTATTTGCAAAAGTTCTTTTTCAGATCGAAGTTGCTCATCTAATCTTTTCTTTTCCAGTTGTGGATTCTGCGTTAGATGCCGTTGTGAATATTTTTCTGAGAATTTTGACACTACTGAAATACACTAACGGCTCTTGTTCACTTTACGAATTTTCGATGTGCCCGCACACGAAAACGAATCTGCGTCTCTTTAGTTACTTTGATACGAATATATATATATATATATATATATATATATATATATACAAATATGAAAACGGATAATAAATAACTTGATGTATGGATAGACCTTTATAGGAATTCGTATCCATAAGGGCGTATGGTCTATTTTCGTATCTAAACACGGTGAATGTTATTGGTTTGGTAGATTAGGTCAGGCCGATGAAGAAAAATCAAGGATTTTAGGGACTAATTTGAGGATTGTTTAAATGACCATCGGAAATTAGTTACTGACTCCCACGTCAAATAAGTAATTTGTTGTTTATGATGCTTTATATGATAATATAAAGAGAAAGAACACGGTATATATTTATATATATAGCCCATGCTTACATCTCTTATTCGCTTTAACCTAGCTCATCGTATTGCCAAGTATTTAAAAAAATATTTCTATTGCAGCATCATGCATCCCATAGCGAATTTTTAGTTAAAAAACTACTTTTTCTCGAAAACCTGCTTTATATCGCACCATGATAGTGACCTATATATATATATATATATATATATATATATATATATATATATATATATATATATATATATATATATATGCCACTTCATAACGACTGTCGTCGTCTTTCGGCTCCCACTTTCCATACTTCTCGATGTTGCCACTGATCCGCGACCAGTCTCTGACATCTCATTGCGTCTTCGACCCCTTCACTCCAACTTTTTCGAGATCGGCCTCTCTTGCGCCTTTCTGTGGGTGTCCGTTTAGATATTTTAAATTGGACAAACGATGTTCCCCCATTCTTTGCACATGCCCATACCAAATCAACTGTTTTGTTGATAGTGACCATAATAGTTAAATTTTCGATTCAAAAATTTACTAAAAAAGATAACTTGTATAGCAGTGAAGTATTCTGCGTAATGAAGTATATATATATATATATATATATATATATATATATATATATATATATATATATATATATATATATATATATATATATGTATATATATATATACCGAAAAATAACCTCATGTTAGTATAAAATTCATCATAAACTTCATATAGTTTCAGAGGAATAAGTGCGAAAATCATTACCAAGCCGCTTAAATTTCGGAAAAATTTGCCAACACGTAACCACACCTAACCATTTTAGGCAACTTAGGCCAGTCTTTTTTATAAGCGTTTAATGATTATAATTTTATAATTTTCAATTGACATAAATACGAAAATCATTTGAGCGACTTATGCGTATCTTATGCGGCTACACCTTAACGCTGTGTTAATACACATGATACCTATAAGTAAATGCGAAAATCGTATCAGATCACATCGTTTTTTTCCGGAAACAAATTGAATGGTCATATCTTTCAAAACTCTCCAAAGCATAAATGTGAAAAATTTTTGGTCACTATTTCCCAATTCAATAGGAATGATTTAAATTAAACTGCATTAAATTAAAGTTACAATACTGTTTGAGTGGGGAATTTATTGTAACCTTTTTATCTAAGATACTATGTTCAAAAAAAGAAAATACTTTCTTATCATTTCTATCAATTTGAACTCTTTCATAATTTTTTTCAGAACGTAAGTACAATAAACCTGTTGTACGATTTGATTTGAAGTCGTCTTTGATCTGTATAAAAATAAACATTACATGCACTTATGTCCGGTTGGTCAATCAGCGAACTGACTGACCGATTGGACATCGCGTCTATTCGATCAAGTTGATATCGTTGGTTGGTTGGTAAGCTGTTTGAATTGATTTGAGTGATATTATTTACTCCAGCTCCGTGGGAATCGTGAACGATTAAACTGAAACTGACTGTAACTATACGTTATTGTGGTATAATTTTTTTCTTATATTTATATCAATATAAATGTATGGATATAGGTATAGAACATGAAGGCATCAGTAACTTATTATACTCAAGTTATTTTGTTTGTATCGTATGTACATTTTATTTAGGAACGTAACAATACTCTGATGTTAACTAGGCAGTGGGTGAACTGGAAATTGAGACTGGGTAGATATTATATCGTAGCACTGTCGCTCACAGTGGGGCCGATTTCCGAAAGTTATTTAAGCTGGGTTGACTATAGTAATACTCTAATAGTCTACTTGAATTTTAATTGTAATAGGTATCTTCGGTCAAGCTCCAGACGTATCAAATTTCTTAATAATTCAATTATAAATCGATTCAATACTCGAGCAGTTTTGATATTTATCGGTTTCTTTCAGAGATAACTTAATTAATACATAAAATATCAAAATTGTTCGAGTATTGAATCGCATTCGAGTATAAGGGCTTTTACCCTAATGCAAAAATGTCAAGGAGAATGGAAAATTTTGGAATATCTTATGCTGAAGTATCATATACTACAATTTGGTTTCATTACGCCTAATAGTTTTGTAGATATTCAATAATAAACACATGCTATTGCTTGGGAAGTATATGGAAATAAAAACTTTCAAACGCTGTAAAATTATCAAAATGTTACATTACACCTTCATCCACTCATGTCTTCAATTTTTGGATGTGAGTAAAATATCACAATACCTTTCAAAATATTATCACCATTATCACTTTCTGTCCCAAATTATGAAAACGATATTTGAATAGTAATTTTTCGATTTTTTCCATATGTATTGTTCATTCTTAACCCAAAAAAGGTACTTTTAGTCATTAAATAATTAATTAGAAATTGTTGTTCAGGTACAAGATTGAATCTTTAGGATCAAATCTTCCCACTAAAGTAGCTTGTTTTTAGATAATTGAGAGACACCTTTCATCATCTACCGGTAGAATATGAAATTAACATCTATGTTGTTGTCAAAAACCCTTAAGCTAAAAGTCGATTTTATATTTTCTATGTACTGTCCAAGTTGACCTTAACGCTGGTACCGAAAGGGTTAATATTTTAATAAATAAATTATACTCACTAGCAAAAAGTAAGTTAATGCGAATAATTCGCATTCGCACACAGTCAGTGTATGCGAATTATTCGGAATATGAAAATGGATAATTCGGACACACTGACTGTTTGCGAACGCGAATAATTTGCATCTACTGACTGTCTATGAATGCGAATGCGAATGCAAATTATTCGCATTCACTGACCGTTCATGAATATGAATACAGTAAACTATTAAAATCCTTCAAACCAAGCAAGTTTGTTAACTATTTGCCAATTTCAATACATTTTTAAACTTTCGGTGACTGTATATTCTAATGAGGCTTCGTATGAACTGCGATATTTCTTTTTTCCTCGAATAGTATAGGGTTAACACATTTGTTAATAAACATTTATTTATTTTAGTTTATTCAACACATTAAAATGATACAAAATAAACTAGTCAATGATTGAAACATTTCGTAGGTATATACTCTGGTGTATGTTTACACTTATATCAACGTTTGAAGGAATCTTGGGTCAACGCTTGACCAGAGGAATGGACCGATGAGTGAAAAATCGTTCTCCACCTTCTTCGTCGATTTTTTTCAGACACAGCGTCCATATCATTTACGACACGACGATCACTTTTATTAAATTATGTCGTATAATCGTAATCTGTAAGCTTAAATCAATTCATTTTTATCTAATAAACAAATAACTCTAGAATCGATTCAGAATCATGTAGTCGAACTTATTTTTGTTTGGGGAAAGAAGAAAGTTTTTAATTGCTGTAATAAGTGGAGAAAATTTTATCCATTGAACTAACTTCTGAAAATCAATTTACAGCTGCTTTAAAACTACCTATCAACCTTTTAATTAAAAAGATGTAAGCATGGGAATTTTGTCTCTAATTTTTAAAATATTTCTTAATGACCAAGTTTCCAACATTTTTATATTTCAGAAAGCAAAATTTCACAATAACCAAATGAATGATTGACTAACTATGCAATGTTCTCATAAATTATTCGATCATTTAATATTTCACTAAAAAATTAAAATAGCATAATATATTAAATTTCAAACTGACAAAACATTTCAATTTAAACTATATATTAATTTATTAAATATTATACAAAAAGAATTGGCTTTGGCTATTTTTATTATAATACATGTTAATCAATACTACTAAACAGTTAAATAGTTAGTGTTAGTTGAAGAATGAATTTCCAATTTTTTTTTTTTTATTTCTAACATAACAATTTTTGCCGATTGAACGAATCGATAGGATATTTATTATAATATTTTTGTTGACTTTATCAGTTTTTAATCGACAGCTCTTTACACAAAATGAGGTTAAGATATTAAAGTAAATCAATCTTATCGAAAGTAAATTAATTTTTTGAAACGTTTATTTTTTTCGACAACATAACATTTGAAAAAAATAATTCGCATCATTTTTAAAAATTTAACAAGAAAGATTTTTGGTTCCCATTGAGATTAAGAGCTTATTTTAAAACCGCAATTTTTAGTGGCAAATTTTTGGTTTAAAATCATTGATACCAGAATGCGTATGTACCATACAGTAGATGGAGTATATTTTTTGAAACAAATCGCCACTTTGGTTAACACTTTTCATGTGTCGGTGGTAATAAATATTTTTTTATTACTCGTGCGGGAGAAGTACTAACTTGGCGCACACATTTCTGTACGCAAAATAGCTGTTTGCCCACTGTCTTCCCGCACGAAATTCGTAATAAAAAATAGTATGTGCAACTCGTGCGGGATTGTCGATTGCCGTACTCAAGCGAATGAGCGCACTCACTACGTTCGTGCACTCACTAACTTCGCTTTCGTGGGCAATCGACAATTTCCCGCACTTATTGCACAATATACTATTTATTTAATTTGTAGACGATTATTGTTGTAATTTGAGACTATTTATTAATAAATATTCTAACAATATTTATAACAATAAATATAACATTAGTAAATATAGAAAAAATGTTAAATTCAATTTTGTTTAACCGCCATATTGGTCAACACTTTAACCCTTTATTAGCTTCACTTTCATATACATTGAATATATACCTGTACTCCCTCTATCTATTCAATACTCAGAGTTTAAAATAGATATTTATGTATCAAACACATAATGAAGAACTTTATGTATGAGCCGCATTTATGACCAAACGAGCCTGCGAACGAGGCCAATAAAAGGGCAAGTTCATAAAGGCAAATTATATATAAGCTGTATACAAAGCTTTATGTTCCGACAGTTGAAATTTCTTATTATCTATAAAAATCGAATTTATAAATCTAACGTCTATATCCTGGATAAAAAATTTGGTGTTGAAGCGTATTTTGTTTGTTGTTATTATTTATCTGAAGCTAATTAAATCCTGGGATATTTTTTGGAAGATTCCTGGACAAAAATTATTGTTATTTAAAGAAGAGAGGGGAAAAAGTTACCTGGAATAAATATTAATAATAGTATAAATTGTGTTGTTAATATTAATTATGCATTAATTTTGTGAATATAACATACAAATAATGTTAGCATGGTTTGTTTTCTGTTTATTGTAAAATTAGAATTAAAATTTATCACGGAGATTATTTTCTGCTTTTCATTATGCAGCTAGTACCATGTGGTACTATTCCTATGGTTTAGTCGTACATAAAACCCTTTATTTAGCTTAATGAAGCATTGTAGCGAGCAATTGGGTCAAATTTCATTATTGTTTATTTATATTATTGAACACTTACCCAAACAGTGAATGAATTCAGGAGTAGTTCTATTTCCAATTGAATTGATTGCAATGTATGCTATTAATTCTGTAAATCATAATTTGTCAAAAACATCCCCCTTTTTCATTTTGAATTTTGAAAGAATTTCTTGTTGATGCTACAAAGGACATTGGATAAAATGGACATTATTTTAGACACGTTCCAATTTTTTATAAAATAAAATTTATGCATTACGTTTCTTATTTACATAGTCAGTAAGTACTTTTTATGAATTACTTCTTTATTTTGCTTAATATTCATTTTGTAAATATCTATATGATATTATATATTGACTTAACGTTTTAAAATAGTCTGCTTTCAATATCTATCGATAATAGTAATAAATACAGGTATATGGAGAGTATTAGCGATCGACTCAAAATATATATTGGTATATCTACATCAATAAGTACATATATATTTACTTGCGTTAAGCATGAACTTCATCATTGAATTGTGGTTATTATTCGGTTTAACTGCAAGGTGGTATACGAAGCAGTAGGATAAATCGTGCACAAGTAATGCACAGGGTGTTTTTGCATAAAAAGGTGGATGAGTAAAAGTGGCCGTAGTTTTATAATTTACAGTGAGTGATTTTAAAAGAAACGTTAACAATTTTGACAAACAAGGAAATAAAAATCTCTATAATTTAGAATAGATTACAACACAAAGTGCTGGTTACGGAAGATTGAAACTGAATAACTTTTAGTTTCATCCTATCTAAAACACTGACTAAAATATTAGCTTTTTTTTTACATATGTACCTAGTAAAAAAGACTGTGCTTTTAGAAATTTTCACAAAATTTTAGGTATTATTTGGAAATAATTAATTTTCTTTTCCCCTAACACAATTTCATAAGTTGTGACGACTATTTAGACGAGCAATTAACATTAGTTTAAAAAAAAAAAAATAAAAAAAAAAACATACATATATTATTTACAAATTTATTTTTTGGACTCGGCCTGAGTTTATTGGTAGGTATTGAAAGTTATATGTAATAGTATATTACGCGATTGATGCTGAAAGCTGCATACCTATTACACACGGGCGAAAAATTTACGCAAGAGCCGCGCAGCGGCGAATGCGTATTTGTGCGAGTGTGTAATGTGCCTTACAACCTATACTATAATTTATCCTGTAATGTACTATAATTTGTCCACGACTAATATGAAATTCACAATAAATAATATAAATTGATACGAATATAATACGTTAAAATTATATTGAAATTGAAATTTATTAAAAAAAAATTTAAAGTTGCTATGTACAATTTTTGTGTAGATTTTAATATAATATAAATATACAATATAAGCAATTTCATGGTAGTCGTAGATAAAATTTATTTTATGACTAGCCGTACCCGTGACGTTGTTCACGCGAAACGTTGAGTAGTTTCTTTTTCCAATTTGTAGTTTATTGTAACACAAAATGCATTAAATTGTCTCCAAATTGACAATTGTGTATTTATTGTATTTTTCGGTACACAATTAGCAACATTTTTTTTGATTTAAAATTCAGAAAAATTTCTAAACTACAAAATTTATTTACAATTTTTGTTACTATAGTTATGAAATTTTTTATGCAATATGTAATTTGGCGTAATGTGTGTAGATGCTCAAAATAGTTTTTCCATTTTCCCGTGGGAATGAGACATTTTCCCGGAATAAAAAGTATCTTAGATGTTGTAATAAGTTATCATCAAACCAAATTTCATTAAAATCGGTCCAGTAGTTTTTACGTGATGCGTGAACAGGCAGACAGACAGACAAAGACAGATTTACAGTTTTATTATATGTACAGATTATATTATGAGCATATATAATTATATAAATACATATCCTAGTTTAAGGGATTATATACAGTTGTAGCGGGCGAAATGATGACATTACGTTTTAAATATCACTTCCTTGAAATAATACTATTAATTTCTCCTTACACTCTCTCTTATAGATTCTAGTTATAAGTTCAGCCCAGATCTTAACTAACAATAAGTCTGGTTCAAAATATTATGCTGGAATTTATTATCGCTAAGCAAGGTCTTTCTTGTCGAGCTAAATTCTTGTCGAGCTATTCTATCAATTTTAAAAAGAAAAACATTCTACATTAAAATAATGATAGAAAGGTGATATCACTTGACGCTTGTTGAATTTTTGATGGAGTGTTATTATGAAACAGCAACTGAATATTGTAATCATCCCATATCACAAACACTTAAGCCTGTATATACTGTGATCGTTTTGTACTCGTGAATTATTGATGAAGCAATTTTCAAATGACTTTATAACTTATTCATTGGTCTATAATATATCGATATATAATATATTCCATATTTACCTATCATTACAAACAAAGGGTTTATAAAGTAAATCTGTACAGTATATTGGCAAATACATATATTTGTAGTTTAAGTATATAAATACTGTGCCAATACTGGTTGAGATCGTTAATATGTATTTATACGGTCGATAAAATGGCGTGGTCAAAGGTGAAAATACATTATCTTTAATAAATAACAATATAATTTTTAAATATTATAATTATTGCAAATGTATTTATTACACAGAAAATATACTATCTATATACCGGATATATTAGGTTACCGAGGACTCAGACTTAGGGTAAATTGTCGTTTTAGAGAAGTTTATTATACAATTAAAAGGTAGGGTTGACCGGGGTAAATGTGAATTGGGGCAATTGTGAACGGCGCCTATAATTTCTAAAATAACATTAATTTTGTTAAAAATCAAATCTTAGTTTGTTTTTCTGTCCTTTCCAAAAGGTAAGAAATGGATAAAGGTACTTCTAAAGAAGTTGTCTAAAGCCTGAGGGGGTTCCTTATTAACTGCTAAAGAAATTGGACAATTTATTTCCAATTCACAATTATCCCATGATTTTAAAATTCCGGAGTAATGGGGTAAATTTTTAAAAACCATATTAGTGTGTTTATTACTTCTTACTAAACTCATAATACACATTTTTAAATTATTTTGTACTATATTTTTAATAAAAATCACCGATAAAATTTTAGTTTTTAAAAAGATCGCCAAAACGATGCTTTCTGTGACGTCAAATCGTATGACGTCATTGGCTCTAAAACATTGAGTAGTTGTAGTAGATCTAGTAATGAAAATTAGTAATGAAAAATTTCTTTCATAGTTACCAAAAACGTAAACAGTTTTTTTCCTAACTACAATATAATACCTACATATTCGAACGAGCTTGTGACGTAAGCTGCTTTTGCTTTATGTTTTTAATTACGTCATTTTTAACGTAAATTTTGTAATTTTATTTAATTAAAATTTTTATATTTTTGAATGAAATAACTTGTAAAAAAGCAATATTCAGTATCATTATCACTCGAGCAATTATTTAAAAATCAAAATGGATATTTTTTCAGCTACTGTCAAATACCCCATTGTGAACGTCATTCACAAATGCTCCCATCCGGTCAAAAATTTCAGTAGTGTCCTTTTCAGAGTTGAAAATGTTGATGATAATGTTCAATGACATTATTGTACAAGTTTCCGTTGTACAAACAACACACAAAAAAAAAAAAAATAGATTGTTGTTTTTTGTTCATGTAAACTGAATGTATTTCCTTGAAAAAGTCTTATTTTCCTTGTTTTTGTGTGAAAGTCATGTAATTTTTTTATTTATTTGATAAAATGACAAAATATCATCAATATATCATTTTTAGCTTATAACAAATTTGATTAACCTTGATTTTTTGTACAAATTTGAGGTATGCGTAACTTGCATTAGACAAAGAGAAATTGTGACCGCTAAAGTATTATGAACAATTTGAAAGTGGGGTAAATATGAAGAATTTGAGTTGGTCCTTACTCTTATGTACCTCACTCCTCTTGTAATCCATTCTAAATAATTTTTCTGATGGCATTCACATTTACCCCGAAATTCATAAGATTTGCAAAACCGCACCGGGGAAATGTGAATGGCTTATAAAATTTTTGTTTTTCATACGAATTTACTCAAAATTTGTGTAGTGCATCCTGAGTAATGTAGAATTAAAAATAAATCAACCATAATGTGATATATAAAATAAAAAATACTTAAAACAACGCTTTTATCTCAATTCATGAAAATCCATTCACAATTACCCCGGTCAACCCTACTTATATTTCCAATATACATTACATGAGATATAAAAGCTGTGGCTGAATAAGAAAAGAGAAATAAAAAATTCTACGTGTGTGTCCTTTACTTCCTTTCTATTTTTGTTAGATTGCGTGTTTTGCATGAGTCAAAGTAGTAATTTAACCAAGTTCGAACCCTTAATTATGAACTATATAAGTACAGAAAATACCTTAAAAAATTTTAAGATAATCAATATCGTTTTAACGGTTTGATGGATTTTATTAAAGAAACGTTATATAGAGGTCACTGCAATATATTTGAGAAAATATTCTGAAATGTTCAGAATGATCAACTATAGTAGGAAATGTCAGAAATTAAACGTCAGTCGTGGTTTATATACTATCGTCCTTTTATCTAGGCCTAAAAAATACAAGTAAAATAGTTCGAAAACATGCATTCTAACAGACTCGTTTTGTGACTTTTGATCTTGAATATTCTGACTCGCGTACGTGAAGTTTTATGAGATTTTTGAGACAATATATAAAATGTCAAAACAAAGATTCACATACAAGCTTGCAGTTTATTATATTTCATTCCAAGGTTAAATCCCTATTTGATTAGGTTACTTGTAAAATGTTTGAATGCTATTCTACAAGATATGTCTTTTCCAATTTTTAAAATAAGTATTTCATGCTTAAAAAATACAAAATATTCTCAACTCATTAATTAAGGACGTTCGTGCGTCAAACCTAATAGTAGATAAAAATTTTAATTTTAGAGAATTGACAAGTTCAATTACATAGCTATCTTCTCTCAAAAATTTTAAGGCTTTCATAGATCATTTCTTAAAGTAACTGACGATTAAAAACAAATTTTTAACACAGAGTCATTGGAAAAAACATTCTAAACAGCATTTTTTCATTTTAAAAATTATAGTAAGTATATTATAAGAGTAGATATCATAATAAAAAATGTTGAAAAATATTCTTTGAAATATGCAATTTATATAATTGCACAAAAAACATCGTGTTGACGAACGTTAAAATGAAATATTAATTATTGAAATTAATATTCGGGTAGATTTTGATATGTACACGACATAAAATGTCAAATCAGACTACTAAATTTCAATCAACAACTGTGTATGCATTGATGTCAGAGATCAGTATATATGTGGTACTTATAGCAATCACCCATATACACGACCAACACGACACATCATATGATACATGAACAAATACAAGCTCTGTACGCATAACATACAGGTAAATAGTGTTTTGTGGTAGCTACATAACATTATTCTGTAGTGTTTTGTGGACGCGTTCGAACGTCCTTAATACAGCACACAATCTAACACATTTTTCAAACATTTCGATAGTATAGGCAATGTCACAAGTTGAACGTTAATCGCGATTTGTACCATGTCATGCCTTCATCGTTGAGACCTAAAAAGAAAAAAAATAGGTTAAAGAGTTTGGAAACATATTAAAACCAGAAAAAAGGACTGCTCAGTTAAAACAGTTATCTGTCCTCAGCGTAACACAATATGTCCGACAGACAAAGTTGTTCTCAGTAAGTTGAAATACCCTATACATATTTAAATATGTAATGTAATAATAATATGATAAACAAAATATGAGAAAGTTACTTTTTTGGTTGAATAACTTATATAGTATGTAAAAGAAAAAAAAATTGTTTTAAATTGTATTTTGGGTTATACCTTATTTGGTTGTCATTTAAGGTTTAATTATACAGTACGGTGTGATATTAGCGCGATGTGAAAATTTACGATTATTGTGTTTTTTTTTTTTTTTGCTTTATGTAAGTATAAAAAATGATGATAATTAACTGATAAATCATACTGATAAATTAAGTGTAAATTTTAAAATATTTTTTAAAGATTTAAGATTATCGATATATTTTTATAAAGAACAGGTCTGCTTAATTTGTTTGGGTAGTACTTACATATTATGTAGCTTTCAACAAATATTTTTTGCGGTTCGGTTTAATTTCGAAAATTATTCGAAAAGTATTTGTTTATTTTGACTTATGTTGTAAGGTTGTAACGTTATTATATATAAAAGCGAATATTGTTTATTAAGGGGAGGTTCACTTGAGAGTCCTTAAAAATTATGTATTTTTCTAGAGTTTATTTCTGAAGAACGGAAGTAAATATCAATTTCAAATTTTGTGCACATATTTATTAAGTATTAAACTACACAAAGACAGTTTTTTAAGGAAAAATATAAAAAAGTGTTAATTTTATAGATAGTTCAGTGTGACGATCCGAAAATCCAATGCCTTGTTGGTGGACAACCTAGCGCCGGTAATAAACCATCGAAATCCAAAAACAAAAAAAGATTTATAAAATATATGAATTTGATTACGATTTTTGTCTTATTTTTCGCTCTTTAAAGTAAATTTAAAAATAAAAAAAATATTGAAAGTGTATTGAGCTTAGGTAGAGGTGCCGAAGAATTTAATTATCTTTAAAATAAAAAATTGAAAAAAAGGATCCATCGAATAGTTTTTGAGTTATCATGTCCACCAGTTCCAAAATAGTTCCGAGATATTATAAAATATATATAAAGAAACGTATTTTCAAAATTTTATATTTAATACTCATTATTGCGTGAACTACGTTTTTTGAATTTTTTTTTTTTATAGAAAGCTGGATTCGGTTAATGTGCAAGAATCTTGTTTTTAAATTATTTTCAGTAAAATCACTTTGGGAACATATTCTACACATAATTTGCTATCAATTTCGGCAAAAAAAATCGATTTTTTTTTTTATCAAATCTAAAGTAAACCTTCCCTTAAATTGCTTTCAGCAAAATTACTTTGGGAACATATTCTACACATAATTAGCTACTAATTTCTGCAAAAAAAAAAATAGATTTTTTTTAACGACTCTCAAGTAAACCTCCCCTTAATATTTAAAATGGATTGCGCAACCAAGCTGTATAGTTAGGCAGATTAATGCAAAATATTGGCTAGATGTGGACGCGACGAACAAAAGCACCAATTTTGGTTTACATATTGGTTAAGCTTTAATCTTTAAGTTTTGAGTAGGATCCCCTTAATTTCATCTCCTCCAAGGCGGCCATCTTGAGTAATGTCTTCCAAGAAGGTGTAGTATTATTGATAAGTAAATAATATGTTTTCTAAATGTGCCAGCGACGTCGTTGGCTCTCTCAAAAATTGCTGTGCTGGTACATCTATATTAGTCGCTGTCTACACCAGTGTTTCTCAACCGCCAGTCCGCGAAAGTATTTCGTTAGTCCCCAGAAAGTTGTGTGAAATTATTCATTACAATTTTTATTTTAAATCAGCTAATCAAAAACATATTTTAATGTTATCTGCTACTTCAATACATATATTTTGTTACTACGTCATTTTTAACATTTAATTATTAATTATTTTATAAAGCCGGACCTATCGATTCTGATGAAATTTGAATATGTTATAGAACAAGCCTAATTTCAATACTACGTTATTCTAATTGTCTTAAACTACTTTTCATGAAGAAGTTCTTGACTTGCTCAAATAGTACGATTATGTCGACCCAGTTACTCTCTACTTAACCAACTATTAGACTTAATATTAGGAAATTAGGCAAAAATAGGTCAATTAGATATTTTTACGTAGGTTTGAAATCTGCAAACAAAATTTTAATACATATATTTTATTTTTTACTCTCTTTTTGAAAAATTAACTCTCAAATTTTAATCCGCAACCACCTGTGTTGATGTAATTTCAACAAATTTCATATCAATAACTAGGTCTTTAAATATAGCAATATGGCTAATTCAAACTTTTTATGTCATGCGGTTTTCGAGATATATAAAAAAAATTAAATTTTTACCCTAACTTTTGAAGTCATACCAGTTTTGTGTATTGAGTCCAATGTAACTTCTGAGTTATTATGTTTTTAAAAAGGCCTTATGTTGTATTAAATTTCATTTTAAATAAATCAAAGTGCTTTGTAAAGTAAATAAATCAAAGAATCAAAGTACAAAGTAAATCGATTTTTTTTTCCATTATTTTAATGGAAAACGAAAAATAAAGTTGAACGAAACTTCCTAACGGTTCCAGAGATATTTACATAATTATAATTTTGTAATCGAACTAAGAAAAAGGGGGTGTTTCTTTTGCACGCGCGGAGTTTCCGCGAAATTACTTTTTTCAGTGTTGTAACACTGATATCTCAAAAAGTAATTAACTTATGAAACTAAATCTTGAGCTACTGTATTCATTAATGTATTACCCAGTATGTAAACTAAAATCGTAGGCTTAATATGCACTTGTTCAAAATTTATCGCTCCCGCAGATGCATTTTTATGCCCTGGAACGTGATTTTTTTCTAAAAGCGCGCCATAGTTAAAATTTTTAAAATTTTGACTTTGTTCTAAATTACACATTGGAGAATACAATTTGTAATGAAATGCCGTTTGAAATTTTTGTTTCAAATGTCTTGGACCGAATTTGCCGGTGTTACAGTTTCACCCCCTTTTTTGCGACCTCCACTTTAACGCCCTTTATAATAAAAATGAGGAAAAAGCAAAAAAAAATTTGTAATTTTAAATATTTGTATAATAATATAAGGAAAGAAATGTACTTGTTATGATGTGCTTCCAAAGTGGCCCGCAACATCATTTGAGTTGGCCACCCCTGCTCTAGTTATAAAATCACTGATTTTTTTGGTTAGAAAATAAGAACACTCCCTTAATGAAGGTACTTAAATATGGGTTGCATTTTAAATTAGATTACCCGTTGCATCGAAAGCCTGCAGCGAACTTGTAACTTGTAAAATAGCAAGAATGGTTGTAGTGGAAGCTCCTTATGTAAAAAGAAACATTGGAAGTGCACAGAACATTGCAGCTGCATATGTCAAGAAGGTTTTTTAATAGTATCCATGGCTAATGGTTATCGATTGGTTATTTTTAAATTTACATTTTTGTAAAAAATGAAAAAAAAAATTCGGCAGGAAAAAGCTCCTATATATCCCTTTTACATCATTCAATCTTTTTGGTTTGTGGGCTTAACCTAGGCTGTGTGACATTTCATTTTTATACCAAGTTTCATAAAAATTTCACATTTCCCTATATGGGAAAATTCAATAAAAATATTTTAAACAGAATTTCTCTATATATTTCAAAATGGTCGCCATGTGGCTGATAGGGTTAAGCGGATCCTACCCAAAATCTGAAGCTTAGGGTATGGGTAGTTAATAAAAAAAAATTGGTACTTTTGTCCAGCATGTCCACATATTTTTATTAATCTTCCTGACTAGTAAAAAGAAGGGTCTTTTTCATGCGTCAAAAAAGTCAGTAATTTTGACAAAGACAACTACAAATTCAAAATTTAAAAAAAAAATTATTTAAATATCATTAATTTATATTATACTAGCTGTACCCGCGACGTCGTTGGCGGGACGCATTTTTATAAAGTCAGTGAGAAGTATATAAGTGTAATAATTATACAGAACTTGGATAGAACAATAGTTTTTGCGTAATGCTTAAAATGGTTCACATATTTTCCCGAGAGAGGGAGACATTATACCGTAATAAGAAGGATCTTATATGTTGGTCCATGTAATAAGTTAACACCAGACAATATTTCATAAAAGTTCGTTCAGTAGTTTTTTCGTAATGTGTCACATGCTCAAGATGGTTTTTTTAATTTTCTTATGGGAAAGAGATATTTTCCTGTAGTAAAGAGTATTTTAGATGTTGACCCAGGTAATAAGTTATCATTACACCAAATTTCATTAAAATCCGTCCTGTAGTTTTTGAGTGATCCGTGAACAGACAGACAGACAAAAATTTTAAAAATCGCTGTTATTATATCTACATCGGTAACTATTATAATAATATAACAGTACCAGTACAATTTTCAAAAAATATTCCATGTACAGAAACGGTCTCGTTACAGTTTTATTATATGTATAGATGAAATGGTATTATATAAAATATACTCTATACAAATTAATCAAATTGGATAATACGGTAAGCTGTTTGTCTTTATCTGTAAGTTTGAATTTGCTTATTATTTTAAATAGGCAATTCATTACCTATCAACGCAATTTAAGTTAAATTTTGCCTGGTGATTGGTTATACGATCTATTAATTCTGCTTACTGATTGTCTTATAGCGACAGTAAAAATATTTTTAGTCGTTTTGTTTATATGAATGAAAATTTCTTTTTTGCACGATCGTGTATTTTCATGCATTTACCGATGCTGTTGACAATGTTGGTAAGTTACATTTCCCGAACGTTTGTTTATATCCATGGAAACCAAAAATAACAGTGCGGTAATTGAAATAGATGCGTGGTAAATGAATAGGAATGTGATAAGTGAAATTAGCTCAAAAATGATTGTAATTATTTATTTATATTGAAATTAAAAGTACAATTAGGAAAATAAATCGATCAATATGAAAATTTTCACTAGTTTGCACATTATTATTATTATTGTTGGCATTAGTCTTTATAATTTATTGACATTTCAAAAGGTCGTTCAATTATTAAAATTTTCTGTTGTTTTCGTAATCTTCCTTTCATTTTACGAGAATAAATTTGCAGCCAAAAATAAAATGCTTCATCAACTTCATTATTCTCACTAATATTATAGTTTAGCAAACTATTTTCCTCAATTTTTTAATAGAAAATTCAAAAAAAAAAATACTCACGCCAATGAAATATTGACACTTAATTTTTTATTTACAAATATAGTTGTCAGTTGTCACTACAAAGATTCGAATTAGTTGCTATAAATATTTATAATATTTATTTATGGCATTCTGTCATAACATAGAAATATAAATTTCACCTATATTACCGGAATTTTATTTTTTATTTAATATATTTTAATTCTTTAATTATTTTAAATGGATCGTCAAAAAATTTTATACAATACACGATGTGTTAAGTGCATTTACTGATCTCAAATATTGCAAAAACTCGACCCTGCGGGTCTCGTTTTCGCAACATTTTCTCGATCAGTAAAAGCAACTAACCTAACTTATATTGTAAAATACTATTTTATAGTGGAAACAATCTGTATAATTGATACTGTTTTTGTATGTTTGATATCAACAAAAATTAGTAGACAGTCTCGAGCAGCTACAGTTCAGCTATTTAAGTCTTTGATAAATATTTTGCGAATACGATATTAAAATTAGGTTTAAAATGGATAAATGGAGATATTTGCTTTGGAATACTTAATATCTACAAAAACAAAGTTGACAGACATATTTGGTACCGTTACTATCAACATTCTAGAACGCTTTGTTTTATTTCAAATGACATAAATTAGAAACAAATTAAATAACTTGCTGTCAATAAAAATGATTTATTACCAATATTTTGACAACATTGTTTTTATTATAAACAATTGTCCCGCACAGTTCAATGGCAATACAACCGAGGATCCAACATCGAATATTACAATCATAGAACACATTACAATATTATCTGCAGTTGAACTTTTATTACTAATTATAAGACCAATATTTTGGTCATTTACTCGACAAAAAATTAACAATGATTCCTATATGACGTACTTACATTATGTTCTACATATGTATGACACATGCATGTAACAATAATTTTTTTATTTCGTGTCCCGTCATTGGTTGCCGCCACGATACTTGTTGAATATTTATTTGAAATTTTTCGAAATGAAATATTACCGTATTGTAAAGACAAAAAAATTGACAGTAACACTGATATTAATTTCAGATTGTGTAGGGAATGTTTTTAAAATATTCCGTTTTTAATTGAATATATTTTGGTTGTTTACGAGTTACGAAATTTAATATTGTTAATATTCATAGAATCTTACAATTAGTACAGAATAATGTATTTAGGGAAGTAAATTAGAGAGTCAAATCTATTCTTGAATTGTATTACTTAATTTTAATATTTTTTTAGTATTTTAATGGACTTAGGTAATCTTAAAATTTCGAACTTATAAGTTGAATAGAAACAGTTATAGGTATAAAACCTTAAAGAAAATCGATCTTCTGAATTCATTCATCCCACTATATCGGGAAAAATTTATCTTCTCCAACTCTTCAACTTTTCCCTGATAATTCTCTACCAGTTTTAATTCAGAACAAAAAAAACAGCCATTCTTTAGTCACGGACACGCCTTCTCATAAAAAAAATAGAAAGTATTGTTTTCTTATAAATTTTCAATACTAAGCAGATAGACAAATGTGTACACAATATTTGTACTGAATATAAAATACACAACATTATTAGTTTTAATGCTAGAGCTAATAAAGTTTGTGTTACGGACGTGACAAAAGTACCTTTTTGTCGCGTCCGTAACATATCTCTAGCATTAAAGCTAATAATGTTATGTATTTTATATTCAGTACAAATATTGTGTATACATTTGTCTATCTGCTTAGTATTGAAAATTTATAAGAAAAAAATAACTTCTATTTTTTTTCTTATGAGAAGGCGTGCAAATGTACGTGAAAATGTCATGTCCGTAACAAAAGAATGACTGTATATGTATCAGTTTGCATATTTTTAGGTAATTAGTTTTACCTGTCAGTAGATAACAAGTCGGGAGGGAACAAACCTACCAACTTTTTTTTAAGATAAGATTAAAATCTCACCGCGGGAGCGAACTAGTATGCACCCTTTTTACTGCAAAGGGTATATTTCAAAAGAACGACTGAAATACTAAATTATGAAAAAGCGTACAGGAATACTTCAAGCTACGGACGACTTAAATTGTACACAGTGCTCATAATTTCATTGAATTGAATTTCATTGAAAAACTGTACCAAAGTCACGCGAAATTTTCTTGTATTAATTACTCTATAAAATTTTGGGTTTAATTGTTCTTAAAATTATTTCAAACGTTCAAAAATCCATTCGCCCAAAAAAAAAACTCGAAAAGCCTCGTCAGTGTTTTACCGATCTCCGAACTCCTTCCAAAAACCTTCTGGGCCCCTTTTTGTGGAGTCCGACTTTTGGGGGCGAGAATATCTCCTCCCATTTTATCGGGCCTCCGAGGTCGCCTCCGAGGTTCCCTTTTAGACCCGGGCCCGCAGGCAATTGCCCAATCTGCCCAATCCTCTCGCCGGCTCTGGATATAGTGTGTGACACGGGTCTAGCGTTTCTCTCTGTAATAAACATTAATATATCCACGGTCTTGTTTTCGCTATACGTTTTCTTCTTTTTTTGGTTCTAAAATCGAGTAGAGTTATAATGACTGACTCTGTAATTGAAAAAAATACCCCTGTCGCAGCATCCTGCATAACATAGCGAATTTCCATTTACAAAAGTACGTTTTTCTCGGAAACTAGTTGATATAGAGCAATTGTAATTAAGAAAACCTTCTTTATGTGATTTTTCCGCCAAATTTTTTTCACGAAAAATGTCCAAAACACCGTAAACGTTTTCACGAAATTTCTTAAAAATAAGATGTTTTGTTCTTGAGTTATCGTGCGGACAATTAGTAAACATCTATATAAATGTGTCCGCACGATAACTCAAGAACGAAACATCTACTTTTTAAGAAATTTCGTGAAAACGTTTACGGTGTTTTGGACATTTTTCGTGAAAAAAATTTGGCGGAAAAATCACATAAAGAAGGTTTTCTTAATTACAATTGCTCTATATCAACTAGTTTCCGAGAAAAACGTACTTTTGTAAATGGAAATTCGCTATGTTATGCAGGATGCTGCGACAGGGGTATTAAGTTATTTGATCAGACTTACCAAATTGTAATATTTCGTAATATTTCATGAAAAATTATGAAACAGCCCAAAAATACAGTTGAAGGAGCACGAAAAAGAAAAAATTCTTTCAAATTTTGAATAAGTGGAAATTTTGGCAAAAAACTAATTTTTTGTAAGAACAAAAACCTGTTCCTGGCATCCGACGTGTCTGGCGGAAGAACTCATCCAAGGGTTTGGCATTTCCAACATTTTCACAAAATTTCGTAAACCTAGAACATTTCGTTCGAGAGTTATCGTGCGGCCATATATATAATATATACATACATATATATATATATATATATATATATATATATATATATATATATATATATATATATATATAAATAAATTTTAGTGATTATTTTCGGTTCCTAGGAACCTCAAAACAAATTTCTGCCATAGTCCCGGGCTCAAGTCTCGTCACGGCAGTGGCTGTAATAGCTGAACATTCAGGAAATTCGCTAAACGCATTTTCAAAATATTGTGACTTGTTACCTTTCTGCAGTTAGCAATTCATATGTACTATTATATGTATCATATGCGTATATACGCATACCTTGTTTATTTTGTTTAGAATATGTATGAACACTTTAGTTGCTGAGAGGCGCAACTAGTCATAATGTAAGTTCTCTACGTTCTCTATATTTTAAAATTTTACAGGTAATATTAATTTGGAAACAAATAAAAAAACATTTAAAACATTTTTTTAATTTTTTTATTTTAAAAATACACCACAAATCCAATTTTACGTAGTGGTCGGTGCAAATTTAAGGGGAAGTACGTAAAATCGGAAGATCAGGGGCGTCAGTAAACTTTTGTTTTGGGGGGTTGGTAAATATTATTTATCTGAATTTATTTAAAACAATATTATTTTAAGAGACAATTTACACCTAAAATTCGGTTGTGTAGACAAAGGAAATCCAATGTTATACTAATGAATATTATGAGTGACGACTTTTAGAAAACTGTCGAAAAATCAACTTCACTATCGCATTCATCAGCGTAAAAGACGCCAAATAGCGGAACCTGTCAAAAATTCTAGAATATTCTACTCGTGAACGGGCAAAGATACCAAAAAACAAACTTCACTATTGAATTGCGCACTAAAAATTAGATTAAGCAGCGCATTTTGACAAAAATTCTAGAATATTCTATTCATCAACTAACAAAGATATCGAAAAATCGATTGCACCATTTAATTGGTCATCAAATAAAAGACGGAATAGCACATTTTGATAAATGTTCTAGAATATTCTATTTGTCAAATAGCAAAAATTGTTTGTCAAAATCGGACATTTGGTTTACATTAGTTTAATTTCGGCTGGACAATTAAGTGGTGCAGTAGATTTTCCAATATCTTTGTTAGTTGACAAATAGAATATTCTAGAACATTTCTCAAAATATGTAACTTGGTCTCTTTTTTGGTACCCAATTCAATGGCGACGTTTGTTTTTGAATATCTTTGCTAGTTGACAAATAGAATATTCCAGAACATTTGTCAAAATGTGTAATTTGACCTCTTTTTCAATGAAGAATTAAATGGTACAATTGATTTTTCAACATCTTTGCTAGTTGACAAATAGAACATTCTAGAATTTGTGTCAAACTATACACTGTTTAATCTCCTTTTTAATGACCAATTCAACAGTGAAGTTTGTTTTTTGATATCTCTGCTAGTTAATGATTAGAATATTCTAGAATTTTACGTTACTCATTTTGCAATTGCATTTTGCATATTACGTATACAGAATATGTGCATATATATCTGCAGTGAAATTTTAAAATTTTTAAAGGCTACGAGACCCTCAGACAATATTACCTACGGCCCTGACTCTGGCTTGGTACATAAATTTTCACCAACACAGACAAACAACAACATATCTGTGAGAGGAGAACCCCACTAAATCGCTGACGTCACTACGTAAAATCGGAGTACGTACCATTGGATGGCCACTGTATATACTTCCACCCTTTGCCACAGTAATGTAATTGTACACATTTTTTAGTAAACATCTATATAAGTAAGTATTAGTAAACATCTATATAAATGTGTCCGCACGATAACTCAAGAACGAAACATCTTATTTTTAAGAAATTTCGTGAAAACGTTTACGATGTTTTGGACATTTTTCGTGAAAAAAATTTGGCAAAATCAGGCGGAAAAATCACATAGAGAAAGTTGTTTTATTTACAATTACTCTATATCAACTAGTTCCCGAGAAAAACGTACTTTTATAAATGGAAATTCGCTATGTTATGCAGGATGCTGCGACAGGGGTATTTTTTATTTACAATTACTCTATACCAACTAGTTTCCGAGAAAAACGTACTTTTGTAAATGGAAATTCGCTATGTTATGCAGGATGCTGCGACAGGGGTATTTTTTTTATTTACAATTCTCTATATCAACTAGTTTCCGAGAAAAACGTACTTTTGTAAATGGAAATTCGCTATGTTAAGCAGGATGCTGCGACAGGGGTATTATTATTTTAATATTTATTTTCAAGAAAATACAAAAATGCCTTTTTGAATTTACAGCAGATGACACAAATATTTATTATGTAAGGCTAAGCGCGCACTACGTTTTTTTTTCCGCTCGGCGTTTTTCCACAAAAGTTGAAAACGCGTCATCAGCGCGCACTACGTTTTTTTTTTTCAGTAGCGGAATTGGCGGGACTTAAAATTATTTCGAAAATGGACGTCCATTAAGCTTGCTGCACTGGTGCTTTACATTAGTAATATGACGTTATAAAATTATAAATAATTTTAAAGTATGTAAAATTCTGAATGTTTTAATTTTAATACTTTTTTATTTTTAAAATATTATTAAGAAATAAAAAATGATTCAATATTAATTATCAAAATATGTCAAACTTATGAACACATTTCCATTTTCTTCCACCATTTACATATTTTAGGTAGTACCCACTCTTCTTTTTAAATAATTAAATTTGTAAAAATATTCATTCATCAAGATCTAAATTATCTTTTTTACCTATAATGCAGTCCAATTTATTAAATTAACTATTTTATCAAAATCAGGACGTTCGTTAAGCTTCTTTTACTGGGGCTTTACGATGGCAACAACATTATAAAATCAAAAATACTTTTTGTACGCAAAATTCTGTATAATTTAATGACTAAATAAATAAAAATACAAAACAATAAACATATTAAAACATTTTATTTTCAAAATACATAATTATTATAATTAAAAACAAATAATTCAAAATTAATTATTAACACTTTCAGTCCCACGGCTTCGGCATCCGAAACCAATCAAAACTTCCCCAGAGGCCGACCGCGATCAATGATTAATTGATTAGTTGATTACTCATTATGTGTGCGATGTTTATCATGTTTATCATTCTTCATCACACGGATGTGTTCCCATTCACACAAACACATACATACCAACAAACACTACTCTCTTGGTTTCTATGTATAAAAAATTTTAAGATAAACAAAAAATACATAAAAAATATAATTTATATTTTTAAATAAAATTGATTTGAATGCCAGTGTATATTATGTAGTATGTATGTACGTATCACGTAGTACGTATGTTTACAGTTTTACACATACATACGTGTGGAACTGTGTTGTGTGTTTGAATCATTTTATTTTATGTATTTGTTTATATAGTTTTTTTTTTTTTTTAAATATTGCCGGCTTCCGGGGAAATTTACTATGAAAGTGCTCGGGCCTCATAGTGTTAAAATGTCAAACTTATGAATGGATTCTCATTTTTTCCCGCTTTTCCCATTTACATATTTAACAAAGGATTTAACCAATCTTCTTTTCAGATAATTATATTTGTAGAAAGATTTATTTACCAAAACCAAAATTACCTTTTTTATCTGTTATGCAGTCCAATTTATTAGTTATTTTTTAACAAACTTCTCGCCAAAAACATTTACAATATTCTTAAATACCTTAATATTAGAATTTTATCCAATACTGGGGGGCTTTTGTCTATTTCATATATAATTTACTTCGTCAAATTTTCTATTAAAATTCCAAATCTGGCGATACTTTGACTAAAATTTTATTTTACATACATTTCTGTTGTGTATTAGTGCATCATAATATGATACATAACCACACTAATCAAGAAAACCGCTTGCTTATTTACGCAAGTGCGCGTGTTGTCATATATTTATACGTGTTACAAAAATTATGCGTCTTTTTTCCAGCAAAAAAAATGTAACTTTTTGCGTTTTTTTTTTTTTCGCCGCTGAAAAAAAAACGTAGTGCGTTCGCTTATATGGAGTATAATGCTTCACACTTTTTTGCTGAAAAAAAACAGCGGCGGAAAACCGTAGTACGCGCGCTTAGCCTAAAAGTGAATTGCTTGGATATTGCGACATTCATCTCTTTATTTTACTGCACTATTGTTGTTAAAGCGATAGTAACAGTAGTAGTTATAATATTGAATTAGTATTATTAGTTTATTCAAAGCACTGTTGTGACATAACTTTTTCCTTATAGGAATCCACCAATGTTAAAAATTAACATGTAAATCGTATGTATACATCCAAATGGGCCACCTGGTATATTATGTGTACGATACATATTGTATCGAATATGTGTTTAGATTGTGAATAGCTTCACACTTTTTACGATAAAAGTATCATAGTCTAAACAACATAGTTTTTCTCGGAAACTAGTTGACATAGAAAAATAATTTAAGGACCTTTTTTATGTAATTTTTTCTCCTCTTTTAAATGGTGTAAAAAAATTTCACAAAAATTTTTGAATAAGTGGAAATTTTGGCAAAAAACTAATTTTTTGCGAGAACAAACACCATGTTCCTGGCATCCGACGTGTCTGGCTAACGAACTTGTCCAACGGTTTGGGATTTCCAACATTTTCACCAAATTTCGTAAACCTAGGACATTTCGTTCGAGAGTTATCGTGCGGACACACATATATATATTTATATATATATATATATATATATATATATATATATATATATATATATATATATATATATATATATATATATATATACATATATATATATATATGTATATATATATATATATATATATATACATATATACATATATATATATATATGTATATATATATATATATATATATATATATATATATATATATATATATATATATATATATATATATATATATATATATATAAATTTTGGTGAATATTATTTTCGGTTTCTAGGGACCTCAAAACAAATTTCTGCCATGGTCCCGGGTTCAAGTCGCGTCATGACAGTGGCTGTAATAGCGAGCTTCCATTCTGGGAATTCGCTAAAAGAACATTATTTTTTAAGAAAAAAAGAGCAATATACAACAATTAAGTACTTTGTATCCGATTTCGACCATTAATAATTTAAAACTAAACTATGATCTACGAATATGAGGAATGACGTGGGCACACCGGTGCCGTTCATGTACCCGAACGAGACCACATCGAGTACAAACTGTGATTGACACTATAGTGTGAAGTAACTCTTAGGCTGGTCGTCCTTTGAAAACGGAAACGTGCGATATTTAATTCGGACGAATACGCATGAAAACGGACGATCGATCCAAACAGCTGTGAAGCTATACATCCTCGTCCATGGAAAGCGTCTCGTTCGTCGGTTTCCGTGGGTATAATTGCGACATGCGAACAGATCGAATTTTGTTTGGATTTTGTTTTGGATTATTGAAATGAAACTGAAGGTAAATTACAATTATAACTGTGTACCTTTGCATATTGCGTGCCATAAATTGTTTTTTACGTATTTTTATAGCATCTAGATAGCCTGATAAAAAGAAAATTAAAAGAAAAATATTGACGAACATTGGGCTAGTGGACGGACAGTAGACATATCGTTTCGGACAAACGACAAACGTGCGTATTCGTCCGTATTAAATATCGCAAGTTTCCGCATCCGAAGGACGACCAGCCTTATGCTTCGATATTATTAGAAGAAAAGTTTAGAAAGATATTGAAGCTAACTTTCATGCTAAAATTATAGAACTAAATCATAATATTCGCACATATTGACCAAAATTCTTTAGTAGGTATCAAAAAACATAAATAGTTTCATAATAAACAAAAAAAATTTGAGCAAAAATGAGTTCAAAAAATAAACATAACAGATGCCGCGTCAATTCGGCACTTTATATAATTAATGGGACACAAACAATTTAACCGGTAGTCATAATCGCATAAAAATATCTTTTGTTTATAACATTCACCAAAATTACCGTCACAAAAATATAATTAACAATGTGATTATATTTAATAATTAAAGCCATAAATTTTAACAAAGTAATCAAAAACAATTATTATTTTTTTTTCATCAAAAAGAAATTCGATAAAATTACACTTTTGGGGCAATTTAAGAACAAGGACTTTTACCAGTGACTAGGTTGATTGAAGTCGTTGACTTACACAGATATGTAAACAAATCAATAAATAATCTAGAAAGAAAAAAAAGAACTGTTAAAAACAATTAAATTCAAATATGGAATAAAATTTCATGTGTTAAATTTTTTTTATAGTAACAATTATGAAATAAAAAATTCTTAATCAAATTATATTTCCAATCAAAAAAAGATAAATAATACAGGAATATGTAAATTAAGGTGAGATAACAGTCTTATCCACAGTTTTATTATTTATTATAGATTAAATTAATAATGACGGTACAAGGTTTCACGCGTGAAAAGTAGGTAAACTAGCTACCGTAAATGGTGATAATGGTACGATCGACGATCGATAATTGTGATGGTGTTACACCGTAATGTTATTACAATATTTTCAATACACCCTCAATTTCTTTAACACTTGTTCACGCATATATAAAACGATTGTAGCGAAATTAAATGGCAAAAAGAGATTTGTTCAACAAATTATAATATTACATTCATACTAAAATTGAATAAGTATCTTCTGACTCTTTCAACGTTAACACATTGTGCACTGGCAGTAGTTATAAATTTATACTACTTTTTCTAGTTTATATATGGCCAGAAAAATATTATTGATATTACAACTGTTATGGGCAAATGTTTTCTTAAAAAGTAACATAATTCAGTACGGCATCAATTTTGTTAACAAAAAGATCTTCAAAAACGAAGTATCCTTTACAAAAGTTATAGATCATGCAAAAATCTACCTAGTTTTGTAAAGGTGGCTTTTGACATAATTTCAAAATTACATGGAAAAATGCGAATTTTCTTCATGTTTTTTTTTTTCTTTTTGTTTAAAATTTTCCCATTTTCGCAAAAATAATTTAATTTTAACGAAACTTGGTAAAAGTATATCTTTCAATGCCTTAAATAACCAAAAATTTTCTTGGGTAAAAATAATTAAGAAGTTTCTGAGATATTCATTTTTTTCGACCCGAAATATTTTTTTTTTGAAGAAAAAATTTTACTTATTGTTAGAAAAATCATCGCACAGAGTTCTGCTAGTGCTCATTTTTCTCCCTTTAACACATACCTACTTTTGCCTCAAATAAAAAAAAATCAATAATTTTCGAAAAAATGAAGTTTTGAGTCGAACAATGAAACAGTTTCTTTTGTATTTTTTATTACAAATTTTGACAGGTAACTAACACTTTTGTATATAATAAAATTAGTAACTTTCAGTAGTCTTTTTTTGTGGTTTCCCAATTTGACTAATTTCGAGAGTTCTGAAGTGATAGGTAATAGGAAGATACGGTAAAAATATTATCATTGCGTTTTTGGTAGTCAAATAGAACTTGTCCAAATTGAAACGAACATACTATAAATAATTGATCAGCGCATTGGGGAAAAAATGATCTGTTGTGAAATTTCAATTTTGTTATTAACTCATGAATGAGTCATTTCACACTAGTTGTAGTTAGTTAATTTACACATTGACGGCTTCATTTGAAGATTTACATAACACTTTAAAAATATGTCAAAACAAATAAAATTTAATGTTTTCAATGATGTATACATATTGTGTGTTTTTTTGGTTTTGATCAAAATTAAAGATTATGCTAAAAAATTAAATATAAAAATATCAATATTTTAATTGTTCAAGTATGATTTTAAACATTTTTTGCATGCTGAGATAGTTTTAATTCTCACGGAGTGAAAATAGATCAGAGTTCTTTCGTAATTTCATAAATCAATTCTTAAGCGAACCTCCACCCAAAAAAATTTGTTTTCAAGAATTTTAAAATAATTTTTTCAATACTATGCCGACAAAGTGGACCATCAAAGAGGTATTTCATGAAGTTCGCAAGCCGCAGCTCGCGTTACTGGCATTAATGATTTAAAATGGAAAGTTTAATTAACTTTTTTTTTCTTTTAAATAAAAACTGATCTTAATTAACACTCTTTTTTCTTAATAAGACTGGTTTGATTTTATTATATTGGTAAATTATATTCTTAACACAATATTTTTTATTAAAAAAAGTGTCGATTGTTAATTAGTAAGATAAAACTTAATTAATAAATTTAACTGTTGTTGATTGTGCAGAAACAATTTTTTATTTTATAGAGTATGTTCACTGACATGTTATCTTGATGATTAATTTTGAATATTTAAAGTACGTAATTCTTACTGAATTTTGTGTTATTTTGTTGGAAGAATAGCATTAACGCAATCCATATGATCCATATTAACTGACGTGAAATTATTCCTCTCTCCTTAAGCTTCAATCCCGATTCTTCGGGATATTTGGGATGAACGTAAAAACTAGACAATTCACATATCGCCGCTTGTGTGAAAAATTAAAAAGAGTCTAGCAGACTTACCATATGGAAATTGCACTGACGTCATTAGACATAGTTTAACCTTTAAAATATTGCTTCTTTGCCCAAAGTACTGATACTCGTGCTTTTAGATTTCTGCTTTCACTTATAATGGAGATATGGGGGTAACAACCCCTAACGATATTTTCTTTTTTCTCAGAAATTATGATAGATATTTGATTGAATCGAACGCTAAAATATAGATACCAATCAGCTCTATATTTAGTATTTTTTTATATTTTTTGATTAATTTTCAGAAGTATAAAACACTATATTTATTATTTAAGTGTGGTTTTTTATATGAACCACTGGAGATACACCGACCAAATAAATATTATATACCTAATCATCTGAGGGTCTGCTCTAACATATTATAAATACAAAAGTTTGCATTTGGTGGAATATGGTTAAAAATAACAACGAATATAATATGTAATTGATATATTTTTATTACCTTATTACGTAATATAATATCTAAATTATATATAATATAGGGTATTCTTTCTGAACGGGAGACCCCATGCTGTCCAAAATTAGTGTTACTTAAAACAAGTCTACAATAGCTCAAATTAAAGGCTATGAACACTACTTTTCAAATATGAGTGGCAAAATTGATCTTACACAATAATGCCTTCTATATGGCGGCTGGATATAATAAAAGCATTTTTTTGCGGACAATAAACGTTCTATAACGTTTTAAAGACTTTTTCATAAAACTTTTTTTAGTTAAAATTATAAAGTTTGCTTAACGTTTTGAAGACAATTTAAAAATATATACAGGCTGATCAATTTAACCTGGAATTTTGTATATCTCGAAAAATAAGCTTGTAAGAAAACTTTGCCTGACAAAAAGGTAATATTTCTCTAGAGGACATCTTTCTGTCCTAAAATAAGCCCTCCTGCCCCTTGTGAGGGGATCCAGGTGGGAGGGGGGGGGGAATTTTTCAATCAAAAATAGAAACCCCCATTTGTTTTATTGCAAATTCAGATTCTACAGTACAAAATACCCAACTTTTATACGAAACATTTTTTTCTATTCGTAACAGACACTTGCATACAAATAAACTTATTTTTAATTACAGTTGCAATCCCATATTTTAGGACAGAAAGATGCCCTCTGTAGAAATATTATCTTTTTGTCAGGCAAGGTTTTCCTACAAGCTTATTTTTCGAGATATGCAAATTTCCGGTTAAATGGATCAGCCTGTATATATTTTTAAATTGTCTTCGAAACGTTAAGCAAAACTTTATATTTTTAACTAAAAAAAGTTTTATGAAAAAGTTTTTAAAATGTTACAGAACGTTTAGGTATTGTCCGCAAAAAAATGCGTTTATACTTTCCAGCCGCCATACTGAAGGCATTTTTGTGCAAGATCAATTTTGCCACTCATATTTGAAAAGTAGGCTTCATAACCTTTAATTTCAGCTATTGTAGACCTATTTTAAGCAACACCAATCTGAATAAGAAACACCAAGGTGAAAGTCATAATCGGATGCGCCGTAACAAATGGTTAAACTTTTGTCCTCATCGTTTATCCCAAAAATGCTTTCCCGCTGAGATTTTTCACTTTTTTATACTTTTGACTAGCCCTGTATACTAGAAATAGGTACTTAAATTTTAATGTTGCCTTCTATTTTAATTTTTTTATACGAAAACCGTTAGGTATATCAAAAATTTTCATATTACATAAATTTTAGGTCATTTCATTGCAAAAAAACAAAAAAAAAATTATCAATCTACGGTCAATATTAAGCAAGATATAAGCGATCTACCGATTAGCTTTTTCTGCAAATTTCCCCCCTCCCCCAATTTGACGACCACCCCAGAAGTCGACGACATGGGTTTTCATACTCACCTAAGACCCCCTAACAATAATCAAAAGTCAAATTCCATACCTCTTTCATGCACACTCAATATCACCTAGCACCTGGGCTGTATCGATTTTTTGGCGTTCGATTCATTCAAATATCTCTCATGGTTTCTGAGAAAAAAGAAAATATCGTTAGGAGTGGTTACCCCCATATCTCCCATATAAGTGAGAGCAGAGATCTAAAATCACGAGAATCAGTACTTTGGGCAAACAAGCAATATTTAAAAGGTTAAACTATGTCCAATAACGTCAGTGCAATTTCCATATGGTAAGTCTGCTAGATCCTTTGACAGAGGAAAGAGGAAACTTTTTAAAAAAAAAATAATAATACTTACATATTTTATTAAATATTCCTATTATTTAAATAATTTTCTCTATATTTAAATGAATTTTATCAAATGCTCATTTCGTTAAATTATTCGTTAAAATAATCCCATTCCTTAAAAATATAAAAATTCACAGAGGAGATTTTTCACGGCAAGGGCATGTGTAGTTTGATGTAATTAAAATTACTCTTCTGTATAAAAATATAAAGCGAAAATTTAAAATTAGTGCATAAAATTTTAATAATGAATTCGGTTTCAAATTAAATAGATTTGAGCATTCCTTTAAATGGTAATCCATGTTTTATATTAATAAATAAAAACATGGCATGCATTTGAATGTAATTTTTACACGTTTGAGAATGATCATATTGACCGAAACTTGTCAAAAGAGTTTTTATATTCAATAAAAGTGGTATTTTGCAAAGTAAAGTACTTTTATTTACTAACATCGGTTTCAAATTATTTACGTATATTATCACTATTAAAAGTAAATTCTTAATGAACGATCACTTATTCTTTATGGTTTCATACCGATATGAGTCTCGAAATTTCAAAAATCTGATTCCAATCCTAAAAAACAAAAATCAGTCGCAATCCTAAGATTTTAAAACTTTGTTTGTAATTTTTACCAGCTGTAGTAGGAATTTTTTTTGTCTATGCATTTTTAGTAAAATTGAAGTATATATTAATGTATTTCAAATAAAACTTCCTTATTTTTATTATTGATGTAAATTATGTTAATAAAAGTATATAATAAGAATTATAGCAAGATTTGGTAGTTTTTTGAAAGAAACGATTGTTCCTAGAAGTCTGCAATATACGATAATGTTGCTCAAAGGAGCGTTCTTATTAAAGTTTCTTGTACATTATTTTAAATGGCTTGCATGAATTTCATTAAAAAATTTTTCTGTCTTACCATTTGGCTATAAAAGTTTCACTTCAAAATGAAAACTATAATTATGATCTAGATTTTTGGTAATATTTTTAACCGATTCAGTGCCATTGGCATGTTAACAGGCCAAACAAAACAAAGAGGGTAATATATCTTACAACAAAAGACAAGACTATATTTTTAAAACCCAAAATTTAATCATTTTGACATTTTTATTTAAACTGCACTCGAATGGTTTAGATTCAAAAATATTGTTTCTCAGTTTTATAATAAAAACAAATTACAAGTACACTAAAAATTCACGCTAGGGTTATTTTTATAATAAAAACTTTTCCCCAGTAAATGTTAAATTAAAGGTAAATTTATACCTCTCTAGTTGCCTAACTTGGTTTAAAATGAAATAATAACAAGAAAATAATACTGTGAATAATTGAACATTTAGATATTTACAGAAAAATATAAAAGTTGCTTCTAATAATTTTTATTGAATGTTTTAACATAATTGAATTTATAGTGTACTATGATATGGGGAAGCTTGTTTCTTATGTATTGTTAGCAAAAAAATTTTTCACGGTTTGATCATCTTATCAACCACAGAAACATTAAAACTCACAATCAGTTATAATAAAAATACTTACATAACACATAAACACATACAATGGATCGCACTACAACGCTGTTGACAATATTCTGTGCTGTCGACTAATTGTAATATTAAAATGATTTGGATTATATTGATTACTAATTTATGATTGTATAATATAAACAATATAAATATAGGATTGTATACGAATGAAATAATCAAAACCTTACCTGCTTTAATAAAGTCAGTATTATATGAAAACAATTTATTAATTATTTAAAATAAATGAATTATTTTATGGTATATATGTTATAGTCAAACACCGAAGCTCCGGCGTTCCTAGGTTTGCCTAGTCAAACCTCAGGTCTAACATAACGTCTTAGTCAAAGTCCAAACGAATAGCGCTATTCTACCTTTGACTAACGAATTTTTAGTTAATCCTAGAAGAGACTAATTTGGACAGTCAAACCGCCAAAATTCAATTTGATGAAATCGGGGTTTGACCAGTCAGACCCAGATTATTTAATTATTAGCTATAATAAAAGAATAAGTGTAATTTTAATGTTTATTGTTTATAATTACATTACAAACATTATTATTAATATTTGTAATAATAATGTTTATATAGGAATGAATAGGATATTTTAGGAATGAATTGACAAATAATCACAACAAGAAATAAAATTGGTTATTGTTATTTTGTATCATGAAGATATGTAATAAATGAAAAAATAAAAAAAATTACTTTGTTTTAACAAGATGATGCGTTTTGGAATTTTGAGTTGCACAATACGTTCGATCTTTTACATTTACACAATCTTGATGAGCATTTTTTATTAGAGTGGCATTTTATAAAACCTTGACGTGAGTTGACGTTGACGTTGCGTCCCCGAAAAAGCGTAGTGTCTCCGAAACATACAGTATCGCCGTCTCAAACACTAGGACGTTGTGTGTCTTTTTAGTAGATACTTTAGTAGATTCGACTTTACATATGATCTCATAATTTCGTTTATTTCCAATATGAAATGAACATTTATCTTTATTCAGATTAGATATCTTCTGCATAAACTTAGCTTTCAAAACTTCTTTATTCTGGTTTTGTCACAACTGTGTTGTGACTGAAAATCTGAAAACCTTAATTCACTCATCTTTAAGCTTAAGCGGGTTCTACACGATGCTACGAACGTTCCTTCCAACGTTCGATCGAACGTTTGAGGCAATTAAGTTCGATAGTTGATGCGACGAATGTATCTGCTACACGGTGAATCGAATGTTTGATCCAATACGAATGATAATGTGTTGGTACTCAGTGGACGACGCTGTTATCTGTCTGATGTTATCTCTATGTTATACACTGATGTTGTCTCTCTTCACATGAACGAGTCGTGCGCAACCAACGAACGCAACCAACATTGACCTTCAAACGTTCGAAGCATCCCTTTGACTCGGTGCAAGAATACCGACATCGAACGGGACACGACCAAATGCGAACGTTTGACGCTCGACATTGGACACTCGTAGGTTCGAACAACGGCTACACGATGCTATGAACCATCCAACGTCGAATGTTAGAAGGTGTTCGTAGCATCGTGTAGCAGCGGCTTTACACTCCTGCACAAATACGGAATGACAAATAAATTTATTAGAAC
Source organism: Brachynemurus nebulosus (assembly GCA_035578155.1). Classification (NCBI taxonomy): domain Eukaryota; kingdom Metazoa; phylum Arthropoda; class Insecta; order Neuroptera; family Myrmeleontidae; genus Brachynemurus; species Brachynemurus nebulosus. Next base: position 41,674,987 of record JAPWDM010000001.1, on the reverse strand, counting down.
ACTGCAAAGAGTTAGGCTCGCATGCAAAAACCTGTTCAAACAGCGGAGTATAAATTGACGTTTGACCGAACTTGTCGTAGTCGTTTCTAGGATAGACGAAAAAGATTAGGAAAATGCCGAAACAGATTATTTTACTTTCGACGTTTAACTAAAACGTTAGGTACTTCTAGGTTTGTCTAAAAAGACATCAGCCAAAGGCCGAAATAGGAACCTATTTCGGGGTTTGCCGAAAGGCGTTGATCAAATCTAGGATAAACGAGTCATTCCTCGAAGAGACTGCATAGACCTTTGACCTTTGACTATAACATATACACAATAACAAAAACTGAAATGTAAAAATTTGTGATGCTATCATCAAATTGTAATATACATGGTAACTAAAATCTGATTAACATGTTGAGGATCAAACTTATATAACGAAATATACAGTTCGTACATTATTTTAACAACTAGTTAATACATTTTATATGTAATTATTCAATTATTGACGCGGTACAGCGTTGTGTGGCAATTAGTCAAGTTTCACTTTACGCTTTACAGCATGCACGACTACTAACGTGTTAATAATTATTCAATTTAATTTTTCAAGAAAATTAAAATTTTAAACTGCTAGTTTAATACTCACTTTATAATAAATATGTGTCTATTTAAAAAAAAAAATTAATGTTTATTTTTGTTATACGAGAGAAATCCGAATAAGAAAATTTTAAAACTAAAATATTAAAGAAAATCTTTAGTAAACAATTGCCTCTCCTTTTTTTAACATTCATATGCTTGTCTTTTATTTCATCCGCTAGTCCGGCACGCCAGGAGTTAAAAATATAAATTATTATTTTCAAAATTAAGATTAGTACACGATCTGTCAATCAATTTAGGTTTGTTACATAAAATATGTAACAAGATAATTTGTTTCGGTATCGACGCCGGAAATTCTCAATAGTTATCATTTAAATTGCCTTATTAAGTAAACCCAAAAGAAATTTTGAATGTAGTAAAAATTTAATCAAATTATATGGAAAAAAGATCTAGTTCATATTATCATCATTAAAATTTGGTGTCTTCTCGTTAATTGGGTGTTTGATTCGATCCAGATAGAATAGTTAACTAATTTACGATTACAGACAGCTTATTAGTTAAGTACAAGTTGTTTTCAAAACGCAAACATTAATCGTTTCGGTTTTTTTTTTACCAACTTTTTTTTTTTTTTTAATAAAATAAAATGGTTTGGGAAGAATTATGTCCATACTGTGTGGTAAATACAAAATAACAAGGTGTGATTAGATTTGATTTTACCGATAGATACATCAAACCATAAAGAATGTTCCGAATGTTCATAAATTTAAACTGAAAACAAATAATAAATAAACAAGAAAAAGGAATTGAAACTGTACAGAAAAAAATCTTTAAATTTGAAAAGATTTATTAGCAAGTTCCTTCTTCTTTTTGAAATGAAGAAAATAAGTAAATATCTGTTACGTTATGTTTGAACTAAAAAATATTTGAAATATTTTTCATTTAGTTGACACTTTTATGTGTATAATTAACATAATAATATGTATTTACATTAATGTACCCTGTGTTTTATTTGAAATGCGATCGGTCATTGCCCATTGGTTTATTCAATTACGTGTTTTCATTTGTCACAATAACATTTCACAGTAATATAATTTGAAAATAACATCTGCTTTCAAAATTTAATGTTTCTCGTTTTGGGCAGTTTTTTTATTGATTATTAAAATGTTTATTGCTAAATCGTTCGGTTAATTTAAAATAGTAACTACTGTGGCCGCAGTAAGACTTACAATCTGTTTATATGGTAATAGCAAGTCAGGACCATACAGACAGATTTTAAAAAATTTTTTTCTTCAAAAAATAAGTGAGGAGCAAAAAGCCATCTTTATTTGTCCCCTCTTTAACTGTGGATCCCGGGACTACGGCTGCCCTCTTTTCTCGCCGAGCCTGTAGGAAGCACGTCACAGTCACTGTCACGGTAACCTCAAAGCTATTTAGTAAAGTGAGACGTGTAAAGAGTTTTCAATAATATGAATATTTTTAAGAAAATTAAATTTTTAATAAAGTTCTTGATAAACAATTAACTATATATTGTCTAAAAATTAAAATTTTCTGAAAAATTTCTTTTTAAACCGGGTAATAAAGATACTCTATGAAAAAGCACCAAGTTTTTCTTTTAACTTGAATAAAGAAAATACTATAAAAAAAAATTAAGAAGATGGTTTTGGATGATTTTTAGGACACTTGGTAGGTAAGTACCTCGAACTAATAAACATTCAATATAACTACTTCTTGCTTTCAAATTAAGTTATAACTAATTTCCTAAATCTCTGCATTTGATACATTTCTTCTTATAGAGTAGACAAGGTGACTTAAATGAGGTAGGAAAAATGGTGTAGCAATTTTAAACCAGTCAAAATACTTACAAAAAATTTTTACATATTTTAAATTCCAAATTCAAGATTGCCAAATCGTTTCCATGTAGTTAATTTTACCTCTTACTCTGCGAATTTGTACAAGATAAAAGTAGCAAAACGCAGTAAATTGTTATTTTGTTGTAAGAAATTTGTTTCAAGGTCCCGCAAGTCAACTTCATCGCGTCCCGCTTTTGGTCGGGCCAGCTCTGCTGACAGCACGTTTTCTCAAAAAAAGTTAATCGATTGACTAATCGATTATGTTCAATGTTATGACAAATTCTGTTCAATTTATGACAAAAACGCTGGAACATTTAGATTTCTTATTTCTGCTTCAGAAAATTCATTTATAATTCTAAAAATTTACAGACATTGCACTTTTAATTACAGTTGGTTGTAAAAATATAGCATTCAAATGAATCAGCAAATTTTCTCAGGACTTCTTGACTACTTTTACTGAGGTTTATATAACATTTTAGAATAACAGAAATAAAATTAGCTGATGTGCAAAAAATATAAACCTCCACCTTATTTTTTTTTAATTTTCGCTGACATAAAATTTTGTAATTTTACATGTGTTCTTCTAGCAACTCAATAGAGGATGAAATTTTATTTTTTACTCGAACACTTTATATAATTTACACAAATTTACATTTAAAATGAATTATATCTCTGTTTCTGAACAAAACAGATATTTCTGACGTATGCATCTCATTAAATAACTATTTGATTTTTACGGCACGGGAAAAGGTTGACTGCTTAGTTTAACTTCAAAGTAACCAGCGTAACCAATAAAGAATACAATTTTTTGAATATGAATAATAAAAACGTATATTTTTAATGGTTGTTTGTTATTTCTGTTGGGTTAAAATAATATTTAAATAATAAAAAAATAAATCATATTAACAATAAGCTAATTTGAAAATTAAATAAAACAATGAATAAAAAAAAACAAGAGTTTATTGTCGAATTAGAATGATTAGCGTCAAAAATATTTGGCTTTTACTGTTGACAATGGCAAGGTGTGTATATAATAAGAAAAATTTGCTATTCATATATGAATTTCAAAAAATCGTGATACAAAATTGAAATATTAAAACAAATATTCTTAGGAGTGATTACACAGGCCTACAATGGTTTTCCGCTTTAAGATATCACAACTGATTTTGATAGATTTTAGGGCGCTGATTACGAAAAAAATATTCAAAAAATTGCAGCACGTCAGAATTTTTAGATATTAGGTATTAAAATTTTTGACTAAAATTAGCTAGATCGACCAAGTCAAGAATAGATTATGCATTTTTATTTATTTCCTATCTAATAAAAAGTCATTAGATAGTTGCAATTGGCTTCTAAGAGCACATTCTCATCAATGGCTTGTTAAATGTAGCCTAATTAACCACGTGACATATCTTTATTTTGCGAAAAAAGATGAATTTTAAGGTCATCCGCTAATGAGCTAATTACTGAGGGTAATTTATTTTTTTTCTATTCAGTTTTAATTTATAACTAAACCTCAGAAGTTTACGGTGCTAAAAGGACCGTACTACCCCCGTACTTATATTTTAAAAGTTTAAAAGGTATTAAATAAGCCTAAATACTATTTTAAAAAAAATTATATGTAGGTATATATTTTCTATTAAGCTATTAACAAAAATTAATTTAAGGCAACTAAAAGCACAAAAATTTTAACTTTTTTTAATTAAAATTGCTGAAAATTTAACTGGCTGATTGTATTTTAAATGTTGTTAATAAAAAAACATTTATTTTTTAAAAATAATTTTAAAAAAATAAAACGACAGAAAATTCGATGAAAAATTAAGTAACGATGAATTGAATGCTTGAAAATCTTTTAAGGAAGTAGTGAGGAATTTCCTTGGAAACTATAAAGGTGCTAACTATGAAGTAATTCTGAAGAAAATAATAGAAAATTTTGGAAAAATGGGATGTTCGATGAGCATTAAGCTCCACTTCCTAGATTCTCACTTAGACTACTTTCCCGATAACTTGGGAGCTGTTAGTGAAGAGCAAGGAGAAAGATTTCACCAGAATTTGAAAGAAATGGAACGTAGGTATCAAGGAAAGTGGAATACCTGAATGATGGCACACTATTGCTGGTTGCTAAAGCGAGATGATCCAAACAGGAATTTTAAGAGGCAATCTCACAATCGAAGCTCCAGCGAAAAAAAAACTAAATACCACAAAAGTATTGGATTATTGTTATTTATGTATTTAGGTCATATAAATACATTTATGATGTTTCCAAGTAATTTAATACATTTTTGTTTCAAATATAATTTTATTTTCCTGAAATGGTGTCTATTTTTGTGATTTCTCTCCTACGGCTTTTCCGCAAAAACTGAAGGTGATAGCGAAAAACTAAGTACATATTCATAATCAGCGCACCAAAATACCCTAAAATCAGTCATCAAATCCAAAAAGGGATGAGATGACTTAAAATTTGCAGGCCTGTGTTACATATTAGGTACGTATTGGTGAGTATTAAAAATTACCGAATTAAAAATTAATTCATCTAATCGTAAGTAACGAAATATTAAAGTCGAAACTTGAAGGACGCTGTTCAATCAAGTTCTACAAGTTGTTACCATAGTCTTAAGTAAACAGCAGACGAAATGATTCCTAACAATAGAGTATAATAACTTTGGACTAGGGGTCACCATTTATGTAAGGGGGTATTCTGATCTAGTTGACCAAATTTTAGTTTTTTTTTCAGGCGTAATAAATAAAAAACCTTAAACATTTTTACTATCGGTCTTTTTTATCAATTTTTTATTAACATTCAGTGATTTTAAACACAAAATTTTAGAATTTTTAAAGAGTAAGGATGTTATTTTCATTTGATGAGAGCCATTTGAAAAAAATTTTTTTGACAGAATGGCGTCTTTGTAAAAAAAATTTTTCCCATCGTTTTCCCAGCTTTTAAAAATTATTTAAAAACTGAAATTTAAAGAAAAAAAAAAACAAAAAACCTCTCGTCAAATAACTTGAATATATTAAGCAACTGTGTATAAAACTTCAAAGCAATCGGTCAGTAGAACTAGAAATATCATGTCAACCGTTTCAAAAAACGTAGTTTCGATAAAAACGAGTCTCGTTTCGGGCAGTCTGATTGTGAATCAGTTATGGCGTGTTACTTATTTTTTTTTAATTAGCGATCCCTGCCTTGTACAATGTTGCTTCCTCTAAACTCTGAAAATATTAAAAAAAAGACAAAAAACAATCGATTTTTTTTTTATTTCTAGACTAGAATATCCCCTGAAGCTAATGTTGCGCGCGTTACCGATATGACACAATTTTCTGTTATGATTTTTAATATTTATACCTAAGTCAAGGAATATACGTATGATGGATGAAATTTACGTTAAAATGTAGATTTCAACCCATTCAATAAGATTATAGTGGAGTGTTCGATTTAATTAACCTGTAACAACATAGGTTAATTTATCGAGATTGCCATGTTGCCACTAAAGTTACAATCTATAGCTTGACCTTTTCATCCATGTAATTCTATAATTTACATAAACATTAAGAATCGTAACCGAAAATTACGTGATTTTCTGTGAGACAAAAAGGCATTTATGTATTTTCTACATAAACAATTAATATGCAAGTAACACTTTCGTACATACAGGGTGTTTCAGATAACTAGGAACATATAAATTTTAACATCTGGGAATTGCATCTTGTTGCAATTAAAGGTACTTTATTTTATTTTATTTTTACTAAATATTTAAGTAAAATGACATAATAGCAATGTAATAATGGCAACAAAATAAAATTTTAAAATAAATAAATGTCAGTAGCAGCAAATTTATTTTAATAATTATAAATAGTATGGGTACTGGGCATATAAAAATCGTACCCATTAAAAAATAAGCATGCTCTGAACCTAGCAATTTTTGCCATGTAAAATAAAGTACATAATTATGTGTAGGTACATATTAAATATTCTATTTCTAATAAAATCAGTGGGACTAGTGGAGCCTAAAATTAATCAATTATAACCAATTTATAAAAAGTAATTCGATATCGATAACTCTCGATAACGAAAACTACATTTTAATAGTCGCAAACTGCTTGGAATACCCACAACTTGCTTCGCTTAAACCATGAAAAATTTCATTATTTTTTCGGTACGACGCATCGTTCACGAGATATCTACGATCAAAAGTTTACCATTACAAAAAGTTACGAAGGTTAATTGTTTTTCTTTAAAAATGTGTTATTGCTAACCTAATTATTCGGACTAATGGAGCTTCAATTAATCAGTTATAATAAATTTATGATAAGTAATTCGGTATCGATAAGTTTCGATAGCGAAAAGTAGATTTTAACAATCGCAATACGTTTGAGTTGAAGAGCTGTAACAATCCAGTGGCACACTACGTCGTCAAAAGTATGGGGACACCCTGACCCAAGTTGTATCCATATTTTTGGCACAGAGTGTACCATAGCATTAAGTACAGTAGGGCGTCAAAAGTGTGGCCACAACTTGGGTCAGGGTGTTCCCATACTATTGACGACGTAGTGTGCCGTCGTATTGTCAGTAGCCTTCCTACTTGTTTGGAATACCCATAATTTGCTTCACTTAAACTTTCAAAAATTTCGTTACTTTTTTGCTACGATCCGTCGTTACTTACGATCAAAGTTTAGAATAACGAAAAATATGGAGAAGTGCTGACATAAGAAATTCACCTGTTACGTAGGTGTCGGTTTATTTAAATGTGATATGTGCTAAATTCTAAGCTTTTTAATATGTGCGCCATCTTTCCGACCTCAATGCGCCATCTTACACGATCGGTCGCGTAAGAGTGCGCATTTCCGACATTATGATTTTTTTTTAATAACTTGATCGGTATTGAGTTTATAATAAAAATCCTCTATCACAGTGTTAACTAATCATTAAGGTACTAGAATAAATACAATTTATTTCTGTAACTTTTTCGGTTATTTTTTTATAGCCAACTAAATGTTAAGTGCGCCGTCTTACATAACACTACCCTACATACAATTGTTCCCATGTAAGTTCTTATTTCTCTGAAGCAGACAATACAATATTATATATTTTTATAATGAATTTTAATAAATATACAGTATAATTTTTTCTTATAATTTTTCTCAAAAAATTGTAAAATAGGAACCTTTATGGAACCTAAGTTAAGAAGGGAAATCTGACCCGTTGAGAGGAAGAGGGTAGTCGGGGTTGTAACCCCGGGGTCCGGACTGAAAGAGGGCGCTCGGCTAAAATTAAAAACTTTTTTTTTTACTCGTCACCTAGGGAGAAATAGGTCTATGACTACGTTTTTTTTAGTGATTTGTATGATTTTTTTTGGCAAAGAAAGAATGTATAGCTGTATATAACTTATTGAAACTTTGAGAACATTTTACACATATTTTTTAAAGCATTTCCTTGGAAAATATGGGAGATATCAGTTGCCACCAATCGCAGGTCACCATCAGACGTAGCTGTGTATAAGGTAAGAGCACCAGTAGCCGTCATGTTAAGACGTGAGCAGGATTTTACATTAAATTTTTTCGTTCATAATTATACGCAATAACCAAGAGTAAAGCTAAAACGAAAGAGAATTTTATGATCTATCAGGAATATTTTAATTTATTTGAATATTTTTATAATAAATGTATTAATAAAGATAAAATAAAGGAAAGAGTGTGGTGTACGAGTACCCGTTAATAAAAAATTAACGATGTTCCAGTATCCGTTAGAGGAGAGACCCAGTATCCGCCATTCTTTAGAATATGATTAATCTTAAATAATTGAGCTACATAATTAAAATACTTAAGTATAAAGCTTTATTAAAAAAAAAATTATTTGTTTCTGCTATTTCCTTTTTACAATTCCTGCAGATATATTGCTTAGATTGGCACTGAACTAATTCTTTTAGAATTCTCTTTAACTTTAGTACAACCATCCGTGTTGCTAATTTTTCTGAAGCATTATTCATCTACCTAATATCCATAAATGTAGTTTTGTACATCTTTTTTTCATTGGAATTAATAATTTTATGTACTGATTTTTGTCCTTTCTATACAATTACATAGTTATTAGTTGGACTCAAAAAGGTACTGATCCATCATAATTCCATCAGACACTCTGTAGCTTTTAAAGTTTCTATATATTCTTCTTTCTTAAATATTCTTCAGTTTCCATAAGCCAGTTTTTGATATTTTAATCGGCTGTCGAGGCCCTTGCTTTTGTTAAATTTGGAGATAATAGCTTAGATAACTCCGGATGCCTACTGCAAAAAGACAAGAACAATTTTCGTCCGGGTCGACCATGAGTAAATGGATTTTCTCAAGTTTTGGATTAGTAGTTGGCTCTTGTCTAGCAGTTAAGGATCACAGTTTCATTCAAATGTATCATCCACTTTACTATGTACTCATCATCTTTGTTGGTTAAAATAATTGTGGGGGCACTTTTTGCATAATATCGGCTATACTTTCCTTTTAATTTATCTGACAATGTGGTCTGACAATTATCTGTAATATACGAAATTGTTTGACTACAATAGAAATCGGCATTTTTTTTAACGAATAGCAATTATCAAAAGCATTTATTTAATCTTCATTACTGTATTTTATGTTGAAATTTACCTACAAAAAAGACGATACCAAAAACCGTTACTATAGGGTACCAGTATCCGACATTAATTTACAAGGACTACTAAAATTTAATTGCTACAGAAAATAATGACGGGTACTGGTCAGTAGCTTTATCGTATTGTTGTGAATGCAATCCAGATTTTAAAATTTTAGTGTAAAAAACATAGGAGGATATATATCCTTTTTTAAAATACAATTTGTTATCCCAATAATCGTCTCTATGGCGATTACTGGAAAATGCCTGTATTTTAGGTACCAGTAGCGCCCATCAAAAATAATAAATATCTGTTAGGTTTTCTGGTCTAAAAACTATTTTTTAACAAAATTTAATTCATAATAAACCTCAAAAAACAAAAAAATATAACTAACTATTCGTCAAACCAAAATTACAGTAAAATTAAAATAGTGCTTACCTTAGCGAAAACTTAAGAGTTTTAGTGAATATATGCAAGTTTTACAAACACTAACTTTCAAATGAGTCGTTATTATATCTAATGTTAACTGAATGCTATCATAAATGGAATAACGGTTGGGCATGCTTTCCAGAACGTGTAGCAGGAAACATACAAAATATATGGTTGCTTAATATCTTAATATTTATCATTTTACTGAAACTTGACGGCTATTGGGTCAATGACGGCTACTGGTGCTTTTACCTTATTCTCCTAAAGGTAGTCTTTCAAATATTTTAAATATTTAGTATGCTCCTTGAATACCGATCAAGTAGCTTATTAATTCAATAACGGCGGCATATTCTCGTTAATTACAATTTTCTAATATGTCAATTTCCCATTTTATTATCAAGTCGTCACATAACTATTTTTTCAAAATAATAAATGTACGTTTATAATGATTATTTAACTAGACAAAAAAAAATCAATTTATTTTCAAAACGAACCTCAGAGCAAGCAAATGGTAATTTGATGAATTCATTATTAAAATATTATTCAAAATACTTGCTCGTGTCAATTGAGAGTATACAGAGGATGAATAAAAGAATAACTGAACTGAACCAACAAATAAAGCAAGTAACTCGTTCGCTCGAATACTTAAGTTAGGTATACATAATATATAATCATAATAGTGAAATCATGCCATATATGGAATGTACAAAAAGTATAACAATTTTTTTAGAATTAGTCTGAAACAAATGTATAATAAATAAAGGTTTTTGAGTAGGGCGTAATTTACTAATATCGGTCACTAACATCGGTCAGCGCTTTCCAAATTTTTACGATTGTAGATGTTTTAACTGAAAATTCGAAAAATTATGCAAATGATAAAAAAAATGAAAACCTAGGAAACATCATAGGTTTGCAAATACGGATATTTCATATCTTCAACATTTTGAACCAAATTTGAGAAACATTGCTCTAGAGTTCTAGACATATCGTAATTTAACTATTTGTAGCATTATATTCCTATCCTTGATCAGAGATGGGCAAAATACCCAATAATTATCCAAATGGGAATATTCCCGGAAAAATTATCGGTGGGAATTTTCCCTTCGCCCATCTCTAGTGGTACATAACATATTCTATACACCTAATCTGTATACTGATCCCCATTGGTAATTTTCCAAGAAATATTCCCATTTGGGTAATTATTGGGTATTTTGCCCATCTCTATTCTTGATGTTGTCTTCAAAAGCTATAAACCTCACACTATTATATAAGTTTGTACATTCGTCGTGTCTGGGAGAAATCTATTTAGGAGTCTTACTTGGGTCGAAAAGAAACCAAAATAACATCTAAAACCGTTTATCTCATCACTTAAAGAACTTTGGATGAATTTTGGTGCAGTTTTCATTGACGTAATCTTTAGGGTCCAGATTATGGTAATAGCCAACCATAATAAAGGTATCTACCACGGGAGCAGTGGCGTAGCGAGGGGCGTGTAAAGGGGTCTATCATGCACCGGGCGCGACTCGCAGAGGGGCGCAAAATGTGTGCCAAAGAAGTGCCACTGCACGGGAGATGACATATACTTAACCTATTGTAACCCAGCGTATACTTCGGTACCATGTGAAAACCGCTGGATAAATCTCGTAGACTGTCAATAAGCCTAACCCAACGTATCATTAATCATACTTACCTACCCGGGATTATTTATCTTATAAACAAATTATGATTATTTATCTTATAAACAAAATAAATTACCTATATAAATATGTCGTTTCGCAAGGTATAATTAATCCATACGGCCATAATCATACGTAATTAATCCATAAGGGCTAATCGAGACATTCGACTCTTTGGCATCATTAAGTGACATAAAAAATTATTATGATAGTTTACCAGCCCCGGCGAGAAGGTGGGGTAGCCGGGGTTGCATCCCCGTGATTTAGGCTAGGGATCTCATAGCAGTTGATAGGGGGCCCGGGGAAGAATAGAAAGACTTTTTCTTGCACACCACATATTTTTCGAGACAAATTGTTAAAAAATGTTGTTCATTCCCGGGGCCCGCCATTTCTTTTCACGGCCCCGTAGTTTACCTGATAGGCCAAATATAATTAGAATAAAATTTATTGAAATAAATGGGGCTTTTTATAATAACATTCATTCGCGGGAGAAAGTAAAGCGCTATCTTTTGTTAGTATACAAATATTTATTTTTCATTTATTTTGATTTTAAGTGCTAAGGTGTAAGACAGGTGCCAGACAGGTAAATTTACTGAAATATTAAGACCCGCGTGATTACGAACCTCGGCGAGTACAACTACAACTGAGGCGACGACATCTTGCGGATCCTAAGGGGATTGTATGGGTGGATAATTTATCTGGTTCCCCATAGTATCGTAAGTAAATACCTAAGTTGAATACTCACTTTAGTGATCCTTACCCAGCACAATCTTGTCTACGATAATAAAACCGGTACCATTTACTCATTTTGAAACGCATGGTACCACTTATAAAAACATGCTATCCAATTCACTGTATGTATATCGTTTGCATAATACATTTTTCATCATTAGTATTATGTTTACTCATTTTCAATATTTAATGAATAAACATTTTCATATTCGTGCAATAATAATAATAAATAAATATCTTCTATCAATGATTCTGGTTGTCCGCCTCTTTTGTGTAACGTGTCATACTTATACCTTGGTTGTATCCGTATATAGTGTTTGGCTATTGATAACAGAACAGCATGCATGAAATGCTTTTACTACGACGTGTGGATCTTTTAAATAAAAACAATAAGTTGCTATTGAAAGCATTGAAAGAGTATCTTATGAGTATAATATAGCTTTGTATTGAAGAGTTAAGTGCCCACTTTTACCCAACAATGTTGTTCTAATAATAATGAAGATATAAAGAGTAAATTCCGGATTAGTTTATACCAGGGGTTCTCAAAGTTTTTTGTTAATGGGCCAAATTTTAAATATATAACAAAATACTTGACGGACTTTCGGTGAATAAACAACTATATAAGCGACTTTTGGTCGATCTCCTATTCTAAAGCCGGTTCTACACGATGCAACGAACAGTGGACGTTTGATGGTTTGTGGCATCGTATGGCCGTTGTTCGAATCTACGAGCGTCCAATGTCGAGCGTCGAACGTTCGCATTTGGCCATGTGCCGCTTGATGTTGGTATTCTTGCATCTAGTCAAAGGGATACTTCCAACGTTTGAATGACTATCTTCGTTGGTTCGACTCAACGGTTACACGACTCGTTCATATGAAGAGAGATAATATCAGTGTATAACATTAGAGATAACATCAGACAGATGACATGCTCGTGCACTGAATAAACGTTTGTACCAACACATCATCATATGTATTGGATCAAACATTCGATTCACCGTGTAGCAGGAATATTCGCAGCACCAACTGTCGAACCTACTTGCATCAAACGTTTGATCGAACGTTGGAAAGAACATTCGTAACATCGTGTAGAACCGGTATAAGTTACAATTTCTGGACAAACTTGGTCATTATTGTCACAGGGAAAATTAAAATTTAACACACATCAGATGACTTAAATCTCACCAACAAATCAGGTTTGTGTCATTTTTGTAGTTCTTAATTTAAAAAAATGAAAAATCTATATAACAATCGATCACCACGTATATAAAATTTTTAAAAAATTCAAAAACCCAACTCTAAAAGTGTAATTTTGATGTTAAAAATATGTTTGAAACCAGAATTGTAAAGTAACAAACAGCAAGATTACATGCGGAAATTGAATTTCATTTCCTGCTAGAATTAGGTCTTTTTGACGTAAGAACCAAATTTTTGTAGATTATCAAATAAATTATAATAGAAAAATAATTCGCATCGTAAAAAAAATAATTGAACACCATTGTCATATAAAATCTATCTAACAACAGGATATATTTCACATATAAAATCTGATACTTCCCATCAGAAAAATGTTTAACTATAATATTATAGTTAAACAATTTCTCTTTTTTAAATATCGGTAAATGGCTTTTTATGTATGTATTTGAGACTCCAGACGATCTGGTATCGCGGGCCGCACTTTGTGAAACCCTGGTTGACACCAACTGAAAAAAGTGGCTTTGCTTATTCTGTTTAGACAATAATCATAAATAGAACAATTGCAAATTCTTCAATTTCATGTGTAAGTGATTTAGATTAAAACAGACAAAATGTTTTTTAATAAAAGCGTAATGATTTCACTGATTTAACATCTCCGTTTATAGTTACCAGGATGGTCTTGGAATGTTAATGTCCCTAATTTGACTCCTAATCAAACACTGAATTAATATATTACAATATGTATTTAATATTCCATACGTAACTGAGATAATAGTAACACGTTTTCAATGTTTGTTTGATTCAGGATTGTTATAACAAACCTCCATCTGCTGTAATATGTTAAAATTTATGTTTTATTTACTGCCCAATACCAATGGAGATTTAAAAAAAAATGCATAGTAACTTCATGTCACGCATATCAATAAAAATTTCTGTCAAACTATTGGCACATTAGAACATGACTTCTTAGCGACTAAAAAAAATACTGTAACACGTTTTTAAAAACGTTTTTACAACCATCAAATAAATATTGTTAACGTAAGAAACACAATCAAGAAACTTATATAACAATACTAAGAGAACGGATATTAATGATTTTTAATTATTTGAAACCAGCCGTACGAGCGAGCAAATTAAGGCATTGATACTTGAACTGATAGATCAAGGGTCCCAGTTCCGCGGCTGGTCACAGGGTCGGATTTATTCTGTGGAGGTCCCGGGACACTTTTAATGCGGTGGGCCCGGAACATTTCCCATGTGAAGGTCTCTGGGTCCTTTTGTGGAGGGTCCCTTGTAAAATTTTGAAACTTCATTCGATTTTGTGGAGGTTCCGGGGCATGTGCCCCAGGTGCCCTTATGTAAATTAGGCTCTGGCTGGCCATACTTTTGGAGATTCTCCTGAAATTTTCTGTAGAATACATATTTGCATAGATAGTTTATTCTTACTATAGTAATAATTATAATCTGAAAATTATGTATATAGTTAGGTAGATTAATGCAAAATATTGATTAGATATGGACACGCCAGACAAAACCACCAGTTTTGGTTTACATATTGGTTAAGTTCTAATCTTTAAGTTTTGAGTCGGACCCACTCAATTTCATCACCAACAAAGCGACCATCTTGAGTAATGTCCTCCAAGAACCCGTAATGTTATTGATAAGTAAATATACTTGCTAAATGTCCCAGCGACGTCGTCCGCTCTCTCAAAAATTGCTGCTTTGGTACACCTATATCGTTCACAATCTACATCAGTGTTTCTCAGCCGCCGGTCCGCGAAAGTATTTCGTCAGTCCACAGAAAGTTGTGTGAAATTATACATTATAATTTTTATTTTAAATCGGCTAATCAAAAAACATATTTTAATGTTATCTCCCACTTCAATACATACATTCTGTTACATCGTCATTTTGAAAATGTAATGATTAATTATTTAAGAAAGCCGGACCTATAGATTCTGATGAAATTGGAGTATGTGTATGTTACCTACTAGCAAGTCTAATTTCAATACTACGTTATTCTAACTGTCTTAAACTACTTTCCATGAAGTTCTTGAATTGCTCGAATAGTACGATTATGTCGACACAGTTACCCTCTAATTAACTACCCCTAGACTTAATATTAGGAAATTAAACAAAAGCAGGTCAATTAGATATTTCTACGTAGGTTTGAAATCTGCAAAGTAAATTTTAATATATTTTATTTTTTACTCTCTTTTTGAAAAATTAATCCCCAAATTTTAATCCCCAACCACATGTGTTGGTGTAATTTCAACAAATTTCATATCAATAAACAGGTCTTTAAATATAGCAGTATAACTAATTCAAACTTTTTATCTATGTCATACCGTTTTCGAGATATTTGAAAAAAATGAAATTTTTACCCCAATTTTTGAAGTCATACCAGTTTATTGGGCTTAATTTAACTTCTGAGTTATTTTTATAAAAAGGCCTTATGTTGTAGGTATTAAATTTCATTTTAAATAAATCAAAGTGCTTTGTAAAGTAAATAAATCAAAGTATCAAAGTACAAAGTAAATCGATTTTTTTCCATAATTTTCATGGAAAACGTAAAAATAAAGTTGCATGAAACTTCCTAACTGTTTCTAAGAGTATTATAGTTTGTAAGCGAAGTAAGAAAAAGGGGGCATTTTTTTTGCACACGCAGAGTTTCCGCGAAATAACTTTTTTTAATGTGATAATACTGATATCTCAAAAAGTAATTAACTTATGAAAGTAGACCTTGGTTTACTGTATTCATAAATGTATTTCCCAGTATGCAAACTAAAATCGTGGGTTTAATATGCACTTATTCAATATTTATCGCCTCCTATAGGAACATTTTTATGCCATAAAACGTGAATTTTTTCTAAAGGCGCGTTGTAGTTAACATTTTTAAAATTTTGTCTGTATTCTAATTGACACACTGGAGAACACAATTTGTAATAAGATGCCGTTTGAAATTTTTGTTTCAAATGCCTTAGACCGAACTTATCAGTGTTACGGTTTCACCCTCTTTCTTGGGACCTCCACTTCAACGCCCTTTATAGTAAAAATGAGGGAAAAGCAAAAAAAAAGAAAAATTGTAATTTTAAATGTTTATATGTTTAAATTTAAATGTTTAAGTTTAAATGTTTAATAATATAAGCAAAAAATGTACCTCTAGTTATAAAATCACCGAGAAAAAAATGATTGGAAATTGCAATTTTTTGTCGAAAAATAACACTCTCTTAATGAAGGTACTCAAACATGGGTTGCATTTTGAATTAGATTACCTGTTGCATCGAAAGCCTACAGCAAACTTGTAAAGTGTAAATGTAAAATAGCATGAATGGTTGCAGTGGAAACTGCTTATGTAAAAAGAAAAACTGGAAGTGCACAGAACATGGAAGATTTTCTTACCGTATGGCTAATGGTTATCGATTGGTTATATTTAAAATTATTTGTAAAAAGTGAAAAAAAAATTTGGCGGAAAAAAAGCTACCGTAAACCCTCTTTGCATCATTCAATCTTTTTGGTTCGCGGGTTTAACCTAGGCTACGTAACATTTCATGTTTGTCCCAAGTTTTATAAAAATTGCACATTTCTCTATGGGAAAATTCAATAAAAATATTTTAAACAGCCTTAGCTTAGTTGAACCTCTCTGTGATGAAGGAACAACTTCATTGTTGTGACGAGGTATCCTCCAGAACCTTTACATATACAGTTGATCCTTTTTTTGTGCGGTGTAGAGGACCGCATAAAAAAAATCGCACAAAAAGAATATATCCAAAAATGTCATAAATAGCTATAAAAAGAATAGTTCGATCCAGATTGTACAAAAAACTTTTTTTTATGCGGTTGGTGGGGACCGGATAAAAAAAGTTTCATCGAAAAAACAACTCAAAACGCTCAAAATTTAGAAATTTCCTTAGAAGTTGCTTCCATAAACAAGATAAAGCGTTAATTTACGCGTAGGAACATTTTATTTTCTTTTTATAATATTATGGAAATTTTGAAAAATACATGTGTAAAAAAATTAAATGATGCAATAATTTATGTTCTTATGCAATTTATTGATTAAATGCTTAAAAGTCGTTAAAAAATATTTTTATCAAAGAAAGTTATTATATAAATTATTAGAATCCAACTGCAGGTAAAATGAATAATGAAAAAATTTTTTAGCGACAGCCTGCATATAAATTATTAAGAACGCACTAAAAGAAAATTGTTCTACATGTTTCACTCATTTAAATGACCATCTTCAGGAAAAATCAATAATTCAGTTGTGAAAACAACTGAGAGAAATAATATCAAAAGGACATAACCTCCAAATGTCAAATGGATGTCAACATGACAGACGAAATTAAAAGAATTAAAAATCAAAGAATCAAAAAATTAACGGACCCCATACGAAATAGGGAAAGTCAAAATCATGATAAAATATTAGAAGACGAGATGCGACCAAATACTTACCGTATCAGGAAACATCAAGAATATAAAATTCCAACGAAGTTGTAGGAAAAACAGGTATGTCACAAAGGAATTATGTAACATCACAAAAAATTACGAAAATCATTAAAAATTATAAATTAATATAAAGTAAAACCCAGTAATTATTACACTTAAAACACTCAATATTAAGTTGAACATATTTTAGTAGAAAAATTAAATTGTTGAGGTTAGACAAGAAATTGAAAAGTGATTATTAATTAATTATTAAAACAATAGTTAAGTAGGATCATGTGTAGTGTTTGAAGTTTCGTTATTAAATGGCTGTTCAAATTGCATAGATATTATTTTCATGAGAGAACGACATTGATCATATGACAAAAGTTGCGTAGTCTCATTAAGAATTGATTGATTCAAATTATGATGGTGTGCGATATATAATTTTTCCAGCATGTCTAAAAGTGCCCCCTTTTTAGCAAAATGTAACGGTTCAAAATTATCAGCGATCACAAATTCGAGATCAGTTTCCAAAATGTGTTCAGCTATTGCAGAATAATTTTTTAAATTAGAAGCCTTAATTGCTGCTAAATGTTCAGAAAATCTAGTACAGAGACGTCGGCCAGACTGAGCAACGTACAGAGCCCCACATTGACATTCGAATTTATAAACGCCTGATCTGTGTAAAGGATTAATAGTATCTTTGTTTTTAGTGAGAAGACTTGCGATGGTATTACAAGAAGAAAAAGTTAGTTTAAACTAACCAAACGTACTAAAATAACATAATAAGTGTTTATGTTATGTTACGAGTTTTCACAAAGTTACAACTTAATTACGTATTCCTAATATATATATATATATATATATATATATATATATATATATATATATATATATATATATATATATATATATATTAATCTAAACATGTTAAGGATACTAAATCATATAATTTTATTTTGTTATAAATTTAATAATAATTTCTATTTCAACACTGCGATCGAGAGTATTTCGGAGGGCGTACAGTGGAATAAAGTAGGTATTATTCTTTTATACGTCGGTAATCGGCAGTTCGACGAGATTACCCCACTCGACCTAGCCGCCCCCCACCACCTTTTAGAACTGAAAAAACAAATACCGTATAATTAGGAGGTATTTATGAGCTTTCATATTTCGTGGTTTAAAAATTTGACGAGATTTTTATATGCAGAGATGTACAAGTAAGGTGGCTTTTTGGCCCATCGGCTACTTAACCATTCAGATTGTTTCTAATATCACAACTTTCAGTCACTGTTAAAATTAGTGTTGAGCTTTTTGGGTTCACGAATTTCATTATTCCAGGAATTTTCTCGGGTCTGGTATGATTTTACAGTTGCGTGATATATTTCTATCTCCGATTCTTATTTTAAAAAATTTAATTAATTACTATATCCTCCTGACATTGCTCAATTGTAAAAGCACATCATTTTTAAAGATTACAAAGAGAATCTATCTGGACGAAAGTCCATAACTCAAATTACATACCTATAGATTTTAATAAAATCCGTGCTTTAGTAATAATGCACTAATTTGTATGCTTCACATATTGATGGGAATTATACGTTTCTTTAAACACTTCATGTTATAAAACTGAACAAGACGGTTGCATGTAAGTGAGTTCTTTTAAATGTAAGTAAATCATTTCATTGGTGCTTGTTGTTATATTATGTTATAATCGTAAAATAAATAACCACACACACACACAATCATAAAGAACTAATTTTTTATTATTTCTTATTTTTGAACAAATTACGAATAGATTTAACTTGATTTTTCTAAAACGTGTATCACAGGCTCTTCATGTGAATACATTACTGCGAGAAATTCCATTCAAAAGGCTTTTCTTTTTCTTGTTATACTATCAAATAAGGTTCCATAAGACGGAGACATTTTCTTATCGTAAACAGAATTCAAAATGTTGATTATAAGTAGGCCAAATTTCGTCAAAATCCGTTCTATAGTTTTTATAAAATTTCTTGTATTATTATATGGGAATGAGACATTTTCCCGCAATAAAATGTCTCTTATAAGTCTTGACCCAGATAATAAGTTATCACGACACCAAATTTCATCAAAATCTTTCTAGTAGTTTTTGTGCGATGCGTGAACAGACAGACAGACAGACAGACAAAAAATTTATCAATCGCTATTTTGATATCTATATAGATAACTATCTACAGTACCAGTACAATTTTCAAAAAATATTCTATCTACAGACACGGTCTCGTTACAGTGTTATTATATGTAAGTATACATAAGGTTTTAAAAAGTAGCTACTTACATCCAAAAAAGAAAATAATCATTAATCAGTAATAACGCTTCAAGATTTTATAAAATATATTGCACATTGCTTTAAACTTCACTCAAAAGTTATACTTTTAATCCATTTTTAATTAAAAGCTTGATTTAAAATCATTTTTTTACTTAAATTTATTTTGAATTAGAGCCCTTTCGTTCGTAACGGTACAAGTCCCGTTGCAAAACTCGTAACAAAACTTTTTCACGAACGCAAGCTTTATGGTTTTAAAATTGAACCAAAATCGAAAGACAAATGAAATGTTTTGTACTATTTTTTTCGTTGTAAAAATTTGTTTTAACTTTTTTCCCACGGTAAAAAAAAACTACAATGTGCTTATGTGACACGAATTAAACTGTTGTTGCCATAAAAGCCTAACATGTATCAATGTACTGTAGGAATTTCATGCTTATATACATATACGAATATTTATTATCACTAAAGGTACTTAATTCAGAATGCCAAAATATCGATTCCAAATTTATAATTTAAATTAAATTTTTGTAATGATTGAAACCGAATAATCTTAAATATTTTCTTCGAAATCGTTCCAGTTAGAATCAACCATGTATCATTGTAGGTACCTACATATTAATTTCACAAAGAAATTTTCAAAATATCTTTAGTTACATTAGTTACAATATCATTAACATACATAAATATTATACAGTTCAAAAAACAAATCATATATTACTTAAGTAGTTATACTTAAGTTTACTTAATACATAATATGTATAAAATGAATTCAAATCGTTTGTGTACGACAGATGACAAACGCATACTTACATGCATATTTAATTTAATGGACCAAATATTTTGAATAAATTCATTTTGAATTCTTTTTTATTCGTCGAGTGTTAAAATGCCATTCGTTGAATAGGTCTTTGGATTAAAGTATGTAATATTGAAGCGAAATTCAGATGCTTTACATTTTATTTTTTAATTTATCCAATGTATTTTAGTGAGTTGGTAATGAATTGGATTGGTATGTCGAAATGTTGTATAGATACTCTTATTTAAATAAAGATAATTGTTAATTTTTAAAATTCTTTTGTTTGGCTTTTAGTCAGTAGATAATGAATTCAAGGGATCATATTTATGCTTTTAAATGTTAGGCTAATATAGCTCCAATTAACCTGGAAATGTTCTTCTAAATCGATTAAATCAGTACGTGTAAATAAAAGAAAAAATACTTACTTGCTTTAAAATGTTGATGGCCATGAGGAATTTCGACGAAACGCCCAATTGATATATTATTTTGACAGCCAATACCCTAATTATTGCTATAAGGAATATAAACAAACGTAGCTCGCTCTCTGTCTATAAGCAAAATGCACCTCGCAGATACCTATTGTGCTTAAACAGAACGAACTATAACTGTTTGTATATTTACCTTATTGGTGTATAATCTATATCGATGGCTAATGGTTGTTTGAGGTTTCATGAACTTTTCGAATTCTAGATGAACAATCATATTATAATATAAAGGGAACATTAGGAATAGTAAGGCATCAGGAAAAGAAAATAAAAGAGAAGATTAATTTGAAAATTGCGCTATCGGTTTCGGAAGAGCATATGCTTCCGTCTTCTGGCGATTCCTTAAATTAAATATAAAAATTAATAAAACTACAATACGTAATTTTAAAATTGTTAGGAAACAAAAAAATAATTGTTAAAAACATGCAATTACTTTCATGGAAAAGTATTTTAAAATTTTACAAAATTGAAATTAAAATTTAAAAATTTAAAAACTAAAAAACACTGTTGCCCAAAATAAAAAAATTTTTTTTTTTTTAATTACATTGTGAAAACTTTTTTAGAGAATAATGATAAAATTAACCAAAGTTTGCCGTGGGTTACAGTGTTGGGAAACAAAATGACCATGTGCGAAGAAGTTGACGGGTTTATATAATTATGTTTCGGGAAAGTATTGCGCGCGAATTTCTTGAAGGTATGACTGTAATGGTTATCAAGTTGAAACGAGTCAGTTGCTAAGTTGACGTTACGATATATGGAACATATCCAGCAATGTTCTAGAAAAGATATTTTTCTAAAATGTGCTTCTGTTTGTATTACTGCGGTGTTTTCAAAATCAAAGCAATGGTTGTTATGTCATGAATGTTGTACTAGGCCGGGGCTGGTGTCTCCACGTTGCACATTACGACGATGCGTTTCCGAACAAGTCTATGCGTTTCCGACATAGGCTGCATCACAATCTTGACAATGGAGGATATAAACCACATTCTGACGGTTGCTCGTGGAGGTTGAGGGTTTTAAATTTGGATAAAAATTTTTCAGGTTTATGGAATATTGAAAAGCTGGATGGATATTAAAAGGTTTTAAATTTTTTTTTTTCAAAAAATCTGAATTTTTAGTGAAATTTTTACCGCCACATGTCAAGAGTTATCGGCTATTAAGGTACCATCACAGTGTGATCGGCTGAAAATAGTCAATTTTTACAATTTTTTTTGGATAGATAGGATGGGGGAATGGGGATGAATTTTTTTTTACGCTTAATACCACTATTATTTTATTTATTTTTATTTACTTTTTATAATTATAATAATTTTATGAAAAATGTGACTTTAAAAAAGGACGAAATTTGGTGCCCATGATTGCGGCCGCAGTTTTTATTTAAAAAAAAAAAAATCAAATAGATTATCAATCTGTAGGTAAGCCGCTATGTTCCTACGGGAGCTTTTTTTTTGAAATCTTCCTACTTTTTCACACAGAAAACTGTAAAAAATTTTGTACTTTTTATTCAAACCGCCGCCATTTTTTCAAATTTTAGGTAAAGAGTGAGAGCCGCAGTTGTGGGCACCAAATTTCGCCCTTTTTTAAAGGCACTTTTTTCAAAAAATTATAATAATTATAAAAAACAAATAAAAATAAGTAAAAAAAAATATTTTTCTATTGTCAAATAGTGGTATTAATCTTAAAAAAACTTCATCCCCATTCCCCCATCCTATCCATCCGAAAAAAAATTTGAATATTGATTATTTTTCGGCCGATCACACTGTGATGGTACCTTAAGTAAAAAGTCATACTTTTTAGTACAATTACTAATAACGCCTGGCTTACTTATAGCACAGAAAATTTAACAGATCACTTTTAATCAACAGAATATTTTCGTTTAGATTTGGGAATTGATAATTTGGTGTGAAAATTTTTTCGTACCTAAAACTGCAGTTTTTAAATACTCTCATTTTTTATTTTTTTATAAAAGCCGAAACAGTTTTGGAAATAATCTACGAAATTCAATTGTTCCTATCTTTTTTTTAGCGAATTTCCAAAACTGGAAATTCAGCTTTTTTTGCTTAACACAAATATTATGAGTAATTCTTAAATATCTTAAACTAATATGATTTTTTGTCATGTGTCCTTACTAATAGTCAAACTTTTTACAAGATGAAACAAAATTAAAAGATCATAATATATGGTCATGGACTCTTAAATGTTCAATTACTAAAAAATCGTTGAATTTCCTTCAAATTTCAATGATTCCCGTACAAGCAGAATTCAGATTAGCTAGATGAAACAATAAAAAGAAGTATTAAAAATAAAAGAAGTATGAAAACATAATTTTTGTAGTTATTATTAAATAAATTTCCGCTTATTTAAGATTTTGCGGGCATAATAATTTGGTAATTGTAGTCGTTAATACGTTGCATAAATGTATGGGTGATACGTTTAACGAATTTTAAGTAATAAATAAATACATTTATGTAAATATTTTTTAAATGCTTCTTAAAAAATGTGGTGATTATATTGAACATTATAATTTTCAACGAACTTTAAAATGATGTCATATCGGACGACATTATTTCGAAATTCTTTTTCTAACGTCTAGTATTATGTATAATTTACTAGTCAATCAAGCAGGGCACGCTCCAGGGGGTGGGCAATCCGGGCATTTGCCCGGGCGGCAAATTTTAAGAGCGGAATTTTTCGAAAAAGTTGTAAAAAGAGGGTGGCATTTTACAACTGACGGGGAAAAACAATTACATTTGCCCGGGGCAGGAAATTTTAAGGGTGGCATTTTTGTAAAAATAGGGCGACATTTGTACAGGTGACGCTCTCAAAAAAAAGGTCGCTGGTTTCACATCTTTTCACATCTGGGCGGAAATATTCCTTTTTGCCGGGGGGCGGCGTATCTTGACAAAAACTATTCCTTGTAAGCTAGCAAGTTATGGTGCGATGTCATTCCTTATATATATGAAATGTATTGTAAATTTACATGCAAATCGTTTACAAAAGTGGTTTCTACGTGAACTGCAAATTAAAAACCATTTTTACAACTTTTGCTTTAATAATTTGCGATATTCATAATTTTTTATTATTCATGTAATGACAGTGATTTTTTAGCTGTTTAATAATTTAACATTACACGTTTGCTTCGCAATAAGGTTACTTCACAAACTGAATACAGAGAAAGAGATGAAACGTTATTTGTTTACCTTATCACAAGTTTTTTTTGCTAAATTGTAATGTATACAGTATGTTCCTTTAGATATTTTAATTCAAAATTTTTACTTACAAAAATGATATCATTATAATGCAACTTTTTAAATAAAAGAAATACGTACATAATTTATGTATCCTCATGTAAGATATGTCATATGTATATTCTGATTTATTTAAACATTAATTGATTTGGCTTTTAGTCACATATGTACATATTATTTTCAAATCTTCAAATTGTCATATGTTTATGTATTTTTTATACAAAATTATAAATTAATATATTAGATAATTAAATACATATTTAGTTTTGAACAGAATATGCGCATTTTTCACGATGTTTTTTCTCAGAAACGATATCATATACATGAATTATATGTGCATTTATTGTTACGGATCTGGTATGTAAAAACCTTTTTTTTTATCTTATTTTTTATTTTTATCACACTTCTGTTATCTTTATTGCATTTATGTGTATATCTATATATGTGTACATTTTGAGCACCCTATATAGTAACATTCACAACATTAATTTATAGTAACATAGAAAGAGACAAACCTTTCATGGTGTACCGTTTTGCGCGGCATCCGTGTATAATCTGTAATTATGACTGTGAATTTTGGCAAATTTGATAAACTTAATTTCTCCCATATACGGAAACTTAAAATTAATGATATCTTTAGGCAATTATGCTTCGAAGAGGTGTTTAAATTATATTTACGTTTAAAAATTTTTATGATTTAATTTTATTTCTAAACATTTCCTACAAGTATATACTTTATTTATTATTGCAGGGAATTTTTTTAGAAAAATGTCATTGAAGAAATCTACCAGCAATCTATAGGTACGTATAATAAAATTGTAACGAGACCATATCTGAACATGTAATATCTTTTGAAAATTGTACTCGTACTGAAGATAGTAATCGATTTACATATCAAAACAGCGATTTTGTCTGTCTGTCTATGCACACATCATACAAAAATTACTGGACGGATTTTGATGAAATTTGGTGTGTTGATAACTTATTACTTGGATCAACATCTAGGATATTTTTTGCTTCCGGAAAATATCTCATCATCACGGGAAAATACGAAAACTATTTTGAACATGTGCACGCATCACACGAAAATTACTGAACTGAAATTTTGTTTTAATGAAATTTCTTGTGGTGATAACTTGTTACATACTTGGCTCAACATATAAGATTCCTTTTATTGCGAGAAAGTTTTTCATTCCTTCGTTTCAGTTTCATTTTCAGTTTCGTTTCATTTCATTTTCATTCCGAAGTTTTTCATTACTTTCATAAAATTCAAAAACAATTTGGAATATTTGCAGGCATCACGCAAAAACTACTGAATGGATTTTGATGAAATTTGATCTACTTATTAGGTACTTGGGTCGACATTTAGGATACTATTTACTGTAGGAAAATGGAAAAATACCAAACTGATGTGACAACGCGTCGCACAAACGACGTCGTGGGTACAATTAGTTAAACCATATAAAAACTGGCAAGATTTCAATTAGCCATTAATTCAACTTCACTGAAAGCTATAAAGATGTGTGTGGTGACATCTTTTTATTTACTCAATAATCATTGATTTGCAATTATCTATATTTATGATTCTACGTTATCAGTTTTAATATCAAACAGCATTCGAATTAATTCAAACATTTCTGCATAAAAAAATCTGCATAAATTGTTCATTAATTTTTAGTGGCGGACATTATTCTTACCAAGCAATGCAAATTTTTATTGTCCGTAATCGTTTTATCATTTTGTCACATTAGCATATTTGTATAATTGCATTAACTTGTAAAATTGTTGGATTTAATTTTTCTTTTCTGTTTTTTATATTTCTTTTTGCGCTGGTGATGTGATGAAAAATCACAGGTATAAAGTTGTTCGATTCCTTTATTTGGAATTTTATATGATAATTGACTTCAAAATGATAAATGAATCTAATGAATAGCAAGGTGGATGTATTATTTTGCAATTTTATTATTTAAATAATATTTGGTATTTGCATTTACAGTAAGATCTATTTAAGAGATTGATATTGTGTTATTATGTAAGTAAAAAAAATTTATTTTTATTTTTTAATTCGTTTCAAAAGGCCGAACTTTAGTGATTGTATTTTGTGTAGCAGGCAAAATGTACGTATTCTGGGCGCAAGCTCAAAAGACCTCCAGTAACTGAGGTGTGGAGAACAAAAGTTGTATTATTTTCATAGTTACCAACCAAACCAAGTAATTATGTTTTTATATGAGTGAGTGAGTAAACTTCTATCTATTAATATGATGGACAAACATACATAAATGCAGATGTAGATAAAAAAGTTCTTTTTAGCTTGCGCCCATAATATTCTAATCAGCATCCAGCGTTTCCACCATACTTTACATTAGTATTTGGTTAAACGGTTACACAACAATTCGTATTGCAAACAAATTTACTACACAGTGCAGCTTAGGAAAACATTTCGGATCCGGTTTAATACAACGAACAGAGAATAACTCTTCCTATGCCAGGGGTTCCCAAACTTTTTAAAACCGCGGCGCCTTTAATGTATAAATCATTTCTATAGCGACGACGCCCCTTTGCCAAATTTAAAAATTTTCTCTCAAAAACAGCTAGCAATAGTAATTTTTCACTTTTTCTATTTAGTTTTCCTCAAGACAATTTAACCGACGACGAACAAAGAAAAAAAATTAGTTTGCCAGTTTTACTTCCAACATTTTTTTATTTCCCCTTTTTAGTGAGACAGCCGTAACGCCCCTTGTGATATCGCAGCGCACAGTATAGGAACCCCTGGCCTATTCTAAAGCCAAATAATAAGAAATAAATAAATAAGAACGTGCATTTGTGTTGTTACTTTACTGCAGTAATCTATACATACGAGTATGATAAAACTATAACGACACCGTTTTTGTACATGGAATATTTTTTTGAAAATTGTACTGTTACTGTAAATAGTTATCTATTTAGATATCAAAATCGCGATTTTTAAATTTATTGCCTGTCTATCTATCTATCTGTCTGTTCACGCATCACGCAATATTTGGCGGTCATAATCGGTATATCGTTACATATCTTTAAAACACCACCAGCCTCTTAATTATTTTTGTGCGCATGGCATAAAAACATAACGGAATGATGAAATCCACGTTTCCGATGGTGACTTCCATTGAGGTTTCTCCTCTTTGACACTATTCCACCCTTTGGTTTTTAACGAAACTTGTAGTACTTAAACAAGACTTAATGTGCAATACTTGATGCTTTTTTCGCCATTGTCACTCTAAAGGAACCACTGAAAAATGTCTTTCTATTTTTGTTCTCGAATATTTTATGGTTGTTTTCTAACGGAAAAATTTGAAAGAAATATATTATTATATTATAGTACTAATTTAGAGCTACTCAACGGTTTTTGGTTCATTCCATTATCTGTGATAGCCCGAGTAGAAATTTTTTAGGGTTGCAATAGGGCCCGGATTCAGTTTGCAGGACTTAATGTAGGGCTCTGACCAGGAAAACTATATGAGGTCCGGACCCAAAATGTAACGCTTTTTCACTTCCAGCCCTAATCAGGCTGCCTGTTCTGGCCCTGATCAGGGTACAAACTGGTTTATCGAACTTAATGTATAGTTTCAATATATACTTTCAAGTCGAAAAGTTATTATAAAGTATATATTAACTGGGATGCGGCAGGACAATATTATTTATTTTATACAAACGATTTTTTCATCTTTAAAACCAAAATTAATTAAGATACCTATATCAGGGATAAATGGGATCAAGACCGGAACAGACATACCATAATAAGGTCTTAATAAGGATATAAAATCAGGGCCAGACCAGGGAAGTTTAATTAATGCCCTTATAAGGAAATGAAATGAGGACTGGATCGAGAAGCAATAATAAAGCCCTAATAAGGAGATAAAATCAGGGCCGGATCAGCGAAGTTTAATTAAGGCCCTAATAAGGAAAAGAAATCAGGGCCGGATCGGGAAAACCATAAAAAGGCCCTAATAAGAAGATAAAATCAGAACCGGATCAGGGAAGTTTAATTAAGGCAGTAATAAGGAAATGAAATCAGGGCCGGATCGCGAAAACAATAATAAAGCCCTAATAAGGAGGTAAAATCAGGGCCGGATCAGGAAAGTTTAATTAATGCCCTAATAAGGAAATGAAATCAGCACCGGATCGGGAAAACCATAAAAAGACCCTAATAAGAAGATAAAATCAGAACCGGATCAGGGAAGTTTAATTAAAGCCGTAATAAGGAAATGAAATCAGAGCCGGATCTTGAAAACTATAATAAGGCCCTACTGAGGAGATAAAATCAGGGCCGGATCAGGGAAGTTTAATTAAGGCCCTAATAAGGAAATGCAATCAGCGCCGGATTGGAAAAACCATAGTAGGGCACTAATAAGAAGACAAAACCAGGGCCGGATTGGGAAACCCATAATAGGGCCCTAATAAGGAGATAAAATCAGGGCCGGGTCAGTCCAACCATAATAGGGCCCTAACAGGGCCAAAGAGGTCAGGGCCAAATCAGAGAAGTAGGACAATCCTTAATAGGATTTTCCTGATCCGGCCCTGGTCAGGACCTGATTCGATAAACCTAATAGAGCATGCCCTTGATAAGCCTGATCCGGTCCGGACCGACTTAAGGCTGGCCCTAATTAATTTTTACTCGGGAGCTTACGAGATATAAAGGCTTAAAAAATCATGGGCTTAATACCTATTATCACAAATAACTTCTAAATTACCCAATATATGAGGTTAAAATTTGCACGTAAGACTTCTTATCAACTGCCCTTACAGTAGCCAAAGTGCTGTCGAAAATCTCGTCTGGGAGCCAACAGGCCATTCTTATCTGGTGATACTCTTTGATGTGGGGGTAACCTATTACCTGGCTCAACATGTAAGATACCTTTTATTGTTGGAAAATGTCTCGTTTTTATGGACTAATACAAAAATAATTTGGTGTATGTGCACTCATCACTCAAAAATTACTGAACAGATTTTGATGAAATTTGATTTACATATTACCTGGGTGAACATTTAGAATAGAGTTTACTGCAGGAAAATATCTCACTCCCATGAGAAAATACGAAATCGATTCGACAACGCGTCGCGCGAACGACGTTGTTGGTACAACTAGTAAAATATAAATTCAGAACTGTTTGGTAAGCCAAACG
Organism: Brachynemurus nebulosus; assembly: GCA_035578155.1. Classification (NCBI taxonomy): domain Eukaryota; kingdom Metazoa; phylum Arthropoda; class Insecta; order Neuroptera; family Myrmeleontidae; genus Brachynemurus; species Brachynemurus nebulosus. The sequence goes on along the minus strand of JAPWDM010000001.1, from coordinate 41,645,481 downwards.
GTATATTAAGTAGGTAAAGTAAATCCCGTAAGACAGTGTATATTAAAATTTGAGTATCTTTGGACTCCAACCAGATGTTTACACATATCGTCACTTGATCATAAACTATTTTAATATTAATTATTTTTGTTAATATTCCAAATTTTGTTAGTTATCTTGTGCCAGAAGTAAGTACAAGGAAAATTGGTTCTAAAGTCAATATAAAATAAATATTAATACCTGGGTGCAATACCATTGGTATCGACATACATATAGATATTTGTGTTCAGCTTTACAAAAACCACTCTGCAATTACTCCACTGCGCCATATAACTAATCACTATAAACATAATTAACTTGATTTAATTTAAAGAATTAAATTTCTAAGACGACCATGGCTACAGAAAGCTAAAAAAAACCACTAGAAATGTATGAGAGCTTCAAAGGAATGCTCTTTCTCCTATTTCTTTGTTTGTATTGACTAGTTTAAGTAATTTTTTTTACTGGCCATATCTATGTATGTATTTACTCACATTATATGCACACATGTTCTTGAAACAAAGTAGATGTACAAGATGATATAATACGAGGAAGAGAATACTTAAATAATATATTTAAAATTTAAGTTGAAATTTTTTATAGTTTTCCAAGTACGCAGAAACTTATAATAACAATGGGATACATGAAAAAGCTCTTGCCAAAGGTACAAAAGGTATTTATGGTGTTTAATTAACGTTTTACAGTTTTGTAGAAAGAAACATGTTAAATGATTCCAAAAATAATTTTAAACAAAAAAATTTTCTTTATGTGCAAATTTGCAAACTCAGTCAAAATGTTTGCGTTTTACAACAGTGCTTTTTTAACTTTATTCAAACAATTTTTGAAATTTTTATCCGCTGAAGTCATTTTTATGCATACTATCAAATTAAATAGGTGCAATCTTAAAATCTTCAAAAATTTATCAAATTATAATTACCACACCCTGTATTATCTAATGCGAAATAAAGTAACAAAATTACATTTTATTTTTATTTTATTTCATATACCTACAATATTTATTATTCTTAAGCTTTCTGATTCGAGATTTTGCTCGATTTGGAATAAGTAACTGTTGTTATGCATAAGAAGTGTTCTAGATACCTATTGAGATATTTGTATTCTTAGCAAGCTTACAATTTGCTTGAAAAAAGTTGTTAGTCTATGATAAAGTACGGTCAACTCTCGATTAATCGCGATTATGAATGGTACGACTGCTGTGGATAATCAAATTTTGTAAACTATTTAAATCGAGAGTAAAAGATTTTAAATGAATAATAGTTTTCCACTAACGAACTTATTTACCAGCATCTAACAATTCCCACAATTGGATTAAATTAGTAATTCTATTGTAAATTCCTAATATATGGAACTTACTGCTAATAATCTAGATGTCGATGCGTGAGTCCGATGTATCAGCAAATTCAATAATTATTATGTTGTAACAACGGAATGTAAATTTAAAATAAAAAATAAAAAATAATTTTCCTTTATTGTATTCTTACTACACTGGGATCTTATAAACGGTAGCTTAATGTAACAATTATTATATTTATTATTCGGTACAAACTGAATAATAAGTACATTATTTTAATAATTAAATTTACATTATAATTATCGCCGGTAACTCGCATCGGATAATCGAGAGTTTACTGTAGTTTTAATTGATTGTTTAATAATGAGATATTAGTTAGATTTAAATTACATCATTAATAGTAACAACTTTTTAATCGATTTTATCGTTTGAATGTAATTACTTATTCTTGAGCTTATACCTATGATCCTTATGTGGATAACTTCAGGTGTAAAGTTGTTTAAGGAAAAGAGAACGTAAGTATTTCTTATAATAAATACGTCTAATAGATGGCGATAATGGATACTTGACTGTGTTTAAAATTCTGTGCCAAATGTTAAATAATTCTACAAATTATCATAATTAGGTATATTATTATATGTCATATATTCAATTTTTTTGATGAAAAAAAATATTTGGTAAATATTTAGAAATTTTATTTTGAAGGTCGCTAAACAACTTCTAAACTACTTCTAAACTACTTCTAAAATAGTGACGACGCGCCATTTCTTAAAACTGATAAATTTTCAGCGGCGAAGTAAAATTGCTTTATTTTCAATACTTATTTCTATTAGTGTTTAGGTACCGTAAAACCGTCTAGACCCGGACCCGTTGCACCAATCTTCAAAGTAAATAATTTCCACATTAACCTGCAATAATAAACACTTGTTCTTGACGTCATTAGAGAGAGAAAAACATCTTCTAAACAGCTGTACCAATAAAAACTACGGATTTCAACATTTACTATTCCATTTTACGGGATTACTATCCTCCAATTTTTCAAAGAAATAAAATGTGTGTCTAATTGTAAGTTAGACATGTAATTTTCGTCATAATTGTCATATTGTTTTAGTTTTGATATGTATGTTTTCGGAATTTTATCGCACATCATTTAATGATGTTTGAAGTAGTTATATTCGATATATATATATATATATATATATATATATATATATATATATATATATATATATATATATATATATTATAAATATACATGCTATATACATATATCCGTTTAGACCCGGACACATCAGTTTATTACACTATGGCCGCGATTCACACTAACTCTAACTTCCACTATCCATACGTTATATTCCCGCCAGAATTACGCGGCTTATGCCTCCTTCTGATGTCATATCGTATATTTACTTCATAGAGAGACATACTATACATTGACTCTTTTCCCTCCCCACAAAATGTTTTGAAATCTTTGAGAGGTTCAAAGACATCAGACGATATAAAACACTGTCCTAAACTCGACGCGGGAGGTTAGTTTGCATGTTATTACGTTATTTAAGTAAGTGTCCGGGTTAAGATCGATTTAGGGTGTAGACCCTGACATTTACTAATTATTTTTTATTTTTTTTTATTTTTACTTATAATGAAACATATGGGTCAGGGATATAACAAATAATATACACTCTTTGTAATGGTAATACCTTTATTGGTGATATCTATGAAGGAAACATGTATAAAAATAAAACTAACCAAAAAAATGTAAAAAAGGTCTAGGCAGTTTTACGGTATATAGTATAATAATAATCGACTAGAATTCAGAAAAGTACTTGCTTTTACTTTGGCATCTTATCAATAGGTACTATATAACAAAAGTTCTGAAGTTATGTTATAAATATTAACATTGACGTTTGATTGCTTCAAACCGTCAAAATTTTTTACAACTGTATTACGTATTACGTTATTATAAAGCAAAAAATTATGCTCAAATGCAGTAGATTACAGTTTAATTAATATAGGGCTGGCTTGTTTCATTTTGACACAACCGTCGGACAAAAAGTTATATACGATAGAAAATAAAAAATATTTGCTTAATATGTTCATAGCCGAAAATTCGTACTTTATTATAGTGAAGTTTTTCGCTTTCTAACTTTTTCATTTAAAATTTTTTTCTAAAAATTTTTTAGATTTCTACAGAATTTACGAAAATTAAAAAATTACTGATATGCAAAAATAAGGTTTTTAGAATAATTTTTTAAATTTTAATCAAGTAGGTACCCTATTGTTTTGGTGACCCAATATTTGTAATAGGGTATTCATATGTTCTTCAATTCGGACGCTCAAAAAGTCTTATTAGATTTGTTAAAGTGAATTTTTATAAGTATTTGGTATCGAGTAAGTATGTGTATATGGGTATAGGTAATTACTAATTAGTATCGAGTTCTAGTATTTTCTTCTAGTCCTCTGAAATCCTGAAGATTTAAAAAAAAAAAATTAAAATCCAACCACTAGTTTTATTTTTAAGAACGTTCACTACTATCTCTATCGTGTAATCGGCAACGAGTAGTTTTGAGCAAGTTAGGCTGCTTAGTATTCATTTGTTCGGTGGCAGTGCATTAGCGTAGGTCAATTGTTTTGATTGTTATTGTTACCACCGCTGTATCAAGCTGCATACATACCACATACATAGTATTATATACATATACGTATTGCAACGCCGCATGTGGCAGGCGCTGGGTAATATCAAAGAATTTCCATGTGAAGTTTTCCTATAAATGAAAATCTTGAAGATTACACCAAGAAAATCAACAAGTGTCACTTTTGAAGAAGATTAGACAATAGTTTAAACATTCATGTTATGTCAATAGCATAAAAATCTTAGCAATGGGAATTACAATATATTCTATTAGGAAGAGTGAGAAGATAGATAAATGTAACAAAGATGATTGAACAACACATTTGGTTGGTCAAGAGGGACTGCATCAGGGGTAGTTATAAGAAATAATGTTATGTACTTAAGAGAATTATGTATCTCACTCTCTCATATAAGAAATTATATTTTTAACTCAAATAGAAGATCATGGAATATTCTAAATAAACAAAAATAAGAAATTTTATGACGAACTTGAACAAATGTGGGATTATTCCCATTTTAACTTTTCAAGTAACAACTTCGAGAGATAATCGGGTCCCCTTTCCCTCACAAACGGTCTCCATATAATTAACATTTTATATTTGTATTATTCCGTTATTGTTATAAGTCGAATTTGTATCATTGTTAATTTTAACGAACCAAGGGCGGCCTTACAGTATGCAAGATAAATCACCTCACTCATCTTTTCTAACTCACAAAACCTCTTCCGACACTTTAAAGTAATGTAATGTCTTAACAAACCATATTGAAAATTCTTCAGTTTGTCTTTTTCTTGTTCAGTATAATAATAATAGTTTTGGTTTTCCAACAGTACTTATAGTCTTGTTAGGGTAATTGGTCGTGATTTCGGTCTTGTACTTTTTCCAACTAAAACTCGCAGAATACAATTTCATTTATATATCAAAATAAAATATTGAAAATATACATGCTGCAAATAACTTGAAGAGTTTATAACCTACAATGTGTTATTTGTTATTCGTCCGAAATTGCAATAAGTATACTAAGAAAATAAATAAAAATTAACTTCCGTAGAAATATAATTTCAATATCACTTCTGTTGACAAAATAATATTCCCATCTAATTCTTGTCAGATGAAAAACTTTATATTTAACGAAACTATAATATTCTTATGGACATTGATTGCTGACACATCCAATTACTTTCTTTGAAAATGTCCCGTGCAACGACATTAATTAGTTAATTAGCATGCCTGACCACAACTAACTGAGCATAGTGATCAGGTAACTCAATTACATAAAAAACTACAATTATAACTGGAATACGTAAATAGTAGTTTAACAAATCAAAAACATACCATACCTGCTGTATAAAAACGTAAACATTATTAGTAGAAAATGGCATTAAACATTGATGATTTTTCGCTGCGATACGCAAAAACACATGCAAAATAATTTAATTTAAAACATATAGATGTCGTTAAGTATATGTCTATCAGCACCAGCCGAACTACTGCTAAGCAAGTTGTATTTATTACTTTTTACTAAGTATTTACTTGAAATACTGAATTATATTTGTACCGGATGGCGCATAAAATGATGGACAACTCTATCTTTAATGCAAGTTTAACTACGTTTGCTGTAAATTTAAAATTATATGCAAGACGGTAGGGAAACTTTTGTAGAAAACCGAGTACAGTTAACCCTTTTTTTGTGTGGTGGATAGAGACCGCATAAAAAAAATATATTCAAAAATATCAGAAATAGCTATAAAAAGTATAGTTGAATCCAGATTGTACAAAAAACATTTTTTATGCGGTTGGTCGGCTCTGCATAAAAAAAGTTTCATCGAAAAAACATCACTCAAAACCCTCAAAACTTAGAAATTTCCTTAGAAGTTTTCCTATAAACAAAATAAATCATTAATTTACACGTAGAAACATTTTATTTCAATTTTATAATATTATGAAAATTTTGAAAAATACATTTGTAACAAAATTAAATGATGCAATAACTTATGTTCTTATGCAATGTATTGATTAAATGCTTAAAAGCCGTTAAAAAGTATTTTTATCAAAGAAAGTTATTATAGTAATTGTTTAAGCTTCTTACTGTCTCCTGATTTTGATTCACATTATGCATTTTAATTGCCATTTTTTACAAACCGCATAAAAAACGCATAAAAAATCGCACAAAAAAGGACCGCATAAAAAAGGATTCAGCTGTATGTTTAATGGATTAGATTTCTTGAAGAAACCGAAAAAAATTTCATCTTTAATATTATTTGTATCCAGGAGGTGTAGTAATTTTATTGATGGAATTTTATACAGATCTGTGTTTTGGAAATTTCTAGTTGCGAGCCACTCATAAAATGCGTCACAAAATCCCCACACCTTAAACAAATGCTTATTATAGATTGTTAAGATACAAAAATTAGGGGAGAGCGGGGCTATACTGTACAGCGAGGCTAAAACGTACACCCATTTTTCGTGTCCAGATTTCAAGCTAGACAAGTCCAATCGTTGTCGCAACCTAGCGCCTCACCGCGGAAAATCACAGGATTGAGTTCGTTCCGCTTAGCGTATAAATGCCAATATGACGGTGAAAAAACTTGTTTTTATTATTTCTCTTATAATTTTGGGACACTGCCAAATAATAGTTGGGTGGAGAACCTTTACTTATGAGCTAATAACGATAAGATCATGAGAAACTACTTTTATTAAGCTCTCTCTTGATCACTAGTGAAGACTGGTTACGCGACGGAATTTGAGGTTAAGTTATGAAACTCCCACAAGGTACAGAATGGAGCTAAACCGTACAGAAGTGTACGACTTAGCACCAAATGGTTTAATATGGCAACATTAATAAATTGTAGTTGATGCAGCAAATACCATAAACATTATAGTTTTAGTGCTGCCGAGTCTGCAGATAATTTTACTTGTGATTTTTGTTTAAATGTATAAACTTTAAATAAAATACTTTCGTTCTCTAAAATTTATCACTTTTTTTGATAAAAGTTAACCTAACACTTTTTATACTTTTATAAGCTGAACTAAATACACCGATAATACAAGTTACGTTATGATGTTTCTTAGTTGAGTCGACAATAAGTAATAAAATGTGTTTTCTACACTAATTTGTTGCATTACTCTTATTTACTCCTTAACAAGATGATTTTTTACAATAATTTATTGCATTACTCTTATTTACTTCCTTAACAAGATGATTTTTTACTGTACGGTATAGCCCCTCCTATCGTACGGAATAGCCCCGACCCCCGGGGCTATTTCGTACAGAGACACTTTTTTTGTAATTTAATTTAAATATGTAAACAGTGGAATAATTCAAATTTCTTTGTGTGAAATCAATAGCCAATGGTCCAAATTATGTATTGCTAATTTTCTTGTAATTTTATACTCGATATTAGCTGAACAATAACAGCTCTCGCTTAAGTGTACGGGATAGCCTCGCTCTCCCCTATGTCTAAGCAATTTTGTTTAATGATAGAATTTCGATATAAGATAAAATCATTGTTTATTCTTTAACGATTTGCTGCGCTTATTATTAAAATAGAAACTGACATAGGAATAATAAAATTGATGTGGGTATTTTAAACGTCATATCACGTTTGTTTGAACACCCTTCCCTTCCATATTCATCACTCATCGTTACGCTAGGTAGTTGCCTTCTTCCCCCACTTGTTAATGAGTACGTAATTTATAGATTGACCCTTGTCAGCGATAGCGCCTTTTTATGCTAGTCTGTCTTCTTAAATTAATTTAACTTTTAAAGGAATATTGCTCAAACTAATTTTAGTCCAATAATCAGGGGCTTTAAACGGAAGGAACGTTGCAGAAGTATATATTTGGTATATTTATTTCATAGAATCGAATTTTTAGTAAATAATTTTACTACGCTGGAAAAATTAAGGTAAAATGCACTTTCTCAGATTCACTATAAAGCAATTTCCTGTACTTTTTGTCGAAACCTTTTTTCGAGTTAATTTTTTTTTTCTATCGTTTAGATGCGCCACAACTGAAGTGATATGCATCGTTTGGTAAATGTTGTACTATTGCTTTTCGGTGTTGATATGCTTGTAGATGATTGGTGCGGTATGGTAGTTTGATGATGGTGTATTTCCCCCGGCCGGTTACGAACTCACGATCTTATCAGTCAAGAGCGGAGTTGGTAACCACTAGACCAGCTCGGGGTCTTTCCGAGTTGATGTCTGAAATATAAGAGGTTTAAAAAATACGTATTTTTTTTTAATTTTTGAAAATTTTACTTTTTTTTCTTAAATAAATAAACTTATATAAACTATAAAGCTAGAAATATAATAATCCATATGAAGCTCACATAGGAATTTTGTTATTTTCGTAGTTAATTTTTCACAGGCTTACGTATTTTCTGTTAAGTCATGAAAAACACCAAAAGGGTTGTGATTACATTATTTCGTATTAGGAAAGTATAAGACTTAAGCACTTCTCAAATAGGGTAAACCACTGTCACTTTCTGAAATTTTCCCTCTAAAATAATCTATAGCATTTTATTGATATCTTAGTCTATTTTGTCTTCCAATATTTGTCCTAATATCTTGCATACACATTATATGATAAATAATATCGTTGCATTCTTTTATCTTATTTCATTGGATTGTAAACGTGGTCACATTATCATAAAATTTTATTGAAATATTTGATGCTGCATTTTAAAAATTTAGTAAAAAATTCCAGAAAAATATGAAACAAAGCAATCAAAACAATTTTAAACACAGTATTTTCAAGCAAAATTCAAGTTATGTACAATACCATATTACTTTTTATTAAACATTCTAAAATTGTTTGAATTAGTCTTTTACGTATATTTGTATCAAAATTGTCGAAATTATCAACATTTTTTTGTTCATTCCGGTACACATATATATCCACATTTAAGTACAATCTCATCAATAATTCATGACCACCGACCGAGTTAATGGAACGTGCGAGACATTTCATATATATCCATATATAAATATAAAATATATTATTATTAGAGATCTAAATATTGTTTCGTCTTCTCTCTTTTCAACGTAGATATAAATTATATGAATTTGAAGGAGAGAAAGAGATATTGAAGGTACCTATTGAAATTTTATTATTGTATGTTGCATTCGGATTTTGTTGTAGTTACTGCTGCGCTTGGCTTGCTAACTTGACTAGTTCACAATTACATTAATATACAGAATGTTTATTGAAGTGGGTATTCTGCAGCCTTCAGGGAAATAAAATTTTGGAACTAGCGGGATCTTTATTGAATCAGCGTAGAAACAGTAATAAGTTTTTCAAAATTTTCTTGTAAGTAGACACACCGGCATAATTAGCGGAACATAAAAAAAATATAAAAACCTATTTATTAAACAAAGTTGGCGGTTTTTTTTTTCATTTTTACCTAAAATAATATTGAAGTAACGAATCAATTGACTTTCCATAGAACAGTTTTTATTTATTATTGATGCAATTCTTTTTAAGAGGTCTGTCACTTTCGAATTCAAATGCCGTTTCTTCTCAATGTGGTCGAGCTTCAAACTGCCGTAATTGAAGAATGGCAAAGACTGTTCCAAGAAACTATAGATAACATCATTCTGAGTATAGAAAAACGAGTGGAAGCTTTGATAAAAGCACGGGAGGAATCAGGCGGGATTAAAACCCTGTGTTTCATTTTCTATTTGTTAAATAATCTTTAACTTAAATTATTCTTAGACGACATAAGATTCCAAAAATTTGTCATTTTATATGGTTACTTGTTTTGCTACCGAAAATAAAGCTATATCGACTTGTGAACATGCAATTTTGAATGAATAATTAAATAAGTTTAATATTTTCTTGAAATTAAACGGTTTGTTTAATTTTTACAGATTTTTTCTATGTTGCGCTAATTCTGCCGGTGTGTGTATTATTTTTATTGTATGTGATTCTAACATAAATAAATTGATAAACAATATTAATATATATTCCTGCAACTGAAAATAAAAAGTAGGTACCTACCAGAAATTACATTTTGGAAACGATTTCATTTTATACAAAAGCAGAATTTAAAATTCATTTTTCAATTAAAAGGGAATTGTTCAATTCGTTTTGTAAACGATTCGAGGCACATCTCTTGTACAGGAAAGTAAAAATTATTATTATCGAAAAGTAAAAATTTACATTTTGAAGCATAAAAATAAAACAACATAGAAGGTACTTGCAATCAATAATATAGCAATATCATCTACGCTATTTTGTTTGCCTTATGTGTTTTGAATACCTACCACACTTAGTTCGAAATAACGTAAAAACCCGTATCCCTTAATTTTGTGTTCTCTTTTTATTTATGAGATTGAAAATTTGATACATTGAACCATTCAGGCTGCACAAAAATAATTTATCCCCGATTTCATCCTTTTATTCCCCCTTGTGAACTCAACTCCTGTTTAATTTATATAAGTGGATAAGTCTTTCAAAGAGTAACGTTTCGTCAATTTAAAGGTTTCCGCATTCAGGGCCGGCCTTACCCTAAGTGACGCTCGGGGCATAGTAAAAAAATGGTGCCCCTAAAATGACAAAAAAATATTTTTTCCTATAAAAAACAAGTGACGAGCAAAAAAAGAAAAACGTTAAATTCAGCATTTTGGCGTCCCCAAAACCTGGCGTCCGGTGCACGTGCCCCCGCTGCCCACCTAGATCCGGCCCTGCCTCCGTCTCTAATAGTTTTTAAGATATCTTAATAAACACTATTTGAACGACCAACTTTAGAGGCTGCTTTCACCGTGTAAAAGCGAAAGATGGCGGATAAAAAAATACGGGTCCTATATTTTTGCCTTTTCTACACACCAACAAAATTTCATCAAAATTAAGATTTTCACTCTGGGTGCATGTAAATCCAACCAAAATTACTCTACTCTTATTCACGGTCCATTATAGCTCCTCAGGCAATTAACTTCACCATTTGGGATTAAAAATGATATTTTAATCCCTTGGTGTACAATACGCTATTTTATAACCTAAAGTTCTGTAACCTATATGATCACTCTATGTAAATTTTTTTGTAATTTATTTTGAAAGTTGTAATCTAAGTACCAAATAAAATAGTTACCGTAAAACCGTCTAGACTCGGACAGGGGGTCTAGACCCGGATACTTTGCACCAGTCTCCAAAGTAAATAATTTCCACATTAACCTGCCACAGTAAACAGTTGTATTTGACGTCATTAGAGAGAGAAAAACATCCTCTAAACAACTGTACCAATAAAAACTACGGATTTCAACATTTACTATCTCATTTTACAGGATTACTATCTTACAGTTTTTCAAAGAAATAAAATGTGTGTCTAACTTATTAGACATGTAATTTTCGTCATAATTGTCATATTGTTATAGTTTTGATATGTATGTGTTCAGAATTTTATCGCGCACCATTTAATGACGTTTGAAGTTATATTCGATGTATATATAAAAAAATACATGCTATATATATATATATATATATATATATATATATATATATATATATATATATATATATATATATATATATATATATATATATATATACATATCCGTTTAGACCCGGACCCACCAGTTTATTACACTATGGCCGCGATTCGCACCAGCTGTAACTCCTACTATCCATACGTTAATATTCCCCCCAGAATTACGCCGTTTATGCCTCCTTCTGGTGTCATATCGTATGTTTACTTCATAGTGAGGCATACTATGCATTGCCCCCTTTCCCTTCCCACAAAATATTTTGAAGTCTTTGACAGGTTCAAAGACATCAGACGATATAAAACACTGTCCTAAACCCGATGGGAGAGGTTAGTTTGTATGTTATTACATTATTTAAGTAAGTGTCCGGGTCAAGACTGATTTAGGGTGTAGACCCGGACACTTACTAATTATTTTTTATTTTTTTTTTTATTTTCACTTATAATGAAACAAATGGGTCAAGGGTAGGTATAACAAATAATATACCCTCTTTCTAATGGTAATACTTTTATTGGTGATATATATGAAGGAAACCTGTATAAATATAAAATTAACCAAAAAATGTAAAAAAAAATGTCCGGGTTTAGACGGTCTTACGGTATATTAATAGTTGCTTGAAAAATCTTAAAGTTTATTTATTCTGCTAATATCTATACAATAACTGAGTACCTAAGAAAAACGGAGTGAATTTACAAATTCGCAAGCTCTACTAGGCACTAGGTACATTTCAATTTGTGCGTATGTATATGTCATTGATATAATAAAATTGATATTTCTGTTTTTCCCACGTTACATATGTTCAGTGATTTACGATTTATAATCAATTAATAACCAAACAACCACTAGATCAATATTTAATAGAAATATAAATATGATGTTTTATAGCCAGTATCTTTAAAAAAGAAATGGAAAAAAATCATTTTAAATATTTATAACATTCATACAATTTTACTATAGTGGATATTATTAGCAATATAATATGAATGTGTTTTGCGTATTTTGTTTATATAATTGTTAGCATAATTATCATAAAATTTATTTTAATTTGCTCGTATAACTTTTTCCATACGTTTTTAGAAGTCGAAAAATTTTATATAATGAAACTAAAAGATGGAAAGATATGCTATAGGAACTAAATTTTGAATTACAGTCATTCCTTTGAAACATACCCTTTGCAGTAAAAAGGGTGCATACTAGTTCGTTCCCGCGGTTAGATTTTAATCTTATTTTGAAAAAGAGTCGTAGGTTAGTTCGCTCCCGACTTGTTATCTACTGACAGGTAAAATTAATTACTTAAAAAAAATATTCAAACTGATACATATACAGCCATTCTTTGGTTACGAAGATGACATTTTCACGCACATTTACGCGCCTTCTCATAAGAAAAAAGAATAGAAGTTACTGTTTTCTTATAAATTTTCAATACTAAACAGATAGACAAATGTGTACACAATATTTGTACTGAATGTAAAATACATAACATTATTAGTTTTAATGCTAGAGATATGTTACGGACGCGACAAAAAGGTACTTTTTTGTCACGTCCGCAACACAACTTATTAGCTCTGGTATTAAAACTAATAATGCTATGTATTTTATATTCAGTACAAATATTGTGTACACATTTGTCTATCCACTTAGTACTGAAAGTTTATAAGAAAACAATAACTTCTATTTTTATGAGAAGGCGTGTAAAGTGCGAGAAAATGTCATGTCCGTAACAATTAAAAGAATGGCTGATTACTCATCTATCATACGCATAAAATATAAATTCGAAATTTTTAAAATTTTAATATAATTTTTTTATATTGTTATCGGGACTAACTGGGCTTAGACGCATACTAAACAACGAGTAAATTTACCGAGCATTTATGGGTAAAGTTGGCAGAGCTTGTCGTAACTAAGAGAATCTTGACATTGAGCTTTGCCAACTATTCCATTGAAGGTGCAGAACTAGGATAAAACTTCTCGTTGCCGTGACGGAAAACCAGTCCTCCAGTTGTCCATAACTTGTTGAAGGCGAATCTGGGTAATTGTTGGAGAAAAATAAGTCCTATTTAAGTTCTAAGACATAAAATTTATGGCGGTGTGACAGTAGAACAGACGGATCGGCAGATATGACAAACTTATAAGGGCTCCAAAATTTATTTCATCGGAACCTTAAAAACAAATTTGGCTTGAAACAGCCACCATTTTGAATTGAAGCAATTCTGACGTCAGGATCGTGATCAGCGACCCCAATAGTCTCAAGTTTTTTTGGCATTACCATTTTTAAACAAATTTTTTTCAAGGCATGATCTTGGACATTGGAGTTACTGTTAAAATAGTTATCGTTGTAATAGAAAAAACTTCTATACGAGTATGAGAAAACAAATTATGAAAAATAATCGTTTCCTTTAAAAAGGAGAGTTTTTATAATTTTTCACATTAAGTACTCAGCGGCATAGAGCGATCTCAAAAATACGAAGCACAGTGGTCTTCCAGTGCAAATATTTTTTTTTTGGAAATTCAATCAGTCACCATAAAAATTCAGTTCAATTGCGCACTAATGGATTAATTTCATAAAATTTTTTGAATTAGTTGTTCAAATGGTCGTTTGTTTATATTAGAAAAGATAAAAGCCCTACATACCATTATCGATATAAAAAATTTCGTTTTTAGCGAATTTCCCGAATGGAATTCAGCGATTACAGCCACTGTCATGACGCGACTTGAGCCCGGGACCATGGCAGAAATTTGTTTTTATACCAATATATATATATATATATATATATATATATATATATATATATATATATATATATATATATATATATATATATATATATATAAATTTTAGTAAATATTATTTTCGGTTTCTAGGGACCTCGAAACAATTTTCTGCCACTAAAATTTATATATATATATATATATATATATATATATATATATATATATATATATATAAGTATATATATATATATATATATATATATATATATATATATATATATATATATATATATAGGGTGGTCCAGAATTATGTACCCTAATTGCTGGAGTTGATAGTATGTTCAAAAATAATGGTAACTTTTCATCTACACTTTTTTCCAAAACTCAATAATAAGGGAGATAAAGCAGAGGGGTAAAATATAGAGGGGTGGAACGAAACTTACTTCTTTTTTTTAAAATTTTTAGGCGCTTTTGATTACTGGATTCATATTCTAGCGGCGCGTATGAACATTAAGATAATTAAATTTATGGTATCAATTATTCCATCACTTATGATTAGGGGATAATTTGGAAATAGATATTTCTACTTTAAATTACTCGAAAACGGTAATATTTATCGAAATGTAACAAGTATACCTTTTTTGCGTAAAATTGTCTGAGGAATTATCAGGGATTTTGTTTAAATAATTGCAAATTAAAAAAGAAAAGACGTGATAACTCACACCTACCACCCAAAACCACCTCTTAGTCATGAGTGGTGGAATAAGTGTTGACATAAATTTAATCCTTCTAACGCAAAATAAGTACCCCTAAAATATCAATCCGTTATTCAAAAGCGTTTGGAAAATATTTAAGAAATAATGGTTTTCGTTTCACCCCTTTACAGAGTTGTATCCCCCTTATTATTGAGTTTTGAAAAAAAGTGTACATGAAAAGGTACCATTATTTTTGAACGTACTACGAGCTCTACCAGTTACGGTACATAATTCTGGACCACCTTGTATATATATATATATATATATATATATATATATATATATATATATATATATATATATATATATATATATATATATAAATTTTAGTGAATATTATTTTCGGTTTCTAGGGACCTCAAAACAAATTTCTGCCATAGTCCCGGGCTTAACCAATCATATTTTTTTCAAAATTTTATTTACCATTACTTAGAGATGTAATACAGTACGTAGCCAGTGTACAGTGGTTCGTGCCTTGGTCGAGCATTGAAGTCTCTTTAGTACGTTATGTATTATAGCGATTCTAGAACTTACGTATCTACTCAGGAGTTGAAGTATTTGCAATTAAAAGACTTTGTTAGTTTTAAAAAATGTTGTAACGACTACATAGGCGATCTATCTATAATTGACATTAATTATTAAAACGCCGTGAGCAGCGGGGCCCCATCACGGAAGTCGAATTTTTCCTTTCATCTTCGGTATTGAATGTCTACAAGCGAAATGTAATTGAACGTCTACAAGCGATTTGTCAATTTGGTGGTTTTAAAACTGATGATGAGTGTCCGGTTGATCGGGGCTTTAATAAAAGGTTTTAGATTTTTAAGGGCTGAATCTCAGTAAATTCAAATTTTGTGCCGCTGGCAGTTAGCAGGAAAAAAGTTAACACAATTCGTACGAGGGCATTCCTACCCATGCTTATCCGCCAATTGCCTTTGTGTTTTATTTTTGAATATTAAAAAAGGAACTTAAATAGTAAACTGGAAGGCCTTTATGAAGATATTTTTTCTTTCCAAAAAAATCCAAAATTTCTATTTTATAAATAATAAAAATCCAAAACTCTTACTTTATAAATAAACAGTGACTTTAATAACATTTTTAAATTATTTAATATTTGTGTATTGCATTAATACCTACCTATAAATAAAATAGAAGGGTCTGTCTGTGATTTTCGAATTTTTAGGTATTAGTATGTTTTTCAGTTAACAAATTCGACATATATACCAAATATAACTTTAAAAAAAATTTTCGTCTGTCTGTCTGCCTGTTTGCACGAAACGATTTAATTCAAAAACTATTAAAGTTATTGAGTTAAAATTTACAGGGAATATAGATATTTACCTCCCGATCAATCTTAGCAACATTTTAATGTAATCTCTCGAGTGGTTATATACAGGATTATTCAAATAGAATCTTCAATAAAAGTTCATGGTCTTCTAAATAAATTAGATTTTTGAAAATTTGGTTATAGAAATTTTCAATTATGAAGATTTTATTAAAATATTTTTAACTTGCTGCCATTTCCGGTTATACCGGAAGTTGACACCAAATTTGTTATTTGACGTCTTTTTGAGAGCAAATTTGAATTCATTGGAAACTGTTATTAATATTATTCTATATGAGAGTGACATTTCAACTTTTTGACTTGATATAGGGTGGTCACATAAAGCATTTTGTTAAATATTTTTTTATGGTGCAGATCTTTCTTAAATCATAAATTTATTCCTTAGATGCTTCATCATCTCAACATCGACAACATCCTCAGCCAAAATTGTCACAATATTCCTTAGACGGTTGATATGTTCAGAAAACTATTACTATAGGTTGATATATTCAAGACAAAAGTTGATATATTATCAAAAATACTAATTTAACAATAAATGGAAACAAAAGAAAGAATAGCAAAAGATTATCTAGGTTACAAGTAAGTTATATATCTAGTTAAATATAGGTATACTGTCCCTGAAAAGCCGATCACCTATCAAATGGTGTCGGCAAAAACTCGTTTTACAGGTCAAGTTTTGCCGACACCATTTGATAGGTGATCAGCTCTTCAGGGACAGTATATACCTATATTTAACTACATATATCTTAAAATCTGTCCGCTATTGAGCTTTGCGCCTATGGAGACTTTTGTTCGACAGGTCAAGAACTATTATTTCCCAAAGTTTCGAAGAAATTAACCGGGACCAAATTTTCATAAGGTTTGTGCGGGGTCCTTTATTTATGAATTGTATAGTAATATTTTTCAACTCTTTAGCGACAAAAAAATAGTAAATAATATAATTTATATGTAAATCCCAGAAAGGGACATAACACAGTACTGACATTTAAGTGAGATATTGCAAGTTTTCTTTCGACTGCAACTTATATAAAGAAAATGGCGATAAAATAAGTATGTTCACGAGTATCGTATTAATTGATACAAACATTTAATTTAAAGATTAATAGTGTGAGAGCCAGTGAGAGCAAACAGTGTAGGAATAAAAAAATCACAAAATGGAATCACCCACATATATTAATTACAAAATTACTTCTTTAACTCGGCATAATTGTTTTAAAATTATTAAAAGTATAGGCAGCGTGCAAAGTATATGGTGGGGACAATTAAATCGATTGCAGCGTGAGTAGTGGAGAAAACAAGCATTAATACGGGCTCATATGTGTTTATAGTATAATAAAAAATATTAAATAAAAATATTTACATTGATTCACTTTGATTATAAACGTAGTTGCAACTAATATGTCATTCCTTATTTATCTGTCAACAGTATTAACGTCTACACGTTAATCCATAAATACAGAATTAAAAATATTTGATGTATTTTAACTCACATAGTCACATGAAATAATGTTTCATAAGCAGTTAAAGTTATTGATGTTTGTCTTAAGACTCTACATTAAACTCAATGACTTATGCCAGCATTTCTTAATTCTCGAATTTCCCTGACATACTTCACCGGCACCAGCAACTTTTGCCTCTACATAGTCCGAGATTGGAAGGAAATACTGTCTTGATAATTATATCCATATTAACGTCGAAAATTGTTTAATTACTTTTTTTATATAACTGTTATACTTCATTCAGTATTTTATTGTTCAAACTGAACAAATCAAATTGTTCAAATTTATTTATAAAAAAAAATTAATTATAAATAGTAAACATTTGTATTCAGATTTTACGGTTTGTTTAAAAATATTTTGAATTTATTTATTTCCACGGTTACCATTATTTATTTATATTCGTTAATGAACCCGGAAAAATGTATATTATAGATGTCGTTACCATCACGCACCCAGCCTATAATATAGTTTAGTTATCTATCACTTGGGGAGACTTTATTGAAATTTTGTTATTAATTGATCATAATTAATTTCTTAAATTAATAGATCTTTGAAGATTTTACTGTTTCTGCACGTGTCTTGTTTGTTTTACCTCAATGAAAAGTAGTGAAAAAATAATTTTACACGAGATGCTAATCTTAAAAGGCTTTATGTTACTATATTTGGCCTAAAATTTTATTATACTTATATTTTTATTAAGTCAATAATTAGTATTCTTCAAAAGTTATAGTTCCAATATCGAACTCATTTAAAACAAAGTAAAAACAAAATTTCTAAGGTACAGACTATAATAATTACAGCACGATAAATGTAATGTTTAAATAAAGAAGCATCTAAATAAATAATGTTGAAAATTGTTATTTCTTTTTTTCTATAATTATTTTCAGACATGCACTTTACAAAATATAAGCTTAGAACATATATGTACGGAGGTACCTGTGTATAAGGACTTATACGAACATGTTAAGATAAAATATAAAATATATGCATGCATCTATGTTTATTTTATTTAATTGTATAATATATGTCTTAATAGAATGTCAACGGTATAAATTAATTGGCGGAATGCGCATGTTTATAATAATGACTTAAGTATTTGTAATCAATAATAATAGGATTATAATATTGTTCTCAGTATCATGTATCAAAATAAGTACCTATTCAACTCGTCCCGTCCCGTTGTCTGCCATTATCTGTCTGTTAGAAAACAAATTTTAAAATTACAGGTGAATTATTTATTACTATAAATTGCTAATTTTAAATATTTTTTTAAAGGCAGTAATTGAAACCTGTTTTTTCTTTTAAATAAAATTATCCGAAATCACTGGATAAATGAATAATATTTAAATTTGTACAATGTTTAATGTTCACTAAACACAGAAGTTAGAAGCTTAGACACTTAGCCTGAGTTAACAAAATTCAGAATATATTTTTTAAATAATTTTTGAACTTATTTTCGACTTAAAGGGCTCAACTAAATTAAAGGTCTTAATCCATCTCGATTGTTTATAATCTTAACTTTATGCAAAAATCAAAAAATTCCCAGGCGCTATGATATTGGGAATGTAAAAAAATACGATAATCTTTGGAAGATATCATGTTCTTACAAACCTATATCATATTTTTATTTTTAATATATACGTACAGCATAACCTTTTTCTATGCGTTTTTTGTGCAAATTTTTTTGTGTGACACTAATTAAATCGATTATATTTTAATTCTTCAAGGTTGGTGTTATTGGTATTACATTTTTGTTTCAAAAATCGTGCACAATAAATCGCGTCGACAACGATTGGGTGTATTCAAATTAAAGACAATAAATATTTTAAAATGTTCACTGCTGGAAATGTTGAAATCATGTTTTTCTAAAATAATTTAATTTATAAATATTATTTGAAAGGAGCAAATAAACTAAAATATTTTGTTTAAAGTTATTTGCCATAAATAATTTAAACAGAAGCCCATTTAATGATTAATATTCGGTGTTGCAATTTTATTTATGTGAAGTTTTGACAAACAACGGTTTGCATTTTTTTACTCAAAAATCGCAAATAATCTCAAGATCTGTCAGTAACAATATTGTTTGTAATTTAATGTAATAAATAATTTATATTGACTTTAAATTTTGATTGTAGTCATATATAATTGTTGGGTTTCACGACATACATTTTACATATATGGTATTTGTAATAATATGATTGCTTGTGCTGATAGTAAATATTGTAAATTACTTATTTTAAAAATTATTAATCATTAGTTTTAAAAAAAATATTAAAAGGCTCACCTCCAAGTCGGTTTATATTATTTATTAAATGATAATGAGAACCAGAGTATTGTTTAAGAGTTTGAAAAAGTTAATTGTGTAGTCGTTTGATACAGTAAACATGTAGTCGGTTTTAGTTGAAAGCTCTGATTTAAAAGTGATTGTTACCATTTAATTATCAGTGTTTGCAGGCCCGAATCTAAGGGGGGGCAAACCGGGGCCCCTGTGCCGAGCGTTAGTTTCAGGAGGTCGGTCTATGTCAAATGGTCTAAAAAAAGTTGGTTGCTCGACCATTTTAGAAAAAATTAATGTTCTTCCAGTTGTTTTTATTATATTTGAAGTATTGAGAATAATTCTTAAAAAAATTATGTTGAACCGTCAACCGTTTAAGTGCGGCAGCCATTTTTGTTTTCAAATTTGCGTTGATTTTTGTGTTTGCAGCCATTTATGCCAATGCATATATTTCATAAATCGTTCATCCTAAAAGGTTGAAATAAAAACCAATTTAATACCTAGTAGTAAATGTTTCTTAATTTTAAATGATGTCCATATTTAACCTATTTTCGTTCCTTCCATAAGAAAACTTTACCTAAACTTGGATACTTTTAATTTCAAATGTTATCGAGTGCCTGTGAAACATTATTAGTGTATGGCGGATTTTTATCCGTATTTAAACATACACCAATATTCATATGTTCACTCAATGTTCAGCTTTGGCTGATACTTGAACACTCGATGTACTTTGGCAAATGGCCAATTCATTATGTTAATTAAAATTGACATAGTGTTTGAAAAATTACCAAACTGGACCGGCTGGGACTCGAACCCGGATCTCTTGGTTACCAGCCAAGCGCCTTACCAACTAGGCCACCGATCACTTGTTCGAGTGCCACTCCAATTCAGTAATCAATCAAACACAACCTCTCTCTAAAACAGGCACTCGATAACATTTGAAATTAAAAGTATAAAACTGCGTCTCGCATTAGAGAGAGGTTGTGTTTGATTGATTACTGAATTGGAGTGGCACTCGAACAAGTGATCGGTGGCCTAGTTGGTAAGGCGCTTGGCTGGTAACCAAGAGATCCGGGTTCGAGTCCCAGCCGGTCCAGTTTGGTAATTTTTCAAACACTATGTCAATTTTAACTAAACTTGGATATCAAAATTTAGCAAAATTCACTTTTTGAACATTTTTTTTTTCTTATTGAAGGAATGTTTTAAACCTGACTTAGTATTTTTTATAAGAATAGCTATACGGGTACAACTCACTTGTATTCTTTAATTTTTACAAATTTCCGAAAACTAACCTTTTTCCAAATTTTGGAATTTTTCGCCCTTGTATCTCTGATGGGGCTGGTGATACAAATTTTAAATTTGCACAACTTATAGTGCTTTCGTAGTAGATTTATTAACATAAGAAATCAACTTGTATAGTCAAAAGATTTTGAAGTAAGAAACCTATCTTCTTTTACGCAGGTGGAGTGGGTAAAATAAGTCAACTCACTGCCCTATGGCTCATAAGATACATGTATTTGACAGATAGCCACTTTACCTTCAAAATGACAGACTGATCCATTTGAAAATGCGTTTCTGGGCATCTCTCAGTTCATTTTCTACCTATAGTGACCCTTTATAAAACCCTCAATTTTTATCATTGCCGCAACGGGAAAAATTGGAATTTTATAAAGCACTTATATACTTACGAGTTTTTTTTAAGCCATTTTCAAGTTTCTGCTCCGGTTCTAAAAAACCGTAGATCCGGGGCTGAGTGTTTGAGAAAGTAAAATCAAGAGCGGATACAGGAAAGCGGTCATGGGAATTACGTGAGTCTTTTGAGAGAAAGGA
Organism: Brachynemurus nebulosus; assembly: GCA_035578155.1. Lineage (NCBI taxonomy): Eukaryota > Metazoa > Arthropoda > Insecta > Neuroptera > Myrmeleontidae > Brachynemurus > Brachynemurus nebulosus. The sequence continues at coordinate 41,623,623 of JAPWDM010000001.1, read as the reverse complement.
GAGAAAGGAAATTTTTTAATTTGATGACTGTCATCAAGTTTACTAAATTTTTTCGCTTCTATAAAAACCGTAAATAAAATCATAACGATAAAATTGGGAGCGAATTATAGGTTTCCGAAGTCGAAGTTCCATTTTGACTAATAGTTGGCAAATGTGAATCAGTTTTGGATCAGTCATTGCAAAAATTAAGAGCTCACATTCAAGTCAAAAGCTTATCAAAATACCACCACTACAATACTGGACTAAAATAAACTTTGTGCTTTGAAAACCGTTAATGAAATACCAGAATTATGAAACTGGGAAGAGCATTTGTGTTGAAAGTCGTTCTTTTAATGGTAAAATTAAGGTAGGTACATATTTATAAAACTTGCAATGTCAAATAAGCATTATATGAAGTTTTTAAAAAAATATGATCCCTTAATTTGAGAGTTTGATCCGCCCTTGAGTAAAATGTACGATAAAGATTACAGTTAAGAGAATATACTTTATTTAAATCAAGCTGAACGGACACACTGTCACTAAATTTATACTTACTTTTGCTATAATGTCATGGGTACAACTTTGATGGAGTTGTTAATTGTATCAGTTACACAGTTCAAAAATTGGGATATCTTAATTTAATTTGCTATTATTATCCGTTAATATTCAGAAAACTTAATGAAAATAATTTTCCCTTCAACATAAGAATAGCTCTGTCATTTTATGAAAAGTAAAATTAAAAATAAATCATTGAAGATGACCTTTCAACCATTGGCAATCATAGATAAAAACCTATTAAATTCTACGTCGATACTGTTGCGTTGTATACCCTTCACAAAACCAAATAAAATCTTAGAATTTTATTTAATTCCATTATTTATTGTACACTATTGTATATCGTATATCTACGTATTTATTAGTTCGTTAGTTAGGTGACTTAAGTGAGTATTGTATCGATTAACCTACTTTAAAATGTGATTGAATAGGAAAAATAACAGATACATAATTATGTCATTAAAAATGTTATTATCATTTTGTGTGTGTAAAATTAATTACATTTGTTAATGTTTAAATATGGTTTTATGTATTTATTTGACATGATGTACATGATTTACTTGTCTATACCTAATTTAAAGACGGATAATTATGTCAATATGATAATGCGATGCGTATTAACCATTACAGTTATTTTTAATTATTCCTATATATACATATTTTAATAGATTTGAGCGTTACTTTATGGTATTCCATATTTGTAAATAATAAACAAATATTTTACTTTGCAAAAAGCCACTTTTATTTTTGAAACTGTGACAATATTGTTCCGAATCGTTAGTTCATTTTCAAACAGAATTTGAAAATGAACATTCTGTTTGAAAATGAACTAACGGTTCGAAACAATATTGTCACAGTTTCAAAAATAAAAGTGGTATTTTGCAAAGTAAAATATTTGTTTATTATTTATATATACATACTTTATTCTAAAAGGGAAAAATTACGTTCACTACTATATCGTTTCTGTTTTGATTTTATCTTTAGAACAATTTATCTTGGTAAAGCTAATAAATTTGAGTATTCCTTTATGGTACGTCATGATGAATAACCGTGACAAATACTTCAGTTAGCAAAGATACCATCTTCATTTAGTCAAAGTTATGACATGTTTGGATTAATATATAGGAATTATCAAACCTAAACAATACATTACGCGGTCATGCCTCTTATTATATAAAAAATATCTTTGCAAACTATAGTATTGTATGTAGTATTGACCAAATATCAATATATTTCGTTTGACAATAATATTGTCTGTGCGGGCAACCATATTTATTGTTCAGTATTATTGAAAATAACTTACATATTGTCAGTACTATTGTATGTTGACGGATAATATATATATTGTAGTACTGAAAAATTTTATGTTTTATACTGTTATGACTGTCCGCAAACACACAGCATTATTGACGAATTAAATTGATAAAAATATTTAACATTAGGTACCTACTTTATACAAAAACATAATAAATAGTATTATTCTAGTGCACCTCCCCATATTCGTCCGCAAACATATCAATAATACTACTTACAATATATTTGAAATATTGTGCAGGTGTGGACAGTCATAAATAATGTCCAATATACATAGTTTTTCCACTTTTTTTTGAATGCGTATGTACATACTTGAGAAGGGAAGAATTTATACCGTCAAAAATCTAGAAAAAAACAATGAAAAAATAACTAACGTGCGTTACTTGTTTCCTTAATTAGGGCCCTCTGGTTTGTAACAAAATTCCGTTTGATCGGCAGGTTCCACTACAAAATATTTTTTAACAAAATTTTCTGGCAAACATACGCAATGTTATTCTTGTCATTGGCATGAATAAGGCACCACTTTTATCTTTTATATGGCTCTATGTACATATTAAATACTCTAATGTTATCATTGAATTCATAGATAAAATATAGCGGCATTAGTGAATGGAATTAAAATCAAAAACGGCTTGATATAAATTTAATTGTCAATTGTATGTTAAAAGATAAATAAAAAAGTCAGTTTTGTAGTAGGGTTGACCGGGGTAATTGTGAATGGATTTTCATGAATTGAGATAAAAGCGTTGTTTTAAGTATTTTTCATTTTATATATCACATTATGGTTAATTTATTTTTATTTCTACATTATTCAGGATGCACCACAGAAATTTTGAGCAAATTCGTAGGAAAAACAAAAATTTGATAAGCCATTCAAATTTCCCCGGTGCGGTTTTGCATCTTATGAATTTTGGGATAAAAGTGAATGCCCTCAGAAAAATTATTTAGAATGGATTACAAGAGAAGTGAGGTATATCAAAGTAAAGCCTAGCTCAAATTCTTCACATTTACCCCACTTTCAAATTTTTCATCATACTTTAGCGGTCACAATTTCTCTTTATTTAATGCAGGTTACGCATACCTTAAATTTGTACAAAAAATCAAGGTTAAATAAAAATAACAAAAATTGTAGGAATAAATTTATTACAAGCTAAAAATGATATTTTGATGATATTTTGTTATTTTATCATATAAAAAATCAAAAAATTACATGATTTTCACACAAAAACAAGGAAAATAAGACTTTTTCAAGAAAATACATTTAGTTTACATGAAGAAAAAACAACAATCTGTTAGGCCTAATACTGTAAATGAAAAAAAATGGTTGAGTGTTAATCCTACTGCCCATCGACACTCACAGAGACACTGAAAACAAATAATTTTTTCTGTTTTTGTAAGTTGTTACTGGATAAGGGAGCACAGCAATAATTTCGTAGATTGATACACAAAGCATATCGCTCTTTGCACAATTTTTTTTTTGTATTGTTTGTACAACGGAAACTTGTACAATAATGTCACCACCATCTTTATCAACATTTTCAACTCTGAAAAGGACACTACTGAAATTTTTGACCGAATGGGTGCATTTGTGAATGACGTTCACAATTACCCCACAATTTTAAAATCATGGGGAAATTGTGAATTGGTAATAAATTGTCCAATTTCTTTAACAGTTAATAAGGAACCCTCTCAGGGTTTAGGCCACTTTTTTAGAAGTACTTTTAACCATTTCTTACCATTTAAAAAAAGAAAATGTATTTAAAAAAAATTTTTTTTTGAGGATTGGTCGAAGTAAGATACACAAAATTTTGCAAGGGTTTTTTCAAAATGAAAAAAAAAGATACTAATACTTGGAGAGTTGTTATCAAATTTTAATAGCATATTAAGAAAGGACAGAAAAACATACTGAGAGTTGCTTTTTAACAACATTAATGTTATTTTAGAAATTATAGGCGCCGTTCACAATTACCCCAATTCACAATTACCCCGGTCAACCCTATATTAATGAAGATAAGGATTTTTATGTTAAATTTTAATTAGATATGATGGCATACATATTTACTTTTTTTAGGGTAAATATTTATAGATCAAGGTACGTTCGAACTTTATTATTTAACAATGTCAATCAGGTCGAAATAATTCAATCAATAGTTACCGTAATGACTTGACTCGTAAGGGGAAACATTGCATCATAAGTAAAAAAATATTCACCTCCATCTGGCGACAAATTAATAATCATTTCACAAATTGTTTTTGTATTTTCCGGTAAATAGTAGCACCAGCTAAATCTTTTATGAAAATGAAGGTTTTATCCGCTTTTTTCTGTATATCCAGAAAAAGTGCCGTTTTGCTCTTAGAAGAAGACATCATACGAAGATAAATGTGGTCTATTAATGTAGAGAAACTAATTACTTTTCAAATTATAATATCTAACCAGTAGTTATCTTAATATTTCTCAGTTTATTACCCCTTATGATTTTAAGGTTACTTTTAAAGGAAAAACGGGGTTACTTTGCACCAGTTCAAAAATGGTTTTAAAGACATAGAATAACTTACTTTTTATACTAGACATTATTATATTCATGTAAAATTGTACATTTTTCTAAAAATTTTTATAGCTAAATGAAGTATTTTCAGTTTCTACTGATCTTGTGAGATGTTCTGATGTATTTGAGTGAAGTAAGTATACTTAACATCATTGTTTTAAAATTAATCAAAAACACTTAATTGAGAAATAGTTTCCTAACTGTATAAGAAAATATCAAAACCAATTTAATAAGTTACTTTTAAAAAATTATATTTTTTACAAAACTATTTTGAAAAAACTCCTGAAAGTGGAGCAAAGTAAGCTCTTATCTTTTTCTTACAACAATTTTTCAGTTTGAATCTTTTTGCAAATTGAATATTTCTAGCAATAACCCTTATTTTCAAAGTTACATTTTTTAAGTTGCCGTCGGACTTAGCGTTTTTTTGACTTACCTTTTGATATCCATAGAATCAGTAGGAACATGAGGATAGAGATTCATAGTTAAACGGAAATAGAAATTTCGTTTTCACTTTATTATCTAGAAATATTTAGTGGAACCATCAGTTTGAAATCCAAATGCTTAAGAATTTAAACGTAACTTGTTCTTTGAAGCCAATTTAATTTTTTTGCTTCAGTTCTATGAGGTGAGTAAAAGCTGGGTTTATTTCAATTTATACTAATTTAGATTTTACATACATGTACTGAGGGATCAAAAATTATTTTAGCTAAAAGATTTTTAATAAAATATCCCACAAATTAATTTATTTTTAATTCTCATGACTTTTTAGAACATTTACCATAAATGGAACCGTTTCTATGTAAAAAGAATACAGAGTTACGGCTCCGACAAATAATTTGCTTTTATCAATATATTTCTACATGTACGAATATATACTCTGTGACTTAAAACACAAAAAGATAAGTACCTAAACCCGTTAAACATTCCTTATAGATTAAATAAATTTAACGATAAATTATTGACAGTTTACATTATCTATAGGCAGTTTGTTATTATATTGTATCTATCTATTGTGCGGACAATGAATGTATGTATCGATACTTTGTATAGGTATCATATAGAAATAATGTATTTATAATGAAGAAAAATCGAGTAAGCGATAGCTGTTTGATAATATATGCTTTACGCAAAGCCGTAAGATGATTGTTGAAACATTAGAAAAAATGAAATAGTAATTATCAATTAAAATGTCGCACCAACAATATCACGATTGAACTGGCAATCGAAAAAAAGCACAAAAAATACCACACTCTTATAATATTTATTATGTACTTAATCTCATAAAATTTGCTATTTTGTTTTGATGTGGTCAAATACTTTGTGGTTGACCCTTTTGGCGTCTTTTTACGAATATATTTAAATTATTCAGTGTAGTATCTTTCTAGTTTCAGACTGAACGCTTTTCGCTAATGTTTGATATATCTAAAGATAGATACTATCGCTTATGTTGACCCATATTAAAAACTTTACATTGGACTCCTACAGTCAGGGACGGATCCAAAAGCTTGTCATGCGGGCGATGATGACAAAGAAAATCTAACGAACCAGAAAAAAAAACACATTAATAAAAACAATAGAAAAGTAAAGAAATATAAACCTAAACACACTCAAATCTAAACTTTTTCGGTCAAAAATTAAGTATTCATAAAAAAATGTAAAAATTTGTTCTACTAAATAATAACATTGAAAATAACTAGGGGAAGTTGGGAAAATGAGGCTCGTAACAGAACGGGAAAAGTGTTCCTGCGCATAACAAGTACATATTTGCGAGTCGACAACAATGCCATTCGTTCGATATACAGTCACCTCGCTTGAGTCGGTGTGAAAAGAACGTGTTTCTGTAAGTTTTAGTGTCATTGTTATAAAAAGAAATTTTCTGTGTATTTTTATTCTGATCACTCGTTTGTTATTGATGTGCAGAAATGAAAGTAGGTACATGAGTTACATACACTTTTTTACTTTTAAGTTATTAGGGGTGGTCTTAACCAATACCTGTACCTGTATTTTTTGAGTAATATTCCTTTAGGTTAGAACAACCAAGCATCATAGAAAATATGTCACATGGGGCGAAATAAGTGGGGTATCTAAGTTTGTCCCTTTTTACGGAGGGTATTAAAGACGAGTAAAGAAAAAGACTGAACAAAAAAAGACTGAAAATAAAAAAAATGAAAACAAAAAATTTAAAAAAACAATAGGGTAAGAGACCCGATGACCGATCACTATTTTTAGCTGTATCATTAAATTAGCTTAAAAAAATTAAAAAATAAACAAAACACCCATTTTTTTTTCTTAATAAGTATGAAACCAAGTTTTTTTAATCCAATGGATATGTTTTTAAGAAAATATAACCCAAAAATTTTGATTTATTAATGATTTTGTTTTATAATTTGTTGACGTCTATTAAAAAGCAGACAGAAAATATTAACCTCCTTTGAAAGATCAATACACTGACCCCTATGAAGAATCGCGCATTAATTCAAATCACGTACAGTAGTACAAATCTTATACTATCGAATATTTGAACCATTCTCTTTCAGTCACTTTGACACTCTATCCACTACAAGGGGTCAGTCTGTGTCATAGAGTATCACAGAATGACACCTTGTGAAACATAGCAGCAATGACAGAAGGGTTTAAATATTCGATAAAATAAACCACTAAAATACTGTATTTTCTTTCGCCATCTATAATTATGCTTTAAAAAACATTGTGCACATTCTAACATGATTCTAACTTATCTATACGCCATTGTGAATTTTTAAACAGTTAAATTAAGTATATGACGATAGATGACGTATATATTTATATATCGTTTCAAATCTAAATGTCTGACGTTTTTATTTCAATTTCGAAGTTTTAATTCAATATTAATTATTTTTCAATTGATTTTACGTTCTGAAATAAATAAAATATTAAAGTGAAATTATAAAAACGGTTAGTTAAGTGTTTTAAACCCAAAAATTAATTAAAAATGTTTATAAAAGAGATATACAATATATAATTCTCAAAATGTCGTACCCAACTCTAAAACTTGGGTCCCAAGAAGGATCAGTCATACAAATAATATTTAACACATATAAAATTTAATTTAGCTATCCTAATCTCTTAAGTGGACTAATAACAATTATTTGTATACTTTTATTATGCTAATAACTTTAAAAATTCGGTGAAAAATGTTACAATTTATAACCCATGTGTTTTGAATAATGATCATCCACCATATTAAAAATTCACGAATTCAACATCAATTGTTATATATATATATATATATATATATATATATATATATATATATATATATATATATATATATATATGTATTTCTTAAATTAAGTGAGGAGACATTAAATGTGAGGTGAATTTAAATTGAAAAATAATCATTCTATTAACAATAATTTTTTTTATCAAAGGTTTCTTTCAGAAATAACTTCATTAAGATATAAATGTCAAAACTGATCGGACTTATAACCCCGATCGACAATGGGGTCTTTTACCCTAAAGTGAAACTATGGATCGTAACTAAAGATTTTGATTATTTTTATTCGTAATCAAATAAGGGTTGGATTACGTGCAGATTGTCTGGCGCTTAGGCACATAATTCCTGTGCAGGAGTAGATGACGAAGATGACGAGTTGCATATTTGTTCACGCTGAATCCCTGAATAAAGAGAATTGTTCATTTTGCCCGGAAGTAAATAAGTATGTGCCGTTTAAAAATTTCACTTGTTAATGAAAACTGTTCGTTTTAATTTATAAAATTGAACTAAATAGTTTTATTTGATCGTTTACTGTTCCCAGAATTCATAATATAACCTAAAATATATATTTTTTTTAAATTTATGTATTATCCATATAAATCGAAGTCTGTGACTTTCTAAAAAAGTTTATTATGTTATATATGTTATATTTTTCCTAAATTAACTCTTGAATTAATTAAAAGTCATTATATTTTTAGTTTTACGCATCAGGAATCAGATTAATAAAATCCCCCCAAAATGTTGAACAGTTAAACACTAAAAGTGTTACTCTAGAGTCTAGTGTTAGGTACTCTAAATAATACATTGTACAATTTAAACCTACTAGTCGATGTTTCCTACCGACAATTCATCAAACTATTGACCGACCACTAGTGCGGCAGCCTTCACTGGTAACTTTTATTTATTTTATTTCATCACCTCCCACTTGGATTCCACCTTCGATAAAGTCACCTCCGTAACTGACCTTACATGGAATACCTTTATCACAAACTGTAAAAATTTAACTCTATTCTAACTGTATTCCCGTGTTACTCCGAAATGTTCCTAAGTATCATTAGATTTATTATTTATTGTAAATTAGATTTGTTTTTATAAGTACAAGTAATAAAAACTTTTATGAAATCCATAAAAATACACATATGTTTTAAGACTAATCTATACGTGCAGCAGATATCCTGAATAACAAGCACATAGATATTATTTAAATTAAAACCGTATCGATAACTAAATCTTGTAAGATATATTTTATTAATTTCAATAGGGGGAAACGTCTCTTGCAAAAAATTGAATGCAAAATTGCCATAAACAGTATCGCTGACAGATTCATAATATCTTTCACTCTTATTCTGTCGAATTGAGTTCAAAGTCATACTTGAAGTTTAAATATAGCTGTTTCTCTTTTTGGCACAATTTTTATCCAAATATAAAATTTGTAATTGTTGCCCTACTTTCCCCTAAAAATGATTATCTATCAACTAAACAATAAATTTTATTTTATTTTCTTGAAGAAAATTATTAAACACTGAAAACAAATAGAAAATACTGTTGTAATTTAATTGCAAGTTTTACGATAGCGTATCTAATTTTAAAATTGTCGACTAATAAAAATGGTTTTACAAAATTACTTTTAACGGCAATTAATGCTATTGGCGATTTTTGATAATTTTCTACATAATTTTTATTTCTTAATCTTATGTTAATAAGCTATAAGCAATTATTCACAGTCAACACATGATTAGGTTTTTTTTTATAAATAATTAATAAAATTATTTTTATTTGCGGACAAGAATTGCCGCAACACTTGCATGGTAGATAAAATTTACTAACAATTTTTAAACGTTAAATTTTACTGAAATTGGGTCTTAAGATAAGGTGACAAACAAAAAATTGGCTTGAGTCTATATTTTTATCAGTTATCAATTATTTTCTATTCAGTTATTAATATGACGGCATTTAGCAAACAGAGCGGTTGTGGCTACTGATATGACAAATAGCAGTACATATTTAAATAATTTGTTGATAAGTTACTGGATAATGAGTTAGACACTGAACAACATAGTGTGATTCTAAACGAGAACAGATACTAGATTGTGAATTTTATGTTTGAATTGGTTGTTGTCATTCAGTTCATTTATAGTATATTTAATTTAATTTTGTGATAATGTGTTCACGGTAGCTACTGTTTGTGATACGATGGCAAGAATAAATTTTCTTCTAATTTACACTGATGGAAAAGATTAATTTGCAAATTAAAGTACAAATTGCATGTCGCAGATATCCTATAAAGATTTTATAACTAATTATTAATTCAGTAAGTGAAATATATAAAAAAAAAACTTGACAGAGTAGGTATCTATAAAATTTTTATGAAAAAAGTATTCAATACATACCTATAGATAACGGACACTATTATATTATATATAACTGGACAAAGTGTAAAGCTAATTATAGGCAATCTCCTTGAGGCCGGTAACAGGGTGAGATGAATGAGATATAAGGAATATAAGTGAAAAAAAAAATTAGTCAAATATGTTAGTAAAAAAAATCAGTTTTGCAATAAATTGTTATTTTCAACACATATATTTCAACTAAGAAATTTTGTTTTCTTAAAAAGTTCTGGTAAAAAATGGAATAGGGGTTGCATGTTTTATCTCCTTAAAAGATCATAACAAAATTAAAAAAATATTTTAAGTGGCATTTTTTTTGGTAGAACGCCCTTAAAATGTCATTTCTTTAATTTTCAAGGAAAGAAATGCCATTTCTTTAATTTTCTTCAGCAATTTCAAGGAAAAAATAAAAACTAACATTTTTTTCGTAATTTTATAAGAAAAGATCTAAGAGTAGAGCCGGATTTACCCTAAGTGCTAGGGGCACTATGAAAAACGCTACTCTAAGAAATAAATTGCATCAACTTTTCCTTAAAAAAAAAAAAATGTGACGAACAAAAAAAAAAACACGCCAAACTGCGATATTGTGTTCCAAATTTTGTCGCCTTGGGCCCTAGCCCTGCGTGTCTTTAGTGTAAATCCAGCACTGCTTAAGAGCTTTTGATTACATGACCCTGTTTAATTTTCGACGAGGAATTACCCCCTAAAAACTTTCGCACTTATTTGGCAATAGCTTGCGTTTGTTATATTAATTATTTGCATGTATTCGTACATCATATAAACACAATTAGTTGTAATTATACTGACAAGTAAAGGCCCCGAGATCGGACCTATTGACTTTGATAAAATCTGTAAATGTTGTAGAGCACTAAAAAGTAAATGACACGTATTGCTTTTATGGCTGGAAAAACGGTTTGAAGGAATAAAAACGCCTTATTAATACCACTTTATTTAGAGTTTTAATTGTCTGTTACATGTTTCGGCCCGTATGGCCATTGACGAACAGTTCGTCAATGGCCATACGGGCCGAAATATGTAACAGACTATTAAAACTCTAAATAAAGTGGTATTAGTAAAGTAAAAAATTGTCTTTTTATTTTAAAATGGAATTCCATAAAGTAACGCTCAAATCTATCAAATATAATAAAAACGCCCTTCAAACATTGGGACAAAATTTAATTTTAAAATTTCTAAAAAACGGTAAGAGATAGAGCCAAAGCTTAAATTGACGATATTACGTTTTTTAAAGAGCTACCTACTGATATATTATTTATTCAAATTGTATTGACAGTGATGGTTGGTGGTTAAAATTTGAAAGTTAGTTTTCCAAAAAGAAGGTGAAAAATGCAATATATTAAAATTCTATTTGCAGAGTCTACGTAAACATAATCGACTTGCTTTTAATCAGTTTCATAATATTATGTATAGGGGTAGTTAACTAGGGGGTGACTGTGTCGTCATAATCGTACTTTTTAAGTAGTTTAAGAATTTTTTCATAGAAAATAGCTTAAGAAAATTAGAATAAAATAGAAATTCAATTGTCGAATTCAGAATTGGAAAGGGGATGAGTCACCCTCTTAAATTACATGCTAGTTTTCATACACTCATTTCTACTATTAACATATTGGTGGTAATGTCACAATAAGTGCTTCTAAACTTGGACTACCATAATATGTAAGGTTTTTATTAGGCTTGTTTTTAAATGATATATTTTTTGATATCGTAAATTTTTGATTGCAAATATCTCGCAAATGGTGTATCATAGCAAAAAAGTAATGAATTTTTTAAGGCTTAAGCGAGCAAGTCATAAGTATTCCTTACATCTAAACGACTATCAAAACGTAGTTTTTGTTATTGAAAATTATCAACATAGAACAGTGTTTTTCAACGTTTTTCATGATGCGACCCCCTTAGTATGGAAAAAAATTTCGCGACCTCCTACCCTCCGCTATTACTAACTTTTATTTTTTTATGTTATAAATATCGAATCCGTTCATCATTATTGATTATTTTCATAGTTAGGTATCGATTAAATACGTAATTAAGAACTTGAAACAGGCATATTTTTATATCGACATCAAAGTTGACGACTTATAGGAGCTTCTGAACGCGTGCTTGGTGTAAAAAGTGACACGCACATGCGCGACGGTCGTCGCCGTTTAACACCTCCGAGCGTAATCCATTTGAATTCTTTGAATTGTGAACTCGCGTTACTGTTTAAATTTATTGAACTGTCTTGTTGTTTATTTAGTAGTTGCTCACTCTCTTTTATTGTCTAATATTTAAAATTCTGTGCTCATTGTTATTATTGAAAATAGATAAGTTTCTGGAAACATATGCACAACTGTCAATTTCGAGTTCTAATAAGACTAATAAAACAATACAATAAAGTGTCTATATGACGACAATTATTTAAAATTCGGATTTACTGTTATTGAAAATAAGCCGCAATTTTGAAACATTATCGCGCGAAAGTATGAAACTATCACATTAATCTAGCCATCAATTAGCTTAAATTAAATATTATATGTTGAACTAAAGCGGTTTTATTTTTAAAGTAACTGCGACTCACTTGAAAAGGCTTCGTGATCCCTCAGGGGGTCGCGACCCACAGGTTGAAAAACACTGATATAGAAAATAACGATATTTTTAAAATTGAAGTACTTTTTCAAATATGTATATATCATAATTTATTATAAATATGTTGTTTTATACCTACTTTTCGTTATAAAAAATCCTTCAGTCGAAAATAGATCATAAATCGTTATTCATTATTAGCAATTTTATTAGTGAGAAAATGCGTTGCGAGTCTGTTTTACAGATATTCTAAAATCAACTCACATTGGTATAGAACATCCAATTGTCAAAACTGAAAATCCGGAATTTTGCCGAAAGAAATACAAGATAAGTTAGTTCACTGTGGAGGATTTTATTCATTTTTGGTTGCTTAAAGCTTATTTACACGATGATAGTATTTTTGTGATAGTACTATCCTGATAGGAATCGTGATTATCATCATTATGATAGTGTCTGTTTACACGTAAATGATGTTAAATAACACTTATGATAATTCGGTGATAGTTTTATGGATATTATGCGTGCACCTCTAGTGGCGGAATTTTGAAACTGCTAAAAGCAATGTGAAAAACATTACATATTACCATACATTACGTATTCTATGCATTATTATTATATGTACAACGTGGAAATTTATGCTTGATAATATTTTTTCAAAAAATGTTTCAGAATTTCTTCTGTATGATCTCTTTTTGCCCTGTTTTTATAATCAGGAGAGCTTTTTTTTTCGTAAACATTCAAAATGTTGGTATTCTTCCAGAAATGCAATAATATCAAACTTCTCCGACATTATTTAATAATTTTTTTATTAATATTAAAATGTTTATTATTGTCAAAACTGTTCTGTTAATTTTAAATAGCAACAATCAACAAGATAAAATATGTTCTGTTGGTGTTAAACAATTTGAAATTCAGCGCGGTGGCATCATGGCGCCAGTAATGGCGATAGTAGGTACTTAAAACCCGTTTACACAATGATAGTAACGATGATAGTTGCAATCCCTATCATGATAGTCCCTAAACTATCAGGTCCAGCCTGATAGTGTGATAGTCCTATCATGATAGTTTGATAGTGACTATCACGCTGTTTATACGATGATAGTTCTTGTGATAGTAGCTTGCATGATAGCAACTATCACAAAAACTATCACCGTGTAAATAAGCTTTTAGGAAGCGTCGATAAATTACGTAGTTCCATTTTGGCCACTTTTGAACCCTTTTCCCCTCCATGTACACTACAGGTGACTTTTGTCTTGACCTCCCCCTCTCCCATAGTGGAACGTAGTCTTTTTTTCTTATTTATTTCAAAAACCATTTAATTAAAGTAATAACATTTTTATTATAAAATATGAAAACTAAGGCACTTTTTTACAGTTTAGCAGAATATTTCCTCAAAAAACACGTCCCCTGGCAGTAAGAATTTTGATGTAAGGACTGTGTGACCACATAATTGCATAATTCGCTTGAGGAAGTTTTGCCAAATTCAAAATATCCAAAATATTAAGCACCTCATATGTAATTCAAGATTATTCATGAATTTTCATAATAAAATTCATGTTAATTTAATTGTTGTGAGTTATTCGCGATCTCCCAAGGCTCCAAAAAAAAGTCTCCCCGCTGCGGCGGTGATAGCGACCTTCACACTGCCTGAAATCAAAGAAACCAAAAAGCCTATTAAACTAGAAGATATTGTCCGTGTCGTGAACTTCAATTGGAAAAAAAAGTTGAATTTTAACAAAATGACGGAGTTTTTAAAAAAAAGTTTCAAATTTTGCGCGAAAATTTGAGGATTTTTGGCCTGCAAAAATAACATTTTTTATTCGATCGGAAAACTGGAGGTTCATGGTAAGAAGAAACTTATATAAAAGAAGCTGCAATAAGAATCAAATCGATCGGATAATTTGTCTCCAAGTTATAGCTGCAGCAATTTTGAAAAATGTAGTTTTCCTCTACTTTACCTTTTAGTTTTAATCACTGAGAATTTTTACTAAAATTATAGTAAACCTAGATGAGTCGTTTAAATGTGCCAGGATCCAGCTGCTCCACAACATGTGACTGGCAGCCACGTCCAGAAACTCCCGAACTATCAACCTTCATACATTTCTCAATACCTCAAAGTTAACAATGAAAATCAGAATCCGCTCTTTGGATGGCAGTAACTCAAAAACTATTTGAGATATGCATTTGAAATTTTAGTATGTTATTTTTAAAGGCATAAACTATCGAAACGTGCAAAAAAAATTTACAATTTTTACAAAATGTCACACTAGTGGTCCCCCTTAATGATAATTTAATTAGTGCTTTGAAACCTAGTAAATGTTCTTGAAATCCAATAATTTTTTTTAAAGATTATTAAGTGATGGATTTAAATTGCCGGACACTGTAAGTTTATTATTAGATACACTAGCCTAGCTATATGAAGAGAGTGGTATTTAAACATTTCTATCGTCCGTTTGTCTTTTCATTTTCAATTTGATGAATTTATTATCGACTTATTTCTATGGTTAATTGAAATAATCATCAGTGTTGAGCCGTGCTCGCTTACCTATGTTGCTGTATATTGTATGTACCTATATTCTCGTACAACAATACCAATACCTGTATTTTACCTGTATGTACTACGTTACATGACGTATAGGTAAGTATACATTATAATATGCTTGTTATTTTCAAAACATATAATTAGCTACTGGTTACAAGTATTTATATTCACACAAAGTTAAAATGTTTTCTCTTTATAAAATGTAAAATAACCACACACATATTATAGTGCGACATGTTCCATGACATACGGTACGTACCAACACGATCAACAGTTACGTAACAGATTCTACATGAAACCAGAAGTATATCCTGCTAATTTACTTTTTCAACACTTATTAGAAAAAGGCGTAATTTTAAGAGAAATTGATGTTAGCTTTATTAATAATACACATTCCAAAGCCTGCAATTACTCTTTCTAAAATGTTTTATAGCGACTGAAATTTTTTCTTAAGAAATATCATTCTTGAAAAGACATTGTTACTAATAAATTAAGATATTAAAAATATGGTTTAAATAAATAATTTTTCTCCCAGATTAAAATGTATTCTAAGATAAAAGTAACTTTATAAAAATAGTTGACAAGGCAGTTCTAGGAATTTTCCGTTTCTTTTCTTTCTAAAATTCTAAGGGGAGAGGCTGAGTAACATTCATGGACAATAGATAAAAAATCCATTAGAAAAGAACATTCCGTTCAAACACTACACAGTATCAAAATTAATTTTGCGATACTGGTGGTAGTCAGATGCAATTTTATGGAAAGTTACTGTAAATTGAAATTCCTACAAATTATAATTTATAAAATTTTTCGAAACATTGTCTGTGGTTCTCCGAGTAGGGAAAGTCCATATTTCAACTCAACTTCATCGATTGCGACATTGTGGCACTACTTTGAAAAAATGCAATTTAAAGTTTAGAATACTACAACTCTTACAGTGTTGCAAAATTTCACAAATTTCAGTGCTGGTTGTTTAGATTTTAAAAAAGCCCAAAAAAGAAAAAAAACTTTTCCCTTGAAATAATTGGAACTTTTACTTTACATTTTATTTAAGTTTTATCGATTTTCATCAACAAGAGTTTTTCCAAAATGTTATTAATAGTGATACTCCAGAACCATTCACCAAAATGTGTCAAAATTTTTCCCCTTTTGATACTCCATCACTCGAAAGAAATGACGTTAAATTGGGAAATAAAGGCCTTTTAGAATGTTGTAAACTGAAACAATGTAAGTTTAGTTTAGTTTCTATTTCGAAGTATCACCAGACACTAAAATATTTCTATTGATAATTTAACTCATGTGTGTCAGGTCCCATAAGAATATTGTAGTTTTTTCACTTTTACCATGGAAAAAAGTTAGGGCAGACTTTTACGGCGATAAATATGGTACAAAATATTTCATTGGTCATTTCATTGTAGGTAAATACCATAAAAAAATTTTACTGGCTTCAAGACCATGGTAATAATATATTAAATTATAATATGAATTATACTAATTTATTTTATTCGTTAAATTATCTTACCGTATTACTAGAGCCCGGACACTATAGTGTACTATAAATCATCCTGTCAAAAAATTGAATGTTCTTTAGTAGCGCAAAAACAAGTATGGGGGGTTAAAAAATGAAAATAAACTAAATAAAATAAATTTCAAAATCTATAGTCATTTACAAATTTTAATTCTTATCATGTAAATGCAAAGAAAAATGATACTTTCAGTGAAGTGTAGCACACCTTATTAACATATTAATTTTCAACAAAAGAGTAGTCCAATACTGGCTAGATGCCTTGATGTTAGTTGCAACTAATAACTAATAACCAATGACAAAAATATTTTTTTTTTGCAACTAATGACTGAAAAATGCAACTATTAGTATTAACTATTAAGTAATTTAGCTTTTAGTTGTAGTTGTTAGTTATATTAAATAGGTATGAAGTTTATTGAAATTATCGTAGAAGCAAAAAAGTAGGAAAATATTTTATCTTCTGATTATTTATTGAACATAAAAACGTAATAAATCAACATGAGTAACAATATAAAAAATCACAACTATAAGTTTAAAATAATTGGATACTATTTGCAATCTGTTTTCGATCGAAAGATTTTGATAACGAAAAATAAGTATAATTTATAGTACATATTATATATTTGAAAGAATACTTCCTTTCCTTATATCATCCATTTTGGAAATATCGTTATTTTCGATATCGATAATTTTCGATAACGAAAAGTAGGTTCTGACAGTGGCAATACGTTCGGAATACCCACAACTTGCTTCGCTTAAGCCTTCAAAAATTTCGTTATTTTTGGGCTACGACGCACCGTTTAGGAGATATTTACGATTAAAGTTTTCGATAGCGAAAGTTAACGAAAAGTAGTTTTTTATAAAATTGTTCGGTTACTGACCAGATCAATGGGACTAAGAGAGCCTAAATTAACTAGTTATAACCAATTTATGACAAGTTACGCGGTATCGATAATTTTCGATAACGAAAAGTAGGTTTTGATAGTGGCAATACGTTCGGAATACCCACAACTTGCTTCGCTTAAGCCTTCAAAAATTTCGTTATTTTTGAGCTACGACGCACCGTTTAGGAGATATTTACGATTAAAGTTTTCGATAGCGAAAGTTAACGAACGGTAGTTTTTTTAAAAATTGTTCTGTTACTGATCAGATCAATGGGACTAACAGAGCCTAAATTAACTAGTTATAACCAACTTATGACAAGTTACGCGGTATCGATAATTTTCGATAACGAAAAGTAGGTTCTGACAGTCGCAATACGTTCGGAATACCCACAACTTGCTTCGCTTAAGCCTTCAAAAATTTCGTTATTCGCCGCACCGTTTAGGAGATATTTACGATTAAAAAGTTTACGATTGCAAAAAGTAACGATTTGTCATTTTTTTTAAAATACACTATCGTTGACCAAATCAATGGGACTAATGGAGCTTAAATTCATCAATTATAACCAGTTTATGATAAATAATTCGTTATCTTTGCTAGTTCTCGAACAGAACCTTCTAAAACTTTTGTTAAATATCTTTATTTAGCTTTTATTTCAATAATTCTTCTAATAGGGATATTGGTTTTTCGACATCTTTATTAATTTTCGAATGGAAACTTTTGTCAAATCTTTTTACCTGTATTCAATCTGTTTTTCGATGACTAAAAAAATGGTGAAGTAAATTTTTCGTAATCTTTGCTGATTTCCAGATAGAACATTCTTGAACTTTCCATGTAGATTTCGCTACATGGATCCTTTTTAACTAACTAATTCGATGGTGAAATCAAGTTTTGGTTATCTTATCTGATTTTCACATAGAATATTCTAGAACTTTTACCGAATTTCATTTTTTGGTCACTTTTTTGATGAACAATCTGATGGTGATGCCAAATTTTCAATAATTTTTCTGATTTCCAAAAAGAATATTCTAGAACTATTGACGAATTCTGGTATTTGGACACTTTTTTGATGCCCAAACCAATGGTGAAGTCGGTTTTTGGATATATTTTCTATTTTAAGAATAGAATATTCTCGAACTTTTTCCGAATTCCGTTAATTGATCGCTTTTCGATGAAAAATTTGGTGGTGAAATTAGATAGTCGATATTTTTTCTAATTTCCAAAAAGAATATTCTAGAACTTATTCTAAATATCGGTACTTGGTTACTTTTTCGTTGGTCAATCCATTGATTAAGGATTTTTTATACCTTTTCTGATTATTGAAAAAATATTCTAGAACTTTTGCCAGATTTCGCTATTCAAGCATCTTTTCGATGACCAACCCGGTGGTGAAATCGAATTATGTAATAGTTTTAATTTATCTGTATCTTTGTACAAGAAATATCTCCTCATAAAAATTTACAAGACACACTCCTCTCATATATGTTTTGCCAACAATTAAATTTTTTGACAGGATGATTTATAGCTTCAGTGTATGAAAAAAAAATTTTTCTTGAGATGGTTGTTTATATAATTCACATGCAGTTGATCAAATTAAACTGTGTTCGTTCGTCACGCGGGTGATGTTACAAACTTAAATTGAGCGACTATGTTGTTCATATGAAATTTTATTGTTTTCAAAACAAAATATATATGTAGAGTACCTGTTTAGTTCGTGGCACACAAACTACGGAGCGCATTTAGAAAAAAATTATAAATGCATTTATGAAAAATAGATAAATTATGTGCCGCTTCTAACGAATGGTGATACGTTTTTCTGGCAATTTTTGACAGGATAATTTATGAGCTGCACTATAAGTCCGGGCATTACGTATTACACTTGAGTTTTATATTTTTTCTGAATAAATTTGTGTTTTCTGCATCTTAAATTTCTGGCCTATCAGTAATTTAACTCGAAGAATTGTCAACCCAAAAACGGAGCTTCAGCTCCGCTGTCGCGTTTTTGTTAATTGACAATTCTCGTTAAATTGCTAGGTAACAAATTTTCGTTAAACAAACCCAAATTTATTCGAAAAAATACAAACCTCTCGTGTAATAATGACTGGTAATTTTATTGTAATCAAATGAGTTGTTTACGTGGAAGGCAAATAATATTATACGACAACCAGAATTACTTCCAGTAGTAACTTCTCCAAAGAGGACCATGCAAAGTAAAAGGAAAAAGCAACTAATTGTAAGAGTTTGTTACGATTTTTTTCAGAACCATATACTTTTCCCCACCTAATAGTATTAAAGGATACAGAGTTGATTAATAAGAACACCAATTTCAGAAAATGTATTAGTTTATTTTCTAATCATTCTACAAATTTAGCTATCGTATAATGTAACATGAGCATTGACTATTTCGTCAAAATTGTTTTGTACACCTGGTTCCTTTGTGATGCCTAAAAAAAAAAATTGTATTAAACTATTGTAAAATTTAAAAAAAAATTTTTTAATTAAAAAGGAAAATTTAAATACACTAAAAACATAGTACGATTGTCACGAACTAGGTTAAATGAGTGTTGATAGGTATCAATTAGTATTATATAAAATTGACAGTTCAATGCAAACAATTTAAATTCTATTCAGAGTTTAATGTTGGCAGTGATCATGGAAGTACGACCACTATTAAATACGCATGTGCGAAAGTATAAAACGGTGTAAAAGAATCTTCGGAAGCGAGATTGAAAGAAAGAAACGGGACTCATTCTTTTCTTTTTTTGGCTCTTGGAGCACTTGCGATCGAGACATGACAATAAGAGGAAACACTCTCTCGAAAAGGTCAATGTGGAGAGGACGCGCCATGTGGTGAAACACAGTATAACCATTGTTGGGATGTTTGGGGCAAAGCACGTTGTCCAGTTGCTGTACTTGTGTAATTAATAATCGTACAAGTTTCTGGATAATAAAAGTATTGCTCCATTCTTTTGGATATGTTCTACGGACCGCCGAGTTGTTGTTTTAAATTGGAGAAAATCATTGTAAAGATTTGGTTTCCACGTGGTAATGAATTTGTGGCTGGTGCCTGGAAGCTGTGTGGAAGCTTGGTCAATTTCTGGCTGGTGCCGTGAAATTATATAGAAGATTGTTTGGTGACTGGTGTTGCATCATTTCCGTGGATCTTCGTCATATTTGGAACATTAGTATTGGAATTGGATGATTGATAGTGATCGCAATGTACAGTTTCTGTTGTGAGTGCATCTGAAATTTACGGAACATTGGTAATTAAACTATCTCATGTATTTAAGTACTTGTTAGTAAAACTTACGTTAATTATTTGTTAAAATTGTTGTAGTTGTTAAGCCTAGTAAAAATTAGATGAGCGTACCTGGAAATAAATTCCAATTAAAATAAATTCTTTTGTTTAATAGTATCTAATTATATTTACATATACATTATTGATGTGCTTCATTCAGTTTTTACTTTGTTAAGCTAGGTTATAATTTGTTGATATTTTAGTTTTGTTACTAAGAATATTTTAGCTGCCGACCCTCTAGATGGTACCTAAAATAAAAATCGAATTTAAAGTTAAAAGAAATTTAAGTTTTTAAATATTGCATTTTAAAAACTTAATACTACTGAAACCAGTGTAACGGCAAAAGATAGAAAATATCCCACCAATATGTTATATATGTGCACGCGGAGTTGTGTGTGTTAGTGCGATAGACGGTTGTGTGTATTGGTGTCTTGCATACGCATATACATAACATGCATGTGGCACGCATCATGCACGTATACCACGTATACCGTGTCAACACGACGGCAACAATATGACAACAATTGAAACACACCCATTGGTAGCTACTAAGTGAATGACAACATAGTTCTGCGAAATGCACATAAATGTCCATAAGTGATTACAGAAAAGAGATAGTTGTTTTCCTTCCAGTGTTCTGTGGTTGATTCATATTGCCGTTGACAATTGTTTTAAAAGCAATGTGTGTAGTTACTGGTCTGTACGTTGAAACCATCGTACAATTAATTTATTATCATTTAGACTCCTCCGTTAAGGCAGGGTCATTTAATTGAATGTCATCATACAATAGTACAGATAATCAATTTTAATAGATTAGATTATACTTTAGATTCATTACTTACCTATTTGTGTATTTTTGCTCTCCTAAATTCTTTTTGTGCATTCAATAAACATTGAGTTTAATTGTACGGAACATTTCCAATAATAGTTCACATCCCTATATGATATATTGGTTTTGTTCTTGTTTTTCACATTTGCTCTTTCAGCTTGAGTGTTATCTGCATGAGGTACTGACAAAGGCGGAGACATCGAGCATTTTTTTCAATATTTTTAGCACAAATTGTGGCGCCCTATTGAAGATAGTGTTGTTGAATAGTTAGTTAAGTTATAAGTAGAAACTTCTATTTTCTCTCAGAGGATATACCATTCACTCCCCCCAGCTCTACCGAGCTAGTTGTGTGTTTCTTTCTGTCTGCATTTCGCCCCTTAAGTGGTAACAAGTTAAAGGAACTTATTTTAAAATTGTGAGCTACAAATTTTTACAAACAGATCAAAAACTAATCTTAGTCAGGTTCACTGAAAAATGTAGTATACTAAAATTCATGCATTGAATAAATAAATATATTTAGACAATAGAGGTGAATTAAAAAATATTTTAAATTATTCAAATTTATGGTTAGGTGATATAAAAAATATTTTTAATAGAGAATGTAAGTTTTTTTCTTTTTATCAAAGTGCTAACCGATAGCATCACGTATAAAAGTCTCCTATAAGTAACAAAAGTCAGTATACGGGAATTAAAATTTTTTTTTTATATATAGTAAATATATAACAGAATAAATTACTGAACACACTGTACAACAAATTAAATACAGGAGGCCAAAGTATAAAGTAATCATTAACTATAATCATGTATTATATCCGTTGTAATCTGTGTACATTGCCGGTATTATTCGTAAATTAAAAAAAAAATCACAAAAAGGATGAAAGCACATTCAAATATTTTCTTCTATGTACCAAAGTAAATAAAATACAATTGTATGAAGAAAGAAAAAAAATTAAAATATTCAAATAATTTTTATAAGGTGGAATGTTACAAGGGAATTTTTATACATAAAATTTGACCCCAGCGTAAGACTCAAAGGATCCATGTATTTTTTTCTTTTAATTAAAAAGAGAGTTTTTTTTACTTGAGTTAATTTAACTATGATATTATATAGTGAGTTAATGATAAATACAACATTGAGCCAAATTCGTATAAAATATAGCATTATTTTATGAAAACACCAGGAATAAATTATACGATCAGTTGAATGAATTTAGTATTCCAGTTTTGTATAAAGTAACTTAACTAGTCTACTCGCTTTTTGAAACATAAGTGGTTTGATACATTAATTAACTTGCTTAGTTAAGCCAAGTAAAATTAGGTAAAGTAAAAAAATATTAAAATATTTTACTAAGATCATAGCATATTGTATTTAATCATTTTCATAAATATTTTTCGTGGAAATATTAAGGCATATGAAATTAGAATTTAAACAGAAACTAAAAAATAAAATTGCATATTTGTACATTAGAGAAAATTTAGTTGCCAAAATCTATATTTAAAAGCAGGGCCGGTGAGAGTGTAAAGGGTAGGTGGGACAATTGCCCAGGGATCGGGTCTAAAAAGGGGACCCGCAGCCTCAATTAGGGTCCCGCAGAAAGTGAGACAACGTTTTCCTTTTTTGCTCGTCATCGTCAGTCGTATTTTTTGGGAGAATGTGAAAATTGTGCCCGGGGTCCGTCATTTCTTTTGCCGGCCCTGTTTACAAGTAAATTTAATTCGGCTTGTTAATTAACTAAAAATTCAAAATAAAAAGTTGTAACAACTCAGTAGTAGCAACTATAAAAAAATAATTCTGAAAATTATTTAAAATTGAATTTGTACCCCGGCAGACTAACTAGGGGTTAAATATGTTTCTTAACTAACATACAGAATTTTTAAGTCACTTAAAAATCTGTTGGAAAAATATGTCATTATTGCACTGTGTGACTTCTTTATTAACATATATAAACCAGTTACTATAATATTTTGCAAAATTTATAAGGAGTTATAAATATACGCTAGGACATAAAATAGCATGGGTTCATATAAACATTAGGATAGATATTCATATATTTATAAAATTTTTCACTAAATATAACGTAAACAGAAGCAAGCTCTTTTGAATTTATATTTTCCCGACAATTTATTTAATTACTTTTTCGAGTTAAGTAATTATGTGTCATAATTTTATTAAGTCTGGTGTATTTTAGATTAATTTGTTCATAAATTGAACATTTATTAGTTAACCTATATGTATACCATTTACAATCTGAAGTTAAAACATAAAGAAATTCAGTTTCAGGTCCAAGTGATTCAGTTTTGAGATTTATATTTCTATTTACGCACCATAATAATTTAAAAGAGATTTCAAAGTAGAGAAACGAAGAACGATCTAATCGATTAGAAAATAATGGTACCAAATTGAGTAAATTGTTTAAAAAATATCCGTTAAACCGTTGAATAATATCGACGTATACATATATTTAGTTACATTGTTCTTTAAATTCGAGCTCGTTATGAAATATTCTGTTAACAAATTAAGGATCCTTAAGCGGTCGTTTATTGACGGTTTTTAGGAACTCAAAGAAAAATCTTCGAATTGTCTGTCATACATCCCCAGTATTGCTGTATCTTTTGATCTATTATAAACATGAAATTTTACACGTATAGTTTGCAGCTGATACGGCTGTACTTGCCACACTGTATGGGATATCAATGATATCATTAGAAAGGATTATTAAAATGATATTGAGGTTCCTTTCACCATTTTTCATTTCCGAAGATTCAACTCCTATTCCAAAATATTGAGTTTCAGAAGGAGCTCTTCTTATTTACCTTTCAGTAAACTTTTAACCGTGGATTCAAGAAATCAATAGAATACTCTTAATAAGGAGATGCCTTTAAAATTAATTACGGCTAAGTTGCGTCGGTAGCTTTCAAAGAAATACAGTAACCATATTTTCGCGCGTTAGGTAAAGGAAAAGGAAGTAAGGAGGTCGCTAGTGTATAAAATATTTTTGGGAGTAGAAGACATTTCTTAACATCACCCCCCCCCCCCCAAAAAAGAAAAAAAAAACTCTAAAGCAGGCAGACACAAAATCCGCGTGTACACAAAAAAGAAAGAAACAATTGCTATTACACGCAATAATCAAAGCAATGAAGAATGGCTTTGCTGAACGGTTTGATTAGTTCGAAGTAAACAAACCTACCTTAGTTACTAATATTGAGAACTCTCACAAGGTAAACAGCAAAAATCTAAATTTCGTTCCGTTTGATATTTATGTTGGTTCTTTTCAAACACAAATGATTTTAAAAGATTTGTAGAGTACGTAGCTTAAAATCTAACATAAGTAGTAGCTTATAACTACTACAAAGGTTATAAGTGCTATAACAGCTACAACAGCTTTAGAAAAAATTGCCTAACCCTGAGGCAATAATGATTTATTCGATACTTAGAATAGTTTTCCTGGAATGTTACGATCAAATAAAAAAATGACTTTTGATATGCTGGCGATCCTTGGATCAACGTATTCATGTATGTGTGTCATGGATTTAACAAAGGGCAAACTAAGTAGCAAAATCCATATCTGAAGTAGATATAGGGATCTAAATTATCAGGTAATTAATCCTCATCGTAACATTACTAACGCATGTTCAAGTATCATTGTCAAATGTATTTTTATGATAGTGGAAAAATTTGTAAAAAATTTACTTAAACATTCTATATTATATTCCGATGGATGCGAAAAACCCTCGCTCAAACTGTAGTGCGTCAACAATTCTATATAAAGTTTACCTCATTAAGGTACATAAACAAATGTAGCTCGCTCTTCGTCTAAACAACATATAGGTGCCTTTAATTTCAAATGTTATCGAGTGCCTGTGAAGCATTATTAGTGTATGGCGGATTTTTATCCGTATTTAAACATACACCAATGGTAACAGCTATTCTAGCTGTTTGTTAAATGATACATATGAAGAGGCCTCCAGTTTTAAGAATTTGGTTACGGTCCTAAAACTCAAGATCATTTACGAGATTATTTTTTGTTTGTTCGCAGAGCAGTTAAATCTTGACTGTCACATAAGTCAACTTTATTGTTTTTTTTTTGGCCATTTGCCAAAGTACATCGAGTGTTCAAGTATCAGCTAAAGCTGGACATTAAATGAACATATGAATATTGGTGTATGTTTAAATACGGATAAAAATCCGCCATACACTAATAATGCTTCACAGGCACTCGATAACATTTGAAATTAAAAGTATAAAACTGCGTCTCGCATTAGAGAGAGGTTGTGTTTGATTGATTACTGAATTGGAGTGGCACTCGAACAAGTGATCGGTGGCCTAGTTGGTAAGGCGCTTGGCTGGTAACCAAGAGATCCGGGTTCGAGTCCCAGCCGATCCAGTTTGGTAATTTTTCAAACACTATGTCAATTTTAATTAACATAGGTGCCGCTGTCGCAGTGGTGTGTTGTGCTCTATAATACATTAGGTATACTGTGCAGCATAGCAAATACCTATGGTACCTATTGTGCCTAGATAGAGAGCAAGCTACATTTGTCTATGTACTTTATAATAATAAAATTGATGTATTGGTTACCAAAACAGTGTATCAGCTGGATGTTTCGTCATGATTCCGAATGATTTGTCAACGTGTTTATATAAAGTTTACTATGTAACATCATAAAAAATTAAAATATTATTCTAATACTTGTTTGTTAGTACATTGTCTTTAATATTCCAATCTTCTTTAATATTGAAAATAAAATTCTAATGACTTCATTGATTTACAATACTTGACGTGTCAAACGTGATATTTTAATATCACACCTATCGGTCAATAATTGCTTTTTGATTGTGTACCTACGGACTTGAAGTCAATAATATTAATACTTACGTACATTTCTATATCATGTACGATATATGTATAATATTGTCTATTGGATGTGCATGTGCACTAACAATTAAAATTATAAATAGACTGTCTTGTTATTGAAATTTATGTTATTTCATTATAATTGTTACAGGAATCGAACATGCAAATGTTGTACATAAATAGACAAATATATATACGTACTTAAAGTTCTTATACTTTAAGCATCATTTTTATTGTGATATATAAAAGAAGAAAATGTTTTAGCTTACAGTACACTTTTAATAGAATGACTTTCAATAAAGTTTTAGCTGGTGATCTGAAATCGATTAATCGAAAATCGATTTTTTGGACTAAGAAAATCGATTTTTTAAATGGACATTTAGCAATGAATCGATTCAGTGAATCGATCTCAGCTACCCAAAAATCGGCATTCGATTCTTTCTGTTTCGGTTTCGAAAAAAAATATTAAAAAAAATATTTACAATTAGTTGAATGCCTCCACTGATACTTCAACTTTTGAAGGTGAATCACTATTTGTAAACAAGATAAGTAGTGACGCGCAATTTATTCATTATTTTTTCGTTTGAAAAAATTATTCACTTATACTCGGCCCGTAACTTACGGCTGTTGATTCTTAAGAATCCTCGGCTTTCAGCCTCGGATTTTCAAACTGCATCCCAGGCCACAAAAATACCACTTACTGTCCTTGCTAAGTAAGTAATATACTAATTTATATTAAAAATAATTCTTAACTTTGACCTAATCACCTAATTATAAGCAAAATTTATACCCTTTACTTAAAAACAATAAAAGATCGATTATTTTGGATTTTACGTATAAAAAGTCAAAAAAAAAAAAAAAAAAATGAATAGAGATTAATTTTGAAAATTTGATATCTTTTATACCACTAGTTTTTGTCAATCGATTCTTTAAACTTCGATTCGAATCGATTTAAAAATAGATCTTTTTCTGGAAAAATCGCCATTCCTATTTTAGCTGTTTAATAAACCTTTAGCTGTTTAATACTTCAATAAATAATCAAAATTGTTAAAAAGTTATCGGATAAAATATCGATACGGATACACCGTTGCACAGTATTAATGTATCCCCTGGACAATATTACATTCTAAAGTCTTAATATTTCTTCTTGGTTTGTGAATAATAAAATTTCTCACTTTGTGAATCTTTATTCTTTTGGTACACAAAAAAATCGTGATCTGGATGACTGACCATATGGTATTCTTATGTATTTTTCGATGCTAAATCTAAATTTTGGGTCAGAAAAGTTCGTGTACCCCTTAAATTTTCTTGCAGTGCCAATATTATCTCTTAAATAGGTGTAAAGTTATGAATATCAGTATCATTACAGAAAAGAGTATGAATGGATAATTTCGATTTGTATCATGAAAACTTTTAGCACGGGAGACATGGTGGAGATGAATACAGACAAAGAAACAAACAACCTCTTGGACAATGTCGAATGAGATTTACATGACAAACCACTCTAGCCCCCATGGTACAGTGTCATGGTCCTCATGGGCAGGGAATAGGATCAGTCAGCGTATACAAGACTGACAACCTCCTAGATAGTTGAAAACTACTGTCTATTAGACAGGGGTGGGGAAAGATGCGGGAGGCCCCCTCGACAATTCTCGCCTCAAGTTTCAGACGTGGCCACCATGGCCTCTCTGCAGGCTTGAAGATTAAAGGTAAGTTACTTATTAATTACCTATATCCGTAAAGTTATCCATAAATGGTTACATGAAATCCGTTTTAGTTACATTAGTACAATACTTAAATTGTTTTATAATTATAATAAAAAAATCTTGTTTTACCAAACTTACTTCTCCGGATTCATTTTAGTAGTCTACGTACTATAATACATTTTGTGGTATGTGATTATGGAATCCCAACGAAATGTAGCCAGAAGCTCCTTTAAACATACATTCAAGAACTTGCAACAATTGTTCTTGAGATATATTTTTAACTCATTTTTCATGCAGCAGTACTTCAATTTTATGTATCTAATATATCTTGTTATAATTATTTATATTCTACCTAAATGTGTCACATCAGTTTTCCCAATTTTTCCGTAATTTGGTTTCAATGAGCTTAGAAAACGAGATTATATATTTGTTGAACTAGAAGAATCTATAAACAGTGTCTGTGTTTGAAGTCGAGAAGAATTTCAGTTGCAGTAGTATGGTAAGTACTACTTAACAGCGAATATTTTGACTTTATACTGACGATCCAGTAATATGATTCGGTCGGATAGTTTGGTAGCACCGCTATTACGAACAGTGTTTTGTATAAATTCGTATTTAGATAATCGCGAAGAGTTTTACCGTACGCAATCGACTTCCTCGCGATTGAAAGTCGACAGTGTGAAACTAGTCTAATAACAACGATATCTCTTTCCAAAAAAGGTTGTCTCTTTAAATAAATTCCAGTGTATTTACATTATTTTACAAATGATATACTAATATGTAGGCAGTTTATCTTGGAATTTGTTTAATTGTTTTTTTTGTTTTCTTATTAATTATTACAATAATAATTAAAATATATTTTAAATAGAGATGATCTCTTTGAAAAACGTCCACTCATAGGTATAAGCAAGTCGTATAATATTTCATGTAGAACATAAAGGAATACCGACCGTAACGATGTACGTAGAGGCTGTATGTCGTATGTAGTCAGGTTGGATGAAATAAATATATAATTTTTCAAGAAATATGTTTATCGCGTCGTAAAATTTATGACAAATAATTTTTATTAAAAGACATATATGTAGTGATTTAGAATTTATTTCCCTCTTTTCATCGGTTGGTTTTCAGTTACTGTAACTATAAGTGAGGTTCATTTTACATGGATCTCTATAAAATTTGAAATTTAATACTTTCATTGTTTGTTATGTGTTGTTTTTTTTTTTTTTATGATTATTTTTGACTTAATATTTGTAGGTAGAGTTGTTGATAAATGTAAAGATAGAAAAATGTACACGCTTAGAAAAAAAAGGCTCCATAATTTGTAAGAGATAAAACAATAAATGGAAAGTTGATGTCGAACGGAAGACGAAGGCATTGTAATAATAGTAGTCATAATAACGGTAGTTGTTCTATACAAACTTCTGTTTCAGCAGTTCTGGTTTAACTATCAGCATAATTACCGGTTTGAAAGTTTTAAAATAGTTGAAAGCCAGACAGACAGTAAAACAGAATAAACAGGCAGACAGGACTTGACGGGCAGACAAAAAAGGAAGCCAGACGGACAGACAGACAGGATAAAATTAAAATTCAGACAGACGAACAAGCAAACAGGACTGACTGGCAGACAGACAGTAGGTCTAAACAGACAGACAGGACATACAGCCAGTTGATAGGACAGGACTGACATCAGACAAGACGTACGGTAAGACTATACAGACAGACGGGGCAAACAAATAGACAGACAGACGAGGAAAATATTACCTGAAACTATATATATGTTTGAAGAAATTATATACTTAGTTTTTGGGTATTTGCAATTGTTTGTAATAATTACCTACAACGTGGACTTTAAAATTTCGGAAATAAAAAAAAACATACGAATTGCATCCCACGATCACAGGATATATTTATTCTCACTGAAGGTCCCTAGTTTGCATTTTGAAATTCTCAACTTTAGTGCAAGCAACACCAAGGATTATGATTTTTTGCTGTTATTAATTAACTGATACTGAATCCCACAGGAATATTTAATCGGGATAAGATTACACCATGTGTTAACTCAGGGTAAATAGTGTCTCTCTGTGTACTAAATTTCATCGACTTCGGTTTAGTTAGTTGGATGTGATTTAGCAGTTGATTTTGTTTCCACCGGGAACCTTTAATCAAGATAAAACTATCCTATGTATTATTAAAATTATTGCTATTGCATTCACTGTAAATTTTCATAACCATTTCAACACATTTTTATAATATAAAATCAACTTTTAATTAGGTTACATAAAAATCCATATATAGAACTTAAACTTTTTTTTAACACAATTTAAAAATATTGAAAAATTTAAAAAGATCAAAGAATTTTTACCAAAATAAATCGTAAAATTAATTACGGTCTCTAAAAAAGTGAATTTTTTTATGACACTTATAATATGAAGCCACTAAAATCTTCAAGCCTAATTGCAATAATTCGTGGTGTTTTTAACTGAGACCTGCTGAGGCTGAGGATGGTTACAGTAACTGATAGGAACCGATTTATAAGAATTTATGAATAATAGCCAAAAAAACACGGTAAAAAAGATATTTCCATTCAAAGAATCATTTACTTTGCCTTTTTAAGGGTAAAGGGGAGCATCTTTAAAGGAAATTGTCGGGAGTAAAATTGTTGTAAATTAAAATATCCAAAAATTATTTTGCAAATTTTTTTGAAATGTTACCTGCGTCCCCTCTGGTCCACTATAATACTAATATCAATAAACTACATGGATGAAGTTTATAACAAAATGTAGGCTTCAACGTATACAATGAGTTTATACTGAGATATCAGGCTTAATTAACGCGCAACTTTATGACACTCTTGATTAATTATTTCATGTGGCTGTAGATTAATTGAGCCTCATTGTATGCGTTGAAATTTGAATGACGTAAATTTCATCCATGCTTTTCATGACTTAAGTAAACATGAAAAACCAGAAATGACTCCATAACCATATCTTATCATTAGCAGGATGGTCAGCAATCTTCCCTCTAACAATGTAAGTATGTATCGTTTCGTCTAGAAAGTTGTCAAATCTTGTTACAATTCTTCTTGACTCTTTTATATAACTTTCTATACAATATTTAACTAGTGAAAAATGATAAGGGAAAAATTTTCGTATTTCCGAAAGATTAAATCTTTTCAATGTTAATTATTTACTTCGGAAATCTTAAAAAACTTACCAACTTCTACATTTCCATAATATGCTGAATTCATTTAAATCCAAATAGAAAATATAAAACAACATTTAAAATTACTTTTTAGAATCACCATAACTTAAAAATTAACGCATGTAATTCTTATCTTTAGTAATACAATTAATTCGTAATATCTGTTAAAGACCTAATAAATATACTAATCAGATACCATTAAAAACCTCCAGAAAGATTACAGTAAAATGTAGAAATATTAAATAAAAGCCATTTTTTGTTTATATTTGTTGTTATATTTTATAAGTAGGTGGGGACTTTTAACATTTAACTCAATTTTACTACAATTATTCATTCATTGACTTATATCAAAAGCAATTAGTAAATTTTACGACTGAACAAATTTTTATTTTTCAAAATGTAATTTCACCTCAAAACAGCCATAATAAATTTTCGTGGTACTTGTATTATTGACATTCTAAAATTATTTTAACTGTTTTTATATTAAAAAAACGGTTTTTTAATTTCCTAGGGAGTACGTTTAGGCCACAGTTCTTTTTAATGCCACTCCTAATACATACATTATTATATATTTTGTAATTTATTGCTGATTATTATTACTTGAATAATATTTAGCCAAAATTATGTATTAGTTGAACATCATCATCAGTGGGACGTCGAAAAAATATATTAAATATACATTTTAGAAATTAATTTTATTACTTATAAATATAAATCATCAAAAAGTAAATCACATACAAAAAAGAATTTGTTTTAAGTAATTATTTTCGTGTATATTTTATTGGACGTCAACAAATTTGTTTGGCTGATATTTATGTAGTAGCATGCTGAGCTTTGACGTATCTACTAGATTTAATAATTCCGTTTCTGATTTGGAAGACAGCGATAACGATAGAGAGACGAAATTGTCATGGTAGGTAGGTAAAGCTTTACAATTTGTATATTTGTATAAGTTGCCATGTATATTTGTATATTTGTATAAGTTGCCATAAAGCTTTACAATGTATATTTGTATAAGTATAAGTTTGAACTGAACAGTTTAAACTGTCAGGTGAAACTGTACACTGTAGAAGCACACACACGTACAGTTCAATCCTTCAGTTTTTACAATGGATTGGAAACAGCAGGACAATTTCACCTAGCCACATCTTTGATTCCGCGGAAATTATATTGTTAAAAAAAAAAAATCAAACGCACTTGCTCCTGACCACAGACCAAAGAACATATTCCGTATATCCTATAGACTCACGCTCCTTTCACATTATACAGTTTTTGCCGTACGGCAAAAAACCGTACGGTCGGATTTTTTTAGTGGAGTGAAGAAGAGCATTGGACCTTTCACATTACACGGTCACGGCAAAATGCCGTTGCCGTGCCGTGTAGCAGCCGTCTCTTGCCACTGGACTTCACGATTGCCGTACGGCCTTTTTAGCTCAGTAGTGTATGTAATTAAATGGATTCTTTTGGAACAATATTTTGTTGAATTTCATGTTAATTATTAATTTTATTTGTGAAATGGATGAAACTAATGTTGAATTTAATAACCAGTATTTCAATAGATTGTATGTAATTTCGAAATTGTGTGTTTTGATGTTAAGTTCGCCAAGAAATTAATCAAAGGAGTCTGTAAATATCCGCAAATAGTGGAAAAAATTATTTTCGTCATTTTTCAGGTCTTCAAAGAGTGCGATAATAAATAATCCTACTTTCTATTTCTTCTGATTTATAGAATTAACTTTAATCACATTTGTTACTTGTATGATGTTGCAAATCAAATGCAGATATTCAGTTTACAACGGCAAA
Organism: Brachynemurus nebulosus; assembly: GCA_035578155.1. Taxonomy (NCBI): domain Eukaryota; kingdom Metazoa; phylum Arthropoda; class Insecta; order Neuroptera; family Myrmeleontidae; genus Brachynemurus; species Brachynemurus nebulosus. The sequence continues at coordinate 41,590,370 of JAPWDM010000001.1, read as the reverse complement.
AAACCGTGCAATGTGAAAGCAACAATATCACAGCAAAAAGTCGTACGGTTTCTTCCCGTACGGCGAAAACCGTACAATGTGAAAGGAGCGTCACTCTATCAATTTATAAATGATCTAAATGATATACACGCAACAATCAGTTGAACCTTTCAGTTTAAAAAATTTAAATTTCAATCGTCTCAGTTTAACTGTACAGTTGCGTTGAACTGAGATTGAAATACCCACACACGTAGAGTTTAAACTGTGTAATTGAACTGTTCAGTTCAAACTATCAGTTGAAACTGTATGTGTGTGGCGGGTCTAAGGAAATTAACAATAACTTCTCATTTTTTCAAAATTTTGTCAGAATATTTTAAAATAAATCGTTTGCAATTAAAAGTAAAACGTATTAATTATTAGCAGGTATACTTTAAATGGAGGAAAAATTGAAAATGAAAAATATGTAGGTATGTGGTACTTTAAGGGAAGCCAAGTGTCGACTCTTTTTCACGTCAAATGTCCTCTATACACAACATTAATTTGTTAAATTTTGTTTCTTAAATAAATTATTCAATAAAATTTGCTATCCGCTAATACCAATGTGGCAATGTGTAATTTTTAACTAAACACTGTCACAAAAAATAAATAAATAAAGGAAATAATTAATGTAATTAAGGGTACCAAAATGTCACAAAAATAAATAAAGGGAATGTGAATTACTGAATGGTTACGTGGAAACACTATTCAAATGATACAAGTTTGAATTATGCATTCTTGAAATATTATCACAAATTATATCGATCCACTGATTTTTAAGAATTATATTTTAAGAATGAAAAAAATATTACTGATGCTATTTTTATCAACTATACAATTGAACTGATATTAAGAAGTATTTAAATTAACTGTATAATCTGCATAATCGAATTATATAATAAAAACTGATTTTTTAAATCAAAGGCAGCCATAAGCAAACCTACATACATTTTTTGAGTCTGCCGCCTGCGCGTTACAGATACCAAAGAGAAAAGATCACAAAAAGAATCTATAGCAAAACGATACAATATCGTACCAAAAATTGCCAACTGAAAGTATGTAACTTCCTTATATGCCAACGAGTTGTCATTTATGACAACACCAATGCTTTTATGAAAATAACAACTGAATTTCCATAGGAACGCTGTAAATTACCATTGAAATTTTCCCGATTGGCGATGATGAAATTTCCCTGGTGAGCGTTTGTGAAACTAGTATATGACATATGATTAATATTATTTCATTGCTTTATAAAAATTTTGTTATGATTTCTTTGTTGGACATTTATGAAAAAGTAAAAACACTACGAGAACTCCTCGCTAGTGTGAACAATATTTTAAAAGTGGAATGTTAACGTGTGTTGGTGATAAATAATGAAATTTCAGTAACATAAAATATCTGGGTTTAGCTGCACAAACTTCTGGACTATTAAAAGTTATCCACATGAAGTGGAATGTAATGTTGACACCTCAAAATGTTCTGAGCAAACACACATAAACACTGATGAAGTTTTCATTTTAAGAATAGTTTCTCAATGTTTTTTAAGTTTGACACTGGTAGGAAAATTATTAAAAGTCAGTCCTTCCCTTTTGTAGTTCCTGCACTGTGAAATACAGCAGTAAGTACTATACCTTTTCTTTTGTGTTTACTAGTGTTCATCTCAACATTTTAAATCACGTAATTATACGCACAATTTACGTTAAAACTTTATTAAATTGCTATTAGAAAATTCAACTGTATGAAAATTATCTGTCATGTATTAGTTCCGCGACTTGTCGCTAGGGAATCTTATCATTGCCAATATGTAATTTGGAGGTGAACAGTCATATACTATATTACATTATGCAATGTGTAATCTTGAACTAAACACATTGTATATTTTTTTAATTTTGAAAATTTTTAAGTATGATTTAGCCATGGAAATTTTATTTTATAATCTAGGTACCTGTATTTGTTTTTAAAATTTTTATTTTAAGGTAAATATACGAGCCATAGAAATAAGACGAGTTTAATTAAATTCTTGCAGCAAAAATGAAAAAGCACAGGAGTGATTTAATAAGATTAATCTTACTTTCCCGTCCCTATCCGTTATGGTCTTTTGGCTGGAAGGGATATGAAATCCGATTATAGTGCTCATGGTGGACAAATATGTAAATTTTTTTTATATGCCATTTATATAAAAAATTACTATAAAAAAATTAGAAAAATTTTTCTTTTTTATTTTAACGTCGATATGTTTTTAGGCTGAGTTTAAAAAAAATCGTTATGCTAAAAATTCGTACTCTAGATCTTGTAAAAAAAACAGTACGTTTTGTGTCCCATAAGTCTAATTTGAATTTAATCAAAATTTGAAAAACATTAAATCATGGATTTCTTTTATAATTCAACAAGTACCTACGTAAGTACAGATAAAGATAATAACAAACATTATTAGCGTTGATCGTCAAAAGTCTTACGTCATAAAACACAAGAAGGTTTTTGTGAAAAAATAATAGAATTGTAATAAAGTACACAGTGCACTAGAGTTGCCTATCACAAATCCGACGTTATGGTAAAAAATTTAATAGCTTTATCATGTTTTGACAGCTATTTTACTTTTAATCCGAGAAAGCACCGTTGATTTCGACTTAAAAGAAGCCACCATTTATTTAAACTAATTTTGCCCGTGTCACAGATATGGCGCAAAGATATAATCTTTCGGAAATACAAAAACTTCATTATCAGTTTTCACTAGTAGTAAAATATGAATTATAGAAAATTATATAAAAGAGTACTTATTAAAACTGAGTGATTGGAACTTAAATATTTGAATAAATTTAGGGTTTTAGATACAAAATATGTAATGATTCTATTTTAATCACCACAAAAATTTGCTTACTTTTCCTTATTTTACTAAATTTTTTTATAATGGAATTATTTTTGTTGTTAATAATTTTCATGCAAATTTTACATATTTAGAAAACATAATTCTTTGATAGCTATACTTCTTTCTTTTATGCACTTTATATCAATTTTCACCACAAATTTTAAGAAATTCTATACGGTGGCTCTATTTTCGTGACATTGGTGGCACTGTAGGTAAGATTTGGCCTCAACGGTGACACTATATAATATAAGATTTGGCCTCAACAATGGAACAAACAATTTCTTTTTGCACCGTATACATCACATGGGGCAGCGTTTTATTAATTTCGCAAAAAGGGCAGCTTTGATTTTGATGAAACTATTTTGAGAATAAGAACATAGTATGAGCAGTATTTTTCATTTTTTCATAGGTGTTATTTTATTACAGTTATACGACAATTAATAATAGAAAATATTTTTAGTCATGTATTTATTATATAATTTAGTATTCATGCGAAAATCTGAAATTAAATAATTAACATAGGGACTTCGAATTATTTCCTAACGATTTCTATCCACTTCATATCTGTAGCCTTTATAGTTTTCCAGATATTAAAATTGATAAATTGTATTGCATCGCCAAAACTTTCTCGATTATCTCGAGAATAGCTCAGATTTAAAGGTCAAATCAAGACCATTACTATTACACACATCATTTTGAACCTCAGCGCCAAAACCAGCTCAATCATTGAAATCTCCCGATAATCTTTAAAAGGGGGCACTAGATAGACTTTCCTTTTAAGTTGATAAGTATTTATTATACATATGTATTAGTTTGTGAATTACAATTTATTCTTGAATACTATTTTTTACATTTTTTCTCACTATAAGAATTAGGAAATAAGACCGAAACTTCACAACTGTTGTATATGTATAAAGATTCAACAAAATTTAAAAATTCAAAATTTTCAAATTTTATTCCATTATTCTTCATAAATCTATTGTATTTTAATATCTTTATTAAAATATATTTTCATAAAACAATATTACTCCTTCAAATAAATAACGCTTCACTGCAGTCTCACTTACATACCTATATATGCACATATAAATGTGCAGCGTGCGATATACAACAATGGAGTAAGTAAATAGGGAAGCCCTTCTTGTACAATACTTACAACATGCTTACGAAGTCTCCCTGGAACAAAACGTTGTAAATGCAAATCGAGACCATGTTACATTGTTCTATGCATTATATTTTATATCGAACAGCCCACCATTTAAAAAAAAAGAAACAACAGCATGTACGAATGTTACTCCTCACTATTTAACCACAAAATCTCTTCGAAAAATATTCGCTTAGTTGTGCCATATTATCATAATGGTGTTCAAGAAGTCTTGCAGTTCTTATGCGATCCGAGACACATTTAGGTTTTGACGATTTAAAAAATCTGAATTAACCACACCTAAGGAATAGCATTTGGTTAGGATATCAAATGATCAACTTTGCCAATTGAATTGGTCATTGAAAAAGAAGACAAACCGAACACCTGACAAAAGTTCTAAGACGTTTTGTGTGATAATCAAAGTGGATAATTAAAATTCGATGTCAGCGCTAAGCTTCTATTAAAATCATACCTTTAAAAATAAAGCATATTGTTGAAAAATGTATATAGTACAGGTCTGTACTTTTGTATAAAACAGTGTTTCTCAAACTTTTTCCTCCGCGTAGCTTTATTTAAGTATTAACTTAAAATTATATCCCCCTATAAATATTTACAAAAAATAAGTTGTAGGAAAAAAGAAACAATTTAATGTTAAACGGAAAGACCGGTAAAATGTATTTAGCAAAAAATACTAAAAGACAGTTAAATATGGTTCCTTTCTTTTATGACGTGGCTGGGCCTGTTCATGTTCGCAATTATTGTTTATATTTGGCCTGACTCTTGGACTGTGTTGCAGAAATTTGATAATCCGTTTTCCAAAGATCCATCGTGGCAAATGATAAAATTAAATTAACTAACAATTCGTAAAATTGACTTCACCCTCCTGTTCAAAAATTTTTTGTATATTCAGTTTTGACATTTCTATCGCCAGTGAGATATTTCCAGTAATATTTCATTCTCTTGAATACCTAATTTTGAATTTGGAAAGGATATATTATGCTATTTAAACACTTGCTGTTAATATCAAAACTGAATTCTAACATTACATAATCTCAAACAATTCTTTCAACATAGATATAGAAATTTAATAATTGTTTGGTTAACTTTTCCTCCATTACACGCATATTGCCACATATCCCCTACACCTTGCCGATGTTCTTCTATCGGGGTACGCGTACCACAATTTGAGAAAAACGGATGCCGAATATTATAGATATGTGTATGTACTTTTTATGAAGTAAGTGTGAAATTGGCTACTGGTTCTTATCTCTGTTGCTTTCTATTACTTCGCATTTCTAAAAATTTGCCGCTGTTTATGAAATGCTGTGATTGAGACAGATCAAGTTTTTCAAAATTTTATTTCAGTTTCGAAATCATTAGTTGATATAATGGTTCATTTCATGTATGAATTGAAACATTTAAAATTCTCTTCATCTATATTTCACCCGATATAAGAATTTGACGGAATTAGAATCATTTTGAGTAAAAAATATCACTAAAGTTTAGTTGGTTAGACACTACAAAGGAATATTCGAATATTTTCTGTATTTAGTGTAGTTTTCTGTATGTCTACATGGACACAATATAGATAGCGCTAGGTAATATGATAAAATGTCGTGTGAAAATGTCCAACGCTTTCCTTCAATGTTTACATTGCTCATAACTAATGTCCTAACAACAAGTTATAATATCATTTATAGAAGAATATCGCACCATGTTTAACAGTCATTCATAAAATGTAGCCACAAACATAGACACCACAATCATACAGAGGAATCATATACACATATGATATACATAATACTTTTGTGTACAAAAACAGATATATTTATGTTATACATATCGCTAGGTAGATAAATACATATTTATATAAAATGTACTAAATTCATAGATATATAATATTCAGGTACTTGTCTTTGTAATATATATTTATGAAATATGATAAATAATTGTAGAGCTTATGACAATCCTGAAATGTGCTTTGATCATGCATTCCAAAACAAATTTACAGTAGAGCACCAGTTTTGTCAAGAAAAAGTAGTCTCCAAAAGTGGTGCTTGATAAAAGTGATGCTTTTTGACCAGGGGCGATTCACAAATATCATAAGATTATGTTTTGAATTAAAATTATGTTTTTTTTTTTAAATATTAATAAAAGAAAAAAAGAAGTGAAGAATTAAAAATTATTTATTTCAGGAAATATTTCTTCATTTGTCGTTTTATTAATTTGCTTTGAAATAATTTTGTTTACATTTTACGTATGATAAAAACCGCCAAGAACAGAATACATATAGATAAACATTCTGTGTACAATAATTAAAATCTACATTCTCACAATTCCCACGCTTTGAGGTCTGTTGTTGTTTGTCACTATCATTACTGGTATATTTATTTGTTTCTTTTGATAAAATCATGCGTCATGGTCTATTGCACATGGATTTAATATTTATGTACTTGACATTTTTGATGCAACTTTCCAAAAGTGATGTTGACTAATTTGATGCTCTCAAAAAATTTCCAAAACTGATGTTTCCATTATCGGTGCTATACTGTATTTACTTAAATAAATAAATAATTTAATACCTGTAACAACACTCACTATACAAAAATAGCGATTCATGTCAAAGGTAAGGTGACATCATATCTTTTGACGATGAAATTTTAGGCTCTATAATGCTTGCACCCCACCTATAAAGTTAAATATTGAGAAAGTTTAGCCTACTAGTGACTAATTATAGAGTTTTAAACGTTAATAATTAATAAATAAAAAATACTTGGTCAAATCCACAAAATTTAAAAAAAAAATAAATAAAAAGATTGTTTCATACTGCAGCTCATGCACGAAATTTCTACTAGTAAAATTTAGTGTTAAAGTCATGAATGTTTTTATTTACGGGACATGATAGCACACTTTTTTTGTTTTGAAAAAGAAAAGGGGGAGGGGGCAAAATTCATGATCAAAAATAGTTTCTGGCTCTAAAAAAGAGAATTTTGGGAATTTAGCTTTTTTATTTAGGACAGACACAATAGCACAAGTCTAGCACAATACAATAACTTTTTATTTGAGAAAAAAAAGGAAACGGAGAAGCTAATTTTATAGACAGGTGGTCGACCAAGTGGTCGGAAAACGACATTTCATATTACACGGCCTTATTCCAGTCAAAAGCGGCAACGATTTCAGTATACAAGAATTTATTTAAAATTTAAAAATTGCTCTTAAACATTTCCAGCAATTACCGCCGATTTATCGTAAGCGACACTTTTATCGAAATTGAAATTTTTATTGCAAGCAACATTTTAAACTGTAACGGACCAAGCAGTGTTAACGTTTTTCTCCAAAATTCGTTAATTAACGAGTTATAGCAACTGCTTAGTTTATCGTTAATACAATATATTTTCCCATTTTAGTGTAACCGACAATAACCATCTTTATCGTAAGATTAATAAAATAATAGGTATAATACGCTCAGGCGTAATAAAATTAAGACAGCAGAAATGTCGCAAGCGCCATACAAATATTTAAAAAATCTTTCTCCTGTAAAATTTGATATTTGTCGGTTACGCTAAAATGGTGGTAATGGCTCGATTTCTGTAATGTTTTAATAAAAAGGTGTAACTGTAGATAGAAATGATTCCAAGATACATGAATTATTTAAAATTAACAAATTATCTTTAAACCTTTTTGTAATTCTTAACAAAGTGTCGATATTTATTTGAATTACATGGTCAACTAACTTGTCGAAAAACCTTTTTTCATACTAATATAAATTTAATTCAGAAAACCGGCCGTGGGTGAGAAAAGGTTGAGCAGTAAAGTAGCAGTCAAAATTTTAAATGTAGACATAACGTAGTTGCTTCGAGGTAGTCAGGTACAAAAGTATATCTCAGCAAAAAAAATTTTTTTTATCAAAAATTAAATAATATTTATTAATATTCTTCAGTTATTTTATTTGTATACCACTTGTTTAATTTCCGCGCGTTTATTTTGTAGCAATAAAAAAGCATTGTTGAAAAAGCGTTGTAAAAACATTGTAAAATGATGTTTATAAATTATATTTAGAAAACGCGGTAGTGCATAATTTTTTTCTTATTAAATAGGGTTTGTAATTTTGTATTTTATAACATATTAAATTTTTATCAAATTTCTTTGACACGTTTTCATTTTATGCAAAACAAAATAGAGTCTTCCCATAAGAGCCCGCGTAAAAATTATAAAACTTTGAAATAGTTTTTCTCAAAATTGGGGTAGTCAATTTTTTTTCGGTAAGGGCTGGTATTATTGGTATTGAGTTAAATAAATATCTAGGGAAGTTTCGTTAAAATCCTTTGAAAAAATCGTTTTATCGACCTACTACCTTAAGTAAATATTTACAAATAATATTTTGAAATAGATAATCTCATATTTATTTTCATATTTTTTTTTACATTTTCAAACTATTTATTGTTTAATAAATTAAAAATTTACTCATCTATTTTGATTTGATATTACCTACTCGTTCTTCACTTCACTCTCTCCGCCACCATACAAACGTAAAAATATAAAATATCGATTCTTATTTGAGTTGTTAAATAATTTGAATTTTACGATCACTTTAAATTCTTATAGGTACTTAATGGAAAACCAATTAAATATGTGGCATGTTAATTTAAATCAAACTGACCCAGTAATAAATTACAAATTTTTATTATTCTACTAGTAAGGTAACATTACGTGTATATTATATATATTATCTATGATGATTTAATAATAATTATTGTCTACAAAACAAAAAAAGAAAATAATATATGTTTATTAAAATATATTATTTTAATTGACTGATGAGTTCATGAGAATAATAAAAGTGGTAACAAAATCAATTTTCTTATCATCTATTTTTCGTTTGAGTCACATTAAATTTGTTTGATATTCATTGAAAAACTATAACGTAAATTAGTTTTAACAGCTATCGATTGGATAGTGGAATTTCTATAAAAATTTACAAAAATTTATCACTCTGAAGAATACTTAAAGCGTCAATATTACCTACAGTTTTTATTAAAGTCATAGGTCTGTCCTTTGCAACAAAAAGAGCATACTGGAGGTAAATATTTTTATAAAGAAAAATATTCCTGTTGATGCTAGGTAGTTTACTAAAAGTACTACCCTCAAATCTGATAACTTTCTTGTTGTATACGGTGTAGGTATACTTGAAATCAAATTAAAACCAAATCACTACAGCGTCAAGTGTTTAAAACTTTAGAAGAAACAGGTTAAAGGTTCAAGAGATTTTTACAATGTTCCTTTTTTATAGACGGGTATGGTTTTCGATATTTTTCTCTATTTTCCCCAAACTATTTTAACACACCAATCAAGTGGCCGAACGTATTGAGGTATTAGTATTTGGACTGTCGGTGTCGAGTCGCCATTCGATTCTAGTTGTTCACGTAAGTAAGCCTCCTGCAATTTTTTGTCGCGATTCCAGACGAATATTCACATGGTCTCTGTAAGAAGATGGCTGCTAGGACTTGTCTTCTTCAGTTATTTCATGATCTTTACTATTCAGAGACGTGAGTATACTGTGGATCAGTGTTTTTCAATCTGTGGGTCGCGACCCCTTAGGGTGTCGCGAAGCCTTTTTAAGGGGGTCGTAGTTACTTTCACAATAAAACCACTCTAGTTCAATATATAATATTTAATAAAGGAAAGGTTAATTAAAAGTTACATTAATGTAATGGTTTCATACTTTCGCTTGATAAGATTTCAAAACAAAAAAACTGCGGCTTATTTTCAACAACAGTAAATCCGAGTTTTAGATAACTGTCGTCATGTAGACGCTTTTTTTGCTTTTGTTTTATTACTCTCATTGGAATTTGAAGTTGGCGGTTTAGTTGTCTTTCCAAAAACTCATTCATTTTTTTATTTAATAATTATAATGAGCACATAATTTTGGATATTAAACAATAAAAGACAGTGAGCAACTACTATACAAACAACAAGACGATTCAATAAATATAAACATAATTCAAAGCGAATTCACAATTCATAGAATTAGAAAATTCCATCCTTTATTCGCCTGATGCTCCACGCAGCGCTCATCACGTTCCACTATCTCCGGCGCGCGTACAGAAGCTACTATAAGTTGTCAACTTCGATGTCGATATAAAACTATGCCTATTTAAAATCCTTTATTACGTATATATTTAACTAACACGTAACTGAAAATAATCAATAATGATAAACGGATTCGATATTTACAACATAAAATAAAATAAAAGTTAGAAATAGCAGAGGGTAGGGGTCGCGAAATATTTTTCTATACTAGGGGGTCGTGAAATATTTTTCCATCCTAGGGGGGTTGCGTCATGAAAAAGTTTGAAAAACACTGTTGTAGATTGTAATATTCGCTAACTTATTCATGCTTCATGTTGACATTCATATTTTTAGCGCATTTTAAGAGTTTTACAGATGTGAAATTTTCCCTCTGTCAACGACATTTTTTGCTTTGGACTCTGTCAACCCAAGCAAGAATATTTTTTAACCCATTACAATCCATTTTATTACACATAATGTCAAATGAAATAGCAAAGAAATATATTTTATTGTATATTTTTCTTTCTCTTTGTGGTGCAAATATTATTAAAATATTTCAATTAGGATTTTAACCGGAATTTAAAAAAAATGATCTGTCACCGAATATCTCATTTACTAAAATGGGATATTCAGTGACAGATAATTTTTTATCTGGACTACTAAGTTCAGTATATTAAAAAATAAAAAGCCTGGAAACCGACTTATACTGACTGGTTTTTGACAATAATTTCCTAAAATCAACTACTAAAAACTTCACCATTTAAACGCTACCGCTAATTTTCTTTTTCGGTATTATCGAGCTGTTTCATAAATATATTGAACGGATTTCTACTTTTATCGTTAAAACGATACCAACATTTTCTTCTAGAACTGGCACAGTATTCTTATTCCGCATATTTTTATAAAACTTTATCAAAATTTGACAAATAGAAATAGGGGCGGACTTTATATAATTATAGTTTTTTTCGCTTTCTCGTTACCCCCGTTTTAAGTTACACCCAACTGACAGATTCCAATAGGCAAACATATACATTCCAAACTATAATTCAATATTACTTTCATTATAGTCCACTGAGTGTGGTACAAAAAAGAAATCCTTTTCAAAGTTTTGAACAATAATTAGAATATTTAAAAAAAAAAGATTTTGTGATACACTGAGAAAAAAATACAGTAATTTTTACTGAAATTTCTGGTAAGAAACTACTGAGCTCTCTGGTAATGCGGACATAAGTGACAAGCTAAGCAAAAAGTACGATAATTTATAGTAAAAATTGTAAATTACCCTATAGCTCAGTAAAAATTACCGTATTATTTATAAATAAGGTTTTTTTAGTCGAATTTTCTCCGAAAAATTAGACTTATACAGTCTATACGATAAGAGCTGCGAGAGGCGAGACCAGGGGTGCTATCCGTTTTCGGACCCGTAGAACACGATTATGTAAAAAAAAAAGATGTCTGATATATATATATATATATATATATATATATATATATATATATATATATATATATATATATATTTTCCCGCAACCTTTTAATATGTGTAGGGCCCCCCTATGGAAGTTAAGAGATGAAATTTGGTAAGTGGGGCTTATTCCGATGCACAACAATACTATCAAAGTGGGGTCAAATTTTGGGCAAATTTTTTTTCGGACCCGACCTTTAAGGGGGTGGTGGGGGGCGGAAAAGCAATAAAACTTTTCCAAACCGGTTTTAAATAATGTTTCGGTCAATTATCTACAACATATCCAAAATTCAGCTTCCTAGGATGATATGGTGGGAGTAGAGGGGGGAAAAACGATTTTCGCTGGATCTAACAGGCCCCCAGCCCCCCAGAATTAACGTAGAGGGATGAAATTTGGTGTGTTGATAAAGCTCGTACCTAGGTTGTGCTTTTTGGAGGTTTTAATATTTTACCCCCACCCCCCTCATTTTTAAGCTACAATTTCATGCATTTTCGACGTTTTCGAAGTTTGTACCACTCGCACAGGTCACCCGAGTAAACCTATAGGGCTGAAATTTTGTATTCGGATTGAGTTAGTATCAAGGGGGTGCCTTTTGGGGGTCTCGACTTTTAACCCCTACCCCCACCATTTTTATACCCAAAAGAACATGATTTTTCTTGTTTTTTAACAGTTTCGTTCGGGTCAAAATCTCCCCAAATAAACCTAGAGGGCTGAAATTTGGTGTACAGGTTAAGCTAATAGCCAGACACTGTTTTTTGGAGGTTTCAACTTTTAACCCTTACCCCCACGATTTTTACGCCAATATTTCCTTAATTTTTTTGCTTGTTTTCTAACACGTCTAGAGACTCCATAAGGAAACCTAGAGGGCTGAAATTTTGTACGTGTATTCAGTTAATATCCAGCTAGTACCTTTTAGTGAGTCCACATTACTTTTCCCCCCACTTCTTCCATTTTTACATCGGAATTGAATGCTATTGTTAAATGTGTTTTAAATGCATTACTTTTATTGTAAATACAAGTAGGCGAATAGTAATTTTAAAAAATTTAAAAAAAAGTGAATACAATTTTTTAACAAATGAAATACATACATATTAAGTAATTTGCAAATGTTATTAAAGTCACTGTTTATTTATTTATTTAATTATTATTTAGGAATTTTGGATTTTTATTATTTATAAAATAGAAATTTTGGATTTTTTTGGAAAGAAAAAATATCTTCATAAAAGCCTTCCAGTTTACTATTTAAGTTCCTTTTTTAATATTTAAAAGTAAAACACAAAGGCAATTGGCGGATAAGCATGGATAGAAATGCCCTCGTACGAATTGTGTTGGCTTTTTCCCTGTTAACTTCTATCGGCACAAAATTGAAATTTACTGAGATTCAGCCCTTAAAAACTTAAAATCTTTTTATAAAGCCCCGATCAACCGGACACTCATTATCAGTTTTGAAACCACCAAAATTACAAATCGCTTGTGGACTTTCAATTATATTTCGCTTGTAGACACTCAATACCGAAGAAATAATTTTTTATTTTTTTTATTTTTTATTTATTATTATTTTTTTTTTTTTGAAAGAAAAAATATCTTTATAAAGGCCTTCCAGTTTACTATTTAAGGTCCTTTTTTAATATTTAAAACTAAAACATAAAGGCAATTAGCGGATAAACATGGGCAGGAATGCCCTCGTACGAATTGTGTTGGTTTTTTTTCTGCTACCTGTTTTCGGCACAAAATTGAACTGAGATACAGCCCTTAAATACTTAAAACCTTTTTTTAAAGCCTCGATCAGCCGAACACTCATCACCAGTTTTGAAACCAACAAAATGACAATTCGGTTGTAGACTTTCAATCACATTTCGCTTGTAAACATTCAATACCGAAGATGAAGGGGAAAATTCGACTACCGTGATGGGGCCCCGCTGCTCACGCCGTTTTTTTATTTATTAATAAATAATTGAATTAAAATAGTTTAAAAGGATGTTGATAGAAGGGTAAGCATTAAAATCAAATTATTAATATAGAAAAAAATTTTTGTGGTTATTTATTATTTGTGGAAAATAATATATAAATTCTTTATTTGACATATTACATGATAAAAGTTTTTAACAATAAGCACATTACAATAATTTGTATAAAAACATATTTCAATTAACATATCAATACATATAAAAAAAACATACAAGAATTAAAATAAAAACTAAACAAAAATTCATGAAACACAACAAACAAACACTTCATAAACATCCAGTCATGATGGTTGCTATTGCACAACTGAACGAAACCTGCTTAGTTGCTAGGCCTGTAACTCGTGTTGGTCGTGTTAGACAATGCTCGGTGCGCTTGCGTGCTTGTTTTATTTATTCTCATGTCTGTGTGATGCTTGGTTGCAATGATATGTGAGAGGCATGAAATGCACAGCGACTCAGTAAAAATTATTCAATGTCTAGTATAATTTTACAAAAAATTAAGTAAATTTTCCCGGTGTCCACATGAAATTTTACTAGCCCATCGAATTTTAAACAGCTGTATAGGAAAAATTCTTAAGGTGTACAGGAAAAATTCTTAAGGTGTACAGGAAAAATTTTCAAATGAATCGTAAAAAATAATGTTTGAAACGCATTTTTTATATTTTTGCTTAATAATTTCCTACGGACTGGTCACTTAAGACTCGTTTACCGGAGGCAGCTCAGTAATTTTTACTGGAATTTTTTCTCTGAAAATCTCAATTTGAGCGAGACTATCGATAGGAGAGAATAAAAATTTGAGTTCAAAATATTTAAAATATTTTCAATGCATAGAGAGGAGACGACAATACTTTATTATTGAAGCGACCATAATAATTCCTCATTTGAATTAAATAAGAAAAAACCTGAATAAAACTAAGATATTTGTCACAGCTCATAGCAAATGTGACGATACAAATTTACAATAAGTGTACATAATAATTTTTTTTTATAATTTAGTAAAGTTGTTCAGTTTCTAGTAAAGTAGTGAAATTAAAAAGAAGGCAATAAGTAATAATCATACATCGTTTACGTAGGTATAGAACAATCAAACAGCTTCTTAAATTGATAATAACCAATAAGAGGAAATTTACTTAAGCATATAGTTGATTTGAGCAGCAAGCTATATAGTTACTTACAAGCTGTTTGTCCTGCTAAAACATGACGTGACTATTATACACGCACGTGAATAAATACGTTGATCGTGTTTACAACACACACTCACTAGTGTATGTTGAAGCAATTGAGACTTGTGATTGAATATGATACAGTAAAATTCCTTCAGAATAATTGAAATGATTATTAAGAATAATGTAGAATATTTATATAGGTCAAATAAAGTCTGACATCATTAACAAAGGAGCCAAAATTAGACCTACAACCCTAAGATACTATAGTTATAAAAATTACAAAAAAGAAAAGAGACAGAAAACTAGATACATCTGAGTTTGCTTTGTTTGTTACATTCGTTTGATGGCGTTAGACTATTTTTAGTTGGTTTGACCTATATAATTATTTTGTAGTCTCTAAACGAATTGAACGAATAGACAGGGTCAAAACAAACGTATATGTCATTCAAGAAGTTTAGCTTGCATTAAGATACTTTATGAATTTGTCGATAACCTCACTGAATAGCTTCGGTCCTGAAGGACGCATAATTTCTTCAAAATTACCAAAAAAAACACCTCGAAAAATATTTAATAATAGTTCCTAACAAATTTATAGCCCGAAAACATTATGCTATGGAAAAGATTCAGTTACTTTTCTTTATAAAATGTATCATATTTGATAGATTTACTTATCTAAGATATTAGCCAAAGAAGTTAACTATTTGAATGTAGTCAGCACCTGGATAAATAAATTTTGTATTTATGTAGACACAAATATTTTCAGAATGGTTCGTTTTACGAGAAAATGTAACTGAATTTGTTTTATAGTAAAAACAAGGTACAAATTTTTTAATATAATAACTAGTTTACTGAAAAGCAGATACTTTTCAAAACATTTACAAAAAAAACCTGCGAAGTCCGTTTATTGGCAATTATAAACGACAGGTTGCCAGTATTTGTTTTAGACATATACAAAGAGTCGTATACAATGTTATACAAAGGAAACGTATACAAAGTTATACAAAATTTTAACCGGTAGAAAACATTCTGATGAAGTGTACGTTGACTCTTGGCAAGTCCAAGTTAGAAACAAATTCTGAAATTAATTTGCTTTAGAAATAAAGACGACATTTAGACTTACATTCTAAGCCTAGACTGGTAGCTGAGTAGTAATTTGAGGAAATATACTCTAACAAAATACGGCAATATTTTATCCTACACGGAGAGAAAAATCATATAATTTTTGTAGATCAAATTTCAGAAAAATTACCATGCTCTCTTATAATGCGTGCGCGACCGACGACCAAAGTAAAAAATATATTATAGCATGGTAAAATCTAATGTGCTAACACAACTTCTATCACATTTTTATGCATATATGTTATAGTTTAATTCTTGTTGTAGTACTCTTTCATTTGCGCATCTGACCCGCAACCTTATGTTGCTTGGCTGTACCTGTAAAAACTTCGAAGATGCCCGATCTTTTCCGACGTCCGATTCTTTATGATGCATACAAAAATGATTGGCAACAATATATTCTAATACTGAAGATAGTGAAGTAACAAAATGATGAATTAAACGATGACCATCCGTCCTGTAAGACATTCTAATGAACACTGCTTCGACACCACACAACACTACACCAGCAGTGACCAACTACTTGCAACACCACCAGTCTGGTTATGTGACCTTCATATATGATTGTGTTGATACCTTCTGCAGCTTGCCTCGCTATGTGACAGCGTTGATACCTTCTCTTTCTTTCTTTCTACTATTAGCTTCCTTTCTTCTTTTCTACTTTTCTTCTATTTTACGACAGCATGGTAATTTTTGTAAGAAAAACAATTAAAAAATATTTTTCTGTCGGCAATGGAACTTTTTACTGTGCTGTTTTACAAATTTTACGGAGCTAATATTACGGAAAGAACATTCTATCCTAATTATAATTTTTATATTTTTACCGTACAAAATTGAATATGTTCGGCTTTTACACGTCGATTGTAGTGTTGAGCACAGTAATTTTTATATGAATTTTCTCTCTGTGTCTCGGAGTTATTTACGATAAAGAAAACTGAAATTACTTTTTTCTTAAGTCGTGTATTTGCGAGTTCTGATAATTTCGATAACATTATCGAATTTTGATAGGTATAGAAATAAACAGCGATTTTAAAATCGAATACGACTTTAGTGAAATAATGAGCAAAGAATTATTGCTGGAGTTAGGTTAAAACATATCATTTTGAATGAAAATTATTTTAAGATAGACTACTTAAGCACAAATTCAGTAGAAGTTGCATCAAAATACAAAATAAAACAATAAATACAACAAATTATTGGGTATTTGATGACTGCTCTTCATTTTAGGTAAGTAGACGTAAATGTAGTTTAGATAAATAAACGTTTATTTTATAATAATTTCACTGTAATTGATATAAAATAGAATTGATATTGGTTTGTTTAAACATAATAAATAAATATGTATAAGATAGTTTTTTCAGTCGTTGGTGTTTATGTGTGGTTTTTGCGGTATAGCGTAACAATTATTATTATAACGAAATACAAACACTTGTCGCTGCCTTTTACGTGGTGATCCACACGACCCACCCTGCTCTGCCCTAAATGTATTATTATATTCATGATTGAAGAAGGTAAGCCCCGCAATACATAAAATAATATATATGTACGGACGAACGAGATGTACATACACATCTGTACAATAACGAATTTTTATTATTATTGATACAATCGTGTCAATTGAAATATGTATTAATTCAAATTCAGTTTAAAAAAATGGACTAAAATTCAAAACAATTTGACTAGTTGCCCAACATGTTTTGGCTCCTTATAGGTGAATAAGTAGAAAAAATATAGCTTTTTTTTTAAAAAGTTTTGTTTATCTTCAATTCAACAGGATGCAATGAATAAGCATCTTTATTTAATGACTTCTAACGCAAACGCTTCGACGTAAAAAATCCCAAAAAAATGAGGGACTCAGAAAAAAGTTTCCATTTGTCGATTAGTGACATTTACATATAGTCAAAAAATATAGCGGTGGAAGCGTTGTGAAGAGACTTACATAATATATGCTTACATACAATATGATTTATCTTCAAATTTTCATATATATATTTTATGTTGGCAATTTGTAGCCCAATAGGATTTGGCTACAGACAAAAAATTTGTTAAACTCCCATCAATTTTTTACGTCGATCTGTAGAATAAGGAGGCAGCTTAAGGTTTATTTTTTGTAGGAGTTCAATACTACTTGAGAAAAATTTGGTCAAGATTCATCCAGTCCTTTATTTTGGGCGTTTTTTGGGTGGCTAGGGGGCAATTTTAGTTTTTTCAGGATCTTAATATTATTTGACAAATAATTTGGTCATTATCTGTCCAGCAGTTTATTTTGGGTCCTCTTTGGGACCCTAAGATACTAGGGATCAATTTTAATGTAACGTAAATATTTTCCAAGATCGCTACTGAGATCCGGGAATGTCATATTAATTGTACCTACGTTACATCTGAGCAAAATTTGATTTGAGCAGCTGATTATTTTGTAACTTTTTTGTGGTGTTAGGTTTCTGCGGGACAATTTTCATATTTTAGATGTAACCTATATTAAAACAGACGGAAATTAGTTCGGTAGTTATCGAGATTAGCTCACTCGTACACACTGACAAGGTTACAAGCTGTATTTCTTTATTATATTGGTATGATTCCACAACATATCATCACGTCAATAATATAATTAGTTTTAATTTCTATCGACGTGACTGTAGATTATATATGTGACAGATATGGATTGAAACAACTTTGCCCCTATGTGATTATAAGAATCCAGTAAATTCTACATTCCACGTTCATCACAATACAGAATATATTGCAACAACTGGCAACAAATAAAGCACTCTGCTTAAACAACAGCACAAACAAATGTAAACAGCACAAGTAATATCAATTTTATATAATATGTGTGTATGTACTACAGCGTAACTATAATAGCACAAACGAACGTAATCCAATTCAAAATTGTTTCTATTTACACTTTATGCTTCTAGCTGGAGCGCTCGATATGTTTAGTTTGTTGTTTATGTTCCTTCTAGTTGAGTGAGTGAATTGTATTGTTTACTAATCAAGTCTATGTAGGTATGAAACGAGTTAACATTGGCACTGAGAATAAATATTACAATTTGATTTTATTTATTTTATAGAATTGGTCACTCAATATGGACTGTGTGTGATTTTTGTAGAAATAAATTTTGTGTTCCGTGTATTCTAAAAAAGGCGTGGGAATATAAAGTTTACAATTTTCCGCACTTCTTGGACATTTGTTTTTATTTATCTAAGTAAAAATATTCTCAAGACAATACTACTATGCTAACAATGTATCCGTAGCCATCTTATAAAATAGATCAAGGCAGGAGAGTACTGTCTCTACATTCTTTTTGAAAGTGAACAATGTTTCTTCCCATTATTTGAATTTTGGGTCTAACGTGTGCAGCCAGAAAGAAAAATATTCTACTCCTGAAGTTAGGCAGTTATTACAATTTAAACGTGGCCATTTTAAAATTACAGCTTCGAGAAAATTTTTATAACTAAGGGAAGCAATATGACTGTTTAGATGTTTCGAATTTTGTTGTCGACTTGATCATATTTTTCTTCCTGGGAATTCTTTGTGTGATACTTTTCTTGTAGCTGGAGATTCTATCAATGAAGACTAGAATAATACTTGTATTCACTATTCAGACTAATTTTAAATTTCACTAGCAGATAATGGTCTTAATGGACAAACGTTATAAATGTACATTTACAATTTGTACTTAAAACGTTATAAGTACAAATTTTTGTACTTATTTATTAAATAAGAAAGTCAAGCCAAAATTGGCCGAAGTTTGAATTTTAGGTTTGCATGGGAATGCTTTTACAAAGTTTTAACTTTGCCTTTTAATTAAAAATTTTTATATAAAAAATAAAATGAAAATTATCCCAGATACTTTCTTCAGTTGATTCCAAAAGCCTCAGAAAAAATCACCTAAGGTATGGAAGTAAATCAGACATCTACAAGAAATAAAAATTTATTATTAGAATATCGTTTGAAAATTCACACGACTTCTAGTGGTAAATAAAGAAGTTTTGCAACGCTACTGCTTTATGTCGTAATATCTTACTTAATAATATGTACACAAATATAAATATCCGAAACAAAATTATTTTGTTAACCAAGAAATGTTGCAACCAACAAACTTTATGTAACTGAATGTGACATATTAATTTACATATGTCTAACTGCTTGCTATTTAAGTTTACTCTATCAACCACTTTCCTTTTAAACCCATTTCGCCTGTCTTTAACAAAAACAAGAGAATTCCTTAAAATATATGATATTTTACATTTAAATATAGTGCTAAATGTCACACACTTTGTTAGAATAATTGTTGATATGTGAAAACATTGGCTTGTAAGTCGGATTTTAACAAAATGCGTGTACGAAAAAGGCAATGTGAAAAAAGTTTCTCTCAAAGAATTTGTTTTTAGTTTTTGTACTTGGTCATATTTTATGAGGCTCTTTTTCTTTTGTTAAAGTAAAAAATAATTTAATTTGGATTATAAATTCAACAGCATATTTGTTTAAGGGGAATCACTAATGTGACCGTCTGAAACAAAGGTGATTCTTGGGAATTTTTTTAAAGGAAACTACTGCATGGGAGGTTCTAATGTTCTACGGATATATTTACGGATATATAATAAATGCATAATAAAATTTTTGGACCCAAAAATTGAAAATTCAGCGAGTTATGTGCAATCTCCTAAGGCGCCAAAAAAAAGTTCTCCACTGCTGCAGTGATAGCGACCGTGCCTGAAATCAAAAAAACCAAAAAGTTTATTAAAATAGAAAGTATTGTCCGTACCATGAATATCGATTAAAAAAAAAAGTTGAAAAACAAAATGGCGAAATTTTAAAAAAAAAAGTTTTAAATCTTGCGCAAGAATTTGGTGATTTTTCGCCTGCCATAATTATATTTTTTATTCGATCAGTAAACTGGAGGTTCATTATGATATAGAAAAATCTAATAAAAGGAGTTGCAATAAGAATCAAATCGATCGGATGATTTGTCTTCGAGTTATACTTCTTAACTGCAGCAAATTTGAAAAATGTAGTTTTCCTTTTTACCTTACCTTTTTGATTTAAATTCTCTCTTGATTTTATTTTAAAATTATTTACGATGTACTCACTATAACGGTCACAGTAAAACTAAATGAGTCGTTTAAATGTGTCAGGGTCTAGCAGCTCTAAAACATATATTTCTCAATACCTCAAGGTCAACAATAGAAACCAGAATCCGCTCTTTAGATGGCTGTAACTCAAAAACTATTTGAGATATCCGGGTTCGAGTCCCAACCGATCCAGTCTGATAATTTTCCAGTCACTATGTGAATTTTAATTAACATAATGAATTGGTCATACATGCCAAAGTAAATCGAATGTTCAAGTATCAGTTAAGCTGGACATCAAGTGAACATATGAATCTTGGTGTATGTATAAATACGAACAAAAGTGTCATACATTAATAATGTTTCACAGGCACTAGATAATATTTGAAATTAAAAATATTTCCAGGATGTTTTAATATTATAAGGAAGGGTTACTTCCGTGAAAATATAATGATAGAAAGTATCTACTTTCGAATCAGTTGCAGGCAAATCTATTTACACAATTTTTTTTTTTTTTAAGTACCCTTAGTAATTTAGAGGTGATAATTTTTTATTTCTTGACATACCAAACGCAAGCTGTGTGTTAAAATTCGTTTTGTTAGGAGCATAGCTTAGAATATGCATATTTCTAATATAAAATTGCCCAAATTAAACTGAACTGAGCATATCGCGCATACTCTTTCTCAACCTCGTATCTGAAAAGTCCCAATTTTTGGACACATAAAAAAAAACGTATTTAAATCTGTATTTTCATCATTATGAACTTAAGATTTATGCTAATTACGCCCCTTGATGTCGGCTACATACATATATAAATATATATACAGATAAGTATACATATAAATACAATATTTAATGTTTTTTGTGTGTCCTAAAACATGCAGTTTTTGATATACGAGGTTGAGAAAGAGTATGTGCGATATATAATATTAACGTACGTTTAAATATGATTCGCCATACTTAATAGTGCTCACAAATACATCGATAATGCTGAAATTAGAATAACTGCTTCTTGCATTTCAAGACAGTAAAAATACGTGACTGATTCGCTACCAAAAAGGGGTTAGCTATCGAACGAATCGATGGCCTGGAGCCTAAGACGCTTGAATGGGCATCAAGAGATTCTGGGTCCGATTTTCAGACGATTCAGTTTGATAATTATTCAATCACTATGTGATTCTAGAATTTCACTAATTGAACTTTAAATTTAAGCCCCACATTTCTTTCTTTGGTTTAACTAATTCATAAAAATTCCTTAAAATAGTTTAATCTTCTAAAAACCAAACGTACGTCTGATGGAATCTGTTTTCGAAATAACAAAAATATTAATTATTAAAATTCATGACTGCATAATATTTTTAAACAATAATAATGTTAATAATATAAAAATACTCATCATTTGCAAAAAATCAAGTAGGTTGGCGAAATAAATGAGGTAAAAATACAACACGAAAAAAAATGAAAATATATGCGTGTATTAACTGTAAAATATGGAATAAATAATCACTTTTTAAAATGTAATACACATTGATTAATGTGTAATATTTAATTGAGCTATTGAGTTGATTAAAATTGTTTATGATTGTAATAATATGATTTGTTTGAATATTTTTAAGATGATATAGTATGGTGCGCTATTAACACACCGTAATAATATACAAGATGAGACAATATTGTAATTTATTGCAGATCAAATCGTTATCGTAAACATTCGTAAACTAAGAACGACATTGAAGTAATGGACGGCATTAGTTACAACGTGAAAGCAACAGTTAACATTCTTCTGACAATAAAATTGGCAGAATTTTTTTAGTAGCTAATGATAATAAATAATTTCAATTAATAAGGATCGAGTGTCTGCGAGTGTATGTGTCTATAGCTCAAAGTTAATTTCTCCAAAAATTAACATCTGTTTCTTAAAAAGCTATTATTACCTAGAACGCTCTGTTGAGGACAAATTTTAAATTGTACGGAGTGTTTTTGTAATTATAGACGTATTTTATTTGAAAGTTGATTTTATCGCATTTATTGCAGGAAGGTAATTTTCGTATAAACCGCATTCTATCAGTCAAATTTTTAACCATATTACCAAATAATTGGAGCCTATTATATGGATAGTAACACAAATTATATTGGCTTCAGAAGTATCAATTTTTGTTTTTCAGCATAACGCAAAGACTTAACGTATCTTCAGAAAGAATAATCTATTGGCCTCAAAACCATGAATTGCGGAGACCAATTTATGGGACAGTTTTCCGAAACAGTATTGTTTTTTTTAAAATTTACTTTTTATGAAGATTCTGACTTCCTGAAAATTAAATTTTAAATCATTGATGCGGCCTTACATCAGTATGAAACTGAAATTTTCGAAACAATTTCTTTCGATAAAATTTGGCCCAAAATTTTCGTTTATGTAGATTTTCTTCAAATTGTTAGAAATCTTTTATTTATTAGTTTCAATTGTTTTCGAAAATCCACATCTTAGGTTACGTTAGGTTAATATTCTATCTATCACTTTACAGATGAATTTATAAATTTTGGTGGAACAGTTTGGTTCCGGAAAAATTGAATTATTAAGTAGGTACGCTATAAAATGAAAATCGACAATAGCTTTTGTATCATCCAGTAAAACCTCAATTATAATACATTTAATACATTAAAAACCGATAGGATATATTCTTGAAGCATCACAGTATATTTAAATAAATTTATTAATATGGGTATGTAAGCACGCAGGGATATAACAATTACAATATCGGACTTTTTTTGTTTCTTCTTCTTTAATAATAAGTCGGCATTTGTATAATTATGTCATATTTATAAAAGCCCTTATATTTCTTCATAAATATTGTTATTAATAATCAACGTATAATTTTAAAAAGTAATTTTTTTCATTTTGGTTATTCATATTTATTTGAAATAAATAAATAATTTTAATATACCATTAATATTATATCCGTATATTATTTCTATGTATGTATAAATTATAAATATATTTTAATTTCTTTTTTCTTTCGCTTATATCATTAATTAAGATAAATTTTTAAATATCTTTTTAATATCTGATTAAAAAAAAATTGTTAATATTCAAATTAGTGTTTCGAAAAAGATAAAGGAATAACGAAACAACAATTACATGGCTGATATTTTAATAAAATATTAAAATATTTAAAGAAAAAATATTTTATTATAGGCGCAGTTAAATTAGAATATATCGATTTGATTTTTAAGTTTAAATATCGATAGAACAAAAAAAAATTGATTGTTATGGAATGGGAGAAAATTGTCAAAATTCCGGATAGAAGTCATCGGTAAATTACGTCACACAAAATTTGCACATTTTTGTACCTCTTATCCCCTTCACCACGCTGCATTATATTTTGTCGAACCTCCTTATTCAATATTACGTCACAATACCTGGATCCCCTCCCCCAAAGCATTGATTCAACATATAGTTAGTTTTTTTGTTCAACAACTGTAATTTTGGAAAGGAATTGTTTTTTTTTTTTGCTGACAGATGAAATCAGCCTGCCGTATTTTTGGGAAGATATTTTTCGCTCGTCATCTAGAAAGCAAGTTTTCTTAAACGTGGCGTTACGTTTGCTCGGTTCCCTATCCCCTCTTCGTCAAGCTTCATCCCGCTAGACCACTACTCCGCCGTAATCTATGGATGACTCCCCATATATTTCGAATTAATGGGTGCTAATATGTTACCAAAATGTACAGTGAGCTTTTATGAAACCAACACTTCGCTTGCAAATTTAATAGGCGCGAAAGCGCACCTAATTTTCTTATCGTCCCAACAAGGGAAGATTTTTGTTATCCCTTTCTAATTTTTTTAATTTTTCCAAACGGAAAGAGAATGGATAGAGATACGTATAAGATAAACAACGGTTGGATAATAAAATCAAATTGACGTTAGAACTTTTTCTAAAATAACTAAAATGCATAATGTAGACTTGGTGGTAAAATTACTCTCAATGTCAAAGGATTGGATTAAAAAAGTTATTCAAATTTCAGTACCAAAAGTGGAAACTATGTGAAAAATAAAGTTAACCAGTTTTTGTTCGCTTTTAAAATATCAAGTTTAAGGCTGATCCCCAGATATTAGAGACATTACGGATCACTTGATGACTGATGAGCAGATAATTCTCAATAAATTGCAGTTAAAATAATATTAACTACGGTTTTACAAAAATATAAACAGATAATAATGATAATTTTTATAAAATTTTCGAAGCCTTGGAATAAAAATCTTTAATTTTTATTTGTCTTCCAGGTACACCGGGAGAGAGGGCACTTATAGATACTTCGCATAGGGCGGCAAGTTACCTTGCATCAACCCTGTACAATATTGCAGAGTAACTGAGAGGAGATAACCCTATTTTAACTTAGTTTTAAACAAATTGTAGAATTAGGGGAGGGGCATACTGAATTGGACATAAAATAAGAGATTTTCTTTTCTTAAATGAGTTTAATATGGTCCGTCTTTAATTATCGTATACATGTAGAATCAACCAAAATCCAACCTATTACCAAACCGCTTGTCTATTTATATTCAAACGAATTGAATCATTTTTTATATTAGAAAATTAAATTGTACCAAAATATGTTTAACAACGTATTAAATTACCCAAACAAGAATATTTTATTGGGGAACACACACGTATGAACTTAAAACGGGCCTCAATCTTGTAGGTTGATAATTTATTTTACATAAAACGATCATTTATGTCATAATCGCTGTAATCCGAATGATTTAAGATGATTTAGAAGTATTTTTTTTCCAAGGTAGGTAATAATTTTATACTAATAACAAGAAACTGAACTGCAGTTTAAATGACTATTCCATCGTAAACAATGTGTAAAGGTATTTGAGACGTAGAATACAAGTCTTAATGTTACTACTGAATGTCCGTTTAGCCTAGGTTCAGAAGGCAGTGATCAAAATTATTAGTCCAGTATTTGTTTATATAATCTTGTTCTATACACAGTACTTATTATAAAAGTTTATATTGCCACCTGATAACCTGGCCAGATTTTGCTGGAACCGAAATTGTTTATAAGAATGTGAAAGAGTAATATATTTGTATTTTTAAAATGTACTCTATTCATAATTTTTTTTAAATGTTAAGACCATAAAGTAATACATAAGTCAAAAACAAAACAAAAAAAAAAGATAAAAAAAAAAAAAATAAAATAAAATAGAATTCGATTATGTCGATTACTTTTAAAATTTGCCTACTAATTACCCATGCCAAGATTGTGTTTAAAAGGGAAGAATATTTTTGTGAGTTTGTTTTAAAAAGCATTCGCCAAATGCGTGTTAAACACACATTAATTCAGAATTTAGTAATCAGTAACTAGAATACTTATTTCATAATTCTTAGGATGAAATATTTATTATTTTTAATTAATGTTAAAATTAATGTTTAATGTGTTAATAATATGATTATCTAAAGCTTTTACTTTCACTTTAAGCTAAAAAAATTTTAAAAACTGATCAAGTACCGGTGAATCACCTGACAAACCTAACGAAACAATCAAGATTTTGTGGTTACGACTTCACTCTCAAAACAATTTCATTGTTCGAACATTAAAAATTTCAAATAATTAACACTTTGAAGGTTTACTTTGTGAAAATCCATATTCAATAAAATATGAGAAAATTTTACTTTGTCAATTTTCACTATGAACATGATTTATCTTTTACGAGCTAGCTTTCGAGCAGCCTTCTTCTAATCCATTTTATTGAAGACGAGCCTTATTGCTCATGTAAATTAAAACCTCCATAGTTGTTCAAGATACAGTATTTTTACATTAATTGGTTGTCTTCATTATATTTATTTGTTTTATCTTATTTAGTACAGACCTACTTGTTTGAAATCACATGATTTTGTTGTCATAATTATACCTTCAATCAATTTAATATCTCGTACACACATGACACCATTACTGTTTTCTCTAAAATTTCTTATCGGAGGTCCACAAAGGTTTTTCTCTTTTCTAAACCATTTAATTTAATTTATTATAATAGTTATTAGCTTATTGTTCCTTGTCAATACCTTCTTGGTTTACTCCGGATGTTGTATTTTTAGAATAAGCGATTTGTTTTCATTTTATTTTTCTTCTTAACTTTATATCTGTCTACCTGTACCAGAATTTATTGTCTTTTTACTTCCTGTATTTACGTAACCAAATGATAAAATAGACATCATCTAACTTAAATAAAAAGGTAGTGTTTCATAATTGTATCTTCTTAAACCTGATGATGAGTTAGCTACTCGACAGCTAGCTATCGTAAAAGATAAATCATATTCATAGTGAAAATTGACAAAATAAATTATTCTCATATTTTATTAAAAATTTCTATGAATTTTTTTCTTGGAATCAAAAAAAAAAAAAAATTTAAAAAAAAAAATATTTTTTTTATATACAAAAATATTCTACAAATTTTCTTCAGTAGTCAAAGAAATACTTCTTCCAGCCACGGAAATTTTGATTTAAAGAAAATGAATCAAAAACACTTTTATTCTTTGAACAAAAAAATAGTTTTGAGTGTATAAAATTCTAAAAATTATCTAAAAATGATGTCGGTTTAAAGAAAATAACTTGATTTTAGTACTATTTTTGTCATTTTTGCAAATGGAGTCTTAGAACAAAAAATTTTGAAAATGATTGGTTTACCTCTTTTCACAAAATAAACACAATGAACAAAATGCTCAAGATTTAAAAAAATATTCAGTTTTGTTGGTTCACAGCTATTAATATATGTTACTTACTTCTTAAGAAAACTGAATTAATAAATACAAACTCACTCATATAAGTGATTTATTTACAACTTAAGTTACTATATCAGAAATATTATAGAAAAAATTTGCCCAAACCCAAGGATATGATCGAATACGTTCAATAAAGCTGTCTATTTTTATAATTCCCAATAAAATTTTCACCCAGTATATACGATATTCCTCGTACACCAAAAATAGATTTCATATTAAATAAAATAATGAACTATTAAATAACAATACGTTATTCTGTATATTATAAATAGAAAATTGAATCACCATTTGATATATATTAAAAACAAAAATATAAAGACACCTAACTATCTTTAATACACCAATACAGAAAGAGCTTTCTTGTACCAGTAACTTACAATTATATAATGGTCCTTCGGACTATAAGAACAGATTTCGTGAAGCAAATATCTAAGTATCTCCCAATATTCATCCAAATATATTAGTTTATCAGTGTTTTAGGTTGTAATTGAAATTACAACAATAACGGCTTAATATTCAGTGATTTAAGCGCAAATATTCCTACCTTTACGTAAAAAATTCAATTAAATTTTATGAGCTGCTTATAAATATTGAAACTAAAAGGAGAAATTGAATATTATATAAAAATAAGCCGTTTAACATAAGTCACAAATACAATATATTGTAGTATTTAATTAAAGAATTTGCAATTTAATTTTGCCCCTTACTGTAGATAATAAATTAGATGCAATAATTTTTTTCAGTCATTTTGATTCAATCGTTAATAGAAGTAAAATATTTGATAAATGCTACATATTCTTAATAGGTTTTTTTTCCGAATAACTTATATAGGTACTTTATTTTTTTTTTTTAAATAAGTAATATTAAATTTTAATGAACAAATGGGCATTCCATTCACAATCAGAAGCATTTACGATCAATTGGATGGGTTAGTGAGATTAACATCTTTGTTGTTATTTTTTTTTTTTTATTTTCATTTCGATTAGTGCTGAGACGTAATTCATATTGTTATATTCGATTTAATTTTTGTTAGATGACTGTATATGTATTTAAAAGAAAACAAATCATGTCTCATCGCTAATATATAAAAATATACTTTATATAATATTAAAATGGAATATATTAGTATTTTATTAGACATTTTTGGGCGTTCGTAAACACCCAAGAATATATTATAAGTAGCAAAGTAATAGTATCGAAAAATATATTTATTTCAATCTCGAAATGTAATTTAATAGTTTAAAATTTTAATTAATATCATATATTTTCGTAACGCCCTACAATATAATGTGTCTCCTTCCATTTCAAAACCATAAATTTCAGTCGTCTTTAATGTCAATTTAACTATATACTTCATTAGATATATTTTTAGTTGTAACTGTTACTGTCGACAATTACTTACATTATTACTTCGATAATTGTCACATATTAATTAAAACAAAATACCAACTCAACAAACTCTTGTGTCACTTTGTAAGCAAGTGTGATGACTGTTTATGACAGTACTAAATTCGGTCATATTAATTATTTTGTTAATCCACGTCTATATTATATTAAGTCACGTAAATGTAACAATTATCGAAGTATACTATACTTCAGTGCTATTGCAGTAATCTGATTTTTTTATACTGTAGAATCCAGGTGTATAAAGATAATTTAATTTTTGTTTGAAATTAAATAGTCGTTTTATTTTTAACGTCTTGAGCAATTCAACTGCCGCTGACGTGTCATTGAATTTTATTAAACGAACTGATGAAATTTTAGTGAAGTTAAACATACTTTGTACTGATAAGACTATTATAACATCTTTAAAATGAATGATTGGTTAAGAGCATTGATATAGAAGAATATGGATGGAGACTATTTCTTAAGAGAGACAAGATGTAAAATAATATGTTAGAATGAATACGTAGATTCCTTTGAATGTACCACAAAAAATAAAAAACAAAAGAGTAAATAGACAATAAAACACGTGAAAATAAGCACACAAGATCGAGTCCTACAGAAAATTAAGTTTAAAACAGTATTAATAAAGGTAATACTCCATAAATATAATATTTGGGTAAGTAAATATTGTATTTATCAATAAATGCAACCATTTCTAGCGAAAATTTGTTAATTTTTCTAAATTTTTCATTAAAAAAAACAGGTTTATAATAAGCGGAAAAATACCAATTTTGACATTATACAAAATAAAGGAAATACCGAAAAAGGATTCATTCTACGTAAATAAGGAATTTGTTTTTTTTATTAAAATATGTGATAATAACGACAAAAATTTTAACAATATTGTAAAAATAAAATTATGGAAAAACTAAATTTTAGATTGTCCCTTCATTTCAGTAGCGTCTTTTATGTAAAATTAATGAGCATATAAAAATTTAACTTCAAGATTGTGTATTTTGTTTGTATTTATTTATTTATTAATAAAATGTATAGTTTTATTTGTGGTCGTGTAATACATGATTCCATACTTGACGCATGCCATCTCCATGCATGATGCATGCCATATGTAACCATTTTTAGCACTTTATACATCTTAACCAGTCAACTTTTTTTGTTTCTGAGTACTTTTCAAAACATTCAATACACAGGCAATCATCAATATTTTCGTTATTTTCACTAATATGAGGGCTCTTCCTGATCCATTAATGGATCTTTTATATTTACGTGGCATAATTTACAGTCCAAAAAAAAAAAAAAATAATTGCATAATTGAGGTATATAAGTCTATGTTTTTAACATGTAATATGATGCGGCATCTATACCAACTTTAAATGCGGCATCTCTCCTTTTTGTTGGTATAGATGTCGCATGTTGCTATAGCAAGCATAGCGCGGAATTCCAACCTAAAATTTTATACAGTACTTTTAAAATATATCTAAATTAATAACAAAACTCATTTTCATTAAAACAATGAAATTGCTTGATAAAATATTATGTTGAAAAACTTACTTTTCAATAATAAAAAGTTGGATAACTACTAAACTGATGGACTTACCATAAATGTTGCCATATACAGCTTAAATAAGTAACTTATTTTAAACATATAACCCATTAATAGCGCTATCTATCAATCAACGGACGAACTATGGCTACTGCGGCATTTCTCCCGACGCGGCATCTTTCCCGCACTTACCCTATAATAAGTTTTGTTTTCATTACAATTCACTAATTTCCAAATATATATAACGATAAAATGTACAACTGAAAATATTCTACCATAAAAAAATAAACCAAAATTTTTAATAAATTTATAACCAATATTAAATTCTCAAACCAGTGCAACCTGCAACATTTAATCAAATTCTATTTAACAAAAGCGACGAAAATTAGATCAAAATAGATAAAATTCCATTTCAGTTTGGAATTATGCACGTACATACGTACATACAAATGGGGCCACAGTAAATTTTAAATAATTTTTTATTCTTTTTAATTTCGCTTGATCAAATAACTCGACCAATCGTTACAAAAAGTAACAATATATACAGACATAAATATCGAATTTTTATAGATGATTACAGCAAAAGATCTGGCTGTATTGATACACATAGGTATATGTATTTTATTTTATATGATATATGTATATGTGTATCAGCATAAAAGGGCCGGCAGGTATCCTTGTTTTTCGGATAATTAATATTTATAAAGACCACCCATCTTGTATCTTGTCGCAGTTTGTAAATTGTTGCACTTTCGTCAAACATTTCGAAAAGCTTACATAGTAGCCATAATACGTATGCCAGTATTTGTTGGTATGTTATAGCTAAGATATAAAAACAATCGTTGTATGTAAATACATAATTTGTTCCAGACAAAAGTTGATGATAGTAAAATGATGTAACAAAACACAGTTAATTATGTAATAATTTGTAAACTATGTAATTAACAAGTCGTAATCAATATTATATTAAAGTTAATGATTATATCATAATCATAAACGACGTTTAAACCGACAGAATAAATTAGTTGCCTGCATAAGAGTCATTTTGACTTATGATACCGTCAAAAAATATTTTCTTGGCCTTGAATCGTTTAGTAGTACTTGCAAAAACTCTTTTCGGCTTCTGTATAAACTGTTTACATTTCTTTTCTAGAGGTTTTGAAATTAGACTAGAAACGTGTCTATGTTTACCAATTTTGAGAATTTTTAACTTTTTAAGAATATTGTTATGTTTTAAAGTACAAAGAACATGACCATGCATTTTCGTTTTTGTATAGGCTACTCTTTTATGTCTAAATTAGTTTGGTACTGTCATAAAGTAATAATCTCTCCTTCTTACCTTAAAAAAATAAAATAATTTTTTGTGAAAATATAAAACAAAATAAGTTCAAGTCATAACACTCTGATAGACTTTAATATCACTCATAATAAAAAATCATATTCGTATCCTTTCATGTTAGATGACGCAACATCAGGTTAAACTAACCGTTTCAGAAACCCCTTCATTACTTTTACTAAGTTTATTTTACATTATGAGTTACTTATAGTTGTCGTGTCAGTTGCGTTCATAGTTGCCTTTTTTACTTAAACCAGCTAGAGCAAAAGCTGAACAAAAAAAAGCTAAGATTCGAATCAAAGATCTTTTGATAACTAGTCACTAAGTGACTAGTTATTTGATAACTTACCACTAAGCTATCGATTCCTGTCCGACAGCCACTACAGTTTGGAAACGTATCGATCACCAGAGTTGTGCGTGTAATTTACTTCGCGTAAACTATACAGTTTTTTACATGTAAAAAACTTTGTAATTTACACCTGCAGCTCAACTCTTTTTTATGCGGTCCTTTTTTGTGCGATTTTTTTATTCGTTTTTTTTTTTATGCGGATTATAAAACATGGCCATTAAAATGCATAATGTGAATCGAAATCACGAGACAGTAAGAAACTTAAACAATTACTATAATAACTTTCTTTGATAAAAATATTTTGTAACCGCTTTTAAGCATCTAATCAATACATTTCATAAGAACATCAGTTATTGCATCGTTTAATTTTGTTAAAGATGTATTTTTCAAAATTTTGTCAATATTATAAAATTGAAATAAAATGTTTCCACGTGTAAATTAATGCTTTATCTTGTTTATAGAAGCAACTTCTAAGGAAATTTCTAAGTTTTGAGCGTTTTGAGTGGTTTTTTCGATGAAACTTTTTTTATGCGGTCCCAATCAACCGCACAAAAAAAGTTTTTTGTACAATCTGGATCGAACTATACTTTTTATAGCTATTTATGATATTTTTTAATATATTTTTTTGTGCGATTTTTTTTATGCGGTCTCTATCCACCGCACAAAAAAGAGTTCAGCTGTACCTACTTTTTGATAAAAAAAATTGTAAAAAGGTAAATTCTTTAATGGGTGTAAGCGTTACTAATGGTATTCCATATTTGCTATTGAAGTATTTGCTATATTTGCAAAGTAAAACTTAATAATTAAGTAATTTGAAAATTAAAAATATAAATGGGTACAAACAGGAAAAAGAAAGAATAGTTTTAATAGAATAGTTTATTTAAGAATCCAATATTAAAAAGATTTTCATTTATTCAGTTAAATTTTATTAAAGGCATCAACCATCTTCGTCATCACTATCTTCAATAATTTTATTGTTATTATAATTTAAAGAGAGAAATGTAGTAGTTTTTTTGATCTGTCAAAATTCAATTTGTTTATTTGGAAATTTAAAACTTTGTAGCCAGTTGTGGATCGCCTTCCACCAGCAGAAAATCATTTTCATGTGAACATTTGGTTTACACGTTTTTTCATGTGAACTTATAAATAACTAATAACGGTAAAAATAAATTGTTTGTTAGTGAAATGACAAATGATTTTACATTTTTTACAATTTTCTACAATTTCTTACATTTTTTTTTACATATTTTACAATTTTTTACATAAAAATGTAAAATCTGGTTTTTTACATCACATGGCACAATTCTGTGACGATCACGTTTTTACCCTCTTAGTTGCGAGAAGCAGTTATTTTATTTTCAATAACGCCAATGGTGCAATGGTACATTTAGGTGCATCTACGTGCTTGTGAACACCAAGAGAGAGAAAATATGTGATTGATACGTTGCCACACTGGAGTAGCTTTTGAACATGGATCGGTAGCTTAGTAGAAAAGCATTTGACTAGTCACCAAGAGATACTGGCTTCAAGCCCCAGCCGATCTAGTTTGAAAATTTTTTAATTACTATATGACTCTTAATTAAAACAATGAATTGTTAATGTATATCAAAATGGGTCGTGTGTTCAAGTTTAGTTCAAGTTTAGTTGGATATTATAAGTTAGTGATCTCACAATATTAACACGTATGTTTAAACACGAACAAAAGTCTCTAATACATTGATAATGTCCACAATCGTGAATACTGAAATTAAAAGAAATCAGTTGAGTCAGTCAGTCTTAATTAAATTTAACCTAATCCGGACTTAATCTAAATGTCGCTAAGGAAACCGAGATATGATTAACGCTGTTATTTTCTAAACTGAGGCCAAAAAAAAATCATAAGACTGTACCATCTTCTATCGAAAGCAAGGAGACCAAGCAAAACAAAATAGCTTGGGGCGTAACTCAAGTGCAAATAATTAGGTACATACTAGGAGTGATATATGCTGACCTATCAAAACGGTCGACTCAAACGTAAATATTAACCTTTTTTCTGTTTCGTATTTTTACCTTCATGCAAAAAAAGAACGAAAAATGTATGTATTTAGAAATAAAGCGTATTTAACTTATGCCAGCTACCTTTATATTTTATTATTAACATACAAACTAAAAACAAAGAGATTCCTAAAATTAATTACAAGTAGTAAATATTAATTTATCTCGTTTTATTGGCAACAACAATAATTCGACTCTATTAAAATGCATACTGCAAGCAGACACAAACAGTAGTATAGATGTCTTTAATAATAATTACAATAGAGATTTTATCATTCAGATTATAGATTAATATATGCATAGTTGTCTTGTAAAGAATTATCGTTCTTTGCATGATTTATTTATAAAATACACTTGTTTTGTTGAATGCAACTGTAGCTTGCGACCAAATGAAATAATTGAAAATCATTTAGGTATAATTCATTTGTTTTAATTAAAATTTGCCTCCTTAGAAACATATTTTACATGTTTTGATCATCTGAATGATATTTCCAATTTCAATTTTATGGATAAGGAATATCAACGCCAAGTATGTATAGGCAGTATTTAAGCGAAAAGCGTAAAACTAATTCTGATATTTAATTTTTAAAAATCAGCTTTAGAAAATCTTTTTAAACACTATTAAATTTTTTAAATGGATCTTACCCTTTCACTACCAAATTATGAGAGTGATATTTCAAAAATAATTTTTAAACTTTTTCTATATAATATATTGTCTATTCTTAACACAAAAAAGGTACTTTTAGTAATTTATAATTTATTAAATATGTAATTCATTATAAACTGTTGTTCAGGGCTTTGGGTCTTTACGGTCTAAACTACCCACTAATTATCCATTTATTTTTAGACAGCTATCGGTAGTATATGAAACTAACATTTATGTTGTTGACAAAAACTCCTCTTAGGGCTAAGGGGGAAAAGTCGATTTTATATTTTCTAGGTATTGTATGTATTTTGACGATGTTCAGTAACAACACTGGTACCGAAAAGGGTTAACAATATTTTTGTTAAAATGATGGAACTAACCGATGAAGAATATTTTGAATAAATATAAAGGAAACTAAGCCAATCATATATTTTTGAAGATAGGCGAATATTATATCAATGTCGATAAAACTATTGAAGGAAGGCTTTTCGACTACATCATTATATTAATTAAAAATCATCTGATGATTGATAGATCATTAACCTGAATCGGCTGGGATTCGAACCCAGAATCTGTTGATAACCAGTCAAGCATCTTACCACTAGGCCACAGATTTTCTTTTCGAGTCCCCTAGTGAAAATGTACTTCAGTGGTTATCAAGAGATACTAGGTATGAATTCCAGTCCAGGCTGTTTAATTTGTATAAAGCATATCATATGTAATTTATTTTTGAAAACCTTCAAGACTAAAAAATAAAGATTGATTTTTGAGTTTGCACTGTTAACTGGATCCGAAGCAAAAAGTGTTTTAAATCAGTTCTGGATCTGTTTTCTTTTATGTATAAGCATGAATAATTATTTTTCTGATAGATAGTAGCACTAGTTGATACATAACGTGCCAAACTATACGTAATTGCTCTTCTTTTGATTGATTTGAAACTTTACTTCTTTACATACTGCATTTAAATATAGGATAAAGAGAAACAGAAATATTTTATGTAGTCTTCACGAAAATATCGATAATTTCAGACATCCAAATACTCACTAATTACAGCAAAATGTGTAAATAATAAATAATATGCTGATAGCCTAAAAACTAAATTGGTTGAAGCCAGTTCTGGAAGAAGTTTCAGGGGAAGAGGAAATTTACGATGATGTATGATTACTATGCCTTATAGATCAACGTATGAATCTAGGATTAAACTTGGGGCCAGAAAAGGATCGAATCTAGGTAACCTGTCTTGCAGAATGTCATAATACTCAACCTAGTGATCCCGCTCTCTATTGTGTAATGAGTAAATACATTTAAACATAGTCATTGTGCATGTACAAAATTTAATTTCGTTTTACTACCAGATTTAATTTTCGCCTTTGTTGTGCATGATCGCATATTTAAAACATTACAAAAATTTAATAATACAACAGATTCATCAAATAAAATATTAATCATAATCAACAAACTATAATTATCCTTTCCAAAAATTGTTTTTTTAATAATTAATAAATTATTTTTAAAGAAAATTAATAAATATCCGATATATTGATTTAAAAAAATAATTCAACGTTGCACAGAAATATTTAATTGGCAATTTTTCAGTTATAGTTAATTTTAAATTCATTGTATGCACATTATTTTTTTTATTTAATTGTAGGTTCAGATAGTCCCCAGCACTATAGCGTAATGTAGCGATGGTGTCAGACCACCAACATATCAGTGTTAAAGATCTAGCACGAAGACCAACTAAAACTTCACTTCTTGATGTATTTTATCTTTGCAGATTTAAGAGAAATTATTTTAACATAAAAATTGCATGCGGAATTTTTTTATTAATGTTTTATTTTCTGTTTTAATAAACAATATTCTCAAAGATCTTTTGTCTGCTGTTTAAGTTTGCCTGCAACCGGTGAAGAATACAAGTTGTAAAAAAGAGAAAAAAAATTATAAGGGAGAGGTGTGTAAGTTGTAATAATAAGGAGTTAACTAAACTATTGCTTTTTCAGTGTATTGACAAAAATGTCTTGCTCACTTAGTAACTCTTAACCGTGAAACTAGAGTTGCAACAGTTTTTCAAGAATTTCATTAGAATTCATTAAAAAAATTTCTGTAAAATTTTCAATTATATCCGTGTATATCAAGTTATGAAACATTAATATTTTTTTTTATTATTAAATATTTTATTACATTTTTTAATACTAAAGGAGCTTGGTTGAACATACAGAGCGTTCATAATATTCCGGAACAGCTCCGAAAAAGTTCCGCAAAATCTCAGTTAATATTGACTTTATCGAAAAATAACCCGTACAAAAGTTTCATGGGAAAAAATGAGGAACTAGAAAATGATCTCGAACTTGACCTTGAACAGGACCTTGACCAACCAGTATCATATTTTTTTCGTTTTTATGACCTTCACACGACTTTGGGATATGAAGTATGAATATGGTTTTGAACGTAGAATTTCCCTCTCTTTCCGAATCCGAGGTTAAAAATAGGTGTTTCCATTTAAAAAAACAAAGTTGACCTCCAAATTTTGGTCAAGGTCATGTTCAAGGTCAAATTGGGTTATTTTTCGATAAAGTCAATATTAACTGAGATTTTCAGCTGTTCCGGAACTTTATGGACGCTCTGTATAAGTTGTATTCAATTATATTATTATTGTGTGTAATTTATTAATGTTGTACAATTACACGTAAATGGTCATAGTCTACTTGCATGTCGACAACGAATAGAAAACATGGACAGTGTAAATAATGTCGACTGTGTCGTAGAAATTATCTACAATTGGCGCATAACAGTAAAATGACAATTGACAGATCAAATGTTTCCAAAGCGAATTAAAGTGAAATATATGACACATGTTATTCCTAAATAAATTTGGTAGTCTTTAGACAATTTCCAGTAAATTGGAAAATTAAAATGCCTGGTAGATCAAAAATGTAAAATTCGACCAGCTGAACTTTCTCTTATTTAAATCCTTGTTTCTAAATTATTCTCATTTCCTTATCTAAATTAATCTTGTTTCTTTTCATTAATTTTTCTAAATGCTTAAAATTTGCCTTTTTTTAGAAATATTTGCAAAATAGGGAAATCTGGACGGCAAAATCATGAATCACACTCAATCTCTTCAATCTTAAACTGAAGCAGACACTTTTCTTATGAATAGACTTTAAAAAAATTTATAGGCTAAATCTTGAAAACAAAATGATTTATGCATAAAGAATGCACACTTTATGTATCAGATAAGATCGTAATATAGCTATCTCTCACAAGATCTACTATTTTAATATATTGAAAAACGATAGTAGAAACTATAACAACTTTTCTAAGTGACAAAATTTTATTTTTACATTCTTAAGGTATGGTTAATAAAAAATTTGCTTTTAGCGAATTTCCAGAAATTCAGCTATTCCAGTAGGTCTCATGACACGACTTGAGCCCGGGAATATGGCAGAAATTTGTTGTGAGGTCCCTAGAAACCAAAAATAATATTCACTAAAATTTATATATATATATATATATATATATATATATATATATATATATATATATATATATATATATATATATGTATATATATATATATGTGTGTGTATGTATTTATGTATCAGCACGATAACTCTCGAACGAAATGTCCTAGGTTTACCAAATTTGGTGAGAACGTTGGAAATCCAAAAATCTTGGATGAGTTCTTCAGCCAGACACGTCGGATGCCAGGAACATGGTTTTTGTTCTTGCAAAAATTAGTTTTTTGCCAAAATTTACTATAATTTAAAAGTTTTTGCCACATTTTTTTACACCATTGCAAAGACGGAAAAAAATCACATAAAAAAGGTTTTTTGAACTATTATTCTAGGTTAGCTAGTTTTTGAGAAAATAAGAAAATAAGAGAATCCGCTACCGGGGCGGTTCTAGAAACCTCCGGCGGTGGGTGGAGTAATGTGAACGAAAATTTTTTCTAATCTAACTGAACCTAACGGAACTTGATCTAACCTAACCGAACCTAAGAAAATTTGGTCTCAAACCCAACCGAACCTAAGGAAATTTTTTGTAACGTAACCGAACCCACCAAAATTTTTTCTAACCTAACTGAACCTTATTGTTCTATAATTTATATAAACTGAATTTATTATTAGCGAATTTCCAGAATGGAATTCAGTTATTACAGGCACTGTCATGACGCGACTTTAGTCTGGGACTATGGCAGAAATTTGTTTTGAGGTCCCTAGAAACTGAAAATAATATTCAATAAAATTTATATATATATATATATATATATATATATATATATATATATATATATATATATATATATATACATACATATATATATATATATATATATATATATATATATACATACATATATATATATATATATATATATATATATATATATATATATATATATATATATATATGTATATGGATGTATGTATGTATATATGTATATGTGTCCGCACGATAACTCTCGAACGAAATGTCCTATCTTTACGAAATTTGGTGAAAATATTGGAAGTCCCAAACCGTTGGACAAGTTCGTTAGCCAGACATGTCCGATGCCAGGAACATGGTTTTTGTTCTTGAAAAAAATTGTTTTTTGCCAAAATTTTCACTTATTCAAGAATTTTTGTGAAATTTTTTTACACTATTTAAAAGAGGAGAAAAGATTACATAAATACCCCTGTCGCAGCATCCTGCATAACATAGCGAATTTCCATTTACAAAAGTACTACGTTTTTCTCGGAAACTAGTTGATATAGAGTAATTGTAAATAAAAAATTAATTATAAATTTTTTTCACAAATTAATTGTAAATTTTTTTCACGAAAAATTTAATTTCACGAAAAAAATTTGGCGGAATGAGGCGGAAAAATCACATAAAGAAGGTTTTTTTATTTACAATTACTCTATATCAACTAGTTTCCGAGAAAAACGTACTTTTGTAAATGGAAATTCGCTATGTTATGCAGGATGCTGCGACAGGGGTATTATTAACTTCCCATAGTACGTTATTGTAATGGGTTCGATTTTACGAATCGCTAATTTTGACATATCTCCATGTTTCAAGGTCACTAGAATCCGAATCCATCGTTTTTAGCGTGATGTCTGTGTGTGCGTTCGTTAATTCGTTCCTTCGTTCGTGAATTTTTTTTCGTCTTGCATATCTCGAGAACAAATTATATCAACTCCGAACTAATTTCATTAGATGTGTAATCAAAAGATGAAGACCGGATAAAGTTTTCAGCAAATTCGGATTAGCGCTTTGTTTTTGGTGGTAAAAAAAACGGAATTAACTTTATTAAGATAACATAGATTATATGGATATTTTACCATAACATTATTATATAATGGTCTAAGAACCTTCTTTGGTGTTAAAACGCTAGTATTTTATTATAAAATTTATAATACTAGCGTTTTTAAAAAAAAAAGAAACGAAGTAAGAAACTTGTTTAGAAAAATATTTTGTCTCGCATATCTTGAGAACAAATGATGTTATAATTTGTTTGATTAGCGTGGACCCCCCCCCCCCCCCCTTAGGTAGGTACAGAAGGCAAAGCCCCCGGTATGGGGCAAGGGGCAAAGCCTCTATCGGGGGCCCAGGGGAGGAATCGCCTGAAATGAAAAAAAATTATTTATGTACTGAGTCTCTATTCTCTAAGGACACAATGGGAAATTGACAGTGTGGATAGACCTGTCCCCCAAATTTTCTTTTTTGTTTCTGTTTCTTAGTTTTTTAATAAAAATGTAATATATTTATGTGTATTAGGTATTCACTTGAAATACCGCTTTAAAAATTATAAAGTGTTTGTAAATTGCAGGGTTATGAGCATAAAGTTTATGAAAAATTAATGAAACTTCAAAAATAGGCATGATTTTTGACTGAAACAATAAATGTGCCTCATGTAGGTAACAGTAAATTCCGATGCCTTCAGGACGATCTGAAGGTGTTTTAAAAAAGTGTCACAAGTGCTTGATGACAGTTTGTTTAGTACGGTTGTGTAAAAAAACCAAAGGTGTCCAATACACTATAAAATCTAGCAATCACTAGTAGATAATTATAAAATAATTGGGTGAACGGAAATTGTAAATCCAAAATTCATTATGTGTTGCTTAATGTTTTGCAAAATTGTAAGAGATTCACAGTCGCAATTCCCTCTTGAGAACAATCAGCTCACACATGCAAAGAGCACGAATATTTTGATTATGTATTAGTTTTTGTAATGTCACCTTCGAAAATTT
The DNA here is from genome assembly GCA_035578155.1 of Brachynemurus nebulosus. Taxonomy (NCBI): domain Eukaryota; kingdom Metazoa; phylum Arthropoda; class Insecta; order Neuroptera; family Myrmeleontidae; genus Brachynemurus; species Brachynemurus nebulosus. The sequence goes on along the minus strand of JAPWDM010000001.1, from coordinate 41,549,158 downwards.
CTTTGTTCATTGTTTGTTTATCAAACGTAATGTAATTGTACGAAATATTCACTTACTTCACCTAATTGAATATATTCAATTGGCATTTGTGACAATCTGTGACGAATGATACATCATCGGTGTTGAAGCACGTCCATTGAATTCATGGTTAGTTTTGTTGAATTGGTGAGACGAATAAAATTGGGGAAAAGATGTTCTCTTATTCCTCAGTTTACCATTATCACGATTATCATAATGAAATTTCATCATCTTTTTTTTGTCAAGTCAAGGGCGTTAAAACTGGAGTAATGCTGATGTGTGAAAAAATACTAGTAGACACAATTTTCAACACGTTATAAACAAGGTTTTTGTAACTCTTTTTATTGTCTTCTTCATAACTATTAATTCTTAATGTGGCAGTTCGTTAAAACTAACCTGTACTTGTAATCTTGTATTCGTACAAATTTCTCTACCTAATGTAATTTGAAGTAAATTGTTAAAATTATCGGATTTTTTTATTAATTTCTTTCAAAAAAGATGAAGACATACCGCTGTGATATATCAAATTTGTTAACACAATTTATTTTTTTTTTTTTAATTTCTTCTTTGATCAAATGTTTTTTATATACAATTACTTAAATAATCTTATACAAAGATGAGTTTATATTTTATTTGATTATGTATTTTTGTTTAACCCAATTGGGTGTTCCATTGTAAACTACGGCGTAAAAATTGGAAGTAACTTTAATTCCAAAATAGGTATTTAATTTTAAATTGTTATTGGAATTGTTCTTCTAGAAATTAAATTCGCGTTTGAATTCGGCAAGTAACATAATTGTAATATTACTTTAACCCTAGAATCATACGTTGGTCTACGAAAAACGTTAGTCATACATCGTCGTCAATTTGACGAATGGACTTTTTACGGAGAATTTTAGAGTTTATTTGCAAAGAACATTTTTTTTTTTGCAAAGAACAAAAACAAACAAAATATTTAAAAAAATGGCACATGGAAAAATTTTTTAATATAAATATTTATTAATTTTTTAAACTTTTTATTTAAGCATATTTTCATTATAAAAATTAAAAAATAGATAAATACATCAATTGTATCTTAAGGCATGTCTTTCAAATAATTAATTTGTGAACTATTATGAGTCGGTGGACATGTGTGACCTTACAGAACGTGAAATTTTTCGGTCACAAATATTCCAGTAGATATGTAGTTATTTCCTCATTAGGCACATTCGTAAATTTTTTAGAATTTGTTAGTAATTTTTCGACTATAATCTCAAAAAATAATAAAAATTAAAATATTTTTCACAAAATAAATTTTTAATCTTTTATTAAGTCACTTGAAACGCATTCTTTGGTTTTCGATTCAATATATTAAAACTTCAGTATTATGTCGTCTCTATAAGTCAAACAGCTGTAATCGTCTTTCACATGACCATTACCATTGAATAAATTAATTATAACATCCATATCTTTAATAAATTTTAGAAAAATTAGGAAAAAGCTTTTATATGTAAAGTACAAAATCTTAAAAAAGAAACATATGTTAATCATAAGTATATCGTCATATTGATGCACACTATTTTATTATAAACAAAACGACAGCAACTATAAACAAAATTGGTACGTCTTCTGTGTTATCATAACAAACAAATTAGATACCAGAAGTTTTAGAACAGACAAGCAACGACAAGTTGTAGTACCGGAGCAGGTAGAGAAGTTTGATCGTCAATTTGACGAGTACGTATGATTCTAGGGTTAAGGAACCTGATCATAAAAGAGAAGAATGCCTAAAAGTAAGATGAAATACTTGAGATACTAATAAGAATAAATAAATTATGTATGTCTGGTGACTTCAAATGCTGTCGTTAAAATGAACTCTTAGCAGCAGGCAATTTATTTTAATTACCTTATAAAAATTTAAAATTTGCTCAATTTCTAAAGCTTTTTATGTACAGAATTTTGTTTCAACTGCAGGTTATCGTTATTTCTAAAATACCTTCTAGAGCTTTGTTCCCTTTTTAAAATTGTTAAGGATTTTTGATGGCATATTAACTATTATATAAGGATTATTTTTAAGAAAACTGGTGATTTCTTTTTAAAAAATAATCCCTATTTTTTAAAATCACGAACGGTTCAATGCATAATAAGTTTACCATGAATTAATAATTTTTAATAATTTCTTTTAAAGGGAACGCATTTTTATCAACTTTGTAACTGTGAATGTTTTTTTCTGATTTAAAAAAAAGCATTGTCCGTAGGAATTATATTAAATTAGACCAGTCTTCCCTCTAATTTTGGGAGAGTAGTGTATCAAAATGTCAATCAAATTAGAAGTATTTAAAAAAAAATGTTTCTCTTAATATGCCGCTTTCATAATACATACCTACCATGATGTCATTTTGCAAACGGATTAATTTTATTAATTTTTTTTAGGTAAAATTAAATAATGTCGAAAGCATAGTGAAATAAAAATTTGTACAAATTGAAGAATCAAATCACCATCATTAAGGTAAATGAGATTTAAATATTTAATTTTAAACGCCGCACCATGCCTAACGATTAACGGTTTATTAATTTTTTTGTTAGTATGTCATGGTGTTTTCTCAAAAAACGTTATCAAATACTCTTAAAAATAAGGGCATCAAAAAGTGTTAGTAAATATATTTTCCTACAATCTTAGTGGAAAGTAGGCTTTTGCGCTCTGTGAAGAGAGCGCAAAATGTGTATTTGCCGAAGACTCTCGTTGCCGAGCAACAAATTTCTACTTTGCGCTTTAATGCGGAAAAGTAATACTTTGTCGCTCGCTCAACGTAAATTTAATTACAAATCGGAGAGGCTTTGTTTATATTTTCTATGGTAACAAACAAATAAACAGATTTTAAAATTATTATGTTATCGTAATCAAGTGAAATATTAATTTTATTAAATTTCAAAACAACTGCAAAATATTAATTAAAAATAATAAATAACTATAATTAATAAATAATAAGAATAAAAAATTTAAAAAAATATGTACATATATGCCGGAAATATGTAATAGTGACAGTGATTTCTCAAATACACCTCCAGATATTTCTGAAGCTGCAAAAATTATAATATTAAAGTAAATATTAACGTCCATTTATTTTTTCAAGTATCTTTTAAATAAAAAAAATTTTTTATAAGATTGTAGAAAAAATTTTGTGTGTAATTCGAGCACAAAATGAGCTGCCGCTCTCATGAGATTAACGCGCTCCGCTTGGCGGCGTCGCGCGTCAACATTCTCAATCGAGCGGCAAAGCACCATTTTGCGCTCTTAATACACAAATAACTATTTTCAACCATTTGAATCGTAGGTTAACTAGTAAGAAATATCTATCATTCTATTTTCTGGTTACTATAGTAACAAAATACATCATAGAAATTCATTTACACTTCTAGGCAGTCAAGTAACCGCTTACCGTAAATTAGTAAACATATTTCTCTATGGAAATATTTTCTTATAGATGACTATAGATTCATTTTTATTAAAAATACATTTTTAATAAACTTTATTATATACATTTTGTTAATTTTTTGAAGTTATTTTTTTAATTGAATAAATGATGAATAAAACCAAAAAATACATAAATAAATAAAAATAATCGAATTCATCCAAAATGCAATTTTAATAAAAATGAATAGTATTTTAATAGAAAAAGTCTACTAATTGACGGAAAGCAATTATATATTAGGTTTATACGAAAGTAAGTAAACCTTTATGACCTGTTACTTTTTGTAACTAGTAATCAAAAAATAGAATGATAAATATTGCTTACGGGTCAGGTTACTTGATATGTAAACGCTAACTTACGATTCAAGAGGGTGGAAAATAACTTGCTTATACTTGCCTGGTAAGTTAAGTTTTGTGGCCATGGATACTTAACAAACTGTATCCGAAACTACATAAATCTTTCAGTGTTTCATTTTGGACTATTCTAATTCACCGTAAGAAGGCTAAATTTTATTTGGTAATATTCTTCTGATTATTCCTTGCAAGAATTCGAAATTTTTTTTTAGACAATTATCCGTGTTATTCTGAGACACAGTATATATCAGTTTGCTATTAAAAAATGTAATTTATTTCTTATTGCGCTGGGCTGTTAAAACAAAACAAGGAATTTTCAATTGAAAACGAATCCATAATTTACAGCTTGTACAAATCGAAGATAAATAATGTTGAAAATTAAATGTGACCCACGTAGGTATCCATGTTAGTACATTATGAATTTATATTAATTTCAAGTAATAAAAATACGACAGTTACATTTTCATAAAACCATTATTTTGTAAATTTCTTTCTGGACAAAACAATCTAAAATTATATTATTTGGTTTTCTTGAATTGTTAAAGTTTGTAATGTATGTATAGCGGTGTTTCGATATGGATAATTATATTCTAACAAATAACGAAATGCGCAGTGACTAATAATTGTAAAGTGTATCGTATCAAAATGGGCTAGGGTTATCTAAGGTGACGAAATAGTCGAACTTTGGTATTTACTTACAATTAGGGTTTCCGATCTCGATTCGATTTTTTCAAAAATCGATTTTTGGAGAGCCGATCTTCGATTTTTTGAATTGGTTCTTTGAAAACTAAATCGATACTGAGATCGTTAAAACAACTTACGAGATCGGAGATCGATCTTTTCCGAATCTAAATTATAATGTTTTTAGTAAAAATATGATGTTTTTTCAAAATTATTGTAGAATATATTTTAACTGTTTATGTTATCAAGTAATTTTACCACTTTTGATTCATTTTTTAGAAAATTAAGTCAAATTTTGAATTCGTGCGACACTTTTAGCGTAAACTGGAAACCACGTTATTTATATTAAATTCAACAGTTCATCTTTAAAGGAAATTTAAAATTTTTTTGAAGCTGATTTGTGATTACCTAATAAGAACTTCATGAAAACTTTTATGTTTATTTTCTGTAAGTATAAAAATTGTATCGGTTTTCGTCAGATCGATCTCTTGTAAACCGATTTCCTCCTGCATCGATCTTTGGTTTAACGATTCGAATCGATCCACAAGATCGATTTTGTGGCCAAAGATTGGAAACCCTACTTACATATAAATAAATTTATACGGAATTGAAGAAATAATCTGCAATTAATATATGCTTACTGAAATGTTACTTAACACTTTCAGTCCCATGGCTTCGGCATCCGAAACCAAACAAAACATCCTCAGAGGCCGACCGCGATCAATATTTAGAATAATAAACAAAACACTTAAAAATAATTATAAAAAAGATACTTTATATTATTCTTATAAAAATAATTTATTATGTACTACGTACAGGACACTTTTCATTTTTTGTACATATAAATATGCATAATATGTTTTATCATCAAAATATCTAGGCTTCATCTTTTATTTACAATAAATAATAAATTAATAAATATATTTTTATCCACATATGTATGTATGTATGTGTTGTATGCTTGTTTATGTACTCATCTTTTGACCTGCGTAACACATACATACATACAACATTTAGTGTTTTGTGGAATCATTTTATGTACTTGTTTACATAAAATTTGTTTAAAAATGTTGTCGGCTTCCGGGGAAGTTTACTGTGAAAGTGCTCGGGCCTCATAGTGTTAATGTTAATTATATATATGCGAAAAATTGTAAAGAATGGTTTAACCGGCAATAAAATTTAAATAAAAACGAAGTTATAGAAATACCACAGATGCCATTTTTATTTACTGTTCACTTTTTAGTTAAACGGAACACAAAATTTTAAAGCTGGTGGAAAAATTTACCTTGCCAATCCGCAAAGAAATACTAACCCTATTATCAGCTCAAGATTGGCAATCTCGGCTAAAGCCATATACAGTAGACTCTCGTTAATTCAAACCTTCGATAATTCGAAGCTCTTTATAATTCAAAGGTATCACGAGTTCCCTTCAAAATCTCTTTATATTTCGAACTAAAACAATAGATTTTTATACACTTGATAAAATCATTGCTAGGTAACAAAACCACGCGTTAATTCGAACTCATCGGCGTGAAGCACACGACAATTCAAAGTTGCAGAGAGGAAGAGACAGACAGATTGTAAGTACATTTTGAGAAAAGTTCAAGTTCATTCATCGCAAATGCTTAAAAAATTAAAATTGTTACCTGCGATAATTCGAACCTCTCTATAATTCGTAATATTTTAAGATTCCCTCGAGTTTCGAATTAACGAGAGTCGACTGTAATAAAATTTTCATAAAAACAATTTCATTTTAATTTGCAGGAAAATGTAAACTTTTAAAATAATAAAATTATATGGCAAGTACATATTTATAGTTTTGCTCAATTTTCAACATCAGAATTATAATGTTGCGTAACGTACAATTTTCAATTGCTCCATGATTCTGTTACAAACATAAAACAAAATACTAAACTCAATACAATATAACCCTTCATAAGTTATAAAACTCTCGTAAATTATATGTTGAACCTCTCATAAGTTATATTTTCTCCTTTCTTGCTACTCCTACACTGCAGTTACAAGCGCATGCGTAGTTCTATAGTAGTGAATGCGCAGCAATGCGCGGATTGTTTAAGCACATAATTTGTTCCCTTGGAGAAGTATAACGCATACATATGTGTCAAATTTGTTAAGACACTTTAGGTAGGAGATTTGTGGAATTATAACTTATGAGTGGTTTGTCGGTCTCAATTGTATAACTTACGCGCGGTTCTACTGTACCATCATCTTGTAAAATAAAGACAATTATTTCGTCTATACGCATCTTAGGAGCAAAGTTATTTTTGTAATAGTGAAATAAAAGTTAAGTTTCTTGAAAATTTTATGACAAAATTAACATAAATTAATTTAGATGTTGTCACACTGAAATAATGAAGTTGTTAGTAAATGACACAATGACAAATGATGACAATAATAATTTAAATAGATTTGTAAAATTTCATTTTTAAATTTTATTTATTATTACATTTTGTTGTTTGTCAGATTCAATATTTACACTTGAATAATTTTTAAATAAAATTATATTAAAATAAATGAAAAATTGATAATAAAATTTACTTCAAAAACGTTTATAAATAATTACATACGTGAATTTCTTTAGCAAATTTTTGTTTATTTTGGTCACGGTTAAACAATAATATATACAGGGTGTTACGTAATATTGGCGCTAGGTATTGAGAATAAATCCCATTTAATTTTCTATTCGTTGATTCTCCCCTGATAAAATAAGGAAACAAACTTGCGTTGGACCTTGTTTGATGTCGCAATTATTCACAAAATTGACTGTGCCTTCATTATTCCTAAATATCATATAATATTTGGTTTCTTCTCAAATTTACGACTGATTTATTAAAAAAAAAAATTATACATTTGTGATGATACTTTTAGGTTCTTTCTATCGCTTTCATTCACACGATATTATTGCCATGTTGTTCTAGTGAAATTTTCCGAAATAATTTTGCACATATAATACATAAAATTCTTTAAAATAAACTTCAAAACTTAAGGCTGTTTTGCAGTGCGACAGTTAAAGATTTTCGATTTTATAATCTCAAAATATATTGAGAGGATATTGTCAATTGTGACAGGTAAAGGGTAGATCGAAATTTGAAAACACATAAAAGAAAGTTTGCTATTTCTTTTACCTTTTTTAATTTTTTAAATTCCGCCTGCAAAATAAGTATACAATTTTAAAAATGGTGAATAGGTTGTTCGTTATTTTGTAACTTTTGAATTGCTGATCCAGAAAATCTAGAGAGAGTATAGATATTAGCAATTGCTAATTAGAATTATTTCGGCTCAGTTGTGTTGGTAATTTTCAGAGATATAGGCGAGTAAATTTTCAAAAATTCAAAAAGTAAAATACAATAGAAAGGTGGTACATCATTTGTTTTTTCTTATCTGTGATATTTTGTTATGTCGCTGTGGGCCTATGGCTCTACACCGATATTATTTTAACCACAGAGGACAGAGGTACAATACGTATCTCTCCACTACTGGAATCAGTGTAACCAGTAAAAGATAGAAAATATGTTATGTATGTATACGTGCAAGGTGTTTACTTTGTATTGGCGCGCTAAACTGTGTATGTGTGCGTAATCAAAATAGAGGTGGCAGTCACGTGACCCTGCTTCGCATACATATGTGTGATACCACAACGCTGCGTGTGGAGGTTCCACAGTGCTAACAACAATCAAATTCATTGTTGTTTGACTGACCTACAGTCGGTGAGTGCCACTGAGGCACTGACTACCTACGAGCCTAAGGTACACAAAAATGCACACTGCAGATTTCATGATAGAGATAGTTGCTGTGTCTCTATTACTCCAAGGTTTTAATCCTCTGATTGCATCACTGGCTAGCAATAAGATTTTTCTATGATGTTACTTTGTGATATGTTTCTAGTCTTGTTTTAGGTGTCCCTCTGGTCCGTTTCCCCCACTCTGAGGCCTTTTGCACTTCGGGTGGAGACCCAGCGGTGTTTGTCAAACCTTGGTGATCGAACGCTCTGCCTAGTACTTACCGTACCGCTACGAAGGACTGTACGCTCTTCTTTGAAGCCCTGCGATGGCATGGCTCATCGTACGATTTTAACACTAGAACGACAAACCTATTTGTTCTACTGTTAAGCTACAAACCGGGGTATATATTTACCCCACGGAATTTTCGGTCGTAAAATCGTTCTGGAAGCAGTAATTTCACTTATAAGTGCATGAATTTGTTCGTTTTTTCATGATGAAGAGAATGATAAAGAGTAAATTCAATTTAATCAAAGTTTAGTCGGTGAAAAATCGATTTAAATAGCTAAAAGTGTTCAAAAACGGTCAAACTGTCAATATACTGTCTAATGAACCGATTTTCAATTTCGAGACGGGATTTTAAAGAGGACCCAAAAGACTTCAAGAAAAAATTACGTGATCATGACGTTTTGCTAAAAAGATTTATTTATTTGGGATTTTGAATATTACGAAAAATTGGGAATTTGATATGTGGAAAAATAAAATAAAATGTATGAAATATTTTAGGATATATTTCAGTTTCTGTCATAGAAAATTTTAAAATAAGAGAATTTAACTTATTCAAAGGCGCTACAATCGCTGCAATATAGTATTCTATGATTCTCGCAGGTCGTCATTAGCCGCCAAAAAAAGCAGCGCGTATCAATTTTTTGCTATTCCCAGTGTATATGGGTACTTAAAACGGGAAAATCATCACCGAAAATTATATATCTAATGTTTTATTGGAAAATTAGGTTATTGTAAGTGAATCAAAATTATTTTAGCAAGAAAAATAAAAATAACTTACCTACACAAAACACTGACGCAAACTACAAACCGGGATAGATATCAACCCCACACTAGCTTCACGTCTTCACTCCGTTACAGTAGACAAGAAACTAAAGGGTTTCCCAACTTCACCCTACTGTTAGAACCATGAACTAATTTATGGTATAGGTGTCCAGTTCATAATGTCACTGATGAATTTAAAAACGTAGTTTAAAGTTTACCTGGGGTAAAGATCTACAGCGATTTGTCGTTCTAGGGTTAATTGTGTATGTTGTCCGCTGCCTATCGCATTTATGTGTTCTTGTCTTTATGTGTTTGTTTTCATTTTATTTCTATCGTGTTTGGCGGCGCATGCCCTGAGATGGCGATGCCGTTGGACACTGCTGACCGCGCCATCCACCGGCAGCAGTGCTTCAATTTTACCCTAAAAAAATCTAATATATATCTTTAATTTATTTTCACCAAATTTTGAAAAAATAAGATTTTCATTCAAAAGTTATCGTTGTTGATATGGTGGATTTAAATCTTACTAGGACAGTGGCTCTACGAGGCACAAAACTTTCTGGACAACATATACATGCATCGATGTACAAATTCGCATAATTATATTTATTCAAAAATGTTAATTGTATTAGTCTTTACTTGAACACAATGCATAAGACATTTAAGCTACTTGTATATGTATAAATTGTATTATTATTATTGTTATTATTATCATAATAATATGTATATTTGGCAAATTTTTAAATGCAAAAAAGTTAAGATTGTTATCTATAAGGTTAGGCAGTTACTAGTAAGCCAACCAAGCTAGCGACCATCAACAATGAAGAAAGCCGGTTGCATAACTCGCTTTGTCGCTATTAAAAATTCATGATACGCGCATAGCTTGCCTCTGTATACAAATCATTGTAATAAATAATAAAAACATACGAAATGTATGTGGGCCATATTACATACGATTTGGTGGAATAAAATTTTTATAATACATTTTTTTCATTTTCATATTTCGTAAGTTGGCTGATCATCGTCATAAATTCGTTTGATCAAAAATTTATGATTGATCTGATAAATTATAAAATTGAGTAGAAATATTTTTGTTTAGAGATGTGTGTGTAGATGTTAGATAACATTTTGATAACATATTTGTGTATTGATTCTTGAAATTTTTTGATTGTAACGATTAGCAATGTGGAATTTTTTGTTTAAAATATTTTTATTAGTGGTTTTTTAATTATTATTTAACTGAATATAAAAGTCTACCTGTGCATAATTAAAAGCAACAACCGTGTTACTGTTGAATTGGATGTTGAATAATAACATATTATTATGAGCTCGTAATGGAGGTTATTGCTCACAAAGATGAAATTGTGATACGAGCCAAGTCTACGAAGCGAGTATCTTAATTTATCCGAGTGAGTAGTAGTCATTGTAAGCGAGTAGAGTACTATATTTTCTCTGCGACTTTTTTTCCTGCTAATCTTTCTAGTTATAACAATAATAGCTGGAAAGAGTTTCCTAAATTAAAACTTATTAACATTTGTCTTAGATCTTCTAAGGGACATTAACTCAACAATGCTGTCCAGAAAAGCTGGCAAAAATAAAATCGTCTTCAGCTATGGATGTTTTAACAAGTACGTTCACCGAAAAAAAAGGCAAAAGACTAATATATCTGATAAAAATTCAACTATTTAATTTAATTTAGTTATATTTAATTGTCTTAAACCCAAACATTAAAATAACTAGTCAAAAAAAAAAGAATAACAGGGTAAGATAACAACGGATTAACAATTTTGCATATCCATGCTTTTCACTAAAATATCAAGCATGTTCTAAATTTTTTCAAATATAGCATTATTGCTTACAATTTGCTATTAATTCCAAGTCATACCTGGTAATAAAACGTAGTGGATTGGAAATTTCGGGCGTTTGGTTTGGTTGTTGCCTACATATCTATGTTAAAATAATAATTTTACCGTTTGTAGTAGACGTACACAGTGGCGGCTCGTGAGCTTTAAGACTGGGTATGCGCTTTCAAAAAGGTAAATCACACTTAATGTGTAAAGAGGTACTAAAATAGCAGGCGGGTCACGTGTCCCGGGCGGCAGGTTTTGAGGGGCGCCAAAATTAGGTATGTGAGGTTTTTTTCTTCTTTTGCTCGTCACTTGCTTTTTGGGAGGAAAAAAGGAAATACTTTTTCTACAGAGGCGTCATTTTTTGACCTTGCCCCCGGGCGCCACTTAGGCTAAGTCCGGGCCTGAATAACATACAAGAGAAAAGCTTTTTTGGTATCAAACAACCACCTAATTTTAGAATATTTATCAAAAGAAGTTTGGAAAATGATGTGCAAACGCTTTTTTGTAACAAACTGAGTTGTAGAAAATATAAGATTCAGGAAAAATATAAAAATATGGAATAACTTTTCTTTCACAGTCAAAGTAAAACACCAGCAATATTTTTATGAGGCTAAATAAACACGATTTAAATTACCTTCAATAGTCTAAAGAAAAATTATTTTCGTCAATATTCCTTAAAAAAAAGTTGTGTTAATTACTTTATGTTGTGTTAATAACGCAACCGTTGTTTTTTAGTCATTTAAAAAAAAGACAGTAGGTAATAAAATCTTAATAATCAAATCACAGTTGACAGCAACGATAAATTTATAAGTATAGGAAGCATGCTAAAAAATTTAATACCCCTGTCGCAGCATCCTGCATAACATAGCGAATTTCCATTTACAAAAGTACGTTTTTCTCGGAAACTAGTTGATATAGAGTAATTGTAAATAAAAAAAACCTTCTTTATGTGATTTTTCCGCCTCATTCCGCCAAATTTTTTTCACGAAAAATGTCCAAAACCCCGTAAACGTTTTCACGAAATTTCTTAAAAATAAGATGTTTCGTTCTTGAGTTATCGTGCGGACACTTAGTAAACATATATATAAATGTGTCCGCACGATAACTCAAGAACGAAATATCTTATTTTTAAGAAATTTCGTGAAAACGTTTACGGGGTTTTGGACATTTTTCGTGAAAAAAATTTGGCGGAATGAGGCGGAAAAATCACATAAAGAAGGTTTTTTTTTATTTACAATTACTCTATATCAACTAGTTTCCGAGAAAAACGTACTTTTGTAAATGGAAATTCGCTATGTTATGCAGGATGCTGCGACAGGGGTATTTTTTATTTACAATTACTCTATATCAACTAGTTTCCGAGAAAAGCGTACTTTTGTAAATGGAAATTCGCTATGTTATGCAGGATGCTGCGACAGGGGTATTTTATGTAATTTTTTCTTCTCTTTTAAGTGGTGTACAAAAATTTCGCAAAAATTTTTGAATAAGTGGACATTTTGGCAAAAAACTAATTTTTTGCTAGAACAAAAACCATGTTCCTGGCATCCGACGTGTCTGGCTGACGAACTCATCCAAGGGTTTGGGACTTCCAATGTTCTCACCAAGTTTCGTAAAAATTGGATACTTCGTTCGAGAGTTATCGTGCGGATATATATATATATATATATATATATATATATATATATATATATATATATATATATATAAAGGCTATTGGCGGATAAGCATGAGTAGAAATGCCCCCGCACGAATTGTGTTGGTTTTTTTTCTGCTAACTGCTTTCGATATAAGATTACAATTTACTGAGTTTCAACCCTTAAAAACTCACTCTTTGGGGGTAAAAAATTATTTTTTGAAAATCACAAAAAATTTATAACTTTTTAGTGGCTTGACGGATTTGGCTGGAATTTTTATGTTTTAGATACCTCTATAGTGTACCTCAGAAAAAATTATCAACTTCAAAAAAAAATTATAACCCCCCCCCCCCCAAAAAAAAAAAAATTGTTTAATTTTTCAATATTTTTTTTCATCAACTTGTAGCTATGGTACAATCACCAAAATTTTTTTCACCAAAGTGTTTGGCTGATTGCGGAATTTGAAGATTTGAGTCGACCATTTTTTTTTTCAAAAACTAAGCAATCACAAATGTTTTTATGAACATATTCAAAATGTGTAAACGATTTCCAATCGATTGAGTACCCGGAAGCCTATGCCTATCACCAAGAAATATTCTCGGACATTCAATTTTTTTTTTAACTATGACGCACCCGGAGAAAAAATCTGAAAAAATTATATGTTATATCGGTCATAGTAGGAAGCCTGCAAAAAAATTTTGGTGATTGTACTATAGCTACAAGGTGATGAAAAAAAATATTGAAAAATTAAACAATTTTTTTTTTTTTTTTTTTGGGGGGGGGGGTTATAATTTTTTTTTGAAGCTGATAATTTTTTCTGAGGTACACTATAGAGGTATCTAAAACATATAAAAATTCCAGCCAAATCCGTCAAGCCACTAAAAAGTTATAAATTTTTTGTGATTTTCATAAAATAATTTTTTACCCCCAAAGGGTGAGTTTTTAAGGGTTGAAACTCAGTAAATTGTAATCTTATATCGAAAGCAGTTAACAGAAAAAAACCAACACAATTCGTGCGGGGGCATTTCTACCCATGGTTATCCGCCAATAGCCTTTCAGTGAATATTATTTTCGGTTCCTAGGGACCTCAAAACAAATTTCTGCCATGGTCCCGGGTTTAAGTCGCGTCATGACAGTGGCTGTAATAGCTGAATTCCATTCTTGGACGACTTTCAAGTTTTCAAAAATTTTTGAATAAGTGGAAATTTTGGCAAAAAACTTTAGTGACTATTATTTTCGGTTTCTAGGGACCTCAAAACAAATTTCTGTCATAGTCCCGGGCTCAGGTCATGCCCCCCGCGTCATGACAGTGGCTGTAATAGCTGAATTCCATTCTGGAATTTCGCTAAAAGCTGAGGTGATTAGAGCACAAGTTAAGATTTGGTTAGTTCGGCTGTTATCGAATATACGATAAGCGCCGAGCCTGGTGCCTACGATGGAAAAGAACTATACGGTATTATAAGCCACTAATACAGCTGCACATATACATATACATATGTAGATTCAGTATAGCCATGACATCGACTGTTATCGAATATACGATATGCGCCGATCCTGGTGCCTACCATGCCAAAGGACTACCAGTATTATAAACCACTAATACAACTGCACAGATACATAATATACATATGCAGATTCAGTACACACGGATATGCTCAGATGATGATCGCATAGCTGAGTAGGTACATATGCGTATGTACGTCCTATACACAGCTACATAGACTGGCTACAGGGTCTATTGTTGATCGTGTCTATATGTAACACGTACTGTGGACCATATTTATGCATTTTAGGTATATCATAATTAGGTATGTATAATTGGTATAATATATGCATTCTAATGTGCAATATATATGCAATAATGTAAGGTAAATCTTATGGAAATTGTATATTTAAATTATTTTGTAAACAATGTTATTTTCGTTATAAATTTATTTCAGTTTTTAAGAAACAGCTAGGGTAAGCGGCGCCTACCCCGCGTACCTGGAATAACCGCCACTGGACGTACATAAGCAATGTCACCAGCTCTTGTTAAGGGCAGGGTAAGTTATTAAAATAATTTTTTTTGCATTTTTTTTACTTTTTTAGCTGAATGCATAATATCTCAAGAATATTGTCTCAAAATTTTAAGTTGATTGGAGTAAAATTAACGAAGTTATAAGTACTTTTGTTGTTACCTGGTAGATGTTTCGTTCTCTATATATCTCTCTCTCTGTCAGTCATATTATAGAAATTTCAATGGAAGTACTAACGTGTTTATACCTGTACTGTATATTTTGTAAGTGTAGGGTACAAAATTTAGTTTAGCAATAAGTATTCTATATCAGTTTTATACCAGAATTTTTAAGGGTTCAAAACTTTAAAGCGTTTTCCCCACAGCTCACGTTTTCAAAGTCGGTGACCCTCATAAATTCAAAACTACAGCACCGATCCATTTGAAATTTTGAACACTATTTCTGTACATAATTTACGAGGTAAAGCTGGAGAGTTTATTTCAAATTTGTTAATAGTTTTTATTTTCCAATAACAAATTAGCCAATTTTTTTGGCAAAAATCGTGTTTTTTCCGTTCTAAGTGGTCCAAAAAAGTGAAAAATTGAAATTTCGAAAAACCCTCCCAGCGTTACCTGAGGAAAACTATTATCTAACGAATGAACTTTAATTTTTTTATTTCGGATGATCTAGCACCAAGTTATGAGGGGCACCGCAATTCTACTTTTTTCCAAGACACGTCGAATAATTGCTGCCATTACTGTATTTTTTAATATTTCTTCGTAAAAATTTTATACAATATTCTTCGAATGTTATACTTCAATGTACCACTGGTTTTAATAAAGAGATTTTAACTGTGTCGTCACAAAAAAAAAATAACAAAAACATGCCTTTTTTTGTACGAATTAACCTTACCCTCTCCTTAAAGGACTGCGACTGTTTTCTAATCAACAACAACCATTACTTACAATAAATAAATTATTTGATAATTCGGGAATAAATAAGTCTGAAATTTATTCAATATAATATAAAAATATAATTTTTCATATGACAAAGTTACCAACCCGATTTTATAGTTCCTGAAATACCAGTTGAAATTTGCAAACATGTTGGAAATACAAATTAACCACATGAACTGAAAAAAATATTAATAATATGAAGAAATCGGCGCTGCCAATGTCACAAAAAAAAAAAAAAATGGTACAGACATTTTATAGTCATTTTTCGGTGCCAGTCTGTTATCGTTTCGATATTGCTCTGATAGAATATTATCTGAGTGGTACTGGTATTGGAGCGGGACTGGATCGCGACTGATACTGTACTTGGATCGGAACGATAATATGGATACACTCATTGTTTATTATATAAGAATATTTCATCGAACTGAGAGCGTATCACCCCACTCGACCTAGCCCCCCCTCCCCATCTTCTAGAATTGAAAAAACAAATAGCGTATAATTACGAACTATTTATGAGCTTTCATATTTCGGGAATTAAAAATTTTGAGAACGACACACTGACCAAGAATTTAATATTTTTAGCTGAACTCGACTCAGCCCCCCCCCCATCGCTTAAAAATAAAAATTCCAAACCAATTTTTCCAGTAGAATTAGGAGCTATTTATGAGCTTTTGGACAAGTATAATTTTGATTTTTGAGCTCAGCCCCGTAGTCTCCAGACTACCCTAAATTGATAAAATTTGAGAATGAACCAGATACTAGAAAAATAAAAAATAGATTATGTTTTAAAAATGAAAAGGAGATTGTGTTTAAGAATAAAGCTCTAGATTCGCGCATTCTAATTATTCAGTCCCAACTCCTTATAAAAACCACGCTGTATCTCTTTGACATAAAAGAAAGCTATAATTAAAGTGAAAAAAAAACTGTATTTTGCAATTAAATATTGTATACGATTTATCAGCTCATAAAATACGTGAATTTCGATTATTCTGTTGCAACTCCTTTACAAAGAAATCATTTTGGACATAAGAGAGAACTATACTTTGACTTAGGACTTTGCAGTTTATTCTTTTATTTAGTTCTTTATTCTATAATGTCTATTACCTACTTATAATTTATTTAAATATTTTACATGTGAAATTTAGATTAACTGTTTAAATTTTTTATATAATTAATCACCCCTCTTCACCTGGCCGCTCTCATCTTTTAGGATTAAAAAAACACATAATACCTAGTCCAAAATTATAAGCTATTTAGTACATTTCATATTCTACGAATTAAAAATTTTGAGCTCGACCCACTAAGCAAGAATTTAATAGGTATATTCAGTAGTGGCTACTTTCTAATACTTCAAATTATGTTTTTTTGGAAAATTGTTGGAACACCTTGTTTTTTATGAGTGGGGTTAATGGATACCGTATTGAGAGCGGCACGGTGTGGTAGCTGCCTTCAATAAGCAAAGTCAGCTGAATTTTAGTTATGTTTTTTTACTACATATCAATTTATTATTGTTCTTGACACTTTTAAATATATTTTGTTTATGCCATTGTTTTAATTTATTTTACAAAAAAAGACGCCCCAAAGAAACGTTGATAGAAGATTCACTTAAGGCTAGTTACACTACTTCTGTATCTCTTTATTAATTAATTAAAGTTCGAAGATGGTGAGCTGAGCTTGCAATTATTTGTGTTGCTATTTACGACAATATTCAAGAGACTACTCACTCCATTTTGCTGAATAAATCTTTCAAAAAAGACATGGATTTGAAAGTACGTCAGGCGAGATCTAAGTATACAGTTAACAATAACATAAGAGTTGAAAAGAATTTAAAGTTGATTCTGTTTTATCACGTTTGTATTTCTTTATGTAAGCGCACATAGGTAGGGGTTCTTTAATAACGAAAAAAATGTAAAATAAAACATGCACATGCAAGACAGGGTACATGCAGTGTGTGGATATCTTTCAAAAAGATAGAAGTATGTGTAATACCTACTCGATCGAGTATTCCACCGCAAGTATGGAGGGACAGTTTAAACGAGTGAATTTGCAAGGACATTTACAAGGCGCCACTAGTCTGTAGTATGTACCTATCTCTCGAAATGCACGTATAATATAAATAATGTATGTGGAACTAAACAGTAGCCTTTCTTTTTTACAATGTTTATAAAATATATGAAATATATGAGTATTTATTTTAAGTTCAATAAATTTGTAATTGTAAAATTATAGAAAACCACTTGAAAATTTGTTGTTTATGTTCTGAGATGCAGCTTATTTGATAACGTATGAAGTTTGACCAATTTTCTGGGTATACTTGTTTTAGCTCTGTTACTAATATAGGGTAAAGGTACTAGTAGTTGACACTATTAGAAAAAATTTTTAAATATTTTTAACTTTGGGAAAGGAAATTCTATTAAATGAGCTTTAAAATCATGTTTTCTGTTTACTCTTGGATGTAAAGAAAGTGAATTGGTACAAAATAGAAAGAAAATAATGAAATTCTCCTTTGGCAAAATTTAAAAGAAAATTCCTAAAATAGAGTCAGTAGTTAACACTTTTAATTTTACAATTTTTAGTAGTTGACATTAAAAATTTTCAGTAGTTGACAACAAACAATATTTTAAACAGTCTAAGTAGGCGGTCTTAAATTCCCTAGAGAAAGTCATGAAAGTCCACCAAA
The DNA here is from genome assembly GCA_035578155.1 of Brachynemurus nebulosus. Taxonomy (NCBI): domain Eukaryota; kingdom Metazoa; phylum Arthropoda; class Insecta; order Neuroptera; family Myrmeleontidae; genus Brachynemurus; species Brachynemurus nebulosus. The sequence goes on along the minus strand of JAPWDM010000001.1, from coordinate 41,530,750 downwards.
AACATAAATGTGAAAAATGGACGAGTTCTGTTTCATCATATTGACCGGAAAAAGAGTTGAAATCAAAATAAACTGTTTAGTTTCAAACACATTTTTCTTGCAAAACCGGTATAAAATAAAATGATTTTAAAAGTACACATTTTTTAATGCAATTAACAGATATTTTACATTAGAACTTGAGAAGCTTTTAAAACCAAATAAACCGTGACCAGTAAAAAAAACTGGCTAAGTTTAAATGTAAAATTTCTCTTTACTACTTTTAAAAAGTTTGATTTGAGTTACACCTGTCTCCATAAAATCCAAAAGATGTTTTGCAGTTACCGTAATCGGAATTTCTCATAATCTTAATAGTCGTAAGTTATACATTGCATTCTAGTGGTTGACACTAAATGAGTTAGTAGATGACAGGAGGGTAGGGGGTGTCAAATACTAGATTCCGACGTTGAAACTATATTTTAAAATAACTATCCCGACGTTGAAAATATATTATGACGAAACGTCAAACTGATACATCAATTATTGTAATAAAGTACATGAACAAACGTAGGGTTGACCGGGGTAATTGTGAATTGGGGTAATTGTGAACGGCACCTATAATTTCTAAAATAACATGAACATAGTTAAAAATCAACTCTTAATATGTTTTTCTGTCTTTTTTTAATAAGCTATTAAAATTGATGACAATTCTCCAAGCACTAGTATCTTTTTTATTTTGAAAAAACCTTTGCAAAATTTTGTATATCTCACTTCGACCAATCCTCAAAAAAAATTTTTTTTAATACATTTTTTTTTTAAAAAAAGGTAAGAAATGGTTAAAAGTACTTCTAACGAAGTGGTCTAGTCCCTGAGAGGGCTCCTTATTAATTGCTAAAGAAATTGGACAATTATTACCAATTCACAATTACCCCATGATTTTAAAATTATGGAGTAATTGTGAATTACAATAAGGGGTAATTGTGAACGTCATTGACAAATTCCGCCACTTGGTCAAAAATTTAAATAGTGTTCTTTTAAGAGTTGAAAATGTGGATGAAGATGATGGTGACGTTATTGTACAAGTTTTCGTTGTACAAACAATACAAAAACCTCAAAAACAGAATTTGTGTGCAAAGAGGACGATATGTTTTGTGCATCAATCTACGAAATCATTGCTGTGCTCCCTTACCCAATTACAACTTACAAAAACAGAAAAATTACTTGTTTTCAATGCCTCTGTGGGTGTCCAAGAGCAGTAGGATTAACACAAAACCACTTTTTTTTCATTTAAAGTATTAGGCCTAATAGATTGTTGTTTTTTATTCATGTAAGCTAAATGTGTTTCCTTGAAAAAGTATCATTTTCCTTGTTTTTGTGTGAAGATCATGTAATTTTTTAGCGAATTTTCAGAATGAAAATTCAGCTATTACAGCAGCTCTTATGGTAAGACCTAAGCCCGGGACTATGGCAGAAATTTGTTTTGGAGCCTCTAGAACTCGAAAATCTACTTCACTAAAATTTATATATATATATATATAGATATATATATATATATATATATATATATATATATATATATATATATATATATATATATATATATATATATATATATATGTATTTATGTGTGTACGCGATAGCTGTCGAACGAAGCATTTAATTGTTACGAAATTTGGTAAAATCGTTAATTGTTCCAAACGCTTGGATAAGTTCGTTAGCCAGACACATCCGATGCCACAGACCGGATATTTTGGGCTTTAAAGTCTTTTTTTTGTGTTTTTGATCAGAATTTAAAACTTTTTCAAAAATTTTATTACATTATCAAAAATATCGTAAGAAGTTATATCAGAGAGCTTTTTATACTTTTCTTCTATATAACGTCGTTCTTAAGAAAAATCAAAAATAATCTCTTTTTAAAAGTCTCTTTTTATTTGTTATTTCACTCTACCTCGTTTGATTTTTCTATTTAATATATATTGTGTTTATAAATCTGTCTAAGGGTGTTTCGTCACTAGTTATTCCTATTACCTAAATATATGTCAGATTTCTTTAATTAAATATTATGAATAATGTCTTAATAAATTTATAAAGTTATATTATAAATGTTAATCAATTAAACTGTACTATTTATTCGATTAAATAAACTTTTGACATATTTTTTTGTGGTGTTGAATGGCCCTTAGCTATTTGTAAACGAAGTACAAATTTTGATAATGTTAGTTTTTTGTTTTGTTTTTTTATAACAATCTGTCAAATGGAATCATTTTTAAATATATGCATATAATATGCATGCATGTATATAACCTAATTATAAATATTTTTGTTTTAACACATTATATTTATTATTTTCTTATTTAATTTTAAATAAGATGAACTAAATTAGAAAAAACTGATTGATGGTAACGAAATTTTATAAAAAAAAAATATATATTTGACAATATTTTCATGACATATAATTGGTATACTTTGGAATTAAAAACAAAGTGAATGGGTACAACATAGTGTTTTTAACAGAAAATAAAGTTTTTGGAGCAACTAAACAGTGCCGGAACAACTAAATTAGCCATGTAGCAGGAGCCAGCAGTTACGAGCCTCGCGCTTGTGTCCAAAAAAAACAACACAAATTCATACAACATGAGTTATTTAACAAAAAAAAAAAAAAAAAAAAAAAAAAAAAATAGAAAAGAAACGAGTTTTGGCTCAACTTACATTTGAATGTTAAATCAAATCTACATAAGTGACATTTTTGACAGAATTGACTTTTTGCTAAAATAGTAAAGTATGAAAATATATGCAAACGGATTGTTTGGTGTAAAAAGCACACAAAAAGAACTTGTAAAAACACCAATAAAATTATGTATCATTTAATTAAAAATAAATTTTAATCTTTCTTAAAATATTTTACATTGTTACACATATAATTTAATTTCCATTAATAATTGTTAATGAATTTTAACCTCTTTACACACGACAGTTAGCTATTCAAACATTTTTACATTTGTGATTAAGTGTTAATTCGTTGTTGAAAACATTCATCACAAAAGATTGGAAATTTCTTTACTGTCAATGAGTTTAGTTGTCTACAATTTAATTGAAATACTCATAAAACGATCTAAAAAATAAAAAAATACATTAATTAATTATTAAATTTTTTGAAATATTTAACATCTTACCTGAATGGGGTTATAAGTTCCAAAATATGTTACAACCATGTTACAACCTTTCAAAATGTTGAACAATAATCCTATTTCAAATTTTAAATTTGTAATTCAATATCGACTAGATAAAATGTTTACAAATGAAAATGATTTCTACACACTAACTAAAAAAGTAATAGCCCATTTTCTGAACAAAGGAATAGACATTAAAGTATCCATTAGAGATTAAATATTAATTGTGTAGACAACCTAGCAGAGGGCAACAAGTTACAAACAACAAAGCAAATTCCTCAAAGCGGCAAATTTAAATAATAAATAAATAATTATAATTTTTTGTTTAGTCTATTTAAGAAAATAATTAGTCAATTAAATAAGTGTTAATTTATAATTTATTGAAGTAATAATTTTGATTACTAAAATCTAAATCTTTTTAACAATGATTTATTATTAAATAATCAATATATAGATATATAATACAATTAGAAAAAATGTTATAAAATTTTGTGAAAAGCACACAGCCAAGGTTACTTAACGGATTTCGATTAGTGAAGTGTCTATGAATAGAGCATCATATCAGGGGTGGCACAAGAGAGCCTGAATTTTCAAATTTAGTTTCATTATTAGTTGTTATCGTTAGTTACGGAGCCACAAATTTTAATTTTTTTCCAAAGCAATTACACGTAAAGTAAAATAAATTGTTTATTCATTTCTCTTATAGAAATGGATAAACGGATCTCAGGTAACTGTACTATTATTATTTAAATTAAAATAAGATGATTTTGTTAGTATAAGTGAGGGCAAAATTATCACCCAGGACCTTGGGACCCCAAAAAACTTCTTCATACTAAACAGCTGGGCGGATCTCAAGATGATGTTGCGAAAATTAGATATGCTACTGAAATATGAATATTACTTGCTTTTATAGTATTAATTATTTAAGTAAAATTTCAGAATAGCGAATTAAAAAGTGAAGTAAGGTTAAGATTGTTCTCCAGAACCTTCTAATAGGGATCATATTAAATAGCTGAATGGTGCGGACAATTAAATCGATCCCCAAGTTACCCTTCAAACACTATTGGAATTCCATAAAAAGATGAAAGTAGCATTAAAATTGTTATTCTCCAAGAAGGGTCTAAAACTGAAGAATATCTAAAACTATTATTACGGATATCAGAGCAAAGGTCTCAAACTAAAGCTACAAAATACAAAAATGTATTCCATTGCACGAAATTATATAAATCAAAATTAAAATAAAAATAAAACAAAACAGACACCTGAGTGAAGCTGCAGGACGGAAAGCAGAAAAAAATTATAAATTTTTCTGTTACTTAAGTAAAAATTCATTTAACTATTAAATTATTATTTTAAGCGACTTTCCATTTTGGAACTTAATTTATGACGGAGAATGTCAGGGAAAGACCCGCGTTCGGGACTATACGGCAGAAATTTGTTTAAAAACATATATATATATATATATATATATATATATATATATATATATATATATATATATATATACAGGGTGCCAAACAAATAACTCTCGTCCTTTTGTGGAGGGCGACTCCTAGCAAACTGTAGACATTAAAACCGCAGGAATTTTTTCGAAATTAACAGTCGCGTCACCCCTCAAACGGATAAGAGTCATTTCCTTTACACCCTGTATATAATATATGCACACATACATATATATATATATATATATATATATATATATATATATATATATATATATGTAGGTGTGTATATATATTATATACAGGGTGCAAAGAGTCACCCCACAAAAGGACGAGAGTTATTTGTTTATATATATATATATATATATATATATATATATATATATATATATATATATATATATATATATATATATATATATATATATATATATATATATATATATATATATATATATATATATATATATATTTGTGTGTGTCTGCGCGATAACTCTCGAATGAAGCATTCAATCTTTACGAAATTTTGTTAGAAGTTCAAAAGTCTCAAAAGCTGGGACGAGTTCGTTAGCTGATATGTCCGATTTTTAGAAGCCATTTTTCACCATTTTTAGTGATTTTTTGGTTAAACTTATTTAAATGCATATGTGCTATACATTATGTGATCCGCCAGGGTCCTGGGGACTCAAAAGTAAAAAATTAACTACTCAACCGATTTCGAAAATCTTATCACTGTTATAGAGTTAAACTATTTTAGATGGATACAAGTTGTTATATGAGACCCGTCAGTGTCCTATCTTTGAAAATTCGCTATGTTATGCAGGTGCTGCGACAGGGGTATTTATTTTTATATGATAAAATGACAAAATATCATCAATATATCCTTTTAGCTTGTAATAAATTTGTTCCTACAATTTTTGTTATTCTATTTAACCTTGATTTTTTATACAAATTTGAGGTATGGGTAACTTGCATTAAACAAAGGGCAATTATGAATGCTAAAGTATGATGTAAAATTTTCAAAGTGGGGTAAATGTAAAGAATTTGAGTTAGGCTTTATTCTGATGTACTTCACTTCTCTTGTAATGCATTCTAAATAATTTTTCTGACGGCATTCACTTTTACCCCAAAATTCATAAGATTTGCAAAACCATGCCGGGGAAATGTGAATGGCTTATAAAATTTCTAGTTCTCATACGAATTTGCTCAAAATTTGTGTGGTGCATCCTGAATAGTATAGAATTACAAATAAATCAACCATAATGTGATATATAAAATAAAAAGTACCTACTTAAAACAACGCTTTTATCTCAATTCATGAAAACTCATTGACAATTACCCCGGTCAACCCTAAGTCGCTTTCTGTCTACATTCAGCACCTTTTTTGCAGTTTTATATGGAATAGTTTCTCGAAGTTAAAATCAAAATTTTTAACAATTTGGGTCAGTGCGGTACATGTTATTATTTACTTATTGAATTTTCACTGTTTAAATCAGAAATTGTTTTAAAAAACAATTGTTAGTTTTATAAAGATTAGAAACCGTTAGAGTGGCCAAGTTCATCCATTAATTTCGGTATTAAAAACACACATCGATTTAATTTTCATCGTAGATACTTACCTAGACAATTTTGTAGGTTGTATCTTCATATACGCAACTCCGATTAGACTTACAAGGAAAGGTATCCAACTATCCAATTTTTGAAACTTTGGTGGATTGTAGATCTTACTCAAAGTAATCACGAGCCATATTTCGTTCGTGCCCATAAGCGGTTTAAGGAGGTGAAATTCACCCCTGAAAAATTGAGTTTTTTTCAATTTTCTTAAATATCTTGGAAATGGTAAGAGCTTTGGTAGGGAAACTATATATATTTGTAAATAGCACTTTAAGATCTTTATTATGATACCAAAATTAAAGTAATAAAATAATTGGGGTTTCATTCTCCCACCCCCAAGCCCTAATTTTAGCGGGTGTATTTTGGTAAAAGAGGAAGTTGTTATGAGTGAATAAAAGAATTTTTAATTAATATATATTACATTACACCAGTTTGTTTCTTTTTGTATAAATGCACCCTTTGCTAATATTAACTTGGGAAAATTTTTAAGTTTTTGATTTAATAATGAGCAAAAGTATGGTCAGAAAATTCTATATTTTAGTAATGAATTGTTACACACTTACGAAATACTTTAAAGTACATAGTTTGGAAAGAAAGAATACACTGCAACCCCCCCCCCCCCCTCCCTTGGTTTACTGATATCTGTACAAATCTTATTTATTTATTTACTTATTTATTTATTTTTGATTGTCTATACAATTTTCAATATTTTAACCTCTGGATGTCTATGGATTTCGACTCTAGAGACAACTCATGCTCATCAGAGTATTTTCAGACAATGTAATTCTAAATGAGTATGATATTGATTTGCATCGCCGTAACAATATTCTCTAGCTCGCAATAAGTTTTCGTCGCCTCGCTTTCAAAATTTGTTCAAATATGAATGGTATAAAAATGGATATATTGACCAACGACCAGAAAGATTTGAAAATCCTGTAACATATTGCTTTCTGAAAGAGGAAGAAGCACCAAAGTGTAGTGTATGTGGTAACCCTGCTTTTATAAAATGTGCTTGATGTGGACAGTGGCGTTGCTTATTAACGAAAACTTATTGCGAGCTAGAGAATATTGTTACGGCGATGCAAATCAATATCATACTCATTTCAATTACATTATCTGAAAATACTCTGATGAGTTGTTCCCAGAGTCGAAATTCATAGACATTCAGAGGTTAAAATATTGAAAATTGTATCGATAAATCAAAAAATAAGTAAATAAGTAAATAAATAAATAAATGAATAAAATTTGTATTGATATCAGTAAAGCATGGGGGGGGGGGATGCAGTGTATTTTTTCTTTCTAAACTATGTATTTTAAAGTATATCGTAAGTTTGTAACAATTCATTACTAAAATACGAGATTTTTTTACCATATTTTTGCTCATTATTGAATCAAAAAGTTAAAATTTTTTCCCAGTTAATATTAGCAAAGAGTCTATTTATGCAAAAAGAAATAAACTGGTGTGATGTAAAATATTTTAATTAAAAATTCTTTTATTTACACATAACAGCCTCCTCTTTTATTAAAATATACCTGATAAAATTAGGGGTTGGGGGGTGGGGGGTGAAACCCCAATGATTTTATAACTTTAATTTTGGTATCATAATAAAGATCTTAAAGTGCCATTTACAAATATATATATATATATATATATATATATATATATATATATATATATATATATATATATATATATATATATATATATATATATATATATATAGTTTCCCTACCAAAGCTCTTACCATTTCCAAGATATTTAAGAAATTTGGAAAAAACTTTAATTTTCAGGGGTGAGTACCACCCCCTTAAACCCCTTATGGGCACGAACGAAATATGGCTTTGGATTAGTTTTAATAAGATATACAATCGACCGAAGTTTCAAAAATTTTTGAGAGATACAGTTGGATACCTTTCCTTGTTATTAAGATTTGGATCGGTGTAGGTTGAAGCTTACAATATTTCTATGAGTGGATTTGGAAAACAAAATTTAAGAGACACTGTTTTTTTTTTCAATTTTCATAAATTTTCTTTATTAGTTTATTAATATTTTTATTTTGTATTCATAATGCGGCCATAATGTTATCAAATAAATCAAAAAGGTCCTTTCTTCCCTTCAGAAAGTCCGTACCTATACTATATACGAAACCTTTTCAAAATCAACTATAATTTCTCAATAATTAAATTTTTGGTAATTGTCCCTTTCTTGTACTCAAACTATGAATTAAAAATAATGGTTTTAAAAAGTTTACGTTTGATATTATTTTATTTAGGTACCTGTTTTATTATTATATTTATATTTAATTATTGGTGTTATTAATTATATTGACATCAATTTAAACCTGCTATATTGGACTGTACGCTATATTAACACTATGCAAGTATGTAAGCTGAAAAAAAAAATCACTCAAATCTATTATACACAGTAGTTGCCGTTTATTTGTGGTTATGATTGTAGTTTGTAACTGTAGCTGAATGAATGAAACAACCTACGCGCCTTATAAATGAGAAATTATTGACTTTATTCAATTAACTGTTACGCAATTAATTATCAATAGGTTTTGTTTCTGTTACAGGCATAGGTAGCACACATAGCAAAACGGAGATTTAAATTCATTAAGTAAATTTTTAATTAAGTTAGTTTAATTAATGTTTTGCTTTGAGTTGTGCTGAAGAAATACTAAAATTCTATTTATTTTTATTGATATGTACTATAGCATTTGTAGCAAGAAGAAAATAAAAATTAAAAATTAAGTTTTATTATAATAAAAGAAATTTATTTATTTTGTAAATTAATATACTTATCTGTTGGAGTTGATGCTGTGAAGCGTCAGGTGATGATGATGAAGTAATATTTCTGCTAGGATTTAAATTGCTTGTTCGAAACAGTAAATAAATACCAGGTTTGAATGTTCCTTAAGGCTAGGGTCAACTTCTAGGGAAAAATTCTTTAGAAATTGTAGGTATATTACAATCTTTTCAGTAAATTATTTCAGTCAAAAAATTAAAGCTTAAAATAAAATTTATTTGAATCTTAATTATTTCGCTAAACAATAATCAGAATAAACTGTACATTAATATTTAATAAAGAAAAAAAGAAATATATTTAAAAGAATTGAACTGACTTCAAAAATAAACAATTTGCTTAAATTATTAAAAAGTTCAAAATAATAATAATTTTAGCAGTATCAATAGTTTTAATTAAGTAATACCTGAAAATAAGACCGCTGTCTTTACATCCAGTCTTTGGAGTTTTAATAAATAATAGTAACTATAAATAAACACTTATTTTCAAAAATATATTATTATTTTTTATAATTAGGATTATTTTTAGCAACGACGATGGAGGCGATCTAAGTAGACTAGGGCGGCACCAACTCTAAATAATTATGCCACTGTTTCTAAGTGAGAAAATATCTCAGTTCCTTACATTCTTGTTGATCCTGGTTTTGTTATATCATCCTAAAAACAAAAGTGAACACAATAATCCAACCCAAAAGAAGATTTAAAAAGTAGGTACCTGATTTACTGACAAGGAGATGCACCCAGAATGAAATTCGCAATTTTGATGAAACTTCGCTGGTGAGAAGTAAAAATAAGGACCCGTATTTTTTTTTATCGGCCAGCTTTGACATTTACGGGGTGAAACTAGCCCCTAAAGTTGGGGTTCAAATCGTATTTCTTAAGATTTCTCGGAAACTATAAATCATAGAGGAAAACTATAAACTGACGAAATGTTACTCTTTGAAAGATCAATTTATCTGTATAGGTTAAACTAGGATCAATTTTACGAGGGGGGCTGGAGGGGTTAAAATGCGGGTAAATTTTCTTGTACAGCCTGAGAGGCTCAATGTATCAAATTGTTGCCATCATAGATAAAAAGAGCACCAAAAATTAGGGGATACATGTTTTTGCGTTTTTTTCGAAATATGTGTGGTATCCAAGCCACACCACACATATTTCGAAAAAACGCAAAAACACATGTCATCTAATTTTCTTTCAAAGAGTAACATTTCGTCAATTTAAGGTTTTCCTCTGTCTCTTATCGTTTTTGAAATATCTTAAGGAATACGATTTGAATCGTCAACTTTAGGGGCTGGTTTCACCCCATAAACGTGGAAGATGGCTGATAAAAAAAATACGGGGCCCTTATTTTTGCCTATTCTACACACCAGCGAAGTTTCATCAAAATCGCGAATTTTACTCTGGGTGCATTTCCTTGTGAGATCATGATTTCTTCCCCGGTTCCCATTGAGTCCCTATTCCACACCCATATACAAGAGATTTGAACCTTACTATTTTTACTATCCTTAATAATAGATTGCAAACGATGTAGCAATAATAGAAACTGTAAGATCCAGAGGCTTTTTTAAAATTTAAGTTTATACAATTGCTTCATTCTTTTCAGGAATATCTTCCCACAGACATATCACTTGACCCGGAAAGTTTAACGATTTTATTAACCAGCTGATATCGTATATCTGTCTGTATGTATCCATATGTTTATGTCTCAATTAATAGGCGATAATTACTAATGCTGTAAATTAAACAAATATAGAAATACGTATATTGGTACTCGTATTGAACATTTTTATTGAATATTTGTTGCTGAAGGTGGTTGCTATACATAAAATGTGTCGATAAAATACATTTTATAATAATTTTAATGTTTTATGAGTGTGCTAATAGATATGGTCATTAAAATTAATAAACAGAAATATATATAGGAGTTCCGCGACTTAAGGCTACCATTTCGCCTACACATCGGTAAGACATGGTAATAAGCCTAGATGATTATTAACCCTTTCCTAGACAGTACAACTATAGTTGTAAATTTTGTAATTGTGTATTTCTTACCTGTTACAGCCATAAAATTTTAAAACAGGAAATATGAAACCACGACCTAAGCAACAACTGTACATACCGGCTGAGTTTTTTGAGAGTTACCATTTTTATTACGGCTAAACTATTGACTTACAATTACTCAAAAAATAGTCAGATAACAATTGCATATATGGCTGTGGATAATCATTATAACCAGTAGCTTTATAGCTCCTTTTATAACAAAAATAAGAAAATTATTTATTTTATTTTCTGGTTTATTTTTTCGATTTTTTTTGAATTTATTAAGGAAATATATACAAATGTAATGTTTGGAAAAATTTCTTAATATTTTTATTGTAATTTTCTCTGAGATCATTATGTCAATAATATTCTCACCAAATTACATAACAATCGGAGCATTAAATCTGACGTTATAGCTGTTTATAGCGCGCCACTTTGAGTAGCGCCCACGGCTACTACTGCATCATATAATATGAGCAGTACGTCGACTTTCGCCGCTTTATTGTATTGTTTGAATTTTATGGCATTGAAACTTAGGAGCAATTGTGTATAGACTTTCAAACGTTCAGCATCGAATATGAGAAAAATTTATCAAATTTTTTATTCAGGGATTAAACAATAAAATATGCTAATGATATTTTTTTGAAATTCTGATTTCAGATGAACCGTTCTCGAGTTATCGCGTCCACCGCAAAAAATTTAACAAGTATTCCAAAACATCTACAAATCGATGTTAACTGTTTTTAAATAAATATTTATTATGTTACCGAAAAAAAGTTGACGGAATGTCGTTATTTCGCCCGCTACAACTGTAGGTAGATAATAGAGATGTGCTCGTGAGTACATTTTTACTCACGATCACGCACAGTCACGAATTAGCTTTTGTACTCACGCCCGATCACGAACGAGAAAATTTATTTCTTTTCACACTCACGCACGATCACGAACAAAAAAAAAATTATGCTTTCACACTCACGCACGATCACGAACAAAAAAATTTTATGCTTTCACACTCACGCACGCTTACGAATTAAACATAAAAATCTTTGAAACTAATCGTTGGAATTTTGAATAAAAATCACTATCGCTTTAACAATCAGTTAAAATTATGTCCTTGGGATAAAATCAGAATACGGTTTTTAGGGCTAACATTATTACTGAGATTAATACTGATGCAAATTATATACTATTTAATTTTTTCTGGAAAGTGAGAAAATTTTCAAAATTTTTCATCTAATGATTTATTGTTTAATTTTTGTTCTTATTGTATTTGTATATAAACATGACATTTCGCACAACCAAACCAAATATGTAGTTTTTTAACAAAATTGTGACAAAATATTTTTTAGTACCTATAAATACATAGAAAATAATTTTTTTTTTTTAAATAATGATAATAATAAAACAACTTAAAATATTGAAAAAGATAATATTCCTTTAAGTAACCCCTCTTTATATTATGTCTTCATGACCATATTGTTCAAAACTGACCTTGTTATTCACAATTATACTCATTGACTGAGACCGTATATCCACACATCGTGAGAGATGCAGGCTAATTTTAAGAATTTCTTAAAAATTTAATACTACGGTAAAAGCGTCGCTCAAAACGATTGAACCGTGCATTTCGGGTAGGCAGCAATTTTTTTTCTGAAATTCATAGAAGGGCCTGTGGTGAATATAAAACTGAGTTTTCGGGACTGGGGGTGTTGCCGTTTAGCCGCCATCTTGGAAAAAAGGTCAAAATTAATTTTTCGATTATCTCTGTAACCGTGAGGCACACAAAAATTTTGTAAAGACCATTTTTATAGAAAATTTTATTTTCTACAATTTTTATTTGAAACATTTTGTCAGAAAATCGATATTAAAAAAGTTATTCACAAAAAACTGTGGAAAATTAAGGAGTGGAAAACTTTAAGGCCATATAACTTTTCTATTTACAACCCGACAAGATTAATGCTTCTTATATTTTTCATGGGAAATTTCTTAACGAACAATTTGACGTACCTATTTTTATTATTAAACATACAGTTATCGAGTTTGCACGCTGTAAGGAAAGGTAAGTGAGGTATGTAAATAAATAAATCTTTTTTATAATCTTTTTTATTTGAATGATATATTTTTAAGCATTTAAATATTATTCATTATTATTATTATTATTATTACTACTATTATTATTATTATTATAAGATTATTGGTAAAAATGACACGTTTTTGGTCTGCCAGTCTCTGTTCAGTAACGCGACTTAGGTGAGGGTAGCTGCGCGCGAACTCTTGATGTAATTTTGTACGGTAACCAGTTTTGTCCGTTTCAAGTCTAGTAACTTTGAAGTATGTGCGTACGATGAATTCATTCAGTTCATCTGTCCATTGCATACGCACACGCTTCTTACCAGCTTTAGTGGTCCCCAAAGGATGCTCTGAGGAAACACTTAAAGTCGGCTGAGCCAAAGGTGCTGAGGGCTCCGTAAGTAGGGCAGTAGCGTTTTGGCTGAAGGTGTTGTTACAGCTGACAGGTGGCTGCCTAGAACCCAAACTGTCGTCACCGTGATCTGAGCTGTCACATTCAGTGGTGACCCTGATGCGCCCGGTCGCTCCACCGGCAGCGGCAGTTTTCCGAGGCCTTTTTCTTGATCGCACCATCCTAATGGGTTGTCCTTTTAGTCGCCTTTTACGACAAGCAGGACTTACTGTGGGCAAATTCTGCAAAGTGAAGCCCCCACCCACAGGGCGTTTATTATTATTATTATTATTATTATTATTATTATAGACTTTTACGCCAACCTGGCGCTCACTACTCAGTAGGACAGTACTGGGTAACATTCACCTATACCGGCATTATGCAAGGTATTAGGCTCTGTGGAAGGGTAATGTGCCAAACCAATCCGTAAAAGTACCGTAGTACATTCACGGACGGGTTTGTCACATCACTCCTTATATTGTTGTTGTTGTTGCTTGAAACGAGGTGTTATGCGTCTATTTTGGTGTACACTGGTTCGTACGACGAGACTTTTGTGGGAGCGTAGATGTTGGCTCAATGACAGACGGCTGTGAATGCCTAGTTCGTTTTCGTGTCCTCAGAGAATAGGGAGGATTAGGGACAGAGGGAAGGGAAAGGATTGTTTGTGTTTGTGTGTGTGTTCGTGTATGTGTGTGGATGTGTCGTTCTATTTTTCGTTTCTTGGTGTAAATGTGTTCTGGTTCATCAAATTGCTCATTAAGATCGGGTGTTCCTGGAATTGCGCGTTTAGATGGTACAGAGGTTGACGGACCTTGTGTGTTATTGAGTTGGGGAGGATTGTGCACCAGAGCGGTAACAGTGACAGTGCGGCAGTTGGTCGATCCTCCCTCTCCATCAGACGAATCTGGATCTGTATGTGTGTTAGGTGTTTGCGTTTCAGTGTTAGCGTATTGTGTGTTTATGTATGTGTGTTGTGTGTCTGTAAGATGAGTGTCAGTGTGTTGTTCACTCACTGTAGATGGCTCAGATGGAGTACAAGCAGATCTTGTGCTTTCACATATCGCAGTCGGATTCGTATTACTGAGGAACTTCCGTACTATACGACATGTGTTTATGATCACTGCCTTTTGCATAGTGACATATGTGTACTTTGGGAGACCCAAGAGGCTCAAGCTATTGTGTAGTGTGTGTGGAATGACCCCGGTGGCACTGAGTACTATTGGAACAATGTAGACATGTTCCATTCGCCATTGTTGTTTTATTTCGGCTGCGAGGTCAGTGTATTTCTCCAATTTAACTGCGTGTGTTTTTTGTAAGTTATGTGTATTCGGAACCGCAATGTCGATCAGATAGGTGGTCTTAGTTTGTTTCATTACGAAGGTGATATCTGGTCGATTATGATTTATGGTCTTATCTGTAATAATCGACCGATCCCAGTAAAGTCTACAGGAGTCATTCTCCGCTACTACTTTTGGTGTGAGCTTGTAGTAAGGGGTTTTATCGGTTATAAGGTGGTGCTTAACCGCTAGTTTCTGATATATAATTTTGCCAACCTGGTCATGACGGTGTTTATATTCGGACTGAGCGAGCTGAGTACAGGCAGCTGTGATGTGTTGGATCGTTTCGGGTTTGGAATGGCATCTCCGGCATAAGTCGGATGTTATTGACGAGTCACGAAGTATGTATTTTGAGTAATTCTTTGTATGAATTACTTGATCTTGTATAGCCAGCATGAATCCTTCAGTCTCCGGGAAAAGACTTCCTTGACTCAACCAGGCGTGCGACGCTGCTTTGTCGACGTTACTCTGGTTAAGGTCATGTGGATGTCTCCCATGTAGAGGCTTGCGCATCCATTGCTGGATTTTGTCCTCCTTCGTGACCAATGGGCAAAAACTATCTGGCATTTCTGTGTGTGAGAGGTTTAATGGTGTGTATGCCTTGTCGGCTTGGTATATTGCATTGTGAAAGTGTGATGTGTGTGTTTTGGTGTAAAAGTATTCTCGCAAGTTATGAACCTGTTTATTATGCGTGTTCCTTATGTCTATAAGACCCCGACCCCCTTCGGCTCTTGGCAGCGTCAATCGTTCTATCGCTGCTTTGGGATGATGAATTCGGTATTTGGTCATAAGGACGCGGGTCTTGATCTCGATGTTTGTCAAGTCCGTAGGCGTCCATTTGATTACCCCAAATGAGTACGTTAGCACCGGAACTGCGTAGGTGTTAATTGCTTTGATGGTTTTTTTTCCATCAAGGTGGGTGTTCAGTAATCTCCGTACACGCGTTAGGTATTGCTGCATCAGGTGTTGTTTTACAGCGCTGTGATCTATACGTTCGTCCTGACTCTCCCTCGTCCATGGGCTGCATAACAGACTCTGGTTCGAGTTCGAATGCGACCGCATCTCGTTTTCCTCCAGAACGACATTGTGTTCGACATTTATCGATTCCGAACTCCATACAGAGGTCTCGCGAAACCTCGTTGGAAAGTCCCAGCAGCTGCTGTAATTGATGTTTAGTAGCTGCATAGATCTTAATATCATCCATATACATCAGATGTGAGATGGTATGGCGCGAATTCGTTTGCGTACCTACATTGTAACCGTATTTGGTTTCATTTAACAGGCGAGAAAGTGGATTCATTGCGAGACAAAACCATAATGGACTCAATGAGTCGCCTTGGAATATGCCGCGTCTTACTTGAATAAGGTCGCTTGCTGTTTTTTCATTACCAATACTCAAATGTAAGGTCGTTCGCCAATCGGACATGATCGTTCCAAGAAAGTTCACGATACTTGGGTGTATTTTGTACAGCTCCAATACTCTCCGTAACCAGGAGTGCGGGACCGAATCAAATGCCTTTTTGTAATCAATAAACGCTGTGTACAGGTTACGTTGTCTCCCTTTCGCTTGTTCCAGTACTACGGAGTCAATCAGAAGCTGCTCTTTGCAGCCTTGTGACCTCTTTCGACATCCCTTTTGTTCTTCTGTCAGTATGGTGTTAATCTGACAATGCTCATTGATTTTTTCTGCCAGACAGGACGTCAAAATCTTATACACTGTAGGCAAGCAGGTGATAGGCCTATAATTCACAGGATTTTTTGTATCACTGTTTTTAGATTTCATGTATGTGATACCCTGCGTTAGGAACTTCGGTGTCAGGTTTGGTGTTCTTATAAATAATGTGAATTGTTCAGCGAGGTACTTGTGTGTTGATGTAAAGTGTTTGAGCCAGTAGTTTTGTATGTTATCGATGCCAGGTGCCTTCCAGTTATGCGATCTCTGTAAAGCTCTGGAGACGTCCTCTGTAGTAATGTCCGTATAGGGCATCTCCGGAAGATGTTCATTATTCCTGCACTCTGTATCGATCCAGCTGGCTTTATCATTATGGTCAATGGTGTTGGACCATATATTCGCCCAGAAACTATGGAGTGCGCTCTTCTCCGGTAGACCATTACTGTCAGTTACCGTGTTCGTTAGAGACTGATAAAACCGTCTCTCGTTTCTGCTGAACGCTTGGTTTTGTCGTCTGCGTTCAGTACTGGTCTTATATCTTCGTAAGCGCTTCGCTAGTGCTGTTAATTTTTGGTGAAGCGTATCTCTGATCTCTGTGAGTGTTTTATTGGGTTCCTCGTATTGTGTGTGTACTGTGTGTTTGTGTAATATGTCGTGTATATATTTGTTGAGCCGTTTGGACCTCGTACCCTGTTGGTATTGGGTGATCCTGCCGAGGTTGCATCGGATGGTGCTGATGCGTTTATTCAATCGTGTTTCCCAGGCAGGGGTTTTGTGTTCCTTCGAGTTGTGCGCTACAGGTGGTGTTACATCGGACCCGTTACAACGTATTGCTGCAACGGCTCCACAGTAGATAGCTGTGTGTAACTCGATAAAATTGTCACAAGTTTGCAAGTGTTGAGGCAGTATTATGTTATTTAATATCTCAACGATCTCAGCCAATCTACGTGAGGTGTGTTGTTTAGGCAACAAGTACCTATGTGTGGGGTCCGTCCCTTCAAATTCAGTAAGCGCTGTGTTAAATTCCAGTTCGATCTTTTGCAGTAGGGTGTCATTTACTGCTGTCTCATGGTGGTCAGGCTCATTCTCGACAAGTTGTTGAGTGTCGTTTTGTGTGGGGCTCTCCATTTCTGGTGGGCCGTCGTCCTGACTTTCTTCATTTTGAGCAAATTGATGTGCGACTTGTGTTTTAATGGTGTTTATGAGGGAGGAAGGGATGAGGTTATTGGTAAAAATGACACGTTTTTGGTCTGCCAGTCTCTGTTCAGTAACGCGACTTAGGTGAGGGTAGCTGTGCGCGAACTCTTGATGTAATTTTGTACGGTAACCAGTTTTGTCCGTTTCAAGTCTAGTAACTTTGAAGTATGTGCGTACGATGAATTCATTCAGTTCATCTGTCCATTGCATACGCACACGCTTCTTACCAGCTTTAGTGGTCCCCAAAGGATGCTCCGAGGAAACACTTAAAGTCGGCTGAGCCAAAGGTGTTGGTGGCTCTGTAAGTAGGGCAGTAGTATTTTGGCTGAAGGTGTTGTTACAGCTGACAGGTGGCTGCCTAGAACCCAGCCTGTCGTCACCGCGATCTAAACTGTCACATTCAGTGGTGACCCTGATGCGCCCGGTCGCTCCACCGGCAGCGGCATTTTTCCGAGGCTTATTTTTTCTGTTCTCCATCCTAATGGGTTGTCCTTTTAGTCGCCTTTTACGACAAGCAGGACTTACTGTGGGCAAATTCTGCAAAGTGAAGCCCCCACCCACAGGGCGTTTATTATTATTATTATTATTATTATTATTAGTATTATTATTATTATTAGTTCAGTTGGGTACATTGTGTCTGGTAGTGGATTAGAAGAGTTGCTAAAACTAATTTATGCTGATAATTGTGTTAATAATATTATGTCTGGCCACGCATACGCAAGAGTAGTACGGGGTCACATTTTGGTGCACTTGTCTTTGGCAAAAAAAATTATGGAATTTATTGATTTCACTGATGAAGAACGAGATTTAATGGACAGTATTGTAAGTAATAAAACACAGATTTTACAAGCAGCTGAAATCACGGCATTTAAGGAAATAGCTACTAAATTCGAAGATGCTGTTACAATGTTTCGACCTTCGGAGGTCGAAAAAGCAACACTGTGCAGATAATTTGCAGTAGCAATAGTATTCCGACAATCCCACAAGAAAAATTTCTTTCAAATGAAAATAACAAGAAAAATTTAATTACTCTTCTAAAGAAAGAACTACTGGAATGGGACTATAATATCGAGCAAGCAGAAGCAGACGCGGATTCACTAATTGTAAATTCTGCTCTGGAGAAGTGTGATTTGTACGACTCCATAACAATCGTTGCTGAAGATATAGATATTTTAGTACTGCTGGTTGGTCTTGGGCGTAACAAATCAAATGTTTTTTTCTTTAAACCAAAAAAAGGTAACACGTCTGATAAAATTTACTCTACATCGAGCTTGAAGCATGTGGATGTAGTACATAAGTAATAACATTTTGTTTATTCATGCTTTTTCTGGGTGCGATACAACATCGGCAACCTACAATATGGGCAAAATGAAATTTATATATACTCTTGAAAAAAATTCAGAACTGTCTTCAGGAGTAGAATTATTTCAGAACGAAGAAGTAGACCCCATTTTATTGAGTGCTGCTGGAGAGCGGTTTTTTATTGCTTTGTATGGCGGTGATAAGCATGAAGAATCGGTCAATATATTGCGGTACAAACGATTCGCGAAATCAACAATTAAAAGTAAATTTAATCTTGCCTCGCCCCCGCCCACACAAGATGCAGCTCGTATGCACACATTCAGAGTGTATCACCAAGTACAGTCGTGGTTGGCAAGATACAAAAATCCAGAATACTGGGGCTGGAGGAGAACCTTACGAATGATCATCGCTATACAGTGCACCAATGAACCTGCACCTCCCGAGTTTATAATTTAATTTTGTAAAACATTGTACTTTCAAAAAAGGGGCGTTTTTATTAAACAAATAAAAATGGATGAGATTTTTATGAATGAGGATTTAAGCTGTTAAAAGAAATATTACGAGAGAGGGGCTTTAAGCGCCACGGGTGGTGCGGAAAGGTGTTAAATTTCAGGTTAATATGTAATATCTATTTTTTCATAAAATCATACTAGCCAAAAAAAGTAAAACAATATAAAATAATTGTATTTTAAAATTAATATGTCACTTAAGAGTCAACGATTTTTTAGTTACAATTTTTACCTACCTACTTTTGGAGAGCTATAACTTCCTAACTAGAAGTCAGATGATAAAATTTAATACCTCAAATTTTTCATTGAAAAGTACTCTATAAAAAAGATTAGAAGCATATTTTTTGTCGGGTTAAAAATAGAAAAGTTATCTGACTTCAAAAGTTTTCGTTCCTAAATTTTTCATGGTTTTTTGCTGATAACTATTTTGTTTTTAAAGTTATGTAAAAAAGTTTATAACAAATTTTGTAGAAAATGAAATTGTCTGTAAATAAGGTCTTTACAAATTTTTTGTCAGACTTACGGTTTTGGAGATATTCGAAAAAATAAAATTCGACCTTTTTTCGAAGATGGCGGCTAAACGACACCACCGCGGATCCCGAAAACTCGGTTTTAAATTCATCACTGACCCCCCTACGACTTCCAAAAAAAAAATTGCTGCCTACCCGAAATGCACGGTCAAAGTACGCTTTTACTGCACTATAAGAAATTATTTAAAAACGGAAGAATCAGAACAACATCATAAACACTGTTGGATATTTCTAATTTGTAAATCAATTTATATACACTCCAAGTATCTCGGTAAAGAACTGGAATTTGTTAGTAAGGGTTATTGGATTTCTACCTACTTGTGCTTGCAAAAACCAATATATAAAAAAAAGATTTTTTGTAGTTAAAATATCAAATTGGTTTAGTTAATATTCCCTAAAATTGAAAATAATAAATTATTTAAAAATTTTTTATTCATGGTCTTTAACTTTTCGTGACTCACGAATTATTCACGACAAGAAATTAAATGTCACGATCATGCCCACTCACGCACGATCGTAGAAAATTATTCACGATCACGATGGGTCACGCGTGACCCGCCGGGTCACGCGTGAATTCACGATTTTGGCACATCTCTAGTAGATAACCTCCTAATTTTGCGACAAACAGACACGTGTCTTTAGACGCAAGGATCAATCTGAGTAGGTTTAATTTTTTATCTAGGAAAAGAACCAACAACTGATAGAAAGAAAACCAACTAGTTTTTCTTTTATAATATATATATATATATATATATATATATATATATATATATATATATATATATATATATATATATATATATCATATATTAACATTTAATAAAATTAACTTTTTTTGTAATAAAATAAATAAAACTAAAAAATTAGCACAAAAATAAAAATTTATTTTAGCTGAGCAATCACCAGGGGATTATTTCCTTTCAAACATAGCTTTTATTTTTTATTTTATTAATGACAAGGTACTAAAATTTTTGAATGTGGCCTTGAAAAATTTTAACACTTAAAAAAAGTTAATTTCTGTCGCTGACCAATTAATCAAACCAACCGGTCTTTTCTGACTTCTTTTGACCTTTTAAATGATCTAATTGGTTATTCGAAATTTCACATATGAGATGCTCAAGTTTTAGAGTGATCTTGAAAAGTTAACCCTTAATAAAAAACTTTCTATCGCTGACTAATTAATCAAACGAATTTACCTTTTATAACCTTTTAAATGATCTAATTGGTCATTTGAAATTTTACATATAAGGTGCTAAATATCGCGTTATGTCAGTTATAAGTCGGTTGTATCTCCACATCTATTTCAATAATTGGAACTCGTTATGCAACAACAGACCAAGCACCAAATTTTTAGAATTCCGATAATGGTGTTATTTGGATGTTTAAATAAGCATACAAGTATTTAAAAGAATAAAAACAGATATTCGAATTTCATTTGATAAATGCTATGAAATTTGCAAAGTCTACGCGCTGCTTATCAAATTCAATTATATTTCTGTATAACAAACTAGGCCACAATGTTCATTTCATTGTTGTTTGGTTTATTATTTCAAAATATAAGTAATACTTTGTCTATGTGTTAAACAACGACCAAGTGTTAAATTTATCAAAAAATAATATTAAAACTATAAAGTAGCAACATTATATTATTTATAATAAAAAAATTAATTAAAAAATCAAAAAACCCGGCTGTGTAGAAAGCAAACTAAAACGGTGGAAACAAGATGAAATTATAGAGAAAAAGAAAAATGAATAAAAAAGCAAAGCAGTCGGAGGTAGCATACATTTCTGTTTAACTTGATACGACATGTATGCCTCCGACTGCTTTACTTTTTTATTAATTTTTCTTTTTCTCTATATTTTCATCTTGTTTCCATCGTTTTAGTTTGCTTTCTACATAGTCGAGTTTTTTAATTTTTTAAATTAATTTTTTTATTTAGGTCTTTTTAGCGTTGTTTAGTTATACAGAAGACAAAATATATAGGCACGCATACTAGATTACAGTGGCTGCAAGCATAAATTACCAAGAATTTGATCTTAAAAAAATTTTTTTCTACTAGCACTAATATATTAGCTTTTGTCTACAACTTCCCCGAGTAGAGTCACTGAAAGTTGATTAAATGATTTTGTACACTTACTATGTCGTCATCGACTCCACGCGGATAAATTCATCCACAAAAACTAGTTTTCATATAAACTTTTAACCCTTGTTCTACCACCTTAGAGGATGAACTTTTAAAAATCTGCGCTTGGTACTCGCTTAGGTAACTAAAGAACCCCTGTGCAGAATTTCACATTTCTAGATGCAATGGTTTTCTATAAAAAATTTCATCCCCTATTTTATATCCTTACGTAATAAAATTTTAAAAAAAAAAAACTTCTTAAAGCTCACCTACGCTACATAACGAAATACTGTGCAAAATTTCACATTTCTGGGCCAAGTAGGTTTTTTAAATAAATTTTGACCGCCTATTTTACCCCTTTAGGGGATGAATATAATATAGAACCCCTTTGTAGAATTGCACGTTTCTAGACTCAACGGTTTTCTATACAAATTTTCATCCCCTATTTCTAATCCTTTAGGAAGCGAAATCCTAAAAATCCACTCTAGATGCCTGCTTGTGTTACTAAAGGAACCTTTGTACAAAATGTTATGTTTCTAAATCCAGCGACTTCCTATATAAATTTCCATCCCCTGTTTTACACCCTTAGTGGGTAAATTTTTACAAAAATTCTTCTTCTTAATTCTCATCTACATTACTAAGGGACAACTGTGATCCTGTGCAAAATTTTACCTCTGATAAATTTTCATCCTCTACTTTATACCTTTAGGGGATGAATTTACAAAAATATTTTTTTGGTGCTCCCCTGCGTTACATAAAGAACTCGTCTGCAAAATTTCACATTTCTAAACCCAGTGATTCGTTATATAAATTTTACATTCTTACTTACTATATACATACTTCCTAAACACATTACCGTCTTTCTGATGCAGTCGGGTAAAAATAATATAATTATTAAAGTAGCCAACAAACGATTTTATTATCTAATAAAATGAAAGTTACAATCTGATTTTTCTAAGTCAGAGCTTTAATATAGATGTTGTTTCGTAGGTGCGTTTTACCTACTACTAATTGGTTTTGACAGTTGGTGTAGTGTTGCATAACAAGAGTCTAGTTTTACTAAAATTTTACCATGTCTCGTGTTTATTATCAAAGTATGAACTGTATTACTGTTCCCACTGTGTTGTTAGGGTTTTATTATAACAGTATTGTATCGTTTAAAAATAAAAATACCATCGTGGATATTAGGATATTAGATTTTTGAGGAAAGGGTTGTTTTCATATTCAAACTGACTTGAACTAAAGTAGCATTAATCCTTTAATTTAAAACAATTCATTTTTATAATAAATTTGATATGGTATTCATTTGTCCATTAGCAAATGTCAATTTATGCCTAAAGTGATGAAGTTAATTAGAAGTCTTCAAATTTTAATTCAAGTCTTCATAAGTATTTCAGTCGGAAAAAGCAAATTTTATTATTGTAAGAAATTGGCTCCATTTCCCAGTATTTGCTACAGATATCACCTAATATTCTCTTGATAAGAAATTAAAGCATTTGTAATTTAATATGACGGAACTATAAGCTAATAATATAATTTAACATATTCATAAAATGACAATAACAATATTAGGTAGTTGTTGGCTTTTAAAATAGGAAAAGAATAGGCACAGGTAGTAATAATTTTGTAGTTTATTGCATTTTGTAATTAAAATTATATTACTTTCACCTATGTAAACCTACTCGTGGCACTCACATCTATCTACTAAATCTTACTATAAGACACTTAAGTATGTAAATCTAATTAGCTGCATAGAGTACCGTTCAACTTCATTCATATTTATATTTACAATATGTGTACCGATATTTACGGCTCTTATTAAAAATAAAGGAACTATATAGATTTTATTGTAACATACTTACTTTTTGGTATGTGAAACTTTGACAAAAATAACATTGCTCCTATGTTACACAGATGTTAAAAAAATATAAATGGTGACGAGAGTGAAAATCTGTAACATATTTTAGGCTAACGACTTATTCTTAAAAAGATGCAGTAATTGAAAAAGTGACCAAGTGGCTGATTTTATTTTTAATCGGTGCAGAGTTTAAAATAAAATAAAAAATTCAAATACTTTTTATACAAATACAAATAACTCAAAATTCAAATCTTTTGATTAAATACCGGCGTCAGTATTAAGACTTGTTTAGTATAAATAATTTTTATAAATATTTTTATAAGTATTTTTATAAATATTTAATTTGAATCTACGTATTCATTCTAAAACATCATATTGTCAATAATTTTCCGTCTTTTTAAAGAAACATGTCAAATAATATTTTTCTATATCAATGGTTTTTACAGAATGTTACTAATACAAAATTTATGCATATAACTTACTTATTATTTTCATTAATCCTATTTTTTGTAGTGACGGGCATTCGATAACAAAACTGTATTGGGATTTCTTATTCCTTTTTAAATTTTGTCTCGGCTAAAAAGAAAATGAGCCACTAGAACATTCCTGGCCACGTTTTGTTAAAAATTAGGGCTAAGTCGCTCGTTTGTTTCTAAAAGAAGTTATTTTAGAAATTATATCTCTGCTATTTAATTTTTATAGACGTTGGTTATTTGAACTTTTTTGAGGTTCAAAAACTAAATTTTTTGTAATGTTAAAAGAGATAATAAGGGTTACATATTACATTAATAAATATTAGAAAGACAAACACTCAGCGACAGTTTTCTAATAGCACTAAAAAGGAAGTGATCCTTAAAAAAATGTTTGGGTCATATTTTTCGAAATAGAATATACCCAAATTTTGATTATGTTCCTCAATTAAATATTAAAACGCATATTATCCAGGAAGTCATTATCCGAAAAATACTTCAAAAAATAATTTTTTTCTGATAGTCATAGGACTGACAGAGACAGAGGATTCTAGGCTACCCACAACAGACTCGAATATTAATTGTTTACTGACTACACCCAGAGTCGAAGCTCGAGGAGGGTGCATTAAAGGGAATGTCCTATCTTAAAACGCTTACCCTAAAAGATTATTTATAAACTATTGCATATAATTCAAGAGACTATAGTAAAATTTAAAGAATATTGATATGTTCGCTAGATATGAATGAAGTTCTTCTGAAATTTGATAACATGGGAAACCAAAATTATCGACAATGGTTTTAACTTTGATTTGTGTGTTTTAATTCAAAATGATATAATTATTCCAATTGTAATCCATCAGTTTTTTGTTCCTGTAACTTGATTTTACATGATGAGAGGAGCAATCTAAATAAACTTAACCTTTTGCTTCAGTCTTACTTTAAACATTCAACACCTATCCTGAATTCAGTTCTAGCTATGGCCCTGATTCCATTTGTTTCTGTATATTTTGCTTCATAAAATCTGTCACAAGTTTTGTGGATAATTTTCGAATTTTTGCCATTGTAAAATATAACGGTTGTAAATTAAAATTTTGATAATAAATTTAATGATAGTAGAATCTTCAATCACCATAGGAATGTCAATCAGTTTGTTTTATTTACGGTTTAAATTATACAGCTTAACAAAATGTCTCAGATTTTTTTAAAATCAGATATACTATTTTTGCAGTACTTGTTACTAAAAATGATACAGAGCAGATCTTAGTTTGTATAATATTTAGCTATAAAATAACAGTGAATAGTGAAATTCATAGCATTCACAACAGAATTTCGTATAATATACGTACTTTTTCGTTCTCAGATATTTAAATTTAAAAATTAGCAGAAATATTTTTAAATATTTAAACTAGAAGACTAAGAAATGAAGAATTCGTCGTTTAATGGGATCAAAATCAAAGGCTCCCAAAAACGAAAATAAAACTGGAAAAACAAAAAATTTTTCATTAAGACTTGGTCATTACGCAGTTAATATTAGCAAACTTATTGTTGTCAAGTTATAAGAGTGTATAATGTAAGATATTTATACTCGTACTTAACATGATAGATAACTATAGCATAAAGACACCTACTTACTCGTTTGTTTTTAATGCTGTTTAATTAGCAATACACATTAATGGGTCCCGCGGAATCTATTCCATTTCATAATTGTAATCAATCATCAGTTTTTATTGCTAATATGAAATCATTGAACATAAAATTATAAGCTCCGGATAATTTATTGACTTTTATTATATATAGGTTAAATTAACTAATATCTATTAGTCCGACGTCATCAAACATACTATGCCCAAAAGGAAGCAAAATTAGACGAATCTAGTTTTCTGCCTCCTTTTCTTTTTGTTATTTTTATATTAGTGCAAATAAATAGTATAGTAACTTAAAGTTATACGTTTGACTTGGCTTCATTTGTTAATGACGTCAGACCAATTTTAGTGAATTTGTCCTATATTCCCTTGTTTCACAAAAGTAATTATATTACAAAAATACCCCTATCGTAGCATTCTGCAAAGTATGGGAAATTTTTGGTTAAAAATTACTTTTTTTCGAAAACCCGTACACATAAAGGTGAAACGTATAAACCAGGGACTTAACCCTAATTATTAACAAAGATCGACCATCAGCGTTCTAGTGGCTGGTTTTTCTTTTAATCGATTGAAAATTTGAAAAGGATTAAAAAATTCCATTGCTATTTTTAGCGAATTTCGAAAACTCGAAATTCAGCTATTACAGTAGGTCTCATGACGCAATCTGAGTCCGGGACTATGGCAGAAATCTGTTTTGAGGTCCCTAGAATACGAAAATGATATTCACTAAAATTTATATATATATATATATATATATATATATATATATATATATATATATATATATATATATATATATATATTTATGTGTTCCCACGATAACTCTCGAACGAAACGTCTAACGCTTATGAAATTTTGTGTGCGGACTGGATTCTGAATTGGCTTGGCTAAGTTCGTTAGCCAGACACGTCGGATGCCCAGAAGTAGGTTTTTTGGCCATTTTTTATCATTCGATCCTATCATAAGGCAGTTCGATTTTTACATCGTTGAAAAGGAAAAAAAAAATTATGAAGAAAATATTCTTATAATTTTCTTCCTATTTTAAGTACTTTTCGAGAAAATGTAAATTTTCACTTTTATTCTTTCTTTGTTAGTCTAATAAGTAATTTATATTTAGATCTCAGTTCTTTATGAAGTATAAAAATATTTCACTTTTTTATTAAAGAATTTTGTGAGAACAAGTGAAGACTATTCACATATATGTGATATAACACACATACATGTATAGAGTTTTGTTTCTCATTTATTGCATTATAATTAGCATGGTTCTATCTCATGTTGAAAAATGTAAATTAAACAGATTTTCTAAGCTAATGTAATGAAGAATTTTTTTTTTTTTTTATTGAATTTTTAAGTAAACAAGAAATTGAAGATTATGTTATGATATAAATATTATTAAATATGAAACAAAACAAAATATGTACAATGTACATATGTATGTACGGAAAAATATTTTGAATCGATTTTGAAAATTTTTCCACTAATAATTAATAATGTTAAAAAATTAAACCATTTCAAATGGATTTAAGGTATTTTATGTGAGGTCAAGGTTTTCGGGACCTAAAAAGGCCAGAAATTAATTAACCAATCGATTTTAAAAATTTTTTCACAGTTAGTAAGTTAAAGTATTTGAATTAATTAATTAAATGATGTCCGCAAGAAGCTTACGGACTGCCATAAGTTATATGAGATCCTTAGAACCCTTTTCTTACTGTTAGAGTACTAGACTTGTATGAGTTTCGCCAGGATTTACTGATCCCATAATTGTAAAAAATAAACTAAACGACCAATTTTAAAAATTTCTTCACTGTTACAGAGCTAAACTATTTTAGATAGATTTAGAATACATTATGTAAGGTCCGCCAGGGTCCACAGGACCCAAAAGTGTCAAAAATAAACTAACTGACCGATTTTGAAAATTTTTTCACTGTTACAGAGCTAAACTATTTTAGATAAATATCGATTACGTTATGTAAGGTCCGCCTGGGTCCATAGGACCCAAAAGTGTCAAAAATAAACTGCCTGATCGATTTTGAAAATTTTTTCACTGTTACAGAGCTAAACTGTTTTAGATAAATATAGATTCCGTAATGTAAGGTCTGCCAGGGTCCATAGGATCCAGAAGTGTCAAAAATAAACTAACTGACCGATTTTGAAAATTTTTTCACTGTTACAGAGCTAAATTATTTTAGATAAATATAAATTACGTTATGTAAGGTCCACCAAGGTCCATAGAACCCAAAAGTGTCAAAAATAAACTAACTGACCGATTTTGAAAATTTTTTCGCTGTTACAGAGCTAAACTATTTTAGATAAATATAGATTACGTTATGTAAGGTCTGCCAGGGTCCATCGGATCCAAAAGCGTCAAAAATAAACTAACCGACCGATTTTGAAAATTTTTTCACTGTTGGGGAGCTAAGCTATTTTAAATACATATAGATTACGTTATGTAAGGTCTGAAGTGTCAGTAGGACCTAAAAGTGTCAAAAATAAAATAACTGACCGATTTTGAAACCTTTTTACTATTACCGAGGTAAACTATTTTAGATAGGTACAGGTTGTGTTATCTGAGATCCACAACTGTCCTGCGGATGCAAATGCGGCGTAGAATGCTACACAACGGGTTTTGAATATATATATATATATATATATATATATATATATATATATATATATATATATATATATATATATATATATATATATATATATATATATATATTACATAAAGTCCGCCTAGAATATACGGTCGAGCTGATTTTTTAATGAGGTCCACCGGGATCTTGCAGATCCGAAAACGCCAGTAATAAGCTATCGAACCGATGCTAAAAAATTTCTCACTGCTAGAGAACTAAATTATTTTAGATGGATACAACTATGCTGCACAAAATGCGTTCGGGTTCTTGGGTCCCCAAAAATACCAAAACTAATTACCCAACCGATTTTAAAAATTCTTTTACTCTTAGAAAGCTAAACTATTTTAAATAGGTACAGGTCTTAGATGAGATCCGCCAGTGCCCAAGATTTGGAAATTCGCTATGTTATGCAGATGCTGCGACAGGGGTATTTTTTATATAATATCGACATTATTATGAAAAGTAGAATTAATGAAAAAAATAATTCAGATACATGTATCTATAAATTTTGTATAAAGTAGTATTCTATAAATTCAGTAAGGTAAAACAAAAAAAATTTTTAGAGAGAGAAACAACTATTGATATTATAGAATATGAATATGATATTTTAGAATGAATACGTAGAAATAAATATTTATAATAATGCTTTATGTTAATGTCAAATTTTTTACGTTACTCAATTTTTAGCATTAAAGCCGTGATTTAATAAAGAAATAGTATCTGAATTTTCTATTTTATTGTAGATTCTGCATCGATAAGAAAAAAAGAGTCACTAAAACGGTCGTGGGTGGTTACTTTCTCAATTTCTAAGCATCTTTTTAAGGATAAGTCAAGTTAAGGGTAAGTGTAAAAAAATTTCAAAAACTTCGGAAATTTTGGCAAAGAATTAATTTTTTGAGGATGCGGGCATCGGACGTGTCTGGTTAACGAACTCAACCAAGATTCTTGGACTTCCAACATTCAAGGAATTTCAACTTT
The DNA here is from genome assembly GCA_035578155.1 of Brachynemurus nebulosus. Lineage (NCBI taxonomy): Eukaryota > Metazoa > Arthropoda > Insecta > Neuroptera > Myrmeleontidae > Brachynemurus > Brachynemurus nebulosus. Next base: position 41,500,984 of record JAPWDM010000001.1, on the reverse strand, counting down.
ACATTAAGAGCCCCATGTACTTTCTTAATGTATACCTAATGTTGAAACGATACCCAACATGATGGATACGTTAGAAAAAATGTTCTTCTCCTCATTCTATTTCTAATTTTTTTTGAGATTACTTGTAGAATGTACATGCAAAATTTCAGAAAGCTGTGAGAGTTTCGAGATTTTTCTTCGAAACCCTAAAATAAAGAAAAATTGAAATTGCAATATTCTTTGATTGAAATGAAATTGTAATAAGTAATGTAATTTACTCATTATCAATGACGATGCTAAATTTTTTCTTATAGGTGACATAAAATCTCTTGGTTCACCCCTACATAAAATATCAGAGCTCGACTGTCGCTACATATCATGATAGATCAAATACATTTCTGTTTCGTTTTTTCTTTTTTTTTCCAATTTTAGCTTTCGGTGTGATTTTATTGTTTTCATCACTGTACACCCGCTGCTGCATTTACTTATAAGTTCCTGATAAAACATATCTGGGTTCTATATTCTATTTTACAATAAAAATAAATAAATAAATAAATAAAAAATAAAAAGAAAAAAAAGATTCTCTTAAGTGATTTATTTTTCCGACTTTAGAGAACATTGCTTTATGGATTGAAATTTTTTTTGTAATAGCTCTTTAGGCAACAAGTACATAAAGAATATCTTTATGAACGAGCCGTGTTTATGACTGAGCGAGCTTGCTAGCGAGGCCAATAAAAAAAGGCAAATTCATAAAGTCAAATTATGTACAAGTTGCATACAAAGCTTTATGTACGACTGCTAAAATTCGTAAATATCGATAAAAATCGAATTTATAAACCTGGCGTCTACACTTTAAATAAAAAAATTATTCTATAATATAGTTGGCATAGGAAACATTTATTATAATATGTTTAGAGCATGCTTTGGTTGTGATTATCTGTCATCTGAGGTTAATATAATACTGCGACATTTTTAGAGGATTTCTCAATAAAAGTTACAAATATTTAAACACGAGAGGAAGAAATTACCTGGAATAAATATTAATAGTAGTTCAGATTGTGTAATTAATATTAATTATATAAATATTTGTAAATATGGTATACAAAATAATATTTAAAGTTAGTGTGTTTTTTGTTTATTGTAAAATTGAAAATAAAATTTATCAAGTAGACTTTCTTTATGGCACGTGTGCTTTTTACTTTTCATTATGCAACTAGTGCCAAAAAGTACTACTTTTCATATCTCTTAGCAATGCAGTAAAATAGGCTTTTATGATTCAGTCGTACATAAAAAATTTTTCGTTGGTGCATCAATACATACAACAGTGCGACAAAGAATTACGTAATGACACAGATTAAACCATCACCAATTTAAAAGATAACTGACAGACACTCGCGATATTTTTTATAAGATAACAGATCAATTAACATGCCTATCAACGTAACTTACAATGATTCATGACCTTTTCCTTTATTACATCTTACATTTTAACTGTAAAGTTTCATATTCATAGCCTCATATTTTTTTGTATATTTCTGTTTTATCGACACCGTTTATAAATGCAATCCATGCTGTTTAATGTCTTTATATACATACATATAATCCGAATCTCAATATATGCAACAGTTTCAAAGTACATATTTAGAAAAGCATAAATTAATTTTATGCTTGTTTATGCTTATCCGGAAAAACAGGGAATTTTACCAGTCAATAATCATATTTTGTTTTGTCGCAATTATGACATTAAATACTTTTATGGATATCGATATGAAGGGTACTGGGGAAGAACAGCGAAAAACTTTTGATGACTCATACATTTTTGTCATACATTATTAAAAATTCTTTCCTGTATAAGAATTTCCAAATTATTAAGATTTTTCTCTTGACTTTCCGTCATCATTTAAAATGCAATTCCATCAATAAAAATAAATAATAAATTGAAAATAGAAAAATATGAAGTAAAGTTCTTTCCTCTGTACCCTTCATACGTATACTTTATTGATGAGATATTTAATATTGATAAGTGGCGGTATAATGTATATAGTTATGCAAATACATTTATGGTTAGACAGACGTGATGCTATAGCCGACTGGTATGAGTTACATGAAATTTTAAAGTAATAAACATTAATCGAACGATTCATATGTATTTAAATATTAAATGATTCATGAAATTATATTAATTTCAATACCGTATCAATGATCTATCAGTTCGGTATGAAATTTATCTTTAGTATATGTTATTGGCGTTTTAATCGAATTTTCTTGCTGTTCACGATATTCTAGAAAATAAATTTGAAATAGTTAAAATCAATTATTCTACGGTAAGCTAACAAGAAAGGAAGGTTTACGAACACGAAATTTTAAAATTGCTCGCTAGTGTACTCGCTAATACGTGGACCGAATTTTAATTAATAAAAACATGCCTCCGGCTGAGCCTAAAAAGCGAACTAAAGGGGTGAAACGTCCGCCCCGAAAATGATTTTCATTCCAAGAATTCATTTTTAAAAGTTTAGTTTATAAATAATTTAGTACAAATTGTCGCCTTCCAGACATAAAGTCGTACCTCATTTTTAGTAATTTTTTTAGGAGAGCAGGAAAACAAGAACTATTATTACATTTTGTTTTATAAATTTGAACTTAAGGTATCAATGTATTTGCAGACTAATATTCTTCAAGTACCAAGTACCGTTTATGATTTACAATACAAAATGTAATAGTAGTTCTTGTTTTTCTACTCTCCTAAAAAGATCACTAAAAATGAGATACGACCTTATGTCTGGAAGGCGACGAAATGTATGCCTGAACGTATAGAATGAACTTAGCTAAACTTACCGATATATAGAAAAGGTAGTCGCAGATGGACTTTATGAAATATCTGATCCTTATCGGAATAAATCTACCACGAAGTTGCACTGAACCTTTTTTCACACAAATTTAGATATATCCCAAAAACATCTTCACCCTAAAAGTCTATATTTTTATGTTTATTCAACTAAGATTAGTTTTTCATTGTACCGTCGGCATTGGTGTTACCCGATATATACTATAGAGAAGTTACATGTTCGGATTTTGTACATCATGTGACCACGCAAAGGGACTCTGGTAAAGCTGTGGATAAAAGACATATTAAGGTAAATGATATAATTATTGGACAGTTAAGGAAAATTTTCAAAACAAAGTACAGAAAAAGTACGTGATGTAACTTTATTCTTAACGAAAAAAATTCATAAATAAAGTAAGACCTGTCTGTTTTAATGTACCATATAAAACTTTCATATTACATATTGGTAAGTCTCTGAAAAAAAAATATATTAAAGTTGTGCGTGTAGAATAATACAGTTATTGGACAAAAATATGATTTATTAATTTCTGGCGTATTTCCACAATCCACAAGTTCTATAGATACTAGAAGGTTCTGTTTAACTAAAAAATCAGAAAATTTGCTTTACTAGTCTATAAGCCTTATAATCTTCAAAAGAGAATCTTCAAAAGAGAATAATCTTCTTGTCCAATAATTGTCAACGTCCAATAACTATACCGTTTACTCTATTTCAATTAGGCTTTCAGATTAAAACTTCATTTTTAGGGTTATACGTATTTAATTGAGGTTATGGCAAAATTCTGATGTGATGGGGTTAAACTGGTCGGATTCAGCTCCCACAAAAACAAATGGTAAACAAGATCAGATCCCCAGATCAGAAAACAATTTTTTGTGTGTGTGTCTATGTACCTAATCGTCATAATATGTTATCCTACATATGACCGAGATTTTACCGGGCCGTGACTAAAAAAAAGGTTGAGAAACGCTGCTTAGGTAGATCTTTCTATTAGTTAATATTTTTATTATTATCTGTTTAATACAGCCTATAAGAATTACAAGGAAAAAACGGTTCTAACCAATGCTATTTATTTGAAATTTCTCTGAAAAAATTAACTTTCCATTGTATATTATATTCACTCCTCAGTGAGGAAAATAACATTTACCGTGTTTAATTTTGATGACAAAATCTGTTGTTAGTTGAGCAGATAGATGCCCTTACCACTTTACATAAATTAAATATTGTGACAGTATTTTGATTAACATATATATTAGGTAGGCTCGGATCTGAGGGGGGGGGGCAAACCGAGGCCCCTGCCCCGGGCGTCAGTTGCAGGGGGCGCCAAAATCATACTAGGTCGGTTTATATCAAATGGTCTAAAAAAAAGTGGTTGCTTGACCGTTTTAGAAAAAATTAATATTCTTCCAGTTGTTTCTATATTATATTTGAAGTAGTGAGAACAATTCTTAAAAAAGTTATTGAACCGTTCAAGCGTGGTAGCCATTTTTGATTTCCAATTTGCGCTGATTTTTGGGTTTGTAGCCATTTATGCCAATGCACATATTTCATAATCCGTTTATCCTAAAAGGTTGAAATACAAACCATTTTAAAGGAAAATAATGTCTCTTTATTTTAAGTAATGTCCATATTAAACCTAGTTTCGACCATTCCATAAGAAAACTTTACCCAAAGTTGGATATCAAAATTTAGCAAAATTTACTTCTTGAACATTTTGTTTCTTATAGAAGGAATGTTTTAAACCTCTTAGTATTTTTTATGAGAATAGGTGCATACGGGTACAATTATCCATTATGAAACAAATGCACACTATTTCAGTTGTGGAACTTGTATCTTTTAATTTTTACAAACTTCCGAAAACTGACTTTTTTCCAAATTTTGGAATTTTACGCCCCTGTATCTCTGATGAGGCTGGTGATAAAAATTTGAAATTTGGACAACTTGTAGTGCTTTTGCAGTAGATTTTCTAAAATAAAAAATCAACTTGTACCTTTATTGATCCTTTACAAAACCCTCAATTTATATCATTGCCGCAACGGGAAAAATAGGAGTTTTGTAAAGGACTTATATTCTTATGGGTTTTTTTGACAATTTATATCAAACGATTGAGGGGGGGGGCGCCATTTTGAAGTTTCTGCGCCGGTTCTAAAAAATCGTGAATCCGGGGCTGATATTAGACATCATAAGACATTGTTTTTCTCTTTGTCTAAGGTTGGAGTTTCACTATGCCTTGAGTATTTGTCCTTTTTTAATTGAAATGAACGCATCACAAATTTCTAGTTAATAAAAAAATTTTCCGAAAATAAAATTTAAACATATTTGATTACAAATAAAACGTCGAAATATACAACCTTGAATATCAATAAATGGTTTGATTTATGTTCATTTATAGTATCATATAATTTTCTCAAAAAAATTATATCACCTTATAATTATATACAATTTTAATAAAAATAAAAAACCATATTATGAATCAGGAAATCAATTAATTGTCACTGAACTGAAGCTGCGCGTACCTATCTATATATAAATATTTTAATGATTATAATAAAATTCGTATACATCGTTATACATATAATAAAATGTTGTGTTATAGAGCATATACAGCGTGTTCAAACAAGTAAAAACGAGTAGTTGATGATACATACTTCTGCTTTAACTAGATTGGAAAATATACAGTAGTTGCTCGCATTTTATTATATAGTTATACTACACCATCTTAGTAGATTCCACTAGTAAACTTCACTGTGAATTCTTCCATTATCGAGTTACATTAGGCAACTTATAGAATATTCAAAAACCAACTTGCTATCTCCGTACTAGCGATACCAACGTAGACAATAAATCCCTAATACTCCCCACCTGTATGTTATATAGGTACACACTGTTTGTACTTGTATATGTGTAATATGTGTATGTGTGCCTCGCGTACACATACATAACACCACGCATGCATGCACACCACTGTGCACGATGGTCCAATAATGAGACAACAATGTAAGAGACATGAATGTAAAGTTGTATAATATGCCACCCAAAGGCACCAGACGATCCACACATTTTTATATTTAGACCGAATCTAAAAACCTGTGCGTCAACTAGTGGAGTCCACTTGGAGTCCACGGTTGGCGGCTTTCTCTCACGTGATGCCAACAAAAATATTTTAATGGAAATAGTATTAATAATGTTTATATACTTATTTTAATTCAGTATACATCTCTTCAAACTGTTCTATACAGAAACTTCCGACATTCGTTGGAAGAAAATATAATGTTAAGGTCACGTGATGAGAAACCGCTATCCAGCAATAATTATTCTTGTAGTCATTTTCGAGATATTTTCTGATTAAAACCTTCAGGTGACAACTTGGACAAACATGTGACAATTTAAATAAATGTAAAAAAAATAAATTTTATTTTCCTCAAAAGTCGTCCTCTAAGGCTTGCGGCTTTGAACTTGGGTCTGATTCTAAGAAATATTATTGTAAATTTTAAGAACAAAAAGTTATTAATGCTTGTAGTGTTTTGCATTAAATTCTTTACTAACATTGTATTTTTACAAAATGCCATTATCGCTACAAACATTTTCGTTGAAGAATTCGGGTCATAATATTGAAACACCGTAGCTACTACTGACGGACAAACGCAAGATTAAGACTAAGGTCCTAGGTAACTTTGGGTTTGATCTTATAGTAATTTTGGGTTTGATCTTATACTAAGAATCGTGCTATTGGACTTTTTGGCACATCTTCGTCTGGTTCTTGGTTTCGAAAAGTTCAACTTTAGGTTTTTAATCGTGGTTTTGAATTTGTTCAAGTTTTCAAAAATTCTATTAAACTATTAATTAATAAGCCATATTGGTGATTTTTCAAAAACTTTAATAACATCATCTGGTAAATCTCTCGAGCTTTGATAGTATAATCAGAGTTGCTTTTTCCTTGGCTCGGTTCACATGAGTCTCGATCTTGGTTTTGCAATCATACTTGCATACTTCATATTAGTCCTGCTAGATTAAGCATACTTAGTATTGGTCTTAGTTGTGATTTTGCCAAGAATTCAAGATCGAAACAGGATTTCAAGACCAAGACAATAGTAACCATTGTAGGGTTAGTATACCACAAAATTAAATTGCTGATTCTCAATTATTTATAATTAGAAAATGAATATAAAATTTTCCTACAAGCTTGGCAGCACACACTGTAACATAAAATATTATAAGATAATAGTGCAAAATACATAGATGCCTACTAATTATATGAAATAAGGAAAGATGTAATTCACCATTTTGTAATATGGTAAACAGATAATTATTAAAATAAATTTGTATACAGGTATAAATAAGCATTATTTTTATCATAATGAGTCAACTATTTAATCGAACGTATTTTAGCCTATTATAATAATATGGCATTAAGTTGGTATATCTCTATATAATCATACCTGTGTATATATACGTAATATGTACCTGTGGTGCGACTAGTTAGTCACTGATATAGTTTTATTTTTGTCACTATTCTTTTTTATAAACCGTTAAATAAATATTAGTGTACAACAACAAGGGAAGGTAAAATATGCTAGATATCCAATGGCGGTAATTTTTAAATTGACCCTTATATACTTGCCGCTATCGTGGAGTATTCTATTTTCAACAATTTGATTCAAGTAGTTTGGGAAGTTTTTTTTTTAAACGAAGAATTTTTTAGAAGAAGTTAACTTTGTCCTGCGGTTTTACCCACCTTCGATTAGATATACCTGTTTTACACTTTAGCACTTAAAATAGATACCAACGGACTTTTTATGTTACTGAAGAATCAAGTGGCTGGAATAACCCTTATAATTTGTGTAGGTTTAAACTATACCTTACTAAACGACGTATTTATAAGCAGCTTACTTTATTAGTAAGGTAAATAAGCAATGTATAAAAACAACGTTCTGTTAAGTACGATTAATCGTACGTTGGGTTTAATGTATTTTAGATAACGTGACTAACAGCTTTACTATACAGAGCGTTCATAAAGTTGCCGAACGGCTGAAAATCTCAGTTAATATTGACTTTATCAAAAAATAACCCGGACAAAACTTTCATGAGAAGAAATGGGGAACTAGAAAATGACCTCGAATTTGACCTTGAACATGACCTTGACCAACCAGTATCATATTTTTTTCATTTCTATGACCGTCGCACGACTTTGGGATATGAAGAATGAATATGGTTTTCAACGTAGAATTTCCCGCTCTTCCCGAATCCGAGGTCAAAAATAGGGGTTTCCATTTAAAAAACAAAGTTGACCTCCAAATTTTGATCAAGGTCATGTTCAAGGTCAAATTCGAGGTCATTTTCTAGTTCCTCATTTCTTCCCATGAAACTTTTGTCCGGATTATTTTTCGATAAAGTCAATATTCACTGAGATTTTCAGCTGTTCTGCAACTTTATGAACGCTCTGTATAACCGATTATTATTAAAATTTGAACCTGAAGGACTACGTTCGGTCCGTACGTCCGTATAAAAACCACATTGAGATTCATACAATTTATTGTTTTCATGTGATGAGTATACGGTGTGTTATACTTGGTCAAATGTATTTCAGCTCTAGGCTGAAATATATTTGACAAGTGATATGGCGGTGATACTTGACATTTGGTTAGGTGATCGATGGCTTTATTACTATTATTGGTTAATATTGTAATCTGAACTCCAGAGACAATATAAGTGAAAACTCCATCGAGGTCCATTCAGTCGTTCTCACTGATGAGGTAACAAGCAAACAGACCAACAGACAGACAGACAGACAGACAGATAGATCAAAATTCTAAAAATTATTGCTCCGGTTTCTATTCAATTACAATAACACTTCGCTAAATAAGTGTTTGGAATTATTTTCAACGTACAGACACGGGCGTAGTCTCATAGAACCTGCATTTCTTCGTATCATATGAACAAAGCTTAAGCATTGAAAATTCCTATTCTCAAGTGTAATGTACTTGCAAACCATTACATTTTTTTTTTTTAAATTTAGTAAATAGCTTAGACTTTTACAGTTTGCGCTTAAAAAATTCACCTATATATTTGAAGGATTTCAAAAATGCAAGAGGTAGAATGGACCAAAGCATACACAACTGAAACAAGTATTTTCATATTATAAGTATATAAGAGAAGGCCGAATTGAGTGACGAAAAGATCAATCATACAGTCAGGAATCTCTACTTCCAAAGGAAGGTCTGTGCCATCGTACGGACTTTTCTTTAGAATCGCAGATTAACGATTAGGTATGAGATTTAAAATTTTATTGAAAAAATTGGTCGTGAACCTTAAAAAAAATTTTCTTAAAACTTTCTTTTTAAAAAGCACTGTATACATGATATCGTCAAATATAACTGATTTGACATGAAATTTTGAACTTATGTCGTATCCAAAAAAAGAATAATTTAAGTACCTACAACTGACGATTTTGCTGATACAACTTTTTGTTTAAAAATTATAAATATCTAATAATAAACTATAATTTTCAGAGAAAAATAAAAAGGTTTAAAAACTATTCTTTTATAAGTATGAGGAAAAAAGGAAATATGTAGCAAAATAAATAGCTAAGAATTATATTTGCAATTGTAATTTTATGGAAATTAATTCCGGAAATGCATACAGTTTTTCTATCAATCACTCTGGTATTTTATGTATTCAACTTTCTGTTCAAAGGTTTGTTGTTTGTGTAGTTTTACTTTTTATCTACGATAATTTGGTATTCTTAGATTGCTGAACAGTGTTCTGCATACATAAACTAAGATTCTAAATTCATTCATTGTTTCTCAACTGTAAAATTCATATTTAATTTACTTGTTTAGAGATCAGAATACGTTTAAATATGGTTAGTTTAAATATACCTATACAATAATAATAAACAATATACATACCTATTACATAATGTTTTATTAATATTACAGTAAAATATAGTTATAACCATATAGTCCTCAAATGTATTTTAGAGATGTAGAAATCTAAAGGTGCAGTAACAAGATTATCGGAGAAATTGCAGCCGTACCACTTTAAAATCAAAGACAACTTGGGGAAATTTCATGGTAACCCTGATATCTTGTCAAGAAGACCAGATATTGTAAGATAATTATTGAGAAAGACCTAAAATGAGAATGAATAATTTGCCTTCGAAAAGTTAGTATAAACAAATTTACAGTATATACATATATACATAGGGTAGTTTCCTAGATTCGGACAGATAAGATTCCAGGACAACTGAAATAGCAGGAATTATTTGGTGCTTCTCTTTTAATACCTGACCACGTTTGTAAAAATTTGTACATTCTAGTTTCTCACAATTTTCAATATTCGTTGCGACTTCAAGGCTTGTGTAAATCATTTGCCGTGTGACCAAAAAAAATAGGGTAACACTGAAATATGAATAAAACCATTTCACTCAATAGGAATTTGCTACATATTAGTAAATTAGCAATGCGGAAGTTCAACACTTTGTAATGTTAGTTTTTTTTATTGTAATAATAATTTGTCGGACTAATACCGAATTTTACTTCAAAAAAGGAAAAATTAATAATTTTTACTACCGAATTCTAGTCCTTCTGGGGCATAAATAATATTAGACTTGACCACTAATAGGTTTTACTAAATGTGGATTGAATGTTATGTCAGATAAGCACCGTTTAATTTGTATGGCTCTAAAATCTTTCGAGAAAAGCTTCTTCTAACAATATACTTTTGGAAAAGTTTTACTGTAACACACTCCAATATTATCAACACAATGTTGGCACCTGCAAAACATATCATTACAAACAAAATGCTAGGTGTTGTTAGGCATTTATGTGAATATATGCGAGTTTGTGAATGCTATATGTGATTTTATATTTAATAATGTATATATACATTAAAAAGAAAAAAAAATAACAAATTGCCTATTAATATAATTAGTAAGTTTATTTAATCTATAATAAGTCTTTATCTATGGCTCATAAAATACGCCTACTGGCGCTATATAGTAAAAAAAAACCTACACGTTTATAGACAAAATTTATTTGTATTGAAAATGAGTATGTATTTATAATCGTAGAGATTTCTTTTTCTGGTTTTTTGATTTTATTTATTTAAATATACTATTTATGTTAATTTTTGTATAAGAAATTGTTTTTTGTTCCTGGTGTTAAATTCGTCCAATCAAATAGATTAAAAATAATTTTACTCCATAACATTATTTTAATTTATACATTTTCGAGAACGTTTATGGTTTAATTTTAGTTTTGATGTGTCATTATTTTTCTTTTACTTTTCCATCCAAATAGGCTATATATGGAAGCTATAGCTATACATATGCTACTTCCACCAGATCTTGACATTTCGAGGCTCCGAGGTACCAAGAAAACCAAAAATATGGAGTGAAATGTTTAGGATGTGAACCTTTATTGCTCCAGATCTTTTGCATGTAAGTGCATCTAAATGAATGCCTATCTTCAGATCTGCTGAAATTAGAAGAATGAAAGCAGGCTTAAAATAATTCTGTACTTATATTTAGGGCATTAAATAGAGTAAAATTTTGACGGAGTCAGTGGTTGTAGAGTTACTAACATTTTTAACGCTCTGGAAAAATCGAAAAATTTTAATCTTTTTTCGATTCTCTCCGGAACTCGTCTATGAAAATTGATTTGTCGATTTGACTATACTGTCGTAGAAATTTATAGTAATTATATAAGTATACAGGAATTTGACTAAATTCTGCAAGTTTCCGATCAGAATGTCGAATTCTTATTTGAAAATATTACCATTAGTATTAATTTTTTCTATGTCAATCTAATGCCTTTAAAAAATCGGTGATGGGCAAATCGATTTTTAACCCGGGCTTCGTCGCTGCTGGGTAAAAAATACCACAGAGGTAATAAAACCATTTATAATTTTTTTCCTACGTAATCTTGCTACTTGCCGCTTTAAGTTCCTTTCTGCATAGCAATATAAATAACGCTTTTTGTTTATAGCTAATAGTGTAAACAAACAAAATAAAATTTAACAAACTTCAATATAAATAAACATTTAAGGAAATAACCATCTATAAATAATGTGGTAATTTTTACCCGGTCGCGACCGTTTGTGTTTGTATTTGTCTAGCGACGAACCCCGGGTTAACTAAATATAAACGAAATTTAAGGATGTTTGGGAGGTACAATCGGAGATAGTAGTAGGAATATGGGGCTTTGAAAACCTCCATCCCTCCATCCGACTTTTTGAGCGACCTCGGATGGAGGCAAAACTACCGAGGCGGTTCTAGAAGCCTCCGGCGGTGGGTGGAGCAAAATTTTTTTCTAGCCTAGCGGAACTTGATCCAACCTAACAGAACCTAAGGAAATTTGGTGTAACCTAACAGATTGTTTCTAACCTAAGAATTCCCTAATAGATGGCGCAGCCACCTTCGAGCCTTGTAAATTCCCTAATAGATGACGCAGTCACCTTTGATAGCGTTGCTGGTCTGGATTCCTGTGTGTAAGTTTGAAAAATTGTCAACAGGTGGCGCAGTCACCTTTGATAGCGTCGTTAGTCTGAACCACCGCGAATTCTGTACCTAGATTCAAAATTCCATGAAAAGGTGGCGTTGCTTTCATAATTTTATAATATTTTTATCTGAAAACGGGTTTAAACTTGTATAAATTGTCAGCTGACGTCATTAGAAGGAATGCTGATATTAATAGCAGAGATTTCTGTCTAATATGCAAAAATGAATTTTATCATATGATTGTATATTTTTATCTGAAAACAGGTTTAAACTTGTATAAATTGTCAGCTGACGTCACTAAAGGTAAACTGTTATTAATAGCGGAGATTTCTATCTAATATGCAAAAAATGAAGCAACAGGTTTTAACCTGCATGGCTACATAAAGTGTGATAAATGACGTCATCAGGCTATCTTTCTGCTATAAAAGGGCGCGACAGAATTTCTTCAGTTACAATTTTGTTCGAAACTTTAGTGAAAAAACATTAAATCTTATTGTTGTGAATTTTCAATTGTTGTGTTAACAATTAATTATTGTCAACAATGGAATCCATTACTACTGGTGCTTCATCTGGAAACAGAAACTTAATTCAAAAAATGGCTGGAAATTTTGTGGAGGAATTGAATCATCTTGGTGCTGTTAAACGATGGATTAAACTTTCTGATATGGAAATTGGAAAAGTATATAAAATAATGGGCGCAAGTCAATTGCCGTCAAAATTCGATTCATCGAAAATGAAGACAATATTGGAATTGGAAATTGGATACATTTCGTTACCAGCGAGATTTGACAATTTGAACGAGCAGATGCTGGCATGGTTGCAAAGCAATCCAAAACTGGGTATTATGAATAATGGACCCATTGGACTAACTCATAAATTGCAATTCAAAACGTTGGATCTTCTTGAAATCGTGGAGGATGCTGAATGGCGAATTTTGTAATTTACTCTCTTCAAAATGTATTATTTAATTGTACTATGGATTTTAAAAATTTCAATATTGTATCAATTTTTACATATATTTAATAAAAATTATAAAAAAACAAAAAAAAGACCAAAAAAACAAACAAAAAAAAAACCAAAAAAAACAAAAACAAAAAAAAAAATTCGATTTTTTTTTCAATACCCATCGCTAGACATTGATTTATATTCTAGTTTTGATTATGCCAGATTATATTACATTATTTGGTGTTCAATAAAAAAAATTTAAAAATCGATTTTTCAGTTCATGTCTCGTCCCTAAATCACAATTTTGAACTAAGTATAAATCATACATAATACATATTAGTAATATATGTAATAATACATATTAGTAATATTTGATATGCATCGTAGGTACTGTAGAGTTTTATGGTGAATAATTATAAAACAAAAAAAGATTTAATATCCCCTGAAAACGAAAAATTTAATTTTCATAATAATTTAAAAACTCTATATTTTATAATGTTATAATCAACTATGCCTTTTAATAGCACAAAAATTCCAGTTGCATACAGCAAAACAGCTGACGAATTAAAATTTCACATGTCGCTGTATCGCATATGTAAATCTCATATGTGTACATACATACATACATGTGACTTGTTGTAATTTTTATACACGAGTATAATACCAATTGAAAAATTTGCTTGTGAAAAATAGGAAAATCTTCTTCCTCAGCAATTGAAAATTCTATTAATATTAGAAAATTTATTTCCGGTAATAGTATTGTTAGATACTAGAACAACTGAAAACTTTTAAAACAAAAATTTTGTTCTATTTGAAAACCATAGTTTTTGTTTGTTTTCGCGCGAATTGTGTACAAAGCGAAATTTCTTAGACTGTTTTTGTGAATTTTCAAAGTTAATTTTCATTTTTAGCTATATTTTAGTCATTAATATTTAGATTTTGTCTTAATTATAATATTTAAAATTAGTGAATTAAGAAAAAATTCGTGTTTTTTTGTGTGTGATTTTTGTTTGTTTTCGTTTTGTTTTATTAGAAAATCATAGTTTTTGATTGTTTGTGTGTGCGGTTTTGATTGTTTTATTCACAGTTTTGTTTTATTTGAAAACTACAGGTAAGCTGAAAAACACCTTTAATTCCTTTTTAGTATTAATTTTAACACTTGCTAGAAATTTTTAGCTATTACCGCCATTTTTAGCGTAACCGACAAATATCAAATTTTATAGGAGAAGGATTTTTTAAATATTTGTATGGCGCTTGCGATATTTCTGCTGTCTTAATTTTATTACGCCTGAGCGTATTATTCCTATTATTTTGTTAACCTTACGATAAAGATGGTTATTGTCGGTTACGCTAAAATGTGAAAATGTGTTGTATTAACGATAAACTAAGCAGTTGCTATAATTCGTTAATTAACGAATTTTTGAGAAGAACGTTAACACTGCTTGGCCCGTTATGGTTTAAAATGTTACATGCAATAAAAATCTCAGTTACGATAAAAGTGTCGCTTACGATAAATCGGCGGTAAAGGCTCCATATTACCGTTTTTTCAATAACATTTTTCTTTGCAAATACTTTGCTATTATTAATAAATTTTCTGGATTTCTTTAAGTATATTATTTATTCAGAATATAGGTGAATAAATAAAAATTTTTAGGAAATTTTTACATTATGCACTAGGGCTCATATTGCTAGCCGATATTATCACATGATAATAAACATATTGACCGACACATGTCACAAAATTTTTTCAAAAAGTCGTATTTTTACGAAATTTAATTAGGGTACACACTAAATGAATATTGGTAGGTAGTATTATTTTTGATAATAAACATATTGACCGACACATGTCACAAAATTTTTTCAAAAAGTCGTATTTTACGAAATTTAATTAGGGTACACACTAAATGAATATTGGTAGGTAGTATTATTTTTGATAATCGACATATTGACCGAAACATGTCACAAAATTTTTTCAAAAAGTCGTATTTTTACGAAATTTAATTAGGGTACACACTAAATGAATATTGGTAGGTAGTATTATTTTTGATAATCGACATATTGACCGAAACATGTCACAAAATTTTTTCAAAAAGTCGTATTTTTACGAAATTTAATTAGGGTACACACTAAATGAATATTGGTAGGTAGTATTATTTTTGATAATCGACATATTGACCGAAACATGTCACAAAATTTTTTCAAAAAGTCGTATTTTACGAAATTTAATTAGGGTACACACTAAATGAATATTGGTAGGTAGTATTATTTTTGATAATCGACATATTGACCGAAACATGTCACAAAATTTTTTCAAAAAGTCGTATTTTTACGAAATTTAATTAGGGTACACACTAAATGAATATTGGTAGGTAGTATTATTTTTGATAATCGACATATTGACCGAAACATGTCACAAAATTTTTTCAAAAAGTCGTATTTTTACGAAATTTAATTAGGGTACACACTAAATGAATATTGGTAGGTAGTATTATTTTTGATAATCGACATATTGACCGAAACATGTTACAAAATTTTTTCAAAAAGTCGTATTTTTACGAAATTTAATTAGGGTACACACTAAATGAATATTGGTAGGTAGTATTATTTTTGATAATAAACATATTGACCGAAACATGTCACAAAATTTTTTTCAAAAAGTGGTATTTTTACGAAATTTAATTAGGGTACACACTAAAATGAATATTGGTAGGTAGTATTATTTTTGATAATAAACATATTGACCGAAACATGTCACAAAATTTTTTCAAAAAGTGGTATTTTTACGAAATTTAATTAGGGTGCACACTAAATGAATATTGGTAGGTAGTATTATTTTTGATAATCAACATACATTTACCGAAACATATCACAAAATTTTCTTAAGAAATTTTTCACTAAAATGTCGGAAAACGACATTTCATATTACACGAGCTAATGATATCCCAACTAAGGGTGGAAATGATTCCAGACTACAATAATTCTAGTTTAAACAATTTTCTTTTACAATTTTTAGAATTTACAGGATGGGCTAGGAGAATTCCGTGAATAAAATGTAAAATATTTTTTTCGCTCAAATTTAACCACGTTTTATGAATATTTGAAAATATAATTTTATTTTTAAAAGTTATAATATCTACAAAAGATGTTTTAGAATGCAAAAGTTAACCTTGAAAATAGCTTACTCAGCATATTCCGCACATTTTTACATATGAAATCGTCGCCGCTTTGAAATGCAACATGTTTGAACAAGTAAATGTATACATTGTGTATGCTAATGCAGTAAAATTATTGCATCATATTGTGCAATCAAGCTTGTTGTAACTTGCTAACACAGTATGACGTCATCATTGAAAAAAAGGATATAAATACGCGTGATAAATGGTTTTAAAACCATTACGTCTTCTGATTTCATAAAGTACAGTGTGCTTCGTGTCATCATATCGTATTTTGCGAATTTTTAAAGTTAGCTTTTTATTTCAAAGTTTAATTTCTTAAATTTTATTACATTTTTTTCAATATTGGTGAGTAAGAAACATTTAATAATAATTTCTATTTTGAAATTATTATTACTAGTTTTGTATGCAGCAACTTAAAACTAAAACAATATTTTTGTGAATTTAGGAAAAATGGCCTTATTCAACTGCGAAATGTGCCCAGCAGGATTCAACCGTCGAGACAACTTAGCGCGGCATATGAAGACGAAACATGGCGACAATGGCTCATCTTTTAAATGCGGTCGGTGTGGGGTCATGTTTACGAGAATGGATAGTTTACATCATCATGTGAAGAAATTCCATTCAACGGCTGTATTGTGCGATTACTGCGGTGAATATGTTGAAGGTGATCTGGAGCGGCATATGGCTAATAAACATGGACAACCCGCAACCAGCGTCGAACCTGATCATGAGCGGCCCTCAACCAGCGGCTGTCATGTTTCGAAAAAGCGCGCAGCCGGTGAACAACATGGCAGCCCATCTAAAAAACCAAAGGCGGATCGGAGTACCAGACGTTGCGAAGTATGCGTTGCGGATATACCGATTTCAACATTTAATGGGCATTTACGTAGTGCAGCCCACAAAAATAAATTATGTCGCGGTACCGGAAACGTAAATGTGGAAACGATTAACAGCGCGTTCAAAACCAGAATTATCAGCTACCGGGTGAAGAGTTCCGAGTACTTCCAGTCCATTGAAGAATTTTTACAAGAAATTAAAGAAAATGTACTACAGCTGCTGCATATGGAACTGGCGAAGCATACGTCATTTAAAACAAATTTCGAGTTGTTCGGTCTGTATGCAAAATTCGACAAGGACGATAATTTACTACTGGATTTGAAGTCGTTCAACACCAGAAATGTTACTGTTTGCGAATCCACCAATATGGAAGAAATTTATCGAAATATGGCGTTGACTGTAGTGCGCAAGAGCGAAGAATTCCAGGAACGAGATAGTGGCTGGTCGCTCCTAGAAGTCCGATATTTGGAAATAAACGTAAATAAATACAATCCGCTTCGGGCTTCGTCGTATATCGAGCTTCCGGCATGGATCAAGAGAAAAATGGCGGTCGTTAATATTCAAAATGAAGACCAGGCTTGTTTCGCATGGGCGATAACATCAGCCTTACATCCAGTTGAACACAACCCGCACCGCGTCGCATTATATCCGCATTATTCGACAATTTTAAATTTCGACGATATTGAGTTCCCAATGAAGATCAAAGACATAAAATTGTTTGAATCGCTCAACAACATCAGCGTCAATGTTTATGGACTGGAAGAAAAAAGTATTGTTGGACCGCTGCACTACACAAAGGAAAAACGGAACACTCATGTTAACCTGCTGTACATTGAAAATGGCGAAACCAGTCACTACTGCTGGATAAAGAACTTGAGTCGGCTCGTTGGACGACAGTTATCGAAACATAAAGAAACTGCATGGCTATGTGATGGATGTCTACAATACTTCACAACGGAAGAGCGGCTTATCGAACATGCTAAAGAAGACTGCAACAAAGTCCGCACTGTAATACCAAGTCCCGGTGAAGACAGCATTTTGAAATTTCAAAATTATGCCAAGCAGATGCGCGTCCCGTTTACCATCTACGCGGACTTCGAATCCATATTAAAACCATGCGATACATGCGTACCGAATCCAGATGGATCGTTTACGAACACCACGCATATCCACGAACCATTCAGCTTCGCATATTACATCAAGTGTTCGTATGATGAATCATTAAATAAATTCGAAACGTACCGCGGACCGAACTGTGCGAAAGTGTTTATGGAAAAATTGGAAGAAGATGCCCAACGACTACATAAAATTTTACAAAAAGAAATTCCGATGAAACCATTAACAGCGCTGGACTATTTAGTATTTGGATTAGTCGAAGATTGTTCCATATGCGGCAAAAAATTGGGCAACGATCGTGTGCGGGATCATGACCATCTAACGGGTGAATTTCGAGGTGCCGCACATAGCCATTGTAATCGGCTTTACAGACTACCGAAATTCATCCCGATCGTTTTCCATAATTTATCTGGATATGATGCGCACTTTATCGTACGGGAATTTGGAGTCTCCAGGGAACGAATCGATGTCATTCCGAACAACAAAGAACGCTACATTTCTTTCACGAAGTATTTACCAGTCGACGCCAATCAAGAAGTGGAAGATCTGGATGACGAAGATAATGAAGACGATGAAGAATCCAGCAAATTCAAAATTAAAACCATTCAGCTGCGTTTTATCGATTCGTTTCGGTTTATGGCGAGCAGTTTAGATAAACTTGCCGAGAATTTGAAGCCGGAGCAGTTCGCCGAAGTTCGTCGAGCATTTCCTGAAGACCGCCTTTTCAATTTAATCAAGCAAAAAGGAGTATTCCCGTACGAATACGTCAACAGTGTTGAACGACTCAATGAACGCGCTCTACCACCAAAAGCGGCATTCCATAGCAGCCTGAAGTCATCCAGTATTACCGATGAAGAATACCAGCGTGCACAGCGAGTATGGAATGAATTCAACATCCAAAATTTGGGGCAGTATTCGGACTTGTATCTGAAAACAGATGTGTTGCTATTGGCGGATGTCTTTGAAAATTTCCGGAACCTGTGCCTGAACACGTACAAATTGGATCCGTGCCAATACTACACCGCACCAGGCTTGAGCTGGGACGCCATGTTGAAATATACGAAAGTGGAACTGGAGCTACTAACGGACATCGACATGATTCACTTCATCAAAAAGGGTATGCGTGGTGGATTAACACAGTGTTGCGGTCGTTTTAGCGAAGCTAATAATAAATACATGTCGGACTACGACCCCACGAAGCCGTCGACCTACATCGAATATCTGGACGCCAACAACTTGTACGGATGGGCCATGTCGCAACATTTGCCGATCAGACATTTCCGGTGGGTCCCAGAACACGAATTGGATAATATCAACATACCAATGGTTCCGGATGACGCTGATGTTGGATACATTTTGGAAGTCGACCTCGAGTACCCGAAAACACTACACGATTACCATCAAGATCTACCATTCTGTCCGGAGCAGATGAAGCCGCCATACATCACATCTAAAGACAGCAAATTGGTCGCCAACGTTTACGATAAGAAGAAGTATGTGATCCATTATCGGAATTTGAAACAGTGTTTAAAATATGGACTAAAGTTAAAGAAAATACATCGTGCACTCCAGTTTAAACAATCTCCGTGGCTAAAAAAATACATTGACTTAAACACCGAGCTCCGTTCTAAGGCGACAAATAGTTTTGAAAAAGATTATTTCAAGTTAAAAAATAATAGTGTTTTCGGGAAAACAATGGAGAATGTGGACAAACGTGTTGATGTGCGACTAGTGACTCATTGGGAGAATATTCGTAAACAGTTGGGTGCTAATAATTTGATAAGCAGACCGAACTTTCACAGTTGTTCAATTATCAATGAAAATCTGGTCGCTATACAAATGGACCGTTTGAAAGTGAAGTATGATAAACCGATTTACGTGGGATTTAGCGTGCTCGAGTTATCCAAGACTTTAATGTACGATTTCCACTACGGTTATATAAAACCGAAATATGATGACAAAGTGGATTTACTGTACATGGATACCGACAGTTTTATATACCGGATAGAAACGGACAATTTTTACGCCGACATTAAGTCTGATATTAGTGAGTATTTTGATACGAGTGATTATGCCGCGGATAACATCTATGGACTGCCTCAATTAAATAAAAAAGTGCTCGGTAAATTTAAAGATGAGTGTTCTGGGACAATAATTAAACAATTTGTCGGTGTTAAAGCTAAATCCTACTGTATAGTGAAAGACGGTGATGTGCCCCCAATTAAAAAACTCAAAGGTGTTAAAAAAGATGTGGTGAAAAACGAAATAGACGTTAAAGACTATATAAAGTGTGTGATGAGCAAAGACTCAAGTGCAGTGTTATATAAACAGATGAGTGTATTTCGTAGTTTAAAACATCGACTATACACACATTTAATCAATAAGGCCGCGCTCACAAACGATGACGACAAACGGTTCATAGTACCCAACAACAGACTCAAAACTCTCCCGTGGGGGCACTATAAAATAGACGATTTTTATTTTTGTTAATTTTGTATATATATCTTTTTTTTAATTTTGTATATATCTTTTATTAATTTTGTATATATTTCTTTGTTAATTTTGTAAATATTCTTAAAACCATGGTTTTAGTTTATAAGTCGTACTTATTAAGTAATTAGTTTGTAAAATAATAATGGCCATTATTAATTCAAATTTTAGTTTTATTAAAATAAAATATGTACATGTCAAAATATTATAATTTCAAAAAAATACATGAAAAAAATTTAAAAAAAATACAAAAAATTTAAAAACAAAAAAAAAAAATCCAAAAATTAAAAATAAAAAATTATAAAAAATACATGATGAAAAAAAATTAAGAAAACAATTAAAAAAAGAAAATACATCATGAAAAAAATACATGAAAAATTAAATATTGAAATTCGTATTCAAAATTTTGTATATATCTAAGTAGTCTTGTAAGTTTGTCGACGGCCACGCGCCCGTATCTGGACCACTTTCCCAGCCCAGGAGTGCTGATTGATTGGCTGTGCCTTTTTCAATGTTCTGCACGATCCACTCCAACAATTCACCGTCTTCTTCTACGCTCTTTGGATTGAAGCACAATCGAGGAATATCATGTTCTTCCACAAGTTTCAATATACGATCCAGCAGTTCCGGATGAGCATATGTTATCGTTTTTCGCATCCACAACGTAAGAAAGTATGTCAGCGTGTCGAATCCATCTAGGCGGTCTTCTCCAATATCAGATTCGTTGAAGGTAAGTGTGAATAGAAGATCAAAAGTTTCCACAGACGAACCCCATTCTATAGCTGATGTTATTTTTTCAGGAAAAAAAATGTCACGATCTCTTGATGCTATGGATCGGATCATCTCCAAATCAGATAACCGAATGGCTTTATTCAACATCTTCTTCAGCAATCGAGTTCTAGCCATGGATTCCTCCACTATTATAAGGTGTTGAAGACTTTCACTCATTGTTGTGTTTTCACTGGATATTGCTTCGCCAAAAAAATGAAACTGCTCCGGCTCATCGTCATCATCATAATTTTATACTGCTCCATGTTGGTGGGGGATACTGCAACTGCTCCGGTCCATCATGCGTATTCGCTGCTCCATGTTGGTGGGGGATACTGCGACTGCTCCGGTCCACCATACGTATTCGCTACTCCATGTTGGTGGGGGATACTGCAACTGCTCCGGTCCACCATACGTATTCGCTGCTCCATGTGGGTGGGGATATCATATCAAGTCTTTGCTATCAATCCAGCTATTGGCGCTACTTGGAAAGCCGAGCCACTTCACGTATACTTTATCTTTCTTTTTTTTCAACACCTTTTCTACTAAATATACATCTGGATATTTAACTTTTTGTAATTCTTCTTGGTAAAATCCACCTTTAATCGGATTACCATGATAATCTTCTAATAGATACGTAACCGGATTGGTTAATCGTACCTTTTTGATTTTAAAAAGTTCCGTCGTCCATGATGGTAGATATCCTTTATCGAATTGAGATTTATGCTTGCTAATGCGAACCACATCACCAACGTCATATTTCGGTAGATCCACAACTTTTATATGATTGTAAACAGTTGAAAGGAGCAATTTCTCCTTGCTCGGTGTAACATCACGCGGTCGCATTTTTATTGTTCTATGTTTCCGTGAATTGTAACTGTCCATTAAGTCGTCTAGTATATCCAGCCATCGATATGATCCATTGTAACTAAACTTCTTCCACATTTCAGTCTTCAGCGTTCTGTTAAATCTCTCCACCACTGACGCTTTTTTGGTTGAAAATGTTGAATAATGGTTGATGTTGTATTTATCCATCAGCGTTTTAAACAGCTGATTATAAAATTCCCTGCCGTCGTCCGTTTGCAAATTATCTGGCCTCCGTCCTTGTTTAAGTATCGATTCAAATGCCGCTGTTACTTCTTTTCCAGTTTTATTTTTAACGGGTACCGCCCATGCATGTTTTGAAAATACGTCGATTGTTGTCAACAGATAATTGAATTTTTTATTCACTGAAGCGTAGGCACCCATCTCAATTAAATCACATTGCCAGAGATCGTCAATTCCTTTCACAATCACACGTCTCCGTGGAAAATTTTTTCGCGCTGGTTTATGTAGTTCACGAACCACTTGTGCTTTGCTCATTTTGCGTCTCAGCGGGTTTCAGCAATTTATCAAGACGTTCTTCAGTCCTCGACATTCGACGATTAAATGCGAAAATTTCTCGATTCATCCATAATTTATTCTGCGTAGAAAGCTGCATTGCCTGGGTCAGCAGGTGCGTAGCATTTTCAATCTTTGTTTTGATGATTTCGACTGTTTCTGTTAGTTCAGCAAGTTTCTCTGTTGTAAAACTCTTTAAAAATTTCAGATTCACCACATCTTGATCATCAGTCGGATCCTTTATATTGGATAGTTGTTTGTTTCCAAAATCATAGTTCCCCGATTGCGTCATCTTCAAACCAATGTCTTTAAGCAACTGCTTCTTAATACTTTTATCATGCACCCGGCCGAATTTGTCAATAGTTATGTTTCTGTTACGCACACGACCGAATTTATCCATTTTCACTCGATGATATCTGCTTCTTTCAGTTCTTCAATGATGGATATTATTTCGTTATTGTGACCGCTGTGTCCAGCTTCTTGTGACGCCACTAATAATCGCAGTCTACTGACCAGTTCATTTGCATTGTCCCAGTATATATAGTCTTTTTTCAAGTTATTAAACTGCATCAAACCATGTCCCGATCTTGGAGTACCGCCGACACTAGCAGATTTTGGAGCACCACCGACACGACTTCTTGTATCATATATTTTTCTTGGTATATGTTTTTTAACGGAGCTGATTGGGAACAACTGACTAATAATGTTTATGTATTTATAACTCGAGCTCCCTTTTATTTGCTGGTTTGGACTGTAATTTCGTCTGTGTGCATTTGTTTGCTTTAAAATTTGTTTATACGCATTTAAATCTTTGGTATGATATGAACCAAGTTTTGGCGAGTTCATGAAAATCAATTCATATAATCCAGGTGTTCCTTCGTACACAATATCACCAATTATTATATCATCACCAGCTATTTGAAACGACTGATTTCCAATCATCCATTCATCATCTTTTTTGTATGGTCCGTATACCACATCAATTCCGCTGTTGGGATGAAGGTATAGTTGTAAGTATTTTCTTGCTATTGGACCAAACTGTTTTGTTAAATCTTCAGCTGCTGGCATCAATTTTCGAGCAACACTTTGCGCTGATCCAAGAAATTTCGGTGTTTCAAATACATTTTGTTCTTCTTCTGGATACGCTTCAAAAACATCTTCTGGAATATCTTGTACTGAAGTATCTTCCTCCTCCTTTGTTGGTAGAGTATAGTAGTTTGCCGTTTGTTTTCCCAATTTTTTCTTTTTAATTTTAGGTGTGAACGCATTCGATACTTGCGCATCTTCTTCTTCTTTTATTTCCACTTTAATAGGATGTTTCTTCTTGTCACCATTTAACTTTGTAGCTATTTCTTTAAGCGGAGTAGTGACTGGTTCCAGTGTACTTTGAAGCAACATATTTGACTCCAGTTTTCCAGATCGTAAAGCATTAAATTTTTTACGTATATTGCTTGTCGCTTTTATAATGTTCTTTTTAATCGTCTTTTTATCCATCTCGATGACTGCTTCTTAGAACGATTTCTCAAGAACTGAAGCTCTATCACATGCGACTGCTGTATTTATATGGTCGTATTTAGGCGGATCAGTTCGAAACTGCTATACCGGTTACCGAAACCAGTTCGAAAAATGTTTGTATCAGTATAGAAGCAGCTTGGTAGCAGTTTAGGTGCAGCTTAGGAGCAGCTTAGAACCAGCTTGGAAGCAGCTTAGAACCAGCTTGGAAGCGGCTTAGAACCAGCTTAGAAGCGGCTTTCGGATGTTGATCCTTTCCAGAAGTGGTCAAACTTGCTTCGGTATCTTCCATTGCGTATATCATCTTCTTTGCAAATAGTTAAAAATCCATAGTTATCACGCCAACACTCTCTGCATAATTCTTTGAATTGATTGAACGACATGTCGGAGTTAATATGATCATCGTAGATATGTCTGAGGTTGAGATCATCCTGTTTGAAGACTGCAACAAGATTCGCATTATCCCGTACATGATGTTTGGGTGCCGCTGTATACGTTTGCGTCAAGTAGAAACAATCATCATTGTAATGTCGAGAGTGGCTAAAATATTCTTCTATTATGGCTTTTTTCTCCCGCGCAGATACATCGTCGAATATTACCAGCGAATTTGGTCGTGCTTCTTTCGGTGGTATGACGTCATCGTTATTAGAATATGTAAAATAACCCAAACCTTTAACACCTTTAATGATTCGTTTCAGATATTGATATTTCGGTTGGTGTAATGATTTGGAATAGATGTATATGTTTTCAAATGCCACACCATTAGGATCCTGGATAAGTGATAGTAGAAGTGACGTTTTGCCGCATCCACTTGGACCGCAGATGATCGCTCTAATACTCGTCGGCAACAGTGGACCATTTTTCTTGACATTAGTCTCGTCCAAAAAAACCTCGAAATTTATGACTGGTAGCGTCTCCGGTTGTTTAACGAATGAAGAAGACATCGTCGTCGATGTTGATCAGATAACACTATCTCTCATACTAATAAAGTTGAGTAAATTTCCAGCATATTTATAACATATATAAATAGTACAGCATCTGTTCTTTTGTTTTCAGTTCACTTTTAAATGTTGACGCGGAAACAACTAGCAGTTAGTCGTGAGAAGACAAGCGGTGTGAGAAGATCTGGTTGTGGTATAGTAAACGGAATAATCAACAAATTACCATTTGAACTTCATATACCTGGCTATCAGTATTGTGGACCTGGAACTAGACTGCGCCAGCGATTGTTACGAGGTGATCCGGGTATCAACAAATTGGACGCTGCATGCAAAGAACACGACATCGCCTATTCACAGTTTAAAGATATTCAAGATCGACATAAAGCTGATTTAATACTAGCTGATAAAGCGTGGGAGCGAGTTAAATCATCGGACGCAAATCTTGGCGAGCGAGCTGCTGCTTGGACTGTAACGAACGCGATGAAGTCGAAAGTAAAACTAGGAATGGGTCATTCAAAGAAGAAGAACAAAAAAGGACAGAAATTAATATTTGGTGCCGGAATTCGTGATTTGAGAAGCATATTGAAGAAAAAGAAACCGAAAACTATTAAGAATGCGATAAAATTTGCACTGAAAGCTGCGAAGAATATTTTCAAGAAGAAGAAGGACAGTCAATTTACAACACCGAGAATCATTCCAATTCCAAAAACTGGTGGAATTTTACCATTCCTGGTTCCACTTTTTGCCGGCCTGTCTGCTGTAGGATCACTTGCCGGAGGCGCTGCTGGTGTTGCGAAAGCAGTGAATGCTTATAAAACAGCAAAGAAACAACTGGATGAAAATGAACGTCATAACAGGATGATGGAAGCAATTGCTCTTGGATCTAAATCTGGAACTGGACTTTATTTGAAACCATACAGAAGAGGTTTGGGACTTTACATCGAATCAAAAAACCGCTAAGCGAGCTACCCGATCGACCATTAACTGATCGCGACATTTATCAGTTTGGAAACAAATATTTATCCAATTTTCGTGGCGTGTTCATGAGAGATGATTTACCGAAACGACCAAGGCGAAAGGAGTGTGGAGTCGTCAATTTGGATAATTCATCAGGACCAGGAAGCCATTGGGTAGCGTACGCCAAAGATAACAAGAACGTCGAATACTTTGATAGTTTTGGAAATTTGTCACCACCCGCAGAAGTTGTGCAATATTTACATGGCAATAATATTAAATATAATTATAACAGATACCAAAATTATGAACAGTACAACTGTGGACATTTATGTCTAGAATTTTTATGGAATACAAATTATTTTCAATAATTTTGTTGCACTTCTCATCTATACTTTAAATATACTCGTGGCAAGAAGTTTCTGTCATTCGTATCTTAGTCGCCATGTCGTTAACATTAACGTTAAGTGGTGATTCATCTATACTAACAGCTGAGTATTTTCCACCCATCGATTTGCCGGGTGATTATGTATGCGGGTTGGTCAATTTTGAAACATACAATGCAGTGCCAAATATCGACGAAACAAATAATTTATTCTATTACGGTGATAGAGAAGTGAAATGCATCGAGATACCTGTCGGCAATTATGATCTGGAAGATTTGGAGTTTCAAATAGAAGATCGGATACTAGAGAAGAGAAAACCGGGTGATAGCCCGCAACTTATACTTCGCGCGAATAACAATACGCTAAAAAGTGAAATAAAATGTACGGAAACAATTCATTTCGATCAAGAACGAACAATTGGCTCGCTACTTGGCTTCAGTAAGCGAAAACTTGCAGCTGGTCATTACCACTATTCGGATAAACCAACGAATATCATGAAAGTGAATCTGATACAAGTTGAAACAAACATTACAACGAACAGCTACCTGAACAACGTTCCAGCACATAATATTTATTCGTTTTCGATTCAAGTGGAACCTGGGTATAAAATAAGCGAATCACCGAATACAGTTATTTATATGCCGGTGACCGTGAGACGGATAACATCTCTAGTTTTACGAATTGTGGATCAAGACGGCAATTTAGTGAATTTTCGAGGCGAAACGATAACAGTAAAGTTGCATTTGAAGCCGGCGTGAAAATGTTGGTATTTAAAGACGAAAATGTGGTGCGACCGATCAGTCTACAACTTGCCACCAAGGTGAACGGATCGGCGAGGAAGAAGCAACAACGACCACCATTAACAAGAGAGAACAAACAATTTCTTCGACAATTGGGTTTCAAGCTGAAGAGGAGAAAATGAGCAGCATTTTAAGCATCAATACTGGAATCGATTTCGATGAGAGCATTTCAAACATCGAGTATCACTGCTATTCGCCATTTCTAAATGCGTTTGGAAACAGCGACGAAATACGAATCTGCTGTCAAAACCAAGATCTGATCCTGCTGCCGCACGAAAGTTGTCTGTATGTGGAAGGACAATTGTTGAAGAGTGATAAAACAGTATCGACTACAGCGGAATTATCCAATAATTCATTGGCGTACCTGTTTGAAGAAATACGATATGAACTGAACGACGTGGAAATCGATCAATGCAAGTACGTGGGACCGACAACAACGTTAATCAATTATTTGGCATTAAACGAAAATGAAAGCAAACTACTCTACAACGCCGGATGGTGTCCAGGTGAAACAATTAAAGTGACGGAAAAAGGCTACTTCAATTTCTGTCTACCATTGGCGCGGATGTTTGGATTTCTTAACCATTACAAGAAAGTTATCATCAATGCGAAACATCAACTAATTCTGACTCGAGCTCGGACGGATCACGATGCAGTCATATCACCAACGGATGACGTCACTTTCCATATACATAAAATTCAATGGATGGTTCCGCACGTTACAGTTGCAGATGAACAGAAACTGAAGTTGTTGAAGTATGTGGAAAATAGTCGAGATATTACAATTGCTTTTCGATCATGGGATATGCATATACAGCCAACGATTCCAACAGCGAGACAAAACATTTGGACGGTGAAAACATCGACTCAATTGGAGAAACCACGTTACATTATATTCGCTCTACAAACGAATCGACGAAATAAAAAAGACAAAGATTCCAGTATTTTCGATCACTGTGAACTTTCAGACGTCAAAGTTTATTTAAATTCTGCGAAATACCCGTACATGGATTTGAATTTGGATTTCAGTAATGATAGATATGCAGTAGCATATCACATGTATTCGAAATTTCAACAAGCATATTATGATTGTAAGAAGAATGAACCGCTTTTAAGCAAAACGCAATTCAAGAATATCGCGCCAATTATATTTATCGATTGTTCTCATCAAAACGAAACTTTGAAAAGTGGACCAGTGGATATTCGAATTGAATTTAAAACGTTGAAGGAGGTGCCAGAGAATACATCAGCATTTTGCCTTCTACTACATGATCGTGTGGTTCAATATAATCCATTGACAAATATTGTTACAAAATATGTATAAAAACATCGCAATCCAGCTATAAATCAGTCAGTTTCGCTCTAGACAACGCACAATGAAGACCGACGCAGCAATTGTTGACTTCCAAGGATTTCCAAATTCGACAAATGGGAAATTCTACATAAAGGAATTGGCTGTGTTGAAATTCGATTCTTCCGAAGAAAATTGTGGTGAAGATTATATACTACAGCACTATGTATTCAAATCACCAATACCGTTTTGCGAATTAAGTGAAAAAGATCAACGCACAGCTCGCTGGTTGCGGAAAAATCATCATGGGTTCTCCTGGATGGACGGACATATTGAATACGAGGAACTACAGTACATTTTAATAAACAATCTGCACGGAACTCGAATCATCTATACGAAAGGAGAAGAAAAAGTACGCTATTTGAAACGACTGCTACCATCAGCGCCCATTATGAACTTTGAAGAAATAACAATTTGTCCCAAGTTGAGAATCATAACATCAACATACACTAGCCCTCGATGCGGTCATCATTCCGGAGCAACTTGCGCCATGGAAAATGCCATATCCATATACAAATATTATTGTAATAACATTTAAACATTTTTATTGTAAAAAAAAATATTTCTTTTAAAATAAATTTATTAAAATAAGAAAAAATTAAAAAATTAAAAAAAATTAAAAATAAAAAAAGTTTTTATTTAATAAAAAAAAATAAATAAAAATTAAAAATTAAAAATAAAAAAATGTGTTTTTATTTAGAGGAAAACCTGTATAAGCCTGTTTTCAGATAAAAATATACAATCATATGATAAAATTCATTTTTGCATATTAGACAGAAATCTCTGCTATTAATATCAGCATTCCTTCTAATGACGTCAGCTGACAATTTATACAAGTTTAAACCCGTTTTCAGATAAAAATATTATAAAATTATGAAAGCAACGCCACCTTTTCATGGAATTTTGAATCTAGGTACAGAATTCGCGGTGGTTCAGACTAACGACGCTATCAAAGGTGACTGCGCCACCTGTTGACAATTTTTCAAACTTACACACAGGAATCCAGACCAGCAACGCTATCAAAGGTGACTGCGTCATCTATTAGGGAATTTACAAGGCTCGAAGGTGGCTGCGCCATCTATTAGGGAATTCTTAGGTTAGAAACAATCTGTTAGGTTACACCAAATTTCCTTAGGTTCTGTTAGGTTGGATCAAGTTCCGCTAGGCTAGAAAAAAATTTTGCTCCACCCACCGCCGGAGGCTTCTAGAACCGCCTCGGTAGTTTTGCCTCCATCCGAGGTCGCTCAAAAAGTCGGATGGAGGGATGGAGGTTTTCAAAGCCCCATATTCCTACTACTGGAGATAAAAATAACAAACTATGATGTAAATAAATAGTTATCTTTGCTAAATAATAGCTATCACTACAATTGCTTGTAAGTACAATACATAAAATTATAGCTCTCAGCTGACTACAAGATGCTGAGTACATTCTGAAGATTTTTGGGAGGAATTTTAAAATAGTATAAGACGATTGAAAATTTAGTAAAATGTTTCGAAAATTTCAAATCGATTCACTAAGCCCTTAGAAAGTTATTAAAAAAAAAAAAAAAAAACTAATTTACCACGTAGGTACTCATGAAAATTCGACGAGAGAACAGATTAAATAACTTGTTAACAGCTTAGTGAATCGGTTTGAAATTTTCATAGGGGCCTCGGTATTTAATGAGGGATATTTTACTAAATTTTCCATTGTCTCGTACCATTTTGAAATTTCTCCCAAAAATCCCCAGAATGTACTCACAAGGAGATGCAGCCAGAGTGAAATTCGGGATTTTATGAAACAAGCATACCAGAGAACTTTAACTTTCGCAGAAACAGATATAAAAAATATCGAATATGAGTAACCAATTATACACATGGCTAAATTACCAATTCAGTTAGTACTGAAAAATGTATGAATCATTATCGGAAAGTAAAAATTTACATTTTTAGGATGAAAATAAACATAAAAAAATATAGAACGTATTTGCAATCAATAATAATGCAATATAATCTACCCTATATTTTTCTTCCTTATACCACTTGAATTCGCTTGCATACCACACACATTTCCAATAAACGCAAAAACACGTATCCCCTAATTTTTGGTGTTCTTTCTAATTATGATGGCAATAATTTGATAGATTGAACCATTCAGGCTGTACAAGAAAATTTCCCCCCATTTTCACCCCTCCAGCCCCTCTTATGATCCCGGCCCTGGTTTAACCTATACAGGTGGATAGGTCTTTCAAAGGGTAACATTTCGTCAACTCAAAGTTTTCCTCTATCTCTTATAGTTTTCGAAATATCTTAAGAAATACGATTTGAACCCCCAACTTTAGGGGCTATTTTACCCCGTAAACGTGGGAGATGGCTCCGATATAAAAAATACGGGTCCCTTATTTTTTCCTATTCTACACACCAGCGAAGTTTCATCAAAATTGCGAATTTCACTCTGGGTGCATCTCCTTGTCAGTTCTTGTAGTCAGGTGAGAGCTATAATTTTATGTATCGTACAAGCAGTTGTAGTGATAACTGTTATTTAGCAAAGATAACTATTTATTTACCTCATAGTTTGTTATAAAACGCAATTATTCACGAATTTCTAATTTTATGTACTTTTATCTCCGATTGTACCTACCAAACATCCTTAATTTAACTTAGAAAGTCTTCAGTCTACTTGACGACATTATGGAATTCAGTATTCAAATTTCTAAACTTTAAGAAACCTTACACGCAATCGATTTGAAATATTTTGCACAATGTCAGGTATTCCTTTGAAGAGAAATACCTCTAGATAATTATTCAATATTTTCTTTTTAGATTTTGATTAATGACTCTGATTAGATATAATAGGAATCAAAATATTCGAGAAAAATCACCATGATTTTTTTTTCATATCACCTTGAACATAACGTCTCAAGTAACATACAACTTATTTAGCTAAATGGCCTCTTACGGATTTTCTGATACATCACAAAATTCGATTTTCTGTTAAAACTTTAACTTTCTTAAAAATTAAAAAGTTAATAGGCAATTTTTAGTTTAAAACGTTATTATATGATCTGATGAACTTCTGATCAAAAACCAATATTTGACCACTATATTCAGAGCTCACAATCAGTGCAGCTGGGTGTATGCACCTACTTACCAGAGCGCACATATGGTAATTTCACCCATTTAGCGCGACAAAAATAATTTTTTTTTAGTATGAAAAAAACCAAATGTTTTTCTTACTAATTATTGTAAAATAATACACCTACTTTAAATCATTATTGTGATATTTTGCCCTACTTTATTAATTAATTACTAAATTTTTGGGTTCAATGAGGGTCAAAAAATTAGACAAAAAAATATATTATTAAAATTTAATACAACAAAATATAGAGATGTAATGGAGTAAGGTAACAATAAATGTTTTATTAGTCTTCAATACCATCTAATTGGGGTTCGGTATCAGTGTTTTCCAAAAATTTAATTAAATCCTTTTCTCACAATAGTCCTCGTGACCGAATTTATATCATCACGACTTCCTGTAAATAAAAGGTCATAATTTAAAAAAAGGATTATTTGGGGTAGCTAAAATTTGTTTTATAATTTACTGAAATACTAAACAAAGAACTAAAATAGTAAACAGAGCGGTACTCGATGGAACTTTTTTGAAAACTCTATTCAAAGTCGTATTATATGGAAAAAAATTTAAAAGGAAATCATACATAATTTTATTTTTTGATGTAATATAGGGTGAAAATATAAAGGACATTAAAAATAATACTATTATTTTGTAGTACGTACCTGAAGCTACAACATCCATTATCAAAATTCAAATAATATTCGGTACAATTCTCAAAAAAAATCACTGTTACCCTGTTTTAAATTTTGGAACCAATTAAACACACCAGCTGAAACAGAAAAACTTCTACTTGCAGAGCCTTTCATATTGTATTAGCTTCAAACACTAGGTTTATGTGTAAAGGTTAGATGTAAAGGTTATTAGAGACTGTGGAATTATAGATATTGGTGCTAAAATACTAAAATGATTTTTCGATTTTTGGGGCGCTAGATAGACGAAATTGCCACATGAAACGAATTTTTACATTGGTCAAGTAAAACCCATTAATATACTTAATTATTTTTTATGTTGAGCCATCTTTACCCTCTGGTGTGAATTTTTTGAGGAAATATTCATGCCACCTTATGATGATGATTTAGCTTGAAGAAAATACTCAAGAATTTTAAAAACCTTTGATAAAAATAAATCTATATAAATGTCTCTCATTCATAAAATCACCTGTCTGTATTAAATTATTTTATAACCATTTTATAACACTATATATTAGTTCACCGGTTATGATGATAAAAACCTCCTATTTAAATCAAATCATATATTCAAATTAAACATAATCTGTATAAATTTACAAAGTTGCAATTTTATAAATAAGACAGCTGATTGTGTACGAACCTAACTGCTTAAGAATAGGTATAAGTTAGGTAATACATATATTTTAAATTTTAAATATCTATTCATTGATTATATGACATCAAAAAAAAAAAAAATTCTCACACATTTTAGACTAATTTAAAAAGTTTCATCGTACACATGAAAGCAGAACAAACAGGAAACTGAACGTCTTTTCAAAATACACATATTTAAATAGATGTCACTTTTATTTATGGCTTCTTTCTTACATTCATAAAAAATGATTTCAATAGTCAGCAAGCCAGCGAGTTATAGATGAATTTTTTAGTGCTTGTCAAACTGGATATAACTTATCTATCATACCTGTAATAATATGTATCATAATAACATGATGAATTTCAATATATCTGATCAAATTATACGTAAATTATTCATATGATTTATAAAATGTTAAATATGCTTGTTTCGGTACATATTTATTTGAGTATGAGTACATACAGTCCGTCTCATAGTATAGCCTCACCAAGAATTTTTATATTTCACTTACAATATTCTAGAGAAACAGGTTAGCCAGTAATGCGTTAGCCGTATATTTCGAAAATGTTTTATTGTGTAAATAAAAATATGTAGCATTTGTTTTAATAAAATAAACGCACAAACAAATCACAAAAGTTATATCAAAAACATATAAAATTAACGTAATTTTTGTCCCATAATATAGTCTCACCTTTCAAAAATAATTTTAATAATTAATAACTGGTTCAGCCTCCTTTATTTTCCACTATTTGTGAAATTTTTGTTGGAATATTTTCATATAAATTCCTCACATATTCCAGTGGGATTTGGTGCCAGTTACGTCTAATATTTTCTTTTAATTTTTTATTTAATTATATTGTTTCCCGTCGCCATATACTTTACAGGACGAATAACTCGATACTTTTTCGAAGATGTTGAGATCAGGTGGTCTTGCTGGTCGTGTAAAACAAATCAGTTTCTTTGTTTAAACCACTCCTGTACACACTTAGCATAGTAAATTGTGACACTATCCTGCTGAAATATCCACTCTTCGCCCTGTAAAATCTCATTTATTTTTACTTCTCGTTGAAAAAGAGTGCCTGCGAATTTGTCGAATCATGTAATCCTTTTAAAGTAACAAGATCGATAACTTCATTGAAGTTAATCGCTCCCAAAACATTATTGATCTATCATCCATTTCTCTTCGAGTCCGAAAAGTTTGTGTTCATCAACATAAACTTGACCGTTTGAATTTTGCACGTCAGTATAAGAGCTGGACAACGGAATGGCCTAAAAAAAGTTTAATCTTGACGGCTCAGACGGATTTTCACACATATTACTATCACGATTTACATAAATAACAATTTTAGTTAAGTCGAGAGAAATTGATGATGAATAAATAATGTCTTGGGAGCGATTAACTTCAGTGAAGTTATCGATCTTATTACTTTAAAACGACGGCATGATTCGAAAAAGTACGTAGGCACTCTTTTTCAACGAGAAATAAAAATTAATGAAGTTTTACAGGGCGGAGAGTGGATATTTCAGCAGGATAATGTCTCAACTCACAATGCTAATTGTATACAGGAGCATAGGCGGATCCAGGGGGGTGGCTGTGGGGGCTGCAGCCCCCCCCCCTTTGCCTGACAATAGGTAACTTTTTTTAGTTAAACACACAATTTAGAACACAATTCCCCAAAATTTCTTCTGAGATTAGACGCAGCCCCCCCCCCCTTCAATTGGCTGGATCCGCCCTTGTACAGGAGTGGTTTAAACAAAGAAATTGATCTGTCTTACACGACCAGCAAGATCATCCGGTCTCAACATCATCGAAAACACATCGAGTTATTCGACCCGTAAAGTATACGACGGCGGGAAACAATATAATTTCAAAAAAAATTGAAGGAAAATATTAGACGTAACTGACGCCAAATCCCACTGGAATATGTGAGGAATTTATATGAAAATATTCCAACAAAAATTTCACAAATAGTGGAAAATAAAGAAAGCTCAACCAGTTATTATTAAAATTATACGTAATTTTTGAAAGGTGAGTCTATATTACCGGACAAACAATTATATTAATTTTATATGTTTTTGATATAATTTTTGTGATTTGTTTGTGCGTTTATTTTATTAAAACAAATACTGCATATTTTTATTTACGCAATAAAACATTTTCGAAACATACGATTAACGTATTACTGGCTAACCTGTTTCTCTAAAATATTGTAAGTGAAATATAAAAATTCTTAGTGAGGCTATATTATGAGACGGACTGTAAGTACTTGAATATGTTGAATTTAAATTCGTTAGTTATAATTGCAGAAAAATAATACGTTAAAATAATACTTAGTTGATTTCAATGATTTTAATATAGGTTTCTTTCTACATGATCATAACACTAGTCAACAAAAAGAACTTTTCATTTCACATAAATTGCAATAAAATTTTCATTTTTTGCGCATCTATAACTATGGTCGAATTTAGCCAGGTAGAGATCGTAGGAATTCCAAATCTTCAGACCTTTTTCCCCATTTTTTAAACTTATATTAATTTTTATTATCCTCTCATGAAGTGACTAATTGTAAGACTACTTCAAATAAATTATTTATGGTCATTGATTACAATGATTCAACGAAATGAAAATAGTACCTGTATTCAGTTTTAATGACGACTTCACAGTCACTTATCAGAAAAATTTTTATCGACTATAACGTTCAAAGTTATCGGTTCAAAAATTACCAAAAAATGGTGTTCCAAAGAAGGAAAAGAGAAACATCTTAAAAATTATATAGGTAGGTAATATTTTTTTTTTAAATTTTTACCTTGATATTATTCATGATAATTAACTAATATATACACATTATTTAACAGAATTTTTAAAAGTAACTACACTATCGGTTACAGTTTTCTTTTCTTTAATTTATTTATCTATTGATTTTTATTATAATTTTAATATTTTTTCGGAACGTTTTCCTATTTTGCCTGTTCCAAAAATCGATTCTGTTTGTAATTTTTTTTTTTTTGAAAGTTACATTTTCATGGTTACAACAACTTCGTATATATATATATATATAATGGGTCCATCTTAAAATTGGTTGGAGATGCAAGAAATGGTGTTTCCAAGAAGGTAATAAAAACACTTCATTTATTCAGAATTTTATTAGGAAATTTCTAACTTAAAATTATTAATATAATTAAATATTTCTTATGGAGGAAAATTAAAGATTATATTTATGGTATTTTAAGGGAAAGGAAGCATAAATTGGCAAAATATATTTGTTAATTTTTGTTATAATAATAATGCGTTTAACGTCCGTTTTTGAGACTAATTAGTCTATAACAGACGCCACCCACATCATTATTTGTACACTTTATTTATTCGTTACAAATTGTTATTCATTACATTATACATTTATGATGTGGGTGGAGGACAAGGAAAGTGGTGTGAGGGCTAGGATTTGGTAGGTATGCGTCTGCAGCCGTCTTTAATTTTTGTTATATAAATTATTTGATCAATTTTTCGGTCTTCTGTCTAAGGGATAATAGTATCAATCAAAAATTTGTTAACAAGCAATAATCTTAAAAATATACTAAAGATCTAAGCATGTATATCATGAATTTTGTTTGATTCTTATTTATTAAGTCATTCGCTCATTCAATATAATTATTGATATCTTCATTAACTTTCCGGAAATAGTCTTTAGCTAAATTCTAAGCTATTTAATAAAATTTTGTTCAACAATACTTAAGCTATAATAACTTTAATATAACAATAACAATAATAATTCTAAATTTTAATCCTCTAAAATGTCTAATACATACCATTCATATGCAACACTACTTATATGTACTTTATTTTTAGATAAATTATAATACCTGATTACTATCATATTGTTTCAAAATTTTTTGGTTTTTCGTTGTGTTAATAATTAACGAGTGTGTATAATATATCGATAAATTATAATTGAAACAGGAAATCCACTGTGAGTATGAAATTTATCTTCTATAACGCACCACAGACAATCAAGAAAAATGCTGTACTCGATCAGTGCGGACTGCGGGTATACCTGTATCTATGTATACAAAACATGATATTTAATATCACACAAATAATGATCAAATAACCATTTGTATGTTAACAATGTAACGAAAGTTTATACGACATTAAAAACAATAACCTAATATATAAACATTTGAACTAATCGAATCTTACCATTTATCAATTTTAACTTCATTCTTCCTTACTACAAAACAGTATGACACAAAATGTAATTGTTACAAATAATATGTAGTGCCTACTTTTTAGTTACAAATGCAGTTATCAAAACTCTGAAAAAATTGTTCTGTGAATTAACTGTGAATAAGATTTTTCATGTAGGACAACTAGAAAAAAGACTTCTGACAAATTGGTCTCATTTATAAAAGGAATTGAGTCCTTTTGTAACAAAAATGAAAAGTTTACACTAACAAAACTTCTGTTGCTTTCCAGTGTTAGTGAATGCTCGACAAGAAGCAGTAATATCTTTTGTTTACTGTTCAGATACTTTGTAATAAATCTTGTGATTTGGGAGATATAATACGATACGCCGTGCATTCATCAACATTGGTAGAACAGAGAATTTTGGTAGAAATAGGTGAAAAAATACAGAATAGGAATAACTATACATATACACATGGTTAAACTACCAATTAGTAAGTTCTCAGAAATACATAAATCATTATCGGAAAGTAACAATTTAGATTTTCATGATGAAAATAAACATAAAAATAAAAAAAAAACGCCGTGACCAGGAAGTCAAATTTTTCCCTTAATCTTCGGTACTGAATGCCTACAAGCGATATGTGATTGAGAGTCTACAAGCGATTTATCATTTTGGTGGTTTCAAAACTGATGATGAGTGTCCGGCTAATCGGGGCTTTAAAAAAAGGTTTTAAGTTTTTTAGGGCTGAATCTCAGTAAATTTCAATTTGGTTTCGATAGTAGTTAGCAGGAAAAAGCCAACAAAATTCGTACGAGGGCATTCCTACCCATGCTTATCCGCCAATTGCCTTTGTGTTTTAATTTTAAATATTAAAAAAGGACCTTAAATAGTAAACTGGAAGGCCTTTATGAAGATATTTTTTGTTTCCAAAAAAATCCAAAATTTCTATTATATAAATAAAAATCAAAAATTCCTACTTTATAAATAAACATTAACTTTAATAATATTTTAAAATTACTAAATATGTATGTATTGCATTTGTGACAAAAGTAAGTTCATTTTTTTAAAATTTTTAAATTCACTATTCGCCTACTTGTCTTATAGTATAATGCATTTTAAACATGTTTAACAATACCATTGAATTCCGATATAAAAATGGGAGAAGTGTGGAGAAAAGTAATGTGGAAAAATCCCTAAAAGTCACTAACTGGATACTAACTCAAAATTTCAGCCCTCTAGGTTTCCTTAGAGAATCTCTAGTCGTGTTAGAAAAAAAACAAAAAAATGAAGGAAATATACCTGTACACAAAATTTCAGCCCCCTAGGTTTATTTGAGGAGATTTTAATCCGAACGAAACTGTTAAAAAACAAGGAAAATCATGTTTTTTTGGTATGAAAATGGGGTAGCTAAGGGTTAAAAGATGAGACCCCCAAAAGGCACCCCCTTGATACTAGCTCAATCCGAATACAAAATTTCAGTCTTCTAGGTTTATTTGGGTGACCTGTACGAGTGGTACAAGCTTCGAAAACGTCAAAAAAGCACGAATATATAGCTTAAAAATGGTGGGGGTGGGATAAAATATTAAAACCTCCAAAAAGTACACCCTAGGTACGAACTCTATCAACATTCCAAATTTCATTCCTCTACGTTAATTCTGAGGGGCTGTGGGTGTGTCAGATCCAGTCAAAATACTTTTTTTCCCATCTACTCCCTCCAAATCATCTTAGGAAGCTTAATTTTGGATATTTTGTTGATAATTGATCGAAACACTATTTCCAACCAGTTTGGAAGGTATTATTGTGTTTTTTTTTTCGTTTTCACAAAAATAATTTTCAAAGAGAAGTGTTTTTTTTTCATTTTGGTAGGCCAGCTAGATGTAACAACTTAATTATAGATTGATAGAAAACCCCATTCTTTATTTCCTTTGAATGTTAGGAAAATAATATCTTGTCATGCCAACTAGATGTAACACCTTAACAGTGTTAATACATAGAAAAGTCCATCCTTATCTCTCTTCCATGTTAGGAAAATTACATTTTGTCATTTACAATACCATTTTGATAAAATGACTCGTGCAATGTATTCATATGTATTATGTGGGTTGATAAAATCGATTTTGACACGTGTTCGATAATAAAAATGTTCTACACGTGTGTTCTTAATATTTTTTGTTTTTTTCTCCAGTGTATTGTGTGAATTGTGTGTTTTATCGATTAAGATATAAAACAAAGATACAATACTATGTACACAGCACAGTCTCTTATACGATATCTGAAACTTTATATACGTGTACGAATTAAGATAAAATATGAGAGACAAGTACCCACATATATTCGGCACACACATACGTGCCGTATATGTGTTGCGTACTTTGGAATTTTAGTATCTGGTCTTAATTTTTTTTCTTAACCTTTTATGGTGGTTAGGTATTTTTGTAGGGATACATCAGGTGATATAATTGATGATAATGTGATCTTTAATGTAGTTGACGAGAGTTAGAAAAAGATATAATATGCATAGGAGTAAATTAAGGCGCGTGTATATAACAATCCGATTAAAAAGAATCTGAGGAATTCGATTAAAAATTCGGCGAATACCATCGACAACGGTCCCACTCAATTGTAATAAGTACAAAAATAAATTTTATTTGTTAAGAATCGTTTAACTTTAAATAAACTATCTTTAGCCAACTTTAACTAAATTACCAACCAACTAAAATTGGTAAGTGCCCGAGTACCTACTCTAATTCTTTGATAACACATCCATTTAATAAGAAACAAATAAAAAGATACTTTATTGCGGCTTTTGGGGTTTCTTGTACACAGCAATAAAATTTCAAAAGGTGATTTTTAGAGCATCGTTTCTTAACCTGGGGACCGCGATCACTGGGGTGTCATGTTCAATAATATGGAGGGTCGTAATCTGCCCAAATCATTCGATCAAACGGGACAATACAATATAACTGTTTTATAACTATGTTTGTCTTTACCATAAATTTGAATTTTTTTGCTATTTTCAGTAAGAATTTCACTATCTAGTAACGCTATTTAATTTAAATTTCGCCTGCCGGTTGATGATGTTCTACAAAGCGGAGCGGCACTAAAAGCGGCACTTTATTCTCTATTAGCAGGAACTGAAGTATATACATAATTTAGTTCCAGAATTACAAAAACATATTTCCAGTTTTCTCATCATTTCATGCTCAACAAAGCTACTGTTAAAAATACCTTTCCTTCGGTATACATATATACGCATAACAAATTCCACATACCTATAATTGATTATCTTGAGGTATTTGACCAGAGGAAACAGTAGGACTTTCTTATAAATTAAGGAGCATTCATTTCTACTGTTTTAATACACGTATGCAAACGAAGTCCAATTTAAACGATCAAATAAACAAGTCTACCGTAACATAAAGCAAAGCTTGCTTCTAGTGCATCTAGCTACTCGTACTTATATTTAATTTAATTTCAAATTAATTTAGTTCAGTATAATTTATCAGGTTTAAGTAAGTATACAGTTGCTGGATAGTTACTTAAGTGGTTCACCATCTTATTAGTTAGCGCTTGCCTAGCAAGTCGATTAGCTTCTTGTTTATCAGTGTGTTATTCTACCAAATATTTCACATAACTATTTAAATAATAAAGTAGTCGGGGAATATTGACTACTGGATAACAGATGATATTTAGAAAAAAATTAAAAAAATAAAATAACAATTTATTAAACCTTGGCCGATAATATAATAGTTATTGTAGAGTTAGATTTGTATTGAATATTTTTGGGTCGCAGTAAAATTGAAGTTCAATTTTCCTACGACTCCATTACTGGAAAATATGAAAAAGAAAAGTTAAAAATTAAAGATCTTTTGTTGGTAAGGGAGACAGGGGCATGTACTAACAAATTTTACTTTTTTAAATATTAAACGGAAATGAAACTAGTTAGCGATTTTTTTTCGTAAACGTTATGAAACATCAACTATCTGTCTATAATTTTTGATAAAAAAAACTTACATATCCCTTGTACTTTCTATGGAAAAACCCATTTTCTTAAAAAATGTGTTTGTTAATACTTACCCCACTTTTGGGGCAAGTTTTAACAACGTTTGGGTAAGTATTAACTCCGTGGTATTAACATTAGAGTTTCAATGTGATTATGATATTTTGTAGATATGTACTTATAGGAAATAAAACAAAGTATCATATTTAACGTTTTTATTATTAGAAAGGATTTAGTTTGACATAAAAAATTCTTATTTTAGATTTATCTTTACTTAATTAGTTAAAGTTAATCATTATTTTAATTTTTTTCTGAGGCAATAGTTAGTCAGTCCTTATTAAGTAGCAAATTACGTCACTTTGACCTTGATAACGAAACAAAAATTGGTCAGTTTTCGGTAGACAACCACAATCGTTTAATAACTTCTATAGTAAAAAATATTTACTTATTGAAAAATTAGTCTTCGTCTTATTTAACATTATTATAATTCTTGAAATATATGATAACTCAGATCAAGCAAAACTCTTCCTCTGCTTCACTGCAGAAAAGATATAAAAATTAAAACCATTTAACACTCACATATATACACACACATACATGCAAACATATGTGGCAATGTCACGAAAAAAATTTTGGTAACCTCGAAGCATGAAAATGACGATATTTGGATTTTGAAATCGGGATGAATACAATAACCTCCTTATAGGGAAGTTAAAAACATAGTCTTTGTTGCATAAAATTTAAACGAGGTAAATGTTAACATGTTAATACTTACCCCATGCATTTTGTTAATACTTGCCCCGAAGGTAATTTTTTTTACAAATTTAAACTTTTAAAAAGAATACGTTGATAATGCGGTAAAATTTAAACAAAATACAATACCAGATGGAATATGCTACCGTTTAAAATAAATTTAGTCTCTTTTAGGTATATAATCATGCTTCAAATAAAAAAACCGTCGACTTAAAAATGTTCTTTTACCTAATAAAATCTACGCCTTACTCACAACTTTGTTTTGCGGCAACCGGCCGAAGACTGATTGGTCACAACGTGTCTGTGGTCATCTACTGATGACAGCAACCGGACGTACTTAATTTTTTCGTCCGTAGTTTGGAGGAAAATGGCCTGTTAATACTTGCCCCCGTTAATACTAGCCCCTATCTCCCCTACTAAATTAAAATAGCAGAAGCATATCTTGCATTTTTTTTATTTTGCAACATTATTACTACTTGTTAACATAAGACCTTTAAAACTACTAAAGGTTTCTTATCCATTTTGTTTAAAACTTATTTGCGCAAATATTGTTCCGTAATATCAGTTGTTATTGTGGATTTGATAAATAACATACGGAGATGGGCAAAATATTTTTCTTGATGGATAAATTTTATTCGTGAAATAAAATATAATTCTAGATTGTAACGAGAAAACGGTCGCATCCTTATCTTGGCTTACGCTTACCAGAAAGAACCAAAGAGATTTATTGAATGTTGCCTGTTTTGTTTCAATAATTATTCGCCACATTATTTATTACAAAACATATATTATTTGTTTAACATTTTATTTAGAAAATACGCGTTTAGCATAACATGTAACATAATTACTGACTGTAGCAACATCTTGATCAAAACGAAAGGTGTTGTCAGCTCGTCAAGTTTTCTTCTTATCTTCCACAGAAATTACGTAAGAAAATTCTGTTCTGATAATTTTTTCGTCTACACCTTGTTTTTAATACTAATGAATTTTTTTAGACGTTCTTGAGCGATCCTTCTGGTTATAATACAGTTAAATTATTGAATTTGTGCTTTAATCAACTTTACCTTGATAACCTACTCTATATTCTTGGGGAAATTTTTTTTCCACTTTCTAGTTTACCCCCTAAACCCCGATAATCTTCACATCTATAACTGAACTCTAACATTTTTATTTCTGTGCTAAACCATTTTTCACATCGAATAGTTTTCGAAGGAAATCGCCTGGGGCAGATTGGTGGACACCGAAGTGATCTCGTAAGTATTTCGTTTTGCCATTTTATTACAAAATACTAAAACAGTTAAGGTTCTCGAAACAAACTCTTTCACACCCTCTAATAGAAGCTTGTAAAGGTTTATTCAGCATACCCGAAACATTTTAAATGCTATAATCCGCAATATTTATTTATCCATAAGATCTTGTTTATCGTAAAGAAAATTATTAGAACATCTGAATCACTAATTGTAAGTTTACTACCAGCATAAAATTTCGATACCTTATTTTCCCCTACTG
The DNA here is from genome assembly GCA_035578155.1 of Brachynemurus nebulosus. Lineage (NCBI taxonomy): Eukaryota > Metazoa > Arthropoda > Insecta > Neuroptera > Myrmeleontidae > Brachynemurus > Brachynemurus nebulosus. The sequence goes on along the minus strand of JAPWDM010000001.1, from coordinate 41,457,126 downwards.
TGTTCATTTATAAGGTTATTTTTATTCATATAATTGTAGGTATACATATACCTATCTATATGAAATTATAAGAATAAATAAAATTTCGCTTCTAGCAACTGATTTTAAATCATTTTTACAGTTTTAAAATTGTATTAATATTATTCGTTATATAACTGGTATATAAGATATATATTTATTTTATTATTTATATTTTTATTTTAATTGAAAGGGATTAAGGTCATTTACATTTGTCACTGAAATTTAAAGTATTCATTTTAGTTACATGCGTTCATGGGTCCATGGGTCTGCGTCTTGATTTTATAGTTCAATAAATAATTTTTATCAATAATTGATGATGAATTATGTGTACGCATGTTCGGTTGGACAGCTAACTAAGTGACTTAAGTATAATTAGACTTATGAGAGTTGTCGATGGACCAACTACTAGTGTTTTTAAAAAATGAGAATATAGATACATGTATTTAATTTTAATTAAAAATATGTTTCTAGCAGGGTGAAATCTTCTATATTTTTTTAATTCATATGTGCTTGATTATTAATTTTGTATGATTTAACAAATATTTTTTATTTTTAAGGCCCAAAATGTAAATCTCATTAAAACCACCAACTGATTCCCATACCTTATCTCAAATTCCTTTCTAAGTTAGGTATGCTAGCTTAATTAGAAAGCAGTAGCTTGTTAAGAACAAACAGTGCTCTGTAAAAAGGAGTCAAATGAAACAGCCCTTCTTCCATTTTGGAAAAGAGAAAGCTACAGTTAATTTTGCTCGCACCGTAGGTACTTGTAGGAAAATTCAAAAATCGGGATAAAAATTTAATTTTTCAAATATCTCGAAAACGATAAGTGAGCAAAAGTTTAGATTGGCGATATTGCTCTTTTTTAAAGACCTATTCATTGATATGTAACTTGTTTAAATTAAGTCAACAGGGATGGTTGGCGGTTAAAATTTAGGGGTTAATTTTGCGAAAAGAGGGTAAAAAATACAATATATTAAAATTTTGTTTATAGATTTCAAATCGACGTGAAAAATCTAATTGACCTGTTTTTGCTCAATTTGATAATATTAAGTTTAGGGGTAAGTAACCAGAGGGTAACTGTGTTGACATAATCATACTGTTTGAGTAATTCAAGAACTTCATCGAAAATAGCTTAAAACAATTATAACAACGTAAAAATGATATTCTCGAATTCAAAATTCAGTTTGATCAACATTGTCAGGGAGGGGTGAGTCACCCTCCGTTTTCGAGATCTTTGACAAATTAAATTTTTATCCCAATTTTTGAAAGGTGTTTTCACCCCTTTAAACCGTTTTACAGCCGCTAAATACATTACTTGTCTCTTATTTTTTAATGTTCTCCAACATATCAAAGAATAAAAAAAATCGGAGCGGTACACTCCCATTACATTCCTTGTTAGATTGACATTGTAAATGGTCTTTAGATAGTAATCTCATATTTAGGATATTGAGGATAAGTAGGACCGTGGTAGGTATCCGTAGGCAATGTAAATGTTATCGATTCTCTCCGCATTTTATGTTTTTAAATCACGGTGCCCCTTAGAGATTCTGAGACTAGCTCAATTTTGCCTATTTAGAAAGGACAAAATCATAGCATTTGTCCCCAACTGTTATGTCTATTAAACTTTTTTTGGTTTTAGATTTTTTGATAAGTAGGTCGCCATTTGTAAAATATTTGTAAAAAATAGATATAAATATGAGGAAGTAATAATAAGTTTGGCTGTTTATTGAAATTAAATTGTTAAAATACAATATTAACATTACAATTTAAAAGAGACTTCAATGCTCGATATGACGGCGAACCTAAATAAATAATCTAGCTAGGCAGAGGTATTCCTTTTTAAGAGACTTCAATAAAGGAGCTTCTGTTTTCGATCACTATATATATATATATATATATATATATATATATATATATATATATATATATATATATATATATATATATATATATACAATGTTCAAGGTCAAATTCAAGGTCATTTTCTAGTTCCTCATTTCTTCCCATGAAACTTTTGTTCGAGTTATTGTCAACTTCTTTCCATTTTATATAGAGGAAGAGAAAGTCTAAAGCGTGCCATACCTACTTAACTGTTAGCATGCTTTACTTAGTCATTTCTATACCTAACAGTAATCAATTGATTAGAACTATTAATTTATTGAGTAATAATTACAGCAGTGATTTATTTGGATAGAAAATGGAATTACGATGGTCATAGAAAGAACGTTAAGATCCTTGAATGTTCTATGCAAGTTTTGTTAGGTATACCAAATATATAATTACACCTGAAATAAAAAATATTTTAACGCCCCTGATTCTTGTATTATTTACAACTTACAAAATAAGTAGCTACTTATAATTTTGTAATTAATTAAATTTTATTTCAAATTACTACATCTCATATTTTAAAATAATTGTTTTTAAAACCTTATCATTTTTATATTAATTGTAATAATAAATACACCTACTCATATAGGGGAGAACAATGTAAGCTTGAAAGCAAAGATTTTTTTACAAGAGACGCCATATAACTTAGATATAAAAATTTGTGAAGGCTAATAAAAGCCTCACAATAAATATCAAATCCCAGCGGCAGGCAGTTTTACCCCACTGACAAAAGGCATTAAAAATACGGAATACTTACAATTAGATAGTAACATTTTAAACATTTCTTGACTCGCTGTAAAATTATTTTTAGGCATATTTTACCAGCCTAGTTAATTTAATTGTTCATACAAGATTTCTCATATCAATAATATTTTGGAAAATATTGACTGCGATTTAACAAAAATTTTTAAAAACTATCAAATTAAAAAGCAAATACAGCATCATGTTTCGACAGAATGTTGATTTTAAGCTTCTGTATTAAAAAAATTATTTCTAGCAAAAAGAGATAGGTCTCCTGCCCTAATTATGACCATAATAATTGTTTGTCAATTATTTCAAGTACTTGACCTAATTTCAGTTTTTATTATCTACTTATATGTATAACAAAATGTTCTTAAAGTGACAAGTGGTTTTATATAAATGACGTCAAACTTAGTTTTTCGTTTTATAGTAATTTAAAGATAGATTTGGTGCCTTCTAGCTTCAAAATAAACACTACATGTGGCTTTGATGATTATTTGAAGTGATTTATATAATTAATAATGTGATTTGGTGAAAAAATTACTTGTTTCAATTCATTTTCATAGTCTGTGAGTTAGAATAACATATATTCTATTATAAATTCATCAAGCTTTCTAAAAGTAACCTTAAAAATATCAATTTATTATTTTCGCGAAAAATTTGACGAAACTACCACCAAAAATAGAAAAATTGTTCCAACTAACTATATTCCGTATTCATTTTTTCAGATCTCCTCTACTTTTTTTTTTTTTTTTTTTTTTGAAGTCCCTGTAGGTATATTTCTTAACGAATTTAATCCTTCAACTAATTAACATTTCAATTTTATCACTAATGCAGGTCTCTAGAAATACAACTATAATTGGATACAGTCTTTAAAAATATTTCAAAATCTTAATTGAGTTTTTCAATCAAAATTTTGGGTATCCATATGAATGGTTGTAGGGTTTGTAAAATAAATGTGTAAAATTATCTAACGTCAGGATTATAAAACATTCTAATTGAATATGATTCATTCAGCTTATTAAAATTTATGAAACAAAAAGTTCGTAAATTCATATACCGGTTGTTTCACGGTAAATTGCTAATAAAGAAGATCGTTGATTTTTGACGTTTACTTATTTATTATTTTTTTAATTTTTAATTTTTAATTTTTTTTAATAATAATCTTGCTCCATGTCATAAGAGTTAGTATGGTCAGTTTTTTGAGATTATATGTGGTTTAAATTTTTTTGATATTTAACTCTTCGAGTTTCGTTATGTTTCCACAATTCAAAATACAACTATTTTTCAAAAAATATATCATTTTTTTACATTATCGATAGGAAAAAAGCAAAATGTTACGAAAACGAAGGTTTCAGACCCTAATTTTCATACTAACAATAATAGGAAACTGAAAAGTATATTTAAATTTTATGTGGAAAAATGGTTTAACTGTAAATAAATGTAAGTAACCTCTTACGATAACAAAATTATTTTAAGAAAAGAATTTGGATTTTTTGTTCGGTTCTGCTTAAATATATGTTCTAAATTGTACCAAATCTGTATATCTACTAGCCGTATACCCGATGGGATTTCCCATCGGCAACATCTTTTTATTAGGTGCTTACTTTCTGCTTGTTTTTCAATGCTTTTCAAGGCCTAAATACCAACTTCCACGTTCCTAATTTCAAAAATGACCTTCTAAACCCAATAGTTTAGGCAGTGCGTTGCCTGTCAGTGTTAATGTTTTATTAAATAAGATATTAGTTACTTTAATAGCCATGGACAATGGAATTAAACAATGGAATTAAGCAGCTGAAAGTATATATAGGATTATAAAAAAAAAAACTGCTAATTAAGAAATGTTTAAAAAAAAAACTGAGAAAGCGAAATCACCAAAAAAGCGCATAGAAAATACGAAATTTTGATGGTTCGTTGCGCCATGCTTAACACATATGGTAAGCTCGGTATGCCGCAATGGTGGAGATTACGCATTACAGATCGCAATACTATATTCGATTATTGCGTAACGACGGTCGGACACGTCACCAGGAAGAACTACAAACAAAGCAAACGTTTATAACTTTAAAAATAACGTACTTGCTATACATATAAATTCTCATCCCTTATTTTACCCTCTTAGGTGATGAATTTCCAAAAACGCTGATACAACTGACTTTTGCTTATAAACAGAAGACTAAACACCAATTTTCATATTTTTAACTTTAAAAATAACGAATTTTCATATAAATTTTCATCCCCCAGTCAACCCACTTACGAGATGAATTTTCAAAAATCCATACGTCATACTCACGCATCGTTGTGTAAGAACCACTTGTCCAAGATTTCCCGGTTTTGGACCCACTGGTTTAGGCTGTACATTGTCTATCAATCAGTCACTCTGTGTCAGTTTTGTTAAGTAGATATAAAACAACTCTTAAATTGATCAAAACGTATTTTTATTATTAAGTATTCACATTTGAAGTTCTTCAAAAGCCTAGAAACCAACTTCGACGATTCTAACTTCAAAAAAGACGAAACTTCCATGAAAATTTTCGTCACCTAATATTTAATCCACTTAGTGGGTCAATTACTAAAAACGTTTCTACCACAAACTTTTATTTATAAACAGAAGGATAAACACCACTTTTCATATTTTTCTAACTTCAAAAATGACGAATTTCCATACTAATTGTCAAAACACCCACCCATGTATTTTCAAAAATCCTTTCTTAGTGCTTACCTTTCTAAACCGAATGGTTTAGACTGTTCATTGTCTGTCACTCAATATCTAGAAATTTATTAAATTGTAGATTATAGAAATACAGTAATTATTCCCAAATGGCAACCCCTTTCTCTCTCACACTATATATAAAAATACATAAAGAGTGAGTGAGAGAGGGGTTTTCCATTTGGGAATAATTATTGTAAAGCTAATCAAGGAATGTTTAAAGAAAACTGAGACAGTAAAATCACCAAAAAAGGGCATAGAATTATGCCTAAAAACCAACCTCGACGTTTCTTCAACTTCAAAAATGATGAACTTTCCATACAAATTTTCATGCCTCATTTCACCCTCGTAGGGGGTGAATCTCCAAAAACGCTATTACCACTAACTTTTACTGATAAACAGAATTCTAAACATCAACTTCCATATTTCTAAAAATTGTCATCTCTTATTTAACGCATTTAGGGGATGAATTTTCGCGATAAATTTTGAAAAATCCTTTCCTAGTGCTCATTTATGTTATATAGAGAACTCCTATGCAAGATTTCGTCCTTTTAAATCCAACAGTTTAGGCTATGCCTTGTCTGTCAGTCAGTGTCAAAGATTTATTAAATTACTAGCTGACCCGGCCACGCGTTGATGTGGCTCAGTAGTTATAATTGATTGAATTAATTTTTTCTTATCATTTTCATACAATCAAATCAGTATTTACTAATAAAGCGGAAAATAGTTTAGCCAATTTTAAATCATATGGGATTGAGAATAGACGCGAGAATAAAGTGCTTCGCTTCGCTCGCTAAGCAATTCAAAATTCTATAAAAGTTTAATTCAATGTAATGCTTCGCTCCGCTCGCCATACGATTTACTAATAAAGCTGAAAATAGTTTAGCCAATTTTAAGTCATATGGGATTGAGAATAGGCGAGAGAATAAAGTGCTTCGCTTCGCTCGCTAAACAGTTCAAAATTCTATAAAAGGTTAATTCCATGTAATGCTTCGCTCCGCTCGCCATACGACTCGCCTATAAAGTACTTCGCTTTGCTCGCTAAACATTTCGAAATTCTATAGAAGGTTAATTCCAGGTAATGCTTCGCTCCGCTCGCCATATGACTCGCTTATAAAGTGCTTCGCTTCGCTCGCTAAACAATTCAAAATTCTATAAAAGGTTAATTCAGGTAATGCTTCGCTCCGCTCGCCATACGACTCGCACGACTCGTAAAATTTAAATTTATTTATATAAATAAATAGTAAAATTTTTTAATAATTTATGGCAGTTGTAAAAGATGCTTAAATTTTTGCCAATGCATACTTTGAAACTATGGAAACAAAAATCAATAACAAGCATACGTATGTATGTATAGTTTCAGATTTATGTCATATGCGTTTTTGTTATACCACGTTTTATACTGACTTCATGGAAACGCGTTCGAACGGGATAAAAAGTATCCTATGTCCGTCTCCTGATTCTAAGCTACCTCTCCACCAATTTTCAGCCAAATCGGTTCATCCGTTCTTGAGTTATAAGTAGTGTAACTAACACCACTTTCTTTTATACACGGAAAAAAAGAGTTTAGTTCAGTGAAACGAAACTGCGTGTTTGGGAAATATTATTTCGTCCAAATAAAATTTTGATCACTAAAATATTTCTCTTATTTCCAGGAATCAATTATTTTGTTTGTGTTTTTTGATAAATTTCAAACAAACACATTATTTCAGTTTTATATATTGTTTATTTGTCTATATTTTATTTCTGTGTATCATATTTAGCTTCATGCACACCAAAGTTTATTTGGCTCAAACAATTAGTTTGTTTGATTCAAACAAAACAGTTACGACAAAAACAAAATAATTACAACGCATGCGCGGAAATGTGGTCACGTGTAGAAGCCAAGCCAAGCCAAGCAATGTTATACGTAGGCCTAGTTATACGACTTGGATCTTGGATCTTGGTTGAAAACTTTTAATTCGAAATTAAATTTCACTATGTATACCTACATTGTATACATTGTTTTAGACGTATTTAGCTTTTGTTTTAATATACATATTATGTAATAATTGTTGATACGACGGATAAAAAAAACTGAAAGAGATTCTAAAAGCTGATGTTTGAAGAAAATAACCTATATTTGTTGGTAAGTTTAAGTAACACATTAATTATTTTAATAAACAGTAGATATACTAATTGTAAGCGCCCATATTGTCCATAATAAATTGTATTGCTTTTTTTCAGACAATATACAACATTGAAAATAGCACTGCCGCAACAAATGACATGTTTGAAGGCCTTGGATATTTATGTTTGTGTTTGTGTTAATTGGGTTGTGTCCTTGTGTTATGTGATACTGATAAGTGATACTGATAAGTTAACGTTAATTTAGCGTTTATTTATGTAATACTAAAAATATGTGATTCAAAAAGTATTAAAAAAACAAACAACCAAAGTTTTATTAAAGTATTTGTAAATTTGAAGAATTTCATTGTTTAAAATTTATTTTTGAAATTTTTTTATATGGTTGTTTACGTTACCTGTTTGAATGTATGATAGTTTGCTGTTTATGTACTGGAAAATGCATAAATTATACTACATTTTGAACTTGTATGTTTTATTATTTGATTGTAATAATTAATATTAATAATAATAATAATAATAATATGGATTACGTATTAACAATAAATAATAATTAGTGTGCTGATAAATTGATTTTCGTTTATTATATCCAATATATATTTATTTTTCAGGTAAATAAAAATAAAACTCAATTCAAATAGAAATAAAATTCAACAGAGTGAAAAATTATTTGATTTAAATAAGAAAACTGAGTGCCCTAAATAATAAAGTGTTTAATACAAATAAAATTATTATTTGCAATACAATATATTTTGTTTCTACTGAAATAAAGTAGGAAGTTCCATCAGAACAACGTTCAAGTTCACGTAAATACCATTTTTATTTGGTGCAAATTAAAAATGTATTTAAATCTCAAACGAAAAATTTAATTCATGGAAATATGAAACTTATTTGACGGTATACAAACAAGAATTTTATTTGGTTTGAATAAAATTTATTTGATTGAAATAATTCTTTTTTTCCGTGTATATATACAGATATTATTTATTTTAATAGCCATAGTAACATATTTTTATATATCTCTAATTTTAAAAATGACATATTTCCATACAAATTTTCATTCCCTATTTAACCCACTTAAGGTCCGAATTTTTAAAAATCCTTTGTTAGTGCTCACCTACGTTATATAAGGAACTCTTCTGGAAAATTTCAGTCTTCTAAACCCAACGGTTTAGGCTGTGCGTTGTTTGTCAGTCAGTGAGTGAGTGTTAGAAATTTATTAAGTATATATATATATATATATATATATATATATATATATATATATATATATATATATATATATATATATATATATATATATATATATATATAAACTTTTATAAAAAGTAAAAAAGACTCGTATAAAAAGCTATCTTTTATCTCGATGCTCAGAACATGTTTTTTAAGGATGGATATTGCGACAGGGGTATTTTAAATTTTATGTAAATTACGGAATTAATTTGGATCATTTGAAATTACCAAATGAGACATTAGTATACTCTAATCTGAAGAATGGCATATTAAAACCGTTTCCCCGATACATGACTTTATATTTGTATCTACACACTTTATGTTTTTATATTCTAGCGATTCAAAACCAGTAGGTTTTTTTAAAAGCAAGTCAAATGCTTCATATATGTGAGTAAAATTTTAATATTACAAAGTACAAAATACAATATGTTTTAGATAACAAACTGTATTTATATAATATAATATGTAGGTATGTTGGTAGGTATAACAAATCTATAAAGAAATATGTCATGATGCGTCCTATTCAGCAAGCTATAATAACTAAAAGCAATAATCGCAACAACAATATTGCTAACGAGCAACACGGACGATAATACAGTGACTGTAACAAAAGGGTAAAAAAAACTTCATTATAATACAACATCGAGCGGCCAATGTACACTTTCCTGATGTGATCGCTTTGTTTTATAAAACAGAACCGCGATAATGCATTATGTTTGTAGTATACCGCGTGTTACATATACATTCAGTTATCGAAAAATTTATTAAAAAGTAAAGTAAAATAATATTGATAAAAAAATGTCTATTACTCGGAGACAATGGATGTGTTAGGATACTCAGTAATGTTTGCATTAATCTCTTATTATGGTACATTTCTTACATAGATTATTTTTGATTATTAAGTACTGGAAAGGAAAGATTTGTCTAAACTTTTAACTGTAATTTAGACTGTAGCAAAGTAAAATATGGTAATTAATTTTAATGATAAATTTAATATTAAAGTTTTGTTACATTTCAGAAGAGTATGTCTGTTACTCAATAAATATTACTTATGATGCTAACACATTATTGCAAAGATAAACCCAAGGCTAGTCGCATATATTAGCGAATTTCCAAAACTGGAAATTCAGCTTTTACGCCAGGTGTCATGGTGCGACCTAAGCCCGAGACCATATCAGAAATATGTTTTGAGGTCCCTAGAATACGAAAATGATATTCACTAAAATTTATATATATATATATATATATATATATATATATATATATATATATATATATATATATATATATATATATATATATATATATATATGTATCCGCGCGATAACTCTCGAACGAAGCGTTTAATGCTTATGAAATTTTGTGTGCGAATTCGATTTTCCAAATCGTTGGATGAGTTCGTTAGCCAGACACGTCGGATGCCCAGAAGTAGGTTTTCCGGGCGTTTTTTGTCAACAAAATGAGTTTTTTGCCAGAATTAAGCAATTTTTCAAATTTTTTTTTACACTAAGCCATTGTAAAAGGTAAAACGCATAAAAAATGTTTTTATACCGTTGCTCTAAATTACTTACTTTTCGAGAAAAACTAGGAAATATGTCGTTCTCCATTTCACTCGCACTCGCATTCTTTTTTTTTTCTGTCTCATTTTTTGCGAGCTAAATTCGAAAAAAGCCGCTTTATAAGTAGCGTGTCATGATTTTTTTAATCCAATTTAACGATTCGGCTATATTCTATTTCTCTGTCAGTTAAATGTTTTTATAATGTATCTCTGTTCCATTTTTTTTTACAAAAAAAATCCCGACGATATCTGTTATGTGATATGATCAGAATTTAGATTATATTTACACCTTCCTAAAATTAATAAGAGTTTGCTTCAATCGTATAAAAATTACGTTAAATCATATTCAAACAATAATATTTTTACGTAATTTTTTATCCAATTGACAATACAGTTATGATTAGAATTGTATAATCAGAGCATTCTAATATTAAATAATTTTGCACATTCAATTTTTTTTTTTAACAAAGAAAAATTTTTTTAAATTTTGACACATTCTTTTATGAAATTTCGATTAAGAAATATTAAAAAATTTTAAAGTGAATCATTTAAAAAGAGTTAAAAATAAATTAAAAAGGAAACATTTCTCTATTTTAACATATTTGTAAAGAAAATTTTACAGTTTACTTACAGTTTTTTGAAAAAATGTAATAACATTTTTACATACAATAAAGATTATATTTGAACGGTAGGAAATCCACAAATTTTTTTTTATTTCTTTAATTAATTATTAAATTTGGTTTTAGAAGAAAATCTTCGTCTAATTCGCTCCAAGCCGAAAGTATAGCCACTAATAAGGACATTCCACTGTTAAAATAAATGGAAAATATATTGAAATTTATTTAATGAAAGCCATTCATACACATTTTTAAAATATCCTTTTGAATTATATAACAAATAAAATCTGTGTAAAAAAATCTAATTGACGTGTTTTTTCTCAATTTGCTAATATTAAGTAAGGCTCGTTAATTAGGGAGTGATTGTGTTAAAATTTTAATATAAAATATGGTAATTTTAACCCTCTTTAAAAGAACATTTCGATTTTAACAATAAAAAAATTTTAAAAAGTGTTTTCGTTTTTCCCGGATTACCAAAAACTGTTCATAGGCATATCTGTAACTAAAGTTGCCTCCCTTTCTTAAGAAAATAAAGTATTTTTAAAATTTTGTGCAAAAGAATAAAACACAATTAACGAAAAAAAAGTACGCGTTTCCATATTTTTAAGATTTTGTAGTACAAGAAAATCCTTATAAATTCATCATATCTGTTATTGCATTTACTAGCTTTTACGCAATTTAATAAACAAAAGTCTGAAAATGGACGTAGAATCTCACTGTTATTAATTATTATGTCTTAGTCTTTTGAAAAATTATTTTTTGAACTAAAATAAGAATAGGAGGAATATAAACTTAGGGGTAAACGACAGGAGTATATAAACTTTATTTTAGATTCTACGTTTATTTTTACAGAAAATCATCAAGTACCTATTATTTCTTTTTTGAATGTATAAATACAAAAAGTTCGAAATTATTTTATATTAGAATTTCAATTTTGGTCGACCCTACGGGTTGTCCCCATTTACTCTTTTCTCGTCTCTTTTGACCCCAATTTTTCATAGAGAAGAAATTATACGATTTTTGTTAATTTTTCAAAAACCACCGATATTTTTAAATTTTTTTGGATACTGCTGATAAAGTGACCATCTTCGCGTAAATTTTTAATATATTAAAGATTAGGTACTCATAAAATAAATACAAAAAAATTCGGTGTGAAGTCGGAATGCGTACCTATTCATCCTTGTCTACGGTAGCACATTTTTTATTGACATAAATATTAGAAACGCAGGAAAAGAGACCAGGAATCAACATAGAAGTGGATTATGGTACGATATATTTTCTGAAAAAAGTGCTTAGGACCAAAGTTATAGAGTTCAAAGTGATGCACTTGATGATCTTGAAGCACTTGACTCTCGTGATGCACTTGACTTTGAAGTTGACCTTGAGGTCAATTTCCAAAGTCATTTGAAAATCATTTAATATTTTTCAAAAGGAGTAGTTTACTTTTCATCCCTAAATGGTTCAAAGTATATTCGAACGAATTTCACATGCAAGATAGAAAATAAGTGATCAAGAAGTAATTTTGAAAAATACTTGCTCAATCGCAATCGGAAAAATAATAGTTAATCATATGTTGAATTTAATTCCTAATATGATAACTATAGAGTAGCAATAAAAATTTTAAAAAATTTTGAAAATTTCTAATATAACATAAAGTTAATGTTTAACTTACAATTGGAGTGATATTAAATCTTTTCTTAACTTCTAAAATTACTTACAAAAATGTTTTCTTCTAATTTTTTCTATAAATTTGCGCCTATTTTTTCATTTCGTCAGGTTTTTATTTTTTTTATTTTAGAAAAATAACGCAACAAATCAATTTTGAAGATAGATTGAGTCAATACATGAAATTACTGCTTATAGGTACAGGATATGGTCAAAGTTCGGCAATGGCTAATCATTTTCAACTGACCTTGAAAATCGATTTCAGGGTCACTATCAAGTGCATCGCTTTAAATTCTACAAATTTGGTACTCAGCCCTTTTTTCAAAAAATATGCCGTTTCAAAAATATTTAGCTATAACTGTTTTCATCTACAGAGGTTGAATGGTGTTTTCTACCCCTAAAAAGCGTATTTAGCCGAAATAAAAAAACACGTATTTAATATTTTTCGCTGTTTAATAAGTATGTTAAGTTTCATTCAAATTGGCAAGTATTAGTTGGGTAGTGTTATTTGTCAGAATGTTTTGCCGATCTAGTTTTTTCAATATTTCTTTGCTCGTTTTCAGAATTTGTATTTTAATTTCTACGGACAAATAACTCATTCTTTTCTTCGATTTTAGTAACTTTTATTTGCTGATGTTGACCATTAATTGATCGAAACATATCAAATATTTTTCAATGATTTTTTTAGCGAATGTCGAAAATTTTGAAAATTTTTTCACCGTTAGTAAGTTAAAGTATTTGAATTCATTAAGTAATTAAATGATGTCCACAAGAACCTTACGAACTACCATAAGTTATATGAGATCCCTAGGACCCGTTTTTTACTGTTAGGATAAACTTTTTACTAAAATTATTTTAGATGAATAAAGGTTATGTTGTATGATTTCCGCCAGGGTTTACTGTTCCCATTATTGTAAAAAATAAACTAACCGACCGATTTTGAAAATTTTTTCACTGTGGGAGAACTAAATTATTTTAGATGGATACAACTATGCTGCACAAAGTCCGTTCGGGTTCTTGGGTTCCAAAAATATCAAAACTAATTACCCAGCCGATTTTAAAAAATCTTTTACTCTTAGAAAGCTAAACTATTTTAAATAGGTACAGTTCTTAGATGAGATCCGCCAGTCCCCAAAATTTGGAAATTCGCTATGTTATGCAGATGCTGCGACAGGGGTATTTTGATTTTTACTGGACCAGGCACTAACGGTTGAAAACTAAACGCACTAGCGTATACGTATTGTTGAATTTTTGAAAAAATTACTCTGAAAAAGGTATCATTTCTGCTTTAACACTCACAATGATTCTTACACTTCTATTACAATGAGAAATCGGGTTGATAAACCGGTATGTGTGCGACCTTTATGGAAAATATATACAAATCTAATTGATGTTCGTTGGTTTTTATCTTGGTTGCATGATAACTGCATCATAAAGTTCTCGGATTGGACTTCCGAGCCCGTAAGAGTCATAAAGTATTCGGCCAACAAACTGCTAAGCGGTACGAAGATTGCAGGCAGATAGGTATTGCTATTATACATTCTATTATTTCATTATTTTCAGTATATTCAAAACTGTTAAAAGAGAAATATTACGCGCAAGCAATATTTATCATTCTAATTTCATGTTACTATAGTTATAAAAAATAACAGGTCATAATAGTTTACTTGCCTTCCTTCCTAGGAGCATAAATAATCGCTTACCGTCAATTTTTCAGTTTTTACATAGAAAAACAGAATTGCTTTTTCAGTGAATTATATTATTCTTATTCATTTTTTTTCAATTTATTCATCATTTTTTTCGCTAAAAAAAAAAAAATAAAATAAAAAAATAAAAACAAAAAAATAAAAAAAACAACTTGTTCATACAGTCCGTAAGTTTATTTTTGTGGCCATGGATGCTTAAGAATCTTCGGCTTTCAGCCTTGAGCCTGGGATTCACAAACTGAATCCGAGGTCACAAAAGTAACACTTACGGTCCTCGATAAGTAATATAGTATTATTTAAAATTTGAAATAAATTGTACACTGTTCTAAAAATAAGTATCGAATTTTCTTATTTGTTGAACAGAAGTATCCAAAAATTTCTCTATACAGAGCAGCAAAATTTTCGGTCATTGCAGTAGAATAGAATGAACTAGATTATTAGGTATATATATTTTTATTATCTTCCCTATAAAGATAGATTTCGCTTGGTTTGGTTTGGTAACTTATCCACAAAAATATAATAATTTTCGTGGTCTGGTATTTCAAAGTACAACTAGACATTAGTGAGAGGTATATGAGAGATGACAACACAAACATCCAAGATCTGAAAATTATTGGGCCCAACTATATTCATTTGGTTAGTTAAAAGCCAGTTCGCTAACTAGTAGGTAAGCTTATGTAATCACTTTCAAAATAATTTTTTTCTGATAAATAAGTTTTATGGTTCTATTCTTTAAAAAAAATTTACCGTTTAAAGCACCCTGTATTAATAATGCAAGTATATGCTAACTAATACTATTATGGTATGCGAAATAATAATGTTGATGCGCGGGATTTGTGTTATTTTGACCTCTCTGTGGTCTGCGGGTAACCTCAACGACGAGGGTGAGACAAATTGAGGGCTGTCATAACGTATCAAGTCATCCGTGTGCAATTCAACATCTCACCACAAATCGATCCGTCCAGATCCGTCTACTCAACCGTCCGTTCAAGCATTGTATTATTATCAGCCTACAAATGTATATAAATGTTTTTTATAAGATGCAAAAATATTATTATAGGTATATTGACTACAGGTACAGGGTGTTCTAAGGATGTTTTACCATACATTAAGTTTGTTCCTACCATATATGTTTGACTAGATTGTGTATTATTTCATAAGCACTTAGGCGCGCATGTCATGTTCGGTGTAAGTACAGAAACGAATCGGAAATATTTTCTTGTTGGTATCAACGCGTTTAATTAATGTATTTTACAATTTTTTTTCTTGAAATATTCAAAATTCATTATTGGTTTGAAAGATTAGATATTATAGAATAATTACCAGCGGAGTGGCCGAGCGTGCTTGTGCACTACCGCCTGCCGACTGGTAGGTCGGGGGTTCGAATCCCGCGGCCGGCTATGCTTGTG
This sequence comes from Brachynemurus nebulosus, assembly GCA_035578155.1. Lineage (NCBI taxonomy): Eukaryota > Metazoa > Arthropoda > Insecta > Neuroptera > Myrmeleontidae > Brachynemurus > Brachynemurus nebulosus. Next base: position 41,441,455 of record JAPWDM010000001.1, on the reverse strand, counting down.
AAGGTTTTCTGCAGTTTCCCTTTATAATTCCAGATGAATATCGGCATAGTTCCTTCAGAAGACGGCTACAGACGCATACCTACCAAATCCCAGCCCTCAGGCTACTTTCCTTGTCCCCCACCCACATCATAAATGTATAATGTAACGAATAAATAAAGTATAAAAATAATGATGTGGGTGGCGTCTGTTATAGACTAAATGGTCTCAAAAACGGACGTTAAAAACATTATTATTATTATTATAGAATAATTGGTTGAAATTTTAAATATGGTTCATTTCAGTTAAATTTAACCATGCTTCGTCACTTTGAATTTAAATAATTTCCGTTTTCTTGGCTTTATCTCTTTTATTGTTGCATTTATGTAATTTTTAAATTTACAGTTTATTTTTAGAAAAGAATAGAAGATTGATTTGTTTCGAATATGAGAATTATTTAATTTTTTAACGAAAACTCATGATCAATTGTATCTGAAAAGAGGTATAATTTATTTGTGTCACTACACTCTCAAAACGATTTCTTTGTGCAAAAATTGAAAATTTCTTTAATTTTTCTTTCTTTAAATCAAAAAAGGTTTCTTTGAAATAATACCGTGATTTCATTACGAAAAAATTCATATTTTTTTGAATTATTGTTTTACTTCAATGAAATTTTTTCTTTAATTTTAATAAATTTCCTAATTTAAGAAAAAAATAGTTTTAAGTGGAAAAAACTAATTTTTTTTAAATTGAAAAAAAACAAAATTTTTAGAATAAAAAGAAATTTTTTTGATCCAAAGAAGTTTTTTTTCAATTTAAAGAAAAAATTTCTTTGTATGATGTTTTGAAGAATCAATTTTTTTAAAACTAGTCAATTGCGTTCTTTGAAATTATTTTCTGAGTATGCGTAGTCACATAAATATGTGCAGAATACTGTTATACACATACGTGTTGCACATTTTAAGATGGCTACATAGCTACATGTGATTGAAGCGAAATAACCAAACAATTTATTGAAATGGTGATTTGTTTTTAAAATAAATCAGAACTGATTTTAGAAAGATAAAAACAACATTTTAAGTTGAAAAGTGTTGGGAGAAAGTATTTCACTATATGGAAATAATTTTAGATATTAGTCATTAAAAAGGTTGGTACAATTTGAAATTTTTCTAAATAAGTATTGGTTAACTATGTTAATAATTTTAAATTTTTTTATGAAAATAGGATTATATATACGTGTCATATTTTAGTTAACCTACTAATTATGTCATAATTATGTGCACTCTATATTGTTATTTATTTCAACAGTTTAACAAATGTGTTTTTTGCTTAAATACAATTAAAAACATTATAGGTATATAGACTGACAAATGAACAATTCGTTTTCTTTGAAACAAAAAAAATTATTGCTTTGAAACAAAGAATTTTTTGTTCTTACGAGCATGCGCAGTTACGTTTATCTGTGCGAAACAGTTAAAATGGCTGCAATATACAGTTGAGTAAATTAACGAGAATAATCATGTAAATCGTTAAAATAATGATGTTTTTAAAGTAATTCAGAGCCATATTTCATTACAGTGAAGTTTATTTTAGTATTGCTATATTGATTCTAGTTAATTTGACATTTTTTATTTATTTTAGTTAATGTACTTACATACGCACATTGTTAGAGTGGAATAAAAAATTTGAAATAAAATGGAGTGATTCCCATAATTCTTTTCAAATTGTGAAAATGAGCGCAAAAAAAGGGACATTCACGAGCAATACGTGCAAAAATCAGTACAAATTAAATACATGTAAGTATTATTTCTTTTAAGTTTCTAAGTAATTTTATTTTACTTTAAGGAGTATTATCTGTTTGAAAATTTTTTGTTGAAATTTTAGATCAAGCCTTTTTAGGCTCTGGATACACTCGGTTTAACTGTGAGTTAGAATATTTACGATTTTTGTGCGGAAATGATAATGCACTGTGTATCAAAGTGGTCGAGAATTCAAACTCGGATGTAGCAAAAACCGCGAGGCGCAACACTAAATCGTCCGAAAATAACTCGAAACAAACTATCTCAATTCGGAAGGACAGTTATATGGTGCTGGGATAACTGGCTAATGGTAAAAGTCGATATCTTTGAAAATTCATATAGAAAAATGATTTTTAATTTTAAAAAGCGTTTTTCTCAAAATCGTGTTTCTAAAATTCGTACGCAGTAGAACTCAACAATTTTCATTTAAGGTCCGTTTTTTCGTCAAAAGTCCATTTTATTGTTTCAAAACAAAGTCAAATTTGAAAAAATCGATATTTTTTAATGTCCATGTGTGCTTTTGTGACAAAACACATGCTCACAGTGAGAAAAATTTTATTTTGTTCTACATACCGACGTTCGTCAGTTCTACTGCGGGCTAATTAGTACCTTCGAAAAAAGTAATCTTGGTTTGAAGTGCTGTACATAGCCATTTTGTTTTTAAAATTACAAAAAATAAAGCTTTTCTAAACTCTAATATATAATCAGTAAGTGGCCGAAAGGATTTTTTGGTTACTTTTATAGTTTTTTCTGAAAGTATAAATAATGATTTTGAAGATTTCGAGTAAAAACGATTGTATAAACATGGATCTGTTTTTTGACTGGGTGCAAATGATCATAATTGACTAAACCAAAAAATAGCTAGTTTACTTACTATTTACTACTTTGTTGTTGTCTGTAAGTGTATTGCACTCACTATAAGACATATCTATGACTTAAAATTTTTCTGTTTGGTACTCCTCTTACCTTTTTTTTATTTTTGTAGGAATTTTTATAAAAAATAAACGCACATGGACTAGATGTACATCACCTTTTACTGTTTCGGTTTCGACTGCTAGTGCCCAATCATCTTTTGATCCAGGGCTATCCAGAGCCAGATTTACATAAGGGCACTTGGGGCACGTTCTCCGGGGCTTTCACACAATAGGGGTCTCCACAAATTCAAAAATAATGAATAAAATAGAATTATTTTTTACTTGTCAACCTCACTTTTTGGAGAAATATTAGAAATTTTCCAAGGGGGCCTCCACATGGGGAGTGTCCCGGGGTCTCCGCAGAGGTAAATCCGGCCCTGGGGCTATAAATGCACATTTAATTATCACCAATAGGTACTGATTTCGTTGTCAAAACAACAATTTTTGAATTTTTTATCTATCACATACAAAAACCGGTTCGAGCAAGAATTACGCGGAAACTTGAAACTGATTTTATTGAAACTTGGAAGTTGGTAGCTTATATCCAAAATCTAGTCTTGGTCTTGTTACATGGACAAATTGTTCTATTAAACTTCTAAAGTCAATGGCTTAGCTACCAAAATAAAAAAAAGTTACAGGCTACTGCTCCTAAAATTCAATTTTCAAAATAAATCATTTCTGATAAGTTATTTTTTTTACTCTAGTTAATTTTTGGCCTGCGTGGTCCTTTTCTACTCAGCATACCTAATAATTATGTATTTTTATAATTTTGATATATAAGGTAAAAGACCCGGTAATTGACCCTGGCCCAGTTTCTGAACTTTTCAACTTTGTTATAAATTAATAAAAAAAACTATATTTTAAATAAGAAAAAAAATAAATTCTTAATTTAAGGTAATCTATTCTGTGTCTAATGAACAGCAATTTAAAAAGTTTAGAATATATTAACTAAATAAAAAAAAATTTTTAAGTTTAAAATGTGTGTAAACACTATTTTTTTGGTAGTTTCTTAACAGTTTATGTTACAAAGTACTCATTTTGATCTGTGCAATATTCATCATGTAAGTATGAAAACTTAATTAAAAATATATGAGCAGGTTAATATTTGTTTAAAATTTATTTTAAAATATTTATAAAATACCTTAGAATGATTTTTATTATTGAAATATGAGGGTCAATTACTAGGCTCACTTCTAAAGTGGTATGGCCCAATTAAATTCTAACCAGTTTTTGTTAGTTATTTTGTTATTTATAGTTATCTTCGATTAGTTTTTGTTATTTTTCATAACGTATATAACATTAAACATTCATTTTTATCAATAAAAAATTATTTATAAATTAAATTTTAAAAAACTGTATTTTTAAATTTAAGAATCAGAAACTAGGCCACTGTCAGGGTCAGAAACTGTCACATGAGAAATTTTGAAGGTCAGAAACTGGGTCCTTTTTGTCAATTTTTAAAACATTAATTTAAATTATTAATTCAATTCAAATAATTATTTTACTTGTATGGCTTTATTTTGAAAGCCATAAACTAGTTGATAAAATTATTAATTGTCTCTTAAGTTGAAACTTATATTTATTACTGTCGTTTAACCTCAGCCGTCACTCTTAAAAGGTCAGAAACTAGGCCCGTTACCTTACTTTTTAAAACTGCGATGTAATTTCAACAAATAAATAATTTTCGTTGTTTGTTTTTTTTTATTTTATATCCCTACTTATTTTTTCTTTTTGTTCAGACAATTATACGAAATGTAATAGTGTACTAAAATTTTTCTTTCATTTAATTATTATTCTAGTAGTAATTTTTTAAGTAAAAAATAAAAAAGTAAAAGAGAAAAAAGAATTATTATTTGTCTAAGAAATTTATTTTTATTGAACCAAATAAAAAGTTATTTAAAGCAAAAAAAGTTTTTATTTGAAACCTTAAAAATATTTTATTTTAAAGAAATCAATTTTTTTGAATTTAGAATTTGCTCTTAAAAAAATTCACTTTTTTTCTAAATTTGAAGAAATAAATTTATTAATTCAAAGAAACTAATTTTAAAGAAATCTGTTTCTGTCATCAAAGAAATTCACTTTTTTCAATCTGAAGATTAAACTTATTTAGTCCAAAGAAATAAAATTAAAGAAATTTCTTTCTACCACTAAAGAAATAGTTTCTTTGTGCGTATTGAAAGAAATTACTTCTTTAATTAAAAAAAATTTTCTTTGATTCAAAAATTTCTTTTTCAGCGTGTAGCATTGACCCTTTCCCGCTTAACATTATTTAGACGGTAGTTACCCAACGGTACCTTTTAGTACCACATATTCAATATACTATTTTTAAGAAATAAACTGAAATTTTTACTATTTGACTGGTGGTAAATTTTAGTACTATCATTTACTTTTATTTTAAAATAAATTACTAAACTTGTTCATAATAAAATTTAACACCAAAAATGCAGCAAAAAAAAGCACTGAATTGTTATACCGATTTCTTACACCTGGACTATTGTAACAAGGATCTGCTCGGAAATTAAAACGAAAAAGTTGATCAGAAATGAATAGTACGCTAAAACAACCGAAATAAAGTTGAAGCATTTGTGACGACGTTAGGCTAAGTAATATCTTCAGTCGATCCTTAGTTTACGATTAAATTCTCAATAAAACTAAATAAAACTAACAATTTTGTTTATTGTTTATTACTTTCCTGACGGTACCGATAAGTACCAGATCCATATAAAGTATAATTAATATACAAAAACGGAGAATTGAAAAATAATGTTTTAGGGGTGTGAGGGCAATATTTCTCAAATAGGGTGTGCCCCATCCTAATTCTAAGTAAAGTAAATACGACCAGGTACTGTTCATTGCACTTCTAAATTGCCATAAAGGAGTAAATTTCAAAATTTACACCACGAAATTTCTCAGATTTTCTTGTTTCGAATAGAAAATTTTAAAACATTTTCAAAAAGTAATGACTAAACGTGTTGGTATTTTTGGTAAAAGTAATGAATATTTATTAATTTTTTCATTATTTTATTCCCAAAGGACCTGTTCATAAAGCTGAGTATGGGTTTCTGATAATTTTAAAAATTAACTATAAAATTGTAATCCCAAACTTCTAAAAATTATAAAACCCAATTTTTTATTAAAAAAAAAAATGTTTAAAAATAATTAGAATTGTTCAAATGGAAAAAGCATACTCCACTTTATGCGCAATATGTTTATGAACAAAATTTAAAAAAATTAAGTCTCTATCTTTTCTAGAACTTGAGATATGATTTTCCTTGTCGGTAAAAATACAACTTTCGGGAAACGGTAAAAATAAGCAGATGACATACAAAGCAGATGTTGAAAAAAACAAATCAACTTTGAGAAAATACGTCTACAAAGGCATACAAATAAAAGAACATTATCTCAGTGCATACTATAACTCATGTACACACCAAAACTAAATATTACTGATCAAATCGCGACGGGGGGTGAGCGTTGTCAGCAAAGGAGCAGCAACTTGGCTGTGCAGCGGCTCACAAATAAATATTTGTCTACTTGAAAAAAAATTTCTTTGGTCATGTTTTATATATCACCGTGTTTGTAAAGAACCACAGAACAAAATAAAAACAAAAAACGAGACTCGAAAAAAATTAGTTTATTAGCCGTTTCTGGTGTGAACTACCCTCTCAATAAAAATTAAATAGTATTTAGCGGCTATCATTAGCTATCGTTTGATGTTGATGAATTCGATTACACTTTTCATACTTGTCGTAACATAAAAATTTGGCAGTCACATACTTTTATGTGTAGATACATACAGAATGTTAAGATCGCTTAAATATACTGTTAAGACTTAGATTTGATCAAATATTTAAGTACATGATGTTTATTGATCTTGTCTATCCAATTAGAAAAAATAATTAGCCCCATTGCCAATAACCAATTTTTAATTTGATTTACCTATCTACTTTTTAAATTTTCTAATTTTTAACTTATTACCGAAACTTTTGACGTTAGAATTAACTCTTTTTTCTTTTTCGTATTTAAAAGTGATCACATAAATTTACTTTAATTACAAATTTCTTCTAAATGACTCATTTCCTCGCTATAACAATGTTGAAATATATTTATTATTTACACTAAAATCATTTATAATTAACAACAATATATAATTCTACGACCATAAATACTCATAATAAAGGAAATGTACGAATGGAAGATAAAAGCTCTCTACGCCCACTTTTATTTTTGCCATTAAAAGATATAGACTATAGTTTATGTAGTATGTATGTACAATACCCGCAGTGAATGTGTGTATTTGTGTGGACATAAATAAGGAACTAATGGAAGTTTACCGATTAGTTACTCAAATGATGTACAAATCCCGTCAAAACATAATAATTAACCATAATAATATGCCACATGCAAAACGGTCTGAAGAAACAACAAAAAACAATGAAATAATAATAAGTGAGAGAATACTGGTGGTACTGCATATTATTATCAAACGGCGGTAGAAGAAAATGTTAAACCGAGTAGGCATATTTTAAACAAGATATTAGTCTAATCCGGGAATTAATGTCGGATTTTTAAATGTTCTTATAAAAATATTTTGTATTCATAATATATTCGAATATAAATGTAGGTATGTTTAATGACTTTTTAATGAAGTGTAAACCTTGATATGCTATATAGAGTACTCCAGATTTAAATTTTTAACGTTTAGTATTCGGAAAGAATTCGAAGTATAAATATGGAAGTCAGAAAGCGAATATTTGCGACACTGTATTATTTAATAAGTTTTTTAAAACAATAATATTAATGTAACTTCAAGAAATTTGTATGATATTTCTGGACCAAATACCGTATTGAGCATACGGTGCAGAGATAATTTACAAAATTTTGTTGTGGTAACTATTTTGTTATGAAATTAGGGGAAGGAAATCTTTTCACAACTGCATTAGAGACAGTGTGTTTAAATCTATTACAGAAGTTAGAAAAATCCCATATTACATTCAAATCAAGTTAACATATAAATCGTTTGTTTCTCGAGAAGAACTAAAGTATTAAAAAGTTCAAGTCTATCTTAAATTTTTTCGTACCGAAATGTTTTTTGTCTCAACATTTTCTATCCTTGAGCAGCTAATGTAACCTCGTTTAAATTCTATTGTTAATTTGCAGGCCTATAATTATAGTTTTTGAGCAAAATATTTTTTTTTTTTGTTTTATTTTTTAAATGTTCTCATAGTGGCCTCTTAGTATAAGAATTTTTCCAGAATTAAAATATACATGAAGATGAAATATTATACAATGATAAAAGAAATTTTTATAATTTGTCTATTTTGATAAAGTATTTAAAGATTTTTTTAGTATCGAGTATTTTGTTGCGTGGGTTTCAAATACAAATAACTAAGTTGATTGATTGAAGGTTTTTAAAACGACGCGACGTTTCTTTAACTTATTGCTAGGTTTATAAAAAACTCCTTTGAATAGCTAGGAAAATTTACCATTGCAACTACACACACCGGCATAATTAGCGGAACATAAAAAAAATATATAAACCTATTTATTAAACAAAGTTCGCGGTTTTTTTTCATTTTTACTTAAAATAATATTGAAGTAAGGAATCAATTGACTTTCCATAGAATTGTTTTTATTTATTATTGATGCAATTATTTTTAAGAGGTCTGTCACTTTCAAATTCAAATACCGTTTCTTCTCAATGCGTGGAGCTTCAAACTGCCGTAACTGAAGAATGGCAAAGACTGTCCCAGGAAACTATAGATAACATCATTCTGAGTATAGAAAAACGAATGGAAGCTTTGATAAGAGCACGGGAGCAATCAGGCGGGATTAAAACGCTTTGTTTCATTTTCTATTTGTTAAATAATCTTTAACGTGAATTATTCTTAGACGACATAAGATTGCAAAAATTTGCCATTTTATATGGTTATTTGTTTTGCTATTGAAGATAAATGTATATCGACTTGTGAACATGTAATTTTAAGTGAATAATTAAATAAGATTAATATTTTCTTGAAATTAAATGGTTTGTTTCATTTTTACAGATATTTTATATGTTCCGCTAATTCTGCCGGTGTGTGTATTTTAAAGCAATTTGAAAACTTGGTGCAAATTATGGAGATTACAATACACCTAAGTATTTTCTGTTTGAACCATTACTGACTGATAATACAACAACGGTGTTTAAACAATTTCATGGTTTTCGGTTTTGTTAAAAAGGAACTGATTTATATCTTACACTAAATGCATATTATTAATGTTATGTTTGCAAATTTTTAAATCATTCATATTTTTGCTTGATGTTCTTTAGTTTTCTTTTTCATACACGGCGATATTATTCTTTTTATTTAATTGGAATTATATCGCTTTAATTTCTTTTTGTTTTCAATTTTAAAATACTGTCAGAATTTGTAATACACGTTTAACATTAAATGAGAATAATTAGCTGCAGGCATTAAAAAAGAGTTCAAAAGGTTTGCAAAAAAAAAAAATAAAATTTATATATTCATATTTGTAGGAGATAATTAAATTAATATAACTTTTGTAAGAGATTGATTGTGGTTTTATTTAAATTTTTTAATTTACTATTCAGAAAAATTATTTTTAAATTTAATGAAGAAATAAATAGCGTACTTCCGATTGTCAACTAATGAAAAAATTTTTGGCAAATAATATTTTTAATTATATCTACTATTTGAGAGTATGTGGAAACTGTGTTACCTATCAATCATTTGATTATTGTAATCTAGGTCACCAAATAAGTTCAAAAATTATAAGAATGATACAACATCTATTCCTGTTCAAATTAAGGCTGTAATTTATTAAAAATTAGAAAATAATAGAAACGGACACTTGAAACTGCAATTTAAAATAAATTTTCAACACAATATAGTAATTGTTACATATGTACCTATGTTCAAATGTAAGAAGATAAAACACGAAAAAAGAGCTACAAATCACTTGAGCTGAGCTATGGATAGCGAAAAGAATGGATAATCATTTACAAACGTTTTGTTTCATTTATTTTGTATTAATGCAACGCCTACTAAATAAACAATTGAAATATAGTAATAATTGTTTTGATATGTTATACTTAGACCAGAGTAATTGCACTTTTACTTACAAGATGTGCAATGCCCAGTAAAATTTAATTTATTACCAAAAGGATCTAAATATTTAAAATGCTTGACCCACTGAATTCGAACTGTTTCCCATCATTGTCACTGACAAGTAAAGGTCCCGAGGCCGGACCTATCAATTTTGATGAAACTTAAATAGGTTGCAGAACACTAAAAACTAAGGGACACGCATTTTTTTTATCTGCGGAAAAACGGTTTGAAGGGGTGAAATCGCCCTCCAAAAATTGGGGTAAAAATTTATTTTTTCAAATATCTCGAAAACAGTAAGAGATAGAGCAAAAGTTTAAATTGGCGATATTACTCTTTTTTAAAGAGCTATCTATTGATGTAATTTGTTCAAATTACATCAACAGGGGTGGTTGGGGGTTAAAATTTGGGGGTTAATTTTGCAAAAAGGGAGTGAAAACTAAACAATATAACAATTTTGTTTACAGATTTGAAATCTACGTCAAAAAATCTAATTGACCTGTTTTTGCTCAATATCCCAATATTAAGTCTAGGGGTAGTTAACTAGAGGGTGACTATGTCGAATAATCGCACTATTTGGGTATTTCAAGAAGTTCTTCTTCATGGAAAATAGCTTAAGACAATTAGAATAACGTAGAAATGAAATTCTCGAATTCAAAATTGAGTTTGGGCAACATTGGAGAGGGGGCGAGTCACCCTCTTAAATTACCTACTAGTTTATATACACTAATTTTTGCAATTAACACACTGACAGGGGGTAATAATGTCACAATAGATGGTTCTGAAGATAGACTATCGTATGTAAGGTTTTTATTAGGTTTCGTTATTTTAGGTTAGGTTATGTAATTTTCAGTATCGATAATTTTCGATAAGGAAAACTATAATATCCATTAAAAGGCAAACTTAATAAAGACCTTACATATGATAGTCCAACTTCAGAACCACTTATGGTGACATTATTTTACCCACTATCAGTGTGTTAATAGCAAAAATTGGTGTATATAAACTAGTATGTAATTTAAGAGGGTGACTCACCCCCTCTCCAATGTTGCTCAAACTCAATTTTGAATTCGAGAATTTCATTTCTACGTTATTCTAATTGTCTAAAGCTATTTTCCACGAAGAAGAACTTCTTGAAATACCCAAATTGTACGACTATTCGACATAGTCACCCTCTAGTTAACTAGCCCTAGACTTAATATTAGGGCATTGAGCAAAAACAGGTATATTTTTATATTGTTTATTTTTCACCCCCTTTTTGCAAAATTAACTCCCGAATTTTAACCCCCAACCACCCCTGTTGATGTAAATTTAACAAATTGCATATCAATAGATAGCTCTTTAAAAAAGAGCACTATCGCCAATTTAAACTATTGCTTTATCTTTTACCGTTTTCGAGATATTTAAAAAATTAAATTTTGACCCCAATTTTTGGAGGGCGATTTCACCCCTTCAAACAATTTTTCCGCAGATAAAAAAAAATACGTGTCCCTTAGTTTTTAGTGTTCTACAATATATTTAAGTTTCATCGAATTCGATAGGTCCGGCCTCGGGACCTTTACTTGTGAGTGTATACCAAAAATGAATCGCTCTGAGGGAACGCAATTTAGACGGATCAATTTTTACGGCGCCTCGAACTGTTGGCGTCAGTTTCCAGAAGAGTACAATAATACTGCTACAACAAAAGTGCTACGCCTTTATTAAAAATGGGTCCCTAAAAAGGAAAATTAAAAAAGAGAAACCTGTCCCTTACTTACATTCCTGCTCTAAGGTACCCCGTGAGGTCGTTTATATAGAATTCCAATTTTCGAAAGAATTAACAAAATTTTGAATAATTACCTACTTCATAACTTAGGTACTTGATAACAAACTAAATGTTCTACCTTGGTCTGCTGTAATAAATTCTATACTGATCGATAAATTATCTTGGACAGAGTGCATTTGGAGATTCTAACGTTGTATTGATAGTGTTAAAAAATAGTGTTTACGGAGATCGCATGTGATTTAATTGTAAGATCATTTCGCTGAAACGAATCGATGCAGTGAGTGAATGCTATTAGATAAATATAAGTTACATCACCATTTCGAATTTCGACAGCTTATGTCTTAACATTGCACTATTTTTTTTTTAATACGCATTTTCAAAAAAGTGTGATTTTTATATGGTAATATCGAAGTAAAGTAAAGTGGGAATATGGTAATATCGAAGTAAAGAGTCAATCAGCAATTCTATAATGATGTTTCAGATAAAATAGGAAAGTATGCTGAGTTTTAGATATGAAAAACAAATTTGTTCAGTTTCTTGAGAATGGCACTGTAAAACTGATGATCAGCAATTTATTTTAGAGACTTATTTTGACAAAATATTAAAATACCATTGTCGGAGCATCCTCTGTAAACAGAGATACCTTATAATTATATAAGGGCGTCTGCATAGTTTAGAGGTGAAATTATTTTTGTCAAGTACAATTTGCAATATTTACAATGTAATGTATATCAATTTCAAATAAAATCGTATCATATTAATAATGGTACATTTAACAATGGAACCGATTGTTGTACTTAACAAGTATGTACATAAGCGTTACATATGTTGGTGCGATATGAATCAAATCAACTAAAATAAATACTTAGTAAAGTGCAGCATTACTACTTAGATATTACCGCACAGTGAACTTGAAAGTTTATGATTGCGAACAAATACCTACAATTATTATTTGTTTTGTTTCAATAAATTTCACTTCAGTTGAGAATATATTATTACGATTGTTTTAAAAATAATACTCCCGATAATATTGCTGAGAAGAAGAATGTTGTTGAAATACTTTTGGTAATAGCTATATAACTACTTAAATCAAAATTACTTTCGACTGGCTTGCACTAAAATTATGTAGCTGCTGCTCTTAAAACAATTTTGTTAATTTGACATGTGTCATATGAAATGTAATGACCCATATGAAATGTAATGTTAATAACAGAAAATTATTTAAAAAAAAAAATTAAAAAAATATTAAAAGAATTTATGGTAATACAAAATTTTGGTATTCTACCTCATCTAATAACAAAATACCCCTGTCGCAGCATCTGCATAACATAGCGAATTTCCAAATCTTGGGCACTGGCGGATCTCATCTAAGACCTGTACCTATTTAAAATAGTTTAGCTTTCTAAGAGTAAAAGAATTTTTAAAATCGGCTGGGTAATTAGTTTTGGTATTTTTGGGGACCCAAGAACCCGAACGAATTTTGTGCAGCATAGTTGTATCCATCTAAAATAATTTAGTTCTTTAGCAGTGAGAAATTTTTTAGCATCTTTTCGATAGCTTATTACTGGCGTTTTCGGATCTGCAAGATCCCGGTGGACCTCATTAAAAAATCAGCTCGACCGTATATTCTAGGCGGACTTTATGTAATATATATATATATATATATATATATATATATATATGTATATATATATATGTACATATATACATATATATATATATATATATATATATATATATATATATATATATATATATATATATATATATATATATATTCAAAACCCGTTGTGTAGCATTCTACGCCGCATTTGCATCCGCAGGACACTTGTGGATCTCAGATAACACAACCTGTACCTATCTAAAATAGTTTACCTCGGTAATAGTAAAAAGGTTTCAAAATCGGTCAGTTATTTTATTTTTGACACTTTTAGGTCCTACTGACACTTCAGACCTTACATAACGTAATCTATATGTATCTAAAATAGCTTAGCTCCCCAACAGTGAAAAAATTTTCAAAATCGGTCGGCTAGTTTATTTTTGACGCTTTTGGATCCGATGGACCCTGGCAGACTTTACATAACGTAATCTATATTTATCTAAAATAGTTTAGCTCTGTAACAGTGAAAAAATTTTCAAAATCGGTCGGTTAGTTTATTTTTACCACTTTTGGGTCCCATGGACCCTGGCGGACCCTAAATAACGTAATGTATGTCTATCTAAAATAGTTAGTTCCCCAACAGTGAAAAAATTTTCAAAATCGGTCGGTTAGTTTATTTTTGACACTTTTGGATCCCATGGACCCTGGCAGACCTTACATAACGTAATCTATATTTATCTAAAATAGTTTAGCTCTGTAACAGTGAAAAAATTTTCAAAATCGGTCAGTTAGTTTATTTTTGACACTTCTGGATCCTATGGACCCTGGCAGACCTTACATAACGTAATCTATACTTATCTAAAATAGTTTAGCTCTGTAACAGTGAAAAAATTTTCAAAATCGGTCAGTTAGTTTATTTTTGACACTTTTGGGTTCTATGGACCTTGGTGGACCTTACATAACGTAATTTATATTTATCTAAAATAGTTTAGCTCTGTAACACTGAAAAAATTTTCAAAATCGGTCAGTTAGTTTATTTTTGACACTTCTGGATCCTATGGACCCTGGCAGACCTTACATAACGGAATCTATATTTATCTAAAACAGTTTAGCTCTGTAACAGTGAAAAAATTTTCAAAATCGATCAGGCAGTTTATTTTTGACACTTTTGGGTCCTATGGACCCAGGCGGACCTTACATAACGTAATCGATATTTATCTAAAATAGTTTAGCTCTGTAACAGTGAAAAAATTTTCAAAATCGGTCAGTTAGTTTATTTTTGACACTTTTGGGTCCTGTGGACCCTGACGGACCTTACATAATGTATTCTAAATCTATCTAAAATAGTTTAGCTCTGTAACAGTGAAGAAATTTTTAAAATTGGTCGTTTAGTTTATTTTTTACAATTATGGGATCAGTAAATCCTGGCGAAACTCATACAAATCTAGTACTCTAACAGTAAGAAAAGGGTTCTAAGGATCTCATATAACTTATGGCAGTCCGTAAGCTTCTTGCGGACATCATTTAATTAATTAATTCAAATACTTTAACTTACTAACTGTGAAAAAATTTTTAAAATCGATTGGTTAATTAATTTCTGGCCTTTTTAGGTCCCGAAAACCTTGACCTCACATAAAACACCTTAAATCCATTTGAAATGGTTTAATTTTTTAACATTATCAATTATTAGTGGAAAAATTTTCAAAATCGATTCAAAATATTTTTCCGTACATACATATGTACATTGTACATATTTTGTTTTGTTTTATATTTAATATTTATATCATAACATAATCTTCAATTTCTTGTTTACTTAAAAATTCAATAAAAAAAAAAAAAATTCTTCATTACATTAGCTTAGAAAATCTGTTTAATTTACATTTTTTAACATGGGATAGAACCATGCTAATTATAATGCAATAAATGAGAAACAAAACTCTATACATGTATGTGTGTTATTACACATATATGTGAATAGTTTTCATTTGTTCTCACAAAATTCTTTAATAAAAAAGTGAAATATTTTTATACTTTATAAAGAACTGAGATATAAATATAAATTACTTATTAGACTAACAAAGAAAGAATAAAAGTGAAAATTTACATTTTCTCGAAAAATACTTAAAATAGAAAGAAAATTATAAGAATATTTTCTTCATAATTTTTTTTTTCCTTTTCAACGATGTAAAAATCGAACTGCCTTATGATAGGATCGAATGATAAAAAATGGCCAGAAAACCTACTTCTGGGCATCCGACGTGTCTGGCTAACGAACTTAGCCAAGCCAATTCAGAATCCAGTCCGCACACAAAATTTCATAAGCGTTAGACGTTTCATTCGAGAGTTATCGCGCGGATACATATATATATATATATATATATATATATATATATATATATATATATATATATATATATATATATATATATATATATATATATATATATATATATATATATATATAAATTTTAGTGAATATCATTTTCGTATTCTAGGGACCTCAAAACATATTTCTGATATGGTCCCGGGCTTAGGTCGCACCATGACACCTGGCGTAAAAGCTGAATTTCCAGTTTTGGAAATTCGCTAAAACAATGCTTCAGAGCAATCAATAGGATTTTCAACGCTAACAATTAATTGGTCAGTTAAAATTAATAACTGGCCAAAAGCACAGAATTTTAAAAAAATTAAATAGTATTTGTCGATACTATGACGTGTATTTTTATTTTTGTAGGTGTATCATTACTGCCAGTGTCCCAATGTTGATTTTATTAACAGAGTACGACGAGAGATGATAGGACTAAAATGGAAAGTAGGTAATTTGAGACCCCCTTCTTCCATTTCTCAAAAATTTCTTCTCAAAATATATTTTACGAAACGCCTTTTGTTTTCTGCGAAGCCCAATTTCTCTAATTTTTTTAAAAAAAATTTCTTAAAAATGGAGCGATAAGCAAGAAAAAAACACTTTCATTAGTCACTTATGTCAAGTTTTACTAGCTCTCTTGCAGGTGCGAGGATTCGAAGGTCGCGTCGCACACTTTGTACACTCTTTGCACCACCTCTATTCAAACTACCTTTAGTAGTTGATCGATCTATATCTATATTATTGCTATAAATTACTTCAAGTATTAGACAAATGATGAAATAAAAGTAACGAAAATAATTAACGTTTATTGGCATTATTGAAAAATTTAATGAAAATTAATTAATAAGTGATTTACACAGAATGATATAATAGTTGCTTTAATTTTGCCCTTGATTTTAAAATCAAATTTTTTCTAAGTATAAAAACCCTTCCTCAGTAACTAAAATAACTTTAAACCGGTCAACAGCGACTTCATTCATTCACTCAAAACATTGTTTCCGGTATAAAAACATTCTCACTTACACACATCACTACAAAAACAATTTTGTGAAAGTTTGATAAACCAATCAATGTGTTTGCGCATACGCCTCAATATGGAAAAGTTTTTGCTAATTTTTTGAAAATTCTGTGGACCTACCCAATCAACGATTAAAACAAAAATATTTTTTGGATTAAAATGGCGAGACCAGTTTGGCCCAGAAAAGCTTTAATTACTATGTCTTATGAGGTTTCATTTGAAAGCGCTACCTCTAGGAATTCTAAAAATGATACAACTCAAAATTTACTAAAAGTAACTACGCCCTGATCTCCTAGGTTTCTAAAGCCAAAATTTTGATTATGATATTGTCATAGTATCAGCAGATATTGTTATAGATTACGGAAAAATATGACGGTGTGATAGTTGCTGAAACAATTTTTATATTTTTACTAAAATTAATTTTTAATAATAGGAAGCAATACAGTAGTAAACAACGTATTTTGTATTTCTGTACAATGTGGGATAATTCATGCATTTTTCAGTTACAAAAAGCAAATTTGGATAATAATTAAATATATATAAATAAAAAAAGTCTAATTTGGTTTATTGACTGCTTACTGTACGAAACCCTAGCTATGCGTGCCTCACCCGCCCTAGGGCGATTTTGTTATTTGAATAAGTTTTACTGTTACCTTTCACATTAGAATCCGATTATTTTCATCACTGTAGGTGGTAGACAAAAAATTTGGTAAATCACAACAATAATGAACTTACAATTCTTTTTGTTCTGAACTTGATGATTAGTTGATTGAAGTGAATGATATGAATCAATTTTTACATAATTATGTAGCGAATGATCTAGGCCATCTGAACAATATTTTTAAATATATTTTATTACGAACTTCTGATTATATGTAGGGCTGTTACGAATGCAGAACACTGTATCAAACTTTTACATTCGCATCCGCATCTGATTCCATAATTATGTTTTAATGCGAATGCGGATGCGTGTGTTTACAACAGTAAAAAATCTTCCAAATTATAGTCCACCATACAGCTGATTACAATTTCAATAATCGGTTCGATTATTGAAGGCTACCAGAGATATATCATATTAATTCCAATAGTTGGTGTTCGACCCGATTTTTTACTATCTAAATTATAATGGGACATGAAAGGTCATGCCTAATCGGATTTATGGAAGTAGCAATTATCTTTACAAAAGATGATTTTTACGATATCATCATCACTTACATTAATACATACATTAAAAATATACTTTTTGGTTCCCAATTCAATGTAGAAATTGATGGTACTATTAGTTAGTGCAGTAAAATAAAATGTTAACCTCTTAAAAAATATCTCCAAATTTTTGCCATAATCTTTATTTTAATATACCTATGTATATGTTAAACGAATCTCAGAGATGTTTCAGCCGATTTTGCGATTTATGACATTAACCTTGAATTATAGTATGTAAATGCGTATATTTGAAAAGAGTAAGTATTATCCCTTTTGGCTTTTAAAATGTATAATTATTAATTTGTTATTTTTTGTTAAGAAAAAGTCAAAATTAAAACTATTAAATTTCAATTTTTGTTTTATTTGATACCTATTTTTTGTATAATAATTTTTTTTTTTAATAATTCTCTAAGAAAAGTATATTATTTTTAAATATCCGCATCCGCATCCGCAGATGTTGCTCTTAAAAAATCCACATCCACGACTGCGTCTTATTATATATGTAGATACCACTAAATCTGTTACAAATATAGTATACGAATGATTTGGATTAAAATATAACATGTGGAGCTGGTCATTTGGTACTTGTCTATTTCGTATAATTGATTCTTATAGGATTTTATCGGTTCTGTATTTTAATGGAGCGAAGTTCAATGGATTTCATTGTTTATTTTTGAATACACAACAACTAATTTGTATAATCTTTATTATATAATTTGTTTCATCAGCTTATTATTATTACAAATTTATAATCATAATCAGTTAGGTATTCAAAATATTGTAGCTCTATGTACTCAATACAAAGATTGGCATCAGTTTTTTCAAATAATTTAAATATAATATTAAATATTATATTTGGCTACGTCCGTACGTAACATTAGATCAAATGGTAATACAGAGACCACGAAATTCGGTTAAAAATTCTTAGTACCACTAGTTTATGAGCGCAATAGCTAGCAATGTTTTTTATTGCATAACAAAATGAGTATTGAAAGGCTGTACCTAATGAATCCGCAGCGCTGACGGTATTTTCGAATCATCTAAAAAAATATCAACGTTGTTGGCTTTTATACTGAAAACAATGAGCCTTTTCAACTTTGTCAGTGTAGCTATTGTTAAGAATGAAAAAGAACAAAACCGTACCAGTATTTCAATTTTTATTTTTAATCATTTGGAAGTTGCCCATTTTATTTGGAATAGTATCATCAAGCAAAATTAGCGGAAACCACCATATAATCAGAAAAGATTTATAACATGACAACTAAAATAAGACTAAAACTTGGTGATGAAACTTTTTTGCTTTGGTCTTTCAAATTTTACTTAAGCCAGTTTAATCCAGTCAAATTGAATTTTTGCGGGGAAAGTTTTGGAGTAGTTTTGATTTCTTCCATTTTGTATGTTTTTTGGAGTGATGAATCCGAATTTGAGGTTTGCTAACAAAATTTCGATGCAAAAAATGCAAAAAGGTAAAAAAGCTAATTTTTTAGCGGTTTTGCGCTATGCAAAAGAAAAGTACATAAAATTTTGTTATTTAGGTTTTTTTCGCTGACAAACCGTTCCGGTTCCAGCGCTAATTAAAAATTGGCGTATTTTGGCTGTCTCTGTAAAAACCGACTAAAATTCTAATTTTGCGATTGCGATTTATTTTGAATAAAATAATGTTGTTTGATGTTACCGCACGTATGTTATCGCAGAAATATTTAGTGGCTCAGCTAAGCATTTCGAATCGAATTTAATACAACGAACAGAAAACAAATATAGCGTATTTTCAAATTAAATAATAACAAAGAACTAAGCAGGTGCATATATGTTGTTTTTACATTATGGTAATAAAATGTATAGCTAACATTATTCAACGCTTTACTTTCTCGTAAGTTTTCTGTTCGCATAAAATTTGTAGCAAATTTTATGTGCTTTCATTTTGCATAGGAACGTTATTCACAAAAAGTTGATGGTTTTCGGGTTATAAGCAAAAAATCGCCAAAAAATTGGATTTTGTACTTTTTTCTGCATTTTTTGTAATGTTGCGTCACGAAATTTTGTTAGCAAACCTCAGATTCAGATTCAGCACCCCAAAAAACATACAAAATGAACGAAATTAAAACTACCCCCAAACTTTCCCGATAGAAGGCATTTTGAACACACTTTTATTGAATCAGTTAATAGTCACCAAACTAATATTATCTTTAGTTCTGTTACAATGATAAAACCTGGAATTAATTTTCATCTGGCATAATTATTAAATTATTAAACAAAAGGACAATGGGCAAAATTGCCCCTCAGCGCCCACTGGTGAAATATATATTTTCTGAAAGCCCCTTCCTAGTAGGTCACAAATATACCCATCTTAGGTATGGAGAACTTGGCCTTCAAAAGTTCTGATGTGCAGTAGGTTTTGCACTCTCCACGTGGCCACTTCTTAAGGAAACGATGTGTGTTGACCTACAGCGGTCATTAGAGTCCCCTTCGGGAGGGTGCACTTCGGACTACCTTATTTCGGCAATCAACCAAGGGGTCTGCCAGAAATCGCCACCGGTAGGACACCCAAACTTCTCTTCGGATACTCCCAATGTACAGGTTTGAAGCCGCTAAGTACGTCTTCTGCCATAGGCCACGTGAAAAAACGAGGTTAGGCCGCTTGTCAGGAAAGTGGTTTTACAAAGTGATAGGCCGGCCTACGACATGTCTCATAACCCATTTGTACCTATACAGAGTATCCCGTTTGGCTATGGCCACGTGTAGACTTTTGACATTTGACGCCCTATAACTTTTGAAGGCCAGGTCCTCTATGAATGTGCTCATTAACAAAGTTGGACTACTTGATCAGGGCTATCGAGCTGCACCGACCTCAACCTTGGGCGCTAGGGGGCAGCTCCCCATATAGTTTTGCACATTGTCCTTTAAAATCACGCTACGATGTATCTTCCAAATATGTTTATTGTCTTAAAGTGGCTCCTATCTCTTTCTTATATTAATTTATCACCTTGAAACTTGCTATTATGCTTTAAATTTAAGTAAGGATAAAATTAATTTAAGAATGACTTTTTCCATTTCGTCCATTTTGTCCTTCAATTAGAATAGCAATAACCCTCCTTCTGGTGCAGTCGGATAAAAACACATGACAGGCGTTGTTATCATGACAAACACGTCTAATAAGCAAGTAAGTAACGAATTGAACCCATTTGTTACAGACATAGACTTGTAGGCATCGGAATTGAACTACACACTGCAAAACTGGCGTCGATAGTGACACATTAGTGACATTAGTTAGGCCTTGTGTCGACTTGAGAAAAATTCCCAGAAATATGCATCTAGAAATTTAATATTTGAATAATAATTGTCCACTTGAGAGTACACTTAACAATATTCAGTCTTCGGAAAAATTATATGATAGGTAACTCTTTTCACTATCTAACAATGTTCTCAAAACCGTGCCAACTTATAGCAAGCGCCGATTTATATTTTGAAAAATGAACAATTCTGTGAATGGAATTCGTGGATATCTGAAATAGATTCACCCCTCTGCTGTTTAACTATATTAACTAATTTTAATACTCCCGAAAATCTTGCGATTACTGGAAGTCAATATCGAAATATTCGATATTAGAAAGAGTCAGGGTCCTGGTAGGGGCGGATTTACTTTTGAGAGGACTTTTGTGAAGGTCCACCCTAAGCGATAAGGAGATTTCCGAAATTTATGAAATTTCACCGAAAAGTAGGCATAGGAAGCAGAAAAGAGAAAAAAAAAACGAAAAAGCGCTTATCCTTTCTATTTTACTCCTGTATCAAGAAATTCATTATTAATTTTGTGGAGGCCTCAGTACACGTGCTTCAAGTGTCCTTATATGACTCCAATTCTGGATCCCGGTATTGCAATCTCTAATTTTAAGAGATTGCAAACCCTAATAGTACTGGAAAACGAAAAAATACCAAGCATTAGGTGTATAATATTTATCTCATTGTTGAAAATTTTATTCTTATTTAAATTTATCAATAAGTAATTTTATTGATTAAAAGAACATTTTTATCTAGAATAAATATTGCACACTTGCGTGCTAAACAAGATTCACTACTCGCTACTTTATTAATTGTACAAATTATTTAATAAAGTGTAAGTTAAGTAGGTGTTAGTCACAAAGTCGCACAATATTCTAATCTACTGACTTTGTATGTGAATAAATTTATGAATGAATTAGAATAGAAGAGAGGAAAAAAACTACCATAAAATTATAATTTATACGAGAAATATGAAATGAACCTAATACTGTATTTTATAATCGAAAAAACCGGAGGCGTTAAAAATATCTGCAACATTTGAAAAGAGTGTATTTTTTGCCTTTTTATGTTTAACGTGGGTACGTTTTATCAAGTGTTGCAGTTACCGCGCGGCAGAAGCTAATATTGTACTAACAGAGCACATAAAAAAGATAAAATTTTTGCAAATATTGAAAAATTAAGTAGAAAATTTGCATCGATGATTATTTATGAAATTTAAATAAAGTTTCGTGTCATTTTAAAATATTTCAATGTAAAAACATTTAAAGGTACAATCGTGGGCACAAGAAGTGGATTTAACGAAAAAATGTGCTTGTTAACTACGAAAGTTTTGATTAATATTTAAAAAATTGATGACATTTTAGGTCATAGATAACTACAAAATTTAGATGATTATATATTGTCTGAAAAAAGAGTACTGTAGTGCAATCACGAAGTGGTAGAATGAACAAACTTACTACCAGTGCTGCAACGCTTTGTAGTCCTTTTTTATACTTCTATGAAGTTTAGCATTATGTAACAAAGTTGGATCGAATCAAGAGTCTCATCTTACTAATACAATAAGAATGAAGTGGTGAGTGAAGGAAAAGGATGGGCTAAGTACACCATTTTAGGACTTATTTTTAGATTTTGTTCCTTGGTTTGATATATGAAAAAACACCAAATTCCTTTATAAAAATAGAGATTTCAGAATTTCCCTGTACTTATTTAATCAAAATAGATCCATTAAAACTGGTACCAAAAATTTTGACCAAATCAATCCATACAGTGTCGGAAAACATTTAATTAGCATCTACCAAGAAATTGCATTATTAAGTGAAAAAGAATTTGTTACCGTAGTTCCGCTATTCCACAATAAATGTTACTGACACATCTAATTTTCACACGACAAAATGGGATTCATTGAACACTGTAATACACTAGAAATTCTGGGGACTGCCAAACCTTTTTGGAAAGGGGTAAATCATAAAAATATTATTCCAGGCGGATACAAGGGTGTTTTCAGTCAGTAAGTTAGAGCGGTAGGATAAGAGAAAGGATGGAGAGAAAAATGAATTTCAGTTACAAATGTAAGCTCTCAGTAATGCCACTCTCTATATTGTCACTCTCCTACACTTCAATAAAAACATCAAATAAGTAAATAATTAAAATTTATCAATTTCTTCGAGCGAGATTTTGAATGGTTGCATCTGAATAATGCCACTCTCAATAATATCGTTGCCAGACTATATATCTAAACAAATTTATTTTGTTCTCAATAGTACAAAGTATTCTTTTAACCATCCACACATTAATGTGGTGCTTGTTAATTATCATTTCTCTATCACAATAAGTACTGTAAACAGTGTGAATGAACCTCTTCGCATATTCCAGGTACATATTACGAAGTTGGATGTTAATGGAGCTTAGTTCTTCTAAGAATTTTATTTCCTTACTGGAAAATTTGTCATTACTGAAAACTTCTACTATAGATACAATACTTTCTTTTCAAAGTTTTTAATCTATGAAAAAAATAAATTTTCAGATTTTATAAAATAAAAATATTAAAAAAAAAAAAAAAAAAAAAAACTGTATGTACATACACAATAAAAGGATAGGAAGGGGCAACATCTGGACGGATAGACAAACTTGAAAATATTCAGATGGGTTTCACGAGAGCAAAATAAAAAATGGGGATTTAAATGTTTTATAGCATTAAAAAAAGTGACATAATATTTCAATTTATTCATAAACATATTAGGTATAGAACAGGTTAAATTTTTCTCACATTATTTTCAGCATATCATCATCTGCAAATCAATTACTATCAATTGAAGATCACACAGAAACTTCTCAATGCACATGTAAAAAATTATACCATATCGTAATTTGCGGATGCCTTTACTAGACAAATTACTGAAAAAGTTAATTAAAAAATAATATTGCATACAAGGCACGTAAATTTAGAAATCGATGCTGTTGTCATCAGCCAATTCAGTTGTAAACTATTTTAGTTACTGACTATTTGAAAGGACTAGTTTTATTTGAAGGGTTCAGTGTTAATTCGAACAAAAAAGTGTTCGATTATGTACGACTTTTAAAGGAATATGTAGACTCGAGGCCCCAGGGATAATCCGTCTACATATTTTCATCAGATGCTTATTTATAATTAATGTGGTAAAATAACTAACGACAGAAACAAAAACTACAATTTCAAAGAAATAAATCACTTGTCTTATTTTAAATTTTTTATGAATTTTTTTTTTTCGAATAACTTAATAATTTTCTCCCGCTAGTAAGTAATTATTACTTTAAAGATAAATATGCATAAAAAAAAAGTTTAAATATTTTTTTAAAATTTTATTATTTAAGTTTAAAATATTTAACATATTAATAGTGTGAGTAAAACTAGTTGCTGTTAACAAATTTTAATTTTACAAATATTTGATAATTAATCTCGTCATGTTTACCGCTTCTGTTATCAACATATCAAATAACTACATAGTTCATATAATGTACATAAATACATACGTAGGTACATTGAAGTATACACAGGTGAGAATATTGTCGTTATATAAATATTAACAACACTGACGGTTTAACACGTTTCAATTTTCACTATTTCTAAAACTACATGAGGGATATTTCACGAATTTAAGTATCTTTTTAAACGTCAGGAGCTGGAACAAAAAAAGACGAGTACTCTGTTGATTTTGTTTATTTTTTGATAAAGTAAATAGGAGAAATCGTGCCTAAACTTTTAGACCTGACGGACCACTTAAAATAGGTAATAAACCCAAGCCAATGACCACCTTTCAGATAAATGAGTTAATTACCGATATGTCATGTATAAAATCAAAATTGTCCTGTCATATTTTTTCAGAAAAAAATTTTCTTTAAAAATAATTGGTTCGTAGAAAAGCAAAAAAGTTAGATTTTTTCGGATTTTCCAAAAAATTAAAAATGGTGATAATTCCACAACCAGTGACCCACTGAAGCGGAGATACTCATTAATTTAAACACTAACATACGTACATATGTATAAAACGTCCAAAACAAAAGTCCACGTCCGGAACATTTTTCTCCAAATATTTTGTTTTTGTGTTTCTCAAACACCAAGACCTCAAGCTTCAAGATCTTTTACGGATGGGAAGGTAAGAAAGATCAAATGATTCAAAAACAGTTTTCCTTGCTTTTATGTAAAGAAAATCTCACTACCGTTTCCATCACTATTGAAATATAATTATCGCCTACCTTAAGATAACTTCAAGTCTCTGATGTTGCAATAGAAATCAAAAATGAATTTTTTTTATTTCAAATGTCCATAAGCCGCTACTGTTCCAAATTTAGTTAGTACATACTTCATATAAATTATTTATGAATAATTCTGATGTGTTTAAATATCATATATAAATATTTAAGATGATACAAATCTTTCTAGGAAAATAACAGTTCTTACACCAATTGAATGTATAAATCACCGCGCTGTTATCCGACAACGTAAAAAAATTTATTATTATTTGTATTTGTGCATAACAAATAATAAATAACACGTTGATTAACAGGAAGACGCCACGTACTTAATTCTAATTATTTCGGTTCCTATCTCTAGTGAGTTTATAGCCTTTGAAACCCTAAAGTAATAATTCTATTAGACACATTGTTCGAAAAGTCTTAATTGAGTTAAATTTTACTAGCACCCCGGTACTAACTTTAAATAGCCCAATAGATTAGATCTTTGATAATAGTTCAAGTAATTCATGTAATATTCTATCTATTTAAATTTACGACTTAAGGGGGACCACTAGTGTGATATTTTGAAAAAATTGGAAAAATTTTTTTTGAACGTTTCGATAGTCTATACCTTTAAAAATAACTTACTAAAATTTCAAGTGCATATCTCAAATAGTTTTTGAGTTACAACCATCTGAAGAGCGGATTCTGATTTTCATTGTTAACATTGAGGTATTGAGAAATGTATGAAGGTTAATAGTTCGAGAGTTTCTGGACGTGGCTGTCAGTCACATGTTGTGGAGCGACTAGACCCTGGCAGATTTAAACGACTCATCTAGTTTTACTATGACCGTTATAATGAATACATCGTAAATAATTTTACTAAAGATTCTCAGTGATTAAAACTAAAAGGTAAGGTATAGAAAAACCTTTTCAAATTTGCTGCAGTTATAACTCGAAGAAAAAATCATCTGATCGATTTGATTCTTATTGCAGCTTCTTTTATATATGGTTCTTCGTGCCATGAACCTCCAGTTTTCCGGTCGAATAAAAAATGTAATTTTTGCAAGCCAAAAATCATCAAATTTTCGCGGAAAATTTGAAACTTTTTTTTAAACACTTCGCCATTTTCTTAAATTTCAACATTTTTCTTCGATTGAGGTTCATGGCACGGGCAATATCTTCTAGTTTAATAGGCTTTTTGGGATTTTTGATTTCAGGCACTGTGAAGGTCGCTATCACTGCAACAGTGGGGGGACTTTTTTTTGGAGATTTGGATGATCGCGAATAACTCACTGAATTTTCAATTTTTTGGTAGTAGTGCCCCCCCCCCCTTAATAAAATGCGATAAAAACTCCAAATCTGCTGCACCAATTCTAATTAAAATTTGATTTTATTTACTACTAATACAAGTAAAGTGAAACAAAAAAAAAATTAAAAAACTAAACCTGGTCACATTTTTTGAGCCATCGTCAACTTGAGACACAAAAAGAACTTCCCGTGAACTCACATTACAAACTACTGTATCGTACCAGGCTAATCGGGACGATATCATTTATTAAATTTGTCAGTTGATCGGATATTTGCTGTCCGATCGCATATAGAGAACCGGGCCTGGATAAATCACGCCATAGTCGGACTGTTCAATTGAAAACTGGGCAGTTGGCATGCCTGGCTACAAAATGAAACACAATACGTTGTAGGTACTTAGAGCACTTGTTAATCAATACAACTTATATTAAAAAACGCCGTGAGCAGCGGGGCCCCATCACGGTAGTCGAATTTTTCCCTTCATCTTCGGTATTGAATGTCTACAAGCGAAATGTGATTGAAAATCTATACAAGCGATTTATCATTTTGGCGGTTTCAAAACTGATGATGAGTGTCCGGCTGATCGGGGCTTTAAAAAATGGTTTTAAGTTTTAAGGGTTGAATCTCAGTAAATTTCAATTTTGTGCCGGTAGCAGTTAGCAGGAAAAAAGCCAACACAATTCGTACGAGGGCATTTCTACCTATGCTTATCCGCCAATTGCCTTTGTGATTTACTTTTAAATATTAAAGAAGGACCTTAATTAGCAAACTGGAAGGCCTTTATGAAGATATTTTTTCTTTCCAAGATAATCCAGAATTTCTATTTTATAAATAAAGATTCAAAATTCCTACTTTATAAATAAACAGTGACTTTAAAAACATTTTTAAATTACTTAATATTTGATGTATTGCATTTGTTATAAAAGCAAGTTCATTTTTTTTTAATTTTTAAAAATTACTATGCGCCTACCTGTATTAGAATTGATTTCCGATGTAAAAATGGGAGAAGTGGGAGGAAATGTAATACGGAATACCTAGAAGGTACTAGCTGGATAACAACTCAATACACGTACAAAATTTCAGCACTCTAGGTTTCCTTAGAGAGTCTCTAGACGTGTTAGAAAAAAAGCAAAAAAATCAAGGAAATATTGGCGTAAAAATCGTGGGGGTACGGGTTAAAAGTTGAAACCTTCAAAAAGCAGTGGCAGGCTATTAACTTAATCTGTACACAAAATTTCAGCCCTCTAGGTTTATTTGGGGAGATTTTGACCCGAACAAAACTGTTAAAAAACAAGAAAAATCATGTCCATTTAGGTGTAAAAACGGTGGGGGTAAGGACTCAAAGTTGAGGCCTCCAAAAGGCACCCCCTTGATACCAACTCAATCCGAATACAAAATTTCAGCCCTCTAGGTTTATTTGGGTGACCTGTGCGAGTGGTGCAAACTTCGAAAACGTCAAAAAAGCATGAAATTGTAGCTTAAAAATGGTTGGGAGTGGGGGTAAAATATTAGAACCCCCAAAAATCAGACCGTAGGTACGAACTCTATCAACATACCAAATTTCAACCCTCTAGGTTAATTCTGAGGAACTGTGGGCGCGTTAGATCCAGCCAAAATCCTTTTTTCCCCTCTACTCCCTCCAAGTCATCGTAGGAAGCTGAATTTTGGATATATTGTAGGTAATTGACCGAAACATTATCTCCAACCGGTTTGGAAAAGTTTTATTGTTTTGTATCACCACTTTGATAGTATTGTGCATCGGAATGAGCCCCACTTACCGAATTTCAGCTCTTAACTGAAGGGAACCCTACACATGTCAAAAGGTAGCGGGAATATATATATATATATATATATATATATATATATATATATATATATGTATATAGATATGACATTTTTTTTGCTACAGAATCGTGTTCTGCCGGTCCGAAAACGGATAGCGCCCCTACTCTCTCGTTTCGCCGTTCTTATCCTATAGGCTGTATAAGTCTAGTTTTTTCAAGGAAAAATTCGACTAAAAAGAAAGAAACTTTCCGCACAACCTAATGGCGTTTAAAAGTTTCTAACCACATATGAGTAGTATATTTTATGAGCAGCTTACATTTCACTCAATGTCTATTTTTTATGTTTAAAAATCTCATGGATGACACATTTTTCTAAATAAAGTAGTGATTTGAATTTTTAAATATATGTAAGTAGGTACCCATCTATATATTTATAGTAGCGGTTGCTGAGCAGACCTCCGACCAAATAGTTGACCTCTCATTATACTATACAAAATTTGTTGAATTTATAATTTATTGTTTAATAAAATTTAATTTATTTTGTAAATATTGGGTTCAGTAAAAGTCAAAATCTGCATAATAAAAATATTTGGTGGAAACAAAAAAAAAAACTTGATTTGCAAGATATTTGTGCAAAAATAGTGTTACTTAACAATAAATTTAAACATAAAATTTATGGCTAACAATAATCGTTATTGTTTTCATCATGTTTTGAATAAATTATTACTAATATTGTTAAATATTTCTGTACCAATTTAAAATTCTCATGATAATTTCCACCTGATTTCATGACTTGCACAGCGTTAGTTATAAAAGTAACGACTTTATTATGTCGATACAAGAATAGATTGTTATAATAATAAAAGAAATAGTTCAAGGAAGCCAGAGGTTTTAATTCTTTACAGTAGAAATAGGATATTCTTCTTACTAAAATTATATATGAAAATTTAATTACTGTCTGTATTATACATATAATTAATTGTCTCAAAGGCCTAATATTTACCACCACTCATTTTCTTTTTGACATTTCACTTGTCAAGCAACAATAAGTATTATTTTCAAATCAAATGGATCAAATTTATTTAATCAATGGAATACATTGTAAATTTCGAAAATTTGATCTAAAATTTTTAAAATTTTATTAGAAATTTAGTAGTGTCATTTCGATAAGGTGTTTACATGAAAAATATCGAAAATCATAATTCAGTTTTTACAATTCCGGGATTAAAATACATGATTTCTTCCCTCATAATAGGGAATAAAGTACCATTTTTAGTTCCAAGGGATCAAAAAACTTTTGCGCTCGTTTTTAAGCTAATCAACAACCATAGTTTACAGTTAAGCTAATCAACAAACAGAGTTTACATCAATTAGCAAGCGAAATATAAATTTAAATAGCGTTGCTAGATAACTGAAAATAATAAATAATAAACTTTAAGCTTGTAGATAAAGACAAACAGTTATATTGTATTAATACAGTTTAATTGATTTTATCCAAAGTATAATTAATGTAATATTGTTTCATTCAATTTGAGTGACATTTATGTAGATTTTTCTAAATTTTTATAATTTGAAAATATTCGGGATTGGAAAAAGTAATAAAGTTATATGCCGGAGTATATTTTTTAGCATTTCAAGTATAATTTCGATAGCTACAAAATTTTTTTTCACTTGGCGACAATTTAAGGCGCAGTGCCAATTTTAAGTTTTTAATATCTCTGTCGTTAGCTGTTATGTAACTTAAACCCAGTGACGGATTTACACTAGGGGCGGCAAAATTTGGAACACACGTAATAATAATGTTTTTTTTTTTTTTTGGTATTCACTTATTTTCTACACAGTCAAAAAATTTGTGTTAAAATTAACACATTTCACATGTTCAGAACGGTCCACTCAATTTTTTGTGTTATTTTAACACAAAGCATATGTGTCAAATCTATACACAAGATTTGTGTCAATGATTTAACACACAAGAGGACATATATTTTGTGTTAATTTTACACAATTACTTAGTTATAATTTTACCAGTAAATATGTTAATATAACCATCATTTAGTGTATCTTTTTAACACAATGATGTGTAAAACTAACTGATTTAGAATGTAGAAGTTTACGCAATAAATGTGTTGGTATAGGTATTTTGTTATTTATTTATTATGTAAATGAAAGGAAATAGTAAAAAATAATTTTTCAGTACTTAAACTTTTTATTTAATATTTCTACAATTTTTGTAAAGATTTCGACGATGATATTGGTGAATTTCACTTGGTATTTGATGAAAATAACGTTGAAGCAATACCCAAAAATTGTGAAGATCGTTGTCAAACTTAACGTGGAAGACAAAATGGAACGTACCACTTAAACGTCGAATATTCGATAATCTTTTAATTAATCGAAATAAATTCTGCAAACAAAGAAAAAAATTTAGTCTATAAAAACTCAATCTATAATATTTTTAATTAACTTACCTAATAATGAATATTTAATATCTATATGATTTTTGTCGGTTTCACTGTTGTGACTGATGGAAATTAGCTGACTGCTACACTGGCAATGCGATATCTGACTCCAGTTTGGTGAAATGTTAGGAACAACACAATGAACGCTTTTATTATTTAATAACAAAAATAACTTGTTTATTTGATGCTTCGAATTAGAATATTTATAATGTAATGACTATTAAGTCTATAAAAATACAAAATTATTAAGCACATATGTATGAATATGAAAAATATGAATGTGTGTGCTATAAATATTGTATTATTCAGCCAATATACCTCTGCCGTTGGAGGAATTTATTTGACTGGTGTTGTTGGTGTTCACCAACTCAGTATTGTCATAGCTACTCAACCATACGAAAACAGCGCGCAAAACCAGTTTGTTTGTGTTGAAACTACACAAATATGATGTTATCTTTTATTTGACACAAATATGATGTTAATTTTTGTTGTTTAAAACAGATTAACATTTTTATTCTGTTAAATCAAAATTTTTGTTAATATTTTAATTTAACACAAACACGAAATGTTATATTAACACAGGATTTTGTTACTTATTTAACACAAAGATTTTAACCACTGGTTTTTTTGTACACAAACACAAATGTTTTTTACTGTGTAATCGGAAAATAAGAAATGGGAGCTGTTTTTTTTTTTCACTCGTCACTTAATTTTTGATAGGAAAAGGTAAAAAAGTGGGAAAGTTCATAAGAATTTTTTTTTTTAATTTTTCACGGGGTAAATTCGCCCCTGCGGCTAAACCATAGGAAACATAACTCATAGGAAGTATACCTATTATTGTGAAGTATGAGTCAACTTTTCCAATCAAATATCGACATTTTTTTTAACCAAATTTCGATATTTGATTGGAAAAGCTGACTATTAACCTTAAGTTACTAAAACAACAATTCCATAAGAAATTAAACAACTATAATTTTGATTAGATATTGACAAACAACTTCACTGAGCAAAATAAAATTTTTTCTCTCTGACAACGATGTCATCAAATACAATTAACTGTTTTAAAGCTGCTATATCGGTTCTTTCTCTTTTTAGTTATAAATAATTATCATAAAGATAATTAAATATTGGTCTCAAGTTTCCAATGTTGGCTATACGGCTAAACCCGATTAAAAGCGGAGCCCGATTCAAAGTTGATTAGCAGCGCATTGAAACAAATTCCGTACAAAAAAATGAAAATTTATTGTATTTTGCCACTTTTACATTGTATAGATTCGTATAGTAAAGAGTAGGATTTGGTAATTTTGAGCAAATAGTTGTAGGTTTTTAATAAAAAACTACTTTATACTTTTGTAAGTATCCGGGTAGTTCGTCTAGACAGATTCAGTTCCATTACAGGAAATTATTATGGTGAAAACCCTCATTTACTCTAAAGTTCAGTAAGTACACCGGAAGTTATTCAATATTTTTGGGTACTTAATATTAATATAAATTTTGATCAAATATTTTTAAGATATATAATATCAGTTATTAGTTTTTAATTGCATTGATTCCAATCACCACTGAATTACGTAATATCCTTCATAATTAACGTAAGTGTGGCCTCTTAAAAATTAAATCTATCATTAAAATTTTTTAATCCGAAAACCGTTATTTGCGATTGAATATTAGGTTTAATATCAATTTGTAAATTTCAGAACTCTAATTTACTTCAATAAAAAACATTTTATATGTATTTATAAGTAATACTTTGCAAATTCCATTAGCAAAAATGAAATATTTTGACGTAAAACCAATATAAAATTAATCAAGTAATTACTATTTTGTTGAAGTGCCCTTTAACATCAATCAAATAATAAAAACGGTTATAACGAACAAAAAATAATGAATGGACTTACTTGAGTACTTGTGTAACAGAAAGTAATTTTAGAAACATTTTTTAATAAAACACATCATGGAAGTTAATCATATTGAGAGTTGTAATTTAAAAATTTATATGTACGTGCAGGAGGCAACATGTTGGTTAGTTTGGATGTTGGTTGGTAAGTACTCAAAAATATGTGCAATATTCAACAGGTAGCACGAGTTTAAGTGCTTCTTCTAATAGCTAGGAAACATCATCATTACCGGGCAACGTACGGGGCTACCATAACTGCTAACTGTGCATCTGTTATGAGTTTGTATACTTTTAAAGGTGACCATTTACGTAAAGGAAAACTGAAGTAAAATATTTTGGCCATAATAGTCACTTACCTGTTTCAAAAGTAGGTAACGTTTTTGTCATCAGCATTTTACTTTTCTTATTACTCAAGGTGCAACGTACAACCTAAAATTCATGAAATCGCTTCAGTGTCTGGGCGCAGACGATTTTCTCTGAAATTATTCAACGTAAAAATTTGAAATTAAGTAGAGGGATAACACGTGGGTGGTGGCCCAGTTAGAAATGTAAAGTTGAATTTTGATTGTATAGTTAATTTCAGTGGGTAATATGTGAATACCAAAAAAAAATTTTTTTTAAAATGAAAGTTTATTGAGACAGGAATCCAACAAAATTCAACAATTTTATTGATATATTTTTTTGAGGAGAGGGAGGGGGAGTCTTCACATTTTAAAATTTGTAAAAATTTAATTGTATATTTCTTTCTAGCTACCGATAGAAAATATTTCTCACCAGGTAAGGTACAATCTTTGTCTTTGCAGGTTTTAGGAAATTTGTAATTTTAAATTTATCTTTAAAAGTAACTTATTATTTATAATACTGTTTTACGATTCGAACTTGGCTGTTTTTCTGCTTTTTTACGTTTGGTAGAAACAAATTTTTCTTTTTCTACAATAATAACCCTAAATGACTAAATAATGAAATCTTAACTCCGTGAAAAAATTTTTATTACAATAATGATTTTAGTTTTATGGCAATATTACGCCGTAATGATTTTGATATGAATCAAAGAAATGACGCTAGAAAGAGGAAAACTCATTCGGTGAAATACGTCCGCAAATTCTCATCTTTCTGTTATTGTCAACTTCTAGGATTTTCATTTCTACCATGGAATATTTCACAACTAAAAAATTACACATTTCTCTTCTTTTTGTTTATTTTTCTGATTTAATTAATTAATTCTGCTTTGCGTGTTAATATCACTTTAAAGCCAATGATCTATGTATTCTAGGGCCAAGTCGTTGCAATTTGCAGTTAGTGATAAAGAATTGTTTTCATCGTAATCGGTTTTTTCTTATCTAACTCTTTTAAAACACAAAAGATATTCAAACAGTGTAAACTGAATGTTTACTCAACGTTTTTGGTCAACTTTAACTAGAAATCCACTTAACTTTTTATAACATATTGCTAACACGTTTCTCAATATTGTAACATATATTAATAAAGTAAAGTACTCATTATATTCAATTTTAAAGCAAAGCCAAGAATATTTATCTTTGAAAGTTCAAAATAACGTTTAAAATGCACACAGTCATTCGCATTATTAAGAAATATAACTCATTTAACATAAACTACTACTTTTTATACAATTTTTTTTATTTGATGGATATACGTATATGGGTAGTTCTACACACGAGGGAATTTTGGACGGCCCAACTTATTTTGTATATTAATATTTTGAAAAATACACAAAAGTTTCACTTAAAGTGTAAAGTTCTCAGTGTCCTGGCATATCCTCTCTCCAAAGTAAAACACAGCGGACTAAATAATTATTTTTTCTGAAAAAAAAAAAAAAAATTATACTGCAGTAGTAATCTATAATATTGGTACCTTTTTACTGTATAAATAATTTTTGAATTTTTTTATATTTTCCTTAAGAAATATTCTATTGAGTTTTGTCCGAATTTCCATCATTCTCCTATCAAACCAAAACACTTAAAAAATATAAAAAACTTATATTCCGATCAAATCCTTGTTTGTCATAGTAATTAACTGAAACATAAAAAATAAAATAAAGTACATGTTTTACTTATTTTGAGGTTGTATCAATTAATTCAGTTAAAGTTGTAAGCGAATCGTACTTTGCCCAGTCATTTTCTCAGTATCCTGGTCAGCATTTTCGTGAAAAATACTGTGGATATAAGAGATTTTTCAGTTGTATGATTTGTAAATATGTTGTATTGGAATAGAGGACCTGCTTTTTTTATAAAACGTTATTTAGCCGATTTTTAAAGAATATTTAAATAATTCTCAGTCTCCTGGTCTCAGTTTCCTGGCAGCACTAGAAACGTGATTAAACTTAAATAATGTAAATAAATTAGGTAAATATCATTAGAATACTGTAATAAATGACCGTATATTTTTTAATAAAAAATAAATTCTTATTTTTTTTTTTATAATATATACTATATAATTAATATAACTACTGATACATACACTACTAATATAATATATAATATATATTAAACTGTCGTAAATGACTTCGAATATTTTTTAATAAATAATAAATTCGCATTTTTTTTATTTATTTACATAATAAATTGTTTAATAATTAAAAATTTATTAATAAAAATAATAAAAATTGTTTAATAAGAAAAATTAAAAAATAGTTTAATAGTCTAATAAATTGTGCTTAATAATAAAAATGAATTTAAGAAATTTTCTTGTGTTAATTTTAGTTTTTTACTCATTTTTTCAGTTTCCTGGATGTATCTTTTTTTATAATGGCCATAAAATTTATAATTTTTAATTTTTTGACTGGCCACTTTGAAATAGTGTGAAAAATGTCATCAACTTAAAATAAAACTACTTGCCAAAGCTTATGCATGAAAAAAATGTGCCGAAATTAAGTCCATTTTCTTCTTTCGTTTATATAACTACCCATATAAGTATGAATCTTTGTGTTGAAACAGTGGCGGGTGTACATTAATTTAATACAGTCTTCGCAATACCTACTACAGTCGATTAAGTAAGAATTGGTTTTCTCATTTCTCATTTTTTCGGTTTTTCTTGCTTGTAGAAGGAATATAAAAAGGAATTCAAATCCGATAAAAAGACAAGAAGCCGTGGAGTTCGTAGCATTGTTACCCATAAAGCTTTTGCTCATAGAGGTGTCGGACGAAGCTGTTCCAGTTGTAGGTTTTAGACGATAGAAACGACTCTCTTATTTAGTGGTTTTTACCCCTGTAAATTCGTCATGTCTGTCTCTCTATGTCTATCTGATATTTGTCTGTCTGTTCGTTTGTCTCACCCCCATTATTCCTACATCTTTTGGCCTATGAAAATGAATTTTTGTATTTGTATGTGGCAGGTATAAATCTCAATTAACGTTAGGTAAATTTTTTTCTTAATATCTTGAGCTACTTTTCCGGATTGGAAAGTGGGGTTTAAATTTTTTTTCCGTTCCACATCGTATTGAATATTATTAGAAAGAGTTCTACAGTTTATCATCCACATATCATTTTGAAGCTACTGATCCAAATAATGAAAATTTACGTTTGCTATTATTCTTCAACTGGTATGAATCTTTAGTGATTAGTGAATCTTTAGAATTTCTGTATTTTGTTTTCGTAAATTATTATATACTATCATATTATAATAATAGTGATATTTCCTAGAGTGTACATAATATGTGTACTTGTATCCAGGGCTTAATTTCTAAAATTGTAAGTATTGGAACGCCAATTCAAAATTTTTTCTCAAAAATTTTCCCAGAATAAAAGTGACGAGCAAAAAAAAAAAAAACGTAAGTCTTGGCTTACCGTAGACCTCTGCCATCCACCCTACAACTCCTAAAGACATTGAGCGAAAAAAAAATCCCTTGGACTTGTCGACCCGTTCCGCCCAAAAATAAAAATCCCTGGGAGGTGTCCCGCTTGTATCCAGTATTACATTATTAATTACAAACGATTGAGTGGTGATAAAATTATTAGACAGATACCTAAAACAAAGTCGAATCTGATCGTTTGTTTATAATAAACACAGATTTAAAACTTATTATTTAACCTAGACGGTACGTGAATGGTATTCTTCTTCAAAACCGTCACTGCGTCATCATCAAGTTAAGTACTTACATTGGTACTACAAAACCGAACATTTAATAAACAATGAAATATTTTGAACATAATAACATGGTGAATACACAAATTTCACCATTTAATCTTAAGTTATTATTAATGTTGAGGGCGTTTTAATGATCGGTGTATACGCATGAATAGTTAAGGGTCAATAATTTTCGTTATTAAACCGTATATTATGCTTTTAATTTTACAAACGTACGTAACGTGCCATTGGTAATGGAAAGGATGGTTGAAGGTGGTAATATTGGTAATATTTAACATAAAAATTACTGTTAAATGTTACTGAAACGATACAAAGTGAAGAATAAATTTTTGTATAAACATTTAAATTATTACTTTAAGCAAAGTATGTGTTGTTATCTAAAACTAAAATAAGTGACATAAATAAATTCATACTAAAATTAGATACTTTATGAGTTTTTTAGCTTTCGCGTAAAGACACGAAACAGTAAGTGGTTTTTGTCACAAAATTACTTGAGTTTGAAAATATACAATCAATTTTGAGAATGAATTGAATTTCTTATACGGAAATGTTTAGTCAAACAGAATACATTTGAAACTATCTGTATAGAGTGTCTTTAAAATCGATGATAGAACTTCACAAATTAATTATTTGGATCAAATTTATTATTGTTAGTAAATTACACTGAATATGTCTTTCTCTCTAACCTGCAGATACCAATACTGAAGAGAAAAATAAATAAATCCAGATTTTTGAAAGTAGTATATATAAATTTACTCCCGAAAAATTTTTGTAATTGTAGTTTTCGAGAGATATACACTGTACAATATCATTATTAAAACGACTGCTGTAATTTTTTTCTCCACAAGTGAACTACCTATTTTTAAAAACAACGATTTAAAACTTTAATGCCTTGTTGCTGTTAAAATCCACAAGAAGTGGAAACATTTTTGAGATATAACCCTAGAATCATACATACTCGTCAAAACGACGAACGAACTTCTCTACCTGCTCCAATGCTACAACTTATCGGTGCCCGTTTGCTGTGAAACTTCTGTTATCTAATTTATTTGTTATTATAACACATAAAACGTATAAATTTTTTTTATAGCTATTGTCGTTTTTTTTATACTGAAATAGTGTGCGTCAAAAGGACGACGATGTATGATTAACCTATATTTTTTTTTAAAGATTTTGTACTCCACATATAAAAGTTTTCCTAATTGTTCTAAAATTTATTAAAGATATGGATGTTATAATTAATTTATTCAATGATTATGATAATGTGAAAGATGATTACAGCTGTTTGACTTATAGAGACGACATAATACTGAAGTTTGAATATATTGAATCGAAAACTAAAGAATGCGTTTCGAATGACTAAATAAAAGATTAACAATTTATTTTGTGGAAAATATTTTAATTTTTATTATTTTTTGAGATCTTATTTGAAAAATTACTAACAAATTTTAGAAAATTTACAAATGTTCCTAATGGGGAAATAACTATACATATCTATAGGAATATTTATGACTGAGAAATTTCACATTCTGTAAAGTCACACATGTCCACTGATTCATAATAGTTCATAAATTAATTATTACAATTGATGTATTCATATATTTTTTAATTTTTATAATGAAAATATGCTTTGATAAAAAGATTAAAAAAATTAATAAATATTTACATTAAGAAATTTTTCCAAATCCAATTTTTTTAAATATTTTGTTCGCTTTTGTAGTATTGTTATGTAAAAAAAATGTTTTTTGCAAATAAACTCTAAAACTCCCCGTAAAAAGTCCATTCGTCGAAACGACGCCGATGTATGATTAACTTGACTCGTAGACCAACGTATGATTCTAGGGATAATGAACATTCTATAAGGCTACAATTTATGTTAATAATTTATGTTAAAAAAATACGGATGTTTACAAAGACAAATACTTAAAAAAGTTACTGTAAACTTAAAAGATTTTGATCGATAAACCTCAGTTTTCACCTTTTCTTAAAGATTTAGGTTATAACAGAATTAATTTTTCTGAGGAACCATTTTAGCTTGTAGTACGTCAGTGTGTATTCTGATGTGAAATTCTTCTTCCTTTTCATTTCTGGACAGGAATATAGAGGTTTTCTATTTAAAAAGGTAAGTTGACTTTCAAACGACCTTAAAAATAGGGGTCAAAATCGAATCTAAGTGATCACAAGGTGGCCCCCAATAAAACCATGAAACTCTTGTTAAGGCTTATTCTCACGAAATGATCCCCTACACCCGAAATAATTGACTGGCAAACTTTATACATACATATCGTATATATATATATATATATATATATATATATATATATATATATATATATATATATATATATATATATATGTATATATATATATATATATATATATGTATATATATATTGCATGTATGTATTGCATATATGTATATGTATATATGTATATATGTATGTATGTATGTATGTATTTTAATTAAATATTCTTTGAAAAGAATATCTTAATTTGCTAGCTGCTCTGCATCGTCAGTAGGTATTAATAAAATGCGTCAGTAAAAATAACCTACAGTTTTGTTCTTAATATTATAATTACACATTAATAAGTCAGTTAGAGATGATTACGTTTACAAATATATCGCTACGCATGGTATTTTCAGAGAGACGATTATTTTTCTCAAGTACCTACCTTTACATTCTGCCGAAAACCAGAATATTAAACTAAATTAATTAAAAATGTTGTTTAAAAGTTAAACAATTTACTTAAAAAAATTATCATTTTAATTTCCAGTTTACATTTCACACATTTAAATATAAAAATAATTATCGCTAAGTAAGTATAGTGAAAAGAATTTTTAATCTTCCAATTCCCTAAATCTCATTTTAATGAAATGTGATCATTTTTATTGTGCAAGAAATTAAAAAAAATACCACTCGATATCGAAATGTATAATTTCATCTTTAAATTCAATATTTATCACAAAAATGTCGCCGATATCGTGATTAATACTAATAAAATTATATTTTGTAATATTAATACATGCTAGCTATGCTCTTGCTTCGTAAAATTTATCTCTTAATATTTTTTTTTTTTTGTATTTAGTGATTACATAGTATTATGAACATTTTCAAAATATTTACAATATCAACTAATAAAAAGCTGAACATAATTTATAAATTAAGAAAATAGATATTAATATATAAACATTCGTGGAGATTTCAAAACAAGAAAAAATATCTTTTTTGAAAACATCGTAACAACAAGAATTATAGATATCAGTTTAACCAGATATATGCAGTCCAATAAAATTACAATTATATTTAACCATTATTAATTATTTTTGACAATAAATATGATAATCAAAACCGTATTAAAAGTTGAATTCAAAATGTAAGGTATTTTAGGTAAGTTTCGTGTTAAATGTTTTTAGAGCCGTAGAAATTTAAGTTGAAGGTAATTTTTTTTTTTTGAAAAATCACTTCTTTTTCCAATTTCAAATCAGACCTTTTACCTTGGATCCAATTTCGGCAATAACTCGGGTCGTTTCTGGTGACTTTGCAGAGCGTCAGTTGTTGCCGTTTTTTTTAGAATGGATCAGAAACTACACATCAGAAAAGAAAAAAATTCATTGGCGTTAATTTACGGGTCATATAGATCAATTCATCGGGCCATCTAATGATGTGAAGATCTTATTTACATTTTTCTATTAATAAATTTTGAAACATTTTTCCATCATGAATCGATGAAACCAAAAATCGCTGGTTATTTTTTGTATCTCAGATATCCAGATCAAAAGTTCTACCATTTGAAAAACGCTTTGTATATATAAATAAATGTGAAGCTCTGAAAATTTTCTGAGAATCAATAATAGTTTGCAGAAATATTGGATATTAATATTTTAATAAATAACCATCATAGTTGCTGCGTTTTACACTGTTCTCTTAACGAATCGTGCAGCTATCGTACACTTTTAATGTTATATGAATATTATATTTAAAAACATAGAAAATTAACGTTCGTTACTGGCAAGTACCTAAAGGTCCCGATGCCGGACCTATCAATTTTGATGAAACTTAAATATGTTGAACGCTAAAAACTAAGCGACACGTATTTTTTTATCGGCGGAAAAACGGTTTGAAGGGGTGAAATCGCCTTTCAAAAGCTGGGGTAAAAATTTAATTTTTCAAATATCTCGAAAACAGTAGAGGTAGAGCAAAAGTTTAAATTGACGATGTTGCTCTTTTTTAAAGAGCTATCTATTTGTTTAAATTACATCAACAGGCATGGTTGGGGGTTAAAATTTGGGGGTTAATTTTGCAAAAAAAGGATGAAAAACTGACAATATAAAAATTTTGTTTACAGATTTGAAGTCTACGTCAAAAAATCTAGTTGACCTGTTTTTCCTCAATGTCCTAATATTAAGTCTAGGTGTAGTTAACTAGGGGGTGACTGTGTCGAATAGTCGTACTACTTGGGTAGTTCAAGAAGTTTCTCTTCATGGAAAATAGTTTAAGACCATTAGAATAACGTAAAAATGAAATTCTCGAATTCAAAATTCAATTTGAGCAACATTGGAGAGGGGGTGAGTCACTCTCTTAAATTATATACCTACTAGTTTATATACGCTAATTTTTACTATTACCACACTGACAGTGGGTAATAATGTCACAATAAGTGGTTCTGAAGTTGGACTATCGTATATAAGATTTTTATTAGGTTTGTTTTTAAATGGATATTATAGTTTTCGTTATCGAAAATTATCGATACCGAAAATGACGATATTTTCAAAATGAATAGAAACCTAATAAAAACCTTATATACGACAGTCCAACTTCAGAACCACTTATTGTGACATTTTACCCACTATCATAATTGGTTAATAGTAAAAATTAAGGTATGTAAACTAGTATATAATTTAATTTTGACATAGATTTCTCTGTAAAAAAATTTTTATTTTGTTAATTTTTCATCCCCTTTTTGCCAAAAAAAAATTACCCAAATTTAACCCCCAGCCACCCTGTTGATGTAATTTGAACAAATTGCATAGAAATGGATAACTCTTTAAAAAAGAGCAATATCGCCAATTAAAACTTTTGCTCTATCACCTACTGTTTTCAAGATATTTGAAAAATTAAATTTTTACCCCAGCTTGTGAAGGGCGATTTCACACCTTCAAGCCGTTTTTCCGCTGATAAAAAAAATACGTGTCGCTTAGATTTTAGTGTTCTACAACATATTTAAGCCTCGGGACCTTTACTTGTGAGACGTTTTCAAAATACATAGGAAACTCCCATATCGCACGCTCCCATTTAGCAATTTCATCGCACACAAGATGTGTATAATGGCACCCCTCCGTGTTTTAAAGCAAATATGTTTGAATGTGTTAGTGTCTAAGTAATAGTTTGTAACAGTAAATCATACAAATATATAAATCAGAAACATTGGCGCCCGTGATCTTTGACTTTCTCATTTAGCAATTTGGTCCCAGTGCATTGCGTAATGGGAGTTTCCTATGTATCCGGTAGCATGTTCAAGATCTACTTAAATTAAGTGAATATCGAAACTATTGTTAGCTGCAGAATTTTATAATTATTCTGTCTCAATTTAAATTAAAATTTTAAGTAGATCAAAACTAAATTTTAAATTCTTAAAATTTAACAGAGAAAATTCGATCTAATATAGATATATATCAAACGATTTTAGTATTTAGATTATTGAAATTCCACCATCATTTCTCACTTGTATTCAAATGCATTGTACTTATAAACTAATCAAAATTCTAGAAATTTATGATAACTACATGTCACTAACAATAAGGAGATTTTGACAACTGCTGGCGAAAAGGGAGCCCCGGGGCCTGGTTCTGAAACGGGATCCCATAGTCACTAATAAGGAGCGCGGAGAAAAAAGTATGAAGCTGTTTTTTTTCAACTGTTGTTCCAGAGGCGTGTCGTTTCTCTTTTCGCGGCCCTGATTCTGACCAACGGTTTTGCAACAATTGTAACAAGAGATGACAGTATTCGAGAACAATAGCCTGAAGCTTT
The DNA here is from genome assembly GCA_035578155.1 of Brachynemurus nebulosus. NCBI lineage: Eukaryota > Metazoa > Arthropoda > Insecta > Neuroptera > Myrmeleontidae > Brachynemurus > Brachynemurus nebulosus. Next base: position 41,398,634 of record JAPWDM010000001.1, on the reverse strand, counting down.
ACCCTATAGCTTGAAGAATAACATTATCAATAAAGGTAATTTTTTAAGTCATTTTTTTTTCTTATTTGGAATAAAATTTTAACATTTTTATACAGTTTGTTTATTTGCGGTACTGCTTTACCATCTATTGATATTATACAGACAAGTGCAGTATTGATAATTTTTTAAAAACTTGTACAAGAGACAAGTTTTTCTTACCTTGATTGCTAATTATGGCAGTTATAAAATTTCAACACAATCTAGTATACTCTTACATAAAAGACCCTTTAATGATTTATTTATAACCTTGATAATAGGTACGGTTTTTTCGAATTTGTATAATCAAAGTAACATTATCAGAATAACGAAATATATATGCTTAATAATTATTAATCAATGTAAGACAGTACCACTAAAATCCAAACATATATTGTAAAAAAGAAACATTTCTTCATAAAAGAACAAATCCATAAAACATAATAAAAATCAATAATAATAAATATTAATAAAAAATATATATCAAAACATTGGAAAAAGAACATTGGCCATGTATGTTTAGTTGTTTTGGTTTTTTATGTAATGAATTATCACTGATTGGTATTGACGAAAACGGGCTTAATATTAATACCATCATAAAAACATCCATAATCTCAATATAATACTTATGATGTAGTTCAACTTGCTACATTATCTCAATAGTAAAATTCATATTAAAATGTAACCAACACTATAAATTAAACGGATTTAATGACTTAATAAGATTAAGTTGGAAATTAAGAGAATGGCTTAATAAAAACACAAAAATTCGTTTTTAGTTTAATTATAAATTTACCGTTAATGCCATACAATTAAGTTGGGTTACGTTTATCTGAGTAATATGACAATAATGCAATGTACATATAGTTAACAAGTAATTTTTATTAATCTCCACTCAAATTTCGCCTTGATTTAGCTTTTCAGCGTTAAATATTAACTACAAACTTAATCGAATATTTATTTTAAATTAAATTAAGAGGGTAATTAACTATTAATTAATATAATACTGTATGTTGTTTCAGGGGAAAGAGCTAAGAGTTAATTTTGGACCACAGCGTATTTACAAACGGGAGAGTTTAATATTATTTTTTTAAGTCTCTACAACACACAAACGGGGTCAAAATTTTGATTTAAGATCATGACTTTTCGTTTTATCTTTGATATTCACATAATCACTCTTCTAAATACAAAAATTTTTGATCTTATAATTTAAATCGCTCCCAGAAACATTATCAGTATAAAAGGGGCTGGGTATAAATCCAACCTCACGTCCAACCTACCTTAGGCTACGTGCGCGGCGGGCAAGTGTTAGCTTCGGCGACCAGGCCAACTAGGCTCTGGTACTGTGTTTCGACAAGGATGATAGTGTGGAGGGGACGATGTCGTATCCCCCGAATTAGTGTTATGCCTGGGTCAGCCTGAGTTTGATTAATACTACCTTCACCGGAATTCAACGCGTCGCCAGTGCTGCATACTCCAGTGGGCGTGATCTTCGAAGTCCGACGATACCGTTCGGATGTGTTGAAAAGGTGATATTGCGTCTGTGATTTGTGTAAAAATTGTGATTTGGTATCTGTGATAGCTGTTATGCCACCTTGGGTTCTCAGACCTGAGATGGTACTTTTTAATTGTTGCTCGTTCTGTGATGTTTCCCTGGCCCTGTTCTTGTTGTTTCGATGGGTAGGAATGCGGCTCCCGACGCAGTCGTTCTCATCAGTTACTATTGCACGAATCGACGTCTGCCCGAACGGCTTGAGCGAGCTCGCTCAGTAAGGAGACCGCCCCGTCGAAGTAATACGAACATAGGTCAGATGTTGATTCTGTGATACTCTGTGGTACTGTCCCGTTCTCAGTAGTGAGTTATTTGACTGAGTAGTACATGTTGCTCCGTAATCAGGTGTCACTGTCCCTACACGTGTGAGTTCCTAGGTGTTGACGAGACCAATTCGGAATTGTCGAGACTATGGGGAGCGGAATCGTGTTACAGAGCAGGAAATTCTTTGAAATCTGTGATATTGTCATTTTATTTTTATTAAGATTGTTTTTAATCTGTTTTGTTTTAACGACGTACCACTGAGGACCTTTTCCACCCGAGGTGGTACAACACTTTTTATTCTTATTTGTGATATTTTGTTGTGTCGCTGTGGGCTTACTGTTGCCGTCTTTCAGCGGTATTGTTTTTAACTACTTATTGCGGCATTGGTCAGCCTGTGGCTCTCTGGTGACGTAATAAGACTTTCCTTTTTCTTGTGATATTTCCTGGGCGATATTTCTAGTCAGTATTCTCCACTCCAAGGCCTTTTACACCTCGGAGTTTCATCGTTGGTTTTCAGACCTTGGTGACCGGACGCTCTGGCTAGCACTTAGCGTACCACCACCGGGGACTGTCCGTACTTTTTAGGCTCTGGGATGGCAGGGCTCATCGTTGAATTTTAATATGTGTATATGTTGTGTATTGTCTATTGCATTTATGTGTTCCTGTCTTTATGTGTTGTTTTTATTTTTACTGAGTTTTGGCGGCGCATGCCCTCCGCTGGCGAGAACTGCTGACCGCGCCATCCATCGGCAGCATTTCTCCAATTTTAATTAAAGAAAAAAAAACATACAAAAGGGTATGTCTAATAAAATTTCCATGCAGAACTGGGACTTCGTAATCGAGAAGAAATATTGTTTCAAGTTATACAAAAATACTATTACGAGTAGAATACTGGCTTCATACTTTACAAATATTATGTTAGCTTAGAAACTATAGACAAAAAACTCATAATTTCAGATTCTTTTCCTTTCAAAGACCTTACCGGTAACAACTTTGATATTTTTAGTTGCAGTATAATTTAAATACATATTTCCTTAGAATTTTTCTATGACTCTTCATTTCTGAGCTATGTTCATTAACTTTTGTTTTGCTTATAGAACGTGAAGTACAGAGCTTTGGCACAGAACATTTTTTTTCTCTCCTTTTTACTAACTAATCATAATTGATATCTATCTTGGAATATATCTTAAAAAAGCTTAAGGAAGTTGTATTTTAAAAGAATTGTTTCTAAAGGGTCGAAAAGTAAACAAACTACGTAACAAGTATCCAACTAGGCATAAAATTTTAATTGCATACAATGGTTTAATGAGAGAAAATGGCGTTTGTTTCTAGTAAAAAAGCTAAAAGTTCGAAAAGAAATTGAGATTACATGATCTCGACTCAAACTTCATTATTAGAATTGAACAAAGTTAATATTTAAATCTGTTTTCAGAATACAATTTCTTTAAGTTTTCGAGGTTATTTCCCTCGAGTATGGCGAAAAGAAATATCGTTACTTAAATTCTAAGTAAAAAGTGCTATGAAAATTATTCATAGCTTTTATCAGATTTTTTGAGTTTTTGAGCTATAGCTCTTAAACCATATGTAATTTTGGCAGTTTTCTGCTCCTCTAATGTTTGTAAATAATTTATTTTATTTAACCGAATTTTTATCGTTTACAATTTATGTTGGAAACTTTATTAGGGACACCCGTATATAACGTATAATATTGTTACACTTTGAAATTAATTATGCAAATACGTATGTATTTATAAATTTTCTCATATATTTCAAATGTAATCAGTCTTCGAATATTCAAAAACAATTAGAATAGTTGAAATAAGTATTAATTAAATTCAAATAAAATTTATTCTTGGTGGCATATCAACAAAATTATCACATATCTCGTTCCGATTTATTGTTATTCCTACAATTAGATTTTATTTTATTACTTTTCAATTCATTAAAATAATGTAAAATCGAATGTACATATAATATTTAATGTAGAAATTTATAACAGCAATGGCATTTAAAAATATATCTTAAATAAATAAATAAATACCAACATTAGACAGATAGGTACCTAAGCAAGTTGCACACATGCAGGTATTTTATATGTTCTACATATCATTAAAAGGAATCATAAACGGCTCGCTCACATCTATCAATCATTTGTAACTAATGTCAGTGATTTGTGAATTACATTGTTTAATTTTCTCATTTTGTTATTAAGTAGCTACAAAATTACAGTTTTAAAAACATACCTACGTAAATATGCAAATAAATATACAGGCTGGTGGAGAATTTTGTACGGTAGTTGAGAGATCTGTTAATATTTTTAAAAGTAATGATACATTTTTTTATATACACACTTTTTTCCAAGACTCATTAATAACTAATGGAGATACAATCCTGTAAAAGGATAAAATGAAAATCATTTTTGTTTAGCTATTTTCCAGATGGTTTTAAATAACGGGTCGATATTTTAGAGGTGCATATTTGACATTAGAGTAATTAACCCTAGAACGACAAACGTATTTTTTCTACTCTTAAACTAGAAACTGGGGTATATATTTACCCCACGGAATTTTTGGTCGTAAATTCGTTCTGACAGCAGTAATTTCACTTATAAGTACACAATTTTTTTCGATTTTTCATGCTGAAGAGAATGGTGAAGAGCAAATTCAATTTAATCAAAGTTTAGTCGGTGACGAATCAATTTAAATAGCTAAAAGTGTTCAAAAACGGTCAAACTGTCATTTAATAAACAAAAATTGATAACTATTTTTTTACTACTCATGCGGGAGAAGTACTAAATTGGCAGACACATTTCTGTACGCAAAATAGCTGTTTGCCCACTGTACTCTTCTCACATAATTTTTTGCGTGCGGAAAGTAACTTTCCACACGCAAATTGACAATAAAACACTCAAAATTTAATCAAAACACGCAAAGCCGCCTCTTGATTTTTCATTTAATAAAAATTTCATAATTATTTCTCTAGAAATCACCAACAAAGTAATTTAAACAATAATTAATTCAGAAAAAAAAGACGAACACTTAAAAATATTATTTTAAAAAGTAATAAAATGTCAAAAATAGTGATAATAATAGAAAAAAGTATGTGAAATTCGTAATAAAAAATAGTATGTGCAACTCGTGCGGGATTGCCGATTGCCGAATGAGCGCACGAACGTAGTGAGTGCCCTTAACTTCGCTTTCGTGGGAAATTTACAATTTCCTGCACGTATTGCACAATATACTATTCCAATGAACCGATTTTCAAATTTGAGACGGCATTTTAAAGAGGATATAAAAGACTTCAAGAAAAAAAATGACATCATGATATTTTGCCAAAAAAGTCTATTTATTTGGGATTATGAAAATTAAAAAAAATTGGGAATTTGATATGCGGAAAAATCAAATAAAAATGCATGAAATATTGGTTTTTAAGAAAATATCTCAGTTTCTGTCACGCAAAATGTAAAAAAAGAAAGAATTTGACTTATTCACAAGCGCTACAATCGCTGCAATATAGTATTCTATGATTCTCGCAGGTCGTCATCATCTGCCAAAAAGCAACGTGTATCAATTTTGTTACCATTCCCAGTGTATGGGTACTTAAAATATGCAAATCATCACCGAAAATTATATATCTAATGTTTTATTGCAAAATTAAGTTATTGCAAGTGAATAAAAATTATTTCAATAAGAAAAATTAAAATAACTTGCCTACACAAAACACTGATGTAAACTACAAACAGGGGTAGATATCAACCCCACACTAGCTTCACCTCTTCACTGCGTCACAGTAGACAAGAAACTGAAGGGTTTCCCTACCTCACCCCACTGTTGGAATCTTGAAATAAATTATGGTATAGGTGTCCAGTCGATAATGTCACTTACTAATTTAAAAACGTAGTTTAAAGTTTACCTGGGGTAGATATCTACCCCGGTTTGTCGTTCTAGGGTTAAATACGTGTTAACACTTGTTTTCATATGATTCCTCAGATAATTCGAGTCAAAAAAGATCTACTTGTTACACTTTGATAAATAATACCGTATATAGGTAACTTGGAGTACAAGTATCTATTTCAAAATTATCCTTTATTCATAAATGATGGAATGATTGACACCATAAATTTAATTATTCTAATATCCATACGCATCCCTTATTGTTGAGTTATTATGGTACCAATTATGGTACAAAATCTGAACCATTCTGTATATATAAGTCTACGACACGCATCAAAAGCATATACAATTTTTTACGCCTCATTCGGTTCGGAGCGACAAGTAGTAAGCATTAAGTAGAACGATAAGTATGTTCAAGTTTGTACATATCATTCAACTGTACCTTTCTGTTCTAGGGTAACGTGGTGTAAGACTACGTACTTATTTAATATTTATGTGGCTAAAAAAAATAACGGAAAATATTATAAATGTTAATTAATACTAGTTATTCTAGTACCTTAATGATTATATTGATTAGTCAGCGTCATAATAAAAATTTTTATTATAAATGTCAACTGATTTGTTAAAGAAAATTCACAAAATGGAAAATGTGCAGTCTTACACAACGGGCGGTGTAAGAATGCGCCCTGAGTTCGGTAAGACTACACACTTATTAAAAAACTTTGAATGTAACGTAAATCACATTTCAAAAATCCGGTATCTTCGTAAAGGTGAATTTTTCATGCCACCGCTTCTCGATACTTTTCATTATTGCAAATTTTGATCGTAAATATCTCGTAATACAAACATACTACGCTCACTAAATGTAGTTTTCCTTATCAAGAATTATCGGTGATATATATTTAACAACATTAACGATATTTTAACATTAAGTGCTATTTTAACAATATTTCTGATGTAAATTTTTATTTAAAAGAAAAGAAAAAGATTATTAAAAAATAATATTTTTAATAGTGAAAAGTAGGTTTTAACAGTCAATATATTTTGCTATAAATCTTGCTTTGCTTAGCCTTTCAAAAACTTATTTTGTGGCTGCGACGCACCACTTGCATGATATTTACAACTAAAAGTTACGATAACGAAAAGTAGACTTTAAAAACAACCAATGTAAGAATGTATGTAATTATATGTCGGTAATTGTATGCAATTATGTATAATGATAGCAGATTTGTTCAGATTTGTTACTACGGATACCACCTATTGCTATATTAAAGAATACTATTAAGGTGGAACTTGGTCATAACTGGCTGCCTCAATTATACATTTATATAATTAATCTATATAATATATAATGTGTTCATTGGTCTGTGGACTCAATATAGTGATTTAAACATCTATAGCTATATTTCCGTCTCAGAAATAGAAACTCAGGGACGTTAACGATATTAAATTTACCTTGAAATGAATCACATTTTTTTTCGAAAAAAGCCACCAATTTCTTAAATTAACGGTGTTACTTTTTCTAGTTTAGAAAACTATGGCAAAAAGAGAAAAACATTCTTCTATATATGAAGCACTTTATTCTTAAGGAACTTTCAATGATCGTACATAAGGCCACGATCAAATATACTGGATAGCCCTCAGGATATTGGGAACGAACATCGTTGATTAACTTGTTTCTTGACAGCACAGAATTTTATTATTGTACACTACTTTCGCTACTAATATTAAGTATCTTTGTGTCTACGCAAATCATGTCTGTTTAATTTACAATGCGCTGGGTTGTCTAATTATAACGCAATCTAATATCTAATTGAACTATCGCAAGAAGAAATAAATAAATTAAAGAAAAAAATATATTAAAATTCCATCAATTAGTACAAAGGTGAAAATCTTACGAAGAGAACTAAATGCTTAAAAATATTACCATAGATATAAGTGGATTTAACAGTCCGATTTAACCGGTAAACTTCAAAATTATGGCAGAAAAAATTATACAAAATAAATCATTTGATTTTAATTATTTATGATAGTTCAGACACATAAACGTTATACAACTAATATGCATGTTAAATGAATAATTTTATGCAATTTCATAAAAGCTCAATAAAAATTAGCAACATTACTTGGATTTTTTTTAATATTAACGCGTAAGTAATATATTTAAAAACTTAATAACTAATTATATTTTGCTGGCTAATATTAATTTTACGTTCATCTCTAGTGCAACAAAATTACCTACGACGAAAACTAATTCATTAGCATGCTTTAATGCGTTATTAAATAAAATAATGGTACTAATGGCGCTATGTTTTATGACTTTTTTTATTACTTACAATGTACACTTGAGTGCGACAGTACACATACGTGTACGATCTTGTAAATTATTTTGTAAATGGATAAAAAATTACAAGATAGTAAATACGAGCTGTTAAAATACAATCATAATGACCATAAAACAATCGTAAATACTCAACAAAATATTGATTGGGAAAATATACATGGGTAATTTTTAATTTTTTATAATGATAATTTAACTTATGTGATGTGCATAAAGTCTCATATGAATAATATTGAATGCACAGACCAATGAACCTAATTTTTATATAATTATTTTATATAGACTAATTATATAAATGTATAATTGAGACAGCCAGATTCGACCAAGTTTCGACCTTAATAGTATTGTGTAATATAGTATCCGTAGTAACGTCCTCAAATAATTATTGTAAAAATATCATATTGATAATAAAATTTTAATTTTTTGGGAAGAAACTGCAAAATTTTGAAAGAGAAAAAGTGATATTCGCTTTATTTTCAAAATACGTACGTATACAAATTGTGTCCTGCAATAATACAATAGCGAAAAAAATTAAAGGATCAAAAAAAATTCCAAATTTTTAACGCTTTTTCGAATGGCTGTATCTTCGTGAAAAATGGTCGTATCGGAATCGTAAGCAAAGCAATTTAAAGCTGGAAGTTTCTAGTTTTCAGATCTTGGGATAAAAAAATTTTCAAAGAAACGTGTATCGCTCAATCCTAATAAGTACACTGAAAAAAAATTTCCGAAATTTTTTCGGTTTCTTTTTTTGGTCAGTTTCCGACTTAACCATCATATGGACCGGCTAACTTGTTCATCCAGCTTTAATTTGCTTTTTTCAGACCTTTATGCGACCACTTCTAGCTGAGATATCTGACTTTGAATGGAAAAGGATCGTTTCGTCTTTGACCATCGATATCTCAGCAACCAATGATCACACAGAAAATTAAAGGTGTGTTTCGAAAACTCGAATAAATTCTCTACAAGGATTAGCCATTGTTTTTTCAGAAAATAAATTTTTTTGCATACTCTACATGAATTTGAAAAATCAAAAAAAAGAGCTTTTGGGGGCTTTTTGGAAAATCAAGCGCTGAGTTAAAAATTTTAAGAAAACCGTTAATGTTAAAAAATTAAAGGATCATTTTTTTACTCTTAAATTTTCACAATCTTGAACAAAATGAAAAAAAAAAATTTTCTCAGTTTTTTCACATTTTTATCAACAACAGTATTTAAATTTATGAAAAAAAAAATTCTTAAAAAATTTTCAAAAAAATTTTTGAAAAATTTTTTCGAAAAATTCGTAAAAGCAATTTTTTTTGAAAAGGTTTGAAAAGAGTTTCAGTTTTGTTTGTTGCACTCAAATTATATGTCGCGGATCATTCTGGGGCTCACGGCATACACATAATTATATGATGCAAACAAGGCAATGTAATAATATATTGAAAGTCGTAATTAGATAGTGACGTGATCAATGCTAATTCATTTTATTTATATAAAATAACTAGTATTTACCCGCGGCTTCGCCCGCGTGGCATTTGAAATTATGGCATCTAGTTAAAATATATAAAGTGTACTTTCATCGCCTCGCTATTGCGCGTCGAGTATTGTTACTTTTCTCTTTGGAATTTTCCCACAAAAATACAATATTTTGCCAGGGTAAAAAATAGACTATAACATATTCTTTTAACACCATGCCAAGTTCAAATGAAATCAGTGATTCTTTTTATACTGTTTTAAGTATATTTTCCCACGGGAATAAGACTTCCGACAGGATTTAGATATTTTCCCGGGTTGAAAGTAGTCTGTCCTTTCTCGTCCTCTCTGTAAACAATACGCAAAGTTTGAAATCAATCACCCCTTTTTTAATAGTCAGTTGTTATTTCATTGTTTCGTTTCAAATACATTTTCCCTAGGGAATACGATTTTTTTTATCAGGATAAAAAATAACCTATGTTTATTGCTTCATATCGTCATCTTTGTCTATCATCATTTTTTGTTTCATTTAAAAATATATTTTTCCATAGGAGTGAAATTTCCTACGGAAAATTTCCCGTGGTATAAAGTAGTTTGTGTCCTTTCTCATCCCTTCCGTTAGCAATATACAAAGTTTGAAATCATTTATCTGTTTTTTAATAGTCAGTTGTTGTAATTTAATACATTTTCTCACGGGAATGAAATAATTCCCCGAGATAAAAAGTAGCCTGTAACCGTCTCTGGCCCGCAAGCAACGTCTGTGCAAAGTTTCAAGTTGATTGGTTAAGCTGTTGAGGCATAGAACACTAGAAGCCAACTAATATAAAAAAAGTGTAATTCGATCGGAGTCATTTGACACCAGTCACAGCTTAAGGCATGTAGTCACTCATTGTCCGTCGTCGAGTTCCGCACTGCATTGTATTAACAATATACCCATTGTTAGTTAAACACGTTGAACAGCTCTCTCTGGTAATACGTGTATTGCGGTAGTATGCGTGGATACACATACTACTACAAAAAACCAAACTAATACACTGCAAACAGTGTGTATGTACACAAACAGAGTACGTCACAAACTCATTACAAGTGGAACAGAGGCAAAGCCAATCTAGTTTGTCCCCTTGTGTTGAGGCGTGAAAGTCAACAAACAAACATGCAAACAAACTCACTTTCGCATTTATAATATTAGTAAGGATTACGAGGGTGGATCAAAAAGTAATGCTTCCTGTGTCATACAAACTTTATTAATGAACATGTAGCAGCAGAATAAGTTATTACAGATTATAGCGCGAATTGTCCTCTACACAAAACTACCGTTCAACGTAGTCACCATTAATTTGGACACATTTGCATTATCGGTTAACCCACGCATTATAACTATTTTGGAAAAATTCAGAATTTTGCTTCTTGAGCCATGATTTTAACGCTATTTTAACGTCATCTAAGTCATTGAATGTGATATTGCGTAAGTTGTCTTTCATAGGTCCAAACAGGTTAAAATCAAAAGACGTTAGACTAAACGGAATTAATAAGTTCTATAACATTATAAGTTACAGAATAATTGCTAAACAAAGTTTACAAATACGTCCGATCAATTTATAAGTAAAAGGCGGGCAAGGTGTTTTATTAGTTAATTATTTGCCACCATATTATTATCCCTTTAAAAAGTTAATGTTTGTACAATTTCTATTACTTAACATTATTACCTGTTATGTGTTACAGCTTATACCTATTTTAATTTAAATACCACTTAACATACAAGTATTTAAATCAGTAATTATATTCTGTTAGTTTTAACTTTAATTGTTTAAATAGTGAAATGCATCTTCAATTACCATTAAATGTTACCATATTAGCAACTATTGAATTTTTTGTTTGTTTGTGCAAAAACACAACTATGGTAAATTGATGTAAATTATAATTTTTTTTTTTAATGAAATTTAAAAACAATCGCTGAATATTTGATTAATTTTCTGAAAAAGGAATTATGTTCATTGCTTTCAATTAATTGTATAAATATTCTTCTTTCATTGTTAAATAAAATGTCCAATTGATTGTGATTTAAATATACAAAAAAAAAAAGACGACACATGTCTGGGATCCATATACTTTCGCTCATTGGTACCCAAATTTATGATTTTGTCTAATTAAATATTGTAGAAGTTCGTTTATGCAAACGTCTCTCTAGTATTTTGTGTTTAAATTGTTTAAATATTTAAGATTAATTAAAAAACTAAAACTTAAATAAAAAATTTTAAGTAATTAACAGTTTTCACTGAAAATAATTGGACCTGTACTCAGATTATAGATCCACCATAAGATACACAGTGTAATGAAGAGTAATAAAAAGGTACCCTCACCGCAGGCAGTCTATATTTTGAAAGAAACTGTTTTCCAAAATAAAATAATTTCAGTTTTTAGTTCTATTGTACTGACATCTGATTGTAACTATTAAAAATGTAAAAATAATATCCAAATGTCATAAGGATTGGTAATAAATGGTTATAATTTAGAAAAATTGATTTGTATTCAAATGCATTCAGCAATTTTTTCTAACTATTTGAATCGTAAGTTTACGTTTACATAGCAAGTACCTTGAGCTTTAACAACATTTTTGCACGATCGTGTATTTTCATGCATTTACCGTTGTTGACAATGCTGGTAAGTTACATTTCCCGAACGTTTGTCTATATCCATGGAAACTAAAAAATAACAGTGCGGTAAGTGAAATAGATGCGTGGTAAGTGAATAGGAGTGTGGTAAGTGAAATTAGCTTAAAAATGATTGTACCTAATTATTTATTTATATTGAAATTAAAAGTACAATTTGAACAATTAGAAAAATAAATCGATTAATATGAAAATTTTCACTAGTTTTCACATTATTATGGTTATTATTGTAGCCATTGGTCTTCATATTTTATTGACATTTCAAAAGGTCGTTCAATCATTAAAATTTTCTATGGTTTTCATAATCTTGCTTTCATTTTACGAGAATAAATTTACAGCCAAAAATAAAATGCTTCATCAACTTCATTATTTTCACTAATATTATCGTTTAACAAACTATTTTCTTCAATTTTTTAATAGAAAATTCAAAAAATACTCACGCTAATGAAATATTGACACTTAATTTTTTATTTGCAAATGTAGTTGTCAATTGTCACTGCAAAGATTCGTATTAGTTGCTATAAATATTTATAATATTTATTCATAGCATTCTATGTCATAACATAGAGCAATAAATTTCACCTATTTTAATTATTTTAAATCGATCGTGCAAAAAATATTATACAATACACGATACGTTAAGTGCATTTACTGATCTCGAAAATTGCTAAAACCCAACCCTGCGGGTCTCGTTTTCGCAACATTTTCTCGATCAGTAAAAACAACTTACCGAACTTATATTGTAAAATACTATTACCATTGTGTTATCGTGACTATATAGTCCAGTAAAATTAGGGCTGAAATCGGGAAATCGGGGTATATGGATGAAAATTGAAGGGAATGTCCTTAAAGTAACTAAAAACAATTCTCCCTATGAAAAAAAGTGTTCCCGGACCCCGGACAAAGGTAGAAACCCCTGAAAAGTTTATTTTCCAATTATTTCGCGAAGTGTGCGAGATATAGAAAATTTTTTCAAATTAAAATTGTAGAGCTTTCGACGCATCATGACGCTGGCCGGAAGTTTTTTTGTAGTCAAAATTTAATAACTTCAATCGATTGTAGGCCGTTTGTAGATGTTTGTAGTATATTTATTTTCGTTTGTAGCCCTTTAGTTTATTTGTAATTAACAATCAAAATTTTGTACTGAAGTTAGCCGGAAGCAATCGTGAATGTAATTTTTTTTGGTAACAACAGAAAGATTATCGTTTGTAGTGTCTAAATATAACGGTAAAATGTTCGTAGGATCGCCTGATAAACCATAATTAATTAAAAAGTTATTTAAAAAAATTGTGCATGCGTACGATTTTAAATTTGCTCCATGTGAGTTTATTATTTTAAATTTAACGCATGTATAGGTTTTATTGCATTATATTATTCAAAATTTAACAGATTGCGTTTATGATTTACAGTAAAATTTAGTCTAAGAATTTTTTATTTTTAACTAATTATGAAGGATAATAATAATAAATTATTAATATGAAAGATAGATAATAATAATAAATAATTTTCAATTGTGTTAAACCTGTTATTGACTTAACTACTCGAAATGTGGCTCGTTACAAGAAAACTTCAGTTTGGTGAAAAGTAACAAATCAAAGTTATTTTCATATTAAGTAAATTATTTTTTAAAGAATAGCTTCAGTAACTGATAAGTTTGTTTAATTTGCACATTTTTGAAAATTCTTGGGAGATTTTATTATTTAAAGCTGTTATTTTTTAGAATTTTTCATTCATACCAATTGCTGACATAAGTTTAAAAGAAACTACGATGTATTTTTGATAGTGTATTAAGAAAAATTATTTTAATAATATGTAGGTATTAGGTATATATTATTAAACATGTTTTATTGAAATAAAAAAATTACTTTTTTAAAATTCATTGTTTTATTTTTATTATCAAAAATCTAACAACCTCATAAAACGACATAATTATTCTGTTACATGTGGTTAACATTTTGTAATATTTTTTAATTTTGAAGTTTTAATTTTTTTTAATTTTGAAGTTTCCAATAATAAATACTAATTGCTGTCCAAGAAAAATTCAAATTAAAAATATTCTACAAATCATTGTCGAAATAAAATCCATTGCACTCTTCTCTTTGCGATAAAAGTACATGAGTTTAAAAATGTGTAGGTGTAAGAAGTTTTCCTTTTTAAGAGTTTATTATTATTATCTTTCATAATTAATTAAAAATAAAAAATTTTTAGACTAAATTTTACTGTAAATCATAAACGCAATCTGTTAAATTTTGAATAATATAATGCAATAAAACCTATACATGCGTCAAATTTAAAATAATAAACTCACATGGAGCAAATTTAAAATCGTACGCATGCGCAATTTTTTTAAATAACTTTTTAATTAATTATGGTTTATCAGGCGATCCTACGAACATTTTACCGTTATATTTAGACACTACAAACGATAATCTTTCTGTTGTTACCAAAAAAATTACATTCACGATTGCTTCCGGCTAACTTTAGTACAAAATTTTGATTGTTAATTACAAATAAACTAAAGGGGTACAAACAAAAATAAATATACTACAAACATCTACAAAATGCCTACAATCGATTGAAGTTATTAAATTTTGACTACAAAAAAACTTCCGGCCAGCGTCATGATGCCAGCTTTCGATTCTACAAAAAAAGTATACCACCCTCTTACCCCCACCTCTAAAAGTCTGCGGAGAAATCATCCCCGAAAAAAAAAAGAAAAACAAATTTTTTTCGCCTAATACCAATATTTTTAAACATTTAGAGTGCGACGAGCGCCAACATATCGCGCTGTCTCTGTCATACCAGTCCCGTGCCATCGGGGCCTTTTATTTTTTCTAATTTCTCTATTTTCAATTTTAGAGAAAAATGCCAAGAATACTTTTTTCTCTAAATGTTTAAAAATATTGGAATTAGGCTAAAAAACTTGTTTTTCTTTGTTTTTCGGGGATGATTTCTCCCCAAACTATTAGAGGTAAGGGTAAGAGGGTGGTATACTTTTTTTTGTAAAATCGAAAGATCTACAATTTTTATTTGAAAAAATTTTCCATATCTTCCACACTTCGCGAAATAATTGGAAAACAAACTTTTCAGTGATTGTTTCTACCCTTGTCCGTGGTCGGAGCACTTTTTTTCATAGAGAGAATAAATTGTTCTTAGTGACTCTAAGAACATTCCCTCCAATTTTCATCCATATACACCGATTTCCCGATTTCAGCCCTAATTTTACTGGACTAACAGTTATAAAACAGATAAAAAAATTTACCTACCTTCTTAGACATATAACTAATCGCTTATCGTCAATTAATAAATAGACTTTTCTCTGTAGGTACGTTAATTCACGATAGTTTTATTTAAAAGTGATCGAAAGAGTAAAGAGCAATGTTGTTTATAATCTATTTTTCTTACTTTTGATATCAAAATAACATAGACAAGAATAAATTTTAATTAAAGCGGGATTCTAAATAATCGAATGGTTAATGTCTACTATTCATTTTTATTACAATAGCATTTTCAATAAATTTTATTTTTTTTTTATTTATTTATTTATCATTTTTTCAATTTGTCGTTTTTTTTCGGTTGAGAAAATAACTTACACGTTTTCGTATTCAGTTCCTAAGTTTATTTTTGTGGTCGTAGAGATTTAAAAATTCTTCAGCCTCGGATTCTCAAGCTGCATTGGAGGCGACAAAAATTACACGTACGATTTTCGGTAAGTAATGTATTGTTAAACGAATATTGTTTTCAGATTTTGCTCCGTTATTAATAAATTCTAAGTAAAGAATTTTTTTAGAAATAGACGTCTCTGATTGTTGTTAACAAAAAAAAAATTTAAAGCTACAAGACTTTTGAATTTGTGATTTATTCACTTGATTCTCTAATTAATTTTGATAATAAAGCGGAAGTCAAGAGCTTACTGCTGGCCTAAATAAAGAAGGATAATTTAATGAGCAGTACCATAGGCTACAATTTATATAATCACAAATTTAAATAATATTACACTGAAGTACTTTCTTATTTTATACTGAAAAATTCAGGAAGCAGTGAGTGATTTTCTTCATTTCGGGTTCCTTTTAAAAGTAAAAGAGCCAAAATTTTCCTTTCAAACTCTGGGAATCCTTTAAAAGTTTAAACAGATTTCATACGAT
Source organism: Brachynemurus nebulosus (assembly GCA_035578155.1). Classification (NCBI taxonomy): domain Eukaryota; kingdom Metazoa; phylum Arthropoda; class Insecta; order Neuroptera; family Myrmeleontidae; genus Brachynemurus; species Brachynemurus nebulosus. Next base: position 41,382,303 of record JAPWDM010000001.1, on the reverse strand, counting down.
GCATGTAATTTTTGTTTATAATTTTCGATGATAAAAACAGTTTTAATCGTTAAATTTCTTTGAAAATACTAAGAGCTGAATGATTTCCGAGGTGAGAAACTAATTTTAAAAATTACGAAAAACTGATTCCTTTCGGTAAATATTTTCACGTAGCAATTATTATAGAATAATTTTTAACTTGTATTATACAATGCATATACACGTACTTTAAAACTGTACCTATACACAAATACAAATGAACATTACCAGTTTTTGTCTATTAAAACAACGGTTACCAAACTGTGGTATACGTTTCCTTGCGGGTATGTAGTTAACCTCCAAAGGGTATGTAAAAATATTATTGTTAATGACGGATGATACAGAGCCTAACTAATTATGATGTAAAAAGAGAAATGAAAGGAAAATAATTAAAAGTAAGTACATAAAATTTAAATTTGTTTAAAACCGACGTCTATAATATTTTAAACCATAATTGAAGCGGCGTATCATTTTACTTAATAGTGTACAATTGAACATCAGATGCACAGTGAAAAAATTTGTGTTCTGCGTAGAAAAAAAGTGGTTAAAATTTTTGTGTTAAATAAGTAACCCAACCCTGTGCTCATGTAATATTTAGTGTTTGTATTACATGAAAATATTAACAAAAATTTTGATTTAACAATAAAAATGTTAATCTGTTTTGAACAGCCACAAAATAACATAATCTTTGTGTAAGTACACTTATTTGTGTATTTTCAACACCAAAAAATTGGTTTCGCACGCATTCACTGCCCTAGTTGAGAGCAGGATTAGTGGCAACTGGTTGCATTATGGCAACGGTCACAATGTCAGTATAGTATCATTGCCAGTCTTTGGGACATCGTCCGTTCAACAGAAACAATGTGTATATAAAAGACAAAAATATTTCAAAATCAAAACCGTATTTCTAAAGTTAAATTGGTTTTAATTATATAGATATTAAATATTGGTTAGGTAAGTTAATTAAAAATATTATAGATTGAATTATTTTGCTTTGTTTGCAGAATTTACTTCAATTAATTAAAAAATTATTGAATATTCGGCGTTCGAGAACACATTCAAAGGGCAAAGAAGGTCAGGTAAAGAAGGAAGAGTAGTCGTTCCATTTTGCCTTCCACCTTCAGTTTGACAACGATCTTTACAAGTTTTGGGTATCGCTTCAACATTATTTTCATCAAATACCAAGTGCATCAATACTATCGTCGAAATCTTTACAAAAATTGATTTTATTCAAAGACATAATTGTAGAAATATTAAATAAAAATGTTTAAGTACTAAAAAATTATTTTTTACTATTTCCTTTCATCTACATAATAAATAAATAAATAAATAAATAAAAATACTTAAAAAAAATCATATACCAACACATTTATTGAGTAAATTTCTACATTTTAAATCAGTTAATTTTACACATCATTGTGTTAAAATTATAACTAAGTAATTGTATAAAATTAACACAAAATGTATGTCCTCTTGTGTGTTAAATCATTGACACAAACCTTGTATATAGATTTGATACATATGCATTGTGTTAAAATAACACAAAAAATTGAGTGGACCGTTCTGGACATTTGAAATGTGTTAATTTTAACACAAATTTTTTCACTGTGTGACTATAAGTATCGAGTTTTATGTTGAACCTGATCGACGCAAAGACGAAAAATAAATTTAGTGATGTATTTAATAATCTCCAGAATCAAATGACAATTTCAAAACAAGGAAGTAAAATAGAGAATAAAAAAAAAATGATTTCTTATTGCCTTAATTGCTGAAATTTTTTTGTGTTATTTGAGATCCTGTCATCAACTGTAACTTCGAAAAGAATTATGTACAAAGGAGGTAAGTAAAGATCGATTATTGTTCGCCCATTGACCCACTCCTCTGGTATTACTTTTGCTCAAATGTTTATTCCTTGGTGAATACATAAGACGTTTCAGAAAAATATTTTGTTTATATCATTTTGAGGCCATCAGAATTCACGTGACGATTCACTAAAATATATTGAGCTAAAGACTTCATTAGAAAATGTCAAAATGTGTCAAAAGTGGCAAAGAGCAAGGAGTCAACAAACACGCTTTGTTTGACGGATCGTTTATATTATAACTTACTGTAATAATCTTAAAATGAATACTATGTACGTTTTAAAGTAAGAACTTGAACTTCAGTCTGACATAGAATAATTTTAGAATAAAAAAATTTTAATTTTCAAGTTTATCTTAGGCGAAAAGAAGCCAATCTTTCCTCTTCTCAGATCTAATAAATAAGAATGGTTGCGAATGGTTGTAATAGAAACTTTAAAACTCCGTTCTTGAAGGATAGGGGTTCTAATAATCGAAAAACCTAATCGAAGAGTACATATCAGAAAAATTGGTTGGGAACTACTGGTATAGAATTAAATAAATTGAATAAAACTACTTAATTTGCTCCATATTGTTCATTTGTAACGTAATACAGCAAAAAATCTTAACAATACCCCTGTCTTGATATTGCATACTCGTACGCATAATAAAAATTCAATCAGTACAAAAGTGTTGTATACCAAAAGAAAGATCTCAGCAATAAAGCTAATGTATTATCTAAAAATAGGAAATATAGCACACAAGTTGTCAGGTATGTTTCAACATATCATCGATCTTACGATAATTATCGTTACAACTACAAATTTTTAATTTTTTTCCAATCGAGATTGCTTATAGAATTTTGTATTTTATGCCAGTTTGTAAAATTAATAAATGCAACAGATGTACGCAAACATTGCAACACATAAGCTCAGCGTAGCCTTGCTAATATGCTGCAATGTACGATAGGTATGGAAGTAATGAAGAAAAGTTGGAAACCAATCTGTCTGCCTGAAGTGATCATTGACCATTTATTGTAATCAGACCATATAGAAATATACGCATGCATACGCAGTGTATGAGTAATAAGATTGATAAGAGAATGGGTAAACATACATTTTTCATAATTTCAAATAGCTGTAAATATACAGTGTCGCAGAATAACTGTTACAAAACGATTTCAGTTGTGGAATTGTGATGAAATTTATTTTTAGCGGACCTGCATGTAATGCCAATCACCTATTGCAAATGTTATGATATAACAAAAATCTTGCGCATCGAATTAGTAACACCACAGAACAATAGAAGCAAACTAAATATAAAATTATGTGGATCGTCTGGCGCCTTTTGGCGAAATGTTATTCAGTCGTTCACAAGCAGTGAAAAACTAACATGAATTGTTGGTATATTGTTGTGTGATTATTATTACCATCGTAGACAGCAGTGTAGATATGTACACGAAACAACCGAAGACATACACACACATACACATTTTTACAAAAAAAATAAAAAAATTAAAAATAAAAAAATCAATTTTTAAGTAGAAATTGAGTATAAAATTTTTAAGTAAAAAATCTGAAATAGAGAAATATCTGAAATAGAGAAAAGGTATTACTATTATTAAAGGAGTTGTTTAAAAGCATGAAAGCTTATTAGACTCTTTGTATTCTCAGGGTGTTTATCGGTTCAAAAAAGATGAAGTTCAAACCTAGCGTGTTACATAAAAATTCATATATTAATTTGACAATAAATAGTCAGTTTGAGTGGCTATAAAAATGTTTTGGACTTTTTTTTAAAAAAAAAAACACAAACCATTAGATGACATAAAATTAGTTAACTCGCAGTATACGTAACGTAAGAAGGGAAATAATAATAATAATAAAAAAGAAAAGATAAGGCAGCGTATATAGCACAGGCGTTTTTAACCAATTTTATGTAATGTACAAAATAAATTTTATTACAAAAGAAATTTAAGGTAAGTTACTTAAGTATTTTAATTTTTATGCATGACCAGTTAAAACTTGATAGACAGTTAGCACATAAGTAAACTTTATGACAAACCAATAAAGGTAAAAAAGGTAATTAGATAGGATTGTACAAACGTAACATAAATTTACCGAGGTTTAGAAAATACAAAAAAAAAAAATATAGTAAATTTACAAATATCAGCCAATATAAAAAAATGTCAGTATAAAAAGCCAATATAAAAAAACCAGTATAAAGAAAAAAAAAATCAGTGTTAATCAACTTTACAAAATAAAACTAGTTTTAAACTGAATCAAATGTAGTTTTCTGGTTAAAAATCGTTCATTAACAAGATACAAAAAATGGGATGATTCAAACAGGGTTCCAACACGATTAGAATAGTCAGCACGTTTACACAAGTTAATTTATCACTTATATGAAATTTATCACAGACAAATGAAATCCTTTAAAATCAAATTTGACTTATCTGGTATTTGATGTTTGACGCTGTGATGTTTGATGTGTGACACCGGCATTAGATTTTCGGAAAATTAACAGATGTTCAGTCATCTTTCTTCATAAACCTTGGGTGCAAACGGCTATACAACATCCTATTATTGAACGTTGAATCAGCCGTTATTTTCCAGAAAACATCCATTTAATCAATAGGACTTATGGAACATAAATCATCATTTGGAAATTACATATAAAACTCATGCATTCAATGTCACTTTAAACGAATGAAATCTGTTAATTTTAAGAAAGAAATTCAATTAAATATCAAACAACACGACAACAAAACGTAGTATGAAAATTATCAATAATTTCTTTGAACAATACAGTACAATAAAACTATACCTCTTTTCAGATAAAATTGATCATGAGTTTTCGTTAAAAAATTAAATAATTCTTATATTCGAAACAAATCGATCTTCTATTCTTTTCTAAAAATAAACTGCAAATTTAAAATTAACATACATGCAATAATAAAAGAGATAAAGCCAAGAAAACGGAAATTATTTAAATTCAAAGTTACGAAGCATGGTTAAATTTAACTGAAATAGACCATAACTACAAATTAAATTAAATTTTAAAACAAAATTTTACAAGATGTTATTTTTTAACAACAATAAAAATATTAATCTTTAATTAATTTTAAATTCTTACCTTTGCCAATTTATAAACCTGGAGTTGTAAGGACAAAATTTTAATATTAATAGATATTTATAGAATAAAAGTGGTATTTTTTCGAAGCAAGATATTTGTTTATTATTTACAAAATTTTAAATAAAAAACGCTTGAAAGTGACAAGTTACAGTATTTATAATTTTTCGCCCCGCCAAACATGTGTACATATATTAATGAATAACTACTACGCGATGTCCGATACGTATCAACGCACTGTGAAGTCTAATAGATACAGCCTACAGTCCAATGTACTGGGTATTTAAAAAGATACCAAATTACTCGGTGTTTAAAAAGTTTTACAATTTAAAAATTTAGTAACTTTTTATTTCAAAATTAGGGCTTTCTATTTTAATTAAAACAAAATAAACGTAGGGCACGTAGCAAAATATGGCACACATACAAGCGCAAGATCAGTGCATGTACATAACATGTGCATGCACATGTACATAGTAAGTTGGTTTCTGTATTCTGTGAGTAAAACTAAGGTAAATGAAGGAAAATAATCCCCGCTGCTGTTTGAAAATTGTTATGCTGCCTACTCGAAAAAAAGCGTCTGTATTAATTACATTAATGAATTAATATAATTTTTCTTAAAATCTTTTTTTTTCGATATGAATATACCACAATACATACAAGTCAATTAGATACATTAAAACTTTTAAAATATGAACTTTTTACATTTTAAAAGTTTTAATGTATCTAACTGACTTGTGTTTATAGTGTGAATATTGTGATTTTTATTAATTATATAATACAAAATTATATTAATTCGTCAATTTTGCGACAAGTAATATTTCGTAATTCAATTTTGTTAACATAATTAATAAATTAAATGTTATTAAAAAAAAATTGAATAATCACTTGTACAGGGATTCGATCCCCGTACTCCACCATCCGCACTCCGAGGCTCTGCCGATGAGCTATACCTATTTTGACAAAACATAATAAATAACTTGATTATATCTTACTTATATTTTTGTCCTATCATACAACATCAAATTTCAAACGTCTTTTCTTTTTATGAAAACATAACGGAATCAGACATAAGAAGTTGAGTTTGAGACAGTTTTAGCTAACTTCAAAAATGCATCACTGCTTGCATGAGGCAGAGTCAAAAGTTCAAAAACGCATCAGGCGCATCACAACGAAAAATCAAAAATTCATTTTTGCATTTGATGCGTCAAAACAATGCATCAAGAAATTTGTGATGTGTGTCATGCGCATAATGTAATATCACAGCTACTTACATTTAAAATATAGGTGGCTGTCGTGCTAGAGTTTGGTAATGTGAATAAACGATGATGCCAATGGTCCTATGACCATAATGGTTATAGGAATAATTCCGAAAAACTAAATGTTGAAAAAGATGAATTTATTTACTTCTCATTAAAATTGTTTAAACTATCTGAATACATCTTGCACTTAAAATATGTAATATTTTTTATTCAAATAATTTCAATTTTTTCAATTTCAAGTAACTTTAAGTTGAAATTCAAAGATAATATATACAAGGACTGTATTGCTGTATTATCTATAGTCTAATCATGCTATATTATCTATAGTCAAATCAGAGGTTAAATGTTCAAAAACATCTAATGTGCATCAAATTTCAAGAGAGCATCAGTATCGCATCATGTAGTATTAGACGCATCAGAAAGGTCATAATGCTGCATCGATGCGATAAAGTTTACATTTTTGAAGTTACCCTTTGTTTGTGCAATCGATTATTTTAAAATTCATCAAAAGTAATCAATCACTTTTTGGCTACAATTTTGGATACAAAATAATAAGAGTAGTGGTATATTTAGTATAAGAAAACAATGAAAAGCATGTCTATATGCGCTACAATTTTTGCATACGTTATATTTTATAAAAGGTGTCTTTTAAATGCACTGTAGCCACAAGTATTAATAAGTAGCGTGAAGGTATGATATCAGTTTAGACTACTTTATAAGATTCTCAAGAAATGTCTCGAAATTCCTATATTAAATAGTTTCTTTATATCTGTCTGTCATATTTTCATAATTATTTCTTTTTAATTAATACTGTAACTTTTAAATATTTTTTTTAAACATCAAGCTTTATATTCGGATTTCTGATCTCTTTTCTGGACCACGTGGTACCAAACAAGTACACGCATTGTTTGTTTTCATCAATGTTGCGATAGTTCGCAATACGATAATCGTATCAATCTCTACGTTCTCTTACTATGATTCTACATAATAAAATTCATAAATCACTATGTATATGTACTCTATCCAGTAATCCAGTGATGTGGCTTACGATGAATGATACATGTAGGTATCCAAAGGTTTATAAATGTGTGTTTGTGTATTTCAGATGTAACCAACAATACCAATACCATATAACGTAATCATTAAAAACCTTAAAAGCCGGTTTATTTACAATAATAAAATATTATGAAAAAATCACACGATCAAGAGAAGAGTAAGTAGCTATCGTAAGTATTGGTACGTGAAATACAGGACAGTACAAAATTAATTGCAATATATAGGTACAACAAATGATGACTAGTTAGTTATATGATACTAATTAATACCAATTGTCGCCAAATTTTGACAATGTACACGGAGAAAATTTTTTGTACTACAAAAAATAGTATTTAGGTATTAAAATTTATAAATATCCATTTAAAATCGAACGGCATATGGAAATAATTATTAAGTAGCAAAGTAATTTTTTAAGATCTCATTTTTACTATAACAGTTACCTCCATAACCTATACATAACCCCCATAAAGTTAGCTGTTACCAAAACTAAAATTTTAGAAATTGCAAGAAATAACTAAATGAAAAATAGGTGTATTTTAGGTGTTAATTAGGTGTGCCAATAAAAAATTTAGTGTTCTAACGGTTTTCGAGAAAACACGAAAAACAAAAGGGACGGCTAGGTTTACATTAAGGAAACGTAAAAAAAAGTGTTTTTGGTAATTTAAAGTACGTAGAATTAGATGTGAATTAGGTGTCTTTCAAAAATCGTGACAAATCTCTAGTAGAATGGAAACTGTAAGAAAAATCTCATATAATATTTTAAATCATGGGAGCGCTGTGCATGACGTTAAAAATATTATACACAGCGCTTCCATTGTTTGTAGGATTTTATATATTTTATTGTGAAATTGAGTAGAAAAGTGGCAGACGTCTCTTCAACGATTTTAGCGTTCCCTCTATAAATATTGTAATGTGAATACAGTTAAGATCGTTATGCACAGCGCTCCCACTTTTTATGTTAAAATTTCATCTGCTTCTATATGAGATTGTCCTTTTTTTTATTTTACTTTAATATTTCAAGAATTCCTTAATAAAAATTAAAGCACTGGCTGTATAAGCACAATTGAGTCTATATAGATAGTTGTCGCTACTCTTCGTCACCTCTCACATCATTTAATTTCTTAATATAAACCATTAAAAATTATATGTATAATATTATCGGCTTATACATTTAGAGAAACCATCATACTGAGAATGTGTCAGGTACCCATACTACCGACTAATATCCGTTCGTGGTAGCATCGCAAATTTATGTATCAATGCTGGTGTCCCCCAGGGATCAATACTTGGTCCAACTTTATTTAACATCTATGTTAGCGACATACCCTTGTCGATTAGAAACAATCTAGGAATGTTTGCTGATGATACAGTAATCTTCTACCAACATGAAGAACCTGAGACTGCTGTGAGCTCAACACAAGTAATAGTGGATGAATTTGAACAATATTTAAATCAATGGAAGATGACACTGAATCCACAAAAGTGTGAGGCTAAACTGTTTACTCTTAAACGTGGGTCAGTAAACACCAGCATTACAAATCAGTGGACAAGATATAAAATGGAATAACGAAGCCGTTAAATATCTTGGTGTTCATATAGACAAAAGATTAACATGGCACACCCATATAGAGCACAAAATCAGACAAGCCAATCAAAGATTTATAAAGTTGTATCCGTTAATAAATAAAGGGTCCTCAATTAAATCTAAATGTTCTATAATGTTGTATACAGCTTTAACTAGGCCATTATTATCATACGCGTGCCCAGTCTGGAGAAATGTTTCAAAATTACACATCAATAAGCTGCAGTCAATCCAGAACAAAATATTAAGAGTCGCCTTGAAAGCACCGTGGTACGTAAGAGCGTCACAACTACATCGTGAAGCCAACGTTGAAACCATCGAAACCTTCATTCACAGAACATCGGAAAAATTCTACAGGGAATTAGATAACAACAGTTTAGCGGATTTTATTAATCTTCCGGGAAATAATCCACATCGACGCCTTAAGCGAAAAATACCACAAGATCCTATGTTCTGAGTAAAATTTAAATCAAACATACGGTACATTTAGAGATATGTACACAGCAGTCAAATATTAAATAATATTACATGAAATACTTTTATCAATTATATAATTTTATTAATTAAGAGAAAAAAAAATTTTATTTTCGAACTTATTTGTCCATACAAATAATATAAACATTATTTATGTATAGGTATAAGACTGCGAGTGTAATCTTTTTGTTATTATAAAAACAATTATATTATATACTATTAATTAGGTTATAAAATTAATTTAAGTTACTGAGGGATCATTTATAGATGACCCTTTAAAGCCAAATTATTGTTATTTTATGTATATCTATATCAATGCCATGTATAACATTTTAAGTGTTGGTCTGGCTAAATAAACTTTAATCAACACAAAAAAAATTTATGTAATTACTGATCACGATCGGCCTTTAAATTTTTTTTGGCTATGACACATATTTGTAGGTCATGACATCGAACTGTAAAGTGTTCATAGGTACGTATATATTTATAATTTTGTCACTTACTGTACTGTAATATAAAAATAATAGCAATTCAAGTTGTCTACAATAATATTAAACTTTTATCTAACAGCGATCAGTCTCTTCACTCTCATTGGAATCAAACCCAAGTAGGTACCTATAACGTTTGTACCCAAACTAGAATGAATTCGAATTAAGCGTAACGTAAAAGACAAAGGACGTAAAATAAAACAATATAAAATTAAATACAGATATATTTACTTCATGGGTTTATCGATCAAACGAAAATTAGTTACATTTTAACGATATGATGCCCATATATAAGCACGGTTTACATTCAAGATTTATAGTACCCTTATGGTCACACCGGTATGGAATCATCCAAATGATATTCCATACACATATGCACCTTTACGTATGGTGTACAATTTCTTCCTCATTTATATAAAGGTTGATTTGTTATTGTGATGAGTATTTAAAATTTTTTTAAAATTATTTTTGGCAATCGTTTATATATTTAAAGTTTTGTGTCCATACATAGTAACTAGTAACCTACCTGCGACTATAAATGTACCTGATGTCACCGGGTGTAGTATACAAGAAATTGATTTAAAAAGAAGTGTGCCGTCAAAAATTTTGATGAGGATTCATCAACGTGTGTGATAACAAGGAAGGAATTTTCGTTACTACCAGTAATATTTATAAGTAAACTAGTCTTAAAATATGTTGAACTAAAAACTGGCAGTTCACGTAATATGTTACTTCAGTGTTTTTAGGATTTCGTAGCACAACAACAGAATCCTTATAAATTCATCATGTTTCAGTATCAGACCTTATGCAATTTAAACAGTATCATTTTTTAAAAATTGTTACTGATTTTTTTTTAACTTACATAGAAAGCAAATGGTTCAGACAGTCATATTATTTATGACAAATTAAAGGCTAACTGAAAAATATTTTTTTATCATGTTGTACCCCTTGAATTTTGATGAGACGTATTTTGAGGTGGTCACTCAATAGGGACCCTATATATAAAAGTAACATTGGAACAGATATTATCCTTGTTATTATACTGAAGGGGGGGGTAAGATTTTTAAACTTTTTTTTGCATTTTTTAAAATATTTTTCTGAATGTACAACATGTCGATCGTGTTGTGTCAAAATTTCAAGTAAATCCGAGGAAAACTAATGAAGATACAGCGTTTCAAGCGACCGGCCCACATGCTCGATTTTTATACCTGCCTGGTAGCTGCGCGACGTGCCTAGCTGGTAAGTATAAGCATTACTTTAATTTTATACTTACAAATCTTACACAAAACAAATACTTACTATAATTACCTGTGTAAGTATAAAATATTATATCATTTTATTGATGCTTAGTTTTGGATTTTTGAGTATAATAAACTTTAAATCCATTTTCTCGCAAACAACATTTTTGAAGTTCGTGAACATCATAACTCAAAATCTACTTCACTAATTTTGTTGAAATTTTGTACACTGTTTCTACACATAAATCAACAGGTAATCAGGTCGAGTTTTTGTTTTTGTTTTGCTTTCTTTTTTCCAGTTTATAATAACAAATTAACCGAAATTTTTAGCAAAAATTGTGTTTTCACTTCAAAATGCTGCCAAAAATAAAAAAATCGAAAAAATACAAAAAACTCTTCCTGACTCCCTAGGGAAACATATCGCCTTTTAAACGCATTTCGATTTTTTTGTCTCGGATGATCCGGTACCAAGTTATGATGTTCACCGCAAAACAACTTTTTTTTAAGGCGCCTCCGGAAATTCGCTGTCACGGACTTATTTATCGATATTTGTAATTTATAATTTTTTCAAAGATACTTCAGATGTTATACTATAACGTGTATATAAAATAAATAAGCCAACATTATTCATATCTCCAAAAAAAAAAATCATGAAAATATGCCTTTTTTTCGCTTTTAAAACCTTACCCCCCCCCCTTAATAACGAAGACTGATACGATAATAAATATGTCTAATATTCTTCAGAGTATTTGCCTTCATGTGAATTATTTGAAATTATTTTCCTATGTTGAGTAGTTACCAAGAAAAAAATTTTTGTAATTTCTCCATTTCTCCATCTCCATAACTACTCAGTTTTGGCCGCCAAAATTGTAGATGTAAATTACTTACAGCCTCACCGTACCGCTAATATAGTTATTAAAATAATTCGCTTCCGGGGCCGATGCACCTATACTTATCCGGCTATACCCTTTAACGTTAACAAGAGACATTTTATCTGAGAACTGTGAAAAATTTGAGCTAGTGACTATGAAATCCTGATATAATGCATGTTTAACATGCACTTGACTTTTTTTTGATAAATGATTGTATTTACATTTTAAATTTAGGGCGACCTTCTCATAAACAAAATTAAACTGCACACAGAAATTTCCAAAAAAAAATCTTTTTTTTCTCAGTACAGCATACCAAAATGTAAAATATCCAATAAGGAAGAATTTGTATAATGGTACACCATAAATAAATGAGAAAATAAACAAAAATTGTAGTGTTCAATAACCGAAAAAGTTGTTGATTTAAAATTACCCATTGAATACATATCATCCATTTTCGTGGTTTCATTTGGTTACAACACTGTCGGAACCATACCCTAGACAGAGCCCGCTCCAGGTAAAAAGAGAGCGGCATTTTGACAGCTGAGGAGCAAAAAAAAAACATCGCCAGTGTTTCCGCCGGGGCGGAATTTTTCCTTTTTGCCCAAGGTGGCGTATACGCTAGAGCGGGCGCTGCCCTAGATCAAGTATCGACAACTTCCGTTTTTTGGGCAGTCCTTTATTAAATAATACGATTTTAACTGGGAGAGTAATTTTACCATTGGCCACTTATGTTTTATTACATTTTTTTGCATGTTCTCATTTGGTCTCGTGTCAATTAATGGTAGAAAAATAGTAGAATTTGTTCATATTGTTTATTTTGCTCTTCGATTTTATCAACTCTTAAAAATAGGGCGGATGGACATTGTAACTATAATTTGCTTTTATTAGATATTATACTTTATGTGTGAAATTCTAATCAGTCAGATGCAATTATTAAATATAGTGACTTGGTGACGTGGGTGTGATCCGTTTAGGTCATCTCTATCCCCATATAGTTGCACTAGTCATAGCTTATCCTTAAGCTCTGAGGAGTGATCGTCCATGAATATCTCCTTTATTGTGTATTTCTTTATATTTTTCATAAGTCAGGAATATACCCGTGTGCTAAAGTAGATTCAAATTGATTGGAAATACTAACAAGGAACATCACGGAGGTGTGCCCCTCCGATTTTGTTTATTCTTTGATATGTTGTAGAACATGGAAAAATAAGAGTCACGTATTTTTTTTTTAGCGGCTGTAAAACGGTTTGAAGGGGTGACATTACCCTTCAAAAATTGGGGTAAAAATTTAATTTGTCAGATATCTCGGAAACGGTAAGAGATAGAGCAAAAGTTTAAATCAGCGATACTACTAATTTTTTAAAGAGCTATCTATTGATATGCAACTTGTTTAAATTACATCAACTGGGGTGGTTGCGGGTTAAAATTTAGGGGTTAACTTTACGAAAAGACGGTAAAAAATACAATATATTAAAATTTTGTTCACAGATTTCAAATCTACATGAAAGAATCTAATTGACCTGTTTTTGCTCAATTTCATAATATTAAGTTTAAGTAACTAGAGGGTGACTGTGTTGACATAATCCTACTATTTGGGTAATTAAGAAACTTCTTCATGGAAAATAGCTTAAAGGAATCGTAACAACGTAAACATGATATTCTCGAATTCAAAGTTCAGTTTGATCAACATTGGAAGGGGGGGGGGATGATTCACCCTCTTAAATTACATGCACTCACGTTTAGTATTAGTGTATATATAACATTTAAGGGTAGCAAGTTATGGGCATCCCAAACGTATTACGACTATCAAAATATAGTTTTCGATATTGAAAATTATCGATATCGAAAATACTGATATTTTTGAAGATGGATAATACATATGATACAGTGTAACTTCCGAAGCACTTATTTTGACATTATTATCCTCCACCACTATGTTAATAATATAAATGAGTGTATGAAAACGTAATGTAATTTAGGAGGGTGACTCACCCCCCCCCCCCCCTCTCCAATGTTTATCAAACGGAATTTTTAAATCGAAAATATCATTTTTAAGTTGTTATGATTGCTTTAAGCTATTTTCGATGAACAAGTTCCTGAATTACTCAAATAGTATATGATTATGTCAACACAGTCACCCTCTAGTTACTTAACCCTAAACTTAATATTATGAAATTGAGAAAAAACAGGTCGATTGGATTTTTTCCCGTAGATTTGAAATATGTAAACAAAATTGTAATGTATTGAATTTTTTACCCTCTTTTCGTAAAGTTAACCCCTAAATTTTAACCCCAAACCATCCCCGTTGATGTAATTTAAACAAGTTTTATATAAATAGATAGCTCTTTATAAAAGAGCAATATCGCCAATTTAAACTTTTGCTATATCTCTTACCGTTTTCGAGATATTTGACAAATTAAATTTTCACCCCAATTTCTGAAGGGTGATTTCACCCCTCCAAACCGTTTTACAGCCGCTAAAAAAAATACGTGTCTCTTATTTTTTGATGTTCTACGACATATCAAAGAATAAACAAAATCGGAGGGGTATCCCCGTGATGATCCTTATAAGAGCTAAATATATTTAATATATTTGAACCCAAAACCAAACCAACAAACCATCTTTGATTGAATTATTTAATTCTTAATTTTTTTTCCTCTTTAATTTTCTGCAAAATAGAGTCCAAAATATAAATTTATCATACATAGCATTTTTTAAATTATTTTTTCGTGATGATGTCTCAAGCAAAACCGATGAGAAGGGGACCAGCCGTTACTGTAGACTGAGGGCCCGGGTCCGAAAATGGGGGCTGAAGTCATTGGTATTGGAGTCTGAGTAAAAGTGGGAAGTGTTTTTTTCGTTCGTCGACTGTATCTTTGGGTTTTTGAGAAAAAATTTTGCTGAATAATTTTGTTTGTTTTGTTTGCCTGTCATTTCTCTGACGGGCCTTTATTTCAGGCGAAATCAACTACTTCGATCTTGAGTTTAGGAATTTTGAAAAAAAAATTTGTGATTCTCTCAGAAACATTTTCCATAAGCTGTACTGCCTACGATGTATTTCTATGCCTCTTCGGGTAAAAAGGTGTGAGGAGGGTATCCGTCGCTGATTGACTCTATCGCAAATAGAAATGATAAAAAAAATGTGGTGAATGATATTAGGTATCTTTTAAAATGTTGATGACTCTACGAATGAAATATTGTTCTAGATGACACAAAGCCAAGAAAGTCAATATCATAAAAAACGCTGTAGCAGCGGAGCCCCAAAACGGAAGTCGAATTTTTCCTCTCATCTTCGGTATTGAATGTCTACAAGCTAAATGTGATTAAAAGTCTGCAAGCGATTTGTCATTTTGGTGGTTTTAAAACTAATGAGGAGTGTCCGGCTGATCGGGGCTTTAAAAAAAGGTTTTAAGTTTTTAAGGGCTGAATCTAAGTAAATTTCAATTTGGTGCCGATAGCAGTTAGCAGGAAAAAAGCCAACACAATTCGTAAGAGGGCATTCCTACCCACGCTTATCCGCCAATTGCCTGTATGTTTTATTTTTAAATATTAAAAAAGAACCTTAAATAGTAAACTGGAAGGCCATTATGAAGATATTTTTTCTTTGCAAAAAATCGAAGATTTCTATTTTATAAATAATAAAAATCCAAAATTCCTACTTTATAAATAAATATTAACTTTAATAACATTTTTAAATTACCTAATACGTATGTATTGCATTTGTTATAAAAGTAAGTTCACTTTTTTTAAATTTTTAAAATTACTATACGCCTACTTCTATTAGAATAAAAATAAAGCATTTAAAACACATTTAACAATACTATGGAATTCCGATGTGAGAATGGGAGAAGTGGGGGAAAAAGTAATGTGGAATCGCTAAAAGGCACTAACTGGATACTAACTCAATACACGTACAAAATTTCAGCCCTCTAGGTTTCCTTAGAGAGTCTCTAGACGTGTTAGGAAAAACGCAAAAAAATCAAGGAAATACATATTTACGTAAGAATCGTGGGGGTAAGGGTTAAAAGTTGAACCTCCGTAAGGCAGTGGCTGGCTATTAACTTAACCTGTACACAAAATTGCATCTCTCTAGGTTTATTTGGGGAAATTTTGACCCGAACGAAACTGTTAAAAAACAAGAAAAATCATGTTCTTTTTAGTATAAAAATGGTGGGGGTAAGGGTTAAAGGTTGAGACCCCCAAAAGGCACTCCCTTGAAACTAGCTCAATCCGAAAACAAAATTTCTGCCCTCTAAGTTTATTTGGGTGACCTGTGCGAGTGGTACAAACTTCGAAACCGTCGAAAAAAAATTAAATTGTAGCTTAAAAATGGTGGGGGTGGGGGTAAAATATTAAAACATCCAAAAAACAGACCCAAGTTACGAACTCTATCAACATATCAAATTTCAACCCGCTACGTTAATTCTGGGGGGGAGGCTGTGGGAGTGTTAGATCCCGCCAAAATAATTTTTTCCCCTTCTACTCCCTCCAAGTCATCTTCGGAAGCTGAATTTTGGATATGTTGTAGACAATTGACCGAAACATTATTCCCAACCGGTTTGGAAAAGGTCTATTGTTTTGTTGTCCCCTACCACCCCTTAAAAGTTGGGTCGGATTCAAAATTTGCCCAAAACCTGACCCACCTTGATAGTATTGAGGTGCATCGGAAATGAGCCCCACTTACCAAATTTCAGCTCTTGCCTTCCATAGGGATAGCGGATAGCGCCCCTACTCTCGCCTCTTCCCGTTCTTATCGTATAGGCTGTATGAGTGTAATTTTTTCAGTTGAAAAATCCGACTAAAAAGCTTCGTATGTAGAATGGTTCGAAAATTTTGCTGAGAAGTCTTGGAACTAAACTTTTAAATTTTATTAAAGTTTGTTTCATTAACAAAATCATCCTGTACTTTAATTTTATAATATTCTTTCACAGCACATCAACGTCGCTCACTGAACGCACTTATACTTACTGCTTAGTTTCAAACGTAGTTTCTCAATTGTCAATCAGATCAAAGTAATAGAAAAGTTTATAATAACACGGTGTGTGAATACGGTAGCAAATGGCATCTATCGGATGCCGCCGCTACGATGCCGCGCTACTCACTATGCTAGTGCACAACGGGAGCGATCGACGTGGCTATTATTAAATTATACATAAACAACATTAACCGAAAACATTCTGTTTTGTTCGCCGTCGATCGGCAGAGAAAAGTTTTGGAATAAGGTAACAGGCAGCTTGCAGTACAAAGTTGTCTGAAATAAAATAACTACTTATTGTTAAGAGATAACAAACTTACGTACGTGATTTTAATTTCAAATTACTGTATTTAAAGTACTACGTATTTTATTGGCAATGATAATCAAAGAATTTTTTCATCATTACTCGTTAGTGAAATTGAGGGAATTTCTTATGTAGTAAGTAGTTGAACATTTATTAGGAAATCGTGAACAGAAATAAATCTAATTTGACAAGTAGTACGGATCTAGTGTTAATCTAACATTTTTCAGTGGAATGTTCGGTAGTCATAATTGAACTGAAAAAGAGAATTTAAAAAAATAATGATTTCGAGGACCGCTTTTTTAAAGGCCTGTTGATAATATGCTATTTATTTGGTATTTAATGCTATAGTGACCTTTGTTTCGTACTTTCTTATAAAGTACAGTACTGTATTTTGGACACTATATAGTATATAATTATTTTAGAAACACGTATTATATTTTACTTTTTATATTGTATTTAAAGTTTTAAGTGTAATTATTTAGTATTTAGAAAATTTTTTAATTGGTCATGGTAATTAACTATTATTATTGGCAGGGACGGCGCGACCATATAGGCGAACCAGGCGACCGCCTAGGGCGCCAGAGCGAGCATCCTAAAAATTATAAATTTTGCAAGCATTTTACATACTTGTTAACTAAATTCATTTCCCAAACGATTTTAATATTTATGTATTTTTATATTGAAGAGCTTGATCGAATACATCGTATCTAGACTATAGGGTCATATACAAATTCGGTGGTGTTTTTTTATAAAAGTAAGTATATTCAAAAAGGGATCAATTAGCCTTTTTTAAATTATTTCTTTTTTAATTTTTTTTTCGAAAAATGGGCCAGAATGAAATATTTTTGGAGTGTAATTTTCATTATTTTTAATAAAAAATGAGTAAAATTCAAATTGTTTTCCGAAGTTGTTAAAACTGGTGCAGTTTCCAGATATTCTACCGAATTAAGGAATTTACCTTTTTTTAAAAATATACATATATATATATATATATATATATATATATATATATATATATATATATATATATATATATATACATATATACAAGGTGGTCCAGAATTATGTACCGTAATTGCTAGAGCTGGTAGTACGTTAAATAATGGTACCTGTTCATGTACACTTTTTTTCAAAACTTAATAATAAGGGAGATACAACTCTGTAAAGGAGTGAAACGAAAACCATTATTTCTTAAATATTTTCCAAACGCTTTTGAATAACGGATTGATATCTTAGGGGTACTTATTTTGCGTTAGAAAGATTACATTTATGTCAACACTTATTCCACCACTCATGACTAAGGGGTGGTTTTGGGTGGTAGGTGTGAGTTATTACGTCTTCACTTTTTTAACTTGCAATTATTTAAACAAAATCCTTGATAATATGATTCCTCAGACAAGTTCACGCAAAAAAGGTATACTTGTTACATTTCGATAAATATTACCGTTTTCGAGTAATTTAAAGTAGAAGTATCTATTTCCAAATTATCCCCTAATCATAATTGATGGAATAATTGATACCATAAATTTAATTATCTTAATGTTCATACGCATCCCTAGATTATGAATCGAGTAATCAAAAGCGCCCAAAATTGTTTTTAAAAGAAGAAGTTAGTTTCGTCCCACCCCTCTACATTTTACCCCTCTGCTTTATCTCCCTTTATAATTTATAATTCTGGACCACCCTGTATATATATATATATATATATATATATATATATATATATATACATATATATATATATATATATGTATATATGTATATATACATATATATATATATATATATATATATATATATATATATATATATATGTGTGTGTGTGTGTGTATGTGTGTGTGTCATATATATATATATATATATATATATATATATATATATATATATATATATATATATATATATATATATATATATATATATATATATATATATGTTTGTCAGGAAATTGTTCAAAAGGGTTCAATCACTCCCTAGAAAATTAAAGTAATGACAAAATTTCTCAAATTTCTTTTTCAATTAGAAAAAAATTTACATTGGCTCTTTGTTAATTTTAGGAACTTGTCAATCTGGGTATTGCGTCAACAGTGGTAGCAGGGGGTTAAATTTTAAGAGTAAAAGTCAAAAAAGGGTCAATCCAATAGAAATCACCCAGCTATATTATTCAACATTTTTGATTTTCCTAATTTTTTTACTTGTTATTCTCCAATAACAGGTAAGTGTAAAACGAAAATTAAAAATTTTTTCAAACTTACATTTCTTTTTAGTGGTTATTTTGAGTTTGATTTGGGAGCGTTTCTGACTGAAAACAAGTATTGCGTAGGTGTATGTATAACTTTGGTAATTTTACAGATATCAAGACAAATTAAAACCAAAATTATTAAAATGATATGCTCTAAATTTTTATTAATTTTATATATTACCTAAATAATGGTGAAAGTGGAGGAAAAAAATTCACAGCTATGAGGTGAAAATTAAGCTAAAACGGGAGTTTTAGAGGTACAAAATTATTAGAAAGAAGAAAGACTCATGTTCAATTTTTTTTCCTTGTATAGATTTGATATATAACTGCTAATTGTAAAAGAAAATGGCAGAAACCGCATAGTAAAAAAATTTGTGTTCTGCGTAAAAAAAAAACTAGTGGTTAAAATTTTTGTGTTAAATTAGTAACACAACCCTGCGTTAATGTAACATTTCGTGTTTGTGTTAAATGAAAATATTAATACAAATTTCGATTTAACAGAATAAAAATGTTGAACAACAAAGAAGTAACATAATATTTGTGTAGAGCAAAAGAATGTTATAAGTACGGAAATTAGATTAGAATATATATCTACCAAAATATATATAATATAAAAGATGAGAGTAGTTCTTATTATTATATAAAACCGGAAACGTATAAGTTTTTTCAGCTATTGACGAATATAATTTTATTAAACGTTTAAAAATGAAACAATTTTCTTACAATTTAAGGTTAATCTGTTACAGATTCAGTTACAAAAAATCATGTAAGCTTACTTACATGTAAGATTGTATATTATATAATACAATCTCACATAAGCTTACATGATTTTTTTTAACCGAATCTGTAACAAAACAACCTTAAAATGTAAGAAAATTGTTTCATTTTTAAACGTTTAATAAAACCATATTCGTCAATATCTGAAAAAACTTACAATTTTTCGGTTTTGTTTAATAATAAGAACTACTCTCATCTTTTTAAATATATATATTTTCGTAGATATATATGGATACAAGTAATAATTGTTACAAAGAACTGACTTACTTTGCGTTCTTTGAGTCTCATTTATAATAATATATGAACAAAACAGTTATAATTTTTCACGACTTTCAAATATCTTAAGCTTCAGTGGAATTAAAATATTGAATAAAAAAGTTTAACAACTAACTCTGATAAATCTGAAAAATTAACACAAAATGTATGTCCTCTTGTGTGTTAAATCATTGACACAAATCTTGTGTATAGATTTGACACATATGCTTTGTGTTAAAATAACAAAAAATTGAGTGGACCGTTCTGGACATGTGGAATGTGTTAATTTTAACACAAATTATTTCACCGTGCGTACTTTAGCAATATTTATATAGAATATCTCAAATTGAGTAAAAAATTATGAAACTTAATACAGGTTATATCTCCTTATAATATAAACATATGATACAAACATTTAAAATTTTGTGTTTCGACTCAGACTTCACATTTTTTTTAAACAGTCTTTATTAAGAGAGTTCACACCAATGCACTTAGTGTTTATTAGTTTGAAAATGCTTTTTTTTTTTTTAATTCAGAAGCCATAAAGAAAATATTATATTATAGTATATATTACGTACACACACAGTATGAGTATCCCTACTCTCAACTGACACAATTTAATGGCGGTAGAGAACAAAATTTTGTAAAACCTATCTATCCAGATTTTCGTTTACAAAGTTCAAATATAATTCTTTTAAACTACCAAGCAACGGGTCACTTCTGTATAATACTTTAGTCTTTTTACTGTCAGTATTTACTATTTTGTAGTCTTTTAAACGGGGCATAGGGCGAGAAGCTTCAAAAACAATTGTTGGTTTAAGAAATTTCCATCTTTTTAAACTCCCCTTCAAATACGAGGTTCGTTGTGTCACAGTACTCTTCGTCATTATCATTTAAGAAAGTTAAATAACAGTAACATAATAGTATGTACCTACTTATAATTTTATAAAATAATTATTGTTCTTGAACTACAGTAATAATTCGCAAAATCTGAAAGTTTGTTTATGGCTGTTATAATTTTTACCCTTACAATTTAACCCTTTGCTTCCTGTTGATGCTTTAGCAACACATAATTTTCTAAAATTAACTATAGAGCCAATGTAAATTTTTTACTAATTTTAAAAAGAAATTTGAGCAATTTTATTATTACTTTAATTTTTTAGGGGGTGATTAAACACTTCTGAACAATTTTTCAACAAATAAGAACTAATGCTTATATTTTTTCACAATTAACTATAGAACATCTAAAAATATACCATAAAAAACATTGATTGAATATATCAAAATCAAAAGATGTATTATAATAAATACTTTTCCCAAAGGACGTACAAATAAAGAACGTACGAAGAAAATATTTAGAAAATTAAAATAGTTTTGTTGTTTTGTCTTCAGCAATTGACAAATTCTTATAGTCTACCGTTTACGAGTCTATCGTGAGTTTAAAACCCATTGCGTATATTCAGAGACGGATTAGCCCACTTTGTGGTCCTAGATTTTTTCTTCTTACGAAGCACCCTCCCACCTCTACAAAATATAGAGCATATTGATTCAAATGTTCTAAGTAGACAGTTTGACTAGATTCTTCAAAAAACCGGACCTTAGCCATTTATCTCATTTATTTACGCGATGATCCGGCCCTGAGTTTCGATATTTATCTGAATTACACTCTGAACCAAGTGATCGGAAAACGACATTTCATATTACACGGCCTAATATTATTCCAGATAATGACGAAAACGATTCCAGGTTATAAGAATTCTATTTATTATTACATAATTGTAAATATAGAACTGTAAACGGGAATTGCAACAACATCCAAAAACAACTATTTTCTCGACTAGTTTCAAAAATATTCATTCATTTTAGAGATCGGTTGTAGATAAGTAAATTTTATTTATTTAATATCTATTTGCCCAGTAAAATATTAATTTCTGTATTTGTTACCTAAATAACTATTTTATCTACTTAACCATTCAAGACCTATGGACACACATAATTGAAACATACTGTATAATTGAAGTTATTATGTTGATTGTATGTCTTTATGGTATTGTATTATGATCTATATTTATATTTTTGCTATATTTGCTCGCTCAGGCTGTCATATTATAATTGTAAGTTATGGTTATATTACGAATGTTACGAATAGGTACCGTGAACGAAACTAATGAACTTGTTCCTTTATTTCATTATAATCTATTATGTTGCGAGAATTTAGACTGAATATGTGCATAATTTATCTAGTAAATTTACGGCTTCAACATGTATATATTTATGTATATAGGCATGCATGATGTGAAATAATTTTTAAAAAATTTGTCAATTGAAATTATTTCAAATGCTATTTTATTTTAAACACTTTAAATTATTGTTTAAATTATTTGTCAATCTTCTTTCTGTATTCCTTCTAAATAATACTTTCATAAAACTTTTGCACTTGGGTCGAAGAAAAGGCTTACAGAAACACATTAAAAATTCCAAACCTAATGCGAAAAAGAATTGTAGAGGTAATAAATAGGAAGTACTCGTGCTTCAGTACTTATTGTTAGTGCCTACGAATTACGATAAGAGTCTACAAAATAAAGCTTCGAAGAAATTGGTTCTCAAATTTTAATAATTTATCTACAAATCCGAAGTTTTTCCACTTACTTAAGCTTTAACTGTATGTAGTTTCACAGACCCCTGTCTATTCTATATTTCTGAGAGTTACACATCCTTATAAATTTAAAATATTAAAAAAAAAAAAACAATAAAAATTGCCCTTTTTATCTAAGACCCATAGACTAGCTTTAATACTTTTTTGACTCAGTTGATTGGTATTGCAAAGGTAAACCACAAATGCAGAATTCAATAAATCTTCAGGGAAATATTATAAATTAATTTCATTCAAAATTGAGAAAGAATCAGAAAGTTTAAACCAGTTTAAAGAATTCAATTGCAATTTTCTCTGATAGCACTGTTAAAGTTTTTCTTTTTTCAATAGTGTTTGACTATAAAATTTTTAAGAGCCAAAAAATCTTTCTCTTTTAAACTTATTTATATATTTAAGTAGCCCACCCAGAAGATTGTTAAAAAATTATAACAACTTCAAGCGTTTGCAAAATACACTGTCTTCATTTTATTTTACACAAAACGAACCTCCACAATCGAATAATCAAACCCACGAAAAACTTAATTTAGTAATTCTTATCAAAGAACATCTTATCACTCCTTACCTACATGGAAAAAAAATATATCAAAACAAAAAAATTAATTAAAATAAATTACATACTTAAAATAATTGATTACAAATTAATAATTGGCATCAAGATACAGAAAAATCGTTTGGGGACCGAACTGCCAATACCCACCTAAGTATTAAAAAAAGACCTAATACGTTTTCAAATGTTAATATATTTTTAATTAATTAATTTAGTACTTTGATAAATTAAATTTAGATCAAAATGAAATTGAAAAAAAAAATTCAAACTAAATCAAATGAACCAGCCAAACGGTAAACTGGTCTAGTGTTTTTAATTAATCTAATTTCCTTATCTACACACAATAATTTAAATAATAGATTACCGCGCTCAGTTTACAAATGCCCGACTACTGCCACTCACATCGGCTACCGATTACAACAATGTGTTATTGTACGGCACAGTACAGTAGGTTGTGATTGAAATCATATCAAAATTCCACTATGAAAAAGCATTCGCAAGTTTTGTTTTTTGTTTTATTTATAAAATAACGAATGACGTTATGGACGACAACGTGAAAAGTGACAAAATCTAAATCTTCATCTAAATGTCTTCTTGTTTGTCGTCAAGCCCGATTGAGCCCGGGGCTGAAAAACACTGGGCCAAAGACTACCACATTTAACAAATATCAAAGCCGCTCTCTTTCATCTTAAATCTGACCAAAAATAATGTCAATTATTTTTTGAAAAATTCTTAGTTTTAAATAATATTTTTGTAATAATGTTTTCTATAAAGATTTCGTTTCATTTGTCACTTGATTAATTTAATTTTTAGGGTTACTTTTCGTTCAGGTTTCCCCGAACTTTTCCTCTTTTTGAGAGCGTCCAGGGAGAATTTGGGCGGGTTTGTCGACACAGTTGGGGTTTTAAAACTCAAACTGTATAGAAAATTCTGCTAGGACGGACCCGCAGTTCTGTTCTCAAAATTCATTGGAATAGTAATAATTTACAAAGGCGGTTTAACATACAAGGCTTTTAGAGTGATTGTTTATAAATTAGATGTCACGCACGTTATTAGTTAATAAATTAGTATTCAATTTTAACTTATGATGTGGGTGAATTAAATTTGGGAGGTATACATCTGCAATCGTATTCCTGAAAGCTGG
The DNA here is from genome assembly GCA_035578155.1 of Brachynemurus nebulosus. NCBI lineage: Eukaryota > Metazoa > Arthropoda > Insecta > Neuroptera > Myrmeleontidae > Brachynemurus > Brachynemurus nebulosus. Next base: position 41,357,452 of record JAPWDM010000001.1, on the reverse strand, counting down.
ATTTGTGAAACAGAGAATGTTGAAAATTCTTCACGAGCATAATCGACTGTGGAATTCGAACCTTCGATCTATCAGTTCAAGTATCAGGAAGTTCTTAGCATGTTCAACCACTTAGCTTGTTTGAGTAATTTCCTATAAATTCACAACACAAAACTAAAATTAAAATTACAAAGTACAATTTATATGACGTGCTACGATTTTTATACCGAATACTGTATTATTTTTGTTACTACAATATTACAAGGAGTTGACGACCACTTAGATAGATAGATACTTTGATATACTATAATAGTTATATGTACGTAGTTTATTCATTATAAGTATGTAATCTATATATGAAATGGTACAGAATGTTACGTTATATTTATCTTGTATAATAAGATTGATTTTTATCAGTCATATTGCAAGATTATTATATTAAAATATGATTGATCAGAGGTGTAAAATTACCAACCGTACTAGCCATAGATACAAAATACAATAATTTATTTTTATAACCAACGTTTGATATGAGCATCATTAATTTAATTAAAAAACACCTTGTAATCATAAAACAACTATGTGCTATAAATATTTAATGGGATCAAGAAAATTTATCTCTGTCAGATTAAATTAAATATGTATTAAAGGATTCGAAGCTTGGACATGATAAGACAGATAATGGTTAAGATCTTTTCCAGTTCTTTAACAAGCAAACATGATGTTGAAGATAATGAATAGTTTTATTGTAGTTAATAACACTTGTTGTCACAACTGGTAGTGGAAATTTAGTTCAAACTTCTAGTAGGTTGACATGATAAGCGCACTAATACAGCTAATAAGTAAATAGATTAAGGGGAGTTCTCATCCACTGACCTAAAAATAAGGTGCTTTTCATACATTCTTTTAACAGTTTTTTAAAAAATTACCAAATTTTAATTTTTTTGAATGAAATGTATGATATTTGTAGAGGAGGTCATTTCAATAAAATTATACAAAGTCAAAAATTGAACAAAGTGGTTGCACATAACTTACGCTTCGATTTTACTCGTTCTCCGAGACAATATAAAATATGGATGAGGTTGTAGGTCGAGGGTTCGAATCTCACAGACGGCTATGCTTTTGAAGGTTTTTCCAGTTTTCCATCACAATTCCAAATGAACATCGGTAGAGTTTTTTAAAAAGACGGCTGCAGACGGATGTCAACCAAGTTCTACCTCACATATCACTTCCCGTGTCTTACACCCACATTATAACGAGGTAAAATTTGTAACATGTACTGAAAAAAGTATAACCAGAGAAATAATGATGTGGGTGGCGTCTGTTATAGACTGTTGTTTGAAGACGGACGTTAAACTCCATTAATATTATTATGTTACAAACTATATCTAAAATAAAAACAAAACTAACTAAATTTAAGAAAAAATTTTCATAATTAGGAAATTTTCTAAAAACTTTTATTGGTCCAAAAAATTCAATTTGCTTTAAAATAAAACAAGAATCAAGTCGATCTGTCAATTATTTCTAACGTACCGTTCTCGCCGATTTAAAAAACGTAAGTAATTTCGAAAAAATATATGTTTCAAGTTTTCCTTCCTAATTATTACAGTGAATAACGAAATAATTTACAAATCCGATATTCAGAGATCGTAATAATAACTCTCCTTCTACCTCATATTCTTCCACTCATGCGATGTAGTCTACTCTCTTTGATACAACAATATTTTTCTTGCAGCGTCCGACTGAGTCTATGAGTATATAGGTAAGTGTCCTATAACTTGCTTATTTTTTATTTCATAACGTTTGAAGCCTAAAATTAAGCTAAATATAATACACCTTCTATAATTGTAGTGTAGGAGTGACATTTTAGGAGAAAAAGTTTCATATTAAACAAACGTATAATATGTAGCTATTGATTATATATATAATTTTATAGAAACAAATACCGTTATAATCGTTACAATATATTACAAAATTGCATCGAGTAAAATATCTCATCCGGTACTTTGTTGATTCGAAATTATTTTTGTTTACTATGTTTCATTAGCGATTCAAATTTTAATAATATTATAACAATAAAATTATACTTAAGATTATCACCATCAAATGACTGTGAAATACATTTAATATACCTACTTTTAGTTTTTTAAGATTGCTTTGACGTTTACTAAGTTATAAAAACCGAACACTTTATATATAGGAATTTAAACAAATTATTAAGATGACATTTGAATATTTCTGTTAGATAGGTATATTAATTCATTCAGGGCCGGACCTACAGGGGCCGGACAAATTAAACATTTTGGCGCACGGAGATTTCGTAAATTTTTCCCTGTAAAAAGTAAATGACGAGCAAAAAAAAGCCTGATTCACCGTTTTGGCGCTCTTAAAATCTTATAGGGGAGCACATAGCCCCACTTCCCCCTAAGATCTGGCTCTAAATTCATTAACAGGCTCAATTCCCTAATTAAAAATAATTTTTTGTTCTAACATCTTTGTGTTCGACTTCTTATCACACGGATTTTTTGTAACAGTCATCTGTGAATATTAACATTCTATTAAATTATTAAACTAGATCTATCTTTTGAAAACCAATCAAGTTCCTCCCTTTTAGGGAATCAAGAGATCTGACACTCTCAGCAGATCGAGTTTGCTAATATTTCAATCATTATGTAACTAGTTTTTAATTAAAACGTTGTGTACGTTTCTCGACAGAGGAAAACGTTACGTTACTATCGCTTCTAGCTTACTGACTGTTTCTGAAGTTTCTTGTGCCATTAGTTTTGAAGGTGAATGTACTTCAGAAGTTAATTATATCGTGAAAAACCAGAGAAAAACCATGAAAAATTTAATTAATTTTTTTGAATAAGAACCCTCTGGAAGGTAAGGGTCCAAGTCCCGTTACGTAACATTTTTTTTCTGACGAGTTTTAGTTTACCTAAAAAGTCAATATATATATGAAATGATAATATATATTATTTACATATGAATTGAAGTTCGTTATACTTAACCCGGCGTGTGTACAATATATTTTCAAGAACACGGTGTGTACACTGGGTCTTTCAGGGAACGGTCGTGTTTTCAAAGTTTTCTAGGCTTCCAAAAAATTTCAAAAAATTCTGAGGTACTTTTTGGGGTGTCTACTACATGGCCCAGCAGTTTCCAGAGTCAAAAGTTTAAAACTGTTATTAATAAAAATCGACCAGTAGTCCAAAAAGCATGAAAAATAAAATTCTGTAAAAAAATTCCTAACTCTACAATGAAGGAATATTAAAACAAATGGTTTTCGGCTTTTATAGCTTATACTATGAGCTTTCAAATGAATATAATTTTTTTGGCATTGACTCCAAAAAGTTAAATTATTCAAGCACCTGAAAATGGGGAATATTTACAGGCAAGTCATAATAAACGGAACAGTAATTATTTGGCACAATATGAGTTTTTATTATTGAAAATATAAAAGAAAATTCAATAGTAATAGAAAAAACAGAAAAAGCGATAAAGTAAAGAAAAAAAAATGGAGCAAAATTTTGTTTTATATATAAAAATAAAAAAAAAATGGAAAAATAAAGTCGCGATTCCACTGGTGTGCACGTTATCCATGTCATCTAAGGTAGATCTATCAATGAATTATAACGGTATACAGTAATTTATTTTAGGTTTAAAAAAACTGAAAAACTACGACAAAGATAAAAATAACACCATTCACTTACCTTCGAAAATACTGACGCCGTGTGTACACTGACCCTTTTAGGGAACGGATGAAACTTTCACTCGCTCGCATCAGCAAGTCAATCGCCAGACCCGGGCATCCATTGGACCTTGAGTCCCCGCTACTAACTAAATTTTTTACGGAGGGTAGCCAAAGCCCGTGCTTTATTCATGAGAGAGAAGTTTGAGTCTTAAATTTCGACTGTTCCTTTAAAGACCCAGTGTACACACGCCGGGTTAATAATGGTGAAATGATAACTTACTTTGGAATTTCCTACGATCGGAAAAGACGTCAAATACATTTAAGTTTAATCAAATTATGTTTACCTCGTTCGTACTTGCTCTATGTTTTTTCTTATTAAATTTTAATCTATTTTAAATATTATTATAATGCATGGATAGACAAACATACCTACACTAGAGGTATAAGCTGATTATGTAATTAAATTAAATATACACATCGATATATTGATACAGGTACACGTAGAGATAGATGTACCTGTGTCCATGTGTATCCTATCTATATATTTACCAATAAATAACATGGATTTGTTTATACTAATGTGTAAAATGGTGTAAGGTAATGTGTTGTCCACAAAGTGAGACCACACACGAAATATAAATTATAAGGTAAATGTAACGTTGTGACTATTTTATTTTCTTCAAATTCTAATCTACTAACACTGTGTGCAGCTAGCCATAGGTAACGTAGATATATAATATGCTGTATGATGTATTAGTAAAGCAAGTTTCGAGGGTATTGTAATTGTGTTATTTCGTAAGAAAATTTTTGTGTTTTCTTAAAGAAATTTGAAATTCGGGACAGAATGTTCGTAAAAGGGAACTGAAGTTTCTTAAAAACCTCGTTTACACTGAAATAGAATACATAATTAGGACAGAAAAATAAAGTAGAACGCTATGCATGTTCAACAACAAACTTGTGCTTCACTATTTGCTACTTATTACTTACCGCTCCGGTCTGAACAAAGTGTATATAAGGCTGTAGTAGACCGAAAGAGAACGCAAATATGTCTCTGACAGTGTAAGCACGTTTATCGTAACCTCCAGGGCTGTGGGAAAAAAATGTCGGACCCCGGGAATAAGCCGCATTTTTTAAAAGCTTTTATTTAACTTGCTATGTTAGTATGTTGGTTTAGATCAAATATTGGAATCAAAATTTAGACAGGTTCTAATTAAGTTTTCAAATTTTGCAGACGTGTATAACCTTGATGACAACGCAATATTGTATAATTAATTTTGCCCTAAATCGCCCCAAACCAAAATTGTTGAGTTTTAGTTCTGTGCAACTTTTTGACATTTCGAATTGTCAAATATTGTTCATTGATTTTACATTGCAATTTTTGGTTTCCATAGTTATGTTTGATTAGGGTAAATTTACCGATTAAAATAAAGGTAAAAAAATTAATTCTTTAATTTTTTTTAATTTAATAAATTGTAATCAGACTAAAAAGTAGAAAATAAAGTAAAAAAAAATATTTTTAAGAAAAAGCTTTTATTTAAAAATGGACTAAAAAAATAAAATAACTTTTGAGTGAAGTTTGAAGCAATATGCAACATATGATAATTTATAAAAGCTTGAAGCGTTTAATTAAGTTTGGTAACTACTGAAAAGTAAAATAGCTACACTTATATCCAAAACAGAAATAATTAATGATAAGGCCTCAAGCTTTTATAAATTATGTTGCATATTGCTTCAAACGTCACTCAAAAGTTATTTTATTTTTTTAGCCCATTTTTAAATAAAAGCTTTTTCTTAAAAAACATATTTTTTTTACTTTAATTTATTAAAAATTTCCTCCCAAAAAAATACCTAAGTGGTAAGTAAAAAAAAATCCAAATTTTTTCCCGAGGCCTCTACCGACAGCTACGGGTCCCTCCTCAAGCCCGGGCCCTGGGGCTGCAACCCCGGCTACCCCACCCTCTCGTCGGGCCTTGTGATCTCTAGCGACATCGAAACAAATAATTACTCGGTAGTGCTTGTAATCGCTCCTCAACAATACAATTTATACAAAATTATTATAAAGTACCCTTTCTTATTTAAGTAGTCAAAGAAATCCTCATTCGTTAGACGTTTCAAGTGACACATATTTTACCTAATTTATTTCGAAATAGCAGTGACCACGAAGGTGTTTGCATAGCGTGTCAGTAATCCCATATTTTCTTTTTTTGACTTTATGGCAAATTTTTTATTTAAATCTATAAAATATTTTTGTGTAACTCTCGCGCGAATCGGTTTTCATATTTTTCCGCAACTACCTAGTAATTTATTTCAGTAAAATAAAAACACAATTTTACAAGAAACACAATTAACGGCTATATGAGCCAAAACGTCTCACGGAAATTAAAAACTTAAAGTGGTATCTGCAAAGCAAAGATTGTGTTTTTATTCTATGAAATGGAATACTATAAAGTAACGCTCAATGTTATTGCCAAAATAACTACTGAAAAAAAAAATTACTGTAAATTGGAAGAGTAGGTACGGTTTATTAAAGCTAGTTGTTTCTAAATAATGCATGTGATGGAATCATCTTTCAAATAAATAAAAAAATGCTGCGCCTTTGTTCATATGTCTTATTTCAATTTTGAGACCCATCTTTAAGAAAAAATAAGCACACTATATATTTTGGCAATCAACAATGCAATAGATATTTTGGTAATTTCAGAAAAATTTATGAATATATAAGCTAAAACAAAGTAATCGTTTTGAGAGTGTACTAATTTCAGTCACTTTTTAATGGGAAGGGGTTGATTTATATACCCAACAAATTGGCACAATTCAGAATAATATGAATCTCATAGGTAGATAATGGATAGGAAGATATAAAGCTGTCTAGAATAGGAGCGGTATCTTCGACGAATAATGATTTCCGTAATTCTAAAATATCATTTTAATACTTAAAGACGAAAGTGGATTAATTTTAGAAACGGGCCTCGATAAAAAATCGATTGTATAGTTTGTTTATTTTGTTTGGAATATGAACACCACATTCCCTTCTTTGTTTTGCAGAATAGAAAAAATGTGCAAAACAGAGAAAGAAAATTGGTGTTCATATTCCAAACAAAATAAACAATTTATACCTAGGTACCTATTTCACGATTTTATTACGTAATCCAAAACATCTTTTACCCGGTTCTCAAGTTTTCTATATATTATGTAAAATAATTGTTATAGTGTTAAATATAAACACATTTTAACATATCATCTGCTCGTACATCCATACTTTAAATTATTTTCTAATAAAATACAATAAATTATCAACAAAGTAAAAGAAAAAAAAAAAAAATACACAATATACTGGTGGTATAGATTCTATACAAACTCTACAAACGATAGAGTCCAGTGACGATAATATTTATATAAGGTAAAATAAATTATATAATATTTATTTTACCTACACGTTTGCCTGCATGAACGTACCGGGGAATTCTTTTCTAACTTTGATTTAATTTATGTATCAATATCTGCCGGTTGATCGTTTCGTTATTAAATCAAAAATTTATCTCTGTTGACAACTTTTTACTTAACTAAGTATTAAAATAAATTTCTGAAGATAGTAAATAGGCAATATTTTTTTATTTTATTTGGGTAAACATTTTTAATTCAATTAAAAGGATAAGTTCTTTTTTTTTTAAATCACAAAAATAAGTAATAGATTTTCTAAAGGTCATGTTAGATTAAATACTTTTAAATACCTTATGTTTTTTTTTTATCAAAGCAAGTAATGTCAGTTAGAGTTTATACGCGAATAATTAAAACACTTTAATTTGCAAAAATACTACTTTTATTCAATTAATTTTAATAATGTTTCGACCTATATAGTCATCGTGTTTTATTAAATATTCGCAAATAAGGAAGGCCATAACGTAACGTTCAAGTCAATTAAATCTAAAATTTATTGGCTTTTAAAATATGGGGAATATACTTTATAAAAACACCACTTTTATTCTTAAAACTCTTATGACATGTTTCAGTCAGTATGACCATTATCAAACACTTATTTGATAATGATAGTATTGATCGAAACAAATCATAAGGGTTTTAACAATAAAAGTAATAAGGTATTTTTGCAAAGTAAAGTCATTTATTTATTAATAGCAAATATGGAATACCATAAAGTAATCCTCACATTTTTAAATTTATGGTGATGTACCTACAATAACAAAGAAGTTAAGTTTATTGATTGCAGTTCGTAGATAATTTGAAATAAAATTTCTGGATTCTTTTGCTTTCAAAAATATAGTGACGGCGCTAAAAGACAGATCTAAAATGTAACAATTGCTATTCGAAATTAAATATAAAATTTGCAAATAGGTACCATTTTTCGTTAAAGCCGGAAACCCAGAGACGACACCCGAAGTCAAACAATTTTATATTACATAATTTACATAATTACGATCAGCACCTGTTGTTTAGGTATGTTGTTAGGCAAAGTTTGTGGTGAAAGTGGTACCCACAAAATTTTTTATAAACTGAACATTCGTCAGGGACTAGTCTATTGAGTCGAAAAGTGGCAGGAGACTTCCAGTCAGCACCATCTTGAACAAACGGCCTTTTAATAAATTGAAATCCACTTAAAGATTAAGAAATTATCAAACTGGATCGGTCGGCACTCGGACCCGGGTTTCTTGATAACTAGCCAAACGTCTTATCCCCTAGACAACCAAACCGATGTTCGACAGCTACTCTAGTTCGATAACTATTCAGTCACATGACGTGTTATTGAACTCACTTCGATCGTGCGCTTTACCTCGCTCTCGTGGCCACTCAACAACTTCCCGCACTTAGTACACAATATAGTATATTAATACCACTTGTTTATATACCCCGTTTCAAATACAATTGATCATGAGTCCTCGTTAAAAAATTAAATAATTCTTGTATTCGAAACAAATCAATCTTCTATTCTTTTCTAAAAACAAACTGCAAATTTAAAATTTACACTTTTGCAACAATGAAAAAGATAAAGCTAAGAAAATTGGAATTCCTTAAATTCGTAAGCGATGAAGCATGGTTAAATTTAAGTGAAATGGCCAATATATATATAATTCTTATTTTTATAGCAATTCCATTAATATTACCAAATCTACAAAATTGTTTTACTATGTGTAAACGAACCTTATTCTTTCGAGTTAATTGAAGAATTTAATAATCAAACTATTACTTTCACAGATTTTAATATTTACAGAAAATAAAAACTTGTCCATATTTCATTACGTTATCGATGTAGTTACAACAGTTTTTTCTTTTTGTGAATATCAAGTTTACACCACATTAACCGCCCTTATATTAGGTGATAAACAATTCTATTTAATTTATTTAATAACAATAACTAATAATGAAATCTAATATTGTTTTGATATAATTATATATATAGGTGTTTTTATGGATTTAGAGAAATATAATTTAATATTTTTTAACGAATAAAATTTGTTTAAACATTGTTTAAACAAAAGTTGTTTAAACATTTATACCTGCACATATGGGGGTTGCATAATTATTTTAATGTTACTTTAGATGTGGAAAGAATGATGAATTCTTTCCTTGTTTACGGTTGATTCGAGTTCTGTTAAATTCGATTTGACTAAAAGTTGTTTTTTATTTTTTTTTTTATTGTTGGCAGTTGCGTGAATCTCGCTAGGTTAGCAGATGAACTTCTTAAAGCAAAAGAAGTTATTTTTAGTAATTTTAATAATTTAAATAATTAATTAATCAATTTCAGTTTTCGCAACATTTAAATTAGTATTAATAAGTTAACAATATCTGACTCCGATCTCTTACAAGTAAAGATCCCGAGGCCGAATCAATTCATTTAGATGAAACTTAAATATGTTGTAGAATACTAAAAAATAAACAACATGTATTTTTTTTATTTGCGGAAAAGTGGTTTTGAAGGAATGGAATCGCCCTTCAAAAATTAGGGAAAAAATTTAATTTTCAAATATATCGAAAACCGTAAGCGGGTTAAATAAAATTTTTTCAAATCTTTAAAAAATTAAAACGTAACGAAATTTTGTAAAAAAATCTTACTTAATAAATATCTAACACTGACTGACTGACTGATAGACAACGCACAGCCTAAACCGTTGGGTCTAGAAGAATGGAATTTTACATAGGAGTTTCCTATGTAACGTTGGTGAGCACTAATAAAAGATTTTTGAAAATTCGTCCCCTAAATGGGTTTAATAGGGGATGACAATTTGTATGTAAATTCGTTATTTTTGAAGTTAATGGCATATAAAAATATGTTACTGTAACTATTAAAATAAATACTATTTAATAAATCTTTGACTTTGACTGACAGACAACGCACAACCTAAACTGTTGGGTTTAGAAGGACGAAATTAAGCACAGGAGTTATGAAAATTGGCGTTTAGGCTTCTGTTTTTAAATAGAGGTCAGTTGTGTAAACGTTTCTGGTTTATTCCCTAAGGGGTAACAACAGAAAATGAAAGTTCGTATGGGAAGTTCGTCATTTTTGAAGTTAGAAACTTGGATATTGATTTAGGCTTTTGAAAAACATTAAAAATGAGCAGAAAGTGAATACCTAATAAAAAGATGTTGTCGATGGGAAATCCCATCGGGCATACGGCTAGTAAAAATATAAATCTGGTGACAAATATATAAAAAAATATTTTTGTAGAAAATTCCATAAGCTTATTTATTTTTGTTCTGAGTCATTTTTCCAATAAAATTGGGAAAATCCAAAGAATTGGAAATGAATATCTTTAAAGAGGGATACGTGGTGTTCGTTATACGGGGAGATCTTAATAATTTATTCATGATACCTAAACTAACAACTTTATGGTAAAAAGCTTTAGTAGGAATTTTTTCCATTTACAAATTCTTGGCGCTTGGTTTATACATAGACTTTTATAACCCTCATTCTTATGTCTGACTTCAGGTCATAACTGATATAATTTATTAAGTTCATAACTTTCAAATAGTTATTTTATATTAATTAAAATTACTTACTTTTCAAGCACTGCATAATTTATGCAAATTCCTCACTTTATTTCATATCATTAACGCAAAAATTTTGAATGTGACCCGTGGGCACCGAGTGACATAATGGTATGTAATATAACTATATTTTTCAAATTGTAATAATTAATATTTCTTTATTTATTTATTTACCGTAAATATTTATTTGTTATAAACTAGAACAAATATTTTACATTAAAGTACACAGATATATATTTACATAATTTAACATGAAATTTATCACGTTTTTGTAAATGTAAATTGTAAATAATAAAATACATGTGTCTGTATGTACCTGAAAGGTGAATATTGATTGTAAATACATTACCAATACTTACATTATTTACCAGATTATATCAGTGTGTTAAAAATTCTATTTTGAGTTATTTAGAATAAACGTATGTACCTATCTGTTTTTGTACAATCAAGTTGATTTTTTTTCAAATTTCTTTTAAGTAAAAACGAGAAAATATAAAATTTGAAAATCAGCGTTGTTTTTTATTATGGCTAAGTACAAGGTTACAATTGAAAAAGTGTTTTGTATTTGCCAAGTATGTGTTGGAAACGTATTGATTCAGGCTCCTCTCTAAGCTGTGGACGAAGTGCGTCCGCACAGCGATTAAAAGTTAGCACATCAAAAAAATACAATTGCGCACAGTAATATTCAAATTGAAAAACAATTTCTGGTTTCCAATTATTTTAAATTTACTTACTAATTTTATGCTTCAGTATTGGTTTTAGATGTCAGATATTCACTGCAGAATCGACTATTACGACAATTTTAACTATTAAAAGTTATAGAAAAAGGTTTTACCTACTAAAAAATACCTACCTACATTACATACTAAAATAACATAAACAAAGCTTAAGGGGGTTCTTCCGTATAACAGCCTGTTTTTTAACATTTTTTGGGAATTTTTTAGTACGTATTTAAGTACAACTAACGTAATTAATACCGGACGCTCACTGCCTCCACGATTTCGGGTGATTGGCTTATCCGAAAGAGAAAAAAAAAACGGCATTTTAATTTGTAAGCATAAATGCATCGATGAACTAGAATCATTTGAAAATATTGAAAATTGGGTTTTTGGCAGACGTTACAAAAAATAGGAATACTCGGAATTTTTGGACGATTCTAGTTCATTCGATGCGTCCACACGTGCTTAGTCTACCCTATAAATTTCAAGTCGCCTTCTAATAACGAAGGCGATGCATAGTGAGTTATTTCACCTTAAAACATGCGCAAAACTATTAAGTTGCGTTTTTTTAAAGATAATGCTAATTTAAGTAAGTTAAACTGAAAAATGAATCTGAATTTTTTTTTTTCAGAAGTAAGGGTAACGTAGCTTTTTTAGAGTACTTTTTCAGAAAGAAAATGTTTTTTTTTTTGGAAAACGTATTTCCCGGGTGTAGAATTTAAATAGAAATAGCTTTTTTTGATGGAGGGAGTGAAACAGGAGTGGTTATTGAAGTGAAGTGGGAATAGACGTTCTTACAGGAGGATGAATGAATTAAGAGCAATCTTACAAATAATACTCGTTTTTCATAATCAAACTTAAATATTTGTGTGTCCAAAAATGTGCAAATTTCCCCGAAGTTTCTCTTATCAGAATGATAAAATTCTTCAGGTTTAATGCGATGGTATGCATTTTGTGTACAAATGCATACCATGTAATAACTAAATATGACGTAAGTATATAAAATTTAAATTAATTATACCCAACTAAAATACATTGTACTTGAATACCCATAATAATTTTTCCACCAAAAATACTTCAAACATGCAAAATAGTGCAACGCTAAGTTAAAAACAAAAAATGTGCGTATTAAGTAAAGGCTAACGAGTAGAGGGCCCGAGGTCGGACCTATCGATTTTGATAAAACTTAATTATGTTGTAGAACACTAAAAACTAAGGGACACGTATTTTTTTTTATCTGCGGAAGAATGGTTTGAAGGGGTGAAATCGCCATCCAAAAATAGGGGTTTATATTTAATTTTTCAAATATCTCGAAAACAGTAAGAGATAGAGCATAAGTTTAAATTGGAGATCTTGCTCTTTTTTAAAGGGCTATCTACTGATATGCAATTTGTTCAAATTATATCAACGGGGGTGATTGGGGGTTAAAATTTGGATGTTAATTTTGCAATAAAGGGGTGAAAAATAAACAATATAAAATTTTTGTTTACAGATTTGAAATCTACGTCAAAAAATCTAATTGACCTGTTTTTGCTTAATGTCCTAATATTAAGTATCAAGTAGTTAACTAGGGGGTGTCTGTGTTGAATAGTCGTACTATTTGGGTATAGTTCAAGAAGTTCTTCTTCATCGAAAATAGTTTAAGACAATTAGAGTAACGTAAAAATGAAATTCTCGAATTCAAAATTCAGTTTGAGCAACATTGGAGAGGGAGTAAGTCACTCTTAAATGATATACTAGTTTACATACACTAATTTTTACTATTAACACACTAACAGTGGGTAATAATGTCACAATAAGTGGTTTTGGAGTTGGACTATCGTATGTAAGGTTTTTATTAGGTTTGTTTTTATTTCTACGTTATTCTAATTGTCTTAAACTATTTTCGATGAAGAAGAACTTCTTAAACTACCCAAATAGTACGACTATTCGACACAGACACCCCCTAATTAACTACCCCCATACTTAATATTAGGACATTAGGCAAAAACAGGTCAATTAGATTTTTTGACGTAGATTTCAAATCTGTAAACAAAAATTTTATATTGTTTATTTTTCCCCCCTTTATTGCAAAATTAACCTCCAAATTTTAATCCCCAATCACCCCTGTTGATATAATTTGTACAAATTGCATATCAGTAGATAGCCCTTTAAAAAAGAGTAATATCGCCAATTTAAACTTTTGCTCTATCTCTTACTGTTTTTGAGATATTTGAAAAATTAAATTTTTACTTTAATTTTTGAAGGGCGATTTCACCCCTTTAAACCGTTTTTCCGCAGATAAAAAAAATACGTATCCCTTAGTTTTTAGTGTTCTACAACATGTTTAAGATTCATCAAAATCGATAGATCCGGCCTCGAGACCTTTACTTGTCAGTTACGATTGGTAGTGTGACTCGACCTCAGATATGTCGCACGCAATATAATATTGTTCATGCATTATAATGTCTACTTGTTGGGAAACCCAACTTAATCATTTCTGCCAACTTTTCCATATCGCTTAATGAATCGGTTTTTGAGGTCAAATACTTCACAGTGCAAAGTTTCATCGAATGCATTTAAGTGTCGGACAAAGAATTTAACGGATTCGAGCGAATGTATGAAGGAAATTAATTATATCGTATGAAGTTAAGAAAATATTAGTATTAGACAAGAGCCTTTAATATGTATTTAGAAAATTATAGTTCTCTTCTAATATCAGTACGTATTATATTTTATATTTTTATATGGCCAACGTATCAGGATCGCACTCACTCCTACCTTTATATACCCTATTTCAAATACAACTGATCATGAGTGAAAGTTAAAAAATTAAATAATTCTTATAATCAAGGCAAATCAATGTTCTATTCTTTTCTAAAAACAAACTGCAATTTTAAAATTTACGTAAGTGCAATAATGAAAGATATAAAGCCAAGAAAACGGAAATTATTTAAATTCATAAGTGATGAAGCATAATTAAATTTAACTGAAATGGACTACATATAACTCATGGACTATATGGGCAACATTTTCCAAAAATAATAAAATTAACAAATTCTAGGTTTTGCCTCTGAATATTCTTGATTAACTGTTTGTTACACATTAGAAATGTCGGTTTTAAATCGATTAATCGAAGTTTAAAAAATCGATTCTTTTTTCGAGTTTTTTCATTTGAATCGATTCATGAATCGATTATTAAAAGTAAGAAATCAATAACCGATTTTTTCCAAAAATAATTTCATTTTAATTGCAATTTCTACAAAAAATATGTGTTAAAATGAAACACCAAAAACGTTATTGTTAATTGTAACTTTTTACTCGTTGCTGTCAACGAACCCCCCAAATGGCTCTATATAACTACATATATATATACGCACTATCTTGTTCAGCAGAAGATTATTAATACAAAAGGAAGGAAGACCACCTATCAGGCAAACGATCTCTTTCCCACAAAAGCAACTTATTTAGAAAACATTTTTTTGTCAGTTTGTTTGAAATTTTTGAATAAACTTGGTTCATTCCGTGGTATTCGTCCTACATATTCGCATCACCTTTACAAATATAATGTAAGAGCGTTTTTACACGATATTACCCATGTACTATCAATTAAGTCCTTTAACAAAAATTATGAGCTAATTTTATTAAGCTTTTCAAAATTTCGATTTTTTCGACAGAATCGATTATTTTTTTAGCCGATCTTTTTTGAATCGATTTTTTTAATTCCGATTTAAATCGATCCAAAAGTCGATCTTTTTTTTGGAGAATCGACATCTCTATTACACATTATAAAAATAGATGTCTATCAACAAATAATCGTCAGCGATAATGTTCATACTATATTTGGTTTATAATATAATTTCAAAAAAAGTTTTGCTTTTATTTTACAGCTATAGATTAATTACAATTTAATATATAAATTATAAATAACATTTTTGCTATTTTTAGTACCTACACTTATAGCACAGATGTACGTTAATCAATTTACAAGTCATTAATTATATTTAATGTTATTTGAGGTAAGTACCTAAACAAGTAATGACTATAATTTTTAGTCGAATTTTCTCCGAAAAATTAGACTTATACAGTCTATACGATAAGAGCTGCGAGAGGCGAGAGTAGGGGCGCTATCCGTTTTCGGACCCGTAGAACACGAATATGTAGAAAAAAAAAATGTCTGATATATATATATATATATATATATATATATATATATATATATATATATATATATTTTCCCGCCACCTTTTAATTTGTGTAGGGCCCCCCTATGGAAGTTAAGAGATGAAATTTGGTAAATGGGGCTCATTTTCGAGGCACCTCATACTATCAAAGTGGGGTCAAATTTTGGGCAAATTTTTTTTCTGACCCGACCTTTAAGGGGGTGGTGGGGGGCGGAAAAGCAATAAAACTTTTCCAAACCGGTTTTAAATAATGTTTCGGTCAATTATCTACAACATATCCAAAATTCAGCTTCCTAGGATGATATGGTGGGAGTAGAGGGGGGAAAAACGATTTTCGCTGGATATAACAGGCCCCCAGCCCCCCAGAATTAACGTAGATGGTTGAAATTTGGTGTGTTGATAAAGTTCGTACCTAGGTTGTGATTTTTGGAGGTTTTAATATTTTACCCCCACCCCCCTCATTTTTAAGCTACAATTTCATGCATTTTCGACGTTTTCGAAGTTTGTACCACTCGCACAGGTCACCCGAATAAACCTAGAGGGCTGAAATTTTGTATTCGGATTGAGTTAGTATCAAGGGGGTGCCTTTTGGGGGTCTCGACTTTTAACCCCTACCCCCACCATTTTTATACCCAAAAGAACATGATTTTTCTTGTTTTTTAACAGTTTCGTTCGGGTCAAAATCTCCCCAAATAAACCTAGAGGGCTGAAATTTGGTGTACAGGTTAAGCTAATAGCCAGACACTGTTTTTTGGAGGTTTCAACTTTTAACCCTTACCCCCACGATTTTTACGCCAATATTTCCTTAATTTTTTTGCTTGTTTTCTAACACGTCTAGAGACTCCATAAGGAAACCTAGAGGGCTGAAATTTTGTACGTGTATTCAGTTAGTATCCAGCTAGTACCTTGTAGGGAGTCCGCATCACTTTTCCCCCCACTTCTCCCATTTTTACATCGGAATTGAATGCTATTGTTAAATGTGTTTTAAAAGCATTATGTTTATTCTAAATACAAGTAGGCGAATAGTAATTTTAAAAAATTTAAAAAAAAGTGAACTAACTTTTATGACAAATGAAATACATACATATTAAGTAATTTAAAAATGTTATTAAAGTCACTGTTTATTTATAAATTAGGAATTTTGGATTTTTAGTATCTAAAAAATAGAAATTTTGGATTTTTTTGGAAAGAAAAAATATCTTTATAAAGGCCTTCCAGTTTACTATTTAAGGTCCTTTTTTAATTTTTAAAACTAAAACATAAAGGCAATTAGCGGATAAACATGGGCAGGAATGTCCTCGTACGTGTGTTGGCTTTTTTTCTGCTACCTGTTTTCGGCACAAAATTGAAATTTACTGAGATACAGCCCTTAAATACTTAAAACCTTTTTTTAAAGCCTCGATCAGCCGAACACTCATCACCAGTTTTGAAACCAACAAAATGACAATTCGGTTGTAGACTTTCAATCACATTTCGCTTGTAGACATTCAATACCGAAGATGAAGGGGAAAATTCGACTACCGTGATGGGGCCCCGCTGCTCACGGCGTTTTTTTTAAATTGTTTTTAATTGATACATATACAAACATGGTTTAATAATCATATAATGTTTATTGTATTTTATTAATGATAATGATAGTCGTATATGGTGTAGTTGTTACAATAAATAACTATTTGTTTAAATTTATTGTTTAAGATAATCTACTTTTCTGATTTGCGACCAAACATGTGTAAATTTCTAAAAAAAGTATAATTTATTCAATAACGCAAATGATAAAAGAAAAACGTTCGGTGATTGCCGCGTATAGGTATAGTTACGTTTCATAAACGAACATTATGAGAGAAATGACAGGCCCCCAGACACAACAAAAAATTCCCAAAAATACAATTGATGAGCAAAAAGAAAAAACGTCGTCCCACTTTCTTCGGGCCTCAAATCGAGGTTGCGGCCCCTCTTTTTAGATTCAGGTCCTCGGGCAATTGCACCACCTTCCCCATCTTTTTGCCGGTCTAGATAGGCCGGTGCCATTTCACAAGAAATGAAAATTTTCTCAACCACTTGACTCGTAAATTGGCGTTTATGATGCGTAAGTGACATTTATCATTCTGTTTTCTGGTTACCATAGTTACAAAAAATATCAAGTCATAAAAGTTTACTTATCTTCTTAGGCAGGTAAGTAATTACTACCATCAATTTGTAAATAGTTTTTTTTTTATAGACGCCTATTATTCGTTTTATTAAAATTATTTTTTTAATAGATTTTATTTTTTATCATTGAAGAAATAACTTATTCATATTCCAACCCGTAAGGTTTATTTTTGTCGCCTTAGCTTTTAGCCTCAGATACTCAAACTGTATTTGAGGCCACAAAAATAACATTTAGGATGCTCGATGATTCAGAATTACGTTGTTTAGCCTAGTAACAGTTTCTTGTCATTGTCCTGTTAATAATTTATACAATCAAATCGGTAGAACGAACTTAACGCGTAGTTTCACAATTTAGATATATTTTCAATATTTTTGTCGTAGTGTTTGAAAATTTAATACTAAAATCACTAAAACTCGATTATGCTGACCCCCAAGAAATAACTAGGTACTTATAATATTTAAAAAAATTGAAATTTCATTTTGTGACAACTTAAATTTTTTTAAAAACATTGAATTTCAAATTTTTCTGTCTAATGGCAAACACGTATCTTGATACGGAACACTAAAAATTAGACCTACCAATGGTCACACTGTTATATTATAAAGTCACTGTAGTTTAGATAAAACAGCAATTTGAAAGCTTCCGACAATAATAGTTTAAAATTTAGTAGGTAATACTATTTATTTTCAGTCATGAATAATGAAATAGTTAACCTTATATATAATAAATTAGAGGATAAAAGTGCTAAAATCCCCATTTCAGGATTACGGTAGCTAACTGATTAGTATAAATATCTTCATTAGTGAAAGAGACATAAAGTTTTTTTGATTTTGACTAAATATTGAAATTTAATGTCAAATTATTTTTTTCCTTACATAGAAACAAACATAACAGTGTTATAAAACGATTACGAAATTGAGGTTGTCGTCAAGAAAAGAGTGGTTGACACGTTCAATAATACGTTTTGTTGCCATCTATTGATGTTAATAAGTCGTTGTTGTAAATAGTTGTTGTTTTTATTTCTTTCACTATTCACTGTTAATGGGTGGCAACGGATCAGTTTATATTGTAAATTGTTCGTAATTCTTTTCAACTTTTAGGTACAATGAATTAAAAAAGTTTAATTTTACTTTCAGATATTTTGCTATAAGTTAGCAAGCAAATCAAAACAATTAAAGTTTGTCTATTTTCTAGGTTTGTAACTGAATAGTAGCAAATACCTATATAAAGTACAGTAAAGCACCAGTTTTGTCAAGAAAACGTAGTCTTGAAAAGTGGTGCTTCACAAAAGTGATGCTTTTTGACCAGGGGCGATTTACAAATATCGTAAGGTTATGTTTTAAATTAAAATTATGTTTTTTTTAGATATTAATAAAAGAAAAAAAGAAGTGAAGAATTAAAAATTGTTTATCTCAGAAAGTATTTTTTCATTTTTAGTTTTATTAAATAACTTTGAAATGATTTTGTTTACATTTTGCGTATGACAAAAACCGCCACAGAACAGAATACATATAGATAAACATTCTATGTACAATAATAAAAATCCACATTCCCACGTTTTAAGGTCTGTTGTTGTTTGTCACTACCATCACCAGTATATTTATTTGTTTCTTTTGATAAACTCATGCGTCATCGTCTATTGCACATGGATTTAATATTTATGTACTTGACATTTTTGATGCAACTTTCCAAAAGCGACGTTGACTAACTTGATGCTCTTAAAAAATTTCCAAAACTGATGTTTCCATTACCGGTGCTATACTGTATATACTTTATTTATTAAGTGGTATGGTAATTGCAGGAGTTGGTAGTATGTTAAAAAATAAAGGTATCTGTTATGGACACTTGTTTCCAAAATTCACTAATAAGGGAGATGCAACTCTACAAAGGGATAAAATGAAAACCTTTTTTTCTTCTAAATTTCAGACGCTTTCTAGTAACGCATTGATATTTTAGGGGTACGTAGCTGACGTGCGAAAGTAGTGTGGAAGTAGTGTTCCGTGTAAATAACTAAAGCTAGAATTTTTAAATCCTTATTATTTGAGTTGAATATATAGGCCACGTTTTCTATATTCATGATATTTTTCAGATTTCACTGAGCGATCCCTTTATCAATAAAATGACGAATGGCTGTTTCTAAGCGTTTTACTTTAAAAAATTTTCTTTTTTTTTAAGATAACAATAAAATTTAATAAAATTACTTTTTCTAAGTGATACTTCAATAAATTTTTATCTGATGCACAATATAGTGCTCTTGAAAAAACTTTTATCCATCTTCTAATTTATCCTCGCATGTAAAATCTGCCACAATTATAAAGTTCACGTTTATAATTAGAACACTACATTCTATTTCTGTGATAAATTTTAAATTTTTTTTGTGCCCAATATTTTGAGACAAAATCGCCCGTAACAAATAGACGGACGATGGACGCCGAAGTGATTCCATAAATATTTCGTTTTGCCAATTTTGGTATAGAACGCTAAAAAAATTAAAAAACTTTATTTCTGTCCTATTTAATTGATAAAAATCACCGAGTTCGTAAGGTAACTAGTACTGGTTAAGCCGAGGTTAACTTCTCAGAAAGTTTTCTCAATTCTAAATGTGTATTGCAGCAAAAACGGACATAAACTCCATAACTACTGTTTTACAAATTATTTCAAAAAGTATTTGAGAAAGTAGAAGTAGAAAATAGATTAAAAGTGGCACTTTACTCGCAGGGTTCAAGAATTGTTATACAAAACATTTTATGATTGGTACTTTTGAGACAACTTGTCCTAAACTGAATCTTCATATATTTATAATTTAACTGACTTAGTGAGAAAAATGATACGAAATTTAGATAAATTTTGACTACTGTGTAAAAATCGAGTTAATTTCTCGTATTGGATTCTTGTGTTTAATGGGCATTTTTATTAGACTGTCCACATTTTAATCTCAAAATGAATATCAAAAGCATTTATCAATATGACAAGTGAAAAAAAATTATTATTAGAATATACATGTTACTACAATCGACTATAATCAGTTATACCTTGTATTACGTACATAACGAGGCCGTTAAAATGAAAATTTTTTTGGATAATTTTTTTAATTTTGTGTTTTAATTTTAAGTATCTAATTTATATGTATCAGGTAAGATGATACTATAATTATAATAATTAATTTTAATTAGTTAACATTTTTAATTATTTTTTTTTATAATTTGTTAATTATTTACAATTTTTTTCTTAGAAATTTGCAATTTGGAGAAGTTGGTTGAAGTTGGCTGAGTACGTGAGTGCGAAACACCATTACTCGTTTCCTCGTCTCGCCTTAGACAATTCTAACTCCTTGTTGGTTTTTTACCCAAATCAAAGGGGTCGAAGTCCAAGCACAAAGCAACTTATTGCACTACTTGGCTTACGTTGCCTAGTTTAGTATGCATTTAGAAGTCTTGAAATGTACTTGCATATCAATGTACATCAGTGAGACCTTCACAAAGTTCTACAAGTGTGTGGTAACTCTATTCAGACCTCTTTCAACTTCGTATTTCGGCGAGGAACTTCGTTCAAAAGTGTAATGGAACCTTAAGAATAAAATAAGCCAAAGTAGTGATAATGTTACTATCACCTTGACGGTCATTATCTATAATGACAAAACGCCCAATTGGTACACTATTTTAACAGCTAATACATTTTATATGAAATTGTTGACGTCCTACGGCGTGGTGTGTGAGTCAGTCAGGTTTTACTTAAATCTTATGACGTCAGTGACCATCATGGTGTCAATTATTAAAAATGATCTTGACTGAATGATTTTTTTTTCTAAATTTTCACAACATAGGGGGTGGGGCAGATTGGGTAATTGCTCGGGAGCCCGCAGCCTCGATTAGGGGTCCGGGAAAAGTAAGTAGACGTTTTTGTTTTGCTGGCCAATTGTAGTTTTTGGGGAAAAATATTCGATAATTTTTGTTGAGCTCGGGGGCCCGTAATTTTTCCTGCCGGCTCTATATATATATATGCCCGTAGTTTTTCTTGCCGGCCCTATATATATGCCCGTAATTTTTCTTGCCGGCCCTTGTTGCCGGCTGCAACAAAGTTGCAGTACAATATCCGCTTCAAAAATAAATTATTTATTTAAAACAGGGCAAAGTTATTATAACAATTTTTTAAAAAGTTTTTGATAAAATTTTAAAATGAAAATCAACATTATGTATTCTTTTCGATGTGTTTATAACCTTTATTTTTTGTTTTGAAATTGTACAAAGAAAAGTTTTAGATCAAAAATCTTTTATTAGTTAGATGCACAACAGTATCTAATCATAAATGCAATAATAAGGGAGGTACTACTGTATTTGCTGCAAGGTATGGTAATGTTGATAATGATGTCGGAAGGACCGGTCAGACCAAGACGGTCATCTTGCGGGCTAAGTGGATGTCATATAATTGTATTGTACTACTTGACTTATACCCAAACATTTAGGTAGGTAATAATTTCTGAACACAATTAAAGTCAAGTGAATTTAAATTTCGACAAAGAAAATGTAATACGTGTTTTGGTCAGTTTGTCACGTTTTAGCTCTTGTGTCAAGTATGCAATATAATTTCTTAATTACCGTTCCGGGCGCCCACCACGGTCTGTCCTCACACGAAAGGTATAGGAACTTTTCTTTAAGTAGTTAAAATTATCAGAATTTAAACTTTAATTGAAAATCTCAAGCTAAATAAATTAATATATTGTATATTTAATTATATAGTGATAAAAGTTAAAAAGGTTATACTGCCGTGACCTAGTCAATCAACATTAAAATTTTCTACTTCTGTTTCATCTCAAAAGGTCACCATGTCGACTGGCGTTGAAAAGTTTGGTTAACCTGCAAAGTAGCCAACCAAATATTTTATCTGTCATATACACAAAATTAATTAAATCATACTTTCTATTACCAGCCGAATCATTAATTTATGTCTTTTTTCTTAACACACCATACATTTAAAAAAAATTTCTTTATTTTTTCAACTTCACCTCGCAAGTGCCTAAATATTTTTGAAAAATGATGAGGCATTATAAACATTTCAAATCGACCTGTACAAAATTTATACAGATGATTAAAAAAATAAAAATATATTTATATTTATATTATTTTTTTTCTCAAGCACAAGAAGATATTACTCAATTTATTACTTTACTTTTCATTGTTGATATATTTGATTGGAAACGTTAGGTTTTTACGAATTATTTTAATTAACGTTTCTGTTCCGCCGCAAGCTATTTATATAATAATTGTACAAATAAAAATTTATTTTATATTTTCTGTGATCTCTACTTCACCAATAATGAACAATAAATTGTGTGGGACACACAAATAATCATTATTTTTATTTTTTTCTGGAGAAATTGTTTTATTTTTAGTTATTTTGCTCAATTACAAGTGTAGGTATGAAGTCCTATGTGTATAATATGTGCGTTATGATATGGTAATGTAATATATGCAGTATACTTATGGACAATAAGTACATTTGTACCTACATATAATATATCCGCTGAAAATAAATAAATGGTTGATTTTTGTTGTTGGTTAGGCTCAATCGCGAAACACACCTTGACTTTACGTTACTAGAAGCAATTGATTATGAAAATTCATTATTCCAATACGTAATGTTTGAACTGTCATGAAATGTCATATGAACAAGAAAAAATATGTTTACAGGGTGTTCCGAAATGCATATTTTGAATCCAAGAAAGGCGCTTAAGTAGAAAATTTTAACCGTCCAAAAACTGCTGCTATCATCTCGATATTATAAAAATATAGTTCAACCACAGGCCAATGAACATTATTACATTATATAATTAGACGGAGCTTAAAGCCAGTTTATAGGCAGTTTCCTAGAGGCAGGTGACGGGGTGGGACGGTTGAGATTTAAGGAATATAATGTATTGTCCATTTTTCAGCAAAATGAACTATAACTATTGCAGGACAAAATTTGTATATGTACGTATTTTGAAAATAAAAAGGATACCACTTTTTTTCTTTCAAATTTTTGCAGTTTCTCCTCAAGAAATATTCACAATAATTATTTGAAAACATTACCACGGGTACCACCGATTACTGCATTGATTACTGTATTATAGGATACTATTAGGTCATATCCTGGTCGTATGTGGATGCTATATTTATACATTGGTACAGTAAATCTATAGAATATATATACATATATATATATATATATAGTTACGTTTCGTAACAATTAAAGTTAGTTTTTAAAAAATTTATTTAAGTTTTAAAATTACAAAATTGTTTTACAAAGATATCACTGGTGTTACTATTACCAGCTAGATCGAACAAAAATCAGATAATTTACTGAGTTACATTATTTATAAGTAATTTAGACAAAGAGATTGCTGAATAAGCAAAAATGAGATTAATTCAAAAAGATGTACCTTTAAAATGATATCATTACAATTCCTTTGTCTTAATACATTGTATTTAATTATTTAGTAGTTTTTGATGATTAAGCTTTTGTTATTTTTAGTTACATGAAATATTAAATAATTATCTATATGAGTTCCTTATGGAATGAATTATTAGTTATTGTCTACATAAATTGTACAATTCTTAATATTACAAAAATATTGATTAAATGTATAAAAGTATAATATCTATTAATTAAGTATTAGAGCGGATGTGATGGTTACATAACTCCTCCCCTCTGACTTTCTGGCATAGACCATATGAGCCTTTGGTTCAATTGGGATGGCCAGACGAAAAATAATTTATTTGTGTTGTAGGTGATGAATTTTTTTTCAGGTTGATTTTAGGTAACAATTTTTTTTGTTCTTTAATTTGGAGTTCGTGTGGAGGTAATATATGAAGTTGTGTTTTGTTGAGTTCCTGGTTTTTGTACAGGATGATGTTTATGATTTCACATTGGTGAAAATAGATGAGTATTGTCCCTTGAATCGTTGGTTAATACCGCAAGTAGTTGAAATTGATTGATTTTCTTTAACGGTTTTCAATATAACGAGTTGTTGTGTTAGACGTCTGACTATTGTTTGTTCGTTGAATTCCTCGTAGATGCAACTTCCCATTTATTCACGAATTGCATGGTTAAAGCAGTGATCTGATGTAGGTACTTGGTTAGATCTTCTTTGCCGCATATGTAGATTTTATTTAGCCGTAAACATTCTTTCTGTGAAAAGTAATTTACATATTTTCCGCTTAGGATAACAGGATAGGGAATTACAGATTTGTTTTTAGTGGTTAATGGTTTAATTCTTCAGGGGTTAATATTAAGGTGGAAAGTACATTGAGTTTTGCCAATTTAGAGCTTTAGCTAGTTGAATCAAATGTGAATAAAAGAGGTCGATATTATAAATTATATGATAGTCATGTTGTATTGAATTTAGAAAGTTTTGTTCATGATTTGTTAAACTAAAGATTAATTTTGAGTATAAATTTGTTTTAAATTCTTAGTTAAGTTTCGCTTGTCCTATTTCTATAGCCACTAGTCCCGGGTTGTTCGTTAGGTCGCGTATCTCGATTTTCTGTGTCGTCACCGTTGTCATTATTGTTAATATTGCCCTGTAACAAAGGTCGTCTTAATTTTTGTTTTGGGATTTTACGATTTTTATCGTCTGTTACCGTTACCTTATTATTAGTTTTTACTGTAATTTGTTTAAATTTTGGGTGTAATTTGGAATTATGTTTATTTTCCTGAAAATATGTAGTTTGTTTTTCTTTATAATCAATTGGGGATTCGCGATTACTATTTAGAGTATTAATTTTGTTTTCTTTTTGTTGAATTTGGTTCTGATAAGATTCACGTTGAAATTTTTCGCGTTCTTGTTGTACTGTTGCTGGGTCGGCAGTTAATTTAATGTCATATTTACGTCCGAAAAATAATTCATATGGTGTACATTTAATCGCGGTATGAATTGAATTATTGTAAACAAAAACTGTATGTAGCATTTTTAAATCAGCTGAGCTGCTTTTATCAGTTGCATGTGTGATACGATATTTTTCAAGGATAGAGGAATGGAATCTCTCTACAGGAGAATTTGATGTTGAACTTCTAACAGCTGTTATGTGTATATTAATACTATACGTGTCACAAAATTGTCGAAAACGTATTGAGTCAAATCCTTTTTCTGAATCAACTACAATATTTTTAGGACTACCGTATTGGGATATGTATTGTGCTAGAGCCTCAAGGATATGGGATGTATTTCTTGTTTCGATTGGGTATGCTTGGCCAAAACGTGAAAATTTATCTACAATTGTTAAATATATTAATTTGTCCAAATAAAATATATCAATGTGTACAATTTCGAGTGGCTGTGATGGTGTTTCTGTTAATTCAAAATTTTGTTTTGGTGGTCGTCTGTCATATTTATTTTCGTTACACAATTTACAATTATTAACATAATAAGAAATTTTTGATTTTAGATTTGGAAAGTAATGTTCTCTTCTGATATGGTTAAAGGTTTCGTTAATTCCTGTATGTCTAAAGTCATGATATTTTTTTATTAATTCGTCTTGTTGGTCATCTTCTAAAACGTCTTCTAATAGTTTAGTTGCTCGAATAATTTTGTACTGTTTACCTTGAGAGAAATAATCAGAATATATTCTTTGAATTTTAATAAATAGTTCGTCATCAGGACAGTATATAGCTAAAGTTACCTTCGGTGGAATGTTTTCTTTTATAATTGAGATTAAAATATCGTCGTCGTCAGCAGAAAGTGTAATTGTAATACGTCGACGTGTATTAAAAAGAATTTGGAATTTGCGTTTAGTTGCAGTTTGAATGTTTTCATCTTTTAATATGATTAATTGATTTTTAAAATCATTAAGGGGGTTTTCAGAGATTCGAATTAAGGAGGTATCATCCTCTGATGCACTATGTACTGTTTGTGTAGAAGTGTCTTGTGTAGAAGTGTCTTGCGTAGAATCGTCATTAGTATGGGGGTTACTGTCAATTATAATTCGTGAAAGGGCGTCTGCGTTAGTATTTTGTCGACCTGGTTTGTGTATAATTTTGTAGTCAAATTCTTCAAGTTTAAGTCGCCATCTTACTAATTTACTGTTTGGTTCTTTAAGTGACATGAGCCATCTGAGTGGTTGATGGTCAGTAATTATGGTAAATTTTCGTCCGTATAAGTAAGGCCTGAAATATTTGGTTGCCCATACGATCGATAAAAGTTCTTTTTCTATAGTAGAGTAATGTAATTCTGAGTCGGTTAAGGTCCTAGAAGCGTAACATATTGGGTTATCTTTACCAATAGGTCTTTGGGAAAGGACTGCTCCGATTGCTACATTGCTTGCGTCCGTTGTCAAAATAAATTCTTTGTTAAAGTCTGGATAGGCAAGGATTGGGTCGTTTGTCAAGAGGTCCTTACATGTTTCGAAACATTTAAGGAACTCGGGTGTATGTTTAACTGTTTCACCTTTCTTTAAACATTTAGTCATTGGTTTTGTTAACCTAGCGAAGCCTTTAATAAATTTCCTGTAGTATCCAAGAAGTCCCAGAAAAGATTTAATATCTTTTTGTGTTTTTGGTACAGGGAATTTCCTAATAGCAGCTACTTTATCAGGATTAGGTTTTACACCTGCTTCTGATACTATGTGTCCCAGAAAAGCTACTTCCCGTTTCAAAAATTCGCTTTTGTCTAACTGAATTTTTAAATTTGCGTCCTTTAGTCTGCTAAAAACTTTATCGAGATTAATAATATGTTCTTGAAGCGAAGTGGAAAAGATAATTATATCATCCATGTATACAAGACAAATTGTACCTTGTAGATCTTTTAGAACGTTATCCATAACTCTTTGGAAAGTTGATGGAGCGTTTTTTAGTCCAAATGGCATGCGAACATGTTCGAAATGTCCATGGTCTACAGTAAAAGCAGTTTTCTCAATGTCCCTAGGATGAACCTCTATCTGATGGAAACCAGATGCTAAGTCTAGAGTAGTGAAATACATGCATTTACCAAGTTTGTCTAGTATATCTGTGATGTTTGGGATTGGATATTTATCCCCTATAGTTTTTTCGTTAAGTTTCCTATAGTCCACCACTAATCGCCATTTTCGTACTCCGCTTTGGTCTAGTTTTTTAGGAACTATCCAAATTGGACTACTCCAAGGAGAATAGCTTGGTCTTATGATGCCTTGATGGAGCATCTTATCAATTTGCTTCTTAACCTCTTCCTTATGAATATAAGGATACCGATAGGATTTGGTATAAACGGGTAGATCGTCAGTTGTTTTTATTTCATGTTTAATTTTATTCGTAAATGAAAGATCTTGACCTTCTTTATAAAAAACATCCTCATATTTACGACAAAGTTTAAACAAAGCTTGTCTTTCTTCGCTATTTAAATGTTCGGTCCTAATAAGAGATTCGATCGGGGGTAATTCCGTGTCGTTATCAGTTTGAAATTGGTTAAAGTTACAGTCAATAATTTCGTGATTTAAAATTTCTACTTTCAGTGGCTGTTCGATTAAAAATTTTTGTGCACTGTTTGTGTGATTTAAAACAGGTGCGAGTATATGCCAATCTTTAACATTGTATACGCCAGAAGGAATCGAAAATTTATTTTGAATTTTTATGTCATGTAATAATACATCGCCTGATTGTACGTCTGTTGGAATTTTGACTAATTGTTTACAATTTGGTTCAATTATGTGTATGCCACTTGTGATGTTGGGTTTGAACAACAATCTATTTGTAGAAAATGGTGTTATTAATCGTTTACCGGGAATATCAATTTGAGCTTGAAGTTGGTTAAGTATGTCAAGTCCAATAAGTCCGTCAAAATAACCGTGAAATCGTAAAAGAAGAAAATCTATTGTACCAGTTTGATTGAACTCACTAAAAATGGGTAATTTTGCCTTTTTTGTAACATTATATGATCCTAAAAGTGATTTAATAGTGGTAGGTTTAATTTCAGTTGTAAGGTCTGGATGAACTAATTCAGGATTAAGGAAAGAATTTGAAGAACCAGTGTCAATTAAAAATTTTAAGGGTGTACAGTCTTTTTGGTCAGTAATATGTATATAGGGTAAAGTAGATTCATGAAGATTTAAATCTATGTATCCAAATTGTTGTCCGAGATTAACCGAAAATTTTGATCATCGATCTCATTTTGATTATTTTGGTCTGTCTGTTCGTATTCGTCTACCAAATAACTGTTTTCGTCATAATTTTCGTCAACTACGTATTCGTCTAATGAACTAAATCCTGATGCTTCTGTGTTAAAAAGTTCGTTTGAAGCAAAAGTCGGTCTACTTTGGGGTTGGAAAATATTACGTCTAAATGGTTGTTGTTGTTGTTGTTGTTGAAAATTAGGGCGTGATTGTTGCTGTTGTGTGTTAGGTTGTCTAATGCTTAACCTATTACTGCCTAAGTCCATAGGTGTTGGTCGCGGTAACTGTTTTGTATTATTTTGTGTGTTGAATTGTCGTAATTGTTGATTATTATTTTGTGTATAAAATGGTCGCGTTTGTTGAATATTATTTTGTGTGTTAAACGGTGTATGTGTGGTAAACTGTTTTTGG
The DNA here is from genome assembly GCA_035578155.1 of Brachynemurus nebulosus. Lineage (NCBI taxonomy): Eukaryota > Metazoa > Arthropoda > Insecta > Neuroptera > Myrmeleontidae > Brachynemurus > Brachynemurus nebulosus. Next base: position 41,328,221 of record JAPWDM010000001.1, on the reverse strand, counting down.
TATTGTTGGGGATTATGAAAATTGTGTGTTCTAATCGGTACAGGTGCGGATATTGGAGGTTTAACTGTAATTTGTTGATATGATTTTTGATGGTAGTGAATATTTTGCTCTTTGATAGCGTATTCAAATGCATTTTGAATCGTGTCTGGATTTCTTGCACGTACGACTGACCCAATAGGTTCTCTAAGTCCAGCTAAAAATACGTCTTTTGCCAAATTTTTAAATAATTGTAATTTAGAATTTATTGCAATGGAATCATTTTCGTTTAATTTGGTGAAATTAACTAATGAGGAAAGTATTTCGATTACTTTCGCATAAAATTCTTCCATTTTCTGATTTTGATTTTGTTTTAGACTATAAAGTTCCCTAATTAAGTTTGTCTCGTTTCGTTTGTCTGCATAGTGTGAAATTAAGTTTGCTTTGATTGATTGCCAATCTGTCGGAGTACCGTACATGTTTAAAATTTCGTTAGCCTCTCCTACGATTTTATTACGGATAGCCCGTATCCATAATTTACCGTATCCCTGTGTCCAATCGACACTTACACATGCTATGATTTCATCTACATTTTCAATAAAATCATGCAGTGTTCTCGGATTTCCATTAAATTCAGGTAGGAATTTAATTGGATCCGGTATTCTAAATGCTTCGAGCACTTGTGAGAAGCCACTAACTGCATTTTCGTTTACTTGCATTTTTGTACTGTTATAATATTTATTAAAATCTAAACTTTCTAAACTAATTGAATTATTTGTATTTGTATTTAAATTATTTGATTGAACTGTTTCAATATTACTATTACTAATTAAATCTAAATTAACGTTGCTTATCGTATCCTCCGATATGCTCACGTTTGACTCAACTATTGCGTTTTCTGCGCCGTTTAGTTGAGGGATTTTCGATCTAGGATATGGTCTGTGTGATAATTTAAACAATTTTGATTTTACGATGAAAGACATACGAAAAGGAAAAAGCAGGAACAAAAAATATAAGCAGCGAAAAATATGCAATTTACTCTACTTACAGAATGCTCCAGTAAATTTCCATTCCTCGTAGATCCGTTGTTGATTGAAGGATTGAAATCCACGCACTGCTAACCAAAGTGTACCACAACTCTTAATTTGCCGTTAAGATTGAATTGTTTCCTTGAGAAACCGTCAATTCCACAACTCACGATATCACCAATACCGGTAACAATGCTTACAACAATCCGAACGACTGCGCCAGTTACGTTTCGTAACAATTAAAGTTAGTTTTTAAAAAATTTATTTAAGTTTTAAAATTACAAAATTGTTTTACAAAGATATCACTGGTGTTACTATTACCAGCTAGATCGAACAAAAATCAGATAATTTACTGAGTTACATTATTTATAAGTAATTTAGACAAAGAGATTGCTGAATAAGCAAAAATGAGATTAATTCAAAAAGATGTACCTTTAAAATGATATCATTACAATTCCTTTGTCTTAATACATTGTATTTAATTATTTAGTAGTTTTTGATGATTAAGCTTTTGTTATTTTTAGTTACATGAAATATTAAATAATTATCTATATGAGTTCCTTATGGAATGAATTATTAGTTATTGTCTACATAAATTGTACAATTCTTAATATTACAAAAATATTGATTAAATGTATAAAAGTATAATATCTATTAATTAAGTATTAGAGCGGATGTGATGGTTACATAACTATATATATATATATATATATATATATATATATATATATATATATATATATATATATATATATATATATATATATATATATATATATATAGTTGAACTACATAGGTAGGGGAGACTGGGGTAAAGTGGCCAGTGAAGGTAAAGTGGCCATTGGGCTTTACTCACCGGAAACTACTCCAATTTTATGGCGAAACTGAATACTAGCTTGTAGACGAGCCATTAGTATTCTATTAAAACACCAACGATCAGTTCACTAGATTTTATGAATTAGAACGAATTTTCTGAATTTTCGAGTGTTGATGTAAAGTAAGTTTTAAGTTGTATTTTCATTATTTTTTTATTAATTACGAATACAATTTTTTAATTGGGATAGCTAAAAACTCTGTCTAATTACGTTTAAAATAATATAGTTATCGATGAATTAGAAAATTCTTTCTTGAAATTAGTTGTGGTTTTCCGAAATTGCGTCTAACGGGGTAAAGTGGCCAGGCTTATAATGGGGCAAAGTGGTCAGTGTCTCCGATCGTTGCTCAAATTGAATTCTTAGAATATTTTAACATATTATATTAAATTCAGAACTTTTATTTAGTTCTTTATATTATATTAAATTCAGAACTTTTATTTAGTTCTTTATATTATATAAACCAAAGAATTGCCTGAAATCAGTTTTTAGGGCTCCGCGAAAAAATGTAAAAAAGGAACCCTTATGATGAGACCTCAATGTCTGTCCGTTCGTCCGTCCGTTGACATATAATAATTAATGATACAAACATAGTTGGATTTTGTATGTAAATATGTTTATTACTTCAAGATTTCTTTTTGGGTTAAAATGGGTACCCTTGGCCACTTTACCCAACATAGTGGTGTAAAGTGGTTACTTTTCACATGTTGCAAAATACAAAAATTGCAAAAATATCTTTCATGATATTTGATGGTTATTGGTTCTGCACTAAAGCAACTATATGCTAAATACTTGTATTTCTTTTCAAACAAATAAACTAAACAACATTTTGTCTTAGAGTGGCCACTTTAGCCCAGTCTTCCTTACTTGTTTCCAAGTGATTTTATTGTGCTATCAAAATAAAATATTCTTACAAAAAGGAACAATTCAGCTAAACAGGAATAATGGATTGTAACGAAAATTCAAAAATTCGTTAATAGAACCGAAAATACGCGCGCCAAAGCGTCATACTAAAGATACCTACCCTTGTATGACTCTTGCGTAACGAGCTAATTAAGAAAGAGAGAATACTCTAAACATGCATGATAACAAGACCATGTAGTAAATCTCTTCTGCGGTGTTCCGATTTCATCTTTTAAATAAGCTGCCAATTCTTATACGTAACATATGACTTATTTTAGAGATATAAATTAAATTATATGACCGATAATAAAATTGTGAAATAGGATTCTATTCTAAGAGTTACCGAATCGATGAAAAACTAAAATTTTAAAAATCGGTTTTATTGGTTCAAAACCATAATTTGTAACATGCTCTGGTCCGTAATCAACTGCTGGAGATGCATTTTGGTTTCCAAGGACGATTTGATATCAAAATAATTTTTTCTTAAAAAACAAGAAATGTTGATGGTCGAGGAAAAATCTTATTATATCATTCAATATAGCAATGTCTCTTTTTCCCAAAAGTTAACTTTTGGGAAACTACGTACAATACAACCACTTTTATTGTTTAAGCATCCGAGGCTGGAGTATCCTAGTCCACAATAAGGTACACACCAGCGAGATAATATATTTGTGTAAAAGAAAGGAACTACTCTTGCATCATTATAACCAGATAAGTGAAAATTTTTGTAAGTGAAAAAAATCTCAAGCTTTGGACCTGTTTGTTACGTCTTCATTTTTACAGTCGTTTTCCTCTCGTACTGTAGTCGCAAAATAAATATACAAAACTCTTTAAACTTCAATGGAGGTTTTTTCGACACTCACCCTGTATGTATTTATTATTAGTATATTGAATTCTGTTTATTCAAACAGAATTGCCATTGGGTTCACGCTAGTAATAAATATATTAGCATTGATATGCTTTGTGGTTTATGAAGAAATGCCTGATAACAACCCAGCTCACACATATTATGCTTATGGTTATATAAATGTGCGTATATTTTCTTTACTAGTACATGGATAGTTAAACGTAAAATTAAGTTAAACGCTCTTTAATGTATAAAAAAATATTTTTTTATAATAACAAGTTTCACTTTAGTGATTAACGTAATTTTGTGTTCAAGTATATATTAATTGATTTTGAAAAATTGATTTATACATTTAAAATTCATTAAAAATATCTATACAAATAGATTATTAATAATAATTATATTTAATTAAGATACGTTTCATAGAAATTGTTAAAATAATTTTTTATAATAAATCAATATTTACAAATTTATCATGTTATGCCCACAAAACATTAAAACATCTTATTTAATTTTTTATATTGAAAACGACATCATTATTATTGTATAAAATTTCATAATTCAATAGATTAGAGAATACATTATTATGTAAAAAAAAGAAAAATGCTTAATTCTACATTTAACTAAGACTATGATAGAGTAGATTTTGCTAAACAAGGGTCAAAAACATTTTTTTAATTATTCATAAATCAGAAAAATGAGCATTAGCTTAATAATTTTTTATTGAAAAATTTTCGATTTTTTACACTTTACTGTTATATTTTCTCAATTTTCTACGGAGCACTTCAGGCTACGCTTTAAATAATCTTCAAAGCCATTTTTGCAGAGCCGGATTTACCTTTGAAAGGTCCCTACAGGCAATTCTCGCGTGGAGATAAAGTGACAGTTGATGCAAATATAAGGAAGGCAAAATTTCGTTGGGCTATATATGGAAGAATTGTAAGTGCGTCCTTGTCTATAGTGATTTATTTCGTATTTTTTTGTGAAATGTCAAAAATCTAGCATAGATTTCTTTAAATAAATTTTGATAAACTTATTATTTTTTCTCATATTATCACTTCCACAAAATTTATTCAGTAATAATTCCAGTCGATTGTCGTTTAATTATCACAAAGAATTTTTATTTTCTAAAATGAAAAACAACCAATTATCTGTAATTATTATATAATGAATCGTAATTTTTTATTAGTTTTTCAAAAAGATTTCACTTTAATTGAAAAATGTAGCCATAAAAACTACTAAATACTAACTAATAAGCAAATGAGTTAATACCCAGACAAGTACCGTGCATAAAAATTCTTTTAGTATTTACTTCTTTGATTTCTTCTTTAAAACAAAACAAAATCACCTCAACTGTACCTATTATTACAAAATATTTACCGCCAAATACAGTAAGCAACAAAAATATGAATACACTTAAATTTCATAATTGATATCCTGCCTATACTGGTAATGAAGTAATAATATAATTATATTGATGCACTTATACTAAATAACACTTTAAAATAAGTTGCAGCTTTATATTCTTTATTTTGGTATATATTATCGATTAGTAAAAGAAACACATAATGCAGGAATATTTTTAGGGGAAAATTCATGAGTCTGGAAGCTTGGAAGCTTAAAGTGTTGGAATAGCCGGATTTTACTTCAATGAAAAACAAAAACTAATATAAACAGAGACTAAAATTCATTAAAGATATTCTTCAGGGAGTTTTCTCAGGGACTATTGAAAAATGCGAATTCAAATAGCAGTAAATATTTTTCAGAAAGTTTTTACCTTTATATTATCTAAATTATTTTCATTAGTCTACAGGGGTATACCCGTATACCCTTCGCTCCCGGCTGAAGCGGGGTGAATAATATATGTACGTTCTTAATTTTGGATTTGATTTTAATACACTGTCTTTTTTGTCATTCATCTTCAGTAGGTTTACAAGGGCAGATGGATGGTCAAAAAAAGAAGAAAATAATTTCTAGATACCTACACTTTATTATACGGGAATGTATTTTAATGTACAGTAGTTTCTTTTATTTTATTAAGGGGGGGTAAGGTTTTAAAAGCGAAAAAAGGCATATTTTCATGATTTTTTTTGGAAATATGAATAATGTTGGCTTATTTATTTCATATACGCGTTATAGTATAACATCTGAAGTATCTTTAAAAAAATTATCAATTACAAATATCGATAAATAAGTCCGTGACAGCGAATTTCCGGAGGCGCCTCGAGAAAAAGTTGTTTTGCGCTGAACATTATAACTTGGTACCGAATCATCCGAGATAAAAAAATCGAAATGCGTTTAAAACGCGATATGTTTCCCTAGGGAGTCAGGAAGAGTTTTTTGTATTTTTTCGATTTTTTTATTTTTGGCAGCATTTTGAAGTGAAAAACGCAATTTTTGCTAAAAATTTCGGTTAATTTTTTATTATAAACTGGAAAAAAATAGCAAAAAAAAAACTCGAGCTGATTACCTGTTTATTTATGTGTAGAAACAGTGTACAAAATTTCAACAAAATTGGTGAAGTAGATTTTGAGTTATGATGTTCACGAACTTCAAAAATGTTGTTTGCGGGAAAATGGATTTAAAGTATTTTATATTCAAAAATCCAAAACTAGGCATCAATAAAATGATATAATTTTTGATACTTACGCGGGTAATTATAGTAAGTATTTGTTTTGTATAAGATTTGTAAGTATAAATTAAAGTGATTTTTATACTTACCAGGTAGGCGCGTCGCGCAGCTACCAGGCAGGTATAAAAATCGAGCATGAGGGCCGGTCGCTTGAAACGCTGTATCTTCATTAGTTTTGCTCGGATTTACTTGAAATTTTGACATAACACGCTCGACATGTTGTACATTCAGAAATAAAATTTAAAAAAATGCAAAAAAAGTTTCAAAACCTTACCCCCCCCCTTAAATAAGCAGTTTGTCGAAAAAAAAAATTCCAAAAAAGTGTTTTCTTGGATCACTTGTAAAAGACCCTTTAAAGATATCATTACAATCTCACGCAGAGATACCTTAGCTATAGAAATTTTTTATTCAAAATAAAAATAAAAATAAATAGTATAAAATCTAAAAGATAAGTACCTCGAGCAAATTCCTAAATATTTATAATCATTTTGAAAATTAGCCTTCTTTCAAGAAATTAAACATAAGTGGTCTTTATTTTGTACAGTTACTCTTTATATGTATATTGCATATGTATACTAATTAATGTTAATTAGAACCATTTATGGATACAAAATAAAAAATAGGTAAAATAGAATTTATAAGACGCATAGATGTACATATTACCAATATACATACATTTTGATAGAAAGTTATACATATTAAATATTTTAAAATAGGCAATAATTATCGAAACAACCTATATTATTACATACAAAAAGACCGAATTACTAAAATGGAATCTATTCAAACAAATTTCAGTAGATATTAAAAACGCGAATATTTCAAGAATTTATAATTATATTAATTAATACATTTTTTTGGTGAGACAACTAATAATTAATTAATAAATAATATAATAGCTACTGAATGGCAGACTTAATTATTTTCAAAAAAAGATTTGTTTTAATTTTTGATTGCCGCGTAATGTGTTTCTAATTTGCCTTTTTGTATGCAAAGTGGAATTTTAAAACGCCTTTAATACTAAATTATAAATTATTATTAAACAAAAAGAAAAAATTAATTTAGAAGTAATTTCGATAAAAATTTTGAATGCCTTTGATTGACTTTATACGTGTCAATCCAAGATCAACGTTAAGTTTTAAGTAACATTATTTTTTCTTAATGTTCCAAAGAATATATGTAAGAATATCAATAAGTATTTAGCCGATGTATGCATGTATAGCGTGTAATACCTATATATGGTAACAGGTGTATAATCTTTATCACGATTCTTTGCTTATAATGTTTGTTTTGCCACGTGACGTAAACCATACTTATCTACTGAAAAAACATAATTATTTTTGTTTTACAGAAAATAAATATTATTTATTTGAAGAAGGAAATTTAAAAAATATAGGAATCATGTTTTTACCTTTCAGTATCAAAATTGGTAAAACGGAAAGATTTGGAATAATTTTGATGTCTATCTGCCCATCTGTTACACAAAATTTAGCGCCATCGTAGAGTATGGTCGTCCTAGTTATAGAGGTTATATTGGGAAAGAAAAAAACGCTCTTTGGGGCTCTATACAAAAATTTAAAGGGTATAAAAACTTTTTTGACCTAAAATTCGTATACTCAACGTCGAAAAATGCATAGAAATACCATAGTCAGTCATCCAGATTACGACCTTAGTTTTTTTCATGGAAGTGTCTTATTGTTACTAACCTGAATTTATATATTTCTAAGACACCTTCCACCAATCTGACCTTGCTGAAATTTCTACACGCGATAACTATGTTAGAGCCAAATAATATATATTTTTTTGGTAGGTGTCACTCAAAGGGTTGGTATAAAACATGCACTCTCAAAAATTCAATTATTATTTTAATGTAGTAAATGACATCATACGAATATAAAAAAATGTATAATATAAATAGCTACTTTATATCAATATCCTCTGCTAATTTCATCTAATTATCTCCACTAGTCTTGAAGAAAAAAAAAATTAAAATTAAGGGCTGTGACCCCCATATCTTTGACAATATAGAGAGTAGAGGTCTAATACCCATATTTGCGAACATTACTCACCATAAGCAATATTCATGAAAAAGAGTAGTCGAAAAGCCGCTGTACCGAAATCCCACATGCTTACACGTCGAGACCCATTAAATATAATGTCCCTTCTTCCTCGATGTCCGAATGTTCTACCATTATTGCTGATCTTTACATGGTATCCCACTAATGAATATGCCAGATGGTTATAGTCACTTTTCCCAGCCACTGACCAAAAATTGACTTATTAACTCCGTTGGCTATTTTCAGTTAATTCTGATATCAACTGACTTCCAACTCATTTCTTCTGTTGCCTTCTGTCGTAATCGCCTTATTCTAACAATGAAAGTACGCTTCCTAACATCAAAAAATCATTTTTATTTGCAAAGGGCATAGCCGGATAAGATAGGGAAAACGGCCCTTGACACAAAATTGATTATTTTTATAGGAAATAATACTTCTTAGCCCCAGATACATTCCTACCAAATTTCAACCCTCCGAGGCTAATAGTTTATGAAACAGACAAAAATTTTCAAAAAAAATTTTTTTTGACGAAATTACTGAGCCGATTTATTTGAGTTTAATATATATTCTGTACCTACCTTAGGCAAAGTAATAGAAAAAAATTAAGGTTATATCCTTTTATTTAACTAATTTTTTTAAATTTTTAAATTTAGGAAAATTTTTTTTTAGCACTTACGCGTTGGCGACACCCACCATTTTTTGTTCAATAATTTGTCTCTTAGTACTCTACAACATACATTTTTATGGAAAAATTTTAGTTGGTAGAACATAGTGATATTTCAATACAAATGCATGCCATGTTCGGTACTACATATATTACTTATGCATAAAAAGGACCATAAAGTAAAGCATCTGCCTTATTTCTAAAACACAGTAGAACTCTAAGGAGTGCAATAAAATGTTCTCTTGCCCCCTGAGTTGCAGTTCTTGGAGTTTCTGTGACGGTCTAAAAAAATATATATTTTGACTTGTTATAAAAAATATGTTTTAACTTGTTAAAAAATAATTTTCAAGGTTAATTTTACCATGAATCTGAATATTTGATTGAAATCAATAAAATTATCTCAGCATGCTTATTAATTAAAATTACATCTAACTCAACAAAAATTATAAGTTTTAGAAACTTTATTTAAATAAAGATAATTATAATAACAATAATACGTCTTAAATGTTATATTGTTTTAATAATAATAAACATTAACGTAATAAATTGGAACAAAAAACTTAAACAATGTATAGTAATAACAACAGTCCGGGTAAAACCTGTTGTAGTAATAAAAATATGTAGGTAAATTACATGTACATATAACTAACTTGAAGAAAGTAGTGTACATGTGTACGCAATGTGTAGCTGCACTTCTTAAGGGGGTGCAGAAAGTGGATTTTTTCTGTAATAAAATTACATACGTTCATAACTACGACAAACAATATTAGACAAACTGCCGTTTTTCTTCATTTGTTAGCGCGATGACGGGCCATGGGGAATTATAACGAAATGACCAACTGGTATACTATTTTGACAGCTAATAAACTTTGTATGAAATTGTTGACGTCGTAAGACGTGGTGTATGAGCTAACAAAGTTTCACTTGACGTCCTACAAAGGAAAAAACTTTAAAGTTTTATTAATAAAATAAGACATACGGCAGATAATGTTGGACTTTTGTAAATTTAAACTAGTTTATCGTAGTTATGAACGTATGTTTATCGTAGTTATGAACGTATTATTTTAGAAATAGGGTAGATATTTTACTTTATAGTCCTTTTTATACATAGGTAATATATGTAGTACCGAACATGGCATCATTTGTATTGAAATATTACTATGTTCTACCAACTAAAATTTTTCCATAAAAATATATGTTATAGAGTACTAAGAGACATATTATAGAACAAAAAATGGTGGGTGTCGCTAACGGGTAAGTGCCAAAAAAAAATTTCCTAAATTTAAAAATTTAAGAATAATAAAGGGATATAACGTTAATTTTTTTTTATTACTTTGCTTAAGGTGGGTACACAATATATATTAAACTCAAATAAATCGGCTCAGTAATTTCGACAAAAAAAATTTTTTTTTTAATTTTTATCTGTTTGTGTGTTCATAAACTATTAGCCTCGGAGGGTTGAAATTTGGCAGAAATGTGTCTGGGGCTAAGAAGTATTACTTATTTCATATAAAAACAAACAGTTTTCCGTTAAAGGCCGTTTTCCCTATCTTATCCGGCTATGCCCTTTTTGATAGTTATTCGGATTCTACGAAGGACAGCATAGTCTGTCTAATGTTATCGTCAGAGTCGTAAAAAAAATGACAGGCCCCCCGGCTAAAAAAAATTTAAATTTTTCTAAAAATGTTTACCGAAAATTACAAGTGAAGAACAAAAATAAACTGTTCGAATATTTGTATACAACACTTGGTCCTATAACACTAATAAATAATGAAGGGGAAAAATGTAGTTTTCTACCGAAGGCAGACTAGATTTGCTGCGGTAAATTATTTCCAGTCTTCGATATGGTCAGATCTTTTTTCGAGGTTTTATATCTTAGCTTTTAGATTTTTCTCAACTGCACAAATGGTTTTGCTAGGACACAAGTGTGTTTGATTTTATGTAGTTAAAATTTAATCAAAATCGTTAGTCATCTTTCTACAAGTGGTTGATTTGTCCATTTTCGGAACATTTTTAAAATTCAAGAGCGGATAAACGCCATCCACAAAAACTACTAACCGGACTGTATATTTTGGTAAACTTCATCCCCATGCCAAATTTCATCAAAATCCCTTAAGTGGTTTCATAATTAAAGTAAACAGACTAACAGACAGACAAACAGACATTTTTTGTAAATGACTAGTTTGAACTTAGGGAACCTCGAAGGGTATAATTCCGATAAAAACCCGACATCGAATTTTTTCACGATCACATAATTTGATACAGGACCTTCACCTTTGGTTGTCTGCCTCGCGTCGAGCCTACTGGTTATCATAATGTCCGTAACGTACCTCACAACTAAATGTCTACATCTGAAATTTGCATGTTATTTTCGTATTTTTACTTTCCCAATAGGTAATCCTTCTAGAAGCAGTTCCAGAACTGTCAGAAGAATTGAAAACAGAGAAGCTTCTCCAACTATTTTGGTTGATTCATTCAAGCGCATATACAAGGGGGGGGGGGTGTCAACGGGTCATGACCCCCCGCCCCGAGAATTAAAAATATACCTACACTAGATATTATTTGATTTTAAATATCATATTGATAAATTTACCAGTTGACGTTTTTTTTTTTTTTTTGATCAGCATCGGTATCGAAAAAGTTCAATTTATTATTTTTTTAGTTAATTTGGTAAAATCTTTTAGTCCTATTATTTTCCGCGTGACACCCCCCCCCCCTTCCCAAGAAGCTCGGCTGTATATACCCCTGATTTCATTATGCCATTCTGTTTAAGCGTGGTATAAAAATACGATATTGTATGTTCTACGATATTGTACCTACGGAAGTTAATTTATTACAAATATTGAACATTTCTTAATATTCAACTGAAGCTAACCTGCAGTTATGTAGTTGTTCATGCCCCGTACTGTTTGCTGAACAAGATGGTCAGTCAAACAATGTATTCTTTACAATTTATAATATCGGATAATAGTAATAATAATAATAATAATAATAATAATGGTAATAATATTATTAGACATTTCAATTACATGAATAATGGAATGTCAAAATATCTAACAGATATAATATGTATTTTAAAAAACGGAATCCACCCATAATACAAGTTATAGCACGGGTAATAGTAAGCAGTAAAATAAATTGAATTAGGTAGTTTATGTTTGGATAATACAAATACACACATTTACATAATATAAGAACGTGCAGAAAAAAAATTTGTATCCAAACGTATACAGTATTTTAATAAAATATTCGGCTTTGGCTGTAAAATTTGTTAAGAAACGAAATGAAAAAATATGATTTCGAATGAATTAAAGTGCAGCAGCTTTTTAAAAATTGTACAGGTATTTGACCAATTTTTTAACTTGCTTGACAAATATGCTTTTATAAACCAAAAAGTAGAAATGAACAAAACCTAGCTTAACAAGTCTTACTTTTGAAAACGTCCGTTGGGTTTTAGGTACGTCTTCAGGTGTTTTAAATTTATTTATTTTTTCCCTCTATTATTTGGAATTAATTTAGGTACTTCTTACTCAAAATAAAAATGAATAAGCACCACATGTACACGTTTCGATTTTGGCAAGATTGTCAAAAAGGACTGAAATGCTTTTAGATGTTGATGTATACAAAAAATATTAATGTGTTAAGTATTTACTAGACCTATAGATTGTATGGGTGGTTTTACCGAATTTCCAGAATGGAATTTAGCTATTACAACCACTCTCATGATGCGACTTGAGTCCGAGCCTATGGCAGAAATTTGTTTTGAGGTCCCTACAAACAGAAAATAATATTTACCAAAATTTATGTATTATATTTGTATTTAGTCCCACACCATTGGACAAGTTCGTTAGCCAGCCATGTCGGATGCCTGGAACATGGTTTTTTTGGTAATTTTTAGTAGACAAAATTTTTAGGACAAAAATTAGTTTTTTGCCAAAATTTTTGTGACATTTATTTACACCATTAGGAAGAAGAGGAAAAATCACTTAGAAGGGTGAAAAATCACAGACAAACGGATTTTTATAAATGGAAATGGGCTATGTTATGCAGGTGCTGCGACAGGGGTATTTTGAGCATATCATACATTCAAACATACATATATGAAGTATATTGAATCTAAATACTTTCATACATATGCCTATTTTAAACCAAAATTTTCAAATTGTTTTTATGCTTAAATATAATTTGAGTTTCAAGTGACGTCATTTCGGCTTTTGCAACATTCGGTAAGTACGAAGATTGTCTGTGTACATTTTCTTGCAATACCTTTATAAGAATAATTTATGTCTCAATTATCAGTGATATTATGCAATATACAAAATAATTTATAGGTAGCTAAATTTTATGAAAGTTTTTTTTTGTGAATTTTACTGTATATTTTCTCAACAGTATATACGCATTATAATACGTAATTTCAAATACACGTAGGTAATATTTATATATGTACGGTTCTCACGTTCCTATTCGTAACTATATACATTTTCTTCATGAAAGATCTCCTGCCAATATTTCTAATCGATATTACTTTATTTGTAATTGTAAACACTGGGTGAATGCATCAACTTATAAGAAACTTATATAAAATAATTTCATTTTTAGCACATATACTTAATGCTATTTCTATTTAAATCATTAAATATTAATACGGTAGTGAATAAAGAGGGATATAATATAGTGAAATTTAATTATATTGAAATGTATATGCATATGGATAAACATTCTCTTATTCTTGTTGAACGATTGACTACCAACTGTATGGGCAGTGACTCCATGTGAATATGTCCATTGTATGTATTTAATAAATATATCTATTTACCGTTTTAATTTCAAATAAAATGGAAAAAAATTGTAAAAAAGGTGGTACAATATTCTTGGGTTGGTTGATCGGCTCACACCGCTTACGTTTGCACACAAGTTATTACGGTGAGAGGCCGCTTTCTATTTTACATTAATACACCAATAAGAACGGGTAAATAATTGATGATTGTGGTAATTATTCATTTATTTTCACACATATTAAAGAGAGTTGTGTTTTTGTAATGTTGGTAGGTCAGTTTTCTTTTTAGAAAATAAATAACTGATTTTTCTCACACAGTGTAAGAAGCAATTTATAATTTGTTGTTGTTTACATGTATTTTGATTATCTTGATTTCTTAGTATCGTAAATTGTCCCATAATGAAATAATAATACAAAATTTTCCCAAACTAAGATTTTTAGTTTAGAAATGTCTAATTTACGAATGAAAATATTGTCTAGATCTTTTATTTTTATAGCTTTAAGGGGGTTCTCCCGTGTGAGACAGCCTGTTCTTTAGCATTTTTTGAGAATTTTTTTTAACGAACAGTGAAAAGATAAGCGGGTTTTTGTTATTATTTATTTATTACTATTTCAAGAGTATGTAAAACAAATTTCAAATAAAAATCTTAATTAGTACGTAAATTGTACCACTCTGAAGACACCCTCCTCGAAAAAACGGTCTCCATCATATCTCGAGAATGGTTTGACCGATTCACTTGAAATTTATAGGATAGATTCAGCACGTATAGACGCATCGAATGAACTAGGATGATTTAAAAATATTAAAAATTTGATTTTTGGCAGACCTTAAAAAAAATTTCATATTTCATGATTTTTTTAAACTTTTCGTTACAAAAAAATAGAAATACTCGGAATTTTTGGATGATCCTAGTTCATTTGATGCGCTTACACGTGCTGAGTCTACCCTATAAATTTTAAATGAATCGGTCAAACCATTCTTGAGCTACGATGGAGACCGTTTTTTCGAGTAGGGTGTCTTCGGAATGGTACAATTTACTTACTAAGTAAGATTTTTATTTGAAATTTGTTTTACATACTCTTGAAATAGTATTAAATAAATGATAAAAAACTCAAACTTCTATCTTTTCACTGTTCGCCAAAAAAAAATTCCCCAAAAAATTCTTAAAAAACAGCCTGCCACACGGGAGAACCCCCTTAAGTTTATTAAGAAGTGAAAAGAAACCTAACAAAGACTAAGCGCCTATTAACTCTATTTTGTTATCAAAAAAGTTTATCACTTGTTGTTAATGATATAAATCTTCATATTTTTCAAACGACTTTATTGAAGTGATTTCGTATGCGTTTAGCAGTAAAATTTTCGTAACTTATGTTTTAAACTGTCATTTTTGCTCGCAAAGTGATAAAATTCGTTTTGGAACGACGTCCAATTTTTTTATGTATTTTAGAACAAATTTCTGAATAAATATATTATAATAAATATAAAACTTTGTAAAAATTGTTAAAGGTAAGTATTGTGTAATTCAAGACTGAACCTTTATTGCATTAATTATGGATTTTATAAAATTGCCTGAAAAGTTGTCCGATACCTAATGATGTCGTAACATTTAATTTTTATCTTTCAAACTAATAATTTTATTAGCCGAAAGCTGTTGTCGCTGATAAAATTTTAGGATAAAATATAAATTTTTTATTTTTAATCTAAAATATAGCCAACTTACACAGACTACAGTAAATTTTTAATTCAGTAATAAAAGTAAGCGGATGCTATTTGAAAAAAATTTATTTATTTTTTCTTTTAAGCACATAAATTTGCTATGAAATGACTGCCGTAATTATCTAACATTTTTATACGAGTATGACTCAAACTAATCATCAGTACTTCACAAAATTTAACGGTTCAAATTCACTGAAAATGACTGAATGTCAAGTTTATTTTGCATTGAAGCAATAAAAAACCCATTTGTCTAAAGTGTCTTTACAAAAAATTTACAATTTATAATCTTCCACCTTTTCTCTGATTGCTCCGCTAGGTGATTTTCATTTGAACATTTTTTCCATTAAAGAACTACGTACACTCAACTCTGCGTTTACACGATTTCAGTCAAAAAATTTATATTCTTTATATGAATTGTTTTGATTTTACACAGCCAACTACATAGTCACGAAAGAAAATTTGTTACACCCTTTAGAACTCTAGAGTTGTCGGATTTTTAGAAAAGTAGTTAATTATGTTTTTTATATTATGCCCTTGTCTCCAAAAATTAAATTATACAGTCTGTCACGCAAGAGCGTCGTCTCCATATTTAAAAGAAAAAGAATTATTTATCAGAAATGAATAAATCGATTTAAAATATACACTAAAAGCACTATTACGCATTTACTTACTTTTGCGCAAGATTTTTCGCATTTGTTGCGGAAACGACCGCCAGAGAGCTCGGATTTGGCGGTACACCTGTTTTAATAAAAGACGAAGTATATATTTTGGCACAAACCCATGTGTAAAAACACGCTTCGTCAGTAAAAATTACATTACTCCAATCACGATTCAAATTTTGCATAGCTCACAAGCATCACTTTTTTTCTCCGATTTGAGGAAAGATTTCAACATCGTACATCACCGAAATATTTGCTTCGTTTAGTTGCCTATTCAGAGTCATTATGCTAATATTAACTTGCTTTTTAGCCAATAACTTTTGTCCTTGTCGCAGTGTTAAATAAGGTTTTTGTTGAAATAATTTAAAAATGGTTTTATCTTCTTTTTCAGAAGACCGTCGCGTTTTTTCTTTCTCGGAAAAATTGTTGACGCTTTTCTGATCATTATATCGCAACAACCACTTCCATACAAAGTCTTCTGACTTGTGCATATATTTAGCTGCAGCTTTATAAGTCATTTTAAGTCCTTTACTGTGAAAACTCAAGAACATTTTGCATATGACGGACTCATTTTGGAAATATTGTATTCTTATCGCAATACAAAGTAATACTGGCGTCTCAAGCAAAAAAGCGCATTAGTCTATCCTACTCTTCAACGGACGGTACAGTAGTGGAGCTTGCTAATAGTTTTCTCTTGAAACAGTCCACCGGACGCTCTTATGTGACAGACTGTATACATATATAAAGAGCGACAAAATTATGATGTCCTAATAAAATTATTCATGTGATCTATGGTATTGTTTCGATACGATATCTTAACTCTGGAATCTAACTTCTAACGAAGCATATCTGTCGTGTCAAAAAAGAATTAGAGGTACACTCACATTCATGAATTTGTACTTACATATGAGGAGCTATTAATTTTTCTGTAAACCTGTAATGTTTATTTTAAATTATTTATAAGTGAATATTTATATTTTTTTGTTACGATTCCATAACTGGAGGCTGATAAAGCAACATATAAATCATAATTCACATAATATGTACACACAAGCCAAACACACACATGATTGTAGGTAAAACCATGTGTGTCCATAGCTCGATAGAAGAGTTAGAGGTACCTCTTTATGTAAGTATATAAACTTACCTATCTTCTTTTGAATATTTTTACATCTATTGATGGCGCCATATTGCTAGCTTGAAATGTAATGTATAATTTATAATGTTGTAATGTATTAATTTTAATCATAATATTTTGCCGTGGTGTGTAGTGAAGATGAATTTGTTTGAAGTTTTTCGTTGTAATTAAAATTTCATGAAATTGTGGAGATTGTGAAAGATGAGTTTGCTAATTATATAAACATTTGCAAATAGTTCGTTGAAGGCTTACATTGTATGTTTAAATATATCATATATTAATTATTTTCTTGTGTGAAAGAAAGCATATTCAATTTTTTGCTATACCTAACTGTAGATGACTAGTTTCTAGGGATGAATAGAAAATAGCTCAAATTAGTTACTGGAACAATAGTTATTACTTATTAGGTACATAGGTACTCACTTACAAGTAAAGGTCCCGAGGCCGGACCTATCGATTTTGATAAAACTTAAATATGTTGTAGAACACTAAAAACTAAGGGACACGTATTTTTTTTTATCTGCGGAAAAACGGTTTGAAGGGGTGAAATCGCCCTCCAAAAATTGGGGTAAAAATTTAATTTTTCAAATATCTCGAAAACAGTAAGAGATAGAGCAAAAGTTTAAATTGGCGATATTACTCTTTTTTAAAGAGCTATCTATTGATATGCAATTTGTTCAAATTACATCAACAGGGGTGGTTGGGGGTTAAAATTTGGGGGTTAATTTTGCAAAAAGGGGGTGAAAAATAAACAATATAAAAATTTTGTTTACAGATTTGAAATCTACGTCAAAAAATCTAATTGACCTATTTTTGCTCAATGCCCTAATATTAAGTCTAGGGGTAGTTAACTAGAGGGTGACTATGTCGAATAGTCGTACAATTTAGGTATTTCAAGAAGTTCTTCTTCATGGAAAATAGCTTAAGACAATTAGAATAACGTATAAACGAAATTCTCGAATTCAAAATTGAGTTTGAGCAACATTGCAGAGGGGGTGAGTCACCCTCTTAAATTACATACTAGTTTATATACACTAATTTTTGCTATTAACACACTGATAGTAGGTAAAATAATGTCACAATAAGTGGTTCTGAAGTTGGACTATCATATGTAAGGTCTTTATTAGGTTTGTTTTTTAATGGATATTATAGTTTTCCTTATCGAAAATTATCGATACCGAAAATTACATAACCTAACCTAAAATAACGAAACCTAATAAAAACCTTACATACGATAGTCTAACTTCAGAACCATCTATTGTGATATTATTACCCCCTGTCAGTGTGTTAATTGCAAAAATTAGTGTATGTAAACTCGTATGTAATTTAAGAGGGTGACTCACCCCCTCTGCAATGTTGCTCAAACTCAATTTTGAATTCGAGAATTTCTTTTCTACGTTATTCTAATTTTCTTAAGCTATTTTCCATGAAGAAGAACTTCTTCAAATACCCAAATTGTACGACTATTCGACATAGTCACCCTCTAGTTAACTACCCCTAGACTTAATATTAGGGCATTGAGCAAAAATAAGTCAATTAGATTTTTTGACGTAGATTTCAAATCTGTAAACAAAATTTTTATATTGTTTATTTTTCACCCCCTTTTTGCAAAATTAACCCCCAAATTTTAACCCCCAACCACCCCTGTTGATGTAATTTGAACAAATTGCATATCAATAGATAGCTCTTTAAAAAAGAGTAATATCGCCAATTTAAACTTTTGCTCTATCTCTCACTGTTTTCGAGATATTTGAAAAATTAAATTTTTACCCCAATTTTTGGAGGGCGATTTCACCCCTTCAAACAGTTTTTCCGCAGATAAAAAAAAATACGTGTCCCTTAGTTTTTAGTGTTCTACAACATATTTAAGTTTCATCAAAATCGATAGGTCCGGCCTCGGGACCTTTACTTGTTAGTTGTATCAATAAGTATATTTTAATATTTGCTGAAAGTTGGATTTGTATAGTTTAATATTTTTGCACTATCTGAGTTCATTTTCAAACAGAATAATTTTTCTGTTTGAAAATGAATTAACGGTTCGAAACAATATTGTCACAGTTTCAAAAATAAAAGTGGTATTTTGCAAAGTAAAATATTTTTTTATTATTTATCTTTTATTAATTTATTATTTATTATTTTTATTTATTTGTATTATTTATTTTATTTACTAAGTATTTACAATCGAAAATCTTTCACTATTGGACCAATTAACTTTTTTCTGTTTATTTTTAAATTTTGACTTAAAATTAACCGAAAAATAACTTACTAAATTAGGTATTGCCGAATTATTTATGTGTTACACTTGAAGAACGAAAATGAACATATTATACATTTTGTAAAATTTTATTACTAATAATAATCGCAAGGTCTCACCTCTGTTCTTCGCTCATTTGTTCATTGTCTATAACAAACATTATAAAAATCATTATTTTATACATTATTTGTTTAATTCTATATAACACATTAAATTATAATGTAAATCGGTGGTTCTCAAACTTTTTGGTCCGCGACCACCCTTTGCACTTAAAAACTCCAAAAGATCCCCGAAATATGTAGAAATTGGTAGGAAATATGTAGAAAATGCGTATGCAATCTGTAATCAATTGTTTCTGCGACTACCTAAAGAATTTTTGTGACCCCCACTTTGAGAATCACTAATGTAAATGAAGAATAAAGATAGCAGTGTGAAAATGCTATTTGATATATTCGGTTCGCCGGTATATTCGTCTGCAGTGTTTTTCCCAGAAGTATTACGCCCATATCTTAAGTTCAGAAGGAAATCTAAACACAAATTTCCGCCAGTGTAATCAATGGTGGAAATTGAACGAGACTTTACAAAACCAAGTACCAAGTGATTTAATACATTCGATTGGTACGTAAAATTTTTAAAAAAATGAAATTTTTAGGGTTCGCGAATACTGTAAAAATACTGTAAAAGTAATTTAGCAGAAAAAAATTTCAGTGCCTTTGAATGTTAATGCTTCAAAAAACTACAAGCTGAAATTTTACTTCTACGAATTTCGGTGGATCAGTTTGAAAAGCTGAAATTACAAGTCAAATAATAGATAATTTACAAATTGTTCAAACTGTGCATACTACTTGATTTTACACAATATCAATTTAGAACCAATTTGCCTTGAGAAGGACACTTTGAAGGGGAAATAAGTCAGTGAACCATCGACCTTCTCAATACTACACTTGTTTATTGCATACACATCCCTAAATACATGCAAAATATTCAATTTTGCTTATTCACACCTTATTATTTGCATCACATTCTCTTTGAAAAAACCAAACTAAATTAACATTAAATTTTGTTCACTATTTGTCAAGAATGTTAATTAATTTCAGTTTACACTGAATTTTTATCACTGCCAATTGAAAAATTTAACCCAATTACAAAATATTTTCAATATTAATGAGGCAAAGGTATTTGTTTGATTAGTTGCTTATAAAGAAAACAATTCTTACGAAACATTTTGTCGGAAAATAACTTTAATATCAACTGACATTTTATTATTTTAAACAAATTTTAGTGGTACTATCGTACATTATCTGTCAATTTGTTTTCTAAACGAAAGCTTACCTATATAAAGGTAAGCTTGCTGTAAGGTATATTTGCTAATATACTAATAATGTTCTAAAACGCATAAAAAGAAAACTGTTTATGTCAAATGAAGAATAATTCAAATGAAAAGACTAAATATTATGAATATTGGTTTAAAAATATCATTTAAGTATATGTCATTTGCACATACATTTAAGAAGATAATTATAATGTGAAGTCCATTAAATTTCATAATTTAGTACAGTGACTAAACTAGATGCATTGCAACCTCGAACGAATTTACGACCAGTCTCTGCAGGGCAAGCCATAAAAAACAACAGTTTTTTATTTTATTTGAACGACCCCATCGGTCAGCGCTTAAAGCCTCAAGATTTTTTTAGGTCATAAAGAAGGCAAAATAACAATAAAATATGAAGTATTCCTAAAATAATTTAAGATTTTTTTTATGCAAAAAATACTAAATTTTTATATTTTTGGTCATTAACTGCTTTTTAAGTATATTTTAAAAACCTTCTTCAATGTTTGTTCAGAAGCACACTGTAAAACTCTATTATCTAAATTGGTTCTCCGTGCTCTGGTAGAACTACTTCCATTAAGCTAAAATAACTGCCAGACATCGTATTTTCAAATTAATTAGAAAAGGATCAGTTACTGTCAAAACACGTATGTAAAGAGTAGACCGCGGTAATAACAGGTCTGGTTACCTCAGAGAAGCTATTAACATTTGTACATATTTTGATGACAACTGACAAGTAATGAGATAAAGACATGTTTGAAAGTGGGAGGAGGGGGTACTATTCTAGTTCGGTAGATTCCTGATCCTACTTCGTTTCGTATATATTCAAATCTTTACTGATACTTAAGAGTCATCTTTATCTTCCGGTCCTAATGTTTTCCGGTTTTTTTTCTGTTGCGAAATTTTTTTTGACTAAATTATAAACTAATTAACAGTAGGTATTGACACATTGATTAGCAAACAATCGAGAGAAGTTAATACAGTGCTTACTATAGCAGCACCTAATATTTAATATGTAATTATAAACTGTGAATGAACATTAAAATCCCAAAACTTTATTTCTAGTCTAGAAATTCAAAAAATCGATTTTTACTTTCGTATTTTCAAAGTTCAGACCTTTAAGAATAAGCCTCTAAAAAGATTTACAAAAATTCGAATTATTTTCAAAGTTATTATTATTTTTTCTTGTGTACTGTGTATCTTTTCAGTGTTAAATTCTAGTTTTTAATATAAATTACTCGAAACTACTTTCTTCGATACGGTTAACATGATATTTCAAGTTCTAATACACCGATTTACTTGAAATTTGGTATAGACCTTCTCAATACTATCAAAATTGATTCGATGTAGAGTTTTTTGAATTGTTTTTACTATTTTTAAAAAATTTACAAAGTTGAATAAAGGAGGCGAAAAAATGATTTTTTTTTTAAATAAACGCCATTTTCTGAAAAAATTAATTTTTTCAAATAGGCTACATCCAGCTAATTCTACATCCTTATTTATTAAGAATTAACTAAAATTTTATGTTTCAGATCACCAGGAGGGTTGGAATAACGTCAATCAGTAGACACCTTTTTTTTTTTGAGTTGCCGGTACCGATTTCAATTTTGAATTTTTTTAAAATTTTTATACATTTTTATACTTTTCAAATATTAATAAGAAACTGTTAAAAAAATGGATACTGAAAATTTTACTTTTTTTTTTAGAACTAAATTAAGACTATAGAATCCCTTAATTGAACACAATATTGTATGAAAAAATATTTCATATGTATATTTTATTTTGCTTGTGTTATTTACATATTGACATATCAATGAATTACTAACTAAAATATAATATCAAAGAAGTCCAAACATAAATTTACAATATTTTATAAATATATTATAATACATTAAAATATATAATCAGAAAGAAATCATCATTTTTAAAATTCAGTTTCCATTGAATGTAGGCAAATCTTATAACATTTAAGTATACATTTTGTGAGTATTATAGGAATTTTAATTGAATACCAATAACCAAATATGGCTTGTTTGTATAATATTATTGGATAATATGTTAACGTATCAGTATAATTACAATGAAAATTGAGAACAACTTGTTTACGATATTTTTGGTACTAAATGACGAAAACTAGTTTTGCTAAAATGTCACTAATTATGATGAATGTTTTGTATTGTTGACGTAACTGAGGAACTAATATTAGGTATTTTTAAAACGCATACTTTAAATGCTAGTATTTTATAATATTGCAAAATAATGACTTCTTGAAAATTACGTGAACATATATGTGGGATGTTAAATAATATAGTTTTTTCCTTAAATGTCATATATCGGTAAGAATTGTATTTGTGATATTCTACTATTTTAAAAAAAATTTAATAAATCTGTTTGAAATAGGTAATATCTACATAGTTATTTTTTTGTTTGCCTTATTTCGTAAGGTAGTAACCTATGCTGCAACTTCAAATTTTGATTTACTTTTTCCATTGTTCCAATAAGGCATTCCTTTCTAAGTTTCATATTTAAAAAAAGTTATTGATATTCCTAGAATATTTTAACGGATATCTTCGTTCATATACATGCCATTTATCCTTTTCAGGTGAATTCCTGACACTATCATCATAGTGATATTAATTATAATTACTTACGTCAATTCAAATTAAATTCTCGGCACATTTTTATGTTTAAATTCATCTTGTCTAAAAATCTAAGCTTCTTATAAATCACTTAATTTTTAAAGAATAGATGACTTCTACACTATTTCTCATAATTTGAAAAATTCATAATTTTAAATCTTAAGGTGGGAGTAGTGGACAAGGGAATTAACGTTGGACTAAATTTTAGTCAGTATGCGTCTACAGCCGTCTTCTTAAGGATGTGTGCTAATATTCATCTGGAATTGTAAACGAAACCAGCAGAAAACCTTCGCGAGCATAGTTGACCTTGAAATTCGAATCCTCAGCCTGCTATTCCGCAAGTGGCATTACCTAAACTAGCTCGGTTACTCCGATGGTTAAGATTTCGTAGTTCAATTGCTAAAACTTCCACCATGAAAAATTTCTTGCTTGTATTTAGTATTAAAATTAGCCTTTACTCGTTAATAATATGATTATGTATCAGAACCATTTTGTTTCTATATGAGTTTAAAAAAATCAACAACAGTTTCTAAAAAAAACAGCACTCTATAAAATTGTATAAGGTTCGACACTGACTATTTTAAAAGTGGTCAATTGAGGATAAACAATCTAACATGATGACCGACATGAAGAATTTATTAGGGTTTCGTTTCTGTATTACAAAATCCTAAGAAAATGATAATAGCTGTTTGTAATATAATATTCTCCCTCAATATCATCTTTCTCAGTATCACTGCATTCCAATTTCGTACTCTAAAGTTGTCCTCCAAATTAACGGATTGTCGCAATATCACCGTTTATAGGGTTTGATCGGTTCAAAATAGGAGTAGCGGTATCAGAACGAACTAATAATAATTAACATACATAATATTCAAATTACCTATACTTACCTATCTTTGTATTCTAAAGTCTAAGGGAAAGAAAACGATCAAAAGTTCACTTTGGATAAAAAAAAGAGATTTTTCAGTGTCATATTTTAGATTATTGTAGAAAAAATTATAATTTATAATAATACGGAGTATACACAACTTTAAAACTATCGGATCAAATTTTTATATTGATTGGGCTAACCTATTTTAAATTAGTATAAATTCAGGCGCATATACAAGGGGGGAGAGTCAAGGGGTCATGACCACCCCCCCCCAAGATTAAAAAATATACACTAGATAATTTTAAACACCATACCGGTAAATTTATCAGTTGACGTTTTTTTTTTCTTTTTGGTTGTCAACAGTACAGAAAGAGTCCAATTTATTATTTTTTTTGTTAATTTTGTTTCAGAAATTTCCTTTAGTCCTGTTATTTTCCGCGTGACCCCCCAAGAGGCTCGGCTTTATACGCCCCTTAGTACAATACGTGCCAAAAGATATATTGATATAGGTAAAACGCTCTAGTATTTACTTTACATTGCCATATGAATTAGATATTCTCTTTTAGAGCCAATTAAAAATTTCTTAAAAAGTGAAAATTGTAACAAATCTATTTACAATTTGCCGAAACAAACGACCTTGTCACGTATGTAGAGTATGCATAAACTAGTATATCTGTAAGTAGCTATGGTAAGTACTATAATACTCGTACCATACTATACACTTAGGTACATATCAAACTTCAAAAATGAAAAATTAAAATTTAATTAACTTCTTGTTTGACAAATAAAACGATCTAAGAAGGGCACAACACAACACTTCATTATTATTAAACTCGGCTATTGTATCGATCGGAATGGATCAGGTCGCTACACCACTTTTATTACAGTAAAAATTATATTTATTTGGCCTACTTCGATTAATTAAATATATTACATACTTTTTTTAACATAAGTCACATGTCCGTCCGTCTGTCTTTCTAACTATTGGTCAGTCTGTGAAAGTATTTATTTTCTGATTGACAAATATTAAATTATCTTGAAGCAAAACTTTTGAAATTTTACATTTTTAACCCTTAATCTCCTGACGGTGCGTAAAAGTCTAGTTCCAAATCGTTTTGACAACAACGCATTTTAAATTGCAAAAAATTACAAAAAGAAACGCATTTTGAATTTAAGTTACTTATAAGTGCCGCCGGTAGACTTGCGCAAAAATTGTTCCAGAAATTTGAGGGTTAAATAATAGAAACCAGTAATTTTATTGAAGTATGTTGAGTGGAGTTATAAAATGATTTTATATGATTTCCATTGTAAATTCTATATTAGTTCTTGATTCTGGATTGTTGTCTTTTTAATTTCTCTTTACCCATTTATGGAACGAAATTAAGACGTTAATATGTTGATTTAATGCTAATGTAAAAAGTTTCTTGTTTTATAAAATATGGCTACATTTCAAAAACTACTATGAGTGAAAATTTAAAAAAAAAAAAAGAAAAAACAATGTAGGTATATCTCAAATTTTGAAAACCAAATGATATCATTTCTAAAGAGTAGAATACTTACCGCCCTCCAAAAAGTAGAAAATTAGATTTTTTAATAAGTTTCTATTGATCATATTATGCCTAAAACGCCAATCGGGTATAGGGGAGACAGGGGCTAGTATTAACGGGGGTAAGTATTAACAAGTCATTTTCCGCCAAACTACGGACGAAAAAATTAAGTACGTCCGGTTGCTGTCATCAGCAGATGACCACGGACACGTTGTGGTCAATCAGTCTTCGGCCGGTTACCGCAAAACAAAGTTGTGAGTAAGGCGTAGATTTTATTAGGTAAAAGAACATTTTTAAGTCGACGGTTTTTTGATTTGAAGCATGATTGTATACCTAAAAGAGACTAAATTTATTTCAAACGGTAGCATATTCCATCTGGTATTGTATTTTGCTTAAATTTTACCGCATTATCAACGTATTCTTTTCAAAAATTTAAATTTGTAAAAAAATTTACCTTCGGGGCAAGTATTAACAAAATGCATGGGGTAAGTATTAACATGTTAACATTTACCTCGTTTAAATTTTATGCAACCAAGACTATGTTTTTAACTTCCCTATAAGGAGGTTATTTATTCATACCGATTTCAAAATCCAAATATCGTCATTTTCATGCTTGGAGGTTACCAAAATTTTTTTCGTGACATTGCCAAATATGTTTGCATGTATGTGTGTGTACATATGTGAGTGTTAAATTTAAATGGTTTTAATTTTTATATCTTTTCTGCAGTGAAGCAGAGGAAGAGTTTTGCTTGATTTATCATATATTTCAAGAATTATAACAATGTTAAATAAGACGAAGACTAATTTTTTAATAAGTAAATATTTTTTAATATAGAAGATATTAAACGATTGTGGTTGTCTATCAAAGATTGAAAATTTACCAATTTTTGTTTCGTTATCCAGGTCAAAGTGACGTAATTTGCTACTTAATAAGGACTGACTTACTATTGCCTCAGAAAAAAATTAAAATAATGATTAACTTTAACTAATTAAGTAAAGATAAATCTAAAATAAGAATTTTCTATGTCAAATTAATTCCTTTCTAATAATAAACACGTTAAATATGATACTTTGTTTTATTTCCTATAAGTACATATCTACAAAATATCATAATCATATTAAAACTCTAATGTTAATACTTACCCCAACGTTGTTAAAACTTGCCCCAAAAGTGGGGTAAGTATTAACAAACACATTTTTTAAGAAAATGGGTTTTTCCATAGAAAGTACAAGGGATATGTAATTTTTTTTTATCAAAAATTATAGACAGATAGTTGATGCTTCATAACGTTTACAAAAAAAAATCGCTAACTAGTTTCATTTCCGTTTAATATGTAAAAAAGTAAAATCTGTTAGTACATGCCCCTGTCTCCCCTACATATTTTCTATTAATGCTTTTATGCAAAAAGGTAATTTTTTTTAAATCTGTTGAATTACATAAATTTTTTTGGAAGAATAAAATGGTAACAGCTACCAAATTTAATCAACCCAAAAATATTATTATTAATATTTTATTTTCTGATTTCGAAGTCGGACCGAATAAAAACGGTTCCTAAGATTTTTCATATTTTCAGCATTCAAAATCTTCTAAGAGTAGTCAGTATCAAAAAGTAAAATAAAAAATTCAACGTACTTTTACAAATACCCAAACGAATACACAAACATGCAAGCATTATAAATGACTTTTTTAAAATACTAAAAAAAAATCTAAAACTAATTTTATTTTAAAAATAACTAATATAAAATACGCATGAAAATAAATTTTCAACTATAGCTTCATCTACGAAAGGAAAAAAACTTACTCCATATTTGTCAAAATGTCAAAACTATTTAAAAAAATTTGTATCAGTAGATTAATTAAAGTCGTCTGTTAAAAGAAAAAAAAACTTAAATATGTATAGTAAGAACGAATATACTAGAGTAGAGTTATGTATAAGAGAAAAAACTGATTAAAAAAAATATTCAAAATATGACCTCATTTTCAATCAAGACACTTTACATATAACGTACAGGTATCCATTAATTTTTTTTTTATTTTTATATTAAATAATCAGTTACATCACACGTATATGTACACCAATATGCAAAAATATTTCGACACTACCATTTTACTTTAAATTAAAAGAAAACTGGTTAAAGATACGAATTTACTGGGTGAGTGAACGAGAGCATTCGTTTGTGTTCGTTAACAAAATCGTTCAACTGATTAAAATGATGAAATTTGTACCGGGCATAAGATTGACGTGAAAATGTAAATTTCTTAATTTTGTAAATTCATACAGATTGCCGTGTGAAATATGAAAATTAAAATTATAACTATTGAATTAGTTTTCCTAGCAACTAAAATAATAAAATAAAATCAGTCTTAATACTGAATTTCAAAAGAGAAACTTGTTTTTTATTATTATATTGTATAAGTAAATTATTTTAATGTAACAACAATTTGGATCAAAATAAATTATCGAAATTTTCCAATTTTGTTAAATAAACGTCATTTTGCTTATGACATTCAAGGTAAAAAATCAGAAATCGAGAAGCTTGGTTAAAATTAACTACAAGATGACTGATAACTTGTAATGATTTACTGATATTCTCACTGACAGCACGAAAAAGTTCCTTACATTAAATGTTTTATATGGACCATCAGGAACTTTATAATATCCGTTTAAACAAAATAAAAATATCTGATAGGTATGTATTTCAGTTCTTAATATTATTCCAAATATGATTTAATATGGTTATGTCTTGAAGTAAATTTTCATTTCATAACAATTATGTTCCAATTCTTTTGCTTCCCACTGTACTTATATTCATATTTCTGTATATAATAGTGTCGCCAAAATATTTTTTATCCTTATCAGTTTTACTAAAAGCAACTTTCATTTATTAAATACATAAACAAATCCATCAAACTAGAAATATATAGTATTTTTTTTTTATACATACTCCTATCAATAAATATTATATAGGCATGGTAAATGTAATGAATGCTTACATAAAAGTTAACTTTTTTTATTTTAATAGAAAAAAAGTTCTAGTGTCCAGTTTTATACATATTACATGTATTTTAATTAATCACAAGTATTTAAGGCAAAAAAAAATAAAGAAAAATTATTTTGTAAATTACGGATTTTTACGTATAAAATCAGTCAGGTATTTTTAGTAGACTACTTGATAACTTAAAAGTACAGGAAAAAGGTAAATGAAGAATGTAAGAACTTGAAAATTGAAAGCCACAGTTTAACAAATTTTATAACATAAGAAAAATTAACTTTTATAAATTATCGTATATATTGTATATGGTTTATGACCGATGCCCTTCAATTATTTTTCATATAATGTAATAAAATACTAAAAAATTGGTTAAAGAGTTTAAGAGAACAATTAAAATATTTTTAGTTATGACAGTTAACTCATGGTAATTAATTAGGTCCCATAGGGTTGAACCAGATTTTTACAACGAAAAAAATGGTAGGAAACTTTTGGTCATTTTATAGTAGGGAAACATGACAGAAATGAAACAAAATTTTTTATTAGTAAATTTAACTGATTTCAAATCCAAATGGTTAAACTGCTAAGTAATAATAGATTTTCTTTATATATAGACACAAATTTATTCGATAAAAGTGCAAACATTTCGTGTAATAATACGCGAAAAATTTTTTAAATACTGAAAATGTTTGCAAAAAATATATTTAGATTTGGAAGATGACAGCAAATAGTTTCTTTTCTTTGAATGTTGTGTATTAGTGGCGTAAATTTCGGCCGCTTAAAAACAAAAAAAGCAATAAATAATTGAATACCTATTTTTTCCAATTTGTTTATTAATGTATGACGTACAAAAGATTTTTGAAAAAAAAAAGGAACAAAATTCAAGATTTTACTATACCCTGTTTCAGATACAATTGAGGACGAGACAATGTCAAAAAATTAAATTATTCTTATATTCAAAACAAATCAATCTTCTATTCTTTTCTAAAAACAAACTGCAATTTTAAAATTTACGTAAGTGCAATAATGAAAGAGATTAAGTCAAGGAAACGGAAATTATTTAAATTCATAAGTGATGAATGATGGTTAAATTTAAGTGAAATGGACTATAATTGTTACATCTTGTAAAAAGAAGTAGATTAACTGGTTGATATGATTGAGGCCCCTTTGTAAATTTGACTCCTAATGTTGTTATGGTCAGAACCAAAGAAAAAAGTCTAGAAATAAACTAAGTTTGTTCGTATTTTTTTTTTAAATTTTTAAATTTTTTACAAAAGAATAATAATAATAATAATATTTTCATACCAAATTTGAACGCAATCGGTTGGTTAAAACTAGAATTTTAATGTGGACTAGGTTAAAAAATGTAGTTTCGAGAGAAACGTGTCTAATGTTTTTGAGCAAAATTTCGGAATACTTTGAGTCTACTCTGCTTGAAGATTGAAGCTAAACTGAATACTAAATTAAACAAACTAACTGAATAGTAGTCCAGGTGGCAGGTAGTCAGATACTTTAATACGAAGACTATCGTCCAATTCATTCCGACGGGACGTAATTGTGGTTTCATTTAAATAGCTATAGTTTTGTAAATACATAGAAAGAGTTAAAGATCCTAATTTTAAAAATATACATACAATAAAAATCGATTGTTTTGAATTTCTAGACTAGAATACCACCTTGAGGGTAACTAATATCGGCGAAAATTGATCGAAATAATTAAGGAATATATTTTGTAAAGATATTTTGTTAAAACTATCATAACGATTTAGACTATATTCTGCTTTGAATATAAGAAATTTCATTCCCATTGCAACGATTAAATTCCGACGATTTTGTTGTTTTATATAATTTTGTAAATCTTACGACGCGTCGGTGAAGAATTTCAACAGATCACTTCAAAATAATTTGACAGAATATGGCGCCTGTTAATTTGCACCGCAAGCTAACTTTTCTACAATTATATAATAAAAACAAAATTAATTTTTAAAATGTTAAAACACTTGCCAAAATTTTTACTTATTATTTTTTAATTTCAAATAATAAATTATAGGTATTCTATATAGTTATATTGATTTTCAATCATCTACCATATATGCAGTATAATAATATTTTTTTTAAAGACCTAAATTCACTTATCAATTTTGAAAATATTAGAAAAACTTGTTGAAGACCATCAATTTCAGTATTTTTAATCCTGTATAAATGTCAAAAAACGATTGAAATATATTAATTATTTCCATTTAATGCAATTAATTGAAGTATTTGTATATGATATGTAATTCTGCGCGTATGACTAATGCTGCGCCACAATCGTTACAACATAGCAAATACATAATTATGTAAAAATCAAAATCATAATTAAGTATAAATTCTATTTATGGCTAGACAAATGCAGACGTGCACGTTCTTGACCAATATGATATTGTGTGATTCATAGAATGTAAACATCTTTATAAAACATCAATTGACAAAAAAAAATTAGAAATAATTATATTTAATTAGATAGTACCGAAGTTCAGATAAATGCTACCATTTGTAATAAATAATACTGTACAAAATGAGGAAAAAAATTAATTGCTTATCTCACATGTAAATATATTTTTGATTGTTATCTAACTTTAATTGTGATTTCAGTTACTAAATTATATGTTTAAAGATTTTTCTTGAATGTGAAATAAGTTTTTCTCCTCGCCCAATACACTCAAAATTTTTAAAACTGGGATATAGCGACAGTGCTGAGTCAGGAAAATTTTATAACCGAATTTAAGGTGAAAGGCTAACGACTGTCATTGATCAGATTGCTATGAGATTTAATGGTTTTTTATGTTTAGAAATTTTTTTTATTATTTAATTTTTAAGTTTTCGAAATAAGATAAACAAAACAAAAAAAATTATGTGTACACTTGTCTCAATTTTATGCGTACTTACGGTTTACATAATATATAATCTATTTCACCTAAATTTAAGCATGATTCATCATTTACGAATTTAAGGAACTCCCGTTTTCTTAGCTTTATCTCTTTCATTGTTGCAAATGCGTAAATTTTAAATTTGCAGTTTGTTTTTAGAAAAGAATAGAAGATTGATTTGTTTCGAATATAAGAATTATTTAATTTTTTTAACGATACCTCATGCTCAATTGTATTTGAAACGGGGTATATAAATGAATTTCCATAAGTTTTATCACAAGAGTGCTTTGGACGAATTAATATGAAGTGTTGTGCCTATTTAATAATAGTATATTATTCAACGAGCTATAGTTATGATAGCTATTACTCACGAAGATGAAATTGCGAGACGAGCCCAGCTTGCGAGGCGAGTGTCGCAATGAATATGAGTGAGTAATAGCCATTGAAAGCGAGTAGAATACGATATTTTTTCTACGACTTTTTTCCTTTTTGATTTAAATAAAATTGAATATAAATTTTAAATCAAACTTTTAATTTATTTCTAATTTCATTAAATGTTTGTATAATATGTACAAAACGATCAAAACAAAATATATACTACTTTGTTTACTTGCACGTTACTACGCAACATATATTAAATTAAAACTTGATACATTCATTAGTCACAAAACAATCGCAAACCCATTGAATAATGGTTAATACTGTGATTTCATTGATCAAAAAGGTATTGAGTATTGGTCATTCCTCCACACCTTTGAATAATGCCTAAATATCTCAACAATTAACAGATATATAATGAGTGTGTTCTTCAACAGGAGTAGTAAAAATAATTACTGTTGCTATAGCTTTAATAATAATACCGAAAAACAAAGGAATATCGCAATTTTCCAAGAGTTCACATATTATGGGTAGCTACTCGTTACTCGCTACTTTTTTTTAAAGAAAATTCGAATGTAAGAATATTTGAGGAACAATTTGTTTGATATTTCTTCTCATAGTAAAATAAAATATAAATAATTTTATTTCATAAGAAATTAATAAAATATATTATTATATTTAGCAATCCTATGACATAACTTTTTGTTTCTAAAAATTCAATGTTATGTTCAAAATGCAAATTGTATACATACATAAAATCAGGAGTATTTTTTCTAGAGTTTCAATACTAAATAGAGCCGCAACAGGAATCTTGATAGTCCACCGCCTTCAGTCAAAAATTCGCGTAAAATTAACTTGGAATACTTAAATTATTTATTAATTGATCATTTTTCCCGCTCTTTCTTAGGCTGAAAATGGCTGTTATGTTCCGACTCTATTTATAGTATAGAGGGACTCTTTGTTCAATGTAATTGGCAAAAAATAACATTAGTCAAACTAGGAATAATTGCTGTAGGTATTTGATTACTATTTTATTATATTAATAAACTGGATTAAAAAAATTTAAAGCCTTACATTTGCAACTAGTCTAGCGAACGACTGCATCCCATTTGCACTACACCACGAATAGTTCGTTTTGTTTGCTACAAAAGTTTCACTTCAATTGTGGACATGTGTGAATGAACTAAAAACCATCTTTTTTTCAGAGATATTTGATAAAATTTTAAAGCATACATAAAGTTCAATTATTTCTATATGGTGGGAGTGTCGGAACATGTTAATTGAAATTTAATACTGTTGGTATTTTGTAACAATTTTCTACAAACTGTAAGTGACTTTTAAATAAAAATTTTCAAATGCAAGTCGTCGCTAATTTTAAGTTGATTTTTAAGGAGTAGAGTAGTAGAGTAGTAGAGAATAAGATCAAGTCGCTGAAATGAGTTCATTAGGTGCATTAGAATATGATTTAACTTTAAATTTTATCCAAAAATTTATGTATCTGATGGCTGTAAATTTTTTGAATGTGCGCCCGACGGATTGGTTTCAGGTGAGGAGCTTATACTTATAGTGTCCAAGATTAAATTTTAAATTATACAACATTTTAC
Source organism: Brachynemurus nebulosus (assembly GCA_035578155.1). NCBI lineage: Eukaryota > Metazoa > Arthropoda > Insecta > Neuroptera > Myrmeleontidae > Brachynemurus > Brachynemurus nebulosus. The sequence goes on along the minus strand of JAPWDM010000001.1, from coordinate 41,294,428 downwards.
AAATATGATTAAAGGACGTGTTTCTTCTATGAATTTTTGAGAGAAAACAGTAAGGTATATCAATCTCACACAATTTGCTAGAAATATTCTAAATATATTCACTATCCTATAAATACTTATTTGTCTTACCCTAACGTATGGCGACCAAACCATTTTTATGGCCAAAACAGTAAATACATAAAAATACTCTGTCAGTTTCAAATATTACCTATATTAGTGGCATCTAATTGGATGAAAACGATAGTTTAAGAATTTGGAATTGGTTTCTGTATCAAAACATACAAATGTCCTTGAACCCCAAATAAATAAAATAAGGCAAATTATTTTCGATTTCAGAAAATATTACACTCAAAAGTAGTGGCTACCATTCTGCAAAAAAAATGTTAATGTAATCGCTAATCAATTATTCCATTTTATTTGCTTGTTACATTTTAAAAACTTTAAAGGTATTAATTTAAAAATTAGGCTCCAAAAGTAAAAAAACCCGACACATCTCATTATTATATTACACTAATCAGTCAAACCATTTTGGAAAGAATATACGTCTGATAGCTTGTCGAGAAAACTTTGGACATGCGAATTTTTGAAAAAAATAGTGAGATAAACTTGACTTTAACAGTAGTAGCTGATTAAGAATTAACTTTAACAAGTGACAGTACCTAAAAACTAACACAGCTAAATCGGTCTAGTTATAGAAAATCACATCTTTAACCTTCAAACAAATCTTGATAGATTATCAACATAATTAACAATACAAAAGACTGCAACTACAGCATACTTAACGTAAATAAAATATTTGAAATATATCGATGTATAGCATAAATTGGTTTAAATGTTTCCCATATGAAATATTTTTTCCACGGCCTGGCAATAAGAAAAAAAGCATTAATAATCGGAATCAAATGCGTATCTCTAGAACAGTGAGCTGCTGCAGATATATAAATATATTTTTTTTTATTATTGTTGTTGTTGCATATAATTGTCTGTACGTGCTTTGAGTTAAAAAAGTGATATAATTATACTTTTTCAATCCGTGGTCTTCGCTTGTCTTTGCGGTTGTGGTCGTGTTTACCACAACCACTTCACAGGTTGCATTACGTTCGACTGCTACCTGAATTTATTGGTATTGAACGCCAATTTATATTCTAGACATTAGTCCAATAATAATTTATCGATATCATATGAAGAAAAAAAATAAAAATTAATAATCGTAATTGTTATTACACGGTGTGACGCGACGCTTAAACTACCTAGTAAAAATATGATTGCAAAGTAGTTCAATAAAATAAGATTATAGCTATTATTTTAGAAGGTGCAACGGATAGAGTTTTGAGGGTATATTAACGAAATCAGAACTGGTGTGGATTAAAAGTATGGGTCGATACGCAACTTTAACAAATATATAAACCTATAATAAAAATCGACCTTAAATATAAAACATTTTCCATAAATCCAGGCCACTTTAATTATTATAAATAAATATTTTAATAAATATTTCATATATGGATTTTTAGACTAGGCGGTAGCAGGAGTGGTCAAAATTGTTAAAATTATTCTCATCAAATTTTTTTACATAATCTTGTTTTACACACAGTAGGTACTAATTATAAAAGTTCTTGTCACCACCTGGTAATTGAATCAATTTTTTAAAAATATTTTTGGGCCTTTTAAATTATTCTTGTATTTGTTCATACAGTATCAGTAATAAACGTCTCTTTATTTTTTGCCATAAACTAAAGAAACATTTATTGTTAATACTGTAGCAAAAAATAAAATTCAAAAATTTCATTCTTTATCATTCTTTTTTACCAATTTCGGTTAAGGTACCCTCACAGCGTGATCGGCCGAAAAATAGTCAATTATCACAATTATTTTTCAGATGGATAGGATGGGAATGAGGACGAATATCTTTTACGATTAATGCCACAATTTGACAATACAAAAATATTTTTTTTATTAATTTTTATTTAGTTTTTATAATTATTATAATTTTTTGAAAAAATTGTCTTTAAAAAAGGTCGAAATTTGCTGCCCACAATAGCGGCCGCAGTTTTCATCTGAAAAAAAAGCATATGGATTATCAATTAGTTGAAGTTTTTCCTAGTTTTTCACACGGAAAAACTAGGAAGATTTAAAAAAATGCTCCCATAGGAACATAGCGGTTTGCTTACAAATTGATAATCCATTTGATTTTTTTTCAGATAAAAACAGCGGCCGTAGTCACAAAATTTCGCCCTTTTCAAAATATTATAATAATTATAAAAAAAAATATATAAAAATTAATAAAAAAAATATTTTTATAATATCAAATAGTGGTATTAATCCTAAAAAAAATTCATCCCCATTCCCATCCCATCCATCCGAAAAACAAAAAACACTCCGATGATACCTACCTAAAATAAAATTTAACCAAGTTACGAGATTGCAACATAAAGTTTCATAATTAGGACTATGTATGAAACAAAATTATGCAAAACAAAAATACCTCTAATATACCATATCGTCTAGTCTACTTGAATTCATTCGAAAGTTTTTGGAACACAGCTCGATAGTGGGCAGGAGGAAACCTGTTAAAATTATTATTAAAAGTATTTTTAGAAAAATGTCGGCAAGCGACATCAAGTCAGAAACTTAAACTCAAACGACTCCGGATTTATTCAAATGAAACGAAATTGTTAATAAATTCGAATGCAAATACTTATACCTTACTAAATAAAATACACTACTTATCGTAAAACTGAACGATTTTTATTTTATTTTTTTTTTCTTTTGTTTTAAAATCTTGAGTTCAATTGAGTCCTGAATCGATTCCAAACCTACCAATTTTTTGGTTAATCTGGTGTCAATTGATACTAAGTCGTTAAAAACAATAATTTTCGAGATTTTATCATAGTTTAGATATTTTAAGTTTAAATTTGTGATTTAAGTTTAAATGACATTTTTATAATCTAGTTTTTACTTGTAAACAAAATTTATTCTTTCTCTAGTACTCAAACACAGAAACAAATCTCCTTTATGCTTAGATCAATTTTCGATATCTATTTTTTTTTTTTTGTTCCTTTGCCTGTCTTTTTTAATCACGAAAAATGTTTCTAGCTGACATTAATTGTAATTTATTAAGTTCAAGGAAAAAAAATACTTTTAGGCAAAAATATTTTTTCCCAAAATTATTAATAAAGTACGTATTCTACCGATTCTATAAATACCAAACGTTTATAAATTAGTTTTTAAAATTAAGTCATCAACTCAAAAATTATAATTTATATATTTTGTTTAAAAACGGATAAAATTTTTTTTTATTACCTACTTTTAATAATATTATTTAACTGTCAATTTAACCATTCGCTTTAATTTCAATCTTAAAATCTTCTTAAAAATTAATAAAAAATATTTTAACAAACTTAGTTTTAATCAATTGAATGTAGTCATCGATGATGATAAATTGTACTTAATATTATAACCTTCTTAATCACAAATTATTTATTCAAAAATGCTATTTAGTTTCCATTTCGCAGAATATAATACGTTAAACAGACCTATTTATTTATACTAAGGTCGTTAAACCACTTTTAGAAATAATTGAAGTTTTTTATTATTATTATTTTTAAATAATTAAAATTTTTATTTTGTTATCAAAATATAATCCTGTGAAATGCATGTATGTATGTATGTACGGAGGTACCTAATTCTGATGATTAGCACCGTAAGATTATTACAGAATCATTTATGTGTTGTTTATGTTGTATAAAAATATGAAATTGATTTAAAATTGAATGTTATTGCTTTTTTATTTTTAAAGTTTAAAAAGAATTAATCTGTGCATTAATAATATTTAATTAATAATTAAAAATTGTATTATATAATTTTAATAATGATGTAAGGTTTATAATTTAGTTTTTTCAATGGTTCTCTGTATCTTTTGCTAATTTATATTTGGTTATTTTTATGTTTACTTTTCGTGACCCATCAGTAATAGCAAAGTTGAATAAGTTCTGGCTAAATTGAAAAATTCCGGCTTGATTAAATATATTTCTCCCGTAGTAATTAAAATTTCTTTGTTTTTACACGGTTTCATCATGGGAGACATACAGTAGGTTTGATTATACAGTAGGGTGATAAGTTCCTAAAAAAATTTAATTTTGACAAAGTATTTTATCACTTATTATTACAAGAGAGGTTTATATTTTTTCGAATAAATTTGGGTTTGCCTAACGAGAATTTGTTGCCTAGCAATTTAACAGCGACAGCGGAGCCGAAGTTACTTGGATTGACAATTCTTCGAGTTAAATTGCTGTTAGGCAAAAAAATTTCAGTTGTAGGAAACACAAATTTATTCAGAAAAAATATAAAACTCAAATGTAATATGGTAAGATAATTTAACGAATAAAATAAATATTATAATTTTAATATATTATTACTATGGTTCTGAAGCTAGTAAAAGTTTGTTTACCTCCAATGAAATGTCCAATTAAATGTTTTGTACCATTTTTATCGCTGTAACTGTCTGCCCTAACTTTTTTCCATGGTAAAAGTGAAAAAACTACAATAGTCTTATGAGACTTGATACATATGAGTTAAATTATCATTTCTAATTTAACATCAAAAAACCTAATTTTTCAATTTCATTTTCGAAATTTTTAACACTTCGAAACCATTATAAAATATAAAGACTGGTAATATCCATAAACTAAGTCTTTTAAATATAAAATATTTAAAAACTATTATTTTCAAAACGCTTCTCTCTATTTAAGTATTCCCATTTAGTAGCTAACCTAATGACCTACTTTATTAAGACACAGCATGAAATATTCTCAAAAGCATAAAATATATATTGAATTGAAAATAATTTTTCCTAATAAAGATAATTTCACGGTACTAACAAACGAAGTTAAAAATTCACATTTAAATAATTTTACAGTAGAAAACGAAAATTTTAAATTAGGGGTCTGGAAAACTTAATATAAAACAAATATATAAAATGAAATTTAACAATTTTCAATCGAATGATATTAATTTGATATACCTATTGAAAAATATTAAAAATCACTCTTTCTTTTTCGATTTACTTAAAACTTTTAAAATTAAAGTGAATTTTTTTATTTTACATTTTTTCATTGAATAAAAAGACTGCAAATAATAAAACAAATATTTTACTTCACCAAATATCCCTTTATATTAGTGCCAAATAAAATATTTATTTAATTGCTTGCAATTATGGCATTATTAGCAAAAAGTGACACTCAAATCAGTAAACAAAAACACTGTAATTTCTGTAAACTTTAGCGAAAAGTATTAATATATTTTGGAAGCGAGTAACCATAAATTATGATTCTTAAAGATTAAAATTTACAAAGATCTATCGGTAGCCAACATTTAAAAGTAAAAATGTTACAAATTTTAATACCTCTCGTGTAAATCCGATATAAGTCATAAATAATTTAAAATTACTTTTTTTTTTATTCTGATGCACAATATTCGAAAAACATAAAAATACCAAAACAATTCGTGCCAAATAAAAAAAAAAAACAAACAAATATTAATTAGTAACATATAATTTTAACGACATTTATTAACTACAGTTTAATACGTAGCTGTTAAAATCTGTTTTTTATTAGTTAAATATAATTTATTAATAATAAAAAAATATTGTTCCCTTGCATTCGAGTCAGAGTAGTGTAAAATTTTTATACTACTTTTGTTTGTTAAAAAACGAAAAACAGAACGATTGTTAATTGCATTAAAATTATCTTTTTATAAATTAAAGTAAAATTATTGAAATATTTATTGCAATTTATTTAAGTCTTCTTTTTTAAATGTCACCTTCATTACAATTTTAAATACGCAAGTATTTTTTTCGTTTATTTCAAATAATAAATTTTTATGTTTAAATTACCAGGTTCTTGTATGGGGATTTTAATTTTTGTGTAACTTTTATTTTTACTTTTTTATTTAAAGAAATTAAAAAAAAAGATTATTTTGAAATTTAAAATACTATTGAATATTAAATATTATATTAAGTTATTGAACTTTGGGGCAAAGATACTTTATCAAATTTTTTTAGCTATCATTTCACAAAAAATCTAGAAGAAAGTTTTGTTAAATCATTTAGTTAAAATAATAAAAGTTGTTGCTAAAAAGTTGTGGCCTGCAAAATTAATTTTTTAAGAAACTTTATTCTGCTTAATTTAATGTTCGTCGGAGCAGCAAAGAAATTTATTTTCTAATTGCAAATTTGCAACTGAGCTTGTTGCGTAGATATTCGTTGTTAATTAAACTTTAGAAAAAATTTTTTCCAAGTTTGGTACATTGATGTAGAAAATTATCCACTATTTTTACCTTTTATTAATTCCTTTTGAATATACTTAAAACTAAGCTATTTACCTATGCTTCATATTTAGATTTATTTCTTGTAGAGAAATAAAACTTTTCAATATCTTTATAGCCAGAAATCTTGAAATGCTAAGAAAACTATAACGTAATTTTCCGTGTTAATCCTGTCGTTACTTTTAAATTTATTCGCAATTGTCCGAAAACTATTCTTATTATTTTTGAAAAAAGAATTTTAAAATTATACTTCAAATTGATTGTTTTAATGTTACTAAACTGTTCTTTAATGATTTTTTAAATATTTTGGTACCATAAAGATTTTTTTCACTTTTAAGAAAAAGACGTTAAATTCCTGTAGACTTTTTATATTCGGTTTTATTTAAATTAATATATTGTTAAATATACAAATTTTCAAGCAAAAATATATACCTAAATAAATATACAAACAAAAGACAGAAATAAACATTCTTTTTTACAAGGAAATAAAAAAATATATATAAAAAAATAAAATTAATTATTATAACAGTTTCTTTTTTTTGCATTTAAAAAAAATCATATTGCACCAAAAAACAAAAGAACGACACTTTCTTTAAAAAAATAAAATTATGATGGCAGCCAACACATTTATAATTAAACCAATGAACATCAATTTTCATTCGAACGGCATATGTTTTGGAAAACAGTAATGTTGATGTTTATTTGTTTTTATTTTATAACTGGATAATAATTTAGTTTTAATAAATTAAGAATTTATGCACACAATTTTATTGAAATTCGTTTTAAAATTATTGCACAGAATTTTTACAAATGGCATTATCCGTCGGCGGTATGAGTTTCTGGATAATTTATTCAAAGCACCAAAATATACGAAAAATAAAAATTTACTAACTAAAATGAGGTAGAAATTGATCGAACGGTGATAGTGAGTGTTCCGATGAAAAATCCGGTGATAACGAATGGTCCGTGGTAAAATCCAGTGATAGCGTTTGATCACCAAAATAAACATTTGTGGCATCGGTCAATGGATTGTCGTCGAAGGTGACAGGCGTTAATGGTTGATCGGATAACGGAAACGAATTATCCGATAACGTACATAACGATTCAGCATCAGATGATTCCATTAATAATGTGTCTAAATCTAACGCGAACTCTTGACTGGTGGGTAATTGTGGCGAACAGAGGGATGATGGGGATAACGAGGATGCAGAGGACGTAGAAGAACTCGACGAAATAGGTGAGGACGACGTAGAATTTTGTTGTAATACATTATTATTGTTAATTGTTTGTGTGTTATTCAATGCGGCACTTAGGGCGGCAATGTAACGCATCGCTAATCGCAACGTTGTAATTTTCGTTAGTTTTTCACTGGGCGCTTGACTCACGGCACCGGGACATTGTGACACAAATATATGTGGCACAGCACGTCGTAACGCTTCAAACGCGGAATTAATTTCACGCATACGTGATCGTTCACGCGCATTTGCCGTTTTGCGACGATATTTACTTAAGGGGGCTGGTTTTTGTTTTGGTTTTGGCGGCCGACTTGATTTTCCATTTGCCAATTGTGCCATATTCGTGGCGCCGTTTAATTGCGTGAGGCCATTTGTTTGCGTTAAACCATTTTCCACGCCGTTGGGTTGTTCTTGTGTTTTTTGCACTAATTGATCACTATTTGCTGTTTGTGTTTGTCGATGATCGTCATCGATGCAACCATTGACCCGGATCGATCGAATTGATCGCGGTCGTAGGGAGTATTTATCAGCGGCACGGACACTATTGTTGGTAGTATTGTTGACCATTGTTGTAGGTTTTACGGCCATTGTTGGTTTCAAACAGTTGGTTGTGGCATTGTTATTGTTGTTTGGGTCGGGGAAGGTTTTACCATTTTCGGGCGGAGGTAAAGAAAGTCTTTGCGCTAGTTCATCACGATATTGCAACATTTTTTCTTTTTTATTTTCAATATTTTACATTATCAAAAAAAAAAAAAATTCAGTCACTAATCACTACACTTGAACGTTTGTTTTATTGTCACTTAGTCGCGCATTGAAATCACTGGATCACTCGTATATAGCACGCGCGATGTTTCAGCGGGCGCAGACTACGTTGGTTCTTGTGGCGGATAACGACCGATTGTTGTGTGGAACCATATTAGTTGAAAAACATCCAAAGATGTACTGAATGTTCAAAACGACCGTATTGCCATAATAGTAAGTTGATGTGGATACTTATATGTTGTTATGTGTGCTTGTGCCGGCTATGGAAGAGTTAAATAGTAATGTTAGGTATATAGTTGGCTGGCCGTGGTCACCACTTCTAATAACAAAACACATATCTTGTGCACACTTTGCTCTTGCTTTGGTCTTATAACGGCCTCGGGAGAGGGGGGCAGCCACACATACCTATATACGTATAAATGTGCATAGGTATTATTTCACAATGTACAACGTTGGAAGTGCATGAGTTGGAAGTTGGTGAGTAGAGCAGGTCCTCAATAATCTGCCTACTTCTTCCCCCAAAATGTGATTGTGATTTTTTCCCAAAAGAGTGGTAATTCGCGTGGTGGTCAGACATATAGTACCTATAATGATGGCCCATTGATGATAAAATTATTATAATTTGTAGGTGTAAGAAAAATTGGGGGTAAATGTCACCTGCAATATTGGGAATTAAAATTAAAATTCCTGCATTGTATTAATTCATATATTTTTTCATTTTCAGTTAGTGTAGGTTATACGACTCTTAAAAATATTTCAGTTGATTCCAGAAATTTTTAATTGATTCCAGAAAAGTTCACCGACTGCCATTCAGCGATAACAACAACCTACTAAAAAGTTCACCGTGTCGCAATTCATCGAATTCACCGCGACTTTTCAATTGACTAAAACAAAATTTTTTAAAAACCAAGAAACCTTGTTAATTATATTATTTCGTATTATAGAGTAGATAGAGTTACATATGTTATCTATTGCGCTGTATCAATAATACCTCTATTTAATTAATTAATAATATTATGAGTAATACCTCTTAAAAACTCTTACCATAAATAGCAGGTTAGTGAGACTTCCGTCGGTAGATTGCATTCGGTGAACTTTTTGAACACGTCATGTGTAGAGATAAACTTGTAGATATGTATTTCCATGTACTAAAGTATTTCTATTAATTTCTAGGATTTTTCATTTTTATTTTTTGAAGCAGTTATGTTTACTGAAGGTCAGGGATTACTGTATCTCTCAAATCAAAAGTTTTCAAATGCAATAAAATAGATAATTAAAAGTAAAGATGAATACTCCTTCAAGGATCCTCCAAGGAGGAAAAATAGTACTTCAAAGTGTAATAACCCAAAAGGGGTTGATACACCCTCTACAGCTCTTCAATACTTCAGCTCTTCCGTCATAGATTTATAAAAGTTTCTAGCTTATAAGCTCTTGTAAATGTAAAGGAAACATGGTGGAGGATAAACAATACCAAATAATCAACCCTTAGAGGGGTGTAAACTACCCTTTGCTGGACGAGGGTGAAGAAAGATGTGCCTAAGCAAATTGTTCTTGTTTATACTGCGCAACGGTCGCAGTGAATTGAGCAGAGCAAGTCAATCTGGTATTTTTCAGTCTAAGAGGGGGGAAATCAACCAACGATATTGAGTTGGCTCAGGTGTACAAACATACAGGCCGCAAGCGCTCGAGCAAAAGCTTAAGCTAGACAAAGGTTAGCGATTAAGATAACAGAAGGCGTAACTAAGGCTCGAAGAGAGCTCGATAATTTCCGTACTGAACCAAAAATGAATCTTACCACATCTTTCTGCACCTTTCTATTTCCCACTCATCGAGGGATGTTCTTTACGTGCTTTAATGTTTGATCTTGATATGAAAACTTAATACCGTTGGCAGATTTCTCTTCTCTTAGACTGAACAACTACAGGGTGCGTCTTTCCGACCTTAAAAGGTTTTCCATACTTCTTGTGAATTTAAGGTGATTTCGATTTTTTAGATGAGTACAAACCAAGTAAGGGCTGCACTACTCAAAGAACTGCACTCACTACGCAATATGAAAGCACCAAAAACTTCCTCTCCCACATCTTTCTCCACCCCGTCCAGCAAAGGGCAGTTTTCAGCCCTCTGGAAGGGTTGATGCTTTGGTTGAAATCTCCATCATATCTCCCTTGTATTCTCAAGAGCTTGTAAGCTAGAAGTTTTCCATTACGTAAATCTATGTCCGGAAAATTATAGAAGGGGTACAGATCCAGGACCATTCTCTTGTCTTGACACTCCCACTATTTGCTACCCCTATGCGCACTGAATGCCCAACATACGCAATTTAAATATAAAAAAAGAGACAGGTAGAAAAGGATACCAAATATACGCTATACGCGTCATTAATTACAAATTTAATTGGTTACGGAAGAACCATGGTGGGAGAAAATATTGTGAAGAGTAGAGAAATTATCCAGTCAAGATTAGAGAGACAGCAAGTTTATGGAGCGCAAGTTTACGGGGCTTCTACTGTAATGTCATATCTAACTTACAAAATCACATTTCACCACAAAAAAATTTTCAAAAGTCGCAGATTTTTTCTAACTACACAAAAATTAGATTATACGGATTCAATAATAAGTAAGTAAAGATTTGTATATTGATCGTAGTAGACAATATTATATGAAGCCGTCTAATAATGCCATCTACCAAGTACTTTCAAAACATATATAGTCGCAAGAAAGTACATATACAGTACACAATAAAATGTTAATAATAAAAGTTTGTCGTTGGTAATATTTCATTCTTGTACTATTTTTAAAAGATTTTTTTTAGAATTTTTTAGATATCTATTTTATAGACTTATACAGCCTATAAGATAAGAACGGTGAGAGGCGAGACTAAGAGCGCTATCCGTTTTCGGACCCGTAGAACACGATTCTGTAGAAAAAATGTCTATATATATAATATATATATATATATATATATATATATATATATATATATATATATATATATATATATATATATATATATATTGACATGTGTAGGGCCCCCCTATGGAAGTTCAGAGCTGGAATTTGGCAAGTGGGGCTCATTCCGATGCACAATAATACTAACAACGTAGGGTCAAATTTTGGACAAATTTTCGATCCGACCCAAGCTTTAAGTGGCAAAAAAATAGAACTTTTCCAAGCCGGTTGGAATTAATGTTTCGGTCAATTACCTGCAACATATCCAAAATTCAGCTGCCTAGGATGATTTGGAGGGAGTAGAATGGGAAAAAACGATTTTGGCTGGATCTAACGCGCCCACAGTCCCCCAGAATTAACTTAGAGGGTTGAAATTTGGTATATAGATAGAGTTCGTACCAAGGGTCTGTTTTTCGGAGGTTCTAATATTTTACCCCCACCCTCACCATTCTTAAGCTACAATTTCATACTTTTTTGACGTTTTCGAAGTTTGTGCCACTCGCACAGGTCACCCAAACAAACCTAGAGGGCTGAAATTTTGTATTCGGATTGAGGTGGTATCAAGGTGGTGCCGTCTGGGGGCCTGAACTTTTAACCCTTACCCCCACCATTTTTATATCTAAACATGATTTCTCTCGATTTTTAACAGTTTCGCGCGGGTCAAAATATATCCAAATGAACCTAGAGGGTTGAAATTTTGTGTATAGGTTAAGTTAATAGCCAGCCATTGCTTTTTGGAGGTTCCAACTTTTAACCGTTACCCCCACGATTTTTACGCCAATACTTACTTGATTTTTTTGCTTTTTTCTAACACGTCTAGAGACTCTCTAAGGAAACCTAGAGGGTTGAAATTTCGTACGTCTATTAAGTTAGTATCCAGCTAGTGCTTCTTAGGGATTCCACATTACTTTTCCCCCCATTTCTCCCATTTTTGCATCGGAATTCAATGGTATTGTTAAATGTGTTTTAAATGCATTATTTTTATTCTAATACAAGTCACGGATAGTAATTTTAAAAATTTAAAAAATAATGGACGTTCTTTAGTAATTAAAAAATGTTATTAAAGTCACTGTTTATTTATAATGTAGGAATTATGGATTTTTATTTATAAAATAGAAATATTAGATTTTTTTGGAGAAAAAAAATATCTTCATAAAGGCCTTCCAGTTTACTTTTTAAGGTCCTTTTTTATTATTTAAAAATAAAACACAAAGACAATTGGCGGACCAGCATGGGTACGAATGCCCTTGTACGAACTGCTATCGGCACAAAATTGAAATTTACTGAGGTTCAGCCCTTAAAAACTTAAAACCTTTTTTTAAAGCTCCGATCAGCCGGACACTTATCATCAGTTTTGAAACCACCAAAATTAGAAATCGCTTGTAGACTTTCAATTACATTTCGCTTGTAGACATTCAATACCGATGATGAAGGGAAAAATTCGACTTCCGTGATGGGGCTCCGGTGCGCACGGCGTTTTTTATAGCTGTGATTAAATAAAAATAATCAACAAATATCTGGTAGTAAATTTTGTATAAAAATGACTTTTACTAGAATATGTAATTTTTTAATAAGTAAAAGTAAAGGTCAAGAAATTTAAAAATGTTCAGTTGTGTAATTTTGGAATAATTTTCTGTCAGTAATCCAGTATAAGGTTGGTCACTAATGAATAGAGACCCGCGTGCACGGCTGTACTAATTTTAATATTAGTTTGTGAATTAATTGTTGTAAGCTTTACTTTGTGGAAATTCAGTTTAAATAAACGAAACAAAATTACTTTGCTAAAATCTGCTATACATATTTTCTTTTAATAAGTGTACCCGTTTTCAACGAGTACAGCGGAAAATATAGTGGATTTTAGCAAAGTAATTTTGTTTCTATTATTTACTAGTTTTTGAGTTTTATGATAAAGGTATTATAGAAATTCAATGTGGTAATATGATACATCATAACGCTATACTTTAGATTACTTTTAAAAGTTTAAATATAAATGAGTATCCTTGTCTTCCGTTTTAAAAGTTTCTTTTAGAAATATGATCTGAACTACAGAATTATGTTTTTTGATTATTCTCTGTATACGAGTATCATTGATTATATACCATATTTGATATTAGTAAATAAATACACTTTATTTTGCAAAATACCACTTTTGTTGTGGTACAATAAGTGGTATTTTGAAAAGTGTTTTTATTTACTAATATTATATTGGTAACTTTAACTGTATCCAAAAACCTCTTTTCTCTATTCTCTCAAATTAAAATCAAGTGAGTGTACTTGATGACGTGAAAGAGATAAATTTTAATATTTTTTTAAATTTATTCTGATAAACAGTTATACAATTTTTGTAGTTTAGGTAGTTTTGAATATTTTTATTTTAATTATATAAATATCAAAATTATTTTTGAAAATATTACCTATCTTTAGCTAGACATAAACTATGCACTCTAAAGCTCACCTCATGCAAGATTATGAAACAAGCAAGTTAACAAAATGTTACAAAGACTTTCTTGAACGAAACTGTAAATAAATATTTTTATCAGCAAATTTTATAATGGAAAAATTAGTGTTGCAGTCGCTGTCACGGTAACACTTAAACCTGAAAACTTAAAATTTATCTGAGGTCCTTAGAAGCCGAAAATGACATTCACTAAAGTAGCTATACTTTATATACATATGTTTTATTTAATTTTTTTGAATATAAACTTTTTCTGCACTAAAATTACCTAATTTTTGCAAAAAAATGTGCAGTAACATCCAAACAAATTCGAGTACAATAAATAATTTACGTAAAAAAACTACTGTCGGCAAAAAACCCATTTTGGAAATTTTATTTTTGAACTAAAATACATATAATACCTATCTGTTTTATGCGACAAAAAGTTATTGCATTAAGTTTTGAGAAATTTGTTATTCGCTAGGCAGGACACTGCGATAGGGATCATTTTACTATTCAAGCAATTTCTAAACTAACTCCGCCGTAGTCGGTCCCAAGCCCGTGTTGAGAAAGGAGGAGGGAACCCAACTTAAGGTGTTATGCGACCCATGCCGAGGAGTGCGTGGCAGTGGGGGAGCACCGTCTCTTACGGAGCCTCTTGGATACCTGGCGGCCTCCAAGAATACTTAGCCTTATTCCGACATGCAGGCTCTGTCGGAATGGACTTTTAATTCCTAGTACTAAATAAAACTTTTATAGATAAAAATAATAAAAAAATTCAAAAAGAAAAAACTGACGCAGAGGTATCCCGGAACTCTGCAGTAAATCAAGACTCAACGGACAAGAAGGTTGGGCTACAAGAACCTGAAATTCAGGGCGTGACCACCAAACTTGAAAAACTGGGCCTTAAGAAAAGACTTTCTGGTGCACCTTAAGAGAAGACTGGGCCTTAAGAGAAGACTCACCAAAGAATGGAAAATAGCAGAGGGAACTTGGGTATATCGTTCAGAAATGAACAGGAATCTCAAACCCTCAACCAGTGGCGTGCCGACCCCGAGTCAGCCTTCCAAAAGGCCTAGATCGGAAGGTAGTACACCAAAAGAACCTACGAAAAGGAGGAAGCCTGCAGAAGAGGCAGACCAATCCTTTAAAGAGGCTGTATATACTGTCAAGATGGCAATCATTCTGGAAGGTTATCCAGACCAAAAGATGTCAGAGGAGCAGTTGACACTTTTCTAGCTGGCAAAAATGACCAAAATGGTAAACCTACCAGGCGGCTAGGGTCCACAATTCACGAACTGTCGCTTAGAAAATGGCGCCATTCTAGTCACATGTGCCGACAAGGCTAGTAGTCAATGTCTGGTAAAGACCGTTGGTGAAATTTCACCTTGGGAAGGCAATACACTAGTGTTAGGGGAGACAAGGAAACTTGTCAGAACCACCAAGGTGATTGAAATCCTCAAGAAGATCGAGGTACAGAACGCGGGACTTAATAGGAAAGACTGGACCATCCTGAACCAAAAGGTTGAAGACCAAGGTGGATGTCTTTTCGTATATCGTATATCCAGAACAGGACGCTGAACTTCTAAAAAGGAGGGGATATATATTCTATATCGGACTCCTTTAGATTCAGGCAAAAGTTCTGGCTAAACCAACTACAGTGACAGACGATGGGGCTGAGGCTAATACAAGCTAACATTCAGCACAAAAAGCTGGCAGCTGTTAACCTCAGCGAAAAATTTTTAGCTGAGGAAATACACGTGGCACTTATACAGGTACCTTGGATTAACAAGGGTCGTATAAGAGGCCTAAATGATTCTGGAGGAAAGTTATTATATGACTTCTCAACTCCAACTCCAAAAGCATGTTTACTTGAAAACAAAAATATTGATACCTTACTAATTCAGGAACTATGCTTTAGAGACCTGGCAGTGGCAAGGATCAAAATTCGTATAGAAGGCAAAACCAGAGACATATGCGCGGCATACCTTCCATATGAGGAAAACATTCCGATAAGCGAAGAACTTCGCAAGCTAGTGGACAAATGTACGGAGGATAATGCAGAGCTAATTGTGTGCTGTGACTCGAACGCACATCATCAGACCTGGGGCAATACTGACACCGACCACAGAGGTGAGTTACTACTTGATTTCATGCTAGATAATAATTTAGACATAATTAATCAAGGTAAGAAACCTATACTTTTATTACCTCGGTAAGAAAGGAAGTACTAGACATCACACTATACACTTTTCGGATACGCAAATGGATCAAAAACTGGCATGTAAATGAGAAGCCTTCAATGGCAGGCCATCAGGCCATCAGTACATCCAAGGAGAACGAACTGGATTAGTTACAGAGAGGAACTCCAAGGATATCTAAATGACCAAGTATGGCTCATTGGATATATACTACGGCGATAAGACCCAGCTGCAGTGGTTGTGTGTTGGAAGAAGGCTGAGCAGAAAACTGTAAAGATCAAACTGGAGAGCTTACAACGCTCAGCATGTCTTGGGATTACAGGGAAAATGTCATCCACACCCACAAAAGCAATGGAAATCATTCTGTCATTAACTCCTCTTGATATATTCATTAGTGAAGTTGCCAAAATGTCAGCCCACAGACTAGAGAAGACTGGGCAGTGGCTCAAGTTTCATTATGGGTCTTCCCACACCAGTATCTCTCACGAAATATGTAGCAAAATTCTACAAATGCCATCTGACATTGTAGAAACTAAATTCCTCTTTGAAAGGCCATTTGAAGTTAGCATCACACCACGAACTGAATGGCGAGAGGAAAACATGGAACCTAGAAGTGGGGATATAATATGGTACACTGATGGTTCCAAAATCAATTACCGAACAGGAACAGGAAATTCGGTGCTTGCCCAGCAGTTGAAATATCTCAGCATCTGGGGCAGCAAACTACAGTGTTCCAAGCAAAAGTGTTCGCAATAATTTGCTGTCTCTATGAAAATAATAGAAGGTCTTATCAAAATAAGAACATCTTTATTTTCAGTGATAGTCAGGCAGCACTCAAAACTATTAACTCATTTCAGGTTAAGTCAAAACTTATCCTGGAATGTAGGGAACTCCTACAAGAACTAGGTAGCAAGAACAGAGTCTCTCTGATATGGGTGCCAGGCCACGTGGGAGTTGATGGCAATGAGAAAGCTGACAAACTTGCAAAGCAAGGTGCATTAAAAGATGACTACAGCCCAGAACCCTACTGTGGGATAATGATTAAAACTGCGAAAGGGGAAATTGCTAAAACCATGACAAACGAAACAACTGCAGTCTGGAGGAACACTGCAGAGCAAATACATGCGAGTCTTATGATTAAAGGACCTTCTATGAAGTTATCATCCGAAATTTTACAACTGGATAGAACGAAGATGAAAGCTATAATGGGTTTGCTTACTGGACACTATCACTTAATGGGAATGGAATGGGAATGTATAGAGAAGAACCAGTATGCAGGAAATGTGGGGTGGAAGATGAAACGGTCCACCACATTCTATTTGAATGTGAAGCATTGGTCCGCATTAGGCACTCAACACTGGGATTGGGTACAGAGCTTGAGACTATTCATGGGGATCCCGTAAGGGTTCTAACTGACTTCATCAAAGAAGGAGGCCTCTTACGCATAACTGATGAATAAACGGGGTTACTGCACAATATTCCACTAGGAATTAGTGCATGTGCTGACAGGACTCCCCGCACCCGTAGGAAGAAGAAGAATGTCTAAATTTATTTTAACTAGTATTGCTTAGTATGTCATGTTATGTCATAAAGTTTATTATATTAATTTCTTCGTATAAAAAATTTAATCGAAATCAAATAAGCGCAGACACAAACAAATAAATAAATATCTCTTGAAATCTTTATAAATGCATATTTTCAAAAATTATAATACGTACCGATCCTCTTGTCAGTTTTTTGAACTTTTGAATCCAAATGATTACATATTTACTTTTGTCGCTTATAGCGAACATAGCAACAAACATTTTTTAATATCACAATACAAATCAAAAAAAATATATACCTATAGCTTATATATTTATAGATAGTTGGCTACATTTGTTGTCTCCTTTTCATTTACATATCTACGAGTAATTGTATGGATTTTGTATGTATTTATTTTGTAATAAATGATAAGATATCCATAATTGAAGAGTCACATTTAGAAAAGAGACAGAAAATATCTGATGATGACAACAGCTCCGTATAATATGTAAGTATTTATTGATCATTAATAAATTAAAAGCCTAATAGGGTTGCGTTGGGTGTCTACGCCAAACAAGAAAAAACTTTCATTGAAAATCTGTCGTAAATTTGAATGTCGCTTACGTCATAAATTAATCAGAGTATCTCTTCCTTTTGGGTTATACAAAAGAAAAAATGTAGGGAGCATTTTCGGTGAGCGGTACTAAAGGTTTATACATCTTTACATTTACATAATGGACTTGTCGTATTTTTTAAAAATCTTGGTCCTATCGCCATTTTTATCCTTTGCCAAAAGTTTAGAAGCCTTTGTTAATTATTATTACCTAGATAATTTATTTCTGTAAAGCAAATATATGTTTTATTTAATATATTTTATTTTTAGCTTTAATAAACAGTAGGTATTAATAGCCAACCAAAATTTAAGCAAATAAGTAGGTACTTACTCGTTTTTATTTTTTAACATGCTTTGAATATAATCACAACTTTGAGGTTACAAAAATTAGCGTTTGATTTCAATTTGTGACGTCTATACAATGAGCAGTTTTTCGCACCAATTTCTGCGTTTAAAGTTGAAAATTATTTTTTTATGAATTTTTGAAAGAGTATTTAGAATAGTTCATTAATTTCAGTTAAATCCCATATTGAAGGGTTGGGTTACATTTCAACAATAACACTTTGAGTGTTTAATTATCTATTTTTTATACTTATTTTGAACTCCTTTATTAAAAATAGTGTAAGCGTTTAAGCATTTTTTACGTTGCTTAATATTATATAAGTTTCATAAAGTATATTATTCTATTATTAAAGTTTTTACAAAAACTATTTGCGATTGGTAGAGTGATAGATTGATTATTAATGAGAAGAAAATAAAATTAAAGATATTTACACTAAATGGTGAATCCAAAACTGAAAGACCCGTAGGAATTGATGATGAAATGGAATCTAATTCTGCAGGTGGAAATGGAGTCTAACTCGAAATTAATAATTCGACAATTTATGTTCGAATACTTTAGGGACATTGTTACCAGTGTAGAAATATATGTACAAGAAAGAAAATTTGGAAAAGTATGAATAGAAACTGTTTAGGTACTTACCTATGTAATGTAAATAAGAAAATAAAGTGATTCGTATAAATAGGTATCCACCATTCAAGACAAGAATTTTCCAAAAGTGGTTGAAAGTTTTTGTCATACCCAGCTAGGAAAAATTTAAAGGAAAAACAGAAAACATAATTCGAAAATATTTGCGCTTCTAGTAAACGGTAGTGTCTTAGATCATAGCAAAAATGTAAGTAATTAGGTGGGGTGTAATTTTTTTAAATTAACTCTATTTATTTTAATGCCGAAAAAAATAAATTTTGGATTTCAGAACGAAGCCTAACAAAGCCAATTTTCTAAAAACCTACATATTTCATAATTTGTCAGACTGTGGGTTCAAACATCGCGTAAGTGGGAAAAAAGAAGCTTCACCACAAAAATAAATAAAATAAGATAAAATCAAAACTTGGGATCTACTAAGACTGTAATCAAAATTTCTTAAAATAGTTTTCTAAAAATCTTTCAGTTCAGTTTTAGATCATGGTGCCCTAATGCTATACAAATTTTTTATCGATATATATGTAGCCACACATGGTGATGTTAACATATAATTTTGTTAAATAAATTAATATATAAAATAAATATGTGCATACCTTTAGTAAGACTATATGAGACATTGGTGTAATATATAGATATAAAATCGAAAATCACTAAAGTAATGAATTAAAATATTTATATAGGTACCATTTTTTTTCTCTTTTTTTGAATATAACTTCATTTTAATAACTTTGTTATGTAAAGTATTTTATTATAGCATTCATCTCTATTTCAATAATGAACTAAGTTCAAATGTAATTCTTTGACTGAAAGCTGCCATGTCAATAATATATTGGAGGCAATTTTTACAACTGCTAGGTCAATTGATTTAGCTTTCCTTATTTGAAAATATGAAAAATGCTCTATTTATTGATAGGCAAATAAAATTTTTAACAGCTTACGCAATTCGCTACATCGAAGCAACAGTGAGTTTGCGCTGGAAGTTAAGATTTTATGATTTTTTAAACGAAACTTTTGAAAAAACTATTACTTTTTAGATAATTTCGAGTGCACCAATCGGTCTATATTATTAACATATTTGTAGCCCGTCTAACGAAACACTTTTAAGTATATTTGAATAGTAATGTCTGAAATAATAGAAAATTTTGTACAATTTTTTATTTTACAGAGAAATACCTAAAAAAAATAAATTAAAAGATAAAAAGTGTAAAAAGTGAAATAGGTTTTCAACTTCTCCGGCATCATTATCCTTTCTAATTGTATAGAAGTTACAAATAATCGATAAATTTTCACAAAAATCTTAATGAATTGTCTGACTGTTGTCAGTATAACACAATCAGTTCGAATTAGGATACAGCTTGATATATTAATTGAATAAAAACTCTTTTAAAAAACCGACTTCAAAAAGTAAAAAATAATTAGGTAATAGCACGAATTTTGAAGTCAGGCGGGGGTCGTATGTAAAGTTGTGATTGGATGTGCTTGAAAAGTTTATGAATTCTTCAAGATCTACATTTTTTTATGCTACTCCCCGCCTGACTTCAAAATTCGTGCTATTAATTATTTTTTACTTTTTGAAGTCGGTTTTTTAAAAGAGCTTTTATTTCATACCTTTTAGTGATAATACTTATGAATCCAGCCGATTACAATTTTTTATTTGGTTTTAAAATTTTTTTTTATTAAATTCCAAATTTCATACGTTTACGTGGAATAGTTTCCAAAACATCATCATTTTGGGTATTTACTGACTTTTCTTTGAAATATGGAATATTAATAATGTTTAAAGTAATAATTACTATTAGGAAAATAAGAAATCAATGAAAATCCAGCCATTTTTCAAGTCATCAAAGAATTTTTTAAACTAGGTGCGGACAAAACATTATTTTTAGGATAGTTAGATCAACATAGATTAAAAAAATATGTTACTATAGATACATATAAAAGTAAATAATTTTGCATAAATTTTAAATTTGCCATAATTATTCATATTATTAATATTATTGAAGATGGTTAAAAAAATCCTCAACCAATGTCAACAAAATTTTTATAGGACCACCTGGAGAACTTTATGTACTAAATAAAAAAAGAATGGCGCAAACTGGGCCAGAAATGTGGGAGAAATCGGTGTACATAAAAAAAAAAAGAAAAAAAAAACACGGGTTTAATTGAGAACCTCCTCGTTTTTGAAGTCGGTTAAAAATATTGAGAAATTTTAATATATATTTCTGTAATTCACTAAAATTAGGTGACTTTTTTAGGAAAGTTTTCGACTATAAGTTCTTTAATTAAAAAAAAAATTTCTTGCCTAAATGTTACTTTAGATCTCTAAAACACATAACATTTCAAACAACTATATTACTCAAAACCTGAAAAAATCTTACATGACACTGTTGCTTTGATGCTGGAATATATTAAATTTTTAGAGCATACAGAATTCGACTGAGCTAGTTGATTTTTTAGTTAGCATACTATTACACTACATTAACACTTTCAGTCGCATGGCTTCGGCATCCGAAACCAAACATAACATCTCCAGAGGCCGACCGCGATCAATGATTAATTGATTAGTTGGTTACGGATTATGTGTGCGATGTTTATCATCATTCATTACACGGATGTGTTCCTACTCACACAAATACATACTAACACACACTACTCTTTTGGTTTCTATGTATAAAAAATTTTAAGATAAACAAAAAATATATAAAAAATATAGTATATATTTTTAAATAAAATTAATTTGAATGTCAGTGTCTATGTAGTATGTACGTATCACGTATGTATGTTTACAGTTTTATGCATACATGTTGAACTGTGTTGAATCTGTTCAGTGTTTGAATCATTTTAAATGTATTTGTTTATATAAAGTTTTCTTTTTAAATATTGCCGGCTTCCGGGGAAGTTTACTATGAAAGCGCTCGGGCCTCGTAATATTAATTATACGGGTTTTGGAGTCACACAGAACAGGGTTTTTCCAATTTATACAAAATTTTTAAGCATTTACAATATTCTTTTTAACTGTTGTACCGTAAACTATAGATTTTACATTTAAATAAAAATATAAAATAAGACTTGTAAAAACGGCATTTTATTTAACCCAAACGCATTAAGAAACGTTAAGGTAATATTGTCCACTTATTGAATGTATGATGTGCTGCATTATTATAACATAATAAGTATATTATTTACATATTACATGCAACTTTGATTGACTTTTACAATATCAAATAACTGTGCATATTTAAATTTCTAGTTATTATTATGGATACTTTACATTTTACTTACCATTTATTGATGAAAATCATCCATAAATATTCCAGAAAAATGCAAAAATGATTAGAATAAAATACTCGTATGCTTACCTACAGGCAATATTCTAATTATATTATAAAATTGTATAAATAAGTGATTCTTTATATATTTCACATGTAAAAATCAAAACGAAATTGAATATTTAACAATTTAGACTTTATTTTAATGACTGGATTACACTGCTAACATCAGAAATCAAGGTTAAATCCGGTCGACTAGGGGCCTCCGTAAAAATCCAACCGGTTGAGTCATTCTTAATCAAGGTATGTATACTGTTCCTTAAAATGCAAAAATATTTAACCCATTATAGGAACCAACACCTTTTAAATTATTATTTTTATGTGAAGTTAGAAATATGAATAGTACACGGAGAGAAAATTCATAGAAAAATTACTGTGCTCAGCACTACAATCGACGTGTAAAAGCCAAACATATTCAATTTTGTACGGTAAAAATATAAAAATTATAATTAATCATAGAAAATTTAAAGCATAGAATATTCTCTCCGTAATATTAGCTCCGTAAAATTTGGAAAACAGCACAGTAAAAAGTTCCATTTCCGACAAAAAAATATTTTTTAATTGTTTTCCTTACAAAAATTACCATGCTGTCTTATAATATTTCAAATGCTATCTACTAATAGTAGAAAGAAAGAAACAGAAGGTATCAACGCTGTCACATAGCCAGGCAGGCTGCAGAAAGTATCAACACAATCATACATGAAGGTCACATAGCCAGGCTGGTGTGGCAAGTAACGTAGCCAGGCAGGGTGTGGTGTGATGACTGTGATGTGCAAACAGTATTCATTAGAATGTGTTACAGGACGGTAACCGTTTAATTCATCATTTTGTTACTTCACTATCTTCAGTATTAGAATATATTGTTGCCAATCATTTTGTATGCATCGATTGTTCCTCAGTGCGTACAGCTCAAGTAACATATAAGATTGCGGGTCAAATGCGCAAATGAAAGAGTACGACAACAAGAATTAAACTATAACATATATGCATAAGAGTGTGATAGAAGTTGTGTTAGCACATTAAATTTTACCATGCTAGCACATATTTTTTATTTTGGTCGTCGATCGCGAACGCATTATAAGAGAGCATGGTAATTTTTCTGAAATTTTATCCTACAAAAATTATATGATTTTTCTCTCCGTGTAGGTACGTGAATAAAAGCGGGATGAGTTTCGTCTAAATTTTGTGAATTTTAATATATAATTGTTGTTCTAAGATTACAAAAACTAATTTTTACTATTTTAATTTTTTTGTTAGGGGAATGTGTGGCAAGACGGGGTAAGTATATTATCACACCACTTGAACGCACCCATCGCAAGCAAGTATCCACGTGGCGTCTGTTGTTTCAATGAGAGTTAGTGATAGTGAAACGGTGAAAATAAGTAATAGCATTTGTATACTATAGGCAAGAAAGTGATTTTGTGTGTTGTTATACTATAATTTTCATATAGTTTCTACACTTAGAATAGGTCTTAGAATTATCAAAACTAAACATGTATGAAACTGCGTTCAATAAAGAATGACGTGGATTGTTAGGCAATATTTCGTTCGTTTATCTGTCTTTTATGTTAAGGTTGTAGAATATCTGATTTCAAATTCAGATTGTTACGGGAGGGATAATATGAAAGTTTTGCAAGAAAAATTCCTTTAACCATCCCTGGGAGCACAGATCTGATTCCTAACTTTAGGTAATATCTAAAGATTCCAAAGATAGTAAAATTAGTAATTTTCGTAAGTTTAGTAATTATTTTTAATGGATTGGAAGTAGGGATGTTGTGGATATCCGTAACCGTAACCAAAACTGTCGCATATCCGAAATAATTAAATATCCGAAACCGAAACCGCATCCGAAAATAAAAGTTTCGGATTTTTTCAGGATAATAACAGACAACACCCGTTGGAAAACTGAGTTTAAATTGAAGCAAGTTTTTGCTGCATGCATTTCCTTCGATAGATTTCCTTGGATTCGTGTTTGACGTTCACTTTAAAATTTTCCCCTTTTCACTAAGAAAAATTTTCACTAAAAGCAATTATCCGTAACCGTAACCGTATCCGAAACATTATCCGATATTATTACGTATCCATAACCAAAACCGAAAAAAACGTTTTTAAATATCCGTATCCAAATTCGCATCCGAAATTTCATATCCATAACATCCCTAATTGGCAGCTTCATCTAAGCTTCTATTAGTTGTACTATTAGCTTTCACCAGACGATTGCAATAAATACGACATCGTTTCTTTCAGTCAGCTACAACATAACATTTAATTAATATCTTGATGTCTGTTCTTAAAACATTAATCTCGTTTTATTATTTATGCAAAGTCTATTCAAATAATCACAATTTATGATTACTAAATTCGTCCATTAAAATATTTTATATGGATTGTAATTTTGACTACGTTCATGGCACACACTTCTACTCTACCCATGTGTGGAATAAATGCACACACATAAATCATATGTCTATCTGTAAAGAAGATTCTCACTTGTCACTTTCAGCAAGTTTCGTACGAAACAAGAAAAAATAATAATATTAATAAATCGTACAATCATAATTCAAAATGTATATTTTATTTTTGAGTTTATGCGTGCTATTTATGTGTGCATAAAATGATGGTTGATTATTTAGAATATGTCGCGAGAATATGAAGTTCTCTGGCAATAATTAGATATCAGAAAAGTTTGTGATTTGGAAAATCTTTTTTGTTGTATTTTTTATGTTTCACAATTTTCTTTAAAACATTTAAAAAATTTTATATAGGTACCAAACTCTATCGTGTATTAATTATAAGAAATAACGTAAAAGCTTATGAACATACCTGAATATAGGTATGTTCAGAATTTTTCATTAGTAACGTAAAAGCCCCCATTATGGAACGGTATCTAACGGTATAACGGTATCTAATGTAATACTGGAACAGTTTTGACATTTACATATTTATTTCTTTAATTAAGTAAGGGAACATTAAATGCGAGGTGAATTTAAATTGAAAACCAATCATTCTATTAATAATAATTTTTGTTATCAGACGTTTCTTTCAGAAATAACTTCATTAATATGTAAATGTCAAAACTGTTCCAGTATTAGATACCGTTCCATTATGGGGGCTTTTACGTAATAAATGAAAAATTCTGAACATACTTATATTCCGGTTTGTTCCAACAATCACTAGAATTTTCAGTTCGAGAGAATACATTATTTTAAATTCAATAATGTTATCTGAAGGCCAAATTAAATTCAAGTCAGAATTTCAATTCGGTATTTAATGAATAGGAACACTTAAGTTGATTGTTAGGATTCTGTAAAGATGTCACTACTAAAACTTGAGTGTTCACTATCAAAATTCAAGTTATTCAGTTTAGTTTACGTTGAAATTGGTATGGACGAAAATATTACATGACAGTAAAGGTTAGGATTCAGAGGTTCCACGCGCTAACATTCTAGGCGTCTTTCAAAACATTTATATTGAAAGCGCAGCAAAATTCTTATCCCCTAAAATACGAGAAATATTAACAAAAAATGAAAATTATGTTCCGACGATTCCAACAAGAAATTTCAAGCATACACTCTAAGAAAAAGAGGTCAAAAACGTGTAAAATAACTTAAATATGAGGAGCAAAATTACTCCTCGCTCTGAAAGTATGCACTATTATTTGTGTAATATGAAAAAATTGATGTATTTTTATATAATTTGTGTATAATTACTGTTTTTTTTTTAATATTACACAAATAAAGGTGTAACTTTGGATTTTTACAACGTTTTTGGTTTATTTTTACACCATTAAATAGTACAACCCATGCGCGCGCATATGATTTTATGTATTTTAAAATTATCTGTTATTGGATTGCTGTATTATTTATACGTATATAAGTAATATTCTTAAAGGTTAAAAATTATGTTTTCAAATTAGCTGAATTAAACAAAAGTATTTTTTGATAGAATATATAGTTAATATAATTATAACGTGTATGATAAATATAAGTAGTTATTAATCTTTAAATATGTTACAAAAACAGTGTTATAGTGGTGTACTGGTGTTTTGTTTTTATATGCATTGTGCAAAATGGCTTCTGGAATAATGTGCAAAGAATACTGTAAAATATAAATTTGTTTGTTTCCAAAATGCTGTCCTGATGTATACATTTAAAATATTTCAGGTAAGTTAATTTTTTTAATTTTGCTTCATACAAATAGTTTTGTAATTTGATAAAAGTTTATTTTACAATTTGACTAATAATTTATTTTGTGGGGTTCTCAATTTCTGTGAAAATTAAAACATTATCTACAATTCAGATATCTTTCATTCAGATATGTCAAAAAATTATATAATGCTTGTAGATTAGTAAAATCTGTAGTGATAAAAGAATTATACATATTTTTTTTACTAAAATTTATTGACTTGGGAAACAAAATACCTACAACTATTTATCAAATTTTAATCAACAGAAGCCCTAATTAATGTAGGTATATAATATTTCGTTTTTATGTCATCGAAGATGACGTATTAATATCGTTGTGTGATTGAATTGAACACGTGATTGAATAACTATT
Organism: Brachynemurus nebulosus; assembly: GCA_035578155.1. NCBI lineage: Eukaryota > Metazoa > Arthropoda > Insecta > Neuroptera > Myrmeleontidae > Brachynemurus > Brachynemurus nebulosus. The sequence goes on along the minus strand of JAPWDM010000001.1, from coordinate 41,267,516 downwards.
GAGTTGTACATCCATATTGAATAAACGCAAGAGGGCTACGAACTATAGAGTTAACAAACAACTATAGAGTTAACAAAAAATCATAAACTAACACTTTCACTGAGATGGCATTACTTAGTGCGTGTCAAAAACACGCACTTAACGAATTTTTTTTTTGCTTTACAGTAATATAAATTCATAACAGGTTTAAATTGAAACGACGTATGGAAATCGAGTTTTTTAAGTAATAATAACAATGGTAATAATAATAATGGAATTTAATGTTCGTTTTTTAGACAATGGTATGTAACGGACGCCACTCACATCATTATTTCTCAACTATGATGATATGGGCGGAGAACAAAAAAAGCGGTATAAAGATTTGGCAGGTGTCCGTCTGCAACCGTCTTCTTAAGGACGATGTCGATATTCATCTGGAATTGCGATGGGAAATAGCAGAAAACTTTCACCAGCATATAACCGGCTACGGAATTCAAACCCTCAGTCTATCAGTTCGGAAGTGCCAGTGCCTAAGCACGCCGGATTACTTTGCTCGTCAGTTTTTTAATCAAAAATTTAATATCTGTACATTTATTAAAATAACCTAAAAGTAATTGTGTAGCAAAAACGAAATTTTCTTAATTTTAAATTGCTGTGAAATAGTTAATGAAAAAACAAAAAATAAATAAGCAAAAATGGTTATAAAATTAAGTAACCCTTATTTTCTGATTTGTTTAGAAACCGGAATTGGTGAAGGCATCTGCGAAACCGCAGCATACATTTTCTCTGAAGTTCTAGTAATTGCAAAAGTCAGCAGAATATTGGGCGGAGGACAAGAAAAGCGGTATAGGGATTTGGTAGGTGTCTGTTTGCAACCATCTTCTTAAGGATAATCTCGATATTCATCTGGAATTATGATGGGAAATAGCAGAAAACTTTCGCCAGCATATAACCGGCTACGGAATTCAAACCCTCAGTCTACCAGTTCGGAAGTGCCAGTGCCTAAGCACGCCGGATTACTTTGCTCGTCAGTTTTTTAATCAAAAATTTAATATCTGTACATTTATTAAAATAACCTAAAAGTAATTGTGTAGCAAAAACGAAATTTTCTTAATTTTAAATTGCTGTGAAATAGTTATTGAAAAAAGAAAAAATAAATAAACAAAAATGGTTATAAAATTAAGTAATCCTTATTTTTTGATTTGTTTAGAAACCGAAATTGGCGAAGACATATGTGAAACTGCAGCCTACATTTTCCCTGAAGTTCTAGTAATGGCAAGTGTCAGCAGAATATTGGGCGGAGGACAAGAAAAGCGGTATAAGGATTTGGTAGGTGTCTGTTTGCAACCATCTCCTTAAGGATAATGTCGATATTCATCTGGAATTATGATGGGAAATAGCAGAAAACTTTCGCCAGCATATAACCGGTTACGGAATTCAAACTCTCCGTCTACCAGTTCGGAAGTGCCAGTGCCATAAGCACGCCGGGTCACTTTGCTGGTGAGTTTTTTAATAAAAAATCTAATATCTGTACATTCATTAAAATAGCCTACACGGAAAAAAAGAATTATTTCAATCAAATAAATTTTATTCAAACCAAATAAAATTCTTGTTTGTATACCGTCAAATAAGTTTCATATTTCCATGAATTAAATTTTTCGTTTGAGATTTAAATAAATTTTTAATTTGCACCAAATAAAAATGTTATTTACGTGAACTTGAACGTTGTTCTGATGGAACTTCCTACTTTATTTCAGTAGAAACAAAATATATTGTATTGCAAATAATAATTTTATTTGTATTAAACACTTTATTATTTAGGGCACTCAGTTTTCTTATTTAAATCAAATAATTTTTCACTCTGTTGAATTTTATTTCTATTTGAATTGAGTTTTATTTTTATTTACCTGAAAAATAAATATATATTGGATATAATAAACGAAAATCAATTTATCAGCACACTGATTATTATTTATTGTTAATACGTAATCCATATTATTATTATTATTATTATTATTATTATTATTATTAATATTAATTATTACAATCAAATAATAAAACATACAAGTTCAAAATGTAGTATAATTTATGCATTTTCCAGTACATAAACAGCAAACTATCATACATTCAAACAGGTAACGTAAACAACCATATAAAAAAATTTCAAAAATAAATTTTAAACAATGAAATTCTTCAAATTTACAAATACTTTAATAAAACTTTGGTTGTTTGTTTTTTTAATACTTTTTGAATCACATATTTTTAGTATTACATAAATAAACGCTAAATTAACGTTAACTTATCAGTTATCAGTATCACTTATCAGTATCACATAACACAAGGACACAACCCAATTAACACAAACACAAACATAAATATCCAAGGCCTTCAAATATGTCATTTGTTGCGGCAGTGTTATTTTCAATGTTGTATATTGTCTGAAAAAAAGCAATACAATTTATTGTGGACAATATGGGCGCTTACAATTAGTATATCTACTGTTTATTAAAATAATTAATGTGTTACTTAAACTTACCAACAAATATAGGTTATTTTCTTCAAACATCAGCTTTTAGAATCTCTTTCAGTTTTTTTTATCCGTCGTATCAACAATTATTACATAATATATTAAAACAAAAGCTAAATACGTCTAAAACAATGTATACAATGTAGGTATACATAGTGAAATTTAATTTCGAATTATAAGTTTTCAACCAAGATCCAAGATCCAAGTCGTATAACTAGGCCTACGTATAACATTGCTTGGCTTGGCTTCTACACGTGACCACATTTTCGCGCTTGCGTTGTAATTATTTTGTTTTTGTCGTAACTGTTTTGTTTGAATCAAACAAACTAATTGTTTGAGCCAAATAAACTTTGGTGTGCATGAAGCTAAATATGATACACAGAAATAAAATATAAACAAATAAACAATATATAAAACTGAAATAATGTGTTTGTTTGAAATTTATCAAAAAACACAAACAAAATAATTGATTCCTGGAAATAAGAGAAATATTTTAGTGATCAAAATTTTATTTGGACGAAATAATATTTCCCAAACACGCAGTTTCGTTTCACTGAACTAAACTCTTTTTTTCCGTGTAGAAGTAATTTTGTAGCGAAAGCGAAATTTTCTTAATTTTAAATTGCTGTGAAATAGTTATTAAAAAAAGAAAAAAATAATAATAAAATACCCCTGTCGCAGCATCTGCATAACATAGCGAATTTCCAAATCTTGGGCACTGGCGGATCTAAGACCTGTACCTATTTAAAATAGTTTAGCTTTCTAAGAGTAAAAGAATTTTTAAAATCGGATGGGTAATTAGTTTTGGTATTTTTGGGGACCCAAGAACCCGAACGAATCTTGTGCAGCATAGTTGTATCCATCTTAAATAATTTAGTTCTCTAGCAGTGAGAAATTTTTAAACATCGGTTCGATAGCTTATTACTGGCGTTTTCGGATCTGCAAGATCCCGGTGGACCTCATTAAAAAATCAGCTCGACCGTATATTCTAGGCGGACTTTATGTAATATATATATATATATATATATATATATATATATATATATATATATATATATATATATATATATATATATATATATTCAAAACCCGTTGTGTAGCATTCTACGCCGCATTTGCATCCGCAGGACAGTTGTGGATCTCAGATAACACAGCCTGTACCTATCTAAAATAGTTTACCTCGGTAATAGTAAAAAAGTTTCAAAATCGGTCAGTTATTTTATTTTTGACACTTTTAGGTCCTACTGACACTTCAGACCTTACATAACGTAATCTATATGTATCTAAAATGGCTTAGCTCCCCAACAGTGAAAAAATTTTCAAAATCGGTCGGTTAGTTTATTTTTGACACTTTTGGATCCGATGGACCCTGGCAGACTTTACATAACGTAATCTATATTTATCTAAAATAGTTTAGCTCTGTAACAGTGAAAAAATTTTCAAAATCGGTCGGTTAGTTTATTTTTACCACTTTTGGGTCCCATGGACCCTGGCGGACCCTAAATAACGTAATGTATGTCTATCTAAAATAGCTTAGTTCCCCAACAGTGAAAAAATTTTCAAAATCGGTCGGTTAGTTTATTTTTGACACTTTTGGATCCCATGGACCCTGGCAGACCTTACATAACGTAATCTATATTTATCTAAAATAGTTTAGCTCTGTAACAGTGAAAAAATTTTCAAAATCGGTCGGTTAGTTTATTTTTGACACTTCTGGATCCTATGGACCCTGGGAGACCTTACATAACGGAATCTATATTTATCTAAAACAGTTTAGCTCTGTAACAGTGAAAAAATTTTCAAAATCGATCAGGCAGTTTATTTTTGACACTTTTGGGTCCTATGGACCCAGGCGGACCTTACATAACGTAATCGATATTTATCTAAAATAGTTTAGCTCTGTAACAGTGAAAAAATTTTCAAAATCGGTCAGTTAGTTTATTTTTGACACTTTTGGGTCCTGTGGACCCTGGCGGACCTTACATAATGTATTCTAAATCTATCTAAAATAGTTTAGCTCTGTAACAGTGAAGAAATTTTTAAAATTGGTCGTTTAGTTTATTTTTTACAATAATGGGATCAGTAAATCCTGGCGAAACTCATACAAGTCTAGTACTCTAACGGTAAGAAAAGGGTTCTAAGGATCTCATATAACTTATGGCAGTCCGTAAGCTTCTTGCGGACATCATTTAATTAATTAATTCAAATACTTTAACTTACTAACTGTGAAAAAATTTTTAAAATCGATTGGTTAATTAATTTCTGGCCTTTTTAGGTCCCGAAAACCTTGACCTCACATAAAATACCTTAAATCCATTTGAAATGGTTTAATTTTTTAACATTATTAATTATTAGTGAAAAAATTTTCAAAATCGATTCAAAATATTTTTCCGTGCATGCATATGTACATTATACATATTTTGTTTTGTTTCATATATTTAATAATATTATATCATAACATAATCTTCAATTTCTTGTTTACTTAAAAATTCAATAAAAAAAAAAAAAAATTCGTCATTACATTAGCTTAGAAAATCTGTTTAATTTACATTTTTTAACATGAGATAGAACCATGCTAATTATAATGCAATAAATGAGAAACAAAACTCTATACATGTATGTGTGTTATAACACATATATGTGAACAGTTTTCACTTGTTCTCACAAAATTCTTTAATAAAAAAGTGAAATATTTTTATATTTCATAAAGAACTGAGATATAAATATAAATTACTTATTAGACTAACAAAGAAAGAATAAAAGTGAAAATTTACATTTTCTCGAAAACTACTTAACATAGAAAGAAAATTATAAGAACATTTTCTTCATAATTTTTTTTTCCTTTTCAACGATGTAAAAATCGAACTGTCTTATGATAGGATCGAATGATAAAAAATGGCCAGAAAACCTACTTCTGGGCATCCGACGTGTCTGGCTAACGAACTTAGCCAAGCCAATTCAGAATCCAGTCCGCACACAAAATTTCATAAGCGTTAGACGTTTCGTTCGAGAGTTATCGTGGGAACACATAAATATATATATATATATATATATATATATATATATATATATATATATATATATATATATATATATATATATATATATATATAAATTTTAGTGAATATCATTTTCGTATTCTAGGGACCTCAAAACAAATTTCTGCCATAGTCCCGGACTCAGATTGCGTCATGACACCTACTGTAATAGCTGAATTTCGAGTTTTCGAAATTCGCTAAAATGACTATAAAATTAAGTAACCCTTATTTTCTGATTTGTTTAGAAACTGGAATTGGCGAAGACATCTATGAAACCACAGCATACATTTTCTGCGAAGTTCTAAGAATGGCAAGAGTCAGCAGAATATTGTTTTTCTTATATTTAAGTATTGTTTAGTTAATTTTCTTAAACTATATTTTTGATATGATGTAAATACAATTTTAATCCATAAGTTTTTAATATTATCATTGTAATCTAATTACAATTAAATTTTTTATAAGATATGGCTTAAATAATTGTGTCTGCAAAACGGAAGCATTGTAAAAAAAGTCATATCTCAAAATTTTGACCAGTTTAATCGACAGTTACACTGCAAAATAAAGATTACCTATGTTCATGAAAGCAAGTAAACGTTCATAATAAAACTTTTATAACCTTACTTTTTTGGAGTGTTTATTTTAAAATTTACCAAAAAAATTATTATTTTATCATACGACACACTTATATAGAAATTTAGACATAATAAGCAAAATATTTAACATCTCGAATCTTTTTGTATATAATTCCAAATTATTCTATACTTCATATTATTATAAATATTTATGTAAAAAAACCATCAATAATCTTTTTTGATTCGTTATTTTCAATTAAGTTGAATCAGTTTATTTTTTTCAGCACAATTGAATCATTCATACTGATTCAGTTGAACTGAATCAGAATGAGTGATTCAGTTGGATTAATATTACACTTTTCTGGGTGTAAACATTACTATATAAGTGTGTAAAATTACATTTTCAGGTGTACAGGCGTGGTTTAAAAATACATTAATATGATGTAATTTTACGTTTAACTGCGCACTATTGCGAACTGAATGTGTAAAATTACATCTTGTTGTGTAGTTAATACACAAATAAAACGTAATCTATTACACACCTGGACTGTAATTTTACGTACGACATGTGTAAAACTACACATATGAGTGAGTAATAATTACACCATGATGATGTAATTTTCACCTTCGTACATTACGGTTTGTAATGTTACTGTCATTATAGAAGACATTTAATTGCCTCCTATAATAGTAGTAAAACGGTACATTTTTTTCTTAGAGTGTAGACTTACCCTTTTAAGGCGAAAGTAGACTATTGCTTGATATTCAGTCTAGGAATTGGATAGCATAATCCACGGAGAACTTAAGAGATAAATGTAACTTGAGAAATAAATGTTAATACATGTTCTTTAGAAATTGTTATTAGTCATTTTTGGGGCATACAAAATGTGATACTTTGTTGACCTCATTGTTTTTATTTGTACATAGTACTACAACTAAATCGTATTTATTATACAGGTGAAAGGAAATAGACATGATCGGGGAATATAATTTAGAAGATGTCTGTTGACATTTCAGTTAAATGTCGATTTTCAGCTAAAATTGTGAAGGGAAACTGGACAATAACATATGACCGTGTGGGCCAAGCTATAATCTAGCTACCCTGGTACCTTAACTGTCTTTACAAATCTGATTACTGGAGCCGAATTAAAGATAATATGTCTAATTGCTTACATTAACTACGTCACAAAAAAACCTTTACCGGCAAACATGCATATAGTACTTACCTTCTGCACGATTATGTTACGATGAAGAAGTTTAAACAACAAAACCAAACGAGCTCTGGCACCCGTAAAATCAACATTTCATGCATAGTGCAAAAGAAAAAAAAATTTGACTCGTAATCTTTTTCAATTTGATTTGTTTATTCAATTTACATGTATTATGATTTTTGTATTTTTTTTATGTCCCAGTGAGAATTTGTTGACAATATAAACAATTTCATTTTTGGGATTGTCAAATCGGTTTTCGAATTTGTTCATGCGTAATAATCCATATAGGTAATATTTTGATATTAGTTAACATAAATTAAGCTCCAGGAATCAGTTCGCACCATCGCTAGTAGAGCGCATAGAAGGCTTAGGTTAAAAAATAAAATTTAATTCAAGTCACCGACAACTTAAAAAAAATTTGTGATAATTTACGAAAAGTTTTTTTATATATTTATATCGAGAGCAATGTCGAAATATGATCTTGAAAGTAGAGTGTGTGCCTGAAAAAACTATATTTGGTATTACCTGTGGGAAGCAAACTTTGCTCTAACTGTGATTTTCGTTCAAAATAACACGTTTTCAGTAACAATTAAATTTTTTTTTATATAGAGCGCATGTGAGAATTAAGCAGTTTCTTTTTTATGTTATTTTAATGTTCTCATGTTACTGTACAATTTATTTAAAAATTACATTGCTCCCACCCTGCGCTCATAAATAAATACAAATGAAACGATTTTATAATTAAAAAATTGATCATTATATAAATGCATAAAATAAATTTATTGAAGTGCCACCACGGCGCAAACTTGTTGGAACATATCACTTCGTCATTTTGACGACGTATAGGAGTGGCAAAAATGGAAATTTCCCAATTTTACATAGATGACCAAAGCCTTTATAAAATATTTTTACATAAAGAATCGAGTGATATTCTGAGAACAAAAATTCAGTCTAGGCACACAGCTTCCAAAATATGTTCTCTTTGGAAAGAGTATACAATCCCACCACTGTACTAACCTGGTACTGTCAGTGTAAAGTAGGGACAAGACTTGTTGGTTGTTGCGCTCATATTGCCTCCATAATCTGGTATTTAAGTTACCCCGGATATCAGGATCATATTAATCGAAGAGTCTCGTGCGACTCCAACAAATATTTAATGGATGCAGATGTTGAAGGATGTTGGAGTGACGAGAATGAAGACTAGATAATGAGAGTAAAGTTTAAAGATGTCGAAAATTTCGAAATCATCCAAGAAAAGTTGGTTAATTTCATAATTTTGCCTCTTCATAAAACCTTCTTATAATAATGAGATCAACTGCAATATAAATGATAAATGAGAATATTCTGGCATAATATTAATTCCATCTTACTATTCACCTTCATATAAACCTAATGTATATATAAGAGTTCATGGAGGAGATGACGGGGCGAAAATAAGGCCTTATCGGTACCTCTCCTTTAAACTTTTGCTCTATCTTTTACAATTTTCGAGATATTTGGAAAATTAAATTTTTACCCTAATTTTTGAAGGGCAGATTCACCCGTTTCAATTGTTTTACTTGCTGCTAAAAAAAATTCGATATTCTATAACATATCAAAGAATGAACGAAATCGCGGGGGTACTTCCTCGTAATATTCCTTGTTAGTTGTTTGTACTGTAACTACATACTGACAGCCAGAATTTGGGTGCATACGCACGAAAATTAGTTCTGAGGAAGTCGCTTCATACTGTATTAATGGATTATATGTATGTTTAAAATAAGTTACTTATTTAAACTGTATATGGTAACATTTATGATTAGTCCATCAGTCTAGTAATTATCCAACTTTTTATTAATGAAAAGTAAGTTTTTTAACATAATATTTTATCAAGCATTTAATTCATTAGAATTTAAGAACGTACATTTCATTGTTTTAATGAAAATGAGCTTTGTTATTAATTTAGGTATATTTTGAAACTACCGTATAAAATTTTAGGTTGGAATTCTGCACTATGCTTCCTATAGCAACATGCGACATCTATCCCAATAAAAAGGAGAGATGCCGCATTTACAGTTGGAATAGGTGCCGCATCATATTACATCTTAAAAACATAGACTTATATACCTTAATTATGCAATTTTTTTTCTTGGACTGTAAATGATGCCACGTAAATATAAAAGATCCATTAATGGATCAAGAGGAGCCCTCATATTAGCGAAGATAACGAAAATAATAATGATTGCCTGTGTATTGAATGTTTTGAAAAGTACTCAGAAACAAAAAAAAGTTGACTGGTTAAGATGTATAAAGTGCCAAAAATGGTTACATATGGCATGTATCATGTATGGAGATGTGCGTAAAATGCAAAATTTTTAATATGAACGATGCGATGTCTCACCTTCTTTGATGCGGCATCTCTCCCATAGGTGTGGGAGAGACGCCGCTTTGCGGGCTCTACAAAAATGTTAATTATGAATCCTTTATGAGTCAAAATTTAAAATTGCTTATAAATAATTTTAAAGAACAATGTTTACATTTATTGTGTACCAATTTTCAAATCAATTAAATGCATACTTTAAGAATTATCAAGTGTTTTCAAAATGTGCGGTATCTCTCCCGCATTCACCCTATAACGATAAATACATAACCATCATTTGTAGTGGAAAGTAGTGTCTACAGTCATAAAACTATTAGTATATACTACTCCCTTCCACTACCTTTCCACTTTATTTTCTGGCACTGACCATAGCGCACCATTTCTACGAATTAAAAATTAGAACAACACTCTTGGAAATGTATAATTTTATCAATGAAAGAAGAGTGTTGAAGAAGTGGTGTTATTGAGAGGGAGTTGTTCCCGTAACCGATCGAACTAAGGAAGGGCACTGTAACTCATAATTTTGCACCTGTACACTACTTCATTACCGCCGTCTTTCACTTTTTCTTCTCACGCATAAATTCTTTAAGAACGAACAACTAGGCGACTAAATTAAAAAAAAAATTAATGTTATCCAATTGAAGATGACATCGATAAATTATAATTAGCGGCTTGAATTCGTTCGCCACATGAAATGCAGTTATGTGTTTAAACTTGATTTTAATAATTCTTATAATTTTGTGAAAAAAGAATTAGAAACAAGCTAAACCAATTTCATAAAAAAAAAACTGAAGTAAATTTTTTACTTAGTTAATAAGAAAATATTAAACATTGACATGTTAATTATGAGATTTTTTTTCATATAATAATCAATAAATGAATAATTTTTTATTTTTTAATTTCGTTAAGCGGACTTAATAAACATTATTATTTTTTCTGCGTTTTTTTTTCAAGAATTACGATGTTAAAATATATTGAGTTCAATGACATTTTAAGTTTACATTAGACCAATTTTTTCTTTTTAGGTAATTAAATGCCGTAAATTTGTTTGATATTTTTCTTTTTTTGACAAATACAGATAAACTTGTTTTAATTATTTACATAATTATTCGGATTCATATATTCAAAATTAAATTTAATTTGTCATTAAATATAACTGTTAGTGCCGTACAGTGTAATAGCTAAATTATTGAGGTAATATATGTAATCAATTATTGTACAAACGTTGGGTTCGGTTTTTGAGACAGGTGTAGATAATATACAGTTCGATTTCTAAAACTATTATGCAGAGCCTATACCTAATGTTTTCCCAATACCCACCAGGGAATTACCAGTTAATTTACTAACACATTTCCTTTTAGTTAAAAATTGCGTTCTCATGTATAGACCCCTATAACCTCCCAGTTCCATCGCCCGATTACTAAGGGTAGCATTGATTATTTACTAACTAATGATGTGTAGCCCTTCTATAGATTTTTAACGAATTTGAGCTATGATTTCTAAAAAAAATTAATAAGCCCATTCTGTGAAGTGTTTAACCCCTTTAAAAAAAATGTAACCTCAATGAAAACAATTCTTGACTAATGTAACCTCAATCCAAATCTTTTGACAACTTTTCATCAAAATCGCTTAAAGATTAGTATGAGAAAGAAACCAAAATATATATGATTTTTCAACAAATTGTTGAACGGGTATTTTACTCCTTAAATATGCAATTGTAGGGTAAAGTTGCCAAATGTGTACCAGTTTCTATATTTTTTAACATATAACCCCTATTTATTAATAAAATTAACAAATAACAGTATTCCTATAAAATTTGATTATTATTTCCACAAAACTTTTCAACAAAAATTAAATCTCCTGTTAAAAATATTACCTAACTAAAAAATTCTATAAAAAATTAAACTCTGCAAGAAGTATAATTGTGAAAATTGGTTCCTTAACCTGTAGTTTCCAAAATTATACCTCAATGGCATTCGCCGCAAATAAATGCTTTCTTCCCAGGTTTTACACCAGTACGCGATTCATGTTGCCATTTTTTACATTTTTTACACATTACCATATCTTCAATTTGTGACTTTTCATAATAAATACTGCAATACCAATCCGTTTCATATGTTTCAATAAAAATTTCTTTGTTATTCTTTCCTGAGGAGTGTCATGATTTTTTTTCATTGCTTTCTTCTCTGAAATTAATTTTCTATTTTCCAATTTATTTTTATAGGGGCTGCTGCTTAAAATTGTAGCACGTTAGGTTCTCATATTTTTTTTAGTGGGGATATATGAATATTTAGCATGTACCTACACATTAGGATACTCTGCGGTATAAATTAAGCAACAGTTCATATTTTACTTAAAATTTAAGGTTAAGTATAAAAAGCAAATTTTTAATAGTTTTATGAACTCGAATACGTAAATTAAGTGTACTATTTAATTATAGAAGACTTACTAATAAAAAATAACTTACCATTTTTTAAAATTAATCTTATAAAAATTATTAAAAATATATACATATCAACAAACACAGTTTTTGGACACCTTGAATTTTTAAATATAATAATTGGAAATTCAGTGCTGACATTTTGTGAATTAAAGTTTTTTTGAACACTCTTTTAAATGTGTACAAATAGATGATTCTGCAATATTGCTTTATATTACTTTTATAAAAGGTAAAAATAAGGAGCCGGTACACAATTGGCAACTTTACCCTAACATGTTTATTACCTTATTAATTTACTACATGCTAAAATGAACAAAATCGTATGGGGACACTTCCGTAACATTCCTTGTAAGTTGAGGATTAATAGGGACGAAAAAGGGGTGAGTAGACACAGAGTATGGGTTAATAATAGAACGACGCTATATCAAGTTTAAGAGGACGAATATGGAGTGATTTAGGAAGGGTGAAGGGTGTATTGAAACAGAACAGAGCACCTTCAAGGCATTAAGTTATTTGAGATTTTTATAAACGCATTATTAGATATGGCATTCCAGTATTTTATAAACTTTAGATTTTAAATTTGTTTCTATATAAAATTATGAAGTAGTATTCTCTTTTTGGATGTACATAATTATACGAATGTATACCCTATTTCACATACAATTGATCACAAGTTAAAGTTAAAAAAATAAATAATTCTTATAGTCAAAACAAATCTATCTTCTATTCTTTTCTAAAAACAAACTACATTTTTAAAATTTACGTAAGTGCAATAATGAAAGAGATAAAGCCAAGAAAACGAAAATTATTTAAATTCATAAATGACGAAGCATGGTTAAATTTAAGTGAAATGGACCATAATAAATAGATTTTTTTAGATGTAAATGTAACGAGTTCCAATTCAGCTGAAATTCTAGTAAACCTTACCGATAGCCCGATACCGATTTACTTTTCTATCGCCTCTTTTGACCCGGTTTACAATAGAAATTACGTGATTTTTGTTATATTCTCAAAAACTACAAATATTTTTAAAAGTTGTTACTTACTATCCTAAGCATGTAATAGCTATATAATTCAGCTAATATACTAAAGTAACTATACTGGCATAAATTTTAAATATTTTAAGGAATAGAAGAATATTAAAAGAAATTCAAAAAAAAAGAAGAGATAACTTAAGTGAAACGGTCATTAAAAAAGCGGGCCTCTTGCGCATAACTGATGAATAAATGGGGTTATTGCACAATGTTCTACTAGGAATCAGTGCATGGACTGACAAGATTCCTCTCCTCACCCATAGGAGGAAAGTAACCATACTAGCATAAATTTTAAATATATTAAGGAGTGAAGGAACATTAAAAGAAATACAAAAAAAAAAGAAAAATATGATGTGAAGTTTATATTCTTGCTGATTTATTCCAGTTTACGGTATACTTTCGCTCTTCTCCAGTAAGAATATTGTATTACACTTTACTTTAAAAGTAATAATATGTGCGTAACATACATATATACATAATATCTGCTCGTATGTCTACCTCAATTACTCACTGCATTATTATTGTATTTAAATTTCTGTATTATGAAAAAGAAAAATTAAAGCCACTTATAACTTTTAGTTGAATATAATCAACAAATCTATCTGTAGGTAAAATATCAAAAAATAATTTGAACAATAATGTTGACAATATTAACATATATATTTATTTTATTTATTTATATTTATTTTTTGGTGTAAAAGCAATTAAGATTTATTACTTGTAATTTACATATTTATAATATAAAAAAAATCTGATATGTTGCCTTGTTCAATAAGAGTATATTTACTATTTCAATTGTCTATTGAAAATTATAAAAAAAAATTATTTTAAGGGGGACCACTAGTGTGATATTTTGAAAAAAATGGAAAAATTTTTTTTTGCATGTTTCCATAGTCTATACCTTTAAAAATAACATACTACAATTTCAAGTGCATACCTCAAATAGTTTTGAGTTACAGCCACCTGAATAGCGGATTCTGATTTTCATTGTTAACTTTGAGGTATTGAGAAATGTATGAAAGTTGATAGTTCGGGAGTTTCTGGGCGTGGCTGCCAGTCACATGTTGTGGAGAAGCTAGACCCTGGCACATTTAAACGACTCATCTAGTTTTACTATGACCGTTATAATGAGATCATTGAAAATAATTTTAGTAATAGTAAAAATTCTCAGTGATTAAAACTAAAAGGTCAAGTAAAGAAAAATTACATTTTTCAAATTTGCTGCAGTTATAACTGGAAGACAAATCATCCGATCGAGTTGATTTTTATTGCAGCTTCTTTTATATATGTTTCTTCGTGCCACGAACCGCCAGTTTTCCGATCGAATAAAAAATGTAATTTTTATAGGCCAAATATCATCAAATTTTCGCGAAAAATTTGAAACTTTTTTTAAAAAACTCCGCCATTTTTTAAAATCTCAACTTTTTTTCTATTGAGGTTCATGGCACGGGCCATACCTTCTAGTTTAATAGGCTTTTTGGTTTTTTTGATTTCAGGGAGTGTGAAGTAGCAGTGGGGGAACTTTTTTTGGAGCCTTGGGAGATCGCAAATAACTCACTGAATTTTAAATTTTTTGGCCCAAGGATTGTATTTTGAATTTATATCAACGAATATATCCTTAAAATATTAAAACATTCCATACAGTAATTTTCTTTAAAAAGACTTAGGTTACAATAGCCTAGAATTTTGTTCATTGGGGCTACATTATTTTTAACGGGTTACAAACGCCTTACAATGCGTTTATTAAATTTTGTTTGGAAATCATAGCTCAGGTTTGAAATTCCTTAAAATTCTATGGAAAGTCTACACATCATTAGTTAGTAAATAATAAATTGCCCATTGTAATAAGGCGGTGGAACTTGCGGGTTATAGGAGGCTGTACATGATAACTATACAAAAAAGACAAGATAAAAATTTAAAATAAGTTTTATTTATTATTTTGAATAGATATTGAATACTGGTACAGTAAAGAGACTTTAAGTGCTACAATATTATTATATTTTATAATGTAAATATAAAATTTTATAGGCAGGTATTAGAAAAATATCATAAAAAATTATGGGTAATAATTTTCACATAAATGATATTCTTCAAGGAAATGTTTTAGGCAGAGCGATTTTTTGCGCCAAGAACATGTCATAATGGATAATAATTCTTCACAATCATTAATTTCTCATTTTTGAGGCAAATTCCCTCGACGAGTTAATTCAACTAGATTCTCAATTTTTTTTTACTGGTATGTAACCGCTTTTGTACCGTGAATAGAGCAAAAAGTTTTGATACCGAAAAGTGATTATAAATCAATTTTTTTTTTTGGGTTTTGTATTAAACTTGAAAAATTTTGCTGCTATTTTTGTTATGGAACAGTCTCTACATAACAATTTACCAATAGTTTTCCATTCAAATAATAACAACAAATTTGTATTTAAAGACAAATTTTCGGCTTATATTTTACGCACTTGGATTAATATTGATCCTAGAAACCCATCACATAAATATATTATGTGTTATTGTATACAACTAACCAATTGCTTAACGACCATACTTCTTTTTTCGTTTTGTTTTGTGTATTTTGTACTTTATTTTTTTGTGTTTTGAGTAAAGAAAAATGACAGTAACAAAATTATAAGACATTATTGGTGTAGGTGTTTTTTTATTATTATATTATTTAAGAAATAAAAAATAAAAAAGAAAAGAAATGGAGAAATAAAAGAATTATTGGGCAGTTGAATATGAAAATTTTAAAAATTGTGTTTTTTTTTTATTGTGAAGCAATAAATGTTGCCAATGTTGCATACGTTAATAAATTATTAAAAATGAGTTGGGCATAATGTGAATAATAGGAAGTACTCTATACCAGGCAAGTATTCAATGGATGAAATATGGAACAAATTGAAGTTATTGGAGCCATAGAGCGTCGGCGAAAATTATTTGTACATTAAGGTACCATCACAGTGTGATTCTGCCGAAAAGTATTCAGTTTTCACAATTTTTTTCGGATGGATAGGATGGGGGAATGGGGTTGAATTTTTTTTTACGATTAATACCACTATTTGACAATACAATTTTTTTTTTTATTTATTTTTATTTATTTTTTTGTGATTACTATAATTTTTTTGAAAAAGGTGTCTTTGAAATTCGTTGCCCATGATTGCGGCCGCAGTTTTTATCCGAAAAAAAAAAAATATATCAAATAAATTATCAATCCGTAGGTATGCCGCTATGTTCCTATGGGAGCTTTTTATTTCTTTTGAAATCTTTCCATTTTTTTACACGGAAAACTGTAAAAAATTTTGTACTTTCGAACATAGCGGCTTTGGTACCTACAGATTGATAATCTATTTGATTTTTTTTTCGAATAAAAACTGCGGCCGCAATCGTGGGCACCGAATTTCAACCTTTTTCAAAGGCACTTTTTTCAAAAAATTATAATAATCATAAAAAAATAAATAAAAATAAATAAAAAAAAAATATTTTTGTATATTGTCAAATAGTGGTATCAATCGTAAAAAAAATTCATCCCCATTCCCTCATCCTATCCATCCGAAAAAAATTGTGAAAATTGACTACTTTTCGGCAGAATGACACAGTGATGGTACCTTAAGAGAGCCACAAAGTTTAAGAATTTCTGCTCTACATTTTCGATGTGAATGCTCAGTGGTGAGTATACAAAAATCTATTGTATTTTTTTAGTTATGCGATTTTTGAGTATTTTGCGGTTTATAATTATTGTTTTCGTAATTTAATACAACTTTAGAAGAAAAAAATGTTCTTAGTTTATTTAGTATAACTACATAATTATTCTTGACTCATCCGAAAAAATCTCGTCAATTAAAATTAAGTCATGTACCGCAACAGGTACATATATACAAACGAACCCACATAAATCTATAAATGACAAATTATTATTTTTAATCACATAAAAGAACAAGACAGCCGATTTGATATGTAAGACTGATAGCTTCTTTTTAAGCCTAGAACCAGATAAAATACTTAATTACACGAAAATTTAATGAATATGTACATGTTAAAATTTATGATGTATTCTATTCCACTGCCAACATATAGGTACTACAGTGAAATTGAATAACAAAATTTAAACTCCTCTAAAAATATAATTAAAACAAATATTTTTGTTCTCACTGTAGGCGTTACATTTAATTTAGATCACTTAGATCGAATATATAATTTGTATGTTTTCGATACGAGTAGCCAACAAACGCATGCAGTCACAACAACGACCTTTTCACTAACAAAATGTTGATTAGCTTTTTTTGAAAATGAATATACAATTATTATTTAAACAATTAGCATTTAACAAGAAATTAATTTTGTGTCTTAACGATTGCGACGAGTATTTTTCTATTTTTAGAGATTATTATCTATGAATACAGACTACTAAACATTATTTACAAGTATTAATCATGAGTATTATTTGTTTTGATTTAATTATCCCTAAGGATGTATGTAAATTTTTTGACAGTTTATCTCCGGTGTGAATCACAATATGTTCAACACATCATTTAAAATTTTTAATTATTGTTTCATAAATTAAAACAAATTTGCATTTGTTAATTAGAAAAATATAAAAAAGTGGTTAACTGACCTGCTCTTAAAGCACACAAGTCTCGAATTTTTTCATTGCCAAATAGTAGACGATTTTTACGTTTGTTGCAAGAATTTCAACATTTTATAGAATTAATTAGTTTGACGGCATGCAATTTGCATGACCTACCTTAATTAGCAAACCCACACAACAAATTTTGTGCAAAATTAAATTGTCTGGCTGTCATTCACAATTTTCTGTGTCTTTTTGGTTTTTTGTTCTTGTATATTTCTAATGACAGAAAGGTCATTCTTTGTCTACATGTATACGTTGGTTAACTTTTTTTTAGTTCTATATCACGTGGAAATAATTCTATCATTAGGTACATAGAAAATTTCAGTAACAATATGGAAGATGAAACAATTAGTGGTGGTCTTGCCTCCCGAAAAATTTTCTTGTGATTTCAGAACTGCAGCACAATTGAATACGTGAATGGATAAAAACGTTATGTAACATTTTTTCAAAAAGTAATTTTTTGCAAAATATTGAAATATTCTGTGCTGAAGTATCATAAATACACACACCGGCATAATTAGCGGAACATAAAAAAAATATAAAAACCTATTTATTAAGCAAGGTTGGTTGTTTTTTTTTTTTTTAATTTTACTTAAAATAATATTGAAGTAATGAATCAATTGACTTTCCATAAAATTGTTTGTATTTATGCCGTTTCTCATAGAATGCCGCTTCTTCTCAATGTGGTCGAGCAAACTGCCGTAATTGAAGAATGACAAATACTGTCCCAGCAGACTATAGAAAACATCATTCTGAGTATAGTAAGACGAATGAAAGCTCTGGCAAGAGCACGGGAGGAACCAGGCGGTATTAAAATGCTATTCTTCATTTTCTATTTGTTATATAATCTTTAACTTAAATTATTCCTAGATGACATAGGATTCCAAAAATTTGCCATTTTATATGATTACTTGTTTTTACTACCAAAAACAAAGATATATCGACATGTAATTTTAAGTGAATAATTAAATAAAACTAATATTGTCTTAAAATTTAATGGTTTGTTTGACTTTTTCAGATAAGGTAAGTGTACCAGTAGCCGTCGCTGTACCAGTACTCGTCATTTCTTACATTTTTATTAAAAATTAAGAATACTGTCTGCACCTATACGATATTTCTCACACTATAGTAAAATACGACACTCCCTCTATTTAAACTAATATTTTGCGTAGAGTAGTATTAAGACAAGTATTTTTAATTTTGCTTAAAAAATACGAAACTGCTGAAAAACGAATACATCAAAATTTCGCTAGTGTTTTTGCTAAGGTAGGTGACTTTTTATTTAGACCCTTTCTTCGTATTTTTATGAAATTTTAGCAGTTTTATATAATTTTATTAGAAAATGTATAGGTTAAGTTTACATACAAAACATAAATTTTTGCAGTAAAACCGTTATTTATTTAATATTTTAAAGTGACGGTTATTGGTACATCGAAAATTACGTTTTTCCTATTTCCGACAGGGCTGACGACAACTGGAGCAATGTAAAGTGTTAATAAAATAAATATTTTTATGGTTTCTTCTAAATTTAACGTAAGTTTAATATATCTCTTCTATTCAAAATAATACTAGAATATTTGTTACCAATAACCGTCACCGATTATGGGAAATGTATAAATAAAAATAACGAATCAATTAGATGACAAATATTGGTGCAGCTTACTGACGATTATTGGTGCTTCGTATTTTTAAGGTAAATTTCTAAGGTAAAAAGATGAAATATTCTATAGAAGACCTCGACGCAGTCGAATAAAGTAGAAAATCAATCGCATCAGTAGCAAAAATATATGGAATACCCAGATGGACATTATCAGATAAATGTAAAAGAAAATATCCTTTAGCTTTTAGAAAGGGTCCGTCAACCTTTCTAATGTCAAAAGAGGACGAAACACTTGTTAAATGGGTAATTAATTTAGGAAAAATTGAATTTCCTGTATCCAAGGATCAGTGACTGGACAGCATACAGTTGTTGATTAAAAATTTCGGGAGAGAAACAACACCTTTCGAATCTGGTAGACCTGGTCGAAAATGGTACGATTGTTTCTTAAAAAGGACACCCGTTAATTATGGTTACATGAAAAATGTATTTAAGTTACTCGTAATTTCATTTGTAGCAATTGTACAAGTCAATAAATTTTTTAATATCAGGTTTATTTTCTTATTACTGCTAACAACTCGTCATATAATGTTTTTAGCGAGGATGACGAATATTGGTACAAATTGGAAACGGATATTGGTACATTGCAAATTTGAAACTGACGGCTATTGGTACAAATACACTTTCCATTAATTTTTATTAATTATTTTATCTTTGCTTTGATAATTAGTGAATTTTAATGAATTTATGTCAAAGATTAATTTACAAGCAACATGCTAAGATCTTACTTAATAGGTTTTTAGTCGAATTTTCTCCGAAAAATTAGACTTATACAGTCTATACGATAAGAGCTGCGAGAGGCGAGACCAGGGGCGCTATCCGTTTTCGGACCCGTAGAACACGATTATGTAAAAAAAAAAGATGTCTGATATATATATATATATATATATATATATATATATATATATATATATATTTTCCCGCAACCTTTTAATATGTGTAGGGCCCCCCTATGGAAGTTAAGAGATGAAATTTGGTAAGTGGGGCTTATTCCGATGCACAACAATACTATCAAAGTGGGGTCAAATTTTGGGCAAATTTTTTTTCGGACCCGACCTTTAAGGGGGTGGTGGGGGGCGGAAAAGCAATAAAACTTTTCCAAATCGGTTTTAAATAATGTTTCGGTCAATTATCTACAACATATCCAAAATTCAGCTTCCTAGGATGATATGGTGGGAGTAGAGGGGGGAAAAACGATTTTCGCTGGATCTAACAGGCCCCCAGCCCCCCAGAATTAACGTAGAGGGTTGAAATTTGGTGTGTTGATAAAGTTCGTACCTAGGTTGTGCTTTTTGGAGGTTTTAATATTTTACCCCCACCCCCCTCATTTTTAAGCTACAATTTCATGCATTTTCGACGTTTTCGAAGTTTGTACCACTCGCACAGGTCACCCGAATAAACCTAGAGGGCTGAAATTTTGTATTCGGATTGAGTTAGTATCAAGGGGGTGCCTTTTGGGGGTCTCGACTTTTAACCCCTACCCCCACCATTTTTATACCCAAAAGAACATGATTTTTCTTGTTTTTTAACAGTTTCGTTCGGGTCAAAATCTCCCCAAATAGACCTAGAGGGCTGAAATTTGGTGTACAGGTTAAGCTAATAGCCAGACACTGTTTTTTGGAGGTTTCAACTTTTAACCCTTACCCCCACGATTTTTACGCCAATATTTCCTTAATTTTTTTGCTTGTTTTCTAACACGTCTAGAGACTCCATAAAGAAACCTAGAGGGCTGAAATTTTGTACGTGTATTCAGTTAGTATCCAGCTAGTACCTTGTAGGGAGTCCACATCACTTTTCCCCCCACTTCTCCCATTTTTACATCGGAATTGAATGCTATTGTTAAATGTGTTTTAAAAGCATTATGTTTATTCTAAATACAAGTAGGCGAATAGTAATTTTAAAAAATTTAAAAAAAAGTGAACTTACTTTTATGACAAATGAAATACGTACATATTAAGTAATTTAAAAATGTTATTAAAGTCACTGTTTATTTATAAATTAGGAATTTTGAATTTTTAGTATTTATAAAATAGAAATTTTGGATTTTTTTGGAAAGAAAAAATATCTTTATAAAGGCCTTCCAGTTTACTATTGAAGGTCCTTTTTTAATATTTAAAACTAAAACATAAAGGCAATTAGCGGATAAACATGGGCAGGAATGTCCTCGTACGAATTGTGTTGGCTTTTTTTCTGCTACCTGTTTTCGGCACAAAATTGAAATTTACTGAGATACAGCCCTTAAATACTTAAAACCTTTTTTTAAAGCCTCGATCAGCCGAACACTCATCACCAGTTTTGAAACCAACAAAATGACAATTCGGTTGTAGACTTTCAATCACATTTCGCTTGTAGACATTCAATACCGAAGATGAAGGGGAAAATTCGACTACCGTGATGGGGCCCCGCTGCTCACGGCGTTTTTTTTATAACTAAGGACAAATACGAACTTCCAAAATTTATTTTTAGCTTAACATGACGACTATTGGTACAATTACCTTATTTTGTATGTTCCGATAATTATGCCGGTGTGTGTATTAAAATGTGGTTTCATTAAGTCCAATAGTTTTGTAGAAATTCAGTAATAAACATGTGCTACTGTATGGGAAGTATATGTAAATAAAAACTTTCAAACGATTCTGTTGTAAAATTATAAAAATTATATAGTTCCGGACTTAGGTCGCATCATAAGAGTGTCCAGGAGAGTTCCAACCTTTAATACACATCGAATATATTCTTACATACATTTTACAGTTGTCGCTGATTTGCAGATTAAAAAAGAAATATGACGTTGAAGAAAGTTAAAAGTGGTAACGGATATCGCACGATGTAATATTATACGTAAAGTCAACAGCAATACGATTTTACTATTATACAATCGTAGGCAACAATTAATTGTATTTTCTTACGTCCACGCAATATTTACCTGGTATTTATTTACAATATGTTACAATGTCATTATTTCAACCATTAGCAAATCCGTAAATTTATATATTAAATTGTAGGCAGCAAATCTCTTGACCTAATTTATTAACGAAACTTATTTTTGTCGCAAATAAAATAATCAATTCTATTTTGTTTAACCATCCTATTTTTTCAGGTTTTTTCATATCTTGACGTTTATATATAAGTGGAATATTACGTCCCATAGACATTTGTACTGAAGATAATGTAAAGAAAATTGAAAAACTGATAAGAGAAGACCGCCGAATAACTTATAGGCAGATAGAAGAGATCCTGAGGATTAGTACACTAAGCATTCATAAAATTCTGCACGATGTAATTGGAATGAAAAAAGTTTGTACGATTTGGGTACCCCATGATTTAAAAGAAGAACAAAAGATATGCAGAGTAAATTTTTGCAAGGAAATGTTAAAAAAGTATGAAAATGGAACTTCTAACTGTTTGATGTGCCCATCAAAAACAAAAACAAAATTTGGTTGTTTGAAAATGAGCCTACTCCAATTCAAGTCCGAAAATCTAGGTCGGTAAAGAAGAAAATTGTTGCTGTATTTTTCACCAGACGAGGAATTTTAGATAAAGTAGTTTTAGAAAATCAGCGTACAGTTACGGCCTCTTGGTATACTAGAGAGCGTTTGCCTCAGGTTATCCAAAAACTCAAAGAGCTCCGTCTAAAATCAAGACTCGATAATTGGCATCTTCACCACGATAATGCTCCTGCACATAGGTCGCACGAAACTGTGAGTTTTTTACAAGATGTCGGAGTAAAACTTCTTGAACATCCTCCGCACAGTCCAGATCTAGCGCCCTGTGACTTCGGTCTGTTTCCAGTCATTAAGGATCAGCTTAAAGGAAAGAGGTTTGCCAGCGACACCGAGTTATTAGCTGCTTGGGACCAGGCCTGTTTTGATCTCTCAGTAAAAAAATGGAAGCAAATTTTTGATGACTGGTTTCTACGAATGAATAAGTGTATAAGTTGTGATGGTAATTATTTTGAAAGATTGTAATAAATAAAGCTGTACAGCGAATTTCGAAAGATTGGACACTGGCGGATCTTATATAACAACCTGTATCCATTTAAAATAGTTTAGCTCTCTAAAAGTGAACAAATATTTAATACCGGTGATGTTTTTGAAAAGTTAGTTTTTATTTTGAAAAATGAAACAGATATAAATATTGTTATCGGAAGGACAAAAACGATAAAGCATTTATCGTAAAAAATTTCAGTAAATTTCTTAATTTCTTTCGAAAGCTAGTTCACTTAGGATGAAAGATCAAAAATTTATGTAATTTTCTACGCTCTTTTTGATGATGTAAAAAAAATCTTTAAAAAAATTTAAATTGTGGCAAATTTTGGCAAAAGATCACAAAACACGGTGAAAAATGAAAAAAAATTTTGACTCCTAAATCATACAACACGACCTAGTTTTATCCCAACTAATGGCGGAAATGATTCCAGGTTACAACAATTCAGTCTAAAGTTAAAGAATTGATTTTAGACAAATGGCTAATCTTTAAGAAAGTGTCGATATTTATCTGAATTACATGTTAGACCAACTGATCGGAAAACGATAGTTTATATTACATGACCAAATGTTATATCATCCAAGAGCGGAAATGACTCCAGGGTACAACAATACTATTTAAAATTAAAGAATGACCTTTAAATATTTCTCAACGCTTAAGAAAGTGTCAATATATATCTGAATTACATGGCAGACCCAGTGGTTAGAAAAACACATTTCATTTATACATAAATAAAACTGTAAGGAGACCGTTTCTGTACATGGAATATTTTTTGAAAGTTGTATTGGTACTATAAATAGTTACCGATGTAGATATTAAAATTGTCTGTCTTTCTATCACGCATCACGCAAAAACTACTGGACGGATTTTGATAAAATTTGGTGTGGTGGTTACTTGGTTATTTAGTTATTACCTGTGTAATATAATAACCATTTTGAACATGTGCATGCATTTCGCAAAAACAATGCAAGTTCTATGCAAGTTCTGTATTATTATTACATTTAGATACTCCTAATTGATTTTATAACGACGCGTCGCGCAAACGACGTCGCGGATACAGCTAGTATTAAGTATAAATGTAATTTAAAAAATTGATAATTGTCATATGTAACTTATAAATGTGATTAATTCGCACAAAATTATCCGAGATTTTATCGGGCGGTGACTGAAGAAAGGTTAAGGGGGGTCACTGGAGTGGCATTTTGAAAAAAATGGAAAATTCTTTTTTTGCATATTTCGATAGTTTTTGAGTTACAGCCATCTGAATAGCGGATTAGGATTTTCATTGTTAACTTTAAGGTATACCTATTAAAAAAATGTATGAAGGTTGATAGTTTGGGAGTTTCTGGACGTAGCTGCCAGTCACATGTTGTGGAACAGTTAGACCCTGGCACATTTAAATGATTCATCTAATTTTACTATGACCGTTATAGTGAGTACATCGTCAATAATTTTAATTTTAGTAAAAATTCTCAGTGATTAAAACTAAGAGGTAAGGTAAAGAAAAACTGCATTTTTCAAATTTGCTGCAGTTATAACTCGAAGACAAATCATCCGATCGATTTGATTCTTATTGCAGCTTCTTTCGTATATGTTTCTTCGTGCCATGAACCTCCAGTTTTCCGATCGAATAAAAAATGTAAATTTTGCAGGCCAAAAATCATCAAATTTTCGCGCAAAATTTGAAACTTTTTTTTAAAGACTTCGCCATTTTGTTAAATTTTAACTTTTTTTTTCGATTGAGGTTCATGGCACGAGCAATACTTTCCAGTTTAATAGGCTTTTTGGTTTTCTTGATTTCAGGCACTGTGAAAGTCGCTATGACTGCAGCAGTGGGGCCACTTTTTTTGGAGCCTCGGAAAATCGCCAATAACTCACTGAATTTTCAATTTTTTGGTCCAAAATTTTATCATGAATTTATTATATATCATTGAATATATCCTTAAAATATTAAAACATTCCATACAGTAGTTTTCTTTAAAAAGTTCCCAAAAATCACCTTTTTTCCTGTTTTTTCTGGCGGTCACACTAGTCGTCCCCCTTAAGAAACACTATTCTACCACATATTCAAATTCTATCAAAATTGACCCGGGACCTTTATACTTGTCATTACATTTTTTGTCTCGGAACTTCCAGGACGTAATAGTCTCTGTTTGCTATATAATAGTTAGCAAAATAATTTCTGTATTTTATTTTTTCGAAATTTCATCTACTGATAACAGCTTCTAAAATGGCGTAATCAGATTAGTGTATGAACAATCACCCCATAGCGGGGATTTTTACTATATGAGTTACCAACTGACAATACTTATAGGCAGTAGTTTATTTTTTAAGACGAATAAATTTATATATTGAAAAATGAAATTACAAATCGTTTCTTACTATCAATTATTCTAAAAGTTTCTGTACAAATCAACATACGATTACAGTAACTTAATATCATGAATATGCAAATAGTAAAACACACACAGCGTCGTCGCATTGCTATAAACAACATTGGTAATTGATTGAATAATAATGGTAATTCAATTAAAATCAGTTCATGTGTTAATTGTTAACATATAACAGTGGCTTTATCCATTGCGATCGGGCCGGGCCGATGATAATCAACAGTGATAACACCACACTCAGTCAGAGTGGTACAATTGACTTCTTGTAGGTATACATAATATGTTGCGCATGATCAAGCATCGTGCTTAGCTAACGTAAGTAACTAGATAACAAATAAGTACGGTATACAAGCAAAGAGCAACAAAGAAATTATAAAGGCGTATAATTTGACAAGGATAACTTTGCTTTTAAGCTACGTAGATCAAAAAGACACAACAAAAACAAAAAAGGAGTAAAATTTTTCAAATTCTATTCCAAATTTACATTTTGTTTAATTAAAAATTATATATCGTCACATAAGATATTAAAGGGGGGGGGGCATCGTTATAAATTCCTTAAGGTTTCATAAAAGATACTTCATACCGTATTGACTTATAGTAGTAAACAACTGCGACTCATACGTGACTAAGACACCCAATTGTCCCGGATACTACGGGATAGTGCCAAAAACCAGCTACTGTTTCGCCTTGAATTTCTTGTTAAAATAGTCTCGGAATAAATCTAATGCATCCTGGAAATTACACATTCAATAGATTGGAAATAATAACAAAATATTGGAAAAGCTTTTTTTTAATTAAATTGTTTTTATACCTATTATCTCTCATGTAAGAGTGTATATATTATTCCAAGAAATCGAGAGTGATTTAAATAAGGCTTAAAAACTATCCTTTTACAACTAGTCATGAAAGATGACATAGAAAGAAGTAAATATTATAAACACTTAATTTAAAAATGTTTCAGTATTATTTCTATTAATATGTAGGGGAGACTGAGGTAAAGTGGCCACTCTAAGACAAAATGTTGTTTAGTTTATTTGTTTGAAAAGAAATACAGATTAATAAGTATTCAGCATATAGTTGCTTTAGTGCAGAACCAATAACCATCAAATATCTTGAAAGGTATTTTTGCGATTTTTGTTTTCCGCAACATGTGCAAAGTGACCACTTTACCCCACTATGTTAGGGGAACCCATTTTAACACAAATGAAATCTTGAAGTAATAAACATGTTTATATACAAAATCAAATTATGTTTGTATCATTAATTATTATATATCAACGGACGGACATTGAAGTCTCATCATAAGGGTTCCTTTTTTACATTTTTTCGCGGAACCCTAAAAACTGGCTTCAGGCAATTCTTTTGTTTCTAAAATATAAAGAACTAAATAAAAGTTCTGAATTTAATATAATATGTTAAAATATCACAAGAATTCAATTTGAGCAGCGATCGGAGACACTGACCACTTTGCTCCACTCTAAGCCTGGCCACTTTAGCCCGTTAGACGCCATTTTGGCAAACTACAACTAATTTCAAGAAAGAATTTTCTGGTTCATCGGTAACTATATTATTTTAAAGGTATTTTAGACAGCTTTTAGCTATCCTAATTAAAAAATTATATTCGTAATTACTAATTATTAAACAAATAATGAGAATACAACTTAAAACTTACCTTACATCAACACTTGAAAATTTCGAAAACTCGTTATAATTCACACAATCTAAAGAACTGATCCTTGACGTTTTAACAGAATACTATTGGCTTCTCGACAAGCTAGTATTCAGCTTCCCCACAAGATTGGAGTTGTTTCCGGTGAGTAAAGGCCAATGACCACTTTACCCCAGTCTCCCCTATAAACCAATAGTTATTTAAACCAAATTCCCAAAGTATGGACCAGTTTCACTAAAGGATAAAGGAATTAAATTAAACAAAATAAAAGAAAGCGAATTATTCCCAATTTTATTAAAAATAATGTCAGGTTAGTAAATTTAAATTAAAATATAACTCGGTTTTTATATCCAATATAGTTTTTCCATCTAAAACAATAGAATAATATGATTAGTAAGTATTAAGGTTTTATACTAAAAGTAAAGAGAATTGTATTTTTTCATTACTTTGTTTATCTTTGTAGCCACTGATGATGATATAAAATACAGGTTGTCCCAAAAATCAACGATATCCCTTGGAGGGATGATAGACCATCTCATGCCTGACAAGAATATCGAAATATTGTCTGGTAAAATATTGCTGGTTTTCAAGATATTGACACTTTTATGAATTTCGGGAAGATCGACAAATTTGATCAGATTTTCGAGTACCACAGCTACAAGACTAGATTTTCTGAATTTTAACTTCTACTACGGAACCCTGAAGAGTCCTTTTGTAGATCACAATCCAAACTAAGGGTAATATATCTATAGTCTTGGAAACAATAAATCTCTTTTGCCGATTCATAAATAATTTTTTTATAATTTTTTTTTTATTAGCTAATTTTGACTCTTCCTGCTATAAAAGAAATGTACCCCGTTACCCGGGCAAGTTATGTTAAAAAATTGCTCATTTATTGTAGTTTTTAAAATGGTCTAAAATTTGCTTCACTTTACTTTAGAAAAAAATATATTGCTATTTTATTGCAAAAAAATGTCATTTTGAAATTATTTCAATAATTACTTTCAAATTATTTCAGTTACTTACAGAGACTTTTATGCCTGCGTAAATCAAAGATAGATGATGACCGAAGGCAGAAAGTAGACAGATAGTAAATTTACATTGGTGTGCAAATGTTGCTTCCTCGTGAGTGCGCTAATCGTGTCAAATTTTGCCGAAGTATGTTACAAAAATTCAGAGAAAATCCAGAATTCTTAGATAAAATTTTATGGACGAATGAAGGACATTCAAAAAGGATAGATTCATAGATTCAAAATCTTCATAGTTATGCGATCAAAAACCCACATTCAGCTACGAGAAGAGGGTCGCAATATCACTTTAAGGTAAATTTGTGAATTGGAATATTGAACGGCGAAATAATAGGTCCTTTTAAATTGGCTAGAAATCTGGAGAAATTTATCACAATTTTTTAGAAAATTAACTCCCTAATCTTTTAAAAAATGTTCCTTTGGCCACACGCAGAGTAAGGTGGTTTCAAACTGGATGGCTGTCCAGCTCGTTATGTACGTGACTTAAAAAATTTTTTAATCCAAGCTTAGCCTCGAAGTGGATTAGTCGTCTTGGTCCCGTATTGTGACCACTTCGGTTTCCGGATTAATACACTAGGACTAGACTTTTTTTGCCGGGATTGCTTAAAGACGAAAGTCTATGCAAAACCAATAAATAATTTAAATGAGCTAAGACATCGCATTAATGAATGTGCACAATGACTAAATGTTGCAAAATGTGCAAGACGAATAAAAAGAACTTTTTTAAAAAGATACCGCACCCACATTCGACTTGGCGGTAGACAATTTGAACACATTCGTTGATTTCCAATGTCATGTTTAATTTCAAATAAATATCTGTACCTAGTTTACTTTCCTATTTTTTTTTTTAATTGTCACTATCTATCTCACTCTAACCAATGCAAATCTACTACCTGTCCAATTTCTGTCTTCGGTCATCATCTCGGTTTACGCAGGCATAAAACTGTCCACAAGTAACTGAAATAATTTGAAAGTAATTATTAAAATAATTTCAAAATGACTTTTTTTTTGCAGTAAAATAGCAATATCTTTTTCTCTAAAGTAAAGCGAAGCAAATTTTAGACCATTTTAAAAACTACAATACATGAGAAATCTTTTAGCGTAGCTTGCCCGGGTAAGGTGGTACATTTTACAGCATGAAAAGTCAAACTTAGCTCACAAAAAAAGAGTTATTTATGAATCGGTAAAAAAGATTTATTTTTTCCAAGATTATAGGTATATTACCTTTACTTTGGATTGCGATCTACAAAAGGACTCTTCAGGGTTGCGTAATAAAAATTAGAATTCAGAAAATCTAGTCTTGTAGCTGCGGTACTCGAAAAACTGGTCAAAATTGTCGATCTTCCCGAAATTCATAAAAGTGTCAATATCTTGAAAGCCAGCGATATTTTACCAGACAATATTTTGATATTCTGGTCAGGTGTGAGCTGGTCTATCATCTCTCCAACGACGGATATCGTTGACTTTTGGGACATCCTGTATATCAAAAATTTTCCAAAATCAAATAAAGTTTTGCATGGAAGATCTTTGAATTTAATTTTTTTATTCTCTAGTAAAAATATCCGTACTTTGGGAATTTGGTTTAAATAACTAAGTATTGGTCCATACATTTAAATTTATCCCAAAAAATTTGTTTAAAATTCTTTCTATTAATAATTATTTAATGACAAAAACTTTTTTTTATTGTTTAGATGCGCCACAACTAAGGTGATATGCATCATATTTTTGGTAGTTAGTACTATTGCATTTGATGATAGGAATGATTATTTATTGATAATTAAAGTGTAAGGTATGGTAATGTTGAAGATGTTGTATATTGTATCTCCACCGGTTGGTTTCGGACTCATGATCTACCAAACAAGATTGGAGATGCTAACCACGTGACAAACTAGGAGTCGCAAAAGCTTTAATAATATAAAATATTCATCAATCGAATCTTTTTTTTAAATTTACAATTTTGATATCATCATCCTGGCAATCCTCTCGGTCCTACCTTCACGTTTTGTCACAATTCTTAGATTATGTTCCCCACTATGAGTGCATGACAAAATATATAGATGTCTCCAAATGTCTCAGAGATCATTTCAAAAACGTTGACCACTCTCCTGAACTCACATAGATTAGTTTACAATACTGCAGTACTACTACTAATAAATTAAATAAATGAACTGTGCTGATATGTCACTACGCATTCCATTTTTTACAGGCACAGTTATTCTTGTTTATACGGCAGTAAGTACATACACTTCTTAACTGGTGGTCTCAGTAACCCATCAGGATAATTAATGAACCAAATCTGTTTCGTATGTTTATTATTATTTAAAATTTTAAGAAAATAAAAAAGAAAAAAATTAAACAAACAGAAATGAACAAATATCAATTTTCTACCCACTACTATCAGTTTGATTCGTTTTTTGGTTTTTTTAAACTCAGCCACCTACTTAACATTTTAAAATTTTTTTCTTACATTTAAATTTAAATGAATCAATAATGTTTAATTAGTATCAAAAACGAGACATAATTTTATTTTTTATTTTGGTTTATCAAAATTAGATAGGTACTAATTTATTTGAATTATATAAATTTAATAAAGCGTACATTAGCTTTGTCTTTATTACTATTTTTTATAGTTTTTAAATTAAATCATATAATGATAGTTGTCAATGTAGTAAAAACAGGACAAGTTCTCTCACAAAAATTTTTAAACTTTACTTACTAATCACTGCTGTTTTGAAAGAATTTGGGTAGATAATGTTACATCAAAGATAAGAGTAATAAAGGAATTTTTTCGTAGGTTTTATAACCTATTTATAAGAACTGTAAAACATATATCGTTTTTATTCAGCACAATATTTTGGGCAATTTGTACTATTAAGGATTAACTAATAAGAATTAAACGATAAATTTACTAGGCTGTAACCTCCAAATTACTGTCGTGTGTCTGAAAGTGTGTTTCTTTATACATAATTTGATTTTTTATAAATATACTTTACAACTTTTTCAAAAATATCATTTTAGTGTTTTTTGGATGAGTACACTAAAAAGTGTCTTACATTTTATGGATTTCAGTTTGTGTCTTATGTGTCCCTTTTTTAAAATTTGTGTATTAGTCGAGCCGTAAGCACGAATTGCCTAGATGTAGCAAATTCTCTTTAAAAGAGCGACAACTGTAAACATATACATTCTAGATGTATTTATTTCATATTACATTTGCTAGTGCTTTCTAGGGAACCCAGACTAAGATTTATATAAATCTATTTGCTGCGCTAAAAAAATTTGTTAAGATCACCTAAAATCGTTAAGTATGCTAAGTGAATATAACTATATCTAAAAATTTGTATTTTCAAAAATAAAATAATATCTAGAGTAGAATCACTAAATTTATTTTAGACCTGAGTTTAATTATTTATTTTTATTTTTAAATCACGATTATGTTTATACCACTTAATGTAACTGAAATCACTGCTAATAAAACCTATATTAATCATCTACTGGTGAACAATTTGTATCTAAAAAATTAATCATTCTGTATATATTAATTATTTTATTACATTTAAGAGGAAAAATTTATAGTTCACTTTAAATCATTAATTGTTGAATACAGATTTGGTCAAACCGAAATAAAATTATAGCGTTACATTTTAGCCGGAGAATTCAACAAATATAACTATTTTTTTTATATAAAAATGTAATTTTCTAAAATCTTAAATCATAATTGACGTTCACATAGCATATTTGAAAAATTAAACTTTTACAATAATTTTTGAAGGACGATTTCGCCCGTTCAATTTTCCCCAATAAAAAAAAAAACGTATCGCTATTTTTTGTATTTTTCTACAACATATTCAAATTTCAGCAAAATCGATAGGCCGAGCCTCGGGACCTTACTCTAAGTGCATCCCACCAGTAGTGAATTGCTTAAGTATACGCACTTAAGTATACGCAATTTACAGCATTTACCTAAAAACTATAAGTAATTGTTGATTTAATCTTTATCACGCAGTAAACGGAGGGCAGGGCAGGAAAGCACGAAAAGTAAACTGTGTGGCCGGGCGCACATTGAGACGTAGTTAATGCTGGCAGGGCAGTGCAGTTTCTGTGACTCTTGTTGTAGAACGAGATAGCACGAATTTAAAAGCAGAGCAGAGCATAGCAACACTGTTTTTCTACAAATTTATTCATTTGTTTCAATTTCGGCGAAATAAAACCAACTAAAACTCGAGAACGTGTTACAATTATTGCGCAGTTTCTGTGTTACATTGACGAGTGCCACATCGGTCTCGTGCGACGCAGTACTTCTCTGCTCTGCTCTGCGTTTCAATTCGCGCTGTCCCGTTCTACAACAAGAGTCGCAGAAACTACGCTGCGCTGCCTGCGTTAACTGCGTCCCAATATGCGCCTGGCCTAAGAGTTTAGCTCTGCTACATTATCTATCAGTTTTGTTACTATATAATTTGACTGTAACAGTAATTCTGATTAGTACAGATTCTCATAACAAATTCTAATGGTAGCCAATTAATAATTAATGACCGATTGGAATCGTTAAAATAAATTTTTCGTCAATGATTTTTTGATCGGTTGAAATTTTCGAAATTAAAAACATTTAAAAATTAATCAATATCTGTACAAATAAATAAAACAAATCATTTTAAAATAGAGTTCTCAAAATAAAACTGACTCAACTGAATTATATTTTATTATGTATGTAATTTCGGTTACTAATAGATCGATATAAAACATATAAATTTTAAATCTATATTTTTTTAATTAACTAATTTATCAAAATACAAAATAAATGAACAAATTAATCACAAACAATTTAAATGGAGTGAAAAGAGATCAAACGGTATGAGTGGTATCTGTACTACCGACGCGACGGTATGAATAAAAGTAAAATAATGAGTATTCCATTAGAACCTCTTATTTGGAATAATATATCTAATGACAACCGTAGAGTACCTACACTGAGTTCAAGTAGTTACATCATTGTGTGATCGGCTAAGAAAATTCTTAATGAACACACTTGAAACATTTTCACTAAAAGAATTTTTAATGGAGTTCTCTTGTCTGTTACATTCAACATTTTTAAGCATTAAAAAAGGTTTTGGTAATTGTACGTTAGTGGGGCTCCCCCTATTTTTGACTCTAAAAGAAAAACTATTGACTCGATTTTAGTGATTTTTTTTTTAAATGTTCGTTACTACGGAGAATTAGTTAATAAATACTACAACTCGATATCAGCACCGGAAATGCTGAGAAACTATCGTTTTTTTGAAATAAGTGTCGTTAAATTTGAAACTTGACTTTGATATAAAAACTAGGTGGTAAGGTTAGTTAAGGTAAGGTTAGGTTAGGTTAGCTTAGTTAGTTTTAACAATATACTTAGACTTTGATATAAATAATAGGTGGTAAAGTTAGTTAAGATGGGGTTAGTTTAGTTAGCTTTGACAATATACTTTGACTTTGATATAAAAACTAAGTGGTAAGGTTAGTTAAGGTTAGCTATGACAATATACCTCGACTTTGACACAGATGCATACAAAATAAAAAAGAAAATCGAACAAAAATTGAATTTTTCTAAATTTAACTGCAGTTTTACAGCATTTCCACTACCGATATTCAGTTGTAGTATTTTTGTTTAACTAATCCGCTGTACCAGCGAACATTTAAAAAAAAAATCATTAAAATTGGATGATTTGTTTTTCTTTTAAGTATCTCACATAATAACAGTTTCAGTAGAACACACTGTAAAATTTATATTATAAAACAAAACTTTCTCTACGATAAAAAGGTAATTGTCCAAAAGTAAAATTGTTGTGATGATTTAAATAAGAAAGGAAAGGGTAGAACATGTCTGATAGTGATGCCATTAATTTTTATGTGTATAAATATTAGGTATTTATTAATGGCGGTTATATTTTTACATTTTATAAAATTATCATCAAATACAATATAGCTGTTATGATATTGTAGTTTTATCCCTTATCTATATATTTGTAAATAATGTTTTTATATAATAAGTTATTTACCTAACGTTGAAATAACAGTATATAAAGCAGCGCCTCAGTATCCCAGAATGCGAAGTTTTCGTCGATGTAATTTTGAAGTTAGGAAAAAAGGAAGGTATATAACACTGAAGATATACATAGGTAACTAAAATGGAGTAGAGTGGTAGCCTAAATGGTGTTCCATACAATTAATTGTTAGAATTCTGTAGTGAAAATCACGAAACCCGTACAGTACTGTGAAATCCGTCTGTCCATCTGTCACAGCTCTCATATCTTTAGACCTGTGAACATGACACTTTGAATGCACATGCCACAGGCAAAAATCTCAAATAATAAGCAGGAAGAAAATTTTTTTTGAAAAGCAGAGAAGAAATTTTATTGCACGTACTATTTCACGTATAGGATATCCTCATAAAGGACTTAAAAAATTGAAATTTAGGTTCTTTTTAGTATTTTTTACTTTTAAGCCCCTTTGTGAAATGTTGAATTTCAAAGTTTTAGTCTGTGAAATATTTATGTTAATAACCACCATGACACCCCTCTTTCATATCCACTCTTTACTAAGACTCAGAAAGGGAGCAAATTCACCTACCAGAAATACCGAGACTGCTGTTATCCTGTGATTACACATTGAGTACACAGTTCTAGATGCACCAAAGTAAAAGCACACAAAGATAAACTTCGCAAATTCCATACTAATCCAGAATATTTACAGAACATGTGACGTCTTCATGTATTGTAACTATACAGTTTTGTTATTCTCTAGGAGTTCCATCAACCATATAATTATCCTTAATCATAGATAACTAAACCTAAGTCAGTGTTACTCTGTAACTAATCATTCGACTCATAGACTACGACTTATAGTAATTTCTTGCCACGGACCCCTTCATCTAATCGCTATTTTGACAGGCAACACTAAATTCAAAGAAATTTAAAAAAAATTGTAGTCCCACAAATAGATAATGATACTTGTATCGAGACACATTTGTATCAGTTTTCGTTAATTAATGATATACCGTATATATAATACAGTATGAATATAATATCAGAATGACATCTCGTGGGCCCCTTACTAATTGACCGCAGAGTACTGGGGATCCGCGGATCATCTGTTGGGAATCTCTGGACTACGAATTAAAAACGAGTCCTTTATTTATTTCAAACAAATTAGGATAACTTGAAAAATATTTCAATTAAAAAATAGAAAAGTGATAAAAAGGCTAACTTCAAAAGTGCATCACTGCTTGCATGAGGCAGAGTCAAAAGTTCAAAAACGCATCAGACGCCTCACAACGAAAAATCAAAAATTCATTTTTACATTTGATGCGTTAAAACAATGCATCAAGAAATTTCGTGATGCGTATCATGCGCATAATGTAATATTACAGCTACTTACATTTAAAATATAGTTGGCTGTCGTAGCTATGGTAATATGAATAAAAGATGATGCCAATGGTCCTATGACCATAATGGTTATAGGAATAATTCCGAAAAACTAAATGTTAAAAAAGATGAATTTATTTACCTCTCATTAAAATTGTTTAAACTATCTGAATACATCTTGCATTCAAAATATGTAATATTTTTTATTCAAATTATTTCAATTTTCTCAATTTTCAATTTCAAGTAAATTCAAGTTGAAATTCAAAGATAATATATACCAGGACTGTATTGCTATATTATCTATAGTCTAATCATGCTATATTATCTATATAGTCAAATCAGAGGTTAAATGATGCCAATATCCCGTTCAAAAAGATCTAATGTGCATCAAATTTCAAGAGAGCATCAGCATCGCATCATGTAGTATTAGACGCATCAGAAAAATCATGATGCTGCATCGATGCGGTAAAGTTTACATTTTTGAAGTTACCCAAATTATCGTTTGCACTCTTGGAAAAAGTGTGCTCTCCACAAATACCCTTGTTGAAGTAGTTGCATAGCTACGTATTTTTGTCATTTAATGTTTCTTAGATGGACAGAAATTACAAATTGTGCGTTCTTGAATTCATCTGTCATAAAAACAATATATTTAGGATAGTAATAAAATGCAGGAAAAACGCAAAATTACTCGCAGTGGTCGATGATGGTATTGTCTCAAACTGCTGTACGTTATCACCAAACATTCGACAGTTAGGGTACATTTCCACTCCGCGCTATGCGATGCGAGGCTTTGTTATGCGATGCAATGCTATGAAAAAAAAAACATTTAAGAACATATTTGAATGTGTACATTGCGCACTAAGAACAGCGATGCGATGCTATGCGAGTAGCAGCTTTTATAAGCAACAATTCCAGCATGAATTGGTGATTTTATCGCCCGAACATGCTGGAATTTGTTTGATGATTTTATCGCCCGAACTCGCCAGTATTGTGCTATTCAGTTATCAGTGATGGGTGTGGAAAAATGTATTGAAGTCATTCGATGTCGTTCACCATTATGGGATCAACGGTCAAAACTATGCAAAAGAACAAAATAGAAAAGATGAAAAAATATATTTAAAATGGTCGATGAGATTTACCAAACCATCGATATCGTCGAGCCCAAAGTAAATTAAATTTTTGTATTAGCAACTCTTGGTAATTTATCTACAAATTTTTTTTGCGTACCGTTATATTTCTAATCCACATTAAAAATTTCGATACTAAATTAAATTTATTATTGATAATTGAAAATCGAAATTGAAAATTTTGAATTATTGCTATTTTGTGTCTATATCTATTGTAAATATAACTTTATAACTTTTTAAAACTTTCGCGCCCGTTTTCAACATGAATGTCAACGATCGATGTTTCGATATTTTTATAAGAACATACATGGTTCGATGGCGAAAAATTAAAAGAATCAATAGTTCGATGACTATGTCCTTTTATCGACATTGCCCATCCCTAATTCTCATGATCACTCGCTATGAAATACAATGCTAGATTGAGCAAGCAGTGTGAACACATCGCATAGCAAAGCCTCGAATCGCATAGCGCGCAGTGGAAATGTGCCCTTACTCCTTAGGCTGGTCGTCGATTGGTTGCGACCAACTGCGATAATTAATTCAGACGATTACGCATGTTTGTCGTTCGTCCGAAATGATTTATGTCTACTTTCCGTCCACTATCCCAATATTCGTCAGTATTTTTCTTTTTAATTTTCTTTTTCTCAAGCTATAGATGCTATAAAAATACGTAAAAAACAATTTATGGCACGTAATATGCAAAAATACACAGTTATAATCGTAATTTACCTTCAGTTTCATTTCAATAAAAATAAAAATCTCATGGAATGGACCTCTTCGCGCGAAAAAATTCAAACAAAATTGAATCTGTTCGCACGTCGCAATTATACGCACGGAAACGGACGAACAAGACGCTTTCAATGAACGAGGATTGTATATAGCTTCACAGTTGTTTGGATCGTTCGTCCGTTTTCATGCGTTTTCGTCCGAATTAAATTTAGCACGTTTCCGCATTCAAAGAACGACCAGCTTTAAGCTGGTTCTACACGATGCTACAAACGTTCCTTCCAACGTTCGATCGAACGTTTGAGGCAATTAAGTTCGATATTTGGTGCGACGAATGTATCTGCTACACGGTGAATCGAATGTTTGGTCCAATACGAATGATGATGTGTTGGTACTCAGTGGACGAGGCTGTTATCTGTCTGATGTTATCTCTAATGTTGTACACTGATGTTGTCTCTCTTGTATAATGTGTTGGAACAAACGTTTATTCAGTGGACGAGGATGTCATCTGTCTTATGTGATCTCTAATGTTATACACTGATGTTGTCTCTCTTCACATGAACGAGTCATGCAGCTGCTGAGTCGAACCAACCAACGCAACTAATATTGACCTTCAAATGTTCGAAGCATCCCTTTGACTCGGTGCAAGAATACCGACATCGAGCGGGACATGGCCAAATGCGAATGTTTGACGCTCGACATTGGACACTCGTAGGTTTGAATAACGGCCACACGATGCGATGAACCATCGAACGTCCAATGTTGGAAGGTGTTCGTAGCATCGTGTAGAACCGTCTTTAGACCACAATTACAAAAAACGCCGTGAGCAGCGGGGCCCCATCACGGTAGTCGAATTTTCCCCTTCATCTTCGGTATTGAATGTTTACAAGCGAAATGTGATTGAAAGTCTACAACCGAATTGTCATTTTGTTGGTTTCAAAACTGGTCATGAGTGTTCGGTTGATCGAGGCTTTAAAAAAAGGTTTTAAGTATTTAAGGGCTGTATCTCAGTAAATTTCAATTTTGTGCCGAAAACAGGTAGCAGAACAAAAACCAACACAATTCGTACGAGGGTATTCCTGCCCATGTTTATCCGCTAATTGCCTTTATGTTTTAGTTTTAAATATTAAAAAAGGACCTTAAATAGTAAACTGGAAGGCCTTTATAAAGATATTTTTTCGTTAAAAAAAAAATAAATAAATAAAAAATTATTTCTTCGGTATTGAGTGTCTACAAGCGAAATATAATTGAAAGTCCACAAGCGATTTGTAATTTTGATGGTTTCAAAACTGATAATGAGTGTCCGGTTGATCGGGGCTTTATAAAAAGATTTTAAGTTTTTAAGGGCTGAATCTCAGTAAATTTCAATTTTGTGCCGATAGCAGTTAACAGGGAAAAAGCCAACACAATTCGTACGAGGGCATTTCTATCCATGCTTATCCGCCAATTGCCTTTGTGTTTTACTTTTAAATATTAAAAAAGGAACTTAAATAGTAAACTGGAAGGCTTTTATGAAGATATTTTTTCTTTCCAAAAAAATCCAAAATTTCTATTTTATAAATAAAAAACGCCGTGAGCAGCGGGGCCCCATCACGGTAGTCGAATTTTCCCCTTCATCTTCGGTATTGAATGTTTACAGGCGAAATGTGATTGAAAGTCTACAACCGAATTGTCATTTTGTTGGTTTCAAAACTGGTGATGAGTGTTCGGCTGATCGAGGCTTTAAAAAAAGGTTTTAAGTATTTAAGGGCTGTATCTCAGTAAATTTCAATTTTGTGCCGAAAACAGGTAGCAGAACAAAAACCAACACAATTCGTACGAGGGCATTCCTGCCCATGTTTATCCGCTAATTGCCTTTATGTTTTAGTTTTAAATATTAAAAAAGGACCTTAAATAGTAAACTGGAAGGCCTTTATAAAGATATTTTTTCATTCAAAAAAAAAAAAATAAAAAATAAAAAAAATAAAAAAAAAAAATTATTTCTTCGGTATTGAGTGTCTACAAGCGAAATATAATTGAAACTCCACAAGCGATTTGTAATTTTGGTGGTTTCAAAACTGATAATGAGTGTCCGGTTGATCGGGGCTTTATAAAAAGATTTTAAGTTTTTAAGGGCTGAATCTCAGTAAATTTCAATTTTGTGCCGATAGCAGTTAACAGGGAAAAAGCCAACACAATTCGTACGAGGGCATTTCTATCCATGCTTATCCGCCAATTGCCTTTGTGTTTTACTTTTAAATATTAAAAAAGGAACTTAAATAGTAAACTGGAAGGCTTTTATGAAGATATTTTTTCTTTCCAAAAAAATCCAAAATTTCTATTTTATAAATAATAAAAATCCAAAATTCCTAAATAATAATTAAATAAATAAATAAACAGTGACTTTAATAACATTTGCAAATTACTTAATATGTATGTATTTCATTTGTTAAAAAATTGTATTCACTTTTTTTTAAATTTTTTAAAATTACTATTCGCCTACTTGTATTAAGAATAAACATAATGCTTTTAAAACACATTTAACAATAGCATTCAATTCCGATGTAAAAATGGGAGAAGTGGGGGGAAAAGTGATGCGGACTGCCTACAAGGTACTAGCTGGATACTAACTGAATACACGTACAAAATTTCAGCCCTCTAGGTTTCCTTATGGAGTCTCTAGACGTGTTAGAAAACAAGCAAAAAAATTAAGGAAATATTGGCGTCAAAATCGTGGGGGTAAGGGTTAAAAGTTGAAACCTCCAAAAAACAGTGTCTGGCTATTAGCTTAACCTGTACACCAAATTTCAGCCCTCTAGGTTTATTCGGGTGACCTGTGCGAGTGGTACAAACTTCGAAAACGTCGAAAATGCATGAAACTGTAGCTTAAAAATGAGGGGGGTGGGGGTAAAATATTAAAACCTCCAAAAAGCACAACCTAGGTACGAACTTTATCAACACACCAAATTTCAACCCTCTACGTTAATTCTGGGGGGCTGGGGGCCTGTTAGATCCAGCGAAAATCGTTTTTCCCCCCTCTACTCCCACCATATCATCCTAGGAAGCTGAATTTTGGATATGTTGTAGATAATTGACCGAAACATTATTTAAAACCGGTTTGAAAAAGTTTTATTGCTTTTCAGCCCCCCACGACCCCCTTAAAGGTCGGGTCCGAAAAAAAATTTGCCCAAAATTTGACCCCACTTTGATAGTATTGTTGTGCATCGGAATAAGCCCCATTTACCAAATTTCATCTCTTAACTTCCATAGGGGGGCCCTACACATATTAAAAGGTTGCGGGAAAATATATATATATATATATATATATATATATATATATATATATATCAGACATCTTTTTTTTTACATAATCGTGTTCTACGGGTCCGAAAACGGATAGCGCCCCTGGTCTCGGCTCTCGCAGCTCTTATCGTATAGACTGTATAAGTCTAATTTTTCGGAGAAAATTCGACTAATAAAAATCCAAAATTCCTAAATAATAATTAAATAAATAAATAAACAGTGACTTTAATAACATTTGCAAATTACTTAATATGTATGTATTTCATTTGTTAAAAAATTGTATTCACTTTTTTTTAAATTTTTTAAAATTACTATTCGCCTACTTGTATTTAGAATAAACATAATGCTTTTAAAACACATTTAACAATAGCATTCAATTCCGATGTAAAAATGGGAGAAGTGGGGGGAAAAGTGATGCGGACTCCCTACAAGGTACTAGCTGGATACTAACTGAATACACGTACAAAATTTCAGCCCTCTAGGTTTCCTTATGGAGTCTCTAGACGTGTTAGAAAACAAGCAAAAAAATTAAGGAAATATTGGCGTCAAAATCGTGGGGGTAAGGGTTAAAAGTTGAAACCTCCAAAAAACAGTGTCTGGCTATTAGCTTAACCTTTACACCAAATTTCAGCCCTCTAGGTTTATTTGGGGAGATTTTGACCCGAACGAAACTGTTAAAAAACAAGAAAAATCATGTTCTTTTGGGTATAAAAATGGTGGGGGTAGGGGTTAAAAGTCGAGACCCCCAAAAGGCACCCCCTTGATACTAACTCAATCCGAATACAAAATTTCAGCCCTCTAGGTTTATTCGGGTGACCTGTGCGAGTGGTACAAACTTCGAAAACGTCGAAAATGCATGAAATTGTAGCTTAAAAATGAGGGGGGTGGGGGTAAAATATTAAAACCTCCAAAAAGCACAAGCTAGGTACGAACTTTATCAACACACCAAATTTCAACCTTCTATGTTAATTCTGGGGGGCTGGGGGCCTGTTAGATCCAGCGAAAATCGTTTTTCCCCCCTCTACTCCCACCATATCATCCTAGGAAGCTGAATTTTGGATATATTGTAGATAATTGACCGAAACATTATTTAAAACCGGTTTGGAAAAGTTTTATTGCTTTTCCGCCCCCCACCACCCCCTTAAAGATCGGGTCCGAAAAAAAATTTGCCCAAAATTTGACCCCACTTTGATAGTATTGTTGTGCATCGGAATAAGCCCCACTTACCAAATTTCATCTCTTAACTTCCATAGGGGGGCCCTACACATATTAAAAGGTTGCGGGAAAATATATATATATATATATATATATATATATATATATATATATATATATATATATATATATATATATATATATATATATATCAGACATCTTTTTTTTTTACATAATCGTGTTCTACGGGTCCGAAAACGGATAGCGCCCCTGGTCTCGCCTCTCGCAGCTCTTATCGTATAGACTGTATAAGTCTAATTTTTCGGAGAAAATTCGACTAACAAATCTCGAAAAGTAACAAGTGTACAGCCGTGCTTATGACCCTCGGATAACTCATTTTGGTAGTTATGAAGGTACTGTGAGTGAGGTGAACAACGGAAACATCTGGAATTCGTAAAACTGTCAAGGGTCGATAGTCTATTCTACGAATATTTAGTTATCTGAGGTTAAGGATATTAGTATTAAATTTATGCCCTAAACGGAAGTATTTTAAATGAAATTTTGTTGAATGTTATCAAACAGATCGACAGCTTTTTTTACATACATACCTATATACATATTTTTCTCTCGAGAATAATGAAACAACTACTGTATGAATTTTTTTTTCATGGTCTTATCATATTTATTGTTTGGGCTTGTTGCAACAGACTGATAACATATGTAACTACTGAAACATTGTTATTTATACGAGACACGGTGCAAATAATTGAATTTTTATTAAAATTTCTACTCCCAAAATATATGTGTTAACAATTTTACTATACGCATAAAGAATGGGCTTATGTCGTATAAATCTACCTCCATAATATGCTATCTAGTTTCAGTTTTGAATATATTATCAATGATTGATACTGATATGTAAATTTTATTTTCAAAAATTTCGCTTCTTATTTTTCATAGGTTGTAAATTTAGACAGTGAAATTAATAATTAAAGTACCCACTGGAAGCGTTCGTTGTAAATATTATGTAGCAACTTGCCGTTCTTGGTTGTTTGTTAGCTTGCGATACACATGCCAGGTAGGTAATACCGAAATGTGAATGCTATTTAATATCATTAAAATGAAACAGGCTGTATATTTACTATATATACAGCCTGTACGGTTGTACTAGAGAACATGAATTCTTATATGTTTTCATGCTTACTTATGTTGTTACACTTCATCTTGCATTTTAAATGAAAAATCATTGACGGCTTCAAAGCAAGTTTATGTAATATTAATAAAGATATTGGTCATGAACGCTGTATACAACGTCAAGTGAAGTCTGATTAACTACGTATTTGTTGTTAAATTAGTGTCCTAGTTGGTCGTTTCGTCATTATTGGTTATGTACAGTGTTGGCCAAAATATTGAATTTTAATATGTAGATAACAGATAATAGATAACAATATTTTAAAATATTTAGATAAAAATAATTTAACCGTTATCTAGATAAAATTTTAGATTACATATAAGAATATATTGACAGAAATAATACATTAGATCAACCTCCGATCCGCGGACCGGCGTTAGGCTGCGAAAATATCTAACCGGTCTACAGAAAGATGTGTAAATTACAATAAATTATAAAAATGTTAAAAAAAAGGGTATTTGGAAATAGAAATCTTATGTCTTGAAATCTAGTTTTTTTTTATATATTGCACATGATAGCACAAGTCTAGCACAGTGTAGAGTACTGTATTATTTGTCTTAAGAAATAAACCAACGATGCAACCAAAAAT
Source organism: Brachynemurus nebulosus (assembly GCA_035578155.1). NCBI lineage: Eukaryota > Metazoa > Arthropoda > Insecta > Neuroptera > Myrmeleontidae > Brachynemurus > Brachynemurus nebulosus. The sequence goes on along the minus strand of JAPWDM010000001.1, from coordinate 41,223,542 downwards.
AGTTTTTGGCTGAAAAATAATTTTTTTTGGGATTTAACTTCTATTACTTACGGTACATGATAGTATGTACTCGACTAGCATAATATGAAAAGATCAGGTTTTGTTTTTTTTAAAAAAAGAAAATAGCGAGGTTAACTTGGTGGGGTAATATTTATGGTCGAAAAAATGCTCGGACTTTTCATACATAACGACATAATGCCAATGACTTTAAACTCAATGAATTCTATTTAAAAATAAAAAATTGCTTTTAAACATTTCTCTAATGCTTAAAAAGGTGTCGATATTTATCTGGATTACATGGTAGACTAAGTGGTCGGAAAAGTACATTTTATATTACACGACTAAATGTTATTCTAGTTAATGGCGGAAATGTATTCAGGCTACAAGAATTCTATTTAAAATTAAAGAAATGCCCTTAAAGACTTCTCTAATGCTTAGAAAAAGTAAATATTTATCTGAATTGCATAGTAGACTAAGTGGTTGGAAAACGACATTTCATACTACATGATTTATGTCACGCTAATTAACGGTGTAAATGACTCCAAGCTACAAGAATTCTATTTAAAATTATAAACGAAATTTTAAAAGACTGAGGCCACATCTGAAAAATTAAGCATTAAACAAATTTGGTCCAATAGGTCACAAATCGATTATATAATTTCTAATGATTGGGCAGTTAAAATAATTTGATCAAGTGCACAAATTCCTTTAAAAATTTTCAGGCATTAATTTTTTAATTTTTAAAAATTACCGGCCGACTAATGGGATCAGCTGACCAATTATGAACAAACTATGACTTATCAGACAATTTTTTTCAATGTCCATCTTAATGTGGGACATTTAAACAACTCTGTTAAAAAATTTACAGTTAATGCTTAATCGTACGACTAATGACTAGTCAGCCACTGATAATTATTGATTAATTTTCATATAAATTTAATGTCGGTTGGTACAGTGGCAAAATGTCCCTAAATGCATTCATACAAATAAAATACATATACACTCGTGCATACAAAGAAACAAATATTACATAATACATACACAAAAATTGGTATATATCAACTGTTGTTTGTGAGTGTATTAGAAAGTCTTTAATATGACACACACACACACATACATAAATACATAACACAAATATATACCCTGCAGCTCATCAAAACATTTCGGATTCACAATCAGGTGCTATGCAACGAACAGAGAACTTATGAGCAAGGGCGCAACAACTATAAATCTGCAGGGGAAGGGTCCAACAAAAATTTAAATAACCCAATTCTTTGTTAACGCAATTCTCCGATAACATTGGAAAATGTTTTATTTATATATTAAATTTTACTTTTTAATATATAAATAAAATAAACTGAAGGAAAATTTACGTATTTTTGTAAGGACCTTCATGTAATTTTAGGGGGTTCGGACCCCTTTGACCCCCGGTTGTTGCGCCCCTGCTTTTAAGAAAGTGGTGCATTGAATAATGTTTAGTACCAATATATTATATTACCACAGTGTGGTAACACCTCATATGCACCTGCTTAGTTATTTGTTGTTATTTAAAGGTAGACTTCCACGAGCAAGTAGGTACACTTACATAAAAGTAATGTTTTGAGGGGGCATGGCCACGTTTTTCTAACAATATTCTTGTAAGACCTATTACATGTAAACCATGTAAAACTACACTTGTATGGAAGTAGGTACGCACCAAAACACGATATTTTTTAAAGTCTGATTTTTTAATTCAATAATAAAAATATTACATCAAAAAATGCCTTGCCTTAGTACTGCTAACTATATTAAACTCAAAAAAAAAAGAGAAAAATTCTCGGTAAAAAGACAGTTTTGGGTGAAAGAAACTTTATAAATATATTTTTAATATAGAAGATACATTATTAACAGAAACATTAAACATATCAGATTTTAAAAATTACCGATATCAGTTCCCGATCCAGTCCGTTTGGATCCGTTTTCTTCTTTTTTTTCCAGAAAATATTTTCTCCGGAGTGATACAATCTGTTTTTCGATTTGCTCTGGGGTTCAGTTCATTTCTTGTACGATTTTCTTATAAGTATTTTCTTTTATAATTTCAGTACTTTTTATTTTAAACGTTTCATAGATCTTTATTTTCTTCATATAAATTTATTAGTTTTATTGTTTATTGTTTTGATATTATTAAACAGCTTATTTGACAGCTCATCACCTTATTCAGTTTTCGCCGTAGAAATATTTTTACTTATGCAAGTAAATTTCTATAACAGTATACTTGCATGCAAATGATGCTTACACGAGCAAGAAGCCTTAATTTTTAATTAAAAATATATTTGCGTACAAGTATACTTGCTCGTAGAAGTCTTGCTTAACTGGAAGATAGACTGAGGGATTTGTTCTCTGTTCGTTGCATTAAACGGGATCCGAATAGCTTTGCTGAGCCATACTATATAATTATACGTAATATATACGTATATAAAAGATCGACGGCCCACACGCGGATTCAACAAGAAACAGGCAGGCCTGTGGGCGCTGCGGGTGACATTGAGGCCCGGCGCACGCGAGTCAATATAGACGTGTGGGTTGCGCACTTCCGCCACATATGACATCATATCTATAATATCTACCTGTTTTCATTTTTGTAATTTTTTTTTATCTAATTTTATATTAAGTAAGTAAGTATACATTAATATTATTATGATTAGTATTTATACTTTTTGTATAAGGTTAGCTCAATTAAATTTATTGGCTTGCGTTTAATACACCGTAATAATATAGATTTTATTAGTACTGGTTTTATTTCACTAGAGTGTTTGGAAATGTCTTAATATAATGACTTTTTTGGTCAATGGTTTATTTTATTTGTATACGTATGTTATGACGTAACTGTGTTTTTGCAGTGATAATATTATTTATTACTTACAATTAGATCTAGTTGTTTACTTACTGTTTTTGCAGTAACGTGAATAATTATATTATAATGAAGGAGCACCAAACATGGATATTCGAAGGCGCTACATCAACAAACGAACCATCCGAAATGTAATGAATTACTAATAGTTTTCGTAACACTCCATATATAGTGTTTTATTCGATATATCTGTTTCCCAAGCTGTAAATGTTCCCCAAAAAGTCACCAAGTGTTCCGTAAAAAAATTATAAAACTAGAGAACTGCACACTATACTTTTATGTGTTTAACAACCCTTTCAGTCTCAAATTATGAAAATGATATTTGAGAAATAATTGGGTTTTTTCCATATAACATAATATATTGTCCATTCTTAACATAAAAATGTACTTTTATAAATTTAGATTAATTAATTAATTATAAATTGCTGCCCAGGTACCACATCGCGTCCTTACGGTACTATACAGTACGAACATCTACCGGCAGAATACAAAACTAACATCTATAAAGTGTGATAAACAGCACTGGGGCTAAGTACAAATAGTCTACTTTATATTTTTTATGTATTGTGTAGTTGACGTGGTTCAAGAACAACTATGGTATCCAATGGGTTAACATACTTAAATTTAGGGAAAATAAACGGCATTTTATTGACGTGGAAGAAATTTAAATGGAAATTAAAAAGATGCAAATTAAGCTGGAAGCCATTTTTTCTTAAATCTGGAAGATTATTTATGACATTTATTGTTTTAAAGCAATTGCCGTTAGATATGATGATGAGGATGATGAGGATGATGCGGACGATGATAATGAGGATGATGAGGATGATGCGGACGATGATAATGAGGATGATGAGGATGATGAGGATGATGCGGATGATGAAGATGATGACGACAATGAGGATGACGATGATAAAGATGATAATGAGGATCATGATGATGATGATGATGAAGATGTTGAGGATGATGATGAGGATGATGAGGACGATGAGGATGATGAGAATGATGAGGATGATGAGGCTGGCGATAATGAGGATGATGAAGCTAAGGGTAAATAGGCACTGGGGCTAAGTGGAAATAGTCGACTTTATATTTCCTATGTATTGTGTAGTCAACGTAGTTCAAGCACAACTATGATACCCAAAGAGTTAGCACACTTTAAAATAAATCTGAAAAGAAATCTGCGGAAAATAAATGGCATTTTTTTGGCGTGAAAGAAATTTAAATGGAAATAAAAAACATGGCGTAAATTAAGTTGGAAGCCATTTTTTCTTAAATCTAGAAGATGATTTATGACATTTATTGTTTTAAAGCAATTGCCGTTAGATATTTTTTTAGTTCAGTTTTGAACCACAAGATCGAGTAATTATGGGGTCTAATTTCGGTAATGAAATGAAATCATTACAACTGATGTGTTTAAAATACATAGGCCCATATTGTTTACTCTTGTGCATTTATTGAATTCAAAGTCTATTGTGTGGTTGTTACACCTCATTTAATTGATTTGATACATCTCCGATTTGTCACATTACAAATTATTGTCTAAATAAATACATTGACTTTATTCATAATTTATCTTTTTTCTTTTTGATTTTGTATTCAATACACTTTTAAGTAAAATAAATAAATATTAACTGAACAACATAAAAATTTGTATTATTAAATACATTTTTGTTATTAAATTTATATTATTAATAATTTTAAAATGTTCAGAAAAGAAGGATCTGACAGCTTATTTAATAAAATTGTCTTTTATTAATTTCAAAACACGGATTTTCTCTTGTGTTGTTTCTATATCAATATTGAAGCTATAGTTACAAGAAAAAAACTATAAAAAATATATTGTTGTAATGTTTTATTTGTGGTTTATGAATAAATCGAAAAACGTGCCCACGTGAAGACGACAGTATTTTTTGGGAATACAAAGAATCATGACAAAATCTTACTTTATTTTTTGGTTTCATTAGTTCGATACCCAATAACGAATTTTCACAACTGTCTATACAATATTATAGAAAAAAGTTAAAATTAAAAATAAATTAAATAACAAAGCATAGTACAATAAAGCACGAATTCACTAAGATGGCTAATTTAGAATTTTTAGTTTTCATGAAAATAATTGATGATATGAGTGGATAAAAGTGTTGTGAAACATTTTTCAAAAATTTATTTTTTGCAAAATTTTGAAATATTCTGTGCTGAAATATCACCTATATATTAAAATTTTGTTTCATTAGGTCAAATAGTTTTGTAGAAATTCAGTAATAAACATGTGACATTGCATGGGAAGTATAATTATGTAAATAAAAACTTTCAAACGCTTCTATTGTAAAATTATAAGAAAGGTTACATAACACCTTCATCTACTTATGTCTTCAATTTTATATTGGCACCTTAAAAATTAATTTTGTTAATTTAATCCATAAATATTTTTTAATGAAACTAAAGATTTTTTCAATAAATACATTTTGTTTAAAACAAAACATTATTTTAGGAATATTTTTAGAATATAATTTCTGCTTTTTGGATTACTTAATGGTCAAAATTTTCTTTAATTGTCGACCGTCAATGATTTAAATGTTCATGTATGCTTCATAAAGAAAATGGAAAATTTGAAATATACGGAGCTTACTAAAGATTTAAATCAAAAAATTTCCGTATTTTTTAATGAAAATCCTCCTTCAGGTAAAATCTGTTTAAATAAATATTATTTAGTTACGTATGCGTTATGCGTATGCATAAAATGGTCACGAACTTATATTTTCGATATTTTGCTTAGATTTCGAAATACATCGACTTTTCTAAGCATACTTTGATTTTTGAACTATAACAAAGAAAATTCCTTCAAAGAGTGTATCTTGAAAACTAAGTGAAATATTCAAAAATTTTATTCTCACTTTTTTGTTAAGCACATCAAGAACTATAAAAATTCACCTTTAAATTTTGCGGCCATAGAATTTGATGGTATCTTAGTTGATTTTTTCAGTAAGTACCTAATAAAAGCTTAATCAAAAATTGACCGACAGTATCTAGAATATTAATCTTTGGATTCTTCTGGACATATAGATTAATTAATGAAACGTTCTCCTCGGATTTTGCATCCTTATTTCCTTTCAATTTCCGCTCTATGAGACTATATTTCAACTTTTATATTGAAAGCTTTTAATATTATTAGAAATAAATTTTAAATCAGCCATTACCAAATTCCGTTCAACACTGACATTAATTTTTCTAGCAAATATTTCTTTCAAGGTAAAAGATGCATTGAGGGTGTGACCCACCCAATCCGTAGAAATACATTTAATAAATACTTAACAATTTACCCGTTAAATAACTATGCATTGCAATTTATAATTAAAAACACTTCTATACCTAATTATAATGTATGCAATTTCGTCCACGCATACAGATCTATATCTGCAAATGTGTAATAACTATTCATATATAACTATTTAAGACATTCATTTTTTAATAATAAATATGTATCCTTGTTATAATTTAGCGGTAAATTATAAATTATTACAAAATAATCTGTAACACTTTTAACACTACAAATATGCCTATAAGTACCTTTGCATATAAGTGGAGATTGATTTCAAAAATTAAATGATCCAAAACATTTTGAAGATTAACTATTCAATATATTTCGTTGTTCAAATCATAAATGGTGGATTGCATCAACATTGAGTTAGGGGGTTATATAGGTTTTGTTTTTGCAAAAAAAAAAACACCTGGTTTTCACCTTTTTTTTACAATAAAAGAAAATATAATTAATGTCAACTTTTGGAATATTATTACATATTATTTTGAGATACTGTAAGAAAATTTTCATGAAAAAAAGTTTAAATTTAAGCCATTGGCAGCTACTTGTCGAAAAGCGCTGATTTTTCGCCGTAGGTAGAGTAACTCGTGAAATCCTTATCTGAAATCAAAACAAAAAATGTTGTCTATTAGTAAGATGCCTATGGTTTGTACTTGGCAGCTAGTTTTCGATTTTCGACAACTAGCTGCCAATAGCCTAATTTTCATCTTTTTTCATGAAAATTTTTTCACAATATCTCAAAATAATATACCTAATTAATATTAGATAGGTTTACTTTGTGAAAATCCATATTAAAACATGGGATCGTTGCTTTGTTACTTTTCACAACAAAATCGTAGAAAAGCACGAGTCGACTTTCGGCTTTTACACCATCATCAGGTGAAAAACATAACTAAAAATTGTTCTTTTAGGCGAAAACTATTTATAATATAAATTGAAGTAAATAATGTATTGGTGGGGGATGTTAGAGATAGAGGCATCTCTATGATGTGATTATATCTACCTCTATATCTAATATTCCCCACTATTATTTACTTCAATTTATATTATAAATAGTTTTCGCCTAAAAGAACAATTTTTAGTTATGTTTTTCACTTGATGATGGTGTAAAACCGAAAGTCGACTCGTGTTTTTCTACGATTTTGTTGTGAAAAGTAACAAAGCAACGATCCCATGTTTCAAAATAATATATAATAATAGGCCAAAAGTTAGAATAAATCATATTTTCTTATACTGCAAAAAGAAAATCGAAAACAGGTTTTTTTTTTGCAAAAAAAAAAAAAAACTATGTAACCCCTTGATCAAGAAACCCCTTAATTATTGCGTGTTGCTTGAATATTATACGTGAGAAATCAATAAAAATATTTTTCAGTATTAGTTCTCGTACAGATGTGATGAAATGACACCTATAAAAAAAATATAAAATATTGCTCATACTATATACTTATTCTCAAAAAATTTCAAAATATTCTCAAAAACTACAGAATTTTGATAAATTCGCACTAAAAAAGTTGCCCAAAAACTGATTTCAGTGTATTAGTATGTGATTTAAGGAACGGTAACGAATGTATTTATAATTTTTTTATAAATTTCTTAACGCAATCGTGAATAATTATTTGTTTATCCTCGCTTTTACAAAATTGATATGAAAAATGAAAAATCGGAAAGACGTTCGTTCAAAGTGCTGAAAGTCGAATAAACTTCTTTTTTTTATTTGGTTAAATTGCCCGTAAATCAACAATTACTCCAAAAAACTTAATTATTTAAGTAGTAAATTAATTGTAAACAAAAAAATTTTGAAGCAACTCGTAAAAATTGAATTTTTTTCACGAAACTTATAGTAGGTACCTATAATAAACAACTAAAACAGGTAAAACAACTCTTTATTGATTTTAAAAGCGGAGATTTTTTTAAACTAATTTTTAAAAACAAATAGGTAATTGTTTCTTTTCTTGTATATTAATTTAAGAATGAAATTTCAATGGAAAGCTGGTGTTTTAAATTAAACTCCAGACGTATATATATGTAAATATGTACAGAATGATATGTGTATGATAAACTGACCACTGGTTAATAAGTGAGATTTGCCCGCACGTCCAAATGGTAAAAGTGATTCACCTTCATACAACATTGACATCCTACACATTGTAAAAATTATATTGCTATTAAATTTTTTTTGGTTTTTACATAGCTATCTCTTATTATTATTATTTTTACGCCAACCTGGCGCTCACTACTCAGTAGGACAGTACTGGGTAACATTCACCTATACCGGCATTATGCAAGGTATTAGGCTCTGTGGAAGGGTAATGTGCCAAACCAATCCGTAAAAGTACCGTAGTACATTCACGGACGGGTTTGTCACATCACTCCTTATATTGTTGTTGTTGTTGCTTGAAACGAGGTGTTATGCGTCTATTTTGGTGTATACTGGTTCGTACGACGAGACTTTTGTGGGAGCGTAGATGTTGGCTCAATGACAGAGGGCTGTGAAAGCCTAGTTCGTTTTCGTGTCCTCAGATGGTAGGTAGGAGTAGGGACAGAGGGAAGGGAAAGGACTGTTTGTGTTTGTGTGTGTGTTTGTGTATGTGTGTGGATGTGTCTTTCTATTTTACGTTTCTTGGTGTAGATGTTTTCTGGTTCATCAAATTGCTCATTAAGATCGGGTGTTCCTGGAACTGCGCGTTTAGATGGTACAGAGGTTGACGGACCTTGTGTGTTATTGAATTGGGGAGGATTGTGCACCAGAGCGGTAACAGTGACAGTGCGGCAGTTGTTCGATCCCCCCTCTCCATCAGACGAATCTGGATCTGTATGTGTGTTAAGTGTTTGTCTTTCAGTGTTAGTGTATTGTGTGTTTATGTATGTGTGTTGTGTGTCAGTAGGATGAGTGTCAGTGTATTGTTCGCTCACTGTAGATGGCTCAGATGGAGTAGAAGCAGGTCTTGTGCTTTCACATATCGCAGTCGGATTCGTATTACTGAGGAACTTCCGTACTATACGACACGTGTTTATGATCACTGCCTTTTGCATAGTGACATATGTGTATTTTGGGAGACCCAAGAGGCTCAAACTATTATGTAGTGTGTGTGGAATGACCCCGGTGGCACTGAGCACTATTGGAACGATGTGGACATGTTCCATTCGCCATTGTTGTTTTATTTCGGCTGCGAGGTCAGTGTATTTATCCAATTTAACTGCGTGTGTTTTTTGTAAGTTGTGTGTATTTGGAACCGCAATATCGATCAGATAGGTTGTCTTAGTGTTTTTCATTACGAAGGTGATATCTGGTCGATTATGATTTATGGTCTTATCTGTAATAATCGACCGATCCCAGTAAAGTCTACAGGAGTCATTCTCCGCTACTACTTTTGGTGTGAGCTTGTAGTAAGGTGTTTTATCGGTTATAAGGTGGTGCTTGACCGCTAGTTTCTGGTATATGATTTTGCCAACCTGGTCGTGACGGTGTTTGTATTCGGACTGAGCGAGCTGAGTACAGGCAGCTGTGATGTGTTGGATCGTTTCAGGTTTGGAATGGCATCTCCGGCATGAGTCAGATGTTATTGACGAGTCACGAAGTATGTATTTTGAGTAATTCTTTGTATGAATTACTTGATCTTGTATAGCTAGCATGAATCCTTCAGTCTCCGGGAAAAGACTTCCTTGACTCAACCAGGCGTGCGACGCTGCTTTGTCGACGTTACTCTGATTAAGATCATGTGGATGTCTCCCATGTAAAGGCTTCCGAATCCATTGCTGAATTTTGTCCTCCTTCGTGACCAAACGGCAAAAACTATCTGGCATTTCTGTGTGTGAGAGGTTTAATGGTGTGTATGCCTTGTCGGCTTGGATTATTACATTGTGTAAGTGTGATGTGTGTGTTTTGGTGTAAAAGTATTCTCGCAAGTTATGAACCTGTTTATTATGCGTGTTCCTTATGTCTATAAGACCTCGACCCCCTTCGGCTCTTGGCAGCGTCAATCGTTCTATCGCTGCTTTGGGATGATGAATTCTGTATTTGGTCATAAGGACGCGGGTCTTGATCTCGATGTTTGTCAAGTCCGTAGGCGTCCATTTGATTACCCCAAATGAGTATGTTAGCACCGGAACTGCGTAGGTGTTAATTGCTTTGATGGTTTTTTTTCCATCAAGGTGGGTGCTCAGTAATCTCCGTACACGCGTTAGGTATTGCTGCATCAGGTGTTGTTTTACAGCGCTGTGATCTATACGTTCGTCCTGATTGAATCCGAGATACCGGTACGACTCTCCCTCGTCCATGGGCTGCATAACAGACTCTGGTTCGAGTTCGAATGCGACCGCATCTCGTTTTCCTCCAGAACGACATTGTGTTCGACATTTATCGATTCCGAACTCCATACAGAGGTCTCGCGAAACCTCGTTGGAAAGTCCCAGCAGCTGCTGTAATTGATGTTTAGTAGCTGCATAGATCTTAATATCATCCATGTACATTAGATGTGAAATGGTATGGCGCGAATTCGTTTGCGTACCTACATTGTAACCGTATTTGGTTTCATTTAACAGGCGAGAGAGTGGATTCATTGCGAGACAAAACCATAATGGACTCAATGAGTCGCCTTGGAATATGCCGCGTCTTACTTGAATAAGGTCGCTTGTTGTTTTTTCATTACCAATACTCAAATGTAAGGTCGTTCGCCAGTCGGACATGATCGTTCCAAGGAAGTTCACGATACTTGGGTGTATTTTGTACATTATTATTATTATTATTATTATTATTATTATTATTATTATTATTATTATTACATTTGTCTGTAAGTACGTATATTTTTTCATTTTGTTTTCAAAATATTTTTTGAAAAAATTTATCACTTTCTGCTATACTATAAAATTATTAAAATGTGTGTAATAAATAAATATTTTCAGGTTTTTATTTATCCTTTTTATTTTTAGCGAGGCGTTATTCGATTATTGGAATTGCGAACCTACGGTAAATACTTGTATACAGGTACCATTTCAGTGCTGATAACAGTTATTCTGCGGTACTTGTAAAGTCCACGTTACGTTGTAGTTACAGAAAGTGTATTCTATTTGAAAAATGGAACTCTTTTACTACTAGTAAACATTTCTCTCTTTACTCCTACAATGACTGCTAGATTTGTCTTCGAAACGAAAATTGAATAATGTAGAGTAGGTTTCATTAAAATCAGAGAAAAGTCTTCTGACTTACTTTGAATTTTTGTAGCATTGTGAAGTGGATTGTGACCACTGAGCATGGCATAAAATTGAGAAATTCTAATATCAATGACTGTAACAAATTAAGCCTAAAGCCCACCAGAACCCTGCCGTTCCGGGGGGTTAAATCTTTGAGGTACCTCGCTTGTCTGGGTACCGGAAAGCTGACCGTATTGCTCTTTACGGTACTACGAGGACCGAGATGCCCAGCAGGCTTTTTGCACGCCCCGGTCATTGAGGTTGGTTTCGTAGTGGTTGATAGCCCAAGTTCGCGGGCGAGAGAGTCATGATTGTGAGTCTTGACGGGTGAACTGCATTCAGCTCGGATGCTAACCTGCTCAGTTTGAAGTGTGTTAGATAGCACGCAGCCTGGGCAGTGGTGCGGAGGGGCGCAAACCCTTAAAGTAATATGGGAGCTCAGGGCTTGTTTTCTAGTCTTGCGCGCGCTGACTGAGCGTATACTGATCCCCGCCTAATGGTGGCCATGGTATTATGCCCCCAGGTTGATGTAGCATGTAAAACCAATTCGACGTTGTAACAAATTAAGCCACAACACCAGCGGTGTTTCTCGGCTAGCTGATAAGACATGTGACACATGACATGACGCATGGATTTTATTCCTATTTTTTAAAAAAATTATAACCTTTTTCCTCAAAGCCGAATTAAATGTTTTAAATCCTCTTTTCGTTAGATTTGTTACTTTCAAATGTTTGGTTCAACGCTATTTATTGTCCACAGACCCAAATTTTAATGTTTAAACGTAAAATATGGTTGAGCTAATGGCCAAACCACCTTGTCATGCTAGACATGACTTATAAGGGCAAAGGGTTAAATAAATTATGGTATTTATTTTATTTTATTCTATTTATTTATTTATTTATTTATTTGAAACCAACAGTACTGTCCTCTCAAAAATAATTATTTCAATTCTGTCACCAATAACTACTTAAGAATTTTTAACCAGTTCCTAAGAACGTCGATTCCTCCGCAACGCTTAGGATATTATTTTACTACCGAATATAACCTAGAGTAAAAATATTTTAGTTAATTAAGATTTTAGGAAATTGGACGTTGGTATTTCATTTTTTACCTGAACGAGACATGGAAAATCGAACTGCAGCGTTACCGACCGAACATCTCTCCGTTTTCATTCCTTCTGCCATCACCAAATCCGATCTCGATATTACCTACAAACAAATTACATTTGTGATGTAATTTTTCCAACTGACAGGACTTTCAATCTATTTTAATTGATTCTGAAGTCCTTTCACAGGAAGAATCGTCCGTTATTACTTAATACGTCCACTATAGTGGTGTGCATACCACAGGTGAGAAGCAACTATTATAGACTACTTGATTTGATTATATGTTTAGAGATTGCACAATAAATATAATTATATATAGTTTCTCTATTGGCCGCAGGTCCGTATTTGTCGCTAGGCTTATCTAGGTCATGCCCTAGAGGCAGCAAATTGTTAGGAAAGGACGGCAAAAGCTGAAATTTGATACTTTATTTTTGATCGTCACTGACTTTTTGTAGGAAAAAGTCCTAGAAAAAGGGAGGAAAAGTTATATTTTTCCCTTTTTAAGGAAAGGCCGGGGCGGCATTTTTCACGGGCAGCACTTAGGGTAAATCCGGGTCTGATTGACCGTATCCTAGTATGGAAATTCTATACACTTTCTAAACAAAAAGGGAAACTATCAGTCAACCGCTTTTTGGTTATATTAATATGTAATTACGCACCGAATGAAACAGGTCTGGGAGTCAGTATCATTTTTTGTTCTGGAAATAAGCAAAACCACAAAGATTCGACGAACGTATATACGCTCGTATGTACACTTTCAGAGGCGCTCAAAACGTGAAGATTAGCCAAAATTGGGACCTTCGAAAATCGGACCCATTAGAATAATTTCCTACTGGGAAGTTAATTATTATTTATTGTAGTAATCTTTCCAGCGATTCCACCAGCTACTACAGTTTGAAATGATTAAATAAACTACAAAAACTCAATATAATATTACAAATGTCAAAAAAATTAAAATCACCAATTTTCATAAATCAAATTCGATTCAGTCGATTTAAAAATAAATTTATTGTATTGTATGCATGCCTATACATATAAGTTCACTTTGAATTGAATTATTTAAAATAAATGGAAATAAAGGTCAGCAGAGACAAACTAAAACTCACTACATTCGATTCCTTTATTTGCTTGTGTGATAAGAAATAAATAGAGGAATTAAAATTTATTTATGTTATATTTTTATATTTATCCACAAAAAAAATTATATTGGAATTATGGGCCCATTAATTAGAATTTATCGTTTATCAAGTTAGTTCGTATGCAACATAGGTAATATATTATGGCTACGTGGTGTAACGCAAAAAATGTATTTACAATGGACAATGCTGTTAGCAAGACTAATATATACGAGTATGCGCAACACATGCGTGTGTATGTAATGTCCAATCATTCCAAAGTAATGTCAAGTATTCACCAATTTTATTATATTGTGATCAAAGTGAAATTTTTGCTATAATATGGTCATAAAAGTACACTTGGATACAGATATTGAAAATAAAACTGAATTTTTTTTTTTAACCCTAGAATCATACGTTGGTCTACGAGTCAAGTTAATCATACATCGGCGTCGTTTCGACGAATGGACTTTTTACGGGGAGTTTTAGAGTTTATTTGCAAAAAACATTTTTTTTACATAACAATACTACAAAAGCGAACAAAATATTTAGAAAAATAGGATTTGGAAAAATTTCTTAATGTAAATATATTTATTAATTTTTTTAATCTTTTTATCAAAGCATATTTTCATTATAAAAATTAAGAAATATATAAATACATCAATTGTAATAATTAATTTATGAACTATTATGAATGAGTGGACATGTGTGACTTTACAGAATGTGAAATTTCTCAGTCATAAATATTCCTATAGATATGTAGTTATTTCCCCATTAGGCACATTTGTAAATTTTCTAAAATTTGTTAGTAATTTTTCGAATAAGATCTCAAAAAATAATAAAAATTAAAATATTTTCCACAAAATAAATTGTTAATCTTTTATTAAGTCATTTGAAACGCATTCTTTAGTTTTCGATTCAATATATTAAAATTTCAGTATTATGTCGTGCCTATAAGTCAAACAGCTGTAATCATCTTTCACATTATCGTAATCATTGAATAAATTATTATAACATTCATATCTTTAATAAATTTTAGAAAAATTAGGAAAACTTTTATATGTGGAGTACAAAATCTTTAAAAAAATATATAGGTTAATCATACATCGTCGTCCTTTTGACGCACACTATTTCAGTATAAAAAAAACGACAATAGCTATAAACAAAATTTATATGTCTTATGTGTTATAATAACAAATAAATTAGATAACAGAAGTTTCACAGCGAGCAGGTACCGACAAGCCACAGTATTGGAGCAGGTAGAGAAGTTCGTTCGTCGTTTTGACGAGTACGTATGATTCTAGGGTTAAATGCCTATTTTGCTACTTACGTTTGGGGATACTTCCTCAACATTACTTATGATAAAAAGCTTGTTATGTTTATAATTATGTAGGATCTCATGATAAAATTGAACACCGAATTATTGGCGAACTAAGGAGGAATCAAAAAAATGATGAAACTGCTTAGAAATGATATCAGGCGATGACTTTATAGCAGAAGAGTAAAATTATTTGAGAAGGAAGGGCACAATCCTTCTTTAGTTGTACAGGACTTTTTCTGCACCGTAAAGTGGACATTTATCTGTACATAAAACCTTTTGAAGCCTGAAATAAATAAAGCCTTCAATCCCAAAGTCTTAAATAAAGCCTGTCAAATCCCACTTAACTCCACTTCCGCCCAATTTATTAGTTTCAATTCCGTTCTTTACGGGACACGACATTATCTTTAGTGCTACTCCCACCCGCTCCCAATCCTGTCAAAACTTCTTTATATATGCCCGTTCCCACTCGCTCCCGTTTTTAGAGAATTCAACCCATTTCTTTTTCGCCCGATTATGGTATTTCTAGGATGAACCTAATCGTCGAGTAAACCACGTCGAGCAATGGAGTTGTTCGACAACGGATAATGACAGTCCTAATATGACTTGGAATGCTGACAGATATTGTTTTCAAACTTGATAATAATTATATTTTCAACTCATGAAATTTTAATTCTTTTAGTAGAAGTTTTTATTAAGTTCACTATAAATTGGCTGAATATTTTAAATAGATAAGAACTTCTAACTTGAAATCTTAATGTCAGTCCCGTGTTGATGTCTTAAGTTTTGTCCATGTCTAAGCTTATATAGCGCAAGTGCTGGAAAATGTGAGCAACAACTAGCTTAAAATTTAGAGAATGTCGATTTTTTAAAGCAAATTTCTTTGTTATTCAATGTAAACTAACATTACTAAAAATTCACAATTACAATTGGTTTTCTAAAATTAGACTATTGAGCGCACTCAAATTTAATCGTTTCGTTATTCTGCAGTATATTAGGATTGCGTGCAAACAAGAACAACTTTACGTTTACATCAATAATTGATCAAATCAAACAAATATATCAATATAAAATCTTACAAGTAAAGGTCCCGAGGCCGGACCTATCGATTTCGATGAAACTTAAATATATTGTAGAACACTAAAAACTAAGGGACACGTATTTTTTTTTATCTGCGGAAAAACGGTTTGAAGGGGTGAAATCGCCCTCCAAAAATTGGGGTAAAAATTTAATTTTTCAAATATCTCGAAAACAGTAAGAGATAGAGCAAAAGTTTAAATTGGCGATATTACTCTTTTTCTAGCTATCTATTGATATGCAATTTGTTCATATTACATCAACAGGGGTGGTTGGGGGTTAAAATTTGAGGGTTAATTTTGCAAAAAGGGGGTGAAAATTAAACAATATAAAAATTTTGTTTACAGATTTGAAATCTACGTCAAAAAATTTAATTGACCTATTTTTGCTCAATGCCCTAATATTAAGTCTAGGGGTAGTTAACTAGAGGGTGACTATGTCGAATAGTCGTACAATTTGGATATTTCAAGAAGTTCTTCTTCATTGAAAAAAGCTTAAGACAATTAGAATAACGTAGAAATGAAATTCTCGAATTCAAAATTGAGTTTGAGCAACATTGGAGAGGGGGTGAGCCACCCTCTTAAATTACATAGTAGTTTATATACACTAATTTTTGCTATTAACACACTGATAGTGGGTAAAATAATGTCACAATAAGTGGTTCAGAAGTTGGACTATCATATG
This sequence comes from Brachynemurus nebulosus, assembly GCA_035578155.1. Taxonomy (NCBI): domain Eukaryota; kingdom Metazoa; phylum Arthropoda; class Insecta; order Neuroptera; family Myrmeleontidae; genus Brachynemurus; species Brachynemurus nebulosus. The sequence goes on along the minus strand of JAPWDM010000001.1, from coordinate 41,206,843 downwards.
TAAGGTCTTTATTAGGTTTGTTATTTAATGGATATTATAGTTTTCCTTATCGAAAATTATCGATACCGAAAATTACATAACCTAACCTAAAATAACGAAACCTAATAAAAACCTTACATACGATAGTCTAACTTCAGAACCATCTATTGTGACATTATTACCCCCTGTCAGTGTGTTAATTGCAAAAATTAGTGTATGTAAACTAGTATGTAATTTAAGAGGGTGACTCCCCCCTCTCCAATGTTGCTCAAACTCAATTTTAAATTCGAGAATTTCATTTCTACGTTATTCTAATTGTCTTAAGCTATTTTCCATGAAGAAGAATTTCTTGAAATACCCAAATAGTACGATTATTCGACATAGTCACCCTCTAGTTAACTACCCCTAGACTTAATATTAGGATATTGAGCAAAAATAGGTCAATTAGATTTTTTGACGTAGATTTCAAATCTGTAAACAAAATTTTTATATTGTTTAATTTTCATCCCCCTTTTGCAAAATTAACCCCTAAATTTTAACCCCCAACCACTCCTGTTGATGTAATTTGAACAAATTGCATATCAATAGATAGCTCTTTAAAAAAGAGTAATATCGCCAATTTAAACTTTTGCTCTATCTCTTACTGTTTTCGAGATATTTGAAAAATTAAATTTTTACCCCAATTTTTGGAGGGCGATTTCACCCCTTCAAACCGTTTTTCCGCAGATAAAAAAAAATACGTGTCGCTTAGTTTTCAGTGTTCTACAACATATTTAAGTTTCATCAAAATCGATAGGTCCGGCCTCGGGACCTTTACTTGTTAGAGAAATTTGTAGGAGTAAATCTATGACACTGTTCAATAAATTATTGACTCCATTTATCATTCAAATTTGAATATGCAAAATATTTTCCTTTAATTTATTCAGTAAACTTCCAGTGTACGCCTGTCACATATCACATATGCATATAAATTCTGTTCTATGTAGGTACATACGTTTTCCAACATTTTTGTTACAAATTCGGAACCTGTCTGACAACGCGTCTGTTGCACTCACTGTAGTTATGTATGCATAGTTAATATCGAGTGAGTGTGTGTGTAAATATAAGACCCTGTAGTTATTATTATCTATATAATATAATATAATAAATGTATTATTATTGCTTGTTACAGATAAATGCATTTTTTAATGTCTTTTCAAACTTTGTATACTTTGACGAGAGTAATTTTACTTCTGTACTACGCAGACACACAAGTGAGAAGATAATGTTATTCAAGTCTTTTCAGTCCTATAATTTATTTTAAAAATATGCTTTGTAATAAGAATGAAAGGCTAGCCGAATAGTTGTAGGATTTTCCCGTCTTGTTTTTATCTGAAACCTACTAGAAGTTGGGGGTTAGAGTCAGTAGCTGGTAAGGGAATGACCAATGAACATTTATAAATAATAACCATAATAACCATTTCGTTCAAAGGTTACAAAGAATCAAAATTTATTTTATGTTTCAATTGATCGGTGGGAAATTTTTTTGAAAACTAAAATTCTAAAAGTTATATTTTACAGAATTTTTCGAAATTTTGCCCCTGGTTCCCCACAAAAAATTCATATTTCAAGTTATTCTCACCCATTTTGATACTACTTCGTTGCAAAATTTTGATAAGTGGGATAAGTATCTTTAAGAAAGAGAGAAAAATATAAAATTTTCCTAAGTCACCTGACTTATCAAAATTCTGACATTAATTTAATGTATTTCAGAGCGATTATAAATCATAGGACTGTAAAGAATATTCAGTATACCTCTAAAACTATACTGGACGTATAATTTGTTTGGGGAATACAATAGCGAAGACTACGTAACAACTAAAACGGGACTGAGACAAGAACAAAATTAATTAGTTTTACTTTTTTACTGAATTTCGTACCTATAAAAATTATAGTGGATGAAATTTAAAATCATTGGTAGTAGGGAAAAGGTGCAATACCCAACCATTAGTTCTCCAAAGAACTGTTACGGTTTACACGACTGACATCTAAGCATTAATTATTTTGATATTTAGTGGCACAGTTACCTATGTCGAAGTATATTTAAAAGTATGAATGTAGTGAATATAACAATACAGGTAAGAAAAAAATATTATTATTATTATTATTATTATTATCTACTTGTGTTTATTTGTTGCTGGTGAATTGTAGTACGTTGGTATGTTGGCTTTATTTATTTTATTTCATTTTTGTAGTGGTTGTTTGTTGTATTACAATATCTTTTTTTCTTCTTTAAAATAACAGCTAATTGTAGCAACAAGTAACAATGACAGTATCATACAAATGAAAATAAATCAGTGCTATCAAATACTTGATATGATATCTTTTTCGTTATTTATACGTTGCAACATGATTATAGGTTTTGATCATGGCAAACAGCGATTGTGGTCAGTCTCTGGTCAAAAGTTAATAAGCACCTAAACGAATTTTCTTAAAAAATGTCGATAATATGTGAGTAAATTGCCATTTTGCTGCTCTTTTGAGATGATATAAGACAAAAGTTGATAAAACAGATCAATTATGAAATCACTTTGGTGCCCATTCGTCTGTCACAGGCGATTTTATTTAAAACTAGCTGTACCCGCGACGTCGTTTGCGCCTAAAATCAATGAGGAATATGTAAGTATAATAACTATAAAGCATTTGCATGGAATAATATTTTTGTGTAATGCATGCACAAACTGAAAACGGATTTTGTATTTTTCCCAGGGAAGGAAACATTTGCTCGTAATAAAACGTATCCTAAGTGTTGATGCAGGAAAAAAGTTATTACAGCATCAAATTTCATAAAAATCCGTTCAGTAGTTTTTGAGTAATGTGTACACACACTCAAAATGGTTTTTCTATTTTTTGAGACATTTTCCGGAATAGAAGGTACCGTAAAATCGTCTAGACCCGGACACTCTCTACCAATCTTAAAAATAAATAATTTCTACATTAACCTGCAACCATAAACATTTGTTCTTGACGTCATTAGAGAGAGAAAAACATCTTCTAAACAGCTGTACCAATAAAAACTATGGATTTCAATTTTTACTATCTCATTTTACAGGATTACTATCCTCCAGTTTTTCAAAGAAATAAAATGTGTGTCTAACTTAGACATGTTATTTTTGTCATAATTGTCATATTGTTTTAGTTTTAATATATATGTGTTCAAAATTTTATCGCGCATCATTTAATGATGTTTAAAGTTATATTCGATGTATATATAAAAAAGGCCGTGAGCAGCGGGGCCCCATCAGGGAAGTCGAATTTTTCTCTTCATCTTCGGTATTGAATGTCTACAAGCGAAATATGATTGAAAGTCTACAAGCCATTTGTCATTTTGATGGTTTCAAAACTGATGATGAGTGTCCGCCTAATCGGGGTTTTAAAAAAAGGTTTTCAGTATTAATAGATTTGAGCGTTACTTTATGGTATTCCATATTTGTAAATAATAAACAAATATTTTACTTTAAAGTAAAGTATTTGTTTATTATTTACAAGGTTTTCAGTTTTTAAGGGCTGAATCGCAGTAAATTTCAATTTGGTGCCGATAGCAGTTAGCAGGAAAAAAGTCAACACAATTCGTACGAGGGCATTCCTACCCATGCTTATCCACCAATTGTCTTTGTGTTTTATTTTTGAATATTAAAAAAGGACCTTAAATTGTAAACTGGGAGGCCTTTATGAAGATACTTTTTCTTTCCAAAAAAATCCAAAATTTCAATTTTAAAAATCCAAAATAAATACTTAACAAATAATCATTAACTTTAATAACATTTTTAAATTACTTAATATGTATGTATTGCATTTGTTATAAAAGTACGTTAATTTTTTTTAAATTTTTAAATTTGCTATTCGCCTACAGGTCTTATAGTATAAATATAAAGCATTTTAAACACATTTAACAATACCATTGGATTCCAATGTAAAAATGGGAGAAGTGGGAAGAACAGTAATGTGGGATCCCTAAAAGGCACTAGCTGGATACTAACTCAATACATGTACAAAATTTCAGCCCTCTACGCTTACTCAGAGGGTCTCTAGGTGTGTTAGAAAAAAGGCAAAAAAATCAAGGAAATATTGTCATAAAAATCGTGGGGGTAAGGGTTAAAAGCTGAAACCTCCAGAAAGCGATGGCTGGCTATTAACTTAACTTGTACACACAATTTCAGCCCTCTAGGTTTATTTGAGGAGATCTTAACCAGAACGAAACTGTTAAAAAACAAGAAAAATCATATTCTTTTTGGTATAAAAATGGTGGGCGTAAGGGTTAAAAGTTGAGACCCACAAAAGGCACCCCCTTGATACTAACTCAATTCGAATACAAAATTTCAGTCCTCTAGGTTTATTTGGGTGACCTGCGCGAGTGGTACAATCTTCGAAAACGTCAAAAAAGTATAGAATTTTAGCTTAAAAATGAGGGGGTGGGGGTAAAATATTAAAACTTCCAAAAAGCACAACCTAGGTTCGAACTTTATCAACAAACCAAATTTCAACCGTCTACGTTAATTCTGGGGGCTGTGGGGGTGTTAGATCCAGCCAAAATCCTTTTTTCCCCCTCTACTCTCTCCAAATCATCCTAGGAAGCTGAATTTTGGATATGTTGTAGATAATCCCAAAATTAGACCCCACTTTGATAGTATGAGGTGCATCGGAAATGAGGCCCACTTACCAAATTTCAGCTCTTAACTTCCATAGGGGGGCCCTATACATATTAAAAGGTAGCGGAAATATATATATATATATATATATATATATATATATATATATATATATATATATATATATATATATATATATATATATATATATATATCAGACATTTTTTTCTGTAGAATCGTGTTCTACGTGTCCGAAAACGGATAGCGCCCATACTCTCGCCTCTCGCCGTTCTTATCGTATAGGCTGTATTAGTCTAATTTTTTCAAGGAAAAATTCGACTAAAAGTGTCCGGGTCTAGACGGGCTTAGGGTATCTTAGATGTTGACCCAGGTAATAAATTATGACTACACCAAATTTCATAAAATCCGTTCTACAGTTTTTGCGTGATGCGTAAACAGACAGACAGAGAGACAAAAATTTGAAAAATTGCTGTTTTGATACCTACATTGATCACTATTTACCGTATCAGTATAATTTTCAAAAAATATTCCAGGTACAGAAATGGTCTCGTTACAGTTTTATTGTATGTATAGATTATTTGTCACAAAAATTTGAAATTTGGTATAGAGATAGAGTGTGAGAACCCAATTATAGATATCAAGCTCAATTTTGTTTCTGAGGATTAATTTTAGGGAATAATCTGAAAAGTGGGAAAGCATTTTTTTCAAAGTCGTTGTGTAGCCGTAGCGTGATCAAGGGATGACTTATTAAAGACCAAATTTAGCAATATAGAGGCATCATCTAATTTTTATTCGTTCCTTTTTTGTTTTTTGTGGAAAATTTTAAAAAAATTATTGTCTTCCACCCTTTTTACTAAAAGGATCACTCAGAAAAATCTTAAAAAAGATCATGAATATTTAGAATGTGATGCAGGTAGATTGAACGAAAATTATCAGATCGCTACCTGACAGTCCATTTTCCATCAAAAATACAGGCGACGAGTAAAAATTTTCTTAGGTTTTTGCTATGCTTTTTGTTTTCGTTCATCGATTTTTTCTTCCCTGTTGCGCCCATATTTTTCCCTGTTGGCACTGGCGCCACTGCTCTACTTGCACCGTTATAGTTACGCCACTGGAGGTAAATAGGCTAAGATAAGGATATGGTCGTTTTGAACTGATATGGGAATTATGATTTATTTCAGGAATAAAAATTTTTATTTAAAAGAAATATTTTAGATTATACTCCCAGATACTGTTACCTATATTAAATCGATAAAAACAATTGACCGTACGGAACACTATTCGCGCAAGTACAACTTGAACTTGTCATTTTGTCATAAATTGTGAAGTAATAAAATTAGCATTGAATTAGGTTGAGTTCAATAAGTAATACTTAATAAGAAATGTGGGTATTGCTATAGAGAGTGAAAGTATAACTCAGCAGATAAAACGCCTCTGCAAAAATAATTTTTGATAATCCCACATTATGTAGGCTATTTGCCCTTGAGTAGGCCAAATACACCCATGCAAGAAGCATCTTGTTCCTATTAATACCTACGTATATTTTTTTTTTAAATTTTTTATTCATCTGAATTTTGTCTTTTCTTGAAAGAAACTACCCAGATTCATTAGAACTAGAACGTGAATAATAGCTTGATTTGTTTAACCCAATATAAGCACGTTAAATCATTCTTAAGAAACACTCACCTGTCTTACCATTCTATCAGGTAGGGCCGGTGTGAGGGGGGTCACGTAGGGCGGTTATTCGGAGGCCCAGGTCTAAAAAGAGGATTTGAAGTCTTTATTACGGACTCGAACAAAGTGAGAGAACTTTTTTTTGCTCGCCAACTGTATTTTTGAACAAAAGGAAAGGGCTTTTTTTTCTGCTCACCAACTGCATTTTTGGAGAAAAATATTTGAAATTTTTTTTTTTGCTGTGCCCGGGGCCTGTCACTTTTTTCATCGTCCTGCTACCAAGAGTCCTACTACACACATCAATAACAAAAATGTTTGGAAAAATCATAAGTAGAGTGTTAGAAAACGATACAAAATTTTATACAGAGATCTAAAGTTAGTTAAATGATTACCGTTAGCGAAACGTTACCAAATACTTACACCTACAAATAAATCTTAGCACTTAAATTCCCCAAATTGCTTCTAGTACATGAAAAAGACTATTTCTTTATATCTAAATCACAAATATTAACAGGTTCTATTAACATTTGATAAATGAACTTTTTAAAATGTTCTCCGAATTCATGTTAATTTCCAAAAACGAGCATTCATAATTCAAATTTGGACAAACATAATACAATAATATGTCCGTTACAACAATAAGGACCCAATTAACGTACAATAATGTCAATCAAACCAAATTTGGTGGTACAAAGCGATAATTCCCACCCCACCGGATTTACTTTCAAATACGTTGTTAACGAATAAATCATTTTAATAAAAATTTTTTCCAACCAAATTGTTGGAAAAAGCAAATATGGCAAAGGTCAAAAAAGATGTTAATTGTCATAATACACCATTTAAATAATATTTTTTTTTTTTTTGATATTTTATACACGATGTTAGTACAATATTAACAAAAAATGAATTATATTTTGAATTTACAATTTTTTTTTTGTCAGTTAGTGTATTTTGTATTATAGGTACAAGTAGTATTATTATAATACTAAGTCAGGTTGTTACATAGAGCTGGAGGACACTAAAGTCAGGCGGGCCCAGGGGCGTAGGCGAACCTGTAGATTACAATTTTATAGTTACTTTCTGGGGCAACACAATCGCCTACATGTGTATATGTATGTACATATTTACATGAAATAATAATATACATATGTAATACAAGGCATAAAATGCATTAAAAATTTAAAATAAAATTTAGCTCCTTATTAAAATATTGCAAATGTGTATGGTCAATTAATTAGAATATGGAATAAGGAAGTATTGTATTGATAAAATGCTTTTTCTTTGCGTTTTAAATAAACTGACAATATTCCTTACGATTATTGTATTGTTGATAAAAGAATAAATTGAATAGTTTTAGAACAAGTGCATAGAAAAGAAATATATTTATCTAATATCATATCAACACACTACGATTCGAGTCTTGTTTAATTTTTTTTTTTGCTTGAATTAACAACCAATAATATTATAATGATATATCTGATGCAAGTGCAAATAAATTGTTCAATAAACTTTTTATCAGTGCAAAAAGTGGAAGAACATTTTACAAATATCTATAAGACTAACGAGAACTTAGCGAACGAATTGTATTTTTTTGACGTTGGTCACCCCTACCTCGACAATCCCATAACGTTAGACGAACTTCAAGCCAGTCTGAAAATGGCCAAAAAAGCTAAAGCTCCTGGCACTGACGCTTTAATTAATGAATATTATAAATTCTTACCTGCAAATTGGGAGCATTATACGTTATATTTTATACATTATAAAAATGGTCGGAAGTTAAACAGTGCCTTATTTATAAGAAAAACGATAAGTCCGATCCTGCAAATTATAGATGCATATCACTAATAAATACAATCTCAAAATTATTTTTTAACATAATATACAGTAGAGTCTTGTGTTGGGCCGAAAGTACAGAAGCGCTACCAGAAAATCAGACCGGTTTCCGACCTGCCCGCAATACCATCGAAAATGTATTTATTTTTAAATCAATCATTGGCATACAGTTTCGGCTAAGAGGGAGCTATACATTCGCTATATTTATAGATTTTAAAACAGCGTTCGACTCAGTAGATCATTATTTACTTTGGAAGAAGTTGTTTTCGAAAGGTATCAGTGGTAAAGTTTTAAGGATTCTAATGAATATGTACTCATCTGCTCAAGCCAAATATAACGTCGGAGATCAAGAGACAAAATTTATAAAAATTACAAGGGGACTCCTCCAAGGAGACCCTTTGTCTCCAGTTTTGTTTTCACTATTTATTGCGGATTTAGAAGAATTCATGAGAAATCAAGGTTTCACAGGTATAAACATTGATGGTACGCATGATATACTAACCTTGTTTTTCGCTGACGATTTAGTTTTACTTTTTACATCCTACCCAGACGCCCAACGTAAATTAAATTCTCTAGCCGTTTTTTGCAAAAACAACAAACTCACAGTAAATACGGAAAAAACAAAAGTTATCGTCTTTCATAAGTCACCCAAGAAACGTGAAATAAAAGATCTTATATACGAAAACATATATTTTACATTTTTAGGCATTACATTCGCTAGCTCAGGAAAATTCTTACAATGTTTTAAAGATCAAAAATCTAAAGCTCTAAAAGTATCTGGGAAAATCAAATCTATATTAGCATCAGGCAGGTCTGATTCGTGGAATACGAAATGCAAATTATTTACGTCAACCGTACAGTCAACTCTTCTATATGGGTCCGAAGTGTGGGCATGTGATTATGTAAAATTGATTGAGAAAGTACAAACTAAATTTCTGAAAAGCAATTTGAATTTGTGGGTAAGATTGGAAACCCACTCTTTACATTTATCAGTTCATGTACTAAAAAGGACATTACATTTTTGGTGCCATTTATTAAATTTGCCAAACTATAGACTGCCGAAAATTTGTCTAAATCGTCTGTGTCAATTATATAGCGAGAGTGCCAATGAAGAAATATCTAATTGGATTAAATATTTAAAAAACACTCTAGAGAGTCTACACTTTCTAGAATTATGGGAAAAACAGGATCCTTATGCTATACAACTGGCTGAGAAAGAATTACTTACGAAATATGAAATGCAACTAAAAGAAAACGATATTAATAATCTGTATGATTCATCATATAGCTGGATCTACAGAAATATTCACTATACAGACACGAAATTATCTTACATATACTTAAGAACAAATTTCACTAAAATTAAAACTATTGCGCAGTTTAGAGTGGCACCAAAAGATAAATTTAGAATAGTATATAGGGGCAGCATTATCTACTTCTATTCGGAGAAAGAATGTGCATTATGTAAAAGACCACCTAATGAAAACATATTATACCATTTCTTTATACACTGCAATTCACTCTGAGATGCCAAAGAAAAATATTTAAGATCGTATCTGTTGGACGAAGCTAACATCTCATGGGAAATTCTGTTACTGAAAATAAGTAATTACACCCACTTAAATAATGTATATAATTATATCTGTACAGCCCTTAATATGCTTACCGATTAACAGAATTTTGGTTATGCTTGCTAAGACTTTGTTGTATCTGTTAAATTTGTTAGTTAAAATTTACCTTTATTGTAAATATATTATTTGTATTTTGTTAATTGTTAAGTTCTATACACAAACTTTTTATTATAATTATGTATATTGTAAAAATACTGTACACTCAATAAATTTATTATTATATATCTGATGCAAGTGGAGATACAGGAGGCGATTATGGTGGTTATGATTCCCTACCACCCCCCCCCCCCCCCGAACATAAATAAATTCAAATTTTATCGTAGTTTGTCTAATAATATCGTTAAGTATATTAAAATTTTTCGGTACTTTTAAAATAGTAGTCAAACTAATAAATTAAATTTAAATGATGAATAAATACTGAAATAACATTATATGTATGTAAGTGGTTTTCAAAATATTTTTTGTCACTTTTGCTAAAATAACAAATTACATTGGCGTTTTGGGAAAATCATGCAAAATTAGAGCGGCATTGAAAGAGTTGATGATCAAAATAAATAGGTGCAACCCGAAGTGACCATGCTCCCTTATTCTTACTTAAAAATTTAAGACAACATTTAAAGAATCAATTTATTTATTCAAGTTAAAACACTTTGGTTCGGAAGAATCTTCATGTCAAAATTAATTATTTCTAGCAATTACAATAGGTAAAAAGAAAAGTGCAAAGCAAAGTTAGTTAAGTATAAAAAGAGCAAAAATAATAATTGCTTTTTATTTAGTTAAAAAAAATCAATTATGCTCTAAAATAAAAATACAGTGATGTATAAAAATAAGAAGTTATATTTTTTTGATTCAGCTAAAACAAAAACAAAGTTCTTCACAAGTGTGTAACTCTTAAAAGTTTAGTTATGTCTGTCACTGTATTTTTAGCACATAAATTTTGTCTCATTTCAATTTACGTTTTATTTTATTTTTCTTTATTCTTAATCACACTTCTTAAACGATTCGTTCATCTATACAAAACGAAAATTCTTCAATTTAATTACAAACACAGGCAGACATACTTACACAGCGGATACATTGTAAAGGTCATTTGTTATCTTTGATTACTTCTTACCAGAATACATTAACTAACTGTTTGGTCGTAGTCAGATGTAGTGCCGTGTTGTAATTTAACAAATAACAATTTTTGGATATGATAAATGGAAATGTAATTAATTGTTTTTGAAAACGAGAAAAAAATTATGTAATTAATTTAAAACACCTCTGACTGTTCAGTTATTTGTTTTGTTATGCATCTAAATAAAAAATTTAAAATAAAAAAAACTATTAAATTTAGATGATATTTTGTTTTATTTGTTCCTTTAGTTCTGCTAAACCATAATTTGATTTCTTAAAGAAAAAATACTTTTAGAATTAAAAAAATTCAAATATTTTTTCAATAAAATATTAATGAATTTTAGAAGGTCTAAAGAATATATTCCCTTTTAAAAACGATATTCGAACCCAGAACTTAACACATGCTCAAGGGCGTGAAATAACATCTGTGGCTTATTCGTATGCCTGCCTTTAATGAAATGCCTCTACAATTTACAGGGTGTTTTTTGTTGTAGCGATGGCTAATTTAAAGGACAAGGCTCTGCCAAAAGTAGAGGAAAATAAGTTTAATTCAGGTGTCGCATATAAAATGACAGATTAATACTTTAAAGGATTACACACCTTTAAGACCGTTAAATAGTAAGTAAAATATACTAAAAATTTAATATAGAAATATTGAATATGACGGTCATAGTAAAGCTTTTCCTTTTTGATACGTAAAATGATCGCTTAAGGCGGTATTCATTTTAGTTTAAAGACGTAAATTTCGGTTACTTTTCAGACTAAATAGAAAATAAAAAAAGTACAACAAAGCAAAAAATATTTTTGTATTTAATTTTTTAGTTTATTTATTGATGTTTCGGGAATTTACAAAAAATTTCTTGATAAGAACAATATTGTTATGACTGGACCAAAAGAAAAAAATATTCGTGAAGTGACGCCTGTCAGAAAAAAATCAGTTACTTAGCCATTTTCTCCGGCCTTTTTTTCATAGTAAACAAAATAGTTTAAAATTTTCCAAAATTTGTACCATAGGGACCAACTTTAAAAGTTTGAAGACAACTGGCTGGATAGAATGTGAGATTTTATGTCAACCTCCTGTAGAAATTAGTTTAGAGAAAAACACATTTTATACGGTTGCAACAGCTTGTTTGCATTTCTTGAAGATTGAAGCTCAAATGAATGCTGACCTAAACTAACTATACACTTACTGTAATATCTGTGACAACCTGTAGAGAGTCCAGTCAGGGCGTAGCGTAACTGCTACCTTATTTAGATCACTGTAACTATGTAAATTTTAGAAAATGTATAATTTCCTTTTGATATATTCTTAAGGTACTATCACAGTGTAATTTTGCCGAAAAATAGTCAATTTTTACAATTTTTTTTCGGATGGATAGGATGGGGAAATGGGGATGATTTTTTTTTTTACGATTAATACCACTATCTGACAATACAAAAATATTTTTTTTATTTATTTTTATTTATTTTTTATAATTGTTATAATTTTTTGAGAAAAGTGTCTTTAAAAAAGGCCAAAATTCGGTGCCCACGATTCCGAAAAAAAAATCAAATAGATTATCAGCCTGTAGGTAAGCCGCTATGTCCCTATGGGAGCTATTTCTTTTTGTTTTTTTTTTTTTGAAATCTTCCTATTTTTCACACGAAAAACTGTAAAAAGTTTTGTACTTTTTATTCAAACCTTCGCCATTTTGTCAAATTTCAAAGAAAAAAAGCTCCCATGGGGACGTAGTGATTTACCTACAGTTGAAAATAATCTATTGGATTTTTTTTTTTTTTTTTTTTTTTGGATAAAAACTGCGGCCGCAATCGTAGGCACCGAATTGCGGCCTTTTTTAAAGACACTTTTTTCAAAAAATTATAATAATTATAAAAAATAAATAAAAATAAATAAAAAAAATATTTTTGTATTGTCAAATAGTGGTATTAATCGTAAAAAAAAAATTCATCCAAATTCCCCCATCCTATCCATCTCCAAAAAAAATTGTAAAAATTGACTACTTTTCGGCAAAATCACACTGAAGACTTTACCTTAAAAGATTAAACTTTGAGAGAAGGCAGAGAAAAAAAATTGATTAAATTTCTAGCCTAAATTACTGCCTTAAAATATATTACCATTTTCTTACATTTTGTAAGTTACATCATAGTTGCTAAGAAAAAGACCAAATTATTAACCGAAAAGAATTGTTGCAAAATAAAACTAGATAGATACATTTTTTAAAAATGTTTCTTTAAAAATTGTATTATAATTCACTTGCTTTAACTATTAAGTGACAAGAACATCATCTTATATTTAGATTAAAAATTTTACAAGATAACAACTTTAAATTACACTAAAAAACAGAACTTACAATATACATACAGACACCAAGGTGTTAAAGTAACAGGCATGGCATATTATGTCTAATCATTATCATTACTGGAACTAAATATGCATGAAAATGATTTTGTATAATAAGTTCTAATTTAAATAATAAATTTTATATTATTAATTTCTGCAAGGCCTATATGTAGCTATACCTACAATATACGTATAAGTATACTTAATAAATAATATTTTCAAAGCACCATATTATATTCATTCAAATTCAATAAAACGACAAAAGTAAAATTTTAACCCAAACTTATCACTCAAAAATAGAAATTTTAGACATATGTCAGCGGCCTGAATGATTTGTTTTCAAAAAATTTAATGCCAATGTTTTCGATAAAACTCACTAGAAAAACGACCTTCTTGCACTTACACCTTTATTGAATTTTTCAAATGATCTATTAATTTAATTTGAATACAAAAACACCTCGTTGTAATATTTTGATAACTATATTTAAATGATTTGTTTCAGTAATTTCGTGTGAACTATTTTTGATTTGAGAGCATTTAAATAATAATAATAATAATAATAATAGAAAAAGATGTAGTATGTAAGTACTGTTTAATTTAAATACCTACCAAAGCTGGAGGACATTTTAACAGAATGGTATTCCATGCATTCATCTAGTTATTATTGCCACAACATGGCTAATTATCATTTAAGGTAGTTCTATTAAGATATGTAAGTATACAAAGTTATGAATTATTATTACTATAACATCAATATTATATAATATAAATAAAATAAATAAAATAATGATAAAATAACATTTTTTTTTTAGTTTACTTTTGTTTTTTATTACTTTATCTCAAAAATTAAACAGCGAATTTTCTTCAAATTGCCTGGAGCTTTTGTTTATAGGTATATGTAACTATATGAAAAAAAAATTTTTAACAAGTTGTTAGTTATCAGCACATATTGAATAACAAATATACAATACAAAATATGAAAATTTTACTAAGAAAACTATTTTCTAGATAGCACTACCTTAAAAAGTCATATTAGTAAAAATATGTGTAAATATAATTCATATGATAATGACATTCTAATCCGTGTGCCAAAATAAAGTGTGTTATGTAATTACTTTAAGCATAAGTATTTGTTTACGATCAAAATTGTAGACAAATAACCTCAATAAAGCTAGCCGTTTCTGAAACAAATATTTTCAAAAGGACAAAAAAATTATTACTTAAATTTCTAACAGTTTTTCAGAAAATATGGAAAAAGGAAAGGGTTATTTTATGTAAATCTAGCTGTAACATACGTCAAATGTCTGTTTTTTATAAATTAAGGAATTTTCGAGTATCTTGACGGAAATGTAATAAAATAAAATAATATTTAAAATCATGGGAGTGCAATGAATAACGTTAAAAACGTTATACACAGTGCTTCCACAATTTGTGGAATTTTTTATTTTATGTTTTATTGTGTACCTTATTGAATAGAAAAATATGAAATGTCATTTTAATGATCTTAGGACTCCCATTAGTAGGTGCTATGATAAGTGTCTTTTAAATTGTTGTAATATTCACAATATCAGTTTTACTTTTACCCTGTAGATATGAACTCTAAATTTTGAACTAAAGTTGGCAAATATTTTATTAAATGGACAAATGTTGTGTGTCAGATTTTAAATATTTCATTAGATCAATTTAGATGTGTAGCTTAATTTTTACAGATTTATTCACCGTTCAACTGATTCTAATTAAAATATCATCACAGTGTGATGGGCAGAAGAATAGTCAATTTTCGTTATTTTTTTCGGATAGATAGGAGGGGGGAATGGGGATGAACTTTTTTTACGATTAATACCACTATTTAACAATACAAAAATACTTTTATATTTATTTTTATTTATTTTTTATAATTATTATAATTTTTTGATACCCCTGTCGTATTCTAGGGACCCAAAACATATTTCTGCGAAAAGATACAAACCTTTCGTGAAATAACAAGTGAAAAAAATGTTATTAAAGCTTATTCAAGAAATGTGTCTCCTACCGATTTTGATTTTTTTTGGTCGATACAAAAAGTTTCCAAAATGCTGAAGAAATTCGAGAATTTGTGAGTAGATTCGTCGCTTCGAAACCAACTAGTTTCTACAGAGATGTCATTCGTATGTTGCCTTACAGGCGGCGGAAGGTCATGAAAAGGAATAGCAGATATTTTGAAAATAAATTTTTTTTTATAATAAAATTGTTTTTTTATTAAAAAATTTGTAAAAAACAAGCTGTACATCTAATACGATAAGTGCTGGAAAGAAAAATATTAAACACTTTATAACGTTCTGAGGGCTTTCAAAGCGTTAAATACATGTATCAACAAACATTTTGAAATAAATGAAAATTATACTTAGCAATTGGAATAAATCCACAATTAATCTGGTTTTTACACTAGTAATTAGATTATTGAAATCTACATATTCTTAAATTAACATGAGATAGCCCGTTTCTACTTTCAACCGTTCAATCGATATCCATTCTTAAAATTTGACAAATTTAACTTTGTTTCAGTATAGATTTACATAACAAAGATGACTATGAAACCCTCCTGTAATCAATTTCGACATACACTTCTACACTGTAATATACATCAGATTTTAATCAGATCGATCTTATTATAATAATATCTAATGATTATGTTCAAAATATACATGTTCAAGAATTTATTTAGCTTAATTATAATTTCACACTTTTTTCAATTAGGTGAGGTGAGTTTCGTTTGATTTATACGAACGTACCTGTAATATCAGATAGATCTTGTTTGCTAGGCAGCTAGTATTAAGTAATAAAAAAAAATTTCTAATTAACGTATAAAACAAACTGCTATTAGTCATAATAGTTTGATATATTTAATCGTAATTATTTCATAGTTTTTACTATATTACTTGGATGCTACGATAGTGATTACACCAATATATGTCTAGTGTTAGATGATTGCTGTTAATTTGAATATTAAATTTTATGTTTTCGATTAAGCTAAGTACTACAATTACACCTTACATGTATAAATTTTAATTGCACTTAATCGATACAACTAAAAATGCAATTTGTCGGAATTATACTGTGTCTAGCAGATAATATTTCCAGCATGAAGATCTTTCCTAGGTTCGTTTAAATTCGTCAAATTAATAATAAAGAATATAAAAGACCACTATTAGATTTACAAAATTTCATGCAGTTTAGAAGTTATAACAAAATTATATAAGGTATTTTTATAAACTCGATTGGCAAGGTTTCGAAAAGGTCGCGATTAAATCAATTTTGAAAGACATCTTTTAATAACCTGTACAAAGAGAAATTATACTTAAAAAAAAGATAAAATTCGTTAAATGCGTGTTTTTGACACGCACTAAGTAATGTCACCTCAGTGAAAGTGTTAATTTATGATTTTTTGTTAACTCTATAGTTGTTAACTCTACAGCCCTCTTGCGTTTATTCAATATGGATGTACAACTCTATAATTATTCAATATGGATATACAACTCTATAATAATGTTTCCTCCACTATGATCACACAACGATATTAATATGTCGTCCTTCGATGACATAAAAGTACCCACGCTTTCGGTAACAAAATCTTTATAGAAGTTCACATTTAAAGAATCGAAGAAGATAATTTTCGTATGCTGAAAATTGGTGCAAAAGCAGGAAATATTTCAGTAGAATTAATTCCTTAATAAAGAAATAGACAGAAATTTTGAATGTTGCTAAGTTATAGGTAAACTGTTCAATTTATTATGTTCCCACAAATTAATTATAAATTAATTGCATTCGGATGGCACTCCAACAACTTATGGAATCAAAACCTGAGTACTGTAAAATAAAAAATTTGACACCTAGAAGATTTTTACCGTCAATTGGAGCTACTTTGACATATCGTCTAATTATGTCAAGTATCAATTAAATAAAACTGAGAGGGTACTTTGACACCCGAAGTAGCAAGGTTGATAAATATTCAGCCTCAGGGACCATATAAACCGGTCAAAAAAGTTATGTAAAGGAAAACAGTAGAAGAATCAAAATAAACTTTTAATAGTAGTAACAGAAACTTTCAATCAACATCTGGGACTTATCTATTTTAAACTGTAAACACTTTTGTCCCAATGAGACATTTATTGTTAGAAATCAACAAAATATATAAGAAATATAGCCACTTCGAGCCCTAACATTTACAGGGAGGATTTTGGGATCCGTCATTACATATTCTGTATACACACAGCATGTGAACTGGGCAGATCCAGCCTTTGTTTAGACCAGGGCTTCTTAAACTTTTTTTATTCGCGACCCCAAAAGTAGAGATATATAAGTATTTTGTAAGGATTTATTGATTAGCTATATATATATATATATATATATATATATATATATATATATATATATATATATATATTCGCTATGACCTCAAGATTTTGCTAAGCAACTCCAAATGAGGTTGCGATCCATAGTTTAAGAAGCCCTGATTTAGACAATCAAAACAGAAGTCAAAGCACTCAAAGGAGCATCGTCGTCCTCTGAAGAAGCAATAACAGTTCCTGCAACACATTTTTACTGATATTAACAAAATAAGTCTTAAAACGTCCCCTATGTTAAAGTAGCCCCAAATGTGTTAAAGGAGTCTCGCGATATCAAAATAAATCCAGTGAACGGTTGTTAGTTTTTGTTTTCAATCATGTCTTTGAGATACTTATCAATAAATTTGTACTTAATTTACCACTTTCAGTTTCTTTGTACGTCACACTATATGTATCAGTTACCTACTTTTCGGAAAAAAAACCGTCACTGTCCTTCCACATAAAAAAATCATACTTTATTTAAAACTACAATTTCATTCATAAGAGCAAAAACATAAAATTGCGCATGTGTAAAGAGTAATTTACTGATTTATGAATGAAAACGATATCACTGTAGGTATGTATATGTTTGTATACGCGTTTTATGTCAAGTGTGAATGTGTATAATACTTTTTTTCTTTTTATTAAAAAATTTGTTGTAGGCGAGTAATAACCTATCTACCCACTGTTGTCACTGAATGCATACGAGTGTGAGTAGATACATTCAACAAAACCAAACCACCAATACACCCAGACAATTAAGTTCATAAAATTTTTACATTATATTTTCATTCTAAAATATTATTGAATGTATGAGTGTTTCCAAAAATTTACGATACGAGATTTACTAATATTTCAAAAAAAAAAAAATTATGGCTAATAACTATTTAACTACTACACTACTACACAGTCACGAATTTCCCAGGATATCCCGTTTTCCGGGAAAGTTTGAGTTGTCCCATTAAGAAAACTTGTAAGACGTTTATTGTCCCAGAAATTAGGTACACTGAAAATTGTCTCTTGATTTTTTTAGTTACGACTCTGAGAAGGTAGTTCAAAATTTAAAACTATATAAGAAAGATAGTTGGTTATTACAGTATTATGAATTAATAGCTAGTTGTCGACTATTACCAGTTAATAGCTAGTATTTGTTTTGTTTAGATAATTAACGTAGGAAGACGTTTCTTTATGTTCCTAATATCTTGCTATTAGCATTATAAGGCTTGGTTTAGACTGCAACACAAATTGCGACACAAATGTCAGACATAAATTTCTTTACTGTTCACACTTTAACAGAATTTTTGTGTCTGGATTAGGCTTGCGTACTTTAGTTCACTTGTAAGAGCGCTCAGTTTAGTTCATAGTTCTTTAATGAACTACTTCGTTCTTTTAGTTCGTTAGTTCACAGTTCTGAATCAACAGTGATGAATATGAACTGCATTAATTTAGTTCTTTAGTTAGTTCCTTTTTCTGACGTTTTTATCTTAAAGATTTTAGATTTTTTTAAACTAGTAATCTTTTATTTTTGACAATTTTCCCATATCGGGAGCGAAAAATTTCGATATGAGGAAATGTCTAATAATAGCAAATTTACCTGATTTTACAATACTCATTTGTGTGTCTTTATTTTTTTATAATAGGTGTTTTTTTAAAAAAAACAGAAGCCAAAAAACCATATTTGACAATTTTTACAAAATTATTTAAAATGTTCATTTGTAGGTCTTTATTTTTGTGCGCTCTGCAACGGTAAACACTACCTTGATTTAATAGTACTTTTTACAATTACTTCGCGAACTAATGAACTTACTGAACTGAACGAACAAAGTAACTAACTGAACTACTGAACTACCAAAATAATTTAGTTCACTAGATCCTCATAGAACATAATTATATGATAAGTGATAAGCATTGATAGCTACATACCTACGATACTTACCATAGATATAATACCTACAAGTCAGTGTCTCTAGTGATCCAAAAATTAAACTAACGAACGAAGAGTGGAATTGATGATGAACTAGTTCGTTCAGATCACTTGTAAGAACGCTCTTTTGAACTAGTTCGTTCACGAACTACACAAGCCTAGTCTGGATAGTGTCTGTACATAAATGTACGAAATTTGTGTGCGAGCTATTCACACGTAAAAATTTTTTTAGAACGAAACAGCTATGAATCTATCTCTCTTCTGTGAGTGTATGGAAAAGTGTCGAACTTGTTTGAAAATTTATTAGCTACAAGAGACATTTGGATACAATATGTTCACACAGCCATTGATTCGACACTAAATATCCTAAATATGGTGTCCACAATAAATGTCGCAGTTAGAGACACTCATATGTACACATAGTCATTCGCTGTATGCACCGAGTGTACGGTGTATAGTTTCGTAGTCTAAAAGTACCCTAATGACAAGACCATATACAATTATGACAAATACAATTAATCATGAGTCAAAGTTAGAAAATTAAATAATTCTTATATTCAAAACAAATCAATCTTCTATTTTTTTTTTTAAAAACAAACTGCAATTTTAAAATTTACGTAAGTGCAATAATGAAAGAAATAGAGCCAAGAAAACGTAAATTATTTAAATTCGTAAGTGATGAAGCATAGTTAAATTTAACTGAAATGGACCATACTTTTGAAATTTAAAACCATAACAGAAATTTAGTACGACATTTCTTAATTTTAGATCGTTTCCATGTTATTAATTTTTGAAAATTTAACTTATGTTTCTTTATTTTTATTTCTGTATTTTAATCCATGTTATCCTACTATTTATAATATAGCGCAATCATAGAATTCCTGCTTGAGCCAAAGGATAGAGCCAAAACTTTTATTTAAAAAGAGAAACACCTTCTCAATCATCTGAACGTCTTCCATTAGTAGTTACGAATATGGACTCGTAGCCAGTACAGTGTGTACTAAGACGTAAATCTAAATCTCGGATATCGAACTTGAAAATCTTGGAAATGAATTTTTTGTAGTGAAAACTTTTATAGTGAGAATAACTCTGCGTGAGAGTGTAATGAAATTTGTAATGTGAGAGTGTATTTCGAATCGATTACAAGATCGCCATAGAAGTTTTCACTTCGATCACGTGATCTTATTAAGCACACTCACAATTTTTTATAGTTAGAAAGTCTACCTATCTGATAGGGTATTAGTTTTGGCTATTAGTTAATAGGCTACTATGGTTCTTGCTTTGTAGTTCCAGTGACAATACTACTGATATTACAAAAAAATATAATACGAAGACCAAGATTTTCCTCCCAGAATATTCTTAATGTAGTCGTCAGATTAAAGTCAAGGATTGATACTCCATTTATTCATGCAGTAGAATCTCAGTAATTGAGAAATCGAAATAATGAGATAGTTTTTTAGTTGTTTTTTCGTAGGGGCTCTCCATCAGAGCATTCTTCTTGCAGTAGCCAGATCAAAGGGAAGATCAAGATGCAAACCTTGTTTATTCAACAAAATCTCAATAACAGAAAAACCAAGAGTCGGTAAATTGTCAGTATAAACTCATCGATAATTACTCATAGGGATTTCTCAAAATTGGACGGTACTGGTTAGTCCCAAAATCATATTTTAATTCCGATCGAGGCAAACACCAATTACATAATCTATTTTTTTTGTATTTTTATTAGAAATAGTCTTTGTAGAAAATTAACCTGGACAAATATAAACCGGAGTCTTTTGCTAGAAACCGTAGAGTTAACATCAACCATTGTTATCTTTTTGTGAAATCGTGATTCTAGAATTAATCGATTATTATCTAGTTTTTTTTTTTGTGAGTGAAATCAAACCTATAGTATATTGATATCTATAAACTTTTATTTTTTGTGAAAATTACACCGCACCAGTAGCTGACATCACAAAATATTATACAAACTGGTGAGCACGTTCCTTTTTCTTTTCTTATAATACCATCTTTATCCTTATCCCTGGAATCCCGTGCTTCCAGAATTCGTTATTCCGTTAATAACTCAACCATTACGGTGAGTCATCATATTTTGGTTATTATCTACATATTTTTGTAATATAGATATACATATTATTTATTTTTTTTGCTAATATAACACCATTTATATACTTGTCCGTAAACGAAAGAAAAAACTTATTTCCCGAGGTCCCTTTTAACCGTAGAAAACACTGGAATTCACTCACGGTTGATACCAGTGATACCAGAATACTTATGCAAAAAGTTACAATTGTCAGTCTGATACTATACAAAATACTTATTTAGTGCCAAATTTTTGAGACCAAGTGTACAAGCAATATTAATTTCTGTAACGTGTAATAAAAATAAATTTAGCTTATAAATTAAATATCGAAATGTCACAGTTCCACATAATATTAATTATCATTTTTACCTACTTTTTTTCTTTTTTTTCTATTTTGAAAAAGATTTATTTTCTACAAGAACAGAAATAAAACTAAAACCACTGAGTAGATACAACAATTATTTAATTTCGTAGAAATACCTACGAATAATTATTATTAATGCCTAACATTTCTGATTAATTTTAGTTAAAAATAGAAACTAAATTGTTTCCAACGAAATATACTCATATAATTTCTTACTACTGGAATTAAGCGACTGACTAATCTCTGAAATTCAATGTCAGTGTTTTGTATTTTATTAATGAATAAAGTGAGATGTAATTTGTTGCTACGTGCTACCCAAGTAGTTTTGATGATGTCACTGGATAGTTAGTGAATGAAGCGCGTGGGAGCATAGCCATGACACCTGTAACACAACTATATAAAACTATTCATTATTTAATGTGATTCTCATCATACTAAATCAAAGTTTAATATAAAACGTTGTCTTAAATTTAAGTGTGTTCCTTTAAACATTCTAAGATTTGAGAAGTTACAAAAATTCACTGATATGTCTTTAAGTCCAAGCCGTGTGGGACTTATTTTCCTTACTCTAAATTTCAACCGCAAATGACGATATCCCATAATTCTGACATAACTGGGAACCTAATTTTTGAAACAGTTTCAACCGAACTCTCTGGTTATCTTGAAGACTATAAACAAAAGAAATCAACTGAGAAACGGTTTATACAGACGGAAATACAGAAAATATACTGGAGAAATTTTTAATTACTGTAATAGTTTGGCTAATTGTTTGGTCTGTAGCCATAATGTCAAAATTCAGCTTTTGGACGATTCTCGCATGACGCACGGGACATTTTTGCAACAAAACATTTTTTTTTAAAAGACAATTAATAGTAAACAAAACAAAATGTTTATATTACGCAGAAAATGAATTAAAATTTTTTAAGCATATTCTAATTTTTATCTAAAATCCAGTACTATAAGGCATAAACTCACGTGGCGCACAGGATATAAGGCTTAAACTCACGTGACGCATGGGACATCGTACGAAACGAAGTTTATGTCTTATATTTGGAATATTGTATTTCAGATGTAAATTAACCCTTTGCACTCGAACCATTTTTTAGTATGGGTACTCAGCTACTCCACAGTAGTTTTAATAAAAAAATTGTAATACATCAAAGATAAATATTTTAAACAAAAGTAGTTTACTTACATATTTTATTTTTATTTGCATACTAGTCGTATGCCCGATGGGATTTCCCATCGAAAACATCTTTTTATTAGGTACTCACTTTCTGTACTTTTAATGTTTTTCAAAATCCTAAATCAATATCCACGTTTCTAACTTAAAAAATGACGAACTTCCCATACGAACTTTCATTTTCTGTTTTAATCCCTTGGGGACTAAATTTCCAGAAACGTTTACACAACTGACTTTTATTTATAAATAGAAGCCTAAACGCCAATTTTTATAACTACTGTGCTTAATTTCGTCCTTTTAAACCCAACAGGTTAGGTTGTGCGTTGTCTGTCAATCAGTGTTAAAGATTTGTTAAATATTATTTATTTTAATATAGCCATAGTAATATATTTTTATATATCACTAAGGCCGCTATTACACTATCATAGATATATGTCAAAGTTTTATTTAATCAAAGAAATATTATAGTGTAATAAGTCAACTTTTATAATATAAATTTCTGTAACCATAGTTAAAGATACTTCTTAATATTTGATCATAGATTTGATCAAAGATCTTTGACATATATCTATCACAATGTAATAGCGGCCTAACTTCAAAAATAACGAATTTACATACAAATTTTCATCCCCTATTAAACTCACTTAGGGGACGAATTTTCAAAAATCCTTTCTTAGTGCTCATCTACGTTACGTAAAGAACTTCTATGGAAAATTTCATTTATGTAAACCCAACGGTTTAGGTTGTGCGTTGTCTGTCAGTCAGTCAGTGTTAGAAATTTATTAAGTAGATTACAAACATTATATTTTAATATCAAAAATTTATAATTTTCCTTAGTGTGATATTTGAAGTAAAGAATAGGATGGCGCCTGAGAGGCGCCTTTCGAGTGCAAAGGGTTAAAATATGCTCAAAAAATTGTAATCCAGTTGCCCCGTGTTATAAACTTTTTGTTTTGTTTGTTATTAATTGCATTTTTCTAAAAAAATGTTTTTGTTGCAAAAATGTCCCGTGCATCACGCGAGAATCGCCCTTTTGTTACAACCTCTCAACACACCCATCCTAACTGCTAGTAATGCTTAAAGGCCGGTCCAAACGCAACGTCTTATCTGAACGATAAGACGTTCATGCAAGTCGTTCGATAAAACGTACAAAAATTAGTGTGTCCACACGTCTCCAACTTATCGTTCAAATTTCAGTTTCGCGACGTTTCTCGTGGAGAAAACACTTCTTTGGGCACTCTGTGGTGTTTGCATTTTAATAAAAAATTAGAGAAAAATCGAAGATTAAGATGGTCGAGGGAATGGTTCTTAAAAAGACATGAATTTTCTCATGTTAGACTATTACGTAAACTTCATAATGAAGCAGATGATTGGCGCAATTACCTAAGGATGGAGACTGAAACTTACAGCCATTTATTAAACTCTCTTAGTAGATTTAAATATTCTAGCCCGTTCTTTTTTGTAAACGATTCGTAAAGAATTAATTTTTTTTTACTGTCTCCTTGCTAGCCGTTTCGTCAATGTCTGTATTTTTCAATCAGGGCTCCGTATGCTTGTGACTTTTTATTCCGGTCACTGTACTCTGGGCTTTTAACTTGCCATAAAGTTCAATAAATTCACACAAAAATTGACGAAAGCATTGACGAAGATCGGACATTATAAAAAAAAATAAAAATTATAAAATAAAAAACAAAATTAATACAAAAAAAAAATGTTTAAATTTTTATTTTTTAAAATTTTAAATTTTTCCATTAACGGACGCGAAGCAACGGAATATTACATCTATAATATTATGTATAAAATACTACAAATCGTTTCTATGAAACGAAGGTCTGTCCAGACGCATCAACTTGTCGTTCAAATTTTCATAAAATGATGCCTCGCAGCTCAAATTTTCGAGTTATCGTACAACCTTATTTCCGTCATGCAAGACGTACGTTTTGCGGTCCACACGCTACGTTCTATCTGAACGGCTTGTCGATTCAGACAAGTCGTTCAGATAAGACGTTGCGTCTAGACCGGCTTTAAGGTCTAAATAAAATATACTAACATTTTTTGATACAGATATCGGCGAAATCGGCAATACGGAGTCGAAATGTCGCTATTTGTTTTTATAAATCAAAGTGACAAAAAAATGTTCTTACGCTACTGATTTCTAAAATATAGAATTTAATTTAATTCAAAATCCAATTTTTTTAATAATAAAAGTTGTTGAATAAATTAAGATTATGTAACTAAATACCCATATATATTTAAGATACTATAACAATTAAATTTAATTATTAATGTGATTTTAAATTAGAACATAAAAATAATTGATAACTTAATTTCCAAATAAAAAAGCTATTTTAATAAGTTACTTACTGATCGTATTTATTCAAGTACCTACCACTTGCTGATTAGAAAATAATACAAAACAGTTGGGGACATAAATTTTTTTACATCATAAATTATATGCATGTCCATTTATTTACCGTAGAACCTGTACCCGGTGTTATTTCATATCTCTGTATATTTTATTTTTTAATACTGTTACATTTTTTTCTAAATAAAACCTGTTATTTATTATGAAAATAAATTAGAAAAATTGTAAAAAATACAACACAACACAACGGACTAAATTTAATCAATTTTTAAAATCAAGTTTGTTATTAAAAAGAATAATGAAAAATCTAGTTAAAATTCATTTTTTTAATGGATCGTTTTAAGAAAAATTCTCAATTAGAGATAGACTTAATTAGTGGGTTATTCAACTAACGACTAATTATGTTTGAAAAGAAGAAAGTCATACAGTAAGAAATGAATGGAGCAGAATGAATCTTGAACTTCAAACCTTTATCTATGATATTTCGTCCTAGTCCCTCCCCTTCGATGAGATGGTATTACTTACAGACTTATTTAATGTAAAAAAAAATGTTAAGAAAGTGAAATGTTAAACTATGTATTTTTTTGTCACGTAAAATTACATTTTTAGCGAATTATCGAATGGATAATTCAGTTATTACAGCCACTGTCATGGTAAGATTTAAATCCGGGGCTATGACAGAAATTTGTTTGAGGTCCCTGTTTTCCATTTTTTAATCTGTACATAACAATGAATATCAAGGTATATATGAAGAAAAAATAACTCCAAAATGATATTAGATAAACTACATTCTCCAGTCACCCACATTATTTATCCACAAGCGGGGGTAATTTAGAATCCTTACCGCCCCCTTTTGCGACCACCACTTTATGCAAGAATTTTTCAAATTTTCCCACGTGTCAAATTCTTGCACGCCAAATCCTTCTAATCTAACAATTTTTACGCAAAGACGATAAAATATTTTATATTAAACAAAATAACATATGATCCAGGTGGTGAGGGCTACCTATAGCAGCTGCCCTTGGCACCCTTGAGGGATATTTATCCCCCATTGGTGTCAAGGAGGCTAAGGGTCCCAGGGGTAGTTTATGCGCAATATAGAAACCTTCGGATTCCATTAGCCTCTGACTACCCAAGACCGGCAACTTTTCCTTCTCGAGGTACCACTTTTTTCACAAAAGATGCCGGATCTAGAGGTGTAAACCTCGATAGTACCGTGTCTCGACAAGGTTGATCATGTGGAGGGGATGATGTTGTATCTCCCGAATGAGTGTTATGCCTGCGTCAGCTTGATTTGGTTTAATTAGTACCTTCACCGGAATTCAATGCGTCGTCAGTGCTGTCTACTCCCATGGGCGTGATCTTCGGAGTCCGACGAGACCGTTCAGACGAGTCGAAATGTGTGATATTACATCTGTGTTTTTGTTTAACTTATCTGTGATACTTTTATATCTGTGATACTTGTTGTGCCACTTGGGGTTTTCATGCCTGCGGTGGTATTGTCTCGGTCTGTGATATTTCCCTGGCCTTGTCCCTGTTGTTTCGATGGGTAGGAACACGGCTCCCGACGCACTTGTTCTCATCGGCCACACGTATGAGTCGACGTCTGCCCGAACGGCTTGAGCGAGCTCGCTTAGTAAGGAGACGTCGTCGTCCCTCGTACGGATGCGTTCGTGGGCGTCGATGTGGCGGCTTCCGCCCCGTCGAAGTAATACGAACATAGGTCAGATTGACGTCCTGTGATACTCTGTGGTGCTGTCCCGTTCTCTGTAGCCTCAACTCGGACGAACGTAGCCTAGTCATCGTACCGGTCTCCCGTGTGGGTTGACCCCGACATCTGACAGAACGGCACGTGTACCCAGTAATCAGCTATATGACAGAACAGTACATGTTGCTCAGTAATCAGATGTCACTGTCCCTATACGTGTGAGTTCCTAGGTGTTGACGAAGCCATTTCGGAATTGTTGAGACTATGGCGAGCGGAATCGTGCCACAGAGCAAGAATTCTTTTTAAAATCTGTGATATTGTTGTTATTATTTTTTAATAAGATTGTTTTTAATCTGTTTTAACGATGTACCACTGAGGGCTTTTCCACCCGAGGTGGTACATCATCTTTTTATTCTTATCTGTGATATTTTGTTGTACCGCTGTGGGCTTGCTGCTGTGACCCTTCAGCGGTTTTGTTTTTAACTACTTATTGCGGCACTGGTCGGCCTGTGGCTCCCCAGTGACGTAATAAGATTTTCTTCTTATTTTTTCCTTGTGACGTTATTGTGATGTTCTTATCTTGTAATATTTTACTCGGTATTCTCCACTCTGAGGCCCTTTACACCTCGGAGTTTCATCGTTGATTTTCAGTCCTTGGCGACCGGACGTTCTGGCTAGTACTTAGCGTACCGCCACCAAGGACTGTCCGCTCGTTATGAAGCTCTGGGATGGCAGGGCTCATCGGTGAATTTTATCATGTGTATGTTTGTCCGTTGTCTAATGCATTTATGTGTTCCTGTCTATATGTGTCGTCTTTATCATTTTCTCGTTTTGGCGGCGCATGCCCTTTGTAGGCGACGCCGCCGGGTGCTGCTGACCGCGCCATCCACCGGCAGCAGTACCCCAATTTTAAGTAAAAAAAAAAAAAACATATGATGCTTTTGCTTATGCGAATAGGCGAAATTTCGAATCGTGGTTGAGAACTTTTATAATCTACTGGAAAGTTTTATATCCCCAACAGTAAGGTTGTTATTAGTTATACATTAAGCTAGACAATAGATTAAGGAAATTGACAGAGGTGATAAATCGGCCCATTTATGGTAAATTAAACCCAGATATTCCAATCACTATAGTTTTAGGCTTTGTCTTGATTTAGAAACACAATTATATAAATCAATCTGGTCTAGATCTAATTGCCATTTAAAAAAGAAGAAAGAACACTGAAAGTAGTTTAGAAAACAAAATAATTTTAAAAATTTTTTTGTATTTTTGGCCTCTCTATCACCCCTATAAATTTCTCTACGTTTATATGAAAATTGTTACTAAATAATTTTTCTGTCTAATCACATCTTGAGTATGTCCATTTTATTGTTCAATTACTGACTTAAGCTAATAGCTTATCAGTCCTCAGAAAATTGCTTCAATACTGTGAGGACAACACAAAATCGCTAAGTCGTTTATAAAATAAAAAATTTAAGACAATTTTATTTAAACATAGAAACTAACCCCATGCTACGTCTATATATTTTGTGTATTAGAAAGAGATCTAAAAGAGAGTTACTCTCTTTCTAACACACAGATCAGATAGGAGTGACAAAAATATCACGGTGACAAAAATCTTGCGGTGAGCAATTTAGAAAACGAAACAAAGCTATTTTTGACCAAAAAAAAAAAGAAAAGAAGAAATCTACAAGTGTCGCCACAAATAAGTTTTGTATGTGGAAATTTTACCATCGTGCTAGTCGTAGAACTTTCAGTCTTTGTTAATTTTTTTTAAAAATGAAACAATTATTTGTCGCTTTCCAAAGTTAGAATCACAACTAATGCAGCTGATCATAGAATGATTAAGATAGGTGGAATTTGTTACCTTGGGATAAAAAACCTGAACGTTACTCCTTTA
Organism: Brachynemurus nebulosus; assembly: GCA_035578155.1. Classification (NCBI taxonomy): domain Eukaryota; kingdom Metazoa; phylum Arthropoda; class Insecta; order Neuroptera; family Myrmeleontidae; genus Brachynemurus; species Brachynemurus nebulosus. The sequence continues at coordinate 41,177,729 of JAPWDM010000001.1, read as the reverse complement.
TGATATACATATATTTTACCTACAGCAGAAACGGAAACAGAGCATGCTGTGCAATACCGTGTATTCAATGACACACAAATTTGTGACATTAACTATTTAATATACGACTTTTATTGTGACATAAAAACGTATTTTTTAAGTATCTTGTTTTTTAATGAATGGAACTTTTTTACAAATAAAATTTTGAATGAAAAATAAAGACTATTCTTATAAATAATCTCCAGATAATTTATATAAATAAAACAACAAGAAACGAAAATCAAACAAGGCCAACTTAGTATATATAAGTATCATTATTTTTTACAACTTTTGAAAAACTGCCCACACTACCATTAGAAAAAAATATATACCTAACCACAAGAGTTATACATAGTTCTCTTAATTCACAATGAAAATATTATTTATTCATTAATATTATATGAATATGAAATATTTTTTTACAAATGCCTACATGAATTTTTATGAATGAAAAATCATAATTTGTTTATAATTACATGCAAAAATGTTTGTTAATATATGTACATATATTTATATCTTTGTATGTGTTGGAGTTGTGGTTATAGTCCAAGATCTGTTGAGTATTTTATTAAAAGAATTTTGTCAGGGTTGAAATTTTATAGGGTAGCTTCGCTAGTTTCCCGTCCAGGTCCAGTATTCTTCCATTTTACCGTACAAAAGCATATAATAGTAATATAAAAACAGATAACCGAGCATGTTTGAGATTGTTACAAACCTGACACATAAACAAGTGACACCACCGATAAAAAATACTTACTTGATAGAGTTGCGTATTTAAAAAAAAAATGTTAATCAATTACTTGTTTTCGTGTTGTGCGGACAATGTGTAAATATACAAAAAAAAAATAGTGATACGATGACGTTACGCGGTTAGCTTTAATATTGTTATGACATGATTAAGTTTTATTTTTTGTTTTTTTGCTAATATTTAAGACACATTGAACGTAATTAGAAGTGAAAATTTTGTACAAATTTAAATTAAGCTGTAAAACTTTGGTGGACGGATATTAAGTAACCAATTCCTTAAAAACTTCAATTTTCGACCACTTGGACGAAAACTGAAACAATCAAATGAAATTTATTTTATTTCTGAATCTAGCTAAATATTGTGAAATAGTAAAAAGCTTTGTTTTAGACAATTACAAAAACTGTAAAACTCATTCAAAACCTGAAAAATGCCCCCATCTTGTACCAAAAATTTAATTATCTGTGACTAATAAATACAAAGTTACTAGCCTGTAAATTTTTTTGTTACTATTGACACACCTCTCCCCTATGTATCAGAGATATTATAAAAGGTAGGTAGTCTTTATAAAAAATTTCAAGGGGTACCAAACTCTTTAAACAAAATGTTTAACAGTTCTTGTGCTATTAGTTGGATGTCTGATTATTTTAAATCAATGGAAGTGAGAATGTCTTAAATGTTAAATGTGTGTACCTATATATATTTGTATATAAATGATTACTAATTATAATGTATAATATGTTAATTAGGCACTGGTTGGTGGATTTTTATACACAGGTGTTTCGAAAATTAATATACTTGTATTTGTTGTAGTATATCTTGTATTTATTCTAGCGAAAATGGTTTTGAGATTTCTCACTTCCTGTTTTCTGTAGTAAACCAGTTATAGTAGGTAACTGGTACCGAGGATTAAAAATCAAACTTATTAAACTTTTATAAGATAAATAAAATATTATGTTGACAAAAATGCTGGGGGATCGCTACGTAATAAATTAGTTTTGTATCTGATTGTGAGTCGTAGACAATATAACTACCATAATTAGTGTTCCGTACAGCACAGCTATATCGGAACACTTATAAGATCGTTCTGAATTCCCTTTTGAGAGGGTTGTCATTGACGTCATTGTTGCTTTTTGAAATGTTCCATGACGTTTCTATTTTTTTTTTAGAAAGATTTATTTTGACTTGTGGACTATTAAAAATTCTACTATAAAAAGTTATGCTGGTAGTACCAATTTTTACACCTTCGTATGTAAGAAACCTTCAGGAGGGTCTCTAGTTGCAATGGTTGAGAATTTTTGTTAACTACTTGGGTAAAACATTTTGTTAACTATTCATTAAAAAGCAAATAAAACAGACACTTACATGGAAGGACTTTTGACTTAATGTTTCATTAATATGGATTTAATTACCTATGTAAGTATTTTTAAGGTAAAATATTGGGTCTGTGTATAATTAGAAAATAAAGAAACGAAAAACAATTTCGAAATTGGGGAACAATATTTAATTCAATATTTTGGAAAATCTTTTAAAGTATAAATAAGCAAATTAAGTAGAAAAATATTTTAGAGGCCATCTAGTTTTATTTCTATGTGAAAAAATATCAGAACTAACTTTTCAAACTACATACCTGTATAACAATACAAAATAATTTAAGTATAAAATTTTGTTCAATCCAAGGAACAAGCATGAAAATAAATATTCTGTAAATAAGGACTAAAATGGCAACCAATTTTATTTAAAATTATTTTTCATTGTTTTTAAGATTCTGCTGTTCTTAGTGAATAAGATAATTTAAAATTTTAAAAATTTACCCTAATTTCATTTAAACGGCTACATCACTTTTAAATACCAAGAAAGGGGGTTAAAACACGTATCCTTATCCGAGAATTTTTTCTGTAACAAATAATTCAATTAATAAAAAAAATTAGAGTAGACGAGAGGTGTGTCAGTAGTAACAGTGGCTCAATTGCAATTTTGAAATTTGCGAAACATTGAGTAATTTGAGTTACTTATTTATGGAAATATAACTAACTGACCAACTCTAGAGATAACCAACGTTGAAAACTCTAAAATGCTACGTGCAGTAGAACAGCGTTTTTGAACGTTTCCAACCGTTCGAATTAGTTTCAGAAATCAAGCTTAACAACATATTTAAAATATTTCGGCAGTCATAATTCCTTCTGACTATCATACTAGAGATGCTAATACATCATTTAAGCCAATAAAAAAAAACGGAAATTTTGTAAGTGTAGTGATGTAAAGCCTTAAAATAAATAAAATAAATAATTAAATATTTTCCTGATTAAGCATTTGTTCTCTAAAAAGGGAACTATCAACATTTACAGTCACGAATAAAAAATGACCCTAAATTTGAGAATTTTAACGATTGCTAAATTTCCTATACACCCACATTGAAAAATATTGAAATTTGCACCATAATACTGATAAAACTGCATTAAAATACAGTTAACTCCTAATTAGCCGTAATTATAGATGATACGGTCGTCGCTCCGACAAACTGGAATCCACGGCTTATTTAAACCGGCCAAAAATAGGTATATAAATTAATAATTTTTGTTTTTACCATATATTATGTTATTAAACTGAGGTCTAGTAAAAGCCAGATTAACACAACCATTGAAGAAGCAAGCGGAAAATAACCTAGGTGACATAAATGGTGGTGGAACCCATATTTTGTAAAATTTGGAAAGCTCCTGGGCTGAAGTATCATATGTTGGTATTTAGTTTTATTTAGTTCAATTGCTTCGTAGAATTTCAATAATAAACGTATGTTGGTAGAAAGTAGGTACCTATAGGTAAAAAAAAATTATCAAATGCTTCTACTGTAAAGTTTCTGTTACAGATTCCTGAATAACCTAACTAATTTTTAGTTAAAAAATTAGTTTCTCTCGAATGTTTGCTTACATAGAAAAATGTATCTTATGTAATTTTTTGTTTTTGCTCTTTACCATCCTGTAAAAATATTCGAAAAACTTTAGAATTTTGACTTTGTATAAGAAAGTCATTTTTTGAAGCATTGAGTACTTTGGATGTGCCTAGCTGAAGACCTCATCTAAGAGTTTGGGAGTTCCAAGATTTTCACCAAATTTCGTGCTAAGAGAATGTTTCGTTCGAGAGTTATTGTGTGGACAGATACATACACATTATATATATATATATATATATATATATATATATATATATATATATATATATATATATATATATATATATATATATATATATACTGTGTGAGCTTTTCGAGAGTTGCCATTTTTATTACAGCCAAACCACTAATTTAATCGAAAAATAATTCAAATAAGAGTTGTAGATATCGACGGGGGCAATCGATTGCTCTATAATCAGGAGCTTTATAGCTCTTATGGTTTTTGAACTATGATACAAACTTATAGATTTTTAAATGAGGCTATATATTATTTTTTTGATAAAACTGATCTAATGCATTAATTAACAACATAAATGAGTAAAAAAAATTTTTTACCCAAGTTTAGTTTTTTAATTTTTCTTTAATTTATCAGTTAGGCGAAAAAAATATGTACTTGAGGTTACTTCAACCGATAGTGTTTCTCTTGGTTACATTTCCATTACATCCAAGAAACGAACCTTTTCCATTACCATTTCTGTCATAAAAATTTGGTTGTAATAGAAATGGCAACTCTCAAAAAATTCACGTGGTATATATATACGTGTATATATATATATATATATATATATATATATATATATATATATATATATATATATATATATATATATATATATATATATATATATATATATATATATATATATTAATTTCTGTTCAGATATTCGCCTAAATGTCATATAACTCGTTCTGCCACTATCCCATTCTATTATAATGCATATATTACATAAACAGTGCAGCACCAAAACGTAAATTTTTTCAGAAAAAAATATTTATAATTACTTCGAAAATAATATACATATAAGTATAAAATAATCTCTTTAACCACATTTCTCTCTGTAAATGTTTCGAACCGCGGATCATCGGGAGTTAATTGTATTTATACGAAATTAATCAAACACTTACAATCAGTGTAATCAACACATATCTACGTACATATTTATATTTATTAACTTACTATGCAAATATCTCGCTTATGTCCAGCTGCTCCCCAAGTGTAAAATTATTTATTATTAAAGAAAGCTTTCATATATTTAGTATACAAGTATAAATACATAGATAGATAAAATATTCCATGTCTCCGTATCACACACGAATAATTTATAATCAGATTCAAAAATATGTGCGTAAATAATATGTATTGACAAACACTATCAATATAGACAGATCGTTTCAATGTAACTACAACATTGGAAAACATTAACTCACTGAAATGAAACTTCAAATACGACTAAAATGGTTCACAGTGAGACTTACAACAATGAAGCACGTTACGGACTCAAACAGTTTTAGAAAGGGGTTACATTGAATCGACAACAATATTGATATCCTACTTTAAAAAATAAATAAATCCTTAAATGTACGTTTATATTAACTTATTTATTATTAAAAGTAAAGCAGAAAGATATACTCGTACATACATAACTTATTTGATGGCGACGTCTACTATCTTCATTAAAACATTAATTAAAAGAATTTAATTTTCAAAACTAAATTTCGACTTTTTTTAAATTGAAATTCACAGTCACATCACGGGGTGTTATAAAAAAGGAAATTTTTACAAAATAAAATATAATTGCCATATCAATTGATATAAAAACGATTAAGCTATTTTATTGGAGTCGGTCATATGGGCAAAGTTTAAAAAGAGGACATATTTAGGGCATTTTTCTGTTCTAAAATCAGTCCTCTCCTTTATCCGTTGTAGCCGGGGAGGGGAGGGGGAAGAGTTTTGCACACAATTTTGAAATATTAATTAGAAACCCTAATTTTTTATTACAGATTCAAATTTAACGGGAGAAAATACGTAATATTTGTTCGAAACATTTTTCGTTTCGCAACAGATGGCGTTGTAATTGTAAAAATAAGTTTTATCGTGATTCCAGAAGAAAAGTGTGGAAACTGTGAAACATCAGATCAAAAAATAAAAAAATTTGGGGGGACAAGTCTACCCACACTGTCAACTTCCCATTGGGTGTCCTTAAAGGCTAGAGATTACTTACTGTACATAATCAATAATAAACAAATTATATCATCATTTAGTCTCAAGATATGCGAGACGGTGAATATTTCAGAAAAAGTTTTTAATTTCGTTTTTTTATTATAAAAACAAACCGCTAACCCGAATTTACCGGTCTTCATTTTTTAATTACGTATTTAATGAAATTAGTCCAGAGTTGATATCGTCATTTATTACCGAGATATGTGAGAAGAAAAAAAAATTCACGAACGAACTAACGAACGCACAACACAGACATCATGATAAAAACGATGGATTCGGATTCTAGTGACCTTGAAACGTGGGGATATGTCCAAATTAGCGATTCGTAAAATCGAACCCCTTACAGTAACTTCCAATTAGAAGTTAAAAATACATGTTTAATATTTTAAAAAAAGTCTATGCAATGACGCAAAAGATGACTCCTAACCTCAGTCCACTAGGAGGGAAGTGGGTGGTAACTTTGAAATTTTAAATGGAAATCCCGGCTTATTATTACTATTATTCATTTTATTGGTCAAGTATGACACAAATCTTAAATTTGGTTTTCAACGAAAAATTTGAATCTGTTATAAAAAGTAGGGGTTTCCATTTAACATTCTAAATTTACCCCACCTCACTCCCAGGGAGTGGGAGTGAGGCGTCATATTTGGTGTCACTGAATAGTCTTTTAAAAAATATTAAATTAGTATTTTTTATTTTATCTTGAAAATTCGTAAAGAAGAAAAGAAAAATGTTTCACCAATTACTATCTAACAATGCACATCCTCAAAGCAAAAGTAACGTGAAAGCTCCTATACCGAAACACTATTTTTAAGTGTATAATTAAATTGACTTATAAAAATTGATAAATAAATTAAACACCGATTTTTTTTTTCTTAATAAGCATGAAAGAAAGTTTTTTTAATCCAATGAATATGTTTTTAAAAAAATACAACCCAAAAATTTTTATTTATTAATGCTTTTCTTTTACAAAATGTCGACATCCATATCCAAACAAAGAAATATTAATGACACTAAGAGTTGGGAATCGATATACCGATAGGAACAGACGTGTAATATAAGTAATATGACACACAGAGTGACATCTAGACGTCAAAGTAGGAAACATAAAATGGTTTAAGTATCAGACATAAATAATGGATCAAAATACTGTATTCAACAAAAATTGTTTAATATATATATATATATATATATATATATATATATATATATATATATATATATATATATATATTATATATATATAAGAAATATATATATATATATATATATATATATATATATATATATATATATATATATATATATATATATTTCTTTAATTAAGTAAGAAAACATTAAATGCCAGGTGAATTTAAATTGAAAAATAATCATTCTATTAATAATAATTTTTGTTATCAGATTTTTTTTTCAGAAATAACTTCATTAATATATAAACGTCAAAACTGTTCGGACACATAATCGCGTTCCAATATAGGGGCTTTTACGTTAAAAGCAAGTATTGTGTGGATCGCTGGAAAGAGAATAGTAAATTGTTCGATTCCGAACGAAGTATAAGTTACATACATTTATGTATGTATATGCATTTACGGAATGTCGCAGCCAGATATGAGTAAGTTTTAAGCATTTATATTATACTAGTAGACTGCATTATTTACAATATTATATACCTGTATGCATGATAGTGAAAGTTGCCAATTTAATTATACTTATAAATAATAATTAAATAGATATATGTATATGTATATTTTTATCTATAATTAAAATTATGTATAGATATTAATTTATTAAAAACACTATAATTTATAACAGTTTGTAGCTTGTGTTGTATGTTGTAAAGTACTGACTCAAAACATGCTCTCAGTTTAAGCTTAAGGGCACAAAACTAGGAAGGAAGTTGGATGTACAAAGGTACTATTTGACTTGGTTAAGTACAGAAAAATGATACAAGAGTATGACACGGGTCATGAATTTTAACCTTGATTACGATCCAAGATAGTGTCAAATAAGGTGTCTACTTATGAAGGTTAGTTCAGTTACTTCGATCATAGATCCTAGGTAGCATTAAAGATCAGGACCAATGTCAACTTTGGTCACTTCAGTTGACCCTATATCAGTATGAAATGTATAATTGTAAGCAGTGTTGTGCTTATCTAGATAACGTTATCTGAAATTTTATTTAAAAAACGTTTTCCTTATCAATTATCTTTTATCTAGATATTTTTAAAAGTAATTTTCTATTTTTTTTTTATTTTAACAAAATATGGCTTTTCTAGAATCTAAATCTCTTTGTAGAAGAAAGTTCATAATAAAAAGTATCTAGGTAATAGAATAAATTCGTTTAATCAATAAAATAGTAAAGTAAACCTAGTGCAGCGTTTCTCAATCTTTTTTCAGTCACGGCATACAAAATCTCGGATAATTTTGTGCGGACCGATCACATACGACGATTACTAGTTTTCTAAATAACGTTTATATTTTTTACTATGAAATATTTTCTGACCACGTAATTCAGATAAATATCGACATTTCTTAAGTAGGGTAGACCGGGGCATGTTGACACAGTTTTTAGGTTTTAGTTATTCTAATTTTTGTATTATAGCTATTTATATATTTTTCATACTCAATTATAACTTGATTGTTAAGCCTCATTTTGACGCCTATGAAGAGCTTCTACTATTATACTTTTTAAGATATTCAGCTTATTTTTGAGTGATGTCACCTGTGTAAACATTCCTCCTAAAGGGGGCATGTTTACACAGTACCTGGGGTAAGTTTACACATTTCTAAAATGACCAAAAATTTAAGGGTAATAACTGTAAAAACACAAATAAATATGTGAATCGGTTTTATCAAAAAATAATAATAATAAAATATAAAACTTCAAATACTAAAAAGCATAAAATAACGAAAAATTGACAATTAATATACAAATTAGTATGCAATAATGAGCAGGGTCTACACATCGGCTAGAATAGCACATTCAAAATTTCTTTCACAGTTCACGCATACAAGAAAAATTGAATCAGTGTCAATAAACTTACAGTTATCATGTGTCTATCTCTTACACTCTATGCATTGTATCTAGTATGCACCAGGTTTTTAGCATTTCTGAATCATTTCAAGCGGTATAGCACAGTTCTCATCGTCATTTTCTTTATCCGATTCACATGAATCGTCATCTTTGGTTTTGTAGTTTTTACTTTTTTTGTGTTTTTATCTATTCAGAACAATTTTTTAGTTCCACTTTTTCTTATTCTTCAAAATATCCTTTTTTATCGTTTTTTCCTGCTTTTACCAGTTATTTTTCTTGAAAAAGAAAAACCCTAATACCAGATGTTTCAGCGATGGGTTACCCAGAAGGCTAGATATAACACACGTGTAGAACTAGAAACCGATTGGTCAGTATGCAAAAGAATTCGAAAGTGCTGCGGAAGTAGACAGAGCACATTCGGAAGTAAGCGTTGATAAATCAAAAATAAAACACGATTTAAAGAATATGTAAACATACCGCATGTGCCTTGTGTAAACTTGCCCCTTCGGCATATTTTCAACAAAATATAACCTATAAATTTTTTTAATGAGAATAACATTTAACAAACTATCTTAAAATAACCGTAAAAGAACGACCTAACAATATAATCTATTATGAATTGTAAAGATCTAATAGTACTTATAATTACTATCCACATCAACATAGTAGTGTAAAAATTTGCTCATTTAAAAAAAAAATCACAAATTCTGCTCTACGTTGGTTGTTGCTAATAGTACCGGTAGCAAACTGATGTACTTGCAAATGGCAGTCTCAGGAACTTATTTGGCCTGACAAGTGCTGCGCTCGGATCAACGGTTTGTTAGCTATAAGGATTGTATAAACTTACCCCTATACCAAACTTGCGCTGGTCTACCCTACTAGAAAAATGCTTAAAAGCAGTTCTTGTATTTTGAATGGAGTTCTTGTAGCTTTGAATCATTTTCGTTATTAATTGAAAAATTTAGGTCGTGTAATATGAAATGTGTTTTTCCGACCACTTCGTCTGCCATGTAATTCAGATAAATATCGACAATTTTTGAAGCATTAGATAAATATTTAAAAGCAATTCTTTAATTTTAAATTTTATCTAGATAACGGTTAAATTATCTGTTATCTTTATATAATCCACATTCTTTAAATGACTATCCAGTAAGTCTCTTAATTTAAATATATTTGTCCTTCTCAATAGTTTCCAAGCTGAATACATATATAGAATAGATACAAATTATAAATACTGATATTGAAATTTCCAATAGCTTTCAAAGTATTATACCTACTGGAAAAATATTCAGCTAATTTCCAGTATTATGAATACATAAAAATCAGAATAATTAAATGGGTGTGGAAATTTTGAATAATAAATATTAATCATTGACATTCGAGCAATGAAATTTTATGCCCATTTTTATTTTACAGTAAAACTGGTTAAGATATAAATGTGAATAAAACTTAAAAGGATCGATCAAGTGGTTCCTAATTCTCTAGTTTCTGATTTTAGTATTTTTATAAAAAAATAAAAATAAAGACATAAAATTTTTTATTACTTTCTAGCTTTATCATTTTGTATAAATACTTGCAAGCTACATACACAATACACATGTCGTGTATATATGTTGCAGCATTATGATCAAGAACGTTTTGTCAACTTTAACCAGAAAATCAACTCTCTCCCACTGCAGATTTGTAGTTGTTGCGCCACTGCTTTCCGATATTAAAAATAAAATAAAACCGTTCAGACCGGCGGCTGAATATTACCCATGTTCTCAAGTCAACCTTCCATGATAGACTCAAAGACAAATCGAAATAAAATTTATTTAAATCCAAAATATTTTATTTCACCTATCAAAAGTCATTCGCTGATACCGGTATTTATTTTAGCGAATTTCCAGATTGTAAATTCAGCTATTGTTATCTTTTTATGCCCGATTTCGCCCATATGCATGACTGAATATGATTTATACTGTAAGAAGAGCTATGTTCGGACTCACTCCACAAATAGGGGCAACTCTGGACACTACATAACCAAAGAAAAAAAAATGTTGCAGTATCAATTTTGTTATTTTTACTACTATCCAATATGCTCGTAATATTAAAACCATTTAAATTATTATTTTAGAATTTTGTAGATTAACTCTAAGCAAATCATTGCCAAAAAATTAACAAAATCGTCCGAATTCGCGCCAACTGACGGTAATAGTAAATATTGTAAATCATTACCTTTTACCCAAAAATGAAGTTTCAATGGTACCTCCATATCTACCTATTCCTATCAATATATAAATTTTCTTAGATTTAACAAAAGTTTCCCAGGCTTTCCAGTTTTGGTATGGAGTTCTAGTATTTTTTTTAAACAAATAAGATAAAAATAATTTTCTTTAAAATCACTCCTTTCATTATTATTTCGCATTTTTATGTTCATGTTATGTAATTATAATTTAATAGTGATAAAATAAATGACATTTATTTTATACAATAATAAAGCCAGTCGTTTTTAAAGGAGCTAAACGTTTAGCCAGCCCGATTGTAGAATACAAATCACTACTATAATTTGGCATGTTTTAGTTCAGCCGTTTGGTAAAACGGCTAAAGTTTTTAACAGCCTCTTTACAAGATGGCAACGTTATATGTAAAACGGCTAGGTTTTTTTGAATGACTGATTCTACAGTCTGACGGCGACATATACACATACTGTCTTACTAAACGTGCACAACCAAAATAATTAACAACAAAATAAAACATTTGTTCATTTGGCGCCACTTATTTTTATGATAGGAAAAACGACGAAAACCAAAACTCGAAAAAAAAAGAATGGTAATAAAATTTAAATTAGTTTTGAAATTCCATTCAATATAACTCTTTAACATAATTAACAAGAATTGGCCATTTGTGTCATATTAAAAAATTCATTCAGCTAATTTACACAGAAACACAACACCTTAAAATAAATAAATTTATTATATATGTATCTACGTTTAAGTAGTATTAATTATAATTTTCGTTGATTAGGTATAATAAATTTTTAACAATTTAATAGCTGCAAATGACAATTTTGACATTTTATTATTTATTTTGTTTTGGTTGTTGTATTTTCTCTAGTTTAGGGTCATAGTCGTAAAAGTTTTCCATAATTTATGCAAGCAGTAGTGTTTGAAATGATGTAAAATCTTGTCCGTTGCGAGGAGCCTTACGAAATTTGATCACTTCAGACTTTCAGATATGACATAATCACTGTTTTTAACGAAAATTTATTTATACATTTTAAAAATTCATTTTATCGTTGTGAAGGTTGCCAAATGTGTGAATATGCTCTCCGGCACCATAAGATTTTAAAAATTAAGCGTTGGTTGTAATTACTAAAATACTTGATACAAAAAGTTTTACAATATGACCTCAAATGTAAAATATTATGCAATAATATTCCTATTTATTTTAATTAGCTTTAGATTGCTATTATATATTAATTTTAAGCACTGAGGATCTCTAGATTTTACAGGAACTATTTTCTTTACTTATCGAACATTTAACTTATGCGTGCGATACTGAAAAGAAAACAGAAAACATATTTTACGATAATTATTAGTATAAAAATTGATGTAAATATAGCTAAAGGTTATGTTTGTATACGAGTATACACCAATAGCTGCAGTTAAGATTTATAAGATTATGTTTGTTAATGGTGACAAAGTACAACGACTTATTTGTCATATTCAGTAAATCCCCTTGGGTGAAACGTTAACTAATTGTACAATACACTTATTAATCAGTTTTAATATTGACTTGCCTTACGCATACATAAGTACACGTTGTTTTATAACGATCGATCGATAAGGTAATCTGAGTAAATCAAGAGCTAACGGGGTAGTGGATTTAAAGAAGATTAATACATATAATACATATATATTTTAACTAATTGTAAGTCCTATATCAAAATATAAAGTCTTTGTTAAGCCAATAGACGGTATGCACAATGTAGGTATGTATCGAAAGAGAAGCAATCCATTTTAATAATAAATTGCTGATTTGGAGGTCACATAATTTTTAGTTAGAGAAATTACATAGAAAACGATAACAATTTTTCCCGAATTTGAGCACTACCAGTGAATTTAAAACTGTTGTTTCTAACGTCGAAATTTGTGAAACAAATATTCTACCGCACAATCTATAGGTAGTGTCTATAGACGATAAAATACCCCTGTAATAGCATCCTGCATAACATAGCGAATTTCCGTTTATAAAAAATAGTTTTTCTCAGAAACTAGTTGACATAGAAAAATAGTGTAAAGACCTTTTTTATGTAATTTTTTCTCCTCTTTTAAATGGTGTAAAAAAATTCTGAAAAAATTTTTGAATAAGTGGAAATTTTGGCAAAAAACTAATTTTTTGCAAGAACAAAAACCACGTTCCTGGCATCCGACGTGTCTGGCTGACGAACTCATCCAAGGGCTTAGGACTTCCATTGTTTTCACTAATTTTCGTTAAAATTGGATACTTCGTTCGAGAGTTATCGCGCGGACACACACACACACACACACACACACACATATATATATATATATATATATATATATATATATAGTGAATATTATAGGGACCTCAAAACAAATTTCTGCTATAGTCCCGGGCTCAAGTCGCGTCATGGCAGTGGCTGTAATAGCTGAATTCCATTCTGGAAATTCGCTAAAAAGAATATTATAAAAGATATGAAACATTTTAGCACATCGAAATTAATACTATACAGTAAAGTAAAAATAAAAATATGCCTATCGTATCAATTTCATTTTGATACACATTTCCTGCCTTTTTAGATAACGAGGATGTGTTTGTTACCTTCACATACCGAAATGTTGTTTTAGAGTTTGGTACAGCATAAACTCTTTTTATGAGGTCTTTTTGTATGAACTTTTTGTGACATTTTTATACGATCATTTAAGTTTTTTTAAAGAAATGCCCGTCTGAGTGCATAATGAGAACGGACAGTAAGAAAAAATAAGTTTGAACATTAATTTGGGGTAAAGTTAATTATTGACGGCTTTAAGTATTTATCAGTACATTATAGAAGAATACAAATTATTATTGCATCATTCAGTTTCTTTACATAAGTATGTATTGACATTTTTATAATATTATAAAAGATGAAATAATATAGGTAGGTATTTAAGAAAGTTTTGATGTGTAAACTATTTGTTTCGTGAGGTTTTGAGCGTGTTGAGTTATTTATTTTCTATGAAACTTTTTTTTTACGGTCCCGTTCTACCGTATAAGAAAGGTTTTTTTCAGTCTGTAGTAGATTATACTTTTCACAATTATTTATGAAGTTCCTGAATTTTTATTTGTGCAATTTTTTTATGCAGTCCCTATCCACTGCGTAAAAAGAGTATATGCTGTATGTCTTATAATGCCAATTCTACCGATCTTATTAAATACGTTTAAAATCCCATTACAAAAATAAATGCAAATTTTTTTGAAAGTTTAAAACAGGCAACTCAACAAAAAAAAATCAGAATTTTAATAATATAAAGTGACTAATATGTATTTTATTTATTAAACAACGTTAATATAAAATTTCTTTTTTTCAAAATATCAGATTGATAATAAATTTTTAAAGGGACGCGTGGGCTGCCGTTGTAAATATTACATATTATACAACATACAAAGATATATAACACACAGCACCACACACTCCGGCATAGCAGTGAAGTGAAGTGAGTCTTTTTCATAGGAACGCAACGCAACGTTTTGAATGAAACCCGTTACTGACTGAATATTACGTTGACAGGTTTTGATAGTCTGCAACAACTTATTAGCATGTCATTATCGGCGCCATAGTTTTATAGCATGTGACTTCTTTCTCTTCATTATTAACTCGCGTATAATACGTACACGTACCTATATAATAGATATTATGTATTAGTTTGATAGTTGGTACACAGAGATCACAAAATTGCGGCCTCTGTGTATTTTCTTTTTGTTTTCTTTAGGTACTGGTCGTGTAATAACAATGGTAAGGTGACTGCGAGTGTGCTTAGATGTGAGCGTATTGCTTTATTGCTTGCTTTCAATCATTCATTTGAATAGTAATCATCGGATTAATTTATACAATGCACAAGACGCCTGTGAGTGTAGACATCATGTATTGTATTATTTACAGAGTGTTCCAGAAATATACTTGCAGAAGTATTTAGAAAAATAAATGAACCCGTCAATTGGCTTGAACCTGTAATTGGCTTTTATAAGCTCTTACAATACAGTTTAGCGGCTTTTGTTAACAGTCTTAACGGTCACCAAGCGAGCCGTCAGACACGCTTACACATACGCGCACTAGAACAATTATATCTACTCGCCTTGTCAACAACCACGAAGACATATTACACAACTGTTAGGCCAGACGCACATTGAGCTGCGTCACGTAGTAAACGCAGAGCAGGGCAGAGCAGGAAAGCACGTGTGATCGAGCGCACATTGAGACGCAGTTAACGCAGGCAGAGCAACTCAATTTCTGTGACTCTTGTTGTAGAACGAGATAGCACGAATTTAAAAGCAGAGCAGAGCAGAGAAGCACTATTTTTCTTCAATTTCTTCAATTGTTTTCATTTCGACGAAATAAAACCAACTAAAACTCGAGAACGTGTTACAATGTCGCGCAGCATCACGCAGTTTCTGTGTCACATTCACGAGTGCCACATCGGTCTCGTGCGCCGCAATGCTGCTCTGCTCTGCTCTGCGTTTCAAATCGCGCTGTCCCGTTCTACAACACGAGTCACAGAAACTGCGCTGCCCTGCCTGCGTTAACTGCGTCTCAATGTGTATTTCAGTCCTTTGTTTCGAGTTACATTACCTGGTTTGACATACTTTTAATTAATAATTTTAAATAAAATAGTTTAATAATAACGGCCATAAATTTTGAAATTATTACTAAAATTCATATCGGTGTAATTCAAATATGTACGGAAGCAAGGAATACAAGCTCCATAATCTCGCAAATACGTTCCCTAGGCCAAATTTTAAAAAAAAAATTGTGTAAATGTATTTTTAAATCAATTGAAGTCCTTGTATGGAATTTATATATAGAAATATATAGGTTAAAAAAAATCATTCGAGTCATTTCGTTAGAGAAATTCTGATAGATTCGGAAAAATGCTCGGCTTAATTTTTGTTGTTGAAACATTCAATCAAGATCATGGGTAATCTATTTTCCGTCCAGCTCTAGTTCTCCTAGAAATAAAAAGAAGGATAACAAATACACTTGAAATAAGAAAAAAAGTGACGAGCATTCATTATAAACGTAACAGATTTATTGCATTGGAGATAATGTTTTAATCACGTCATTGGGATTGGTTTTTATATTTTTATAAATGATATATTGGTCTAATCAACCAAAAATGGCCTAACGTCATTAAAAAATGAAGCAAAATAAGACGTACAACAACTTGGGTTACTATATAGTTACTCTAATATAAAAATAACAAAAAGGAAAAGAGATAGAAATATATAAGTACCTCCTTTTAATTTTGCATCATTTGTTACATTTGTTTAATGACGTCAGGCCATTTTTACTTGATTTAACCTATATAGCATGTTTTGACAAATAATAACATGCGAGTGAACTACTAACACATTTGTTAATTTCAAGTGAGCCAGTGGAGTTTCTATAATAAATGAAAATAAATTAAAAATTTGGTGATCAACTGTCTTTGTTTTAGTTTAATACCACTGACCCGAAGCCTATTTCTAATAGTGACATTTTGATTGATTTTGATCCACTCCTAAAAAAGGATTGCCAAGCCCTGTGCTATACTACCAAAATGACTAATAACTTCTTTTGTCTTGAGTCACGTGTAATTAAAACTTTGGAATATTATTTTCAGCCCATTAAATTTTCTTTTTGCTATTAAAATATACAAATTCTGTTCATACGTAGGTAGTTTTCCTTCCACCCATCAAATATGTGACTTGGCTTACATAAATTTTTGTTTCAGAAAGATATCCAAATTTTTCTTTGAAACCGAAGTCGACCTATTCCAGCATAATATTTTTTTTACTTTATATTTTGTATAAGTTATCTTTAAATTATATTTCAATTTTTAATATAAACAGAAATTTTTCTTTGAACTCTTTTTTAGGCGTCAAATTCAAAATTAAGCCATACACAAGCTAAACTATTGAATTACTATTATCAACTCAAGCATATCATTAACTGTAACTAATTTTATATATTAGGAGACTCGAGGGGAAAAACATCAAACAAAATTAATATCATTTATAAAATATCCAGCAAACTAAACTCTCGGTACGTTAATAATTATAACTATAGCCAAGCGGAAAAGATCACATTGAAAACAATAGAACAAACATTATTTTTATGTATTTATCATTTAAATTAAATAAGGCAATCGCTTAGTAATAAATTAAAATAAGATAGAAGAAAAACCTACACATATTTTGTGACACACCTTGTATTCAATAACGATGCAAGTGAAGCAAAAAAAAAGTAGTGAAAAAAACCGCTGCGAGTTAATTATTACTATGAATATTTATGATTTTAATGTAAATTATTCCATCAACTAGAGGGCGTTTGCTACTGTGTGAGACTTGTTGAAAGGACTGGAATTAAGTTAGAATACTTTTCTCGACTCGCCAGTTCATCTACAAGTATGGGTTTTAAAATTTAAAAATTATATTTGATCTTCGATACATTTAGGTACTACTTGATCTATGTAAAATTTCTGATATCGTTTTCGAAATCGACAAAAATTTTTTCATGTAATTGCGATCTTTAGACGTTTTGTAACTTTCGTTTTATAAGGTTGTCTTTTTATGCATTTACAAAAATAAGTTACATTGACTTCGACAATTTTTGAAGAAGTCCAGTTATTATTATTATTATTAGGTTGTTCGGACCAAACCCGTCCATACAGAATCTTGAATAAAAGACATAGTTTTCATATGTAAGTCTGTATAGTTAACCTTTTTAAACAAACCATATGGAAAAATTTTTTGTCTCAAAATGCCGGACTTTTTACTGCCAGTGATAAGTACAATAGATAAGGTTACGAAAAAGAAAAAGAAAAAAATCAAAGATTCCAACATGAAAAAAATGAACCCTAGGAATTTACAAAATATAATTATTATACTAAACTATGTTAATAAAATTGAACATTATTTAGACATATACCGTATTTTGGAAAATCTGTCACAGATGGCGGCACCTGTACCAGCGAATATGTACATATCACAGCATTTTGAGCCGCCATATTGCAGGACGAGTTAACTCGTCTTAATCATTTAAAGAGTTAAGGATCAACTAGATGTAGTCACCCTGCGCATTTATAACAGCTTAAAAGGGCTCAGATAGTTTTCTTACTGACTGGTACCTTCCATGCATCCACAGATGAATGACGATGAGCCCAAAGAGTTGAATATCAACTAGATGTAGTCACCCTGCGCATTTATAACAGCTTGCCAGGGCTCAGATAGTTTTCTTACTGACTGGTACCTTCCATACCTCCACAAATGAATGACGATGAGCCCAAAGAGTTAAGGATCAACTACATATAGTCACTCTGCGCATTTATAACCGCTTGCCAGGGCTCAGATAGTTTTCTTACTGACTGGTACCTTCTATGCCTCCACAGATGAATGACGATGAGCCCTTGCGTTACTGCCTCAACATGAAACTGTAAATCATAGTCGCTATATCCAATTTTTGAACCATTTGATGGATCAATGGGGCAAAAATTACGAGCACTCAATATACCTGTTAGATGGTAATGCAAGGGCTAATCGTCATCTGTGGAGGCCTGGATGGATCAACATAACATTGAGCGTTGGATCCAGCCACCCTATTCCCCGTACTTTAATCCATGCGATTACGGTTGCTTTCATCATCTTAAGAGAAGAATTGGTGGCGTTGCTGACCCTGATGCTGATGCCTTACGAAAAGCTTTGGATAAACAAATAATGGATGGCAATCAACATGGAAGGTACCGGTCAGTAAGAAAACTAGCTGAGCGCTGGCAAGCTATTATAAATGCACAGGGTGACTACATCTAATTGATCCTTAAATATACAGACTTAAGTACATATGGAAACTATGTCTTTTATTTAAGATTCTGTATGGACAGGTTTGATTCGAACAACCTAATAATTCTTCATAAACGACTATCAAATAGTCGCCAAAGTTGTAGAAATATTTGAAATATGACATGACAAAGTGTGATTAAGCAAAGTTTAATCAAGACGCAGAATAAATAAAAGAAATTCAAAATTTAACAAAAAGCTTTAAAAACTCGCACGACGAAAATTCTATATTTCAAATTTCATTATAATTTAGAATAAGCTAATTTTCATTCGTCATGTTGTGGCATTAAACTACAAAATATACGGCAAGACATATCACACATGATGAATGGAGATTATCATATTCTAAATCAAGGAACGGATTTTTGGAAAATAATCACAAGTTGTAATTTGAAAAAACCCTTTATAAATACATATTCTAAATTATAATAAAATTTGAAATATAGTTTTTTTCATTATAGTGGTATTTAAAATTTTTTATTTGGAACTTTTGTTGGAGTTTTTATTGTACGGAACACTTATTTTATTACATTATGATGTGGCTGGAGGTGAAGGAAAGTGTGGTGAGAGCTAGGATTTGGTAGGTATGCATCTGCAGCCCCCTTCTTAAGGAGCTATGTCGATATTCATTTGGAATTGCGAAGGGAAACTGCAGAAAACTTTCACGAGCATAGCCGGTCGTCGGATTCGAACCCTCGACCTACCAGTCCGCAAGCGCCAGTTAGTCCGTAAGCACGCTCGGCCACTCCGCTGGTCATTATAATCAACTAATTCACGAGAAAAGATACAATTGACCGTACCTACTTAAATATCATATTATGGGGAATATGTGTGTTACGTGTGCATGCTGCATAACGCAGCGAATTTTTTGGATATTTTCGAAAAAAATTAACACTAAAATTTAATCGTATGTAATTTTTATCGTATGGTGTACTAAGAAATGCAAAAAATTTTTGAAACAAAATATTTGTTACCATTTTTCTTCAAAGGCAGTTATTTAAAAACAATGTTTCATAAACTAACTTATTTCACTTTCTCCGCTCTTTTCAATGGTGTAAAATTGGAATTCAAAAAATTGGAAATGTTTAAATTTTAGTAAATTTTGGCAAAAAACCGTTTTGATGAGAGAGGTTCAAAATATCCGCGTTCCTAAAATCGTAAAACTTACTATGCGGAGTTACTGTGTTTATGCGGACAGATAAACATATAGACATATCGTTCATTTGCGAGAAGTTTGACGTAACTCAAAAAGAGCTGTTTTTCAGTACGATGGTTTAAAGTTTTAAAAATCAAAAGAGTACTTATGGTAGTCAATTGAAAAAGTGCGATAGAGTATAAAGTCATAACCTCTCTCGTTCTCTCATTTATGTATCTAGCGTGATGTCGTTTTGTTAGCAAAAAGAATGACATTTTCCGTGACCGCCTGTACCCTTAACTCAATAAGGGTGATTTTTGAGTTATGTCACGCTTCTCGCAAATGAGCGATATAATATGAATTATATTTTTTAGCGAATTGTATTTTCGGTTTCTAAACAACTTAAAACAAATTTCTATAACAGTCTTGGACTTAATTCATTGTTGCCATAGGAATTCGAAATTCGCAAAAATTACCTCCGTAGTACTATGACCCCAATAAAACTAAATTCTTTAACTGTCCTTTCGATAGAAGGCAACTTGACGAATGACATAAACCGTTCGGATTTAATCGACTCCTTTCCCTCACAGCAGTCTCAACGAAAATTGCTCAATAAATAAGTTTAAATAAATGACTATAATTAATGTTTTATAGCAAACAAGTGAATGAATATGGACCATGGAGGCAGCACTAAACCTAACTAAATACGCTACTGATCTTTTCTGAGAGTTATTTAAAAGAAAATCATATTAAATTACGTAGATCATACAGAATTATTATTTCATTCCTGTCTTTAGCAATCAAGTAAACCCAATCTAAAACAGA
Organism: Brachynemurus nebulosus; assembly: GCA_035578155.1. Classification (NCBI taxonomy): domain Eukaryota; kingdom Metazoa; phylum Arthropoda; class Insecta; order Neuroptera; family Myrmeleontidae; genus Brachynemurus; species Brachynemurus nebulosus. The sequence continues at coordinate 41,156,724 of JAPWDM010000001.1, read as the reverse complement.
TAATTTCCAACATTTTTATAAACCACCTCAACAAAAATTGGAAATATTCATTTATTCCCTTATTGAACTCACCATCCTATTTGTAAGATATAATAAAGCATATAGCTTGTAGTGGAGCAATTAACACACATTTATTTTGTTGTTGATTCTTCTGGTTATTAACCATTATCACTATTATTGTGACGTCATTATAATATTTATAGAGAATACTATATAAACATGGGTACAAAAATTATATTTGATTTTATGACGCCTACACGCACGGGAAACGGAATATTATTTTGTCGAGTAGAATTTGAGTGCCACACAAATGCATAAGTACCTTATACACATAACTACATTATAATGTAATAGAAAAATACCTTAATCGTTTATTTTAGTTTATAAAATGAAGTGTTGTGACGTAAGATCAGCAGTTAATTTAATAAGAAGTAATTAGGAAATCGAGTGATTTATTAGGTTTTGTCAGAATGTAATAAATTACACAGATATAGACGTGTAATTCGTAAAAAAAAATATTATATTAATATTTATGTGTAGTATCTGTGTTTACAAGCGTATAGAGAGTGTGAAAAATACTGCAGTTATTTCTTTATTGCTTGTAGGTATATGTTACGTAGGAGTTGTCCTATTGAGGCAGATTAACTTTTAGGAGTTATCTAATATTTTCGCAAAATGAATGTTTGTTAAATACGAACATACTGCAACCCTTGGGGGTCACATAAAGGGTTGCCAACTCTACCAATGAATATTTCGGGATTTGATGGGAAAAGAATCGGGATGAGACAAGTAAAATCGGGACTGTAAAAAAAAACAAGACAAACAAACGTTTTTAATCAGCCAGTAGGAAAGATATGTATCTTTTTATTTTTATTATTTGTTACTAACAGCTACATATTCAAATCATGATATTACAAACCTTTAAAAAAAACAATTTCTTGAAGATAATATTACAATAATATTTCTTTATTTTATTAAATTAAAAATCATGTTTTTTAATTTTTGGATTTTTAATTTTTTTTTGCTTATTAACTGTATTATTTTCGGAAAAAAACATTTTTCATAAAGTTGACCGTCGTTGGCATTGACGTATTTCATGTACGTCAAATAATTTCTCCCATCTTTTGGAGGGATTTTAAAGAGTTAATCTAGCAACACTGTAAGCTATACAAGTTATAAATCAGTAGACAGAGTACACTTTATCAGTAGGTACAGTAAAATGGTAAATAAACTTACTTCCTTAGCCGTCATGACATGCAAGCGCGATAATTTGGAAACAACAATAGCGAGACTGGCGGGACTAAAAATGAAAATCGGGACAATTAGCGTCCCGCCACAACTGTTGTCGGGACGCAGGACATATAGGCCTAAAATCGGGACATCCTGATTAAATCGGGACAGTTGGCAACCCTAGTCACATACATTCAGAATTATAGATACTAACAAAGTAAATTTACAAATAAATAAATTTACATTTTTACACAGTAAATTTACAAATTTTACTAATGTATAATATTTATCACTCACATATTACTGAAGTTATTTCAGAAGCTATGAATTGCACTTCCATAAAGCTAGTCGTCTAGTAGATAAAAAATAGTAGATAAAAAATAGGTGTATTTTAGGTATAAATTCGGTGTGCTAATAAAAAATTAGGTGTTCTTACCGTTTTCGAGAAAACATGAAAAATAAAAGGGACAGCAAATATATAAGCTTTCCACTTTGTGGACCCCTAGGAACGTCATAAGATGTTAAATATTTTTGTTTTCGTCTATATGATATAATGTGTGATCAACCAAATAAACAACGGGAGCCCTTTGAAGAAAAACAAATTATTTTTCTATAGTTTTTTAAACTCATTTATTTAACAAAATAATTGAAAACTGCAGCTCAATGTTTACAGTTTATACATTTTTACATGGTAATTTAACTTTATAACAAGTTATCATATTCATACATTATTATTATAGTGATGGTGAGGGTGCCGGGAACGTTAAGAAAATTTTTTACATTTTTCTATTCAGTTACACCGCAAAATATATAACATTCATTGGAACAAACAATGGAAGCGCTGTGTATAACGTTTTTTGACAATATTCACAGCGCTCCCATGATTTAAAAATATTTTATATGAGTTTTCTTAACATTTTCATTTTACAAAAATTTTATCATCATGGTCGAAAAACACCTTTCTTATTAGCCACATAATTTACACCTCAAATACACCTATTTTTTATCTACTAGTTTTTTGAGATTTTACAAATTTTTTTTGTGGGGACGGCTAGCTTTATGGAGGTTATAAACCGCACATTTTTGAGAAAGTACAGAGAATATCGTTTAATATATATCTAAGAAATCTTTTTTCTGAAACTTGAAACAAAAAATCTTTGCTACAACTTCCTCAATAAAATTAATTTCTAATTTTTAGTTCTCGTCTTTTCTTTAATTTACTACAGTGTCTGCCAAACTATTTTTTTAAGACCTATTAAATCAAGAGAACTTTTTCGCGACAGACTAAATGAAAATTTCAACAAAATTGTATATACATGCATATTTTATTGCAAGCATTTGCAACTCAATTAAGATCATGAGCCAGAAAACAAATATCACAGCAAATCGTGAGTCAGACTTATAATTTTTGAAATTATAGACTACAGTGTAATTGTTATATTTAAAAAAAAATTATATTAAACTGATTGTTGAATTTAAACTGTTCGATTACGAGCTAGCTTCAGAATGAGTTAGCTCTACTTAGGAAATTATAATAGATCCCCGAGACAACTAAAATAGCGAAAGCATTATGACCTCTTTTGAAGTATAAAAACTTTTTTCCCACCGAAATAAAAAGTTTCCTACGCATTTTACATTTTAAAGCTTTCTGAACAACTTTTGTTTTGTGTCTGAATGAATGTTTGATTATAATCAGAGCAAGTTACTCTGCATCCGCAAACGTAAATTATATTAAATAGAATGGTACATACAATGGACTCTTCTCTGTTTTTAAAGAATTTCCTTTCTGGAAATTCAGCTATTACAGCAGCTCTCATGGTAAGCCCGGAACTATGACAAAAATTTGTTTTAGGACTTCTGGAATCCGAAAATGACTTTCACTATTTATATATGTTATATGAGGTACATCAGAGTCTTGGGATCCCTAAATAATCTACCCAACCGATTTTAAAATTGTTTCATCGTTAAAAAGTCCAACGATTTTAAATGGATAGGTATGTATATGTACCTATACTATATTTTATGAGATTTGCTAGGGTCCTGGGGACTCAAAAGCAGATTTTGAAAATTTTATCACTGTTAAAGGGCTAAATTATTTTAGATTGATACAGATTGCTGTATGAGATCCGCCAGGGACGTGTATTTTAGTATTATGAAAAAAAAAAGTATTTAAATATTGAGACAAAAAATTTTTAGTTTGAATTTTTTTACAATTATTTGATAGTTTGAAACGTTAAATAATTACTACCGGTTTTTTAATTTTTTCTACGGGCTGACGAACAGTCTTTTCAGAATTCTATAAATATATAGCCGATTAGAAAAAGTAACTAATCAGTTCACCCTATCCGCTTATCTTAAAATTATTTTTGTTTCATACATGACGTCAATAATATAATAAGACAGATAAGATAAGAAGCAGTTTAAGCACAAAGTCACTTTAAAGATTTGATAAGAGTCTCTTACGATTACAAGGAATTTCAACTTTTTTATTTTATATTACAAATACCAACAAATTAATATTAATTAGTGAAAATAAATTCAAAATTATTTTTTCAACGCTAAGCAATATATCTTGCAACAGCGTATCTATTTATATATAAAACATAAACCAATGTCCTAATTTAAATATATTATCAAAAAAAAAAGAAGAAAAAATTTAAATTTTAGTTAGCTAATTTAAAAATACCATCGATTTTATACTATTTTGTAATGTTATACAAACAAACAATATGTTATAAACAAAAGAACATAGGTTTATAATAATATCATGCCTATTACAATTTATATCCTTAACCTTGTTACCATTTATGGATTAGTGCACCGGCACTGGTTTACCTAGAGAGCAACGTTACTGCTCTTATTTTAATCGTACGAACTTCTTGTTACTCCACTACGTATATGCTGTATATTATTAGATATTATTTAATTATTTATAGCTGTACTGTTTTGTATTGGTATACGCATATATTTTAGATATGTATATAATGCAGCTGGTGGATATAAGGTAAGAGCACCAGTAACCGTCATTGACCCAATAGCCGTCATGTTTCAATGAAATGATAAATATTAAGATTCTAGGCAATTATATAGTTGTTGTCTTCATTGTTACATTTTCTGTAAGATATGAGCAACTGAGGGTCCATTTATGACAGGATTCAGTTAACAGTAAATACAGTAACTAACCGTCTAAAAGTCAGTGTTTGTGAAATTTGTGTAAATTGACTAAAACTCTTAAGTTTTAGCTAAGGTAAGCACTAATTTCAATTTGCTATAATTTTGGTTCAACGAGTAATTAGTTTCATTTTCTTGTTTTTTTTAGATTTATAATGAATTAAATTTTCTTAAAAAATTGTTTTTAGACAAGATAACCTAACAAAAGTTTATTATTTTTAATGGCGGTTAGTGGTATATAAAATAAAGGCATTTTCCAGTAACCGTCATAGTGACGGTTATTGGTACAACAAATTGCATTTTAAAAAACGATACAATTTTTCTGTTCTTTTTACACTGTAGTTTTAAAATTTGAATTACTTTCACAGCAATTCAAGAAAGCTACTGACTAGTAACCGTCATTTTTTTTTAACAAACAAATTATAGTAGTTAGTTTAAAATAATGTCGGACACTGGTGCATTACTCTATTTTAACGGTTATTGGTCCTTGTTTATTATAGATGAATTCCAACATCAAATACAGTAAAGAAGATTTATTAGATGCTATTGAAACGCTTAAAAAGGAACGCCAATGTCTGTCGTAGTCAAAACATTCGGTATACCACGAAGTATATTGTCGGATAAATTAAAAGGAAGGTACCCGATATTGTGCAAAAAAGGTCTCTCCACATTTTTAACCAGAGAAGAGGAAGAAAACATTGTAAAGTGGATGATACATTTGGGTGAAACTGGCTTTCCTGTAGATAAACATCAATTGCAAGACAGTGTCCAACTACTAATTAAAACCTAAAACGAGAAAATCCATTTTCTAATGATCGACCTGGGCAAAAATGGTTTTTATCTATTTGCAAGAAGCATCCAGAATTATCCAGGCGACTCTGCCAAAATTTAACAAAATCAAGAGCTTCGGTATCCGAGCAAAATATTAAAAACTGCAGAAACGAATAACAATTTTTTTTTAGTTAAGTAAATAGAATTTATTTATGTATTTCTTATTTTGTATATAAAAAAATAAACAGGATAAAATATTTATTTATTTTTAGTAGATTTGTCTTGAGATATTTTAATTATAAGCTCAGTTATTAAAAATTATTCAAATTCTAAGGCATGACGGATACTGGCTGCCTCCTTCGACGGATACTGGAACACCGTTAATTTTTTATTGACGGGGACTGGTACACAACACTTTTTCCTTTATTTTATTTTTTGTAATACATTTCTTATAAAAATATTCAATTAAATTAAAATATTCCTGAGAGATAATAAAATTCTCTTTCGTTTTAGCTTTACTGTTGGTTATTTCACATAACTATAAAAGAAAAAATGTAATATAAAGTACTGCTCATGTCTTAATATGACGGCTACTGGTGCTCTTACCTTATGATAATAAAAAAAAAATCATTTTATTTAAAAATAACATAAATAAATAAAATAAAAATAGGCCCATTTAGAATTTTTATGATAAAATAAAATTTTCTTAATTGGTAAAATTGCTATGAAATTAGAAATATTTCGATTTCACTTAAGTTTTAAACAATTTTCGTCTACGGTTTTGTAATCATCGAAAGTTCAGATGGATTTAAAATATAAGTAATGAACTTCATGCTATCAATTTTGGTTTACAATGTTCTAATTATAGGGGGTTTGGCAGAATATTTTTCTAGACGGTCTTCGGCATTGATCTGTGTTTATAACAACTTATTATTATTATTATTATTATTATTATAGCAAGCATATTACTGAAAACTTCAATGCTATACTTGTAATGGTCTTTATAAATTATTAAGACATGTAATGTTGGTAATGGTTTTTTTAGTCTCTAGGGATCTGGGAATCCTTATAGTTTCATCAAATCAGTTTGTTTGCTCATCTTTCCATTAAATATTTCGACCGATAAACATAAAATTCGGCATGTACACGCTACAAGTGTAAATTTCAAAGTTTAACAAATATTGAGCTTTAAAGTTTTAAGATGGTTTTTTCCTTGTCTGTAGCCTCTGAACTGTAATCTAGGAATTTTGAGAACAATAGAGATACTATATTTGGCAGTTGCTGAAACCCTTCAGATGAAAATTATTATGTTCTGTCAGTAACTTTTGGACTCTAAAAGGTTATTAAATAAAAAAATGGTTCTCAGAAAAATAGATTTTGCATCCAGATATATTTATGTATTGTAAAGTATATAAAGTAGAAACTAGAAAGAATTGACTGGAAAATTCAAGAAAAAATCGTTAAACTAATTCCTACTGTCAAATATGGTGGTAGATCGGTAATCGGTATATCTACTTACAATCTGTCTGGGGGTGCATGTTTCAAAGTGGAGTGAGAAATTTTCATATAACTGACAAAATAATGAATAAGTATGTTGACCTGAACATATTGGAAGAAAATTTACATGAAAATGTTAAAAAATTAAATCTGGAGGATCGTTTGTATTTTAACAGAATAACGATACAAAGTGTTCCGCATATTTTGTAAGACAATGAATCCTGTATAATACCCCCAAAAGATTGCAGACACCACCCCAATCGTTTGAATTCAGTCCAACTGTGATCCTTTGGCATCATTTGGGGAAAGAAATTCGATACCATGACTTTTCAAATGAACAAAGTTTAATTAAGACTTTGAAATTAGAATGGAGTAAAATTTGGCCTAAAACGACATCGAAACTAGGGAAGTCAATGCGTAATCGACTAAAAAAAAGGTTAAGGCAATGGAATACGCTCCTAAATACTAAATACTTAAAACAATTTTTTTTTATTGCTGCTAAAAGAATGGAAATTGTATCGTCCAAATACTTTTGATATGTGTTAATTATTTACTCTAAACACTCTAAAGTGAAAAAATGTTAATTTTTGAATAGTAACTGAATTGGATTTAGTTTTTTTTTTATTAATTTGTAAGAAAAATAGTTAATAAATCATTTTATGTAGAACACAAGTCAAAATTTTTACTAATTTCCATGTTCACCTGGTTTCAACTATTAAAATTTGTTTATTATATGCCTGTCCAAATACTTTTGACTAGCCACTGTATTTATCAATTTTTATAATAAACCGTAAAAAATATACTTAAATATTTTATCCCGAAAGTTGTAAAAAACTTTAATCACTGAGGAAACCTCATTAGGGTGTCTCCAACACGCATTTGGCGATTTTTAAAAATAGAAATATTACAAATACTCGAATAAAATATTACTTAAATGATGTACTTATGAAATTCTTTATGCTATTGTAGTAATTCAGAATAAAATTTTTCATTGTTGCTGCCAAAATGACGTAATATTGCAGTTTACAGCCATTAGTCAAGCTTGGATCATTTATTTACAAAGATAATACAAATTTCAGTCCCAAACATGATATTTTTAATTTATGGTGTTGATCAAAGCAAATGTGGGACGTTTTACAAGTTTTATAGATGGTATTGTTTATGATTCGCACTTTTTTTTAGTTGCCAATAAAATTAACAATTTTTTCTGCTTTTTTGTTCAATATGAATTCAATTATGCAATATTGTATTAATTATTTAAATATACAACACCGAAAAAAATTGTTATTAACAATAGAACAATTACTTATTGTATAAAATGTAATGTTGTTGATAAATTTAAAAAAAAAAAAATAAAAATAATTGTTAAAAATATAAATATGTGTGTTCAAAAAGTGTGGTTATGCATGTATGTGTTGTATCTTACAAACCGTTTTTTTTTATAATTAAATACTGAAATAATAATATTAAAAAATAATAATGAAATAAATTATGGGATAAGTATTGAGATCTATAATTAAATGTAACATGTGATTTTATAACGAGTGTTTCATTTAAATGGAGTATTTATCTTTCCATTTTTTAAACCCGGTGCTAGTAAATTTATAGTAATGAATGCATAGGGGAGATCCTTGTACCTCAGGACATCTTGTACCTCAAGACAAGCCCATAATTTGAGAACTAATTGTAAAATGATTAGTAGTGACAATTAATGAGTATTTGACACAAATACTCAAAACACACGCAGTGAAGTCGGCAGTTTTGTCTCATTTCTTCTATGTGCAATGTTGTGAGATTTTTGCTGTTTGAGAGATACATAATGTTTTGGGTCAGGGTCAATTGTAAGGGGAGGATATATTTGTTTGTAAACAGGTTACCAATTTTATGTGAGATGACACCTAAGAATGGAAGAGATACATAATGTTTTGGGTCTGGGTCAATTGTAAGAGGAGGATATATTTCAAATATATCCTCCCCTTACAATTGACCCAGACCCAAAACATTATGTATCTCTTCCATTCTTAGGTGTCATCTCACATAAAATTGGTAACCTGTTTACAAAATACTTATAATATATCACCAGCTTTTCATTCTGTTGGAAATCTTGGTCGTTTCCGTTACAACGCCAAAGAAAAACTGATCCACTAAAAAAGAGTGGGGTCTACCGCCTAGACTGTTGCCATTGTAACGCCAAATATGTGGGACGAACAGGACGAAGTTTCGACACAAGATATAAGGAACAAATTGGTTCACAAAAACACAGCTCTAACTTCGGTCTACACATCTTGGAAACAGGTCATTTTCCCAAAACAGACCATAAACCAAAAGTTCTACATGTTTGTCATAATGGTTTAAAATTGAATCTTTTAGAGGCTCTAGAAATTAATAGATTAAACAGTGACCCACAAACAAAAGTTTTAAACGATCAAAATGATCTAAATAATTTTCCTCTATTAAAAATAAATTTCTGAATGAATATAATCACTTCAGTCTTTCAATAATTTTGGACACCCCTATTTTAGTTTTCATAAACAGGTCATTTATCTGAACAGTCATATTATTAGGTAAAAAAAAAATTTTTTCATATCGGTACTTACAAACTGGTTTAATTGCTTTCTTCTTTACACGTATATTTAGTTGCTTCGATACAAAAGTTTTATGGGTTTTCCCAATTCAATAATATTACACCCCTCCTATATATCTTTCCCCTCCTATAAATTCCCATTAATTATTTTCATCTTTTTACTCTGAGGATGACCGAAAGGTTGAAAACGCGTTCAGTAAAAATAACTTTTAATTCGTGAAATAGATAAAGTAATCGAACTTTAAATATTTTTTCAATATATTTATTGAACTTAAAAATACAGAGATCCAGAACAGAAAGTCCATAATCTCTCCTAGTACATAAAAATTTTAGTACATTGAAGTTACACTCCAAACCTTTTTATCTTGACAAAAAAATACATATTACTGAACGGAGACATCAATGACCAGTAAGAACACGAACGGAGATATCAACAAGCAATTAGAACACAAGCATTTAAATTATGTAAAAAACCTACCAGAAAAGCTCGTAGACTTTAAGTAGGCTATATGCTTATATGACCATGTAGCAATAGTAATAAACCTACTCGTATATGTGCCATAAATTCGTACTATTGGGAGGGGGCAAGAGGGCGACTGCCCCCCAATAATCGTGCGAATAAAAAATTAACAACTTGACCAAGATTAATTAAAATGATATATAAAATGATAGAAGAAAAGCGGTGAGGATGCAGAAATTAAGTGAAGCATTTGTCGACCTGAACAGGTTTGCTATATTCTAAGAATCTCCCAAGGTGGTTTTTATATTAAATATATTCCTCCCCCAATATTTTTCTTTTGAAATCTCCCCTATGTCTATTATTAGATAGTTATTATTTACAGAGAGTTCCTTTTCAGATAAACCAGGAAGAAATTCAATAGTGTTTTCATAAAGATACTTTTAGCAAATTTATTTTACATTGAAATTATAGTATGCTTGGATAAACGAAAAATTCATTTTCTCGCAGGTTGTAAACGCAATTTTCTTGTTATCCAACAACAAAGTGTTAAAATCACTAGCACTTGCCGAAACCAGACACCAATCTAAACTTAACAAGATACGAGTAATTTAATTACCGGACCATTTCGTTATCCGTACTACCATTATGCGTACGGTTTTTGTGTGTTTGTATATACATACACAATCTACGTGACAAAATTTTTAATGTAAATGAACATTTTTATGTAAACAAATCTTCAATTTTTAACATTTACAGGCGATTATTTTGAAAGTTAACATAAATATATGATAATAGTAATAATAAAAATTATTAATACACATATATATTATAATTTCCAAGCTTACAATTAGAAATAATTATTATGTAGCTAGAAAATATGACTTAAAAATTTATTTTTATAAAAATATTTTAATTTTTATTAAAAAATAAATTGTCTAAAGAAACACCTGTATATGATTTCTTTAAGGGTACGACGTGTGTGTATTGTCGTACGCTTAATGAAATGGTCCGGTAGAATGAAATTACTCAAAAAGCTGGCGCTAATGTATCACTTATCAAAGAGTTTTAAAGAACACCCTGTGTAATTTCGTTAGATAAACAAAATGAACAGTTTAAACGACATTAAATAATAAAGAATATTATAAAATGCCAAACGTAGGAAGCGCACTTTGTTGTGTACGTATTCACTACGTATGCATGTGTTGTGTATATGTATTTATGCATATTAGCTAACACTCCTACATTTATTGATACGTAAATGTCTTTTTTTTACTTTTTTTATTTTAACTTATTGAAAATGAAAGGTCATTATTAAAAAATTTTAATAAAAAATATTTGTGATTGTGTTTTTGATTGTGATTAGCCAATATTTGTAGCCCACATGATGCCCATGAATTTTACAAAAATATCTAAATCAATCGGTTAGTATTAGATAATTTTTTTTTTTTTTGAAAAATTCAAAAATATTCTTTTATAGTGGTTGTGTGCAATTACGCAAACAGAGTAAATGATGGTTCTGAAATGTTGAAAATGAATTTTCATCGTATGTAAAACGCGCCGCTATCCCGTAATGAATGTATAATTGATTGAAATGACTTAACAATAAAAATTGACCATTGATCGATGAAATGTGTATATATAAAGTATTTTATTGTACAACAACTGGCAAATATAAAATTCATATTGGATTTTACGAATATTAAATTGCTTATCAATACTATTGCTGTATTCCAGTAGAAGTTATAGGTTTTACATGTGTAGCCTAAGGTTTTCGGATATTTTCTAAGGTCCAGAATCTTTAACTGTAAGCGAAGCTATAACTGTAAGAAGGGAAAATGATAATCAAATCAAATTGAGCATATGCGGTTTGTACTGAATCTTGGGGCATTTTGGGGCACAAGAAACACAGAAAACTAAAAATTCGGATGGAGATAAACCGGACTTGGACCTTTTATTTGAAGTTTTTATGGATATACAAATCGTCAGCTGAGTATTGGTTTATACCAAATAAATTTTTTAAATTTTTTTATTGATAGTGGTTTCGGCTTCCTCAACACCAAAAATTATCAAAACAACTGTCTAGAAAAAACTTTTAAAAAGTGGACTTGAACAAATCAATACTCAGCTGACAGCTGGCAGCCAATATGTTAGTATAATACTATAAATATACGTAAGTAGGTGTTTAAATCAATAAATACTTTCAGGTGTATTGATAATATTATATATAGAACATTATAAGGAACTAGAGAACACATTTTTTCAGTGGTTCTAGATATATCGTCATTTTTAACTTTTTGGAAAAATAAAAAATTTTGGTTATTTTGATTTCTGTACCACGTCTATGCAAATTGCTGAAACTTAAATATTTTTTTCATAAGTTACGTCACGTAGGAGAACCTTGATGGACCAGAATCTTCACGATGTGTCGTAGACAAATTGTGCTAGGTAAGGACCATTGTGAACTAAGTACCTAGCTCGAATATTTACTAACGACCCTATTGGAAACTATGTGGTTTATTCTCCGTGCAACCCTCGTGGGTCTCGAACAACTAGTGATTTTACAATTTGACAGTTTTTTTTTTTTATTATAATATCCCAAAGAAATAGTACCCGATATAGTAACGATGTATATGATCTAAACTGCTGTGCATCTGATTAAAAATATAATTGAAGTTGTGCAAACAAAGTCAAGCATCAATGACTTAAAAGCCTTCTGCAACTTTTCATGGATTTATCAATTAACAGGCCTTTTGAAATATGGAAGGTTCCACTCTATTGTGTTCATTTTTTGTAACAGTATAGGCTGCTCTAATTAACGTTACTCACTGTGGTTTTAATTCGTAATGAGCATAAGTTATCGGTTTGTCCAACAATCCGTGGTTCACAATCTATACTTCAGTTGCTATATAGTAATTCAAACAATCAACGATATATGTATGAACTGTGTAGCGCTGATTCTCCTTATCGTTATAAATGTGAGTTAATTAGCATAACATGAACTAAATTTAAAATTTTTTAAATAATAATTATGGCAGATATAAACGAGTAGTATTATCTACTTACTGTTCATATGATTACATAAATATTGGTACCTATAGACGTACGTATTTACAGGTACAAAACTATTTTAATATTTATACATGATGTTCTAGTCGAAATGCACCACTTTGCAAGCTTATTTCAATATATTTACTATTCAAAATATTTGGGATAGTTTAGAAACGAAATTTTAGATGCGTTTTAAGCCCTAAATAATCCAGAAAACTGAGAATCCAGATGTAAATTTTCCAGATCTTAATGTACGTTGGTATGTATGTACCACCAGTACGTTCGCTTCTAAATCAGTAAACATCTTCAAATTAACTGCAATTATAGTCACGAAATCAGGCTTTAAAATAATTCCATTTATCCGGCATTAAAAGAAGTTAAATTTGGACATATTTTATCCAGTGATTCTAAACTTATTGCCATTCTTAACTACTTCTTGGAAAAATAGGAAAATTTTGGTTTTAAAATTCGATGGGACTTGTTATGATAGGCGTGACGAAAGATCCTCGTTGTTTAATGACAAAATTGCTTTAAAAAATCACGTAATTTAGGAGAATTTTCAATTTTTTGAAGATCCGCATCTCCCTTATTAGAACTGAGAAATTTTTGGAATTTTCCATCAAGGTTGAACTCGAAGCACACCTTCAGTCGGCAACTGATTTTTTTCAAAATAGCGTCATAGTGAATGGGAATGAGTTAAAATATGATTTTTCTTACATTGAGGTAAGCGGAGGCAAAAAAACAATGTAGAATAAAATTTTTAGAAATTTCAAGTTGTAGCAACTTTGTTCTCGACTAGTTCCATTAAAAATGCACCCAACAATCCCTAAAAACACAAAATAAACTTTGTTTCTTTATAACCTTTGAACTGAATGGTCTTTTCCTTTGGGATTTTTTTTTCTGGTTGTTTCTCAGCAGGTTTCAAATAAAAAGTGAACGGGAAAGTCCAACAGCTTCTTTAGTTTATGCATAACACAGTGCTAAATGATTACCTTTTGGTGAAAATATCTGTGCAGGCATAGGTATATAGCTAACCGAAACGTGCTATATAAATTTTGCGGTTTTCAATAACGAAATGATTGAACTTCTCTCTGCTTAAATAAAAATCAATGATTTATCTATAATTAAATCAATAACAATAAAAATGATATTTAAATATCAAATCAATATTGTATATGAATTGAACATATTAATTTTTTTTCTATGCTTTCATTCGATAACGTACTTAACAGTGCATACGCAACAAAGAATGGTACTTAAAAAATTTTTCGAAAATTATTTTGTTTAATAAAAACCTATTTCTTTTATTTGTTGATTAGCTTTGAATAAACTTCTATTGATATTTTGTTTCAGTATGCAAATGGAGGTATTTAAAATCGTTAAAACGTATTGATATTTCAAATAAAAAAAAAAAAGATTTCTCAAAAAAGATCGATTAAAAGGTCAACGTTTGATAGCATACATTGTATTAGCCCTAGAAAAATGGCATATCAGTATACTAGTTGGTTTATAAAATCTGGGTTGGAATTCACATTTTGTTGTAAAAGGTTTTGTGTAGATACTATTTTTATTGCATCTTAGAATGATAATATTTGTGCATTAGCGCGAAAAAAATTGGTCCGATAATTTTGAGAGAAATTCAGTGGGAAAAAACGGAGCATGAAATCATAATACATATATCTGTATATCTGGGAGAAAGGATAATAGTTTTCATGAAGTTGTTTTGTCGACTAGGGCAAACTATAAGTACCGTAATCAACTGCCTTTTTTAACTTTATGTTTTAAATAAGAATGTTTTAGTTTGGTGAATATAATATTTATATGAATGTTATTTTTCTTATGGTAACGTAAAAGCCCCCATTATCGAACAATATCTAATACTGGAACAGTTTTGACATTTACATATTTATCTCTTTAATTACAGTAAGGAAACATTAAATGCGAGGTAAATTTAACTTGAAAAACAATCATTCTATTAATAAAAATTTTTGTTATCAGACGTTTCTTTCAGAAATAACTTCATTAATATGTTCCAGTATTAGATACCGTTCCATAATGGGGGCTTTTACGTTATAGGAGTTTTTTCACTTATCGTATTATTGTGAATTTAGTTTTTCTTCTCAAATACGTCAAATGTTCAAAATAACCTTTACTCTTTTCCTGTTCATTGTCGTTATATTAACAAAATACGGAAATACACATTGTAGTAACCTTTTAAAAATTCCAATAAGAAAATATGTATATCCGACTCAAAGCGATTTCTTAACATTTTGGTTAATTCTTGCTTGTTTTCAAAAAAGGTATCTGAAGTCTCTACAGGTTGTCAAAGGAAAGCTGGCTGCAGTATGAATTGAATAATATTAATACATACGTAAATTTTTTCAATCTTTCTATAAAGTTTTTTTTGGGAAAAATCCTTAAAAATTGCTATTCTATACTCCTATCACTAAAAAGATCGCTCAGAAATATCTTAATAATAATCACGAACATTAATAGCAAGGCGTAGAGGTTGAGCAAAAATTATCAGGGTTGAAATACTCTACGCAGTCAACTGTCATCAACAGTTCAATTGTTTATTTCTTTTAGACTGCTTAAACACTGGGTTTTAAGAAAAAATTTTTCGACAAAAAATATTTTTGACGATGTAAGCAACAACTTTTGTCCTTACAGGTTTCTCAAAGTTTTATTTTTAAAATTCATATTTTATAATATAATTTCTTATTGTACGGAATACTATTTACTCAAGTGTCACTTGCACTTGACCGATTATTTGTGGCTCTGTAAACAAAAACTACCCACGGAAAGCTGGTATTGAAAAACAAAAATGCAAAATTTTTGATATGTTGAACTAATTTCCAGTAATGCATGTTTCAAATTTCCTTTCTTGGAGAAAACTAGTTACCTAAATCATAATTTTAATATTTTACATATTTAAATATCAAAATGACATAATACACAGAAACGTCACAATATAAAATATACTTTAGTTAATTATTTATAGCTAATTTAAATGATTATATAATCACATACAACAACTTTATAAAATACCTAATTTAGACTATATAATTAACACCGTTCAGGAGACACTGTCGTTTTTTTTTTTTGCTTCTTGTTAATACTCACGATTGCATCAAATACATTGTGGCGTCAGAATGCTTAATAAATTTTATTTAAAATAAATCTTTTCAGAGTTTTGTGTTTGGAAAATTCCACAACATTCCATTTCCATTTTGAGAATTATAATTTGTAGTAGTAAATGATATTCGAACGTAATTTTTTAATTGCTCTTAATTTGTAAAAACAAACCACCTATACGACTTTTAGGTACATACAACATTAAATAAATATCCGTAGGTTTGTTGAATAATTAATACTCTTTTTTCTTGTTAATTTATAAAAAAAAGGAATTGAATTAGTAGGATGAACAACTTACTAATGAAGAAACAATAAAATATTTAAAATATTTAAGTATTTCAAGCGGTAAATGCCAGCAATATCCAATGATAAATTATTTAAATGAATTTCTTTTTTAAAATACCAAAAATTAAAATCTTTATTTGTACAAATATGTTCGATTTAAAGAAAAGCAAGTTTGATTTCAGGATTATATTTTTATATCCAGTAACTATAATACCTCCTAGCGTAATTAATAAATGATTAATTAAACAGTATTTGTCTTATTTGCCTTAGCGAATTACAGAGTTGTGCAGTGTTTTATTAATTTCTCAAAAAGCGCCTCTTTGATTTTGATGACACTTTTTAAAGAAAAAATACGTTATGAGCAGTATTTTATATTTTTTTCATAAATATCATTTGACTACAACAACGGTAGGTATGAGAATTAATTATGGAAAAATTTTTATTTATTTACAACATAATTATGATAATCATGCGAGAATCTGAAAATTACTTTGGACTATTTCCTAACGATTGTTGCTTAATTCACATCCTTAGCTGTTATACTCTTCAGGAAGTAAAATTTAAAAAATAATTCATTGTAGAATAGCACAAAGCCCAAAGTCCAGAGGCCAAATCTTATATACAAACGGAGTTTTCTGTGAGCTGTTGACATCGGTGGAAGCAAGCAATTACAGGAATCAGGAATTTTAGAGTTTTTATGGTTTTCGAGCTGAAATGCAAACTTATCAGTTTTTAAATAGTATTCTGTGTTGATTTGTTGATAAAACTGATCTAATGTAGCAACTGAAAACATGATTATCTATACTGATTACACGATTATAATGATGATTGCCTGTGTATTGAATGTTTTGAACAGTACTCAGAAACAAAAAAAAATTTGACTGGTTAAGATGTATAAAGTGTCAAAAATGGTTACATATGGCATGCATCATGTATGGAGGGATGCCACACCATAACGTTGTAAATGCCAAAAAATAAGTTTTCAGTAGAGACAAAAAACCGTTTTAATTGAGAAATAACAAACGAATTAATATGCATATAATATTTATTACTAAACTTTCATTTAATACACATAATTAACATACAAATTTGTAATATTCCGAAAAACAGAAATAATTTTAATATTAATTTAAAAAAACTGAAAACGACAAAACGTTGTAAGTGCCATTATTTATGCAAGTCATAACGTTGTAAGTGTATCTTTACTTGCACCAGTGCCGGATTAAGACTACCTGATGCCCTAAGCAATCCATGCCTGTGGGCCCCCCCTATCCATATGTAAACTATATTGTATCGGTCTTTAAAAAAAATTATGTATTTTTTAGAACGAGATAGATCAGGTGTCGTCAACCCGCGGCCGGCGGGTCGCATGTGGCCCGTTGAAAGTTTTTATGCGGCTCACCAAACAATATAATATTTCGAACAATTTGCTCTGCAGAGTTGAGCATACTCTGTACTTTTTTGTTCTCCGATGTTATTTATAACACGTAAATAAAACACTGTTACTAAATTTTTTTCTACAATCTTAGTGGAAAGTAGGCTTTTGCGCTCTGTGAAGAGAGCACAAAATGTGTTTTGCCGAAGACTTTAGTTGCCGAGCAGCAAAGTACTACTTTTCGCTTTAAAGCGGAAAAGTAATACTTTGTCGCTCGCTCAACGTATATTTAATTACAATTTGGGTAGGCGTTGTTTATATTTTCTATGGTAACAAATAAATATAATCTAAAATTATTATTTTTATCGTAATTAAGTGGAATATTAATTTTATTAAATTTCAAAAAACTACAAAATATTAATTAAAAATAATAAATAACTATAATTAATAAATAATAAGAATAAAAAATTTAAAAAAATATGTACATATATGATGGAAATATGTAATAGTGACAGTGATTTTTCAAGTACACCTCCAGATATTTCTGAAGCTGCAAAAATTATAAAATTAAAGTAAATATTAACGTCCATTATTATTTTTTCAAGTATCTTTTAAATAAAAAATACATTTTTTATAAGATGGTAGAAAAAAATTTTGTGTGTAATTCGAGCACAAAATGAAATTGCCGCTCTCATGAGAATAACGCGCTCCGTCTGGCGGCGTCAACATTCTCAATCGAGCGGTAATGTACCATTTTGCGCTCTTAATACACAAATAACTATTTCATGTTTATTATTCATAATATTAATTTATATTTTTAGTAGCATCCTGCAAAATATAGCGAATTTCCGTTTACAAAAATTAGTTTTTGTCGGACACTACCTGACATAGAATTATTGTTCAAAAATCTTTTTTATGTGATTTTTTCTCCTCTTTCCAACAGTGTAAGAAAATATGACAAAAACTTGAGGAAACTTTGGCAAAAAACTTATTTTTTCCACAAAAATTTTTTTAGGCAAATATGCTTAAAAATCCCGGACGTGTCTTACTTATTGAACTTCCAGCATTTTCGCAAATTTTCATAAAAAACAGGATGTTTCCTTCGAGATTTATCGCGTGGATATAAATTTGAGTGAATCTCATTTTCGGCTTCTAGAGACTTCAAAACAAATTATTTCTATCAGAGCTCCGGGCTCAAGTCGTGTCAAGACAGTGGCTCTAATAGCTGAAATTTCGATTCGAAAATTCGCTAAAGAAAAATTAATTCAAGCTACATACTACATTGGAAAATATCTAACTGTGCGGCCCGCTAATTATTATTTTTTTTAAAGAGATACGTGGAGTAGGTACAATAAAAACCAAACGCGTGGATTTTCAAACAGCCTTACCTTTCATGTGCTAGCAAATATTTTTTTTTTGCTGTTTCTGGTGCCCTCTAACACGTGATGCCCTAAGCAATTGCTTAGATTGCTTATAGGCTAATCCGGCACTGACTTGCACTTATTAAATTAAACTGAAACTTTTAAGATATCTGTTTTATGAAGCTTTCATAACACAATTTATTTTCTCCTGATAAATACGGTAACATGGCATGAATGTCCTTCCTCTTCTTAGCAGCTAAAGGTACAGGTGCCCCCTTCATCTCAATTTCCAAATCCTCAAAATTCGTCTTTGTGACTTCAGGTTTCAACAGTGAAATTGTTATCCATTGGGCAAAGTCCCCGTAACTTTTCTCTGTATAAACTACACCAAAATTTTCAGATATTACTCAAATCATAGTAGCCGCAGATATTTGTTTTTTTTTGGTGTTAATTATCGTTTTGGCCAGATTCATGTTATCAAAAAACGTTGTAGTCTCCACTATTGAGAATAATATTTCTTTACCAGCATTCGCAACAAGCTCAATGAGGTCTCCTGCAATAAGTGGCTTTGTACACTTTTTTATTTTCATAATAATTGAAGAATCACGATAGCAGGCACGTACAACGTTATGACTTGCTTTTTAACAATATTGAGGATGGTGGCCGTCACAGAGTCTGGACAGTCGGAATTTTAAGGGTGCAGGTAAACACTAGCATATACAACGCTTTACTGCAAAAAAACGTATTCAAGTTCGTGTGGCACTTACAACGTTATGGTTTGGCACCCCTCATATGTTCAAGAGGGGCGCTGCACCATAAAAATGCAAAATTTTTAATATGGACTATGCGGCGTCTCTTCTTCTTTGATGCGGCATTTCTCCCGCATTCACCCTATAGTTTTTTTATCTAACGCTTCAGCTATAATCAGCTTTAGCATACAATTGGAAGAATAATATTACCTTTTATTGATGTGTCGATAGTACACAGTTTCTTAAAACATATTAAAATAAGCTCGATAAGGCCCGATTTACGTTATCACTCCACTCTCACTCCGATATCATTACGCTCCCGATTCAATATAATCTTGTTGTGTTCACATTACAGTGCTGATATCATGCTGGTACCCATTCGTTCTCTATTCTGGGTACACTCCCAGTTCGGTCTGAGTTCGATACAAATATCTTTTCATAACAACTGAATGCAAGCAGAGTGGAGTGGAATTAAAAAAGTGTTTACACTATAAGTACAAGCCATAACAAGTTTGATATCGCTCCAATAAAATATTACCTGAGTGGTATTAATATTAGAGTGGCATTGAAACGGGAGCGAACCGCGATTGATATCGGACCGATATCAGAGCGATGATGTGAATACACTTATTGTTTATTGTGCAAGAATATTTTATCGAACCTGGAGCGGAGTGATATCGGAGTGAGAGCAGAGCGTTAATGTAAATCGGACCTAAATATTCATTGCTATCTGTACCCGCGACGTTATTCGCGCGACGCGTTGTCGAATCGATATGGTATTTTCCCATGTGACTAAGATATTTTCCTGCAGTAAACAGTATCCTAAATATTGACCTAGGTAATAAGTAGACTAAATTTGATCAAAATCTTTTCAGTAGCTTTGTGTGATGCGTGCACTTCTTTCAAAGTGTTTTTGTATTATTCCATGGGAATGAAACATTTTCTCGCAATATAAAATATCCTAAGTCTTGACGCAAGCAATAAGTAATCACCACACCAAATTTCGCAATGCTGTGAAAACAAAATAATATTCAAGTACTGAAATACGTATTTGAATGTGTATACATTGCGAGCTATGAACAGAGCGATGCGATGCTATGCTAGTAGTGGATTTTATACGCGACTGTTTGAAATCAAGCATGTTTGATATTATCGCCCGAACTCGCCAGTATTGTGCTATTCAGTTCTCAATGATGGATGCGGAAAAATGTATTGAAGTCGTATATATTATATTCAAAAGAGCATGTATTCAAAAGTATCAGATGACATACAAAAATACGTATGCAATTTCTGAGGATCTCTTCAAAATTCTTTAAATAGGCGGCGAAATTCTCCATATTTCTTGCTGTAATTTTCCAAATTTTCTTTAATCAAATTTTTCTTCTTGATTTGTTTCTTAGAAACATATATCCTTACCGTAGAGCTTTCCACAAAATGCACTTATTAGTAATTCTCGTGACAATTGAATATTGCTAGACTGACCAAACAGTGTGAACACATCTTAAAATATAGTAAGAGTTAAGGGGGACCACTAGTGTGACATTTTAAGAAAACTTGGAAAATTTTGATAGTCTAT
Organism: Brachynemurus nebulosus; assembly: GCA_035578155.1. Taxonomy (NCBI): domain Eukaryota; kingdom Metazoa; phylum Arthropoda; class Insecta; order Neuroptera; family Myrmeleontidae; genus Brachynemurus; species Brachynemurus nebulosus. Next base: position 41,135,482 of record JAPWDM010000001.1, on the reverse strand, counting down.
ACCTTTGAAAATAACATACTAAAATTTCAAGTGCGTATCTCAAATAGTTTTTGAGTTACAGCCATTTGAAGAGCGAATTCTTATTTTCATTGTTAACTTTGAGATATTGAGAAATGTATGAAGGTTGATAGTTCGGGCGTTACTGGACGTGGCTGCCAGTCACATGTTGTGGAGAAGCTAGACCCTGGCATATTTAGACGACTCTTCTAGTTTTATTATGACTGTTAGAGTGATTACATCGTAAATAATTTTAATAAAATTTCTCAATGATTAATACTAAAAGGTAAAGTAACGAAAAACTACATTTTTCAAATTTGCTGCAGTTATAACTCGAAGACAAATCATCCGCTCGATTTGATTCTTATTGCAGCTTCTTTCGTAAATGTTCCTTCGTACCATGAACCTCCAGTTTTCCGATCAAATAAAAAATGTAATTTTTGTAGGCCAAAAATCATCAAATTTTCGAAACTTTTTTTTAAAAACTCCGTCATTTTGTTAAATTTCAACTTTAATAGACTTTTTCTTTTTTTTGATTTCAGGCACTGTAAAGATCGCTACGACTGCAGCAGTGGGGGGACTTTTTTTGGAGCCTTAGGAGATCTCGAATAACTCACTGAATTTTCAATTTTTTTGTCCAAAAATTTTATCTTGAATTTATTATATATCAGCGAATATATCCTTAAAATATTAAAACATTCGACACAGTAGTTTTCTTTGAGACACTGAGAGATGAGACATGAGATATTTTCCCGAAGTAAAGAGTATCTTAGATTTTGACTCAGGTAATAAGTTATCACCACATAAAATTACGCGTGATGCGTGCACGGATAGACAGATGGACAGACAGATAAAATTTCAAGTTTTGTTACGCGTGCTATCCACATGTATATTAAATACTTTTTTCATATACATACATATATTATTATAAGATGTTTAGTTTTTATTTTTACTATTTGCATGTAAACGTTATGGTATATTGACCTCTATTATTGTTAACAAAAAAATTCTATCAAATTTTATTGACAATTAACAACGTATTATTATTCTATTTTGTTTATAATTGTTCGCTATTGAGGTAGTCAAATTCATGCATGTATAGTACTAATACATCTCCGTTTCAGATACGTATTCGTTGTATACATATGTATACATAACATCTATCCATAGTATAAATTGTCTATATTAATATAAAATAGATAAAGTATTATTACGTTAATAAAAAATGGACTAATATATCTTAACAATGTAATGTCATATATTTACGTACTAACGGTTCGTGAAAAGTACTTCACTGCAACTTACTATTGTGGTTACTGTACTTATCTAGCGAATATTGTTCGAAAATAGCAAATGAAAATTTTCTTAGGTTTATTAGTCGAATTTTCTCCGAAAAATTAGACTTATACAGTCTATACGATAAGAGCTGCGAGAGGCGAGACCAGGGGCGCTATCCGTTTTCGGACCCGTAGAACACGATTATGTAAAAAAAAAGATGTCTGATATATATATATATATATATATATATATATATATATATATATATATATATATATATATATATATATATATATTTTCCCGCAACCTTTTAATATGTGTAGGGCCCCCCTATGGAAGTTAAGAGATGAAATTTGGTAAGTGGGGCTTATTCCAATGCACAACAATACTATCAAAGTGGGGTCAAATTTTGGGCAAATTTTTTTTCGGACCCGACCTTTAAGGGGGTGGTGGGGGGCGTAAAAGCAATAAAACTTTTCCAAACCGGTTTTAAATAATGTTTCGGTCAATTATCTACAACATATCCAAAATTCAGCTTCCTAGGATGATATGGTGGGAGTAGAGGGGGGAAAAACGATTTTCGCTGGATCTAACAGGCCCCCAGCCCCCCAGAATTAACGTAGAGGGTTGAAATTTGGTGTGTTGATAAAGTTCGTACCTAGGTTGTGCTTTTTGGAGGTTTTAATATTTTACCCCCACCCCCCTCATTTTTAAGCTACAATTTCATGCATTTTCGACGTTTTCGAAGTTTGTACCACTCGCACAGGTCACCCGAATAAACCTAGAGGGCTGAAATTTTGTATTCGGATTGAGTTAGTATCAAGGGGGTGCCTTTTGGGGGTCTCGACTTTTAACCCCTACCCCCACCATTTTTATACCCAAAAAGAACATAATTTTTCTTGTTTTTTAACAGTTTCGTTCGGGTCAAAATCTCCCCAAATAAATCTAGAGGGCTGAAATTTGGTGTACAGGTTAAGCTAATAGCCAGACACAGTTTTTTGGAGGTTTCAACTTTTAACCCTTACCCCCACGATTTTTACGCCAATATTTCCTTAATTTTTTTGCTTGTTTTCTAACATGTCTAGAGACTCCATAAGGAAACCTAGAGGGCTGAAATTTTGTACGTGTATTCAGTTAGTATCCAGCTAGTACCTTGTAGGGAGTCCGCATCACTTTTCCCCCCACTTCTCCCATTTTTACATCGGAATTGAATGCTATTGTTAAATGTGTTTTAAAAGCATTATGTTTATTCTAAATACAAGTAGGCGAATAGTAATTTTAAAAAATTTAAAAAAAAGTGAACTTACTTTTATGACAAATGAAATACATACATATTAAGTAATTTAAAAATGTTATTAAAGTCACTGTTTATTTATAAATTAGGAATTTTGGATTTTTAGTATTTATAAAATAGAAATTTTGGATTTTTTTGGAAAGAAAAAATATCTTTATAAAGGCCTTCCAGTTTACTATTTAAGGTCCTTTTTTAATTTTTAAAACTAAAACATAAAGGCAATTAGCGGATAAACATGGGCAGGAATGTCCTCGTACGAATTGTGTTGGCTTTTTTTCTGCTACCTGTTTTCGGCACAAAATTGAAATTTACTGAGATACAGCCCTTAAGTACTTAAAACCTTTTTTTAAAGCCTCGATCAGCCGAACACTCATCACCAGTTTTGAAACCAACAAAATGACAATTCGGTTGTAGACTTTCAATCACATTTCGCTTGTAGACATTCAATACCGAAGATGAAGGGGAAAATTCGACTACCGTGATGGGGCCCCGCTGCTCACGGCGTTTTTTTTCATTTACAACTGATCGATTATATAGATTCTTTTTCCGTTTTGTTAAATTGTTGCTGTTGCTGTTGGTCGAATATTAAATATTCGGAAAAATACAGCAGCTGTTACACTTTTTTTCAATTCTTGGTGTACTTTACTTAACGTATATTTAACATTTATTAGCGGTAAGTTTCTTTATATCAAAAAATTTCTTTATCTTTCGATCCCCTTATTATCTTTTTTATTCGTCTATTAATATGTGTAGTGTTAGTGTAGATGTATGTATACATATCTTTGGCTTCACTTCTATTTTTAATCTTTTATTCTACACATATTTTATTTGTGTTAAGTATTATTCGATATTAAAAGGAATGTACATAGATTTCGTTCTTAAATTTGTACCGAGTTAGCCAAATTTAATCTTTATTAATATTGGGTAACATATAAAAGTGAAAAGGTTACTTTAGTTTAGACTGTGATTAGAAGTTTCATCTATTTCCAGTTTTTCCCTTAATTTAAAAAGTAGCTTACATTTTTTATCCCACATCGCTATATTTAATCTTCAGATCATGCTCAGAGGAGTAAATCTGACTTGATATTAAAATTTATTATTGTTAGCTAATAAAGTAAAATACATTCTATATGTCACCTCCTTTTGTTGAAATGCAATTAAACTTAGCTTTAAATTTTATAAATAAAATTATAAATTTTTTCTTAGAGGGAAAAGTATAGGTCTGCCGTGTAACACGAATGTCATGTATCTTTAGATACAGCAATTTCGCGTAACAACGTTTAAAAAATTCTACTCAATCCCTAGTATATATATATATATATATATATATATATATATATATATATATATATATATATTGACAATAAAATTAATTAATTTGTTAATAATAATATAATAATTAATCTATTGTATTTTTAAATTTTTATTTTGATTGTATCACATTCCTTATTTCTTATATTTTCAAATAGTATATTTATACGTTATTAAATCAATACTGCAACATTAAATCAATAACGCATAATAAAAATCAATTATCTTAGATATTTAATAATATTTGAGCGAATTAAGATAATACGATATTTTATTCAAATCAAGTTTTCTCAAAACTATCATTTCTGAGATACGTGAGATTAGTGTGACACGGCAGAGGTACCTATATCAAATTAAGACACTTTTAAAAACTCTACAATATTTAACTATATTAAAGTTTTTATAAAAAAAAAAATTGCTCAAAGACGTCAAAAAAAGACCATAAGAAACTGTCACAACCACCAAAATAAGAAACAATTATTATATGAATAACTCATTGACTTATTTTCATTTTTGACGTGGAGATGTCTGTAAATTCGATTTGGTTGCAAGGGCAAATTTTTGATGCAACTGTTTTGCGTAGAATTTTGTTTCACGATATCTCAACCACTAATACACCGGTCGGATCGAACCGATTAAATATATATAAATATAATTTATAGCTTATAATTGTGGGATTTTAGCTAATGAATTTAAAAGCGTTTAAGAGACAGCACTTAAACCTCATGTGTTGAATTAACCTTTATTTTTGTGTTTTTAGAATTGAGAAATCAAAATTTGGTAAGAATTTCGGTATACTTGAAGCGAAAATATGCTCAAAATTGGAAAAAACCGAGTACCAAAAGAAGATAAAAAAAGTTACGAAATTGTTGAAGAATATTAGTAACGGTAATCAAATTCAATTATTGCGGACACAGAGTATCCATACTTTCTACCAATGCATTACTTTGATTTGTGCGAGTATGAAAGTGATCAACAAAGACGATGGAGTGGAGAAATTGAAGATTTTAACCTTTTCAGGTACACCCATAAGGGTAGGACGTTACAAAGCCCACCGAATATTTTTTTAATCAAAGGTTTCTTTCATAATGACTTTATAAATTTGTATAATATCAAAACTGAGTGTTCATTCCAGAATGGAGATCCAGTGTCTTACTTTATTTATATGTATTTTGGCTACAATTGTAAGTAGATGAACTCTCAGTCGATTTTATAACAAAAAAGAGAATGTTTCACACTTAATAAAAGTTAATTAATCGCCGAATTAATAAATAATCATCATCATTTATAATTATTATATTAAGTTTAATAACAAATGACTTGTTAAATTATTTAAATACTTAAATTTCTTGTTACATATTTGTGTAATATAGGATGATTTTTTTGAGAGCAACCATTCGATCTATTTCTTAAACATCTATCTAAACTGAAAAATAAAGGAATCATCAAAATGAAAATCACCAAGCATCTAGGGCTTACAACTTCTTTAGAATATTTTTTGCTATATATGGGAACCTAGAAATACATTTGAAAATTAATAATTAAATATGACTCAAAATTACCAATACGCTAAGCCTTCCATTAATTTATTCCATTTTTTCGAGTAAATACATTTCTAAAGTCTAATTTTCTAAATCTACGCTATGATTTTAACTAATCGTAACCAAAATTACGCTCAAATTAAATTTTCAAGAATGATGAGATGACATTCATATTGCTCTGTTATAATAAAACTAGCTATTACCCGCGGCTTCGCAAGCGTGAATTTCATAATTTAGTAAAGGTAATTTCTTTTAGGTAATTTAATAAAATATTTTGCCCCTATTTTCGTATTATAAGCTGAAATGATAGGCTTTATTTAGTGGTAAGCTCGCTCATCAATCCTTTTTATTTTTAATTTTTCGCTTTGGCTAGTTATCTAAGGACACTTGAAAATTTTCAAGCACTAATTGGTCATTTCTTCAAGCATATAACATAGACTAAAAATCTAAAGTAAGCCTATTAAGAAGGTGTCAACGAATTTGGTATAGAAGTAAAAAAAAGTATGTTGATTTAAAATACTCAAATATTATATATTTTTAAAATAACTAATATTTTGTATTCTTTACTCTAAATAAGTATCCTCCCTATTCCTATTGGAAAATTTAAATCCCTACGCCTGCATCCCCTATAAGTCTGTCTGCATTACGCGTATATTGAACATTTCCTAAAGTAACTGACTCCTGGTTGGAGACGCCACTCGCTAGAATAGTAGGCGTTGAAAATGTAAACTTTGACCTTTCTCACATTTTTTTGCGTTTATTCCCTATTTTACTCTTTACAGGATTAATTTTCAAAAAGTGTTATTAATTAATTTATTTTTGACCTCCTTTGACTATGCCCTCGAGTTTCATTCGTGTAAAATTATCCTAAGTGTGAGTAACGCTACTTTAAATCAGTTATTGTGTTTCGCACCGCTCGCCAACCAGTTTAAAATTCTATAAAAGGTTAATTCCATGTAATGCTTCGCTCCGCTCGCCAAACGACTCGAAAGTAACCATATTAATATATCTAATTTTCACACTTTGAGATCTTTCAATATATTCTAACCTTGATGGTTTTAAAGTTAATTCAATTTTAGATCCTTTTCAGGATCCGAGAACCGAGAACCCTGGTGGACGTTTTAAAATTATGTTCAGTTCCTCCGTAATTAAACGTTACTACTATCCTTTTCTAAAGTGAAATTTTAGTAAAAAAGTTTTGAAGTTATCATTTAAATTTTTAAATATTATTTTTATCGTAACCTAGGTAATCTTTTGTTATTCTTTCTTTTGTTTCCGTTTATTGTTAAATTGGTATTGTTGATATATCAACTTTTATTTTGAATCTGTTAACCCCAATAATGAATATAGCGATAATTTTGACTGAGGATGTTCTCGATGTTGGGATGATGAAGCGTCTAAGGAATAAATTTATAATGTTTCACTGAAATCTGTCCCGTGGTTTTTGTGTCAGCCGTGACCACAGACAACCTAACTGATAATTTTATTATATAAATTATATGTAACTTCCAAAATATCAGTTTTAGATATAAGAATATCTTATAGTAATAGATAGACATTTTTCTACAAAATTATGATAAAAAATACAGGTGATTCAATTGAAAAAAAAAAAGATTTGCACAATAAAAAAAAATATTTAAAAAAATGCTTTATGTGACCACCCTGTTTCAAGTCAAAAGGCTGAAATGTCACTGTTACATAGAATATTAATAACAATTTCCAGCGAATTCAAATTTGCTGTCAAAAACACTTCAAATAACAAATTTTGTGTCAACTTCCGGAATAACCGGAAATGGCAGCAAGCTGAAAATACTTTAATTAAAATCTTCCTAACTGAAAACTTCTATAACCAAATTTTCAAAAATCTAATTTATTAGAAGACCATGAATTTTTAATGAAGATTCTATTTGAATCATCCTATACATAACCATTTGGAAGATTACATTAAAATGTTGCTGAGATTGATCGGGTGGTTAATATCTATATTCCCTGTAAATTTCAACTCAATAACTTTAATAGTTTTTGAGTTAAATCGGTTCGTACAAACAGACAGACAGACAGACAAAAATATTTTTAAAGTTATATTTGGCATATATGAAGTTACTAACTGAAAAACATACTAATACCTAAAAATTCGAAAATCACAGACAGACCCTTCTATTTTATTTATAGGTATTGATATATAATTATTAATTAAATATATAAGAGTAAAAAGATATATTTTTCGTATAGAAATAGCAACTCTCAAAAAACTCACTCTGTATAATAGTTCAAAAGCATTTTTTCTTTTATGTGTATTCTTTAATTTGATTGTATAATTTAATTGGAACTAATTTCATATTTTCATGTAATTATTCAAAAACGATTTGAATAAGAGTACTTAAGCATATTTCTAATTTATAAAAAGAATTTTTTAAATACCATATTTTGCTATAGAAATCATTAATGCCGCAATATAGGTACCTTTAGTTAGAATTAAGTACCGAATCTTGATAAAGTATATAACAAGACACTGATGACGCACAATATATTGGAAGACATAGTTGCTTAATATAACTGTTGCTAACATACAAATCATTAAATTAAATTGTAAAACACAAGTATGTATGTATGTAAGTCAAAATTGAATTCCGTGTAAGTTTACAATATTTTAATGTTCGAATTTACATATGAATGTGTCAATTAAAGGGATGTTTAACAAGTTATGTCATTTTTAATTAGCAATATACTAACATAGGTATATATAAATGATTGTCTGTTGAAATGAAATCCAAATTCCTATAAATCATTATGCCAAAATTGTTGCGACAATAATATACCAATATTTAATTTTTGGAAAATGAAACGTTTTCTGAAACCTCTGTTATGTTTAAAAGTCAGAATTTTGTTGAGAAAAATGAGAAAGTCATTGCGCAATATTTTTAATAGCTGATTTCCTAAGTTTTACTATATATTGATTCTAATAAACTAAAAATTATGTTAGTGGAAATATCTTAATTAGAATCTATCTTTATCTATGTGATTTTGGTAAGTAAAGTAAGAGAGATCGTTTATAAACAATAGTTAAATTTACTCTTTTGTCCCTTTTGAAGATAGTGAGCTGTGAAAATATTCTTGTAATTTTACATGATCCTGGGTAGGGCTCCTCGTAAATATTAGACAGATTTTAACATCTATACTAGAAAAGTAGATGAGTTTTCTTCTGATAATTAGGAGTTAGATAATTCTAGATCAACTTGAACTACTTTATACAAATATAAATCACTAAAAAAAATTGATTTTAAAGCTTTTTTACCACATTTTCTGTCTTATTATTTGTGTGCAAAATTTTTACAAAACAAACGTCGAGATTTCTTATAAAAAATTATATTTATCAAGGGCATTGCCGGGTAAAATAGGGAAAACGGCCATTGACCCAGATAGATTCCTGCTAAATTTCAATCCTACAAGGTTAATAGTTTATGAATACACAATGAGACAAAAATTTTCGAAAAAAATTTTTTTTGACGAAATTGCTGAGCCGATTTATTTGAGTTTAATATATATTGTGTACCCACCATAGGCAAAGTAACAAAAATAAAATTAAAGTTATATCCCTTTATTAAACCAATTGTTTTAAGTTTTTTAATTTAAGTAAATTTTTTTGGCACTTATGCCTTAGCAACACCCACCAGTTTTTTGTTCAATAATATGTCCCATAGTACTATAACATATTTTTATGGAAAGATTTTAGTTGGTAGAACATAATAATATTTAAATACAAATGCATGTCATGTCCGGAACTACATATATGTAATACTTAGGTCTAAAAAGGACCATAAAGTAAAATATCTTCCCTATTTCTAAAATAATATAATTACATCCGTTCATAACTACGATAAACTAGTTTAAATTTATAAAAGTCCAACATTACCTGCCGTTTGTCTTTTTTTTATTAATAAAACAAAATAGACATTGATTTCTCTTATGTTTTTCCTTTTTTAAATTTTTTCCTTTGTAAGACGTCAACTTTACTAGCTCACACACCACGTCTCACGACCTCAACAATTTCATACAAAGTATATTAGTATACAAAGTATACTGATATACAAATAGTATACCAGTTGGTCATTTTGTCATAATTCGTCATGACCCGTTATCATTGGCAGATCCGAGGGTGGGGCTGCAGCCTCCTCTCACCCCTTCGACCTACAATAGGTAACTTTTTTTAGTTAAACATGCAATTTAGAACACACAATTCCCCAAAATTCCTCCTGGGATTAAAGGCAACTGACAGAAAACGTCCTTGCCCGTTATCGTGTTAACAAAAGAAGACAAACAGCAGATAAAGCTAGACGTTTATCTAAACTTGTTTGTCGTAGTTATAAACGTATGCAATTATATTACAGAAGATATTTTCCTTTTTTTGTTTATCCGATTTTTTTTTTTGTGTAATCACTAATTATTGTGTATTGCATAATGTGTATATACATGCTTACCTAATCGTATCTTTAAGTTTTGTACAGTTGTATAGATGCAGATATCTTATTTACTCTTTTCTAATATTAACGCATTTGTGTGTATACCTATACTATAATAACTTAATGTATGTATGTAAATAATTGTACCAACCACTTTTTATCGAAAACCGAAACAAATAAACGACTACTACTATATTACAGACAAAATCCACTTTCTGCACACTCCAAGAAGTGCGACAAAAACATCAAATGAGAGGGGCGAGCTACATATTGCGTACACATGTACACTACTTTCTTAAGTATGTTCAGATCATTTACTTGCCATAAACGGTTCATGTATCTTCAAGTTAGTTATATGTACATGTAATTTATCTACATATTTTTATAACTACAACAGGTTTAGCCGGACTGTTCTTATTACTATACATTGTTGAAGTATTTTGTTGCAATTTATTAAGTTAATGTTTATTATTATTAAAACAATATAACATTTAAGACGTATTATCGTTATTATTATTATCTTTAGTTAAATAAAGTTCCTAAAACTTACAATTTTTGTTGAGTTAGATCTAATTTTATTTAGTACCTAAGTAGGCTGAGATAATCTTATTGATTTCATTCAAATATTCAGATTCATAGTAAAGTTAACCTTGAAAATTATTTTTTTTATAACAAGTTAAAACATATTTTTTTATAACAAGCCAAAATATATTTTTTAGACCGTCACAGGAACTCCAAGAACTGCAACTCAGGGGGGAAGGGAACATTTTGTTGCACTTCTTGGAGTTCTACTGTGTTTTAGAAATAAGGTAGATACCTTAATTTATGGTCCTTTTTTGTATATCTAGTACCGAACATCAGAGGCGTATCTAGGGTGGGGCAAGTAGGGCACGTGCCCCGGGCGCCTTTCAAAGGGGGCGCGCAAAATCGCCAATTATTAAATTTAAAAATGAAAATATAGCACAATAAAATAGTTCATATCAACCAATCCCGTTCAGAATTCCCTCACTTCGCAAATTTTCGCAACCTTCGAAGAAGGAGTGAATGGTGTGCTCAATTCAGGTGCGCTGAAGAACTACTTGAATTTATTGTGCAGTATGGTGATGAAAGCGTATTTCAGATTTTGTGCATTTTCATTCAAATTCTGCTCAAAATTGCAGTTATTCATCGCAAGTTGTGAGCGATCTTCAAGTAAGTTAAATTTAATACTTTCGTATTTGAGGGCTACAAGGGATTAAGAAAGGTTATACGACCTACCTTTGCTCAGTGTAGAGCGAGAAAAAACGAAACATCGGAAACATCATCGATATGTTTGCGTCGCAGAAGGCCAGGAAGGTGCAATTGTAACTTTGTAAGTGTAATGGTTTTACGGTCTTTCTTTGGTTGTAAATTAGAAAATAAATGCAGTAGCGTTGGTAGGAGGGGGTGGGGCAAGGGGGTCTATCATACCCCGGACGCCACTTGTAAAGAGGCGCCAAATGTGTACTAATAACGTACCATATATTACTATATATGTTTGTGGAAGGGGGAGGGGCGCCAATAAAGGGTCGTGCCCCGGGCGCCAGTTATGTTTGTTACACCACTGCCGAACATAACATAGAGTATTAAGAGACATATTATTGAACAAACAATGGTGGGTGTCGCTAACCCGTAAGTGCCAAAAAAATTTACTTAATTTAAAAAATTAAGTAATTAAACAAATCAAGTCCAACTGCGGGGAAATTGCAATGATCAGGAACAAAAAGTTCAAAAAATTTTTTACGACAACGCCCGCAAAATACAAGTGATAAAAATCACCAATAAATTCAAATAACACAAAGAAATAAAATTAAAATCAATAAAAATATAAAAATTAAGTTTGACTAGTTTCGACCATATTAAAGGTCATTTTCAAAACAAGCAGACCCAAAATCGTAGTCAGAAAAGCGACATTTGAGAAAACGTCTACAAATTGTCAAAAGGTAAAAATTTTTAATATTTGTATCGGATGTGATAAAACATAATTAAAATATATCCACATCGTTACGAAAATTCTATGGTAGGTTAAAGATCGATTGAATTTATGCAATTTAAATTTTTAGGGAGGTTTGAACATAAAGAAATTCAAAAAACACGCCCAAACATCAAACGAAAGAAATTATCGAAAACCAAATTGATAAAATATATGGAATGCATTTTAAATAAAATGCGAAAAAACGTTAAAAATAAAATAAAAATTAAATTAGGCACGAAAACAAAAAACAAAGGCACATTTGAGATTTAATTATCACAAAATAACACAAAACTTGTGGTGAAAAAACAACATTATGAAATTATTGAAACAACGAATGTGAATACACAAAGTAATAATCAGTTCGCAAATGCCAACGACGACAATATAATTCAACTGACACTTGTGATGAAACTCAAAACCGATCGCGCATCAGTTGAACAATCCTCAGTGACGTATTGAAATTGTATATTTTAGATGTTTTATTAAGGATAGAGTTGTCTAAAACGACATCCTGTGCTATTCTCAAAGCTTCCAAATGACTCATAAGATTTCCTTTTCGGCAAATATGCAAAGTTTCGAAGTTGGATTCTAAATTGAAAACGTGATCGGTGTCGATAATATGTTGAACTATAGCAGAATGATTACTGATATTAGCTGACTTTATGGCTGATAAATATTCATTGAACCTGGTTATAAATTTTCTCCCCGTTTGACCCGTGTAGCTTTTTCCGCAAACGCAAACAATTTTATAGATTCCGGACCTGTCAAATTTAGGGATCTAGTCCTTAGATTTTACCAACAGGGATGACAAAGTGTTGGAAGAACAGAAACTTAATTTCACGTCGTCAAAATTTTTGTTCCTGATCATTAAAAAATTAAAATAAATTAGTATAATAAAGGGATATAACGTTAATTTTTTTTTTTATTACTTTGCCTAAGGTGGGTACAAAATATATATTAAACTCAAATAAATTGGCTCAGTAATTTCGTCAAAAAAAATTTTTTCCGAAAATGTTTGTCTTTTTGTGTATTTATAAACTATTAGCTTTGGAAGGTTGAAATTTGGCAGGAATGACTCTGGGGCAAAGAGGTATTATTTCCTATAAAAGCAATCAATTTTGCGTCAAGGGTCGTTTTCCCTATCTTACTTGGCTATGCCCTTTGTTTGAATATAAAAATACTATGTAGGTATTTATTAATTCCGATTATTGCTCTCCAAAATTTGCCCTCACAAAGGTAAGTGGCTCGCCTACCTGCGCGTAAATTCGCACTGCTTGCTGGTGCTTCACAGGATTTTAGACAAAACCACAGCCGAAATATATCTTCGAGTCAGGTAGTTTTTCTTGAAAACACTGTTTGTATTAATTTGTAGTTTCAACGTTTCCTCATTCTTACAATTAGTGGTAAATTTATGAAGCATTTTAGTCATCTTGTTCGGTGTTGTCAGATACCTACTAAAAAATTTAACTCTTAGCATGTTATAGCGACTTTACAACTCCCATACATCTCGTAAACATTTATATGTTCTACTGTGTGACATATTTTGATGTTATTCGATTTCGTTAAAATAAAGTCATATATATGAATGTGTCAATAGCTCCAATCCAACCGTCCAGTAACCCTTAACTCTTACAGTAAAATTGAAAAATAAAAATAAGTTTAAAATACGTAAATTGTAAGCACGTCCGTTGTTTGAATTCGCTCATTAATTCACATGTCTCTCATAATATGTATACGTATGTTCTGGTCATTGTGGCATTAAACATACATAAAGGTGCGGATCCACCAAGCGCGCAAACTGTTTGCAAGTGTTTGTAAATGTTTGCGAACACAAAATTTTTTTCGTGGAGACGATCTTCATGAATGTTTGCAATTGTTTGCTAATGCTTGTTAGTGTGCTGACCAAAGTCGGTACATCAAGGGGAATTCGTTGTTTGGTGCGTTTTGTGTTTTTCTAATGGAGACGGTATTTGTGACATGAAATACATACGAGCAGCAAACATATTATATCCATATGTATAACTATTATTTTTGGTTTTGTTACTTTGTTGTAAATATAACAGCATAGTTTTATGTTTTAAAAAGGATTATTGTGATTTTAAATTAATAAATGAATAAAAATAACATGGATTGAGATAATGAAAAATTTCTGAATTTAATCAGATTTTATAAATTGAAACCAGAAATATGACAAATCACCAATAAATTTTATTATAATCGAATTAAGAAACAGAATGGGTGGAATTATTTACTCTCGCCGTTCAGAAGTGAAAAGGCCAAAGAAGAAGGCTGTACATACTTCGGAAATTATTGGGAATTATTTTGTTAATTAACTGCCACGAAATTCGAAAAAAAATTCATAAGGCTTTTGTAAGAATCTCTTGTAGCTACACTGAGAAAAAAATACGGTAATTTTTACGGAAATTTCTAGTAAAAAATTACGGAGCTCTCTGGTAATGCGGGCATAAGTAACAGGCAAAGGAGAGAGTACGATGAGTATAGTAAAAATTACTCTATGGCTCTGTAAAATTTGACTGCACAGTAAAAATTACACTGTGACTCCGTAGAAATTTCGGGGCTGCACAGGAAAATTTCTACTCTCTTACCGTATTATTTATAAGGTTTTTTTTTTATTTATTAATAAATAATTGAATTAAAATAGTTTAAAAAGATATTAATAGATAGAAAAGATAAGGGTAAGGATTAAAATCAAATTATTAATATCGAAAAATGTTCTGTGGTTTTTTATTATTTGTGGAAAAACATATTTCAATAAACATCAATACATATAAAAATCTTAATTTTTATATCTTAATTATTAGTTCTTTATCAATAATAAAATAATGCGATTTTCATGAAACACAAACAACAATTCTTTGTTTTAAATGTAAAGTCCATTAAATAGTTTACTGTAAAAAATAGTTAGTGGTCTGTTTACAGTAAAAGCTGTATTCAAAATGACCTTGGTTGGGTGCGGATCTCGGTTTACGCGTGCCAAAACAGTTAGAAGCAGACAAGCACATAGTCTTCTAGCGTTACGTTGGTGCGATGCTTGTGTGAGAGAGATGCCGAAAGACAGGTTTCAAGTAGAAAATAGAGATAACAAATAGCGTCTACCCTCTACTTTTCCTATCAGCTTAGTAAAAATTACACTGTGTCTCCGTAAAAATTCTTCTATCTCTAGTATAATTTAACAAAAATTAGGTAAATTTTCCCGGTATCCATTGGAAATTTTACTAGCCCATCAAATTTTACGGAGCAGTATAGGAAAAATTCTTAAGCTGTACAGGAAAAATTTTCAAATGGATCGTAAAGAATAATGTCTGAAAGGCATTTTTTATATTTTTGCTTGATAATTTCCTACCGGCTGGTCACTTGAGCCTGTTTTACCGGAGACAGCTCCGTAATTTTTACTGTAATTTTTTCTCAGTGTAAAAAATATTATCGCTAGTCTTACTTCGATGGGTATACAGTGTCTGTAGTTAATATCCCGTTTCCAAATTTTTTCGGCTAATCTGCGAAATTAAAAATTCTAAATTTTCCGATGCATTCCAGTAAAAATTTTGAAATAAACCACTCCTAAGGTCTGTTTTTAAGTCTGTTAATAACTGTATAGAACTTCTTGTTTTTAAAAAATTAGATATTCAAAATTTATGTTTTCTCTTTTCTTTCTTGATTAGAGATTATTACGAACGACATAGTGCTAACAATAAGTTCTTGTTTGAAGTCATTTTTTATATGTGATATACGTACGTATTTATAATATAGAAATGTAGAAATACGTGGAACAGCTACAAACATTCACAAACGGATTATCGTTTGTAACTGTTTATTCAACGGATACAGTATGTTCGCAAACAGTTAAAAACAGTTGCAAACATTTGCAAACAACTGCAAACATTTGAAGCAAATTTTTTTTTTGGTGGATACGCACCTTAACATATACGATCAATACGGTTTGGGCATGGTTGTTAATATTGTTATGGTTGATAAATACCATGCTATAATACCAATGAAATGATATGAATGTGTCTTTCAAGTCAAGTCAAATCAATGGTGGTAGTTTAATTAGAATGTTGTGCTGTGGCCGTTGTCGCTGATATTTCACTTATTTCATGGATCAAACATAAAACAGATCAATTATTATTGACATGAGATATATGTAGTCACATATTACATACGTACCTAGCTATATATCTGTACTCTTTGTGTTCGATTTAATGCTAATAAGCTACGGTAACAATTTTTATAGGTATGAAGAAGAAAAAACAGAAAAGTAAAGCAGAAATCAAATTTTTATTGTAGTTAAAATGCTAACGCGGAGCCATCTATTGGTAAATATTGTCAAGGAAGGGGTATCGATAAGGCCTTATTTCCGCCCCAAAATGATGAAAAAATAACTGTCAACGGTTTAGTGTTTTCTTTATATATCCAGAAAGTAGACTATATGCCTGACAAGGAAATATGTATATATGTAAAAGAAAAAGAAACTACAATTGGTATTACCTGGGGGACGCTAAACTTTGGTCTAACTGTGATTTTCGTTCAAAATAACACATTTTCAATAACATTTCAATTTCTTTTATATCGAACGCATGGAGGAAGCAGTTTCTTTTTTGAGTTATTTTAATGTTCTTATGTTACTGTACAATTTATTTAAAAATTACGTTGCTTCCACTTTGCGCTCATAGGTAAATTCAAATAAAATGATTTTACAATTAAAAAATTGATCATCATGTAAATGTATAAAATAAATTTATTGAAGTGCCACCACGGCACAAACTTGTTGGAACATGCCATTTCGTCGTTTTGACGGCGTATAGGAGTGACAAAAATGGAAATTTCCCACTTTTACATAGATAACCAAGGTCTTGATAAAATATTTTTACATAAAGAGTCGAGTGATACTTTAAGAATAAAAATTCAATCTAGGCACACAGCTGCCAAAATATACTCCCTTTGGATAGAGTGCAATCCCACCACTGTACTAACCTGGTACTGTTAGTGCAAGTAAGAGCAAGACTTGTTGGTTGTTGCGCTCGTATTGCCTCTGTAATCTGGTACTTAAGTTACAACAGATATCAGGATCTTACTACTCGAAGAGTCCCGTGCGATTTCAAAAAAAATTTAATAGATGCAGATGTTGAAGAATATGGGAGTGACGAGAATGAAGACTAGATAAGGAGTGTAAAGTTTAAAAATGTTGAAACTTTTAAAATTATCCAAATAAAGTTGCTTCATTTCATAATTTTGCCTTTTCAACCTTCCTATAATAATATATCAACTGAAAAATTAATGATAAATGAGAATATTCCGGCATAATACTTATTCCATTTTACTATTTACCTTCATCTAAACCTAATGCAACATATAAGAATTCATATGGAGGAGATGGCGCGAAAATAAGGCCTTATCGATACCCCTCCTTTCCTTACAATTTTTTTTAAAAATGTGGTAGCAAATATACCAAAAATTTCAATTTTCCCTAGTTGCTGATCGTCATTTACATTATAAAGCAAATAGCAACCATAAACACGATAGATAACCAAAGCTATGATACATACTGCGAGCTTAACCTTATTACACAGTTCTATATGTCAACTCAAATTTTGTGAACACATCTCTCTACTTTTTAAAGTATATTCTGAACAATTTTGGTTTTTTTTTGTTTAACAACAACGTATATAAGATAATCCATCGTTTCTTGTGAATTTTTGTATTTTAAAAAAATTGCAGTTAACATTCAATTTTCTTGAGATATTAAAAAGTCAAAATAAAATTGTATAAGACTAGACTTGCGGAATTTTGTTGGTATCTATTTATAAAACGCTTGTTTCAATATTCCATATAAATTAGTTATAACAGAAAATGTGTCACGTCACTGGACTCAGGCAATTTAGAACGTTCGGTATTCTTATAGCAACTTCTTTTTGGTACCTAAGCTAGGAATATCATAACTTAGCAGTAGTGATGAGCGCATGAAAATTCAAAACCCTAATATTCTTGATTTGGTACTGTAGTAACAATATTGTTCTTGATCTTAACTGGGACATAATCTTGACTTTATTCTTCTAAATTCAATTTTACTCTGGAACTTGATCTTGGTTTTGTTCAAAAATATTGCAAGAGCAAAACTAAACTTGCTCACCTTTCCATCTTCAAATTGTGATAAAGAAAAAAAAACTTTACTAAATTATAATTTAATAAGCCGTATTGGAGCCCCTATAGGGTTTCTTTTAGCAAGAGCCTTGCTTTCTTATTGACTTTGATCATTTGAATTTTAGTAATGATCTTTCAATTATTGTATGCTATTTTAGTGCATATTTTCAAATTAATAATACTATCAATAATAAAAAATCAATGACTGCATAAAATCATTCTCCTTCGGTCACCTAGTAAATTAAATAAAATTTTTCCAAAATGATTTCCCATTTACTTATTGGTGAAATTTTCATAAGTTTGTGGTGAACTTTTAATTTGTTACCTAAAAAACTCGAGTGCATTTTAGAATATTATCTACATTTAAAATTGATGTTTCCGGTCAAACCTATAACCTTACTTGTTAGTTTTGTTAAAGGTGAAGGGGGCGATAGTAAAAACCTAATGTTCAAATTCCGTCTAGCAACCATGGCCTTTGTTTCCTCCTTCAGTATAGCGTTCAAAAATAATACAGTGCAAGACTAAATCCAAGATTTGATATGTATGGGGATAGTAAGTAGTTTTTGTCTTGATCTTGATTTTGCTTATCATTCATCAATACAAAATTCAAATGTTTGTAAGTTTTCTCAGTAAAAAATTTTTATTGTTCTACTTATTGTTAGAACAGAACATGCTTTGGAGCATTGTACATTTTATAGCCATTACCGTATAATTAAATCCAAACTCACATAGAATAATTCGAAATCTATTACAACAACCTTCTCGTCGGTATACTTATTTTTTCGTTTCCAACAAAACAACATTCATACCGACTCAAATAGACATAAGTCTTTCATAATCACGTGATAACAATATAATTCCTTCTCTGTTCTTTTGTTGTTTAGAACAATAACTAACACGCTACCTATTTACCAAGCAAAGCCAATAAATTTTTTTTTGTGTAATAGAAACCAGTTCTTCAGAGGTATACACACGGATATAATATTCCTGCATAAAAATTAATGAATTTAAAACATTACTTTGTCACCATCTCTTTGGCATCTCGTCGCAAATTTTTTTTTGTTTTTTATATTGTAAAATTAACATAAACGTATTAAAACGAAAAAAAACTATAAATTACCATTCACATTACAAATGCATCAGTTAAAGCAGATTACCAGCGCACAAAACTGTTTCGCACATTGTAAAACGTAAATTGCAACAACGAAAAAATTGCAACTGTATGGCTGATGCTGGCGACATCATTGTCGTGTTGAAAAGAAATAATTTTTTTCTGTCGTATAGTATTTTTTTTTCGTAAAAAACAATAAATAAATACTTAACGAAACCTATTATATTTTTTTAATAACGTTTACAAATTGATTATCGATCGTGAAATAATGGAATTGTCATGGTTAGTAAAGTGTATGTAGTGAAAAATTTGTATAGGAATGTTGTGCGGTTATTTATTATCCATTAATCATGCACAGAAATCATAAATTTTAACGTAATTGAAAACAACAAAAATGAATGAAAATCACTGCGGAGAATTTAAATTAATATCGAAGTAGGCAAAAATCTATGAATTACTAGTTAAAGAAACTAAAAATCGCAAGAAAGTGTTTGAATTATATTAAAAATTTATATTTAAATTATACAAGAAAGTATTAGAATAAATTATATTTAAAGTATACAAACAGGACAGTTAGCAATTGTATTCTGTATAACTTCACTAGAATTCAAACTTACTCAGCTACGCTAAATGTAAAAATCCTTCACAGTTACTAATTTTTATGAAAACTTTATTAATCTGCTGTTTTTGATTACGTGATTCGTACAAACTATATAATTTTTTCAACTTCTTGAATCGTAAGTTGATGTTTACATAGTAGATAACTTATCGTGTAAACAACATTTACCATTCTGTTGTTTAATTATGATAGGCTAACTTCGAAAATGCATCACTGCTTACATGAGGCAGAGTCAAAAGTTCAAAACCGCATCAGACGCATCACAACGAAAAATCAAAAGTTCATTTTTTGCATTTGATACGTCAAAACAATGCATCAATAAATTTGGTGATGCGTGTCCAAGATGCATGTCATGTGTATAATGTAGAATTATAACTACTTGCCATATTATGTAGGTATTAACACCAACAGGAATAATTTCGAAAAACAAATTGTTGAACAAGATGAATGTACATTACCTTTGATTAAAACTGTTTAAACTATTTGAATACATCTTGCACTCAAAATACGTATATAACATTTTTTATTCAAATAATTTTAAAATTTTCAATTTCAAGTAAATTCAAATTGAAATTCAAAGATAATATACCTATACAAGGACTGTATTGCTATACTATCTATAGTCTACAATATTGTATCATGCTCGTCAGGCTACATTATCTGTCTTATCTATAGCCAAATCAGAGGCTAAATGATGCCAATATCCCGTTCAAAAATATCTAATGTGCATCAAATTTCCAGAGAGTATCAGCAGCGCATCATGTAGTATTAGACGCATCAGAAAAGTCATGATGCTGCATCGATGCGGTAAAGTTTACATCTTTGAAGTTATCCATAGTTTCAAAAAATAGCAGGTCATAAAGGTTTATTTATACCTTCCTAAGAACGTCAGTAATCGGTTACAGTAAATTAGTAAATATATTTTTCTATGGAATTAGGTTTTTATAGACGCTTACTATTCATTGTTATTAAAATTGCATTTTTGATAAATTTTATTCCTTTTTATTCATTTTTTTTTTTTCAATTTATTCATCATTTTTTTGTTGAAAAAATAACTTACTAATACTAAACCCATAAGTTTATTTTTGTGGCCACGGATGCTTAAGAAACCTCGGCTTTTAGCATCGGATTCTCAAACTACGTCCGAAGACACGAAAATCACACTTACAGACCTCGCTAAACAATATGCTATTGAAGACACTAACCATAGCGTTATTCTATGTAGAAATCAATATATGAGAGACTGGCACTGTAATATTTTTGAACCGACTTTTACACAGGCAATTTTCCGATTTGTGATTTTAATAATAATCGATTATCGGCGAACGGAACACTTAATAATTGAAAAAGTAGTTTTTGTGATTTTTTTTTATTAATAACTTTTAAAAAATAAAAATAATATTTAACAACCTTTATTGAACTTTTTTTGAACTAAATTTGACCATTTGTACCTTACAATTTTAGTCAGTTTAATTAAATCGCAATGAAATGTTTTTTCAAAAATAAAGACACTAATAAGCTACTAACCTATGGATGCTCTTGATTGCTAGAACAAAAACATATGTAGTTCTAATTTTTGTAAGCATTCCGGAAATTGAAACCCTGTATCCCCATTTGGAATAATAGTTCTGGTTTTGTATTCATTTTTCGTTGATGTGCTTAGAATTTTGAGACAACAGTTTAAAGGGAGGTTTACTCGAGAGTCCTTAAGAATTATGTATTTTTCTAGAATTTTTTTCTCAAGAACGGAAGTAAATATCAATTTCAAATTTTGTACACATATTTACTAAGTATTAAACTATACCAAAAAGAAAAATATAAAAAATTGTCCATTTCATAGATACTGCAGTGTGACGATCCGAAAATCCAATGCCTTGTTGGCGGACATCCTAGCGCCGGTAATAAACCACCGAAATCAAAAAACAAAAAAGACTTATAAAATATATGAAGAGTACCGGCACCTCTACCTATAATATCAATAAATTGCTGAAAGAAAAAAAAATGGCGGATGTTTGAACTTTTGATTACGATTTTTATCTTATTTTTCGCTCTTTAAAGTAAACTTAAAAATAAAAAAAATATTGAAAGTGTATCGAACTTAGGTAGAGGTGCCGAAGAATTGAATTATCTTTAAAATAAAAAATAAAAAAAAAGGATCCATCGAATAGTTTTTGAGTTATCGTGTCCGCCAGTTCCAAAAATTTAGTTCCGAGATATTATAAAATATATACAAAGAAACGTATTTTCAAAATTTTATATTTAATACTCATTATTGGGTGAACTACGTTTTTTGAATTTTTTTTATAGAAAGCTGGATTCGGTTAATGTGCAAGAATCTTGTTTTTAAATTATTTTCAGTAAAATCATTTTGGGAACATATTCTACACATAATTTGCTATCAATTACTGCAAAAAAAAAGTCGATTTTTTTTAACGACTCTCAAGTAAACCCCCCCTTAAACTAATATTTCTCTACAAATTTTTGAATCCTTTGTGGCTGCAGTACACAGACACTTACTTTTCAAGTTAGACGAGTAAATTTAAATTCAAAACTTCAAAAACAATAGGCAAAGTTGCTTCAATTTTTAAACGGTTATTATTGTCTCCTACTTAATCTAACTGTTTTCAAGTATCTTGACATATTTTACGAAGGACAGAAGAGTTACTATGGAATTGATTGTAATAAAATTTATTGATTTATCTAATAGCTGTATTTTATAGATAACGATTGAAATGATATTCAGAAAAAATGTCAGAATCATATAAAAATAGTTAAGTACAGTGTTAAAATTGAATTTTTTTCTCTAAAATGAATTCTATAAAAATCAATTTTAAATCGATAATGTTTTTACAATTTCTGTGACCACCAACGTTTCATTTATATTATTACATATTACACATAAAAAATGCGTAGATATGTAAAAAGTTTGTAACATGTTCAATAATAATATTTATGCAAAATAAAGGTATAAAATTTAAATTTGTATTTAAATAAAGATATTTTTTTAAAAAAAAAAAAAACATTTTAAAATGTACATACTTATATGTATATATTTATGTATAAATATCCCCATTAAATCTCACCCACAGAACCAAAGTAAAATAGGTAGTATAAAAAATTCGGAGAGATTTTTTGATACATTTTGGAATATTTAATTAAGTAGTAATTTCCAATTGTAAAAATATGTTAATTGTACAATGGAGCAGGACCGGATTTAGCCATGTTGAGATAACAAAGCAAAATTGACATTAATAGTAATTTTGACAAACGCCCGAACGGTACTTAAGAGTATCTTAAATATTAATAGATTTGAGCGTTACTTTATGGTATTCCATATTTGTAAATAATAAACAAATATTTTACTTTGCAAAATACCACTTTTATTTTTGCAAAGTAAAATATTTGTTTATTATTTACAAGTATCTTAAATGTTCGATATTTTTATCTACAAATTTTTCAATAAAAATGAAACGCTGATCGTCAAAAATCGCTTTTCATTTAATTCCATGTATAATGCATAAAATAGTAACTGTTTTTACAAAAATGGTGTCAAAGTAACCTTTACGCTTTGGACTTTTGATATAAGTTGCATTCCAATACCTTATGTCAAAGAAGCCACACACTCGAGGTTACACAGAACAAATAGAACGAATACATCTACCTCTTTTCTGCAATCACTTATGTGCTTTTATGTGCATCTTAGGCTGCTTAGTCCTCATTCATTCGCCTGCACTCAATGGGTATGTTTCAATTGTTGTTATATTGTTACCTCTTGTATTAACACGGTATATGTACGTGGTATACGTACATCATACGTTCCACCACCACGTATATATTATGTATGTATGTATGCAAGACACTAATACACACAACATCCAACGGACTAACACACACAACTCCGCGTGCACATATATAACATAGTGGTGGGTTATTTTCTATCCTTTGTGGTTACGCTCGTTTCCCTAGTATAGACATAGTAATGTTCGTTGTCTTTGTTCTCTGCGAGGTTACTTTGACTCGAGGTTAAAAAAAAAATAATGTGTAATTTTGGAGGGTGGCGAAGCTTGATTTTGTTATACATTTGTTAATCAAAGGACACATTGTTCTAATGGAGCAAATAATTGAAATTTTGGACATTAAAAAGAAGTTACGTACCAACAAAAAACCTCCTAAACATGTTTAAAGTAGTTCCGTTCAACGGTAAGGTTTTTGTACACGTCTCCGTTGACAAATTTAGATGAATATCGGTACATTTTCTCTAAAAAAGAGGCGATTACAGCTTGTATACGTTGAAATCCTAATTCTTCATTAGTTCATCCATTCTAAACCCTTAATTGCTATAATGAAAATTGAAACACAATAATAAAATTGAATAAATAACACAACAAAAAATTACTGACGTAAGTGGCCTCTGTTATAAACCAATAGTAGTTTCAGAAACGAAAGTTTAAGATACCTACGATTATTAGGATCGATTATTGTTTTATTAGAAGTTGGAAGAAGTTAAAATACTAGTGAAGCATATGGAAACAAAATTTTTAATGAATATATTCTAATATTAGTAAAAATTCTAACCGTTACCCAGTCTATGTTCAAATGAGTAGGTAGTTTATCCTGCTTATTATTATTTTATAGATTTGAGGAAAATGTTTAAATTAAAAGATCCAGAAATATAAGAACAAAATTCAAATAGGAATTTTTTTATTGACTATCAGCTAAATATTTTGGGGATGGAAAACAATACTAGGGTACTTACTTACGGGCGATTACAAAAGCTTGCATCAAAAAGGGTTAATAATCTAAAGAAGTTTTTTATTCATTAATAGTGTTTACGTGTTAATTTATACCGATTCGATCGTCAAACCAACATTTTTGATATATTTCGAAGCGTGCATAATGTCGCTATTACACCTACAACCTCTGAAAGATATTTGTATTGCTTTTTTTTCGAAAACAAAAAAAAAATCAATTGTTTTATTCATTTTTTTTTTCAACGGTGATATGATCATTATATTCATTAAACACGTAAATATTAAAACACAAAAATGGGTGGAGCTGATGCTTTGTTTTAATTTTATAATATTACCATTTATTTCGTTTCACAAAAAGTCAACTGTTCATTTTCGGGTTATAATTGAATTAGTCAGAGATAATAGATGTTAAGTCTGTATATATTACTTTTATTTGTATAGCGGCTCCACATCAGAGACGAGATAAGAGAAAAGAAGTTGTTCTAAAAGGTTACACACTTACACGACTCTATTCAATTGTGACAATTTTATATTTTGTTCTCTTAATACTGTGTTTTTCTTGAACAGCTATTGTTTTATTTTTGTATATTTTAAATTTTTAAGAAGTTACATGTTTAATGTTAAATGCTAATTATGAAATGGAGCCAGTGATGTCGCAAACAAAGTGTGTAAGAGATTAGCGTTTTATATTGAATTTATTTGAAAATGTGGCACAGAACTTGCAAGAAAAAAGTTGCATTGGTAAGATCGGTAGAGAAATTTGAATAACATTCTAAATAATTAAAAGGTTACACTAATGTTAGTTAATTAAGATGATGAAAAAAAGGAAAGTTGTAAGGGTCAAATAAGGCTAGTGCTTACAGTTTCCTTTTCAGGTAATTGTAGAGGGAGAAACAGAAGCAACTCTACTACACTTCTGTTATTGTGTTCAGCGCCTTCTTGTTCCACAAAGACCATGCTGCCCTGCCGTGGTACTGATGTATTCTTAATTCTCTGCTTTCCATGGTTTTAACAATTCCAACATGTCGGCTTCTTTTAGACCGGCACTGTTTCTGGGATTCCGCTGGTTTCCAATGGAAAACTGTTCGTGCAAGTTGCTCATCTGCTGTAGAATTCACGCGCCCGAATGAATGACGTTAGTGATGTCCATAATTTCTCGCACCATAGATATCAGAATGTGTATGTGCTATACAATAGATGGAGTGCACATTATCTTTTTTGAAGCAAATCGCCACATTGGTAAACACCAGGTTAACACCTTTCATAACCTGTAAACTGTCAGTGGTAATAAATATTTTTTAATTTGTATACGATTATTGTTGTAATTTGAGACTATTTATTAATAAATATTCTAACAATATTTATAACAACAAATATAATATCAGTAAATATAGAAAAATTTTAAATTAAACCTTGTTTAACCGCCATATTGGTCAACACTTTAACCCTTTTTTTGGCTTCATCTTCATATATATTGAATATATACCTGTATTCCCTCTATCCCTTCACTGCTCAGAGTCTCGCACTGACTTATTACGTACGATTGATCCAAGATATATTTGGCAATCGTGTCAAAAAATCCATTTCTAGAATTTTTAATTTAGTTTGATGGATTTCAATCACTGCCTAAATTTTGCTACCATAAGTTGCAACAGTTTGTATTACTAAAGTTGGGATGCGAAACAATAGAATTTGCTAACTTATAACACCATCAAATAACAGCAAGGAATATACCTACCCCAAAGCCACATTAAGCTCGTATATCCTACAGGAAATGAAACTAGAAGATGTACTTTAGATTGAGGCACATAGAAACTGGACTGAGAGTAAAGGTATGGATCCTGGATTTAACAGCAGGATAGATCCCGGATTGTGAGTAAAGGTATGAATGGAACCTTACCTTAAATTTTTCCGAAACTTTCCACTTCTTCTTGAATAGGCAAGGGACAATAAGATGGAAAGGGAGGCTTCACTCACTAACTTCCCTAATGAACTTACAAAAAATTATTATACTGCAATATATGAATGTAAGACTGGTACTCAAATTTTAAATATAACAATTAAAAAAAAACACTCGCTTGCTTTTTGATCCTTTCTGTCTGAATTGGAAAACTGAACTGAACTTCTTTAATAATAAATTAACAATAGACTAGCAAGCAAATCCAGCTATTGCATTTTAGGAAAAAAAAAAACAAAGTTTAAATTTACAGAGGTGTATGTAGCACAATTTTGTGAATTCCAAACAGATCCAATAGATCACAGTATATATTATAACTATCGCAACCAGAAAGTATGAAAATTGTTTTATAATAATTTAAAAATTGTTTTTAGATGCAATCTTTAATTTGTAACGTTCCAAATTTCGTTCTCCATGTAGACACATTAAAACAATCTAAAGAACTCAATTTAAAATTACTACTATACCCAACGTGTGTACATACTAATAAACCAAAGTGGACACGGTTAATAAACCGATCTACAGAATCCATTCATTTTTCTGATTTCTTTAATTAATAACACGATTATTTATCTAGGAAACATATTATTAGTTTCAATATTTGGAATGCGATAAGAATTTTTAAATACCAGTAGTTCAGTTCGGTTGGTTTGGATATACGATATCTATGTGTGTATGTATATTAGATATTGTAGGCACATGTGTATTTACAATATAATCTAAAACAATATCTCAACTAAATCGAAAATATAAATCATTTCCAAAATGAAAATGGGATGTAATTAATTATTTGCTTCATTGTAATTAGAACTAATTCAAGTAGCCGTTTTAAAAGCTTACAATAATATATAACGTTCGCTACGTTTATTGCTGTGTTGTATTTTGAACAATTATAGGAAAACATAATTGATCATTTTGTTATAGTTTTGGTTGTAAAGGTTGTTTCATAATATTGTTCTACCTTTTCCTTTTTATTCATTTATTACTGTTTAAAATTTTCAAACAATATACGCGCTTTGATTTTTGAATTTTGTGCTAATGGTATTCAACCTGATGACTGTGATTGACTGGTTGGTCCCTGAGCGATTTATGACCTATATCTTTATTATTAATTCTCCTTATAATTACAATCTTTACTTAATAGATTTTTGTAGTATTTTATGAATTCTGTTAAAAAATTGTAAACAAAATAAATCCTACTTTTATTCTCGGTATTTTTGTTCCCTTATATACCAAGAATCATCATCAAAAATTTGAAAACAAAATATTAAGCATTTGTCGAGTTATATACCAGATACTTACATATTACTTACATATATGTATAATTCAGATGACACTTTCTTAAGCATTAGAGAAATATTTAAAAGCTGTTCTTAAATTATCCAAAAATAATTTCCGCCTTTAGTAGCAATAACATGAGGCCGTGTTATATGATTTTTTGTTTTCCGACCATTTGGTTGACTGCATGCCCCCTATTTTCTTTTTTTCAAACAAAAAATGTTGTGTCGTATTGTGGTCCGGCCTCGGGACCTTTACTTGTGAGTCTTTTTGTTTTTTTTTTGCTTCATTTTTTGCAATTTAATTTTGCTCATCAGTTGTATTTTGAAAAGAAATATTTTGTAATTTTTCAAAATATCACACGAATAAATATAAGGTCCAAGATTGTTATAATGTCTTGCACTAACTAGTGGAAAAGTTGGCCGCCTTACTGAAAGTTGATATTTGTAAATTTTACTAAGGCGATGTATTATAATATTATCTTTGAATATTTTTCGCAAACCAATCGAGTTAAAAATTATTTTAAAAAAAATTGTTTGAAATATTAAAAAAACAAAAAATGGAAATTATTAAAAAAAAATTATATATTACCGTAATAAGGATGTGATTGAAATAGGTACCATAGATTTTAAAACATTATTCAAAATTTTCTATTGATAGGGCCCGCCTGTTATAATCAAATATAGGGGAGACTGGGGTAAAGTGGCCAGTGGACGTAAAGTAGCCATTGGCCTTTACTTAGCGGAAACTACTCCAATCTTGTGGCGGTTTGTATGAATTAGAACGAATTTGCTGAATTTTGTAAAGTAAGTTTTAAGTTGTATTCTCATTATTCTCATTATTTTTTTTATTAATTACGAATACAATTTTTTAATTGGGATAGCTAAAAGCTCTAATTACCTTTAAAATAATATAGTTATCGTCTTATCGATGAAACAAAAAATTCTTTCTTGAAATTAGTTGTAGTTTGCCGAAATGGCGTCTAACAGGGTAAAATGGCTAGACTTATAATGGGGCAAAGTGGTCAGTGTCTCCGATCGTTGCTCAAATTGCATTCTTAGAATATTTTAACATATAACATTAAATTCAGAACTTTTATTTAGTTCTTTATATTTTATAAACAAAAGAATTGCCTGAAATCAGTTATTAGGGTTCCGAGAAAAAATGTGAAAAAGGGAACCTTATGATGAGACTCCAATGTCCGTCCGTCCGTCCGTCCGTTGATATATAATAATTAATGATACAAACATAGTTTGATTTTGTATGTAAACATGTTGTACTTCAAGATTTCTTTACTACGAAATTAAAAATTCTACGATAGTTAATTTTATAAGTGTGAATGGATATAGCTAAAAAAATCTTACATGCTGTAATTATGTAAAATATACAATCAATTTTTTGTGTACACAATTTCGTGGCTATTAGTAATATCCAAATAATGTAACGTGTAACTGGCTTTAGACGGATTGCTTACTCCAGTTTTTCTATTCAGTAATGAATACAAATATTGGTAAATTTGTAATCAAAACTATTTTATTACTAAGCGGAACAACTGTTTCAAAAATCGATTACTTCAAGAAAACCAGTATCAATGCGTTAATAATTCTTAAAAAGCTATATTTTTATCTGTATACAGTAGTATCACGAATGTATGCAATAGCTAATTGGTGGAACTGATGAAAATTGAATTCGAGTAGTTAAAGTTTACTTGCAGAAGTGGATATAAAATTAGTTCAGTTAGGATCTAATCCAAACTAAAACATTCGTAAAAAAAAAATATGTAATAAAAATTGCAGTTTTTTTTTAATAATTGCGAAAGCCATTTTCTTGGGCTAAAATTTAAAATTTCTTTGAATATTTTCTGTTAAATAAAGGGGAATATTATTGCTATTACAAAAAAA
Organism: Brachynemurus nebulosus; assembly: GCA_035578155.1. Lineage (NCBI taxonomy): Eukaryota > Metazoa > Arthropoda > Insecta > Neuroptera > Myrmeleontidae > Brachynemurus > Brachynemurus nebulosus. The sequence continues at coordinate 41,105,832 of JAPWDM010000001.1, read as the reverse complement.
ATATATTTTTTCAAAAAAAAATTAAAAATAAAAATAAAAAGATAAATAGAAAATTGTTATTTTCGCAACAAGTTGCAAAATGAAGGTGCAGTTTTCACGAGTCGTACGTTTGTCCAACGACGCTTGACAAGTTGCACAACTACAGCGAGTTAAAAAACATCTATTTTGCACGTTTTACCTAAAATTTTCAATGAAAAAATTAATTAAAAATGGAAAAATCATAGCAAATTATTAATTTTATAGCTACATTTTTATTAATTATTATTAATTTTAATAATAAATATTCAAATTATTTTAATATACTTATTTTAAACTAGCTGCAGTACGACTAGGACTCGCGAAATGACACCTTTATTGCGCAATTTATTGCGTAAATAGCAACGGCAACATATAAAAAATATCTATATCTACTTTTTTTTATAACACCCGCTTCCAAAGTTCAATATTCGAGCGTTGTGTAGTGGTAAAACAAACGACAGTAACTGTGCGCAAAAGTACAGTACCATGCGTGAAAATAGCTAACTGTGCGAGAAAATAATGATATTCATTTGTCAACGATAATCATATTCAAGTTAAACATGGAAACGATCAAAAAATTAGGTAATAAAAAAAATAAAAACGATCTACAAATTAATTAAAAAAAATTTTTTTCATATAGGGTAAGTGTGGGAGAGATGCCGCGTCGGGAGACATGCCGCAGTAGCCATAGTTCGTCCGTTGATTGATAGATAGCGCTATTAATGGATTATATGTTTAAAATAAGTTACTTATTTAACCTGTATATGGTAACATTTATGATTAGTCCATCAGTTGAATAATTATCCAACTTTTTATTATTGAAAAGTAAGTTTTTTAACATAATATTTTATCAAGCATTTAATTCATTAGAATTTTAGAATGTATATTTCATTGTATTAATGAAAAAATGAGTTTTGTTATTAACTTAGGTATATTTTAAAAGTACTGTATAAAATTTTAGGTTGGAATTCCGCACTATGCTCGCTATAGCAACATGCGCCATCTATCCCAACAAAAAAGAGAGATGCTGCATTTAAAGTTGGTATAGATGCCGCATCATATTACATTTTAATAACATAGACTTATATACCTTAATTATACGTAATTTTTGTTTTTGGACTGTAAATTATGCCACGTAAATATAATAGATCCATTAATGGATCAGGAAGAGCCCTCATATTAGTGAAGATAACGAAAATAATGATGATTGTCTATGCATTGAATGTTTGAAAGGTACTCAGAAACAAAAAAAAAGTTGACTGCTTAAGATATATAAAGTGTCAAAAATGGTTACATATGACATGCATCATGTATGGAGATGTATGTAAAATGCAAAATTTTAATATGAACCATGCGGCGTCTCACTTTTTTGACGCGGCATCTCTCCCATAGGTGTGGGAGAGACGCCGCTTTGCGGGCTCTACAAAAATGTTAATTATGAATCCTTTATGACTGAAAATTTAAAATTATTTATAAGTAATTTTAAAGAACAATGTTTACATTTATTTTGTACCAAATTTCAAATCAATTAAATGCATACTTTAAGAATTATCAGGTGTTTTCAAAATGTGCGGTATCTCTTCCGCATTCACCCTAGCCTTATTATAAAATAAGACTAACACCACTATTTTCTAAAATTGCTTAAAAAAATTAATTTTTTTCTCTTTTTTTAGTAAGTTTTTTTTTTTTAGATTGTACAAATTGCAACCAAATAACACTGAAATAGATAACTATATATAAATAAATACGTAAAACTAAATTATTTCGATGCAGAAAGTTTCAAAAAAATCTAGTAGATTATTTTAAGGGCACAAGAAGTTCTTCTTCTTGCGCAGAATTTCTTCATACAGGCACGACATAACGTAAATCCAGATTCCACTGTACGTCTATTACCTATCCTATATTCTTTCAACTATTATTGAATTCTATAATTACCATTAAACACTGAAAGTGATTAGTGGCGCTTTAATTTGATCAAAGTGTATAATTATTAATTCATAAAAACTTAAATATGTATTTATTACAGATTATTCACAATTAATTTACAGTGTTTATATTTACAGTTGTATTAATCTTATTTTAATTATTATGTATTAAAAATGCTTTTATGAATATTTTAATAATTATAGTGTTATGCTTATTCGACTGGTGCCAACAATATTTCAAATGTAATGTACGGTTTCAGAAATATTAATGTAGATTTGATATAGTTAGCGTAAAAAATTTTATCAGAAACAAACAAAGACGGTTGTATAAGTTTTAAAGTAAAAATTGTTGAATATTTTAATTTAACTATTTTTAATTTAAAATTTAACTTTCTGCTCCGATGTGTATTCTTAGTTTCTTTAAATTGTTAACGGAGACACTAATAGTTTCCGACAAAAAGAAACAACTAAAAGAACCAAATTAATTAATAAATCCTCATTACCTAAAATTACATCCTAGATGAATTTTTAAGGCATTATGCTATTCATAAATGAAATACTATGATATGTGGATATTCAAATAAAATTAGTTGTAGGCCAGGTTTCTTTTTTTAAAGGTTATTCTAGATAAGTGCTAATGAAAATTATCATTTACAAATAGCCCTTTTCTAAATATCGTACACAAATTATACACACAACTATACACAAAAATTAAAAAAACAAGTTCTATAGAAGTGAAAAAAGTAACAAACATTTTGTAAATATCAAATTCAATTAAATTCAGAAAAAGAAAGGAAACAGGATTGTATGCAAAAAAATTATGAATGAATTCAATTAGGGTAAAGGTATCGGTAGCTGACAGTGCTTTAGTAGTTGTCACTTGCAAATTTAAACTGTTATTATAAGTCAATCAAGAGCTTTTTTTTAATTGATATAATTCTGGTTGGTCACATACAGCAATCTAGTTTTCATGTTAATAATTATCTCGAAAAGTTCACACCGCCAATTTTGAGGTAAGTAAATATTTTATAAATGCATATGTTTTAATTCTGACAAATGTTGTTTTTGTAATCGTAATATATAAGCAGATAAATGTTTTGATTACTCTTTTTAAAAAATAAACTTATTTTTATGTTTGAAAATGACTAAAACCGATTATAAATAGATGGAAATTGATGTTAAAATTCATTAACTGATAATTTATGATAATTTCTGCGCCAAGAACTTGTCATCTGTGGGTGTCAACTACTGGGTCCTGATATAAGTCAAATTTTAGTAGTTGAAATCAGTGTCAACTACCTACTGATGCAACAATACTATTTGTATATTTTAACGGTAATTTATTGCATTTCCGCTGAGATTTCAGTGAGTTGTTTTAAAATATATTTTAAACATCGAGATCCAGTAGTTAACACCCCCTACCCTCATGACATTTACTAACTTATTTAGTGTCAACTACTAGAACACAATTTATAACTTGTCATTATTTAGATTGTGAGAAATTCCGATTACGGTAGCTGCAAAACATCTTTTGGATTTAATGGAGCCAGGTGTAACAAAAAAATGTGTATTTTTAATGATTGTCAAGTTAAAGAAACAACTATGATGGCAATCAAACTGTCAAATTCCAAACACATTTTTCGTGTGAAATCGAAATAAAATAGATTTAAAAAGCACATCAAACTTTTTAAAGGTAATTAAGAAAAAATTTACATTGAAACTTAACCAGTTGTTTTATTCACTCGCCATGTTTCATTTGGTTTTAAAAGCTTGGTTTTAAAAGCTAATATAAAATATATGTATATTAATTGCACTAAAAAATGTGTATTTTTAAAACTATTTCATAACATATGTTATTCCGATTTTGCAAGAGAAATGTGTTTGGAACTTAACAGTTTATTTTGATTTCAACTCTCTTTCCGGTCAACACGATGAAATTAGAACTCGTCCATTTTTCACATTCATGTATTTGATGGTGGGATTTCATGACTTTCTGTCGGGAATTTAAAACCGCTTACTTAGATTGTTTAAAATATTGCTTGGGGTCGACTACTGAAAATTATTAATGTCAACTACAAGAAATTCTAAAATTAAAAGTGTCAACTATACTGACTCTATTTTAGGAATTTTCTTTTAAATTTTTCCAAAGGAGAATTTCATTATTTTCTTTCTATTGTGTACTAATTCACTTTCGTTACATCATAAACAGAAAACATAATTTTAATAGAATTAATAGAATTTCCTTAATAGATCACTTAATAGAATAGAACACTTAATAGAATTTCCTTTCTCAAAATTTGAGAAAGGAAATTCTTTCAACTACTGGTACCTTTACCTTATGTATAATACAGAAAATAAAATAAAATTGTAAATATCCGTCCGATTGATTGTAAAAATCGATTGGTATTATGTTTGGAGTTTTTTATCCAGCTAATAAGTATAAAACAATATTTTTTCAAGAATGTGTTCTGTGTTCATCAGATATCAACGTAAGGCTCAAATCAGTTAACTTAATGAAGTAATTGGGGGTTAAAAGTTTTGAAATTTTTGCTTCAAAACCTGCTTTATTCTCTTATTTAATAATTGTATTAATACGAAAGACGGATCAAATTTCAATGAACTAAAAACGAAATCGAATTAAAACATAAAAATAATATTATGTATTTGATATGCTTCAAACACACCGTACCGTGATAATAAAATATGTTATGCATTATGCAATATTAATATTTCAAATATTGTGACTTGTAATCATGTTTAATATAGCCATGCACACGTATAAACTTACTGTCTGGATCAAAAGTTATAAAACGAAAACTAGCAATTAATTATTCATGTTGCTTGCTTTCATGACTATTAGATAGTCATAAACAAGAGGGCTGAGCATAAACAAAAAGGACAGTTCGGAAGAAACATCCATAGGAAAATTTATAGTCTCGTCAATTTCATGTGATCTGTCTGTCTGTCTGTCCATTATCTATCCATTTGTCACATCTCACTCTTCTATTCTATAAACATGAATTAAGGTTGTACGTACATGTTACAGGCAGAAAAATCAATTAATCCGCAGCGAAAAGTTTATTCATAATTTCTGAAGATACTGAAGATTGAAAAGTTGGCATGAAAAAAAAATTTCCACATCGTGTGGGGTGTTGTTAAGAAAAGCTCATAAAACGAAGTTGAAGTTTCTTTTACCATTTTTCATTTGTCGAGGAACTTTTGCATAATTATGTAAGTGTAAAAATATACAATAGGAGTAACCAAATATATACACATGACATACACATGGCTAAATTATCAATTACGTAGATACTGAAAAATACCTAAATTATTATCGGAAAGTTAAAAATTTACATTTTTATGATGAAATAAACATAAAAATAAAAGAATTTAGCAGTATTTGCAATCAATAATAATGCAATATAATCTACCTTATCTTTTTCTTCCTTATCTGTTTTTAATAGATAGGTACCACACATATTTTGGAAAAACGGAAAAATCCCTATTTCCTAATTTTTGGTGCTCTTTCTATTTATGATGGTAAAAATTTGATACATTGAATCACTCAGGCTGTACGAGAAAATTTACCCGCATTTCAGAGTAACATTTCGTCAATTTAAAGTTTCCCGCTATCTCTCCCCAACTTTAGGGGCCAGTTTCACCCCGTAAACGTGGAAGATAGCCGATAAAAAAATACGGGTCCCTTATTTTTGCCTATTCTACACACAAGCGAAGTTTTATCAAAATTGGGAATTTCACTCTGGGTGCATTTCCTTGTGAGAGATTTTGATAACTGAAATATAGTTTACAAAAATCTTATTAAACAATTTTTGGTGGAACAAATACTGATCTCAATGGAACAATTTTAGCAGCAATTTAGCCATATAAAAAACAAAGGATTTTCCAACTTCCGGCACCAGTGTCTTTCCGGTCGCGTTTTTTCATCCAAACTGTTGTCGGTTTGTCCTAATATAGATAGAATACTCGACTGATAATAGCTATCAATCATCCTATATACAACCATTTCCAGTACACACTATAACGAACTGTTACCTAAAATAAAAGCAATCTGGAAGTCGACTCATATTTTTGTAAATTTTTTACTGATGAAAGATGTCGAAAAAATTACTAAACTATAAACAACTATAAACAGCACCAAAAATATAATAATTGCATGACAGTCAGGAATTGTTTTTGTTAGAAGTTTACTGGATTTAAATTTAGCTAAAACAATCAAAAAAAGTCATTATTGGCAATGATTTGGACGTTGAATTATCCAGACAATAGATTTTTGTTCCCGACTATAACAATGATACAAATTTATTGACAAACATTTGTATTTTCAATTTAAATCAATTCGTATCAACATTTAATAACAAAAACATAACAATTTTTTATTTTATATTTTATTGAAAAGAGACAAAAAATGTAATAATTAATATTTCTGTTCATAAATAAAAGTAATATCAATAATAATAATAATAATATTAGCAGTGTGAGATAAGTTAATATTGATATAAATTGACATGCGTGATTAAGATATTTTGATATTTCAACTGAACTGACTGAACTGAAGTAACCCAATGCCTGATCTTGTATTATTTGATTTCAAACAGTGAAATGTCACTATAAAATGTAATAGAGAAACAAACTGATTCTTTATTTGTAAATTATAGTGCCTTATTCAAAACTATAGCTGTACCTGCGACGCCGTCCGCGCGACGTATCGGAACGGTGTATAAGGATATATACGGATTTTTGTATTTTCCTGCATGAAGCATTTTGCCACTGTACGGCGGTCGAGGCAACAAATTATCAACACTCCTAATTTTATCAAAATCTGACAAGTAGTTTTTGTTTGATGACTGCAGGACAGACAAAAAATTATTTTTGTTATGATAGCTAAACCGACAACTATCTATACTGCACACCAATGCATTAACGAGGTATTACTGTAATTGTTTTAATATAAATATTTTATGAATTAATTTTAATTCACAGCATTTTAATTTATTTAAATACAATTGTAAGGGAAACTAACAGCAGTCAAATTTTAAGGATTAATCTTCGGATATGATTTAATGGTTGGAGGAATTATACAAATATTTTTTTGCACGATCGTGTATTGTCATGCACTTACTAATGCTGTTGACAATGCTAGTAAGCTACATTTCCCGAACGTTTATTTTTGCACGATCGTGTATTTTCATGCTTTTACCGATGCTGTTAACAATGCTGGTAAGTTACATTTCCCGAACGTTTGTTTATATCCATGGAAACCAAAAAATAACAGTGCGGTAAGTGAAATAGATGCGTGGTAAGTGAATAGGAGTGCGGTAAGTGACATTAGTTCAAAAATGATTGCAATTATTTATTTATATTGAAATTAAATGTACAGTTTGAACAATTAGGAAAATAAATCGATTAATATGAAAATTTTCATTAGTTTGCACATTATTATTATTATTGTTGGCATTAGTCTTCATATTTTATTGATATTTCAAAAGGTCGTTCAATCATTAAAATTTTCTGTGGTTTTTATAATCCTTCTTTCATTTTACGAGAATAAATTAGCAGCCAAAAATAAAATGCTTCATCAATTTCATTATTTTCATTAATATTATAGTTTAACAAGCTATTTTCCTCAATTTTTTTAATAGAAAATTCAAAAAAATATTCACGTCAATTAAATATTGACATTTAGTTTTTTATTTACAAATATAGTTGTCAATTGTCACTACAATTATTCGTATTATAGTTGTTATACATATTTATAATATTTATTCATGGCATTCTATGTGATAACATAGAATTATAAATTTCACCTATATTATCCGAATTTTATTTTTTATGTAATATATTTTTATTCTTTAATTATTTTAAATCGATCGTGCAAAAAATATTATACAATACACGATGCGTTAAGTGCCTTTACTGATCTCGAAAATTGCAAAAACTCGACCCTGCGGGTCTCGTTTTTGCAACATTTTCTCGATCAGTAAAAGCAACTTACCGAACTTATATTGTAAAATACTATTACAATATAAGTTCGGTAACAATAATAATAATAATGTGCAAACTAGTGAAAATTTTCATATTATTAATGGATTTATTTTCCTAATTGTTCAAATTGTACTTTTAATTTCAATATAAATAAATAAATACAATCATTTTTGAGCTAATTTAACTTACCACACTCCTATTTACTTACCACGCATCTATTTCACTTACCGCACTGTTATTTTTTGGTTTCCATGGATATAAACAAACGTTCGGGAAATGTAACTTACCAGCATTGTCAACAGCCTCGGTAAATGCATGAAAATACACGATCGTGCAAAAAATACTATTATATCCATGGAAACCAAAAAATAACAGTGCGGTAAGTGAAATAGATCCGTGGTAAGTGAATCGGAGTGCGATAAGAGAAATTCGCTCAAAAAAGATTGTAATTACTTATTTATATTGAAATTAAAAGTACAATTTGAACAATTAGAAAAGCGAATTGATTAATATGAGAATTTTCACTAGTTTGCAGATTATTATTATTATTTTTGCCAGTAGTCTTCATATTTTATAGACATTTTAAAGGCTGTTCAATCATTAAAATTTTCTGTGTGTTTTCATAATCTTTCTTTCATTTTACAAGAATAAATTTGCAGCCAAAATTAAAATGCTTCATCAATTTCATTATTCTCGCTAATATTATAATTTAACAAAATATTTTTCCCATTTTTTTAATAGAGAATTCAAAAAAATATTCACGCCAATATTGACACTTAATTTTTTACTTACAAATATAATTGTCAATTGTTACTACAAAGATTCGCAGTTGCTATAAAAATTTATAATATTTATTCATAGCATTCTATACTGGCTATACTAAATGTCGATTAGCTTAACTAACCAAATTTGTTTATGGATCGCGCCATATTCCACACGAATTTATTTGGTTGTTAGATATATTATGTTTAACGGGAACTATTTATGTTTAACGGGAATTATTATGTTTAACGGTAACCGGAAGATATTTAATACGAAAAGCATCCAAGGCCAAAAGTATATTAAGGATGTTTGGGAGGTACAATCGGAGATAAATGTACATAAAATTAGAAATTCGTTGCGTTGAAATAATTGCGTTGTATAACAAACTATGAAGTAAATAGATAGTTATCTAACCAACTGTACTACAACTGATTGTACAATACATAAAACTATAGCTCTCAGCTGACCACAAGTGCGAGTACATTCTGAGGATTTTTGGGAAGAATGTCAGAACGGTACGAAACGATTGAAAATTTAGTAGAATGTTCCTCATTAAATACTGAGGCGCCTGTGAAAATTTCAAACCGATTCACTAAGCCGTTAAAAAGTTAATTAATCTGTTCTGTCGTCGAATTTCCATAAGAGTACGTGTAAAATTACAGTTTTTTTTTTTTTCAATAACTTTTTAATGGCTTAGTGAATCGGTTTGAAATTTTCACAGGGGCCTCAGTATTTAATGAAGAACATTTTACTAAATTTTCAATCGTCTCGTACCATTTTGAAATTCCTCTCAAAAATCCTTTAAAAAATACAAAAAAATACAAAAAAAAGTTTTATGTATTGTACAAGTAGTTGTAGTGATAGCTATTATTTAACAAAGATAACTATTTATTTACCTTATAGTTTGTTATACAACGCAATTATTCACGAATTTCTAATTTTATGTACTTTTGTCTCCGATTATACCTCTCAAACATCCTTAAGTAATATAAACTCAAATTAAAATTGATTTCAGTGTCAAAATGTTTCCTTCTCTATAAGCATTATAGAGGCGTAGTATCAATAGAGTGGTAATAATAATTTTTTTAGCCCGAGCTGATGAATTAGTCTCACAGTTAACACTTTAATTCTTGCCTGATCATCGCGGCACTGAAAATTAATTTACAATAATTGTAATTACCAAGTTGGTACTGGCAAGCTCTTAAAATTAGGATTTCTAAAGATTAACAAATCTTCGGTAACTATCGAGAGCACTTGTATCCCTCATATTTATACACTTTTTGTAAATAATAAAACAAAATATCACTATTTTAAAATTTTGAGAATTGTTTCGGACATGAGTTGTTCATTTTCAAATACATTTTTTATTCCACTAGAACCAAGTTTTTCGTAGTTTACCTATTTTTTGAACAATCTTAAATACAATTTTAAGAAGCACAATATAACAAAGCGGTGTTTAATATGACAGAAATATGTTAAAATACAAATATACGAATTATGTCTGAGTTCGGAGATACCTATATTTCTTTCATTTAGAAGACGATTTAATGATGTTTAGGTATTGTATGAAAGTAATTTTGAAGTTAGGCTCCCATGGTTAGCTCTTATAAATCGCATTCTAGTAATCCAATCCTGAACAACGATATCAAGCGATCGGGGCTTCATTTCGGCAATAACACGTGTTATATTGTCTTTAAAGGTGTTAATTATTGGTGGTTTATCAGTATAAAGCAGGAACATTACATGTCCTTAAAACAATTTATTGACATCAAATCATTGGATAAATTCGCTTGAAAAAAATGTTACATAAAGTTTTGTAACGAAGCTTGTATCAGAAGGTCCCTACTCAAATATGTTAATACGCGTTCAGTATTAAAACTGCAGTTTTCTAGCTTACTGATTGTTTGTTTTTTATTCCCCTTTCTAAATGTCAATATACACCAGTATCTCGCTTTGCATCGTTTCGCTTTGTGTTTTTTCGAAGTTGCGTCGCTGCTGAATTAGTACTAATTTTCACTGTGCGTCCTTAGATTTTCGAAGTTGCGTTTTTTTGGGTTCGAGTCTTGAATTTTTTTTCGAAATTTTTTGGACAAACGCAAATATTGGACCAATTTTTTGTGAAAGAAAACCGACTTACGACAACAGCCACTATGGACTCATCAGAGAGTGATTAATTTTTACTTTGTTTTTATAAATTAATTGATTATTTTATTTTGTTTTAATTGAATTTGTTTTTTTTTTTTTGTTTTTTGTATGTATGTAATAAAATTGTATATTATTTTTGTTTTTTAAATGTTTACTTTGTTCAATTTTCTTTTTAAACAGTAGTATTTTCATAACCCTGAAACTTATCTTCGATCTTTACATGGTTTGCTATAGAAAATCATAATTCACTTTGCTTCATTTCAATTTGCGTCGTGTTTTTTTGGAACGTAACCACAACGCAAATTGAGGTATTGGTGTACTTCAGAAGTTAAGAATTTATACCGTGAAAAACCATCAAAAATCAGGGAACCATCAAAAAAATTTAACGTATGTTAATCAGAGCCATCTGGTTTGTAACTGTTACATAGCGTTATGTAACCTTTGTTTTGGGTGAATTCAACTTTAATAAATATAGGAATTTCCATTTGAGATTTCTAAGCTATCGCCTACCTCACCCCTAAGGGAGATGAGGGGTTGTGTTTAGTATCATTGAATAGACTTTTTAGAAATACTAAAAACTTTGATGTTATGTGTATTTTTCAAGATATTTCACTGTTTCTACACTTTTTTTCCGGATTCAGGATTAACTTTATTTTTACAGTTACAGTGCTATCAGTTTGGAATTACAAAAAGAAGTTTCGAGCAAAAGTTACGTATTTCGTTCCGTAAAATCCATATCTGCGATAAAAATGGGGGTTTCTATTTAAAAATTCAAAATTACCCCGCGCACAGAGGCAGGGGTAGGACTGACTTTAGAATAGAAAAGGATCACTTTAAAAATATTAATTTTTTGTTAGACAGCTTATTTTTCGAGATATACTTAATTCCAGGTTTAATAAATGAACCAAATTTACATATAGGTAACTTTAAATTAGTAAATAAATATTGATATCATTAGCTGAAATCCCACTTTTCCTCTACACCCAAAACATTTAAATAGTTTAAATGCAATTAAATAAAATAAATACAATTAATTCGTAGCTACATACCAAAGTGTCATATGTATTAAAGCACTGTATAAATGCCTATGTCACAAATTATGTTAACATATAATTTTGAAATTAATTATATTGTTACAATTGTACCTATGTCCAGTCCATCGCATATACATATTATGTATATCCAGCTAAAAATGACCGTATACGAACTACCTTACATATATTTATTGATAATTTTAATTGTAATTGTATATAAATAATTTAAAGTAGGTATTGGGAAAACCATTAGCATAACATTAAAATGTACATATAAGTAATTTTATATGGATACCGATAGGTATATAAGCATATGAGGTACTTATCAAAAGAATATTAATATCTCAATAATATTTGTCATTCTGTGTATATGTATATCCATGTATGCATGGCTGTAGCCGGCAGTAAATGGGAATTAATGTTCCTCTTGTTGAATTTTAATGAACAACTAATAGCATTAAATTTATCAAAAGAATATTCAAAATTTAAAATTAAAACGATTAATTTAAACATTTTTTTCTAAACTTCGTACGGTTAACCCTTTGCACTTATTTAATTGAGGTAAATTTCCGTCCAAATTTTAATTATTAAACACGTTTCGGTATTTTAGGGGCAATTAAACTTAAATTCGCAACTGGAGTGCGTACATTGAATCAGAGTTATGCGAAAATATTTTGATAGTTTAACACTATAGAGTTCGCACATCTAACGTCCCGAAGGGTCGGCAATATTATTAACACGTGTACCTATATAAATATAGCGCGCATGTTTACAGAAATCATCACTAGGTACCCTGTGTTACCCATGCTATGCTACCTGTGTCATCATTGGTAACATCATATACATCAGGCTAAAGTTCTTTTACAGACTTCGGGATAAAATATAGGACATTCAAGTAGGGGAAGGCTCGCTATAGTGGCCCAGGCAGGTAAAGTGGTCACCACTAGTTTGCAAATGAACTAATAGCTGTCATCTCTTGTTATTTAGTTTAAATTATAGATTGACAGTTTACATAGTGTCACGGTGCATATCAACTCGTTAGGTGTTACTTAGAAAATTTTATTTAAAAAAAAGTGTTTCTTGTGCCCTCTGATCTAAGATAAGTACCTACTTACAAATATTGTATAAAATATATTGTATTATAAATACTTGGTTTTTGAGAATATTCCCTGTGTCTGTTGTAATTCTGAAGTAATTAATTTTATAATAGACAATTATGAATCATACGTTGAGGCGGAACTTATTACAGTTTTTCTATTTTACTTAGTTTCGAGTAATGTGGTCCACTATGTATAAAGGTAAAGTGGCCCAGTGGATCTAGTGGTGGTACCAGAATTGTGGCCGGAATCAATAGCAGAAGATGGCTAAGTACAATGTACGATATGCAAAAGATGTGTCTATGAAGTCTGCTCTGGTTGCAATAATTAGTTACCATCTGAGTACTTTGGATAATTAAAAATTGTTTTTATGATTGCTAACTAGTAGCAAATTGTAATATTATTGATTAAAAATTGTAATTTCATCTAAAAATTAAAAAGTCAGTTTTAATTTATGTTAACTTTTAATATTAATAATACTATGCCACTTTACCTACCCAAGGTGGGTAATGTGGTCATTTTGTCACTTACGCAATAATTGATAATTTTTTATTACTGTGAATATGTAAACCGTATGTATATTATAAAATAAAGACTTTATTAAATTTGCAATTGTATTATATCAAGAAATATCAATTAATTAAAACCGTTTAGAAAATATATCAATTCAAACCTTAGGGTGGCCACATTGCCCTACCTTGCCCTACACTTTTTACGATTTATCATAAAAAGGGATAAATAAATTCGACAATGCTACTTACTCATATGGTATAGTCCCGGGGCCTGGGGGTGTTTTCATAATTTATTACCACTCCTCTGTAACTTCGTGTACGGCTTCATTTTGACGAGTCTTCCACGTTTTATCCACGAAAATTCTTATAGATGCGGCGTTTACTAAGTACGCAGCTGCGAAAGGCGTTAATTTGATGATGTTATAAAAATTTATTACCAACGTTTTACGTTTAAATTTACGTAAAAGATAATGAAATAACATACGTGAAAATATATTTGTCCGACAAAAATGGTGCGCCGTTCGTCGTGTTCGCCGTCTGTAACTTAGCCCGGACTATTATTCCGTAATAATTTGGTTTCCTGTACCACTCATAAAGGGGAAGTTTTGTATTGTCTAAATACAAAGTAAGTAATAACCTAATAATTACAAATTAAAATTCGTAATCAGTTTTATTATAGTATCGCACCCACTATTGAAATCTTACCCTCGCGGTGAAGTGTCTCAGCGACGAAATGTCCCAACGACAAAATGGCCTGGCGGCGAAATGGCCCAGCGATATAACGGTCGTGGCAAAATTATCGTAGCGAATTATCCGGATCCAACATAAAGTGGCTGGGCCTGTCGCAGCATCTGCATAACATAGCGAATTTCAAATATTGGACACTGGCGGATCTCCAATAACAATCTTTATCCATCTAAAATAGTTTAGCTCTCTAACAGTGAAAAAATTTTCAAAATCGGTTGAGTAGTTAATTCTTGACGCTGTTGGGTTCCCAGGACTCTGGCGGATCTCATATAATATAGCATATATGCATTTAAAAGAGTTTAACTTTTTAACGGTGAAAACATTTTCAAAATCAGTTCGCTAGTTAATTTTAGGCAGATTTGGGACCCCAAATTCCAGTCACTAACAATGAAAAAATTTCTAAAATCGGTTGGATAGTTTAATATTGGTATTTTTGGCTCTCCAGGATCCAAGTGGATCTCATGTAGGATAACTTACACTGACTGAATATTTATCTAAAATATTTTCGCTTTCTTGCAATGAAAATAATTTCAAAATCGGTTGTATAGTTTCTTTTGCCGCTTTTGGGTCACCAGGGTCTTGGCGGAGCTCATACAAAATAGCCGAAATTCATCTCAAATAGCTTAGCTATCTGACAATAAAATAATTTTTAAAATTTGTTGGGTAGTTTATTTTTTCCGCTCTAGGGTCCCAAGGACCCTGTTGAACCTCATATAACTTATGGCAGTCCACCAAGGTCCTGAGGACCCCATTTAACATGACTTACATCCATTTGAACCAGTTTAGCTCTTTAACAGTGAAAAGACTTTCAAAATCAAATGGGTAGTTAATTCTTCATGCATTTGAGACCCCAGGACCCTGACAGTCCTCTAGTAAAATGCCCTATATTCATCCAAAATAGTTTAGCTCTTTAACAGTGAAAAAATTTTTAAAATTGGTTTGGTGGTTTGTTTTTAGCACTTCTGAGGTCTAAGGACCCTGACGAACCTCATGTAACATAACTCGTGGCGATCCGCTTGGGTCTTGGGAACCTTATTTAACATTACTTACATTCATCTAAAATTTGTTAGCTTTCTAACGAAGAAAAATTTTCAAAATCGGTTGAATAGTTGATTTTTGGCGTTTTTGGATCCGCAGGATCCTGGTGGGCCTCATATAACATTGCCTGGTATCCATTTAAAAATGTTTAGTTTCTTAAACAGTGAAAAGTTTTCAAAATGTGTCCAGTATTTTTTTTTCAGGTATATAAGTATGTATTAACCTAATGTAAATATGACGCTTCACTTATACTTCTTTTTTACAGGGCGCATTTTTCAAAATCCTGTTAATTTTTTTTTTAAATGAAATAGACATATTAAATAAATGAAACAGACATATTACCATAGCAATGATAAAATGCATACATTCAGCAAATATAATATATTAGTTGTATATTAATTATAATTGTGTAGTGTTTTGTTCCAACACTTGAAACAGAAATAGATATATCTTATTACATTGACACGGATAGCATTAGCAATATATATATATATATATATATATATATATATATATATATATATAATAATTAAAAAAATCATTAAATACTAGCCGTATACCTGATGGGTTTTCCCATCGGCAACATCTTTTTATTAGGTACTCGCTGCTCACTTTCAATGTTTTTCAAAAACCTAAATACCAATTTCCCGGTTCTAATTTCAAAAATGACGAACTTCCCATACGAACTTTCATTTCCTGTTTTAGCCCCTTAGAGAATGAATTTCCAGAAACGTTTACACAACTGACTTTTATTTATAAGTAGTAATGCCTAAAGGCCAATCTTCATATCTTCTGTGCTAAATTTCGTCCTTCTAAACCCAACAGTTTAGACTGTGCGTTGTCTGTCAATCAGTGTATAAAATATTGTTTATTTGAAGAGTCATAGTAACATATTTTTATGTTCAAGTTCAATTTTTATTTAACTTCAAAGATGACGAATTTCCATAAAAATTTGCATTCCCTATTTAACCCACTTAGGGGGCGAATTTTCAAAAATCCTTTCTTAGTGGTCACCTACGTTACATAGGAAACTCCTGTGAAAAATTTCATTCTTCTAAACCCAACGGTTTACGCTGTGCATTGTCGGTCAGTCAGTCAGTCAGTGTTAGAAATTTATTAAGTAGATTGCATATATAGTTCTCAAAAATTATTATCTAAATTCTAATTTTTGCATGAAAACTATTTTATGTAGAAAAAAGTTCAAAGAACTTTATTATAGAACTGTTATTACGCAATATTTTGAATTCTCACAAAAGCCAATTTTTCGTGACAAAAAGTGCCTTAAAAACCTGTTTTGTGACAAAAAGTGCCTGAAAAACCTGTTTCTGGGCATCCGACGTGTCTGGTTAACGAACTCGTCCAAGGGAATAGGGCTTCCTAACTTCCCACCAAATTTCGTAAAAGTAGGATATTTCGTTCGAGAGTTATCGTGCTGACACACACACACATGTATATATATATATATATATATATATATATATATATATATATATATATATATATATATATATATATATATATATAAATTTTAGTGAATATAACTTTCGGATTCTAGGGACCTCAAAATAAACTTCTATTATAGTCCCGTCCTCAGGTCCTGGCATGAGTGTGGCCGTAATAGTTGAATTTTCAGAATAGAAATTCGCTAAAAAAAGTTAGTGTACAATATTTCTTTATTTTTAAAACGCAGTTACCTATGTGTACCGAAAAAATAGATTTTCACAAGTAGAAAAGAGCTGTTATAGAGCGAAAGCTCAAAGAAGGTGACTGTAAAAAAATTCAAATACGGCGCATTTTATCAACTGATACCTATAATAATATGCTCCAAGGGTCCAAAGGAAGGGTCCAAAGACTTACAATTTCAATATAATAAATTTTTTGATCTAATTATTTATTTTTATCTCTCTACCTCCATTATTTGAAGAAACCGATTGAGCACGATCTTAGGTTCAAAAACCACAAAATATAAAGATGGGTTCTTATAGATCTTGATGTGCTGAACCAAAAAGAAAGAATAAAATCTTCCAATATTCCACTTATTTTTCGAGATGGATGTATTGACATTTTCGAAATTTTTATTTCCCTAAAATAAAAAGGTGGTTAAAAAAGCCTATATAGGTAATTCGAATATTATGTGAAATACCGAAAATTTCTGTTTTCTGTCCAATAGGTACTTCGAAATCTACTAAAACTCACCTTTAGTTTTTACAACCGTCGAAATAAACGTTCTTCAAAGAAGACGATATATCTTGGAAATTAAACGAAATATCGGAAAACTGAATACGTTTCTTTTTGTTCATGGCATCAAAATCTGTAAGAATATGCCTTTAATATCGGAAACAACAGAAAGCAAGTGGGATAGCAAAAAAAAAAAAAAAAATAGTCACAGAATTGACCAATACTAATGTCCAAAATACTAATTATTGACTCTGCTGAACATACACTAATTGATAAAATGCTCTCTTCAGATGATAAATATTCACTTTTTCTCACTGCCTTCGTTAGAAAGAATTAACAAAACAAACACAACAAAGACTGTAATAGCAATAACCTAGGTGTTTAATTTATTGCTCATGTACCTACCAGACACTATTAATAATGATCTTCCAAATATTGTCATTTACAATTAGTTAATATTCTTTAAAAGCATTATGTATTTTTCAGCATTCACCTACATCCAACTACCTCCTACTGAATCCCAACAACCTACAGAATTGTAAGCTCTGTTTACCTTTTTATGTCTGTTTCAAATAAAAATAATAAAATTCAAAAGTGATAACTAACCTGGTAAGTTTATTTTTGAATTTCGTTAATCATTTAAATTTATTTTTTAATAAAAAAATATAAACGATAATTTCCACTTTAATAGCTTTATAATTGTTTAAATAAAACATTATCAACCAGAGTCACAACTTTAATTCAATGTTTCAGTCACTTTTGTAATCATTTATTCAAATCCAGTGCCTCTCAACAAGCTTCTTGGCATTCTAATAGAAGTAATAACTGTGCAAATTTGGAAAAATCTTTAATTTGTTCAAGAAGACTTCAAAAACCATTGTAGGCAATTACTTTAAATTTACAGTGACTACTAAAATGTTATAAATGGGTTTAAAATTGACTGAATTGTTTGTTAGGCACTGGTTTATTTTATTAAACATTAAAATTGAGACATTTCGGCTTTATAACACGGACATTAATTTATATATCCATCGGTGGTACCCATGTTTAATCCGTGTACCTACATATATATAAAACTGAAGATATCGTTTTTTATGCTGTGATATTAAAGTACAACATTTAAATTTGTGAGCTTTTAAAGTAATTTCTTGTTTGTGTAATCAACAAGACCGCCCAGAAATATTTCTGTTGATTAGAGTCGTATTTATGTCTGTCTGTGTACATTGGTTATGGTTTCGTTAAGTTGATATTATGCATAGGATATAGTTTTAACTTCTTATTTATTAATGGATGGCTGTCATTTAATATTTAGTATGGTAGTTGGGATTTGATGGAATATCTTAATGGCAAAAATAATATGCAAACGGCGGCGCCGGATAAGTAAATCAGTGGAATTATGTGTAGTTTAATGTTGGCCTTTTTTTATAGTTTAGCAGTTTATGTGACAAGTTAGTATAAGTGAAATTAACTAATGTTGGTTTGGCGTCATTAAACAAATGCAACAAATGAAGCAAAATCAGACGAACCCACAGAATTCAGAAACCAGCTTGCTATCTCTGTATTAGTAATACCAGAGTAGACAAAAAAATCCCTTTCACTTCTCCCCACTATGTTGTGTATAGATACACACTATTTGTAGTCGTGTGAGTTTGATGTTTGCATGTGTGTGAGTGGTCACACACACAACTACATAACACGTACATGTGGACAGAGATCCATGCAGTGTAACTTAATAATGATTTTAACAATATATAACAATTGTCGTGCATTCGGTGCTCGCCACCGAACGACTAAATACCTTAAGCGGTGTCTGACACACTCTGACACGTTGCTATCCACAATTTTTTATACATACGCTAAGGGCTTGGACGAACCAATCTTTCTATCTCTTTTTCATTTTATTATTTTTATATTAGAGTAACTATAGCAACTTAAAAATGTATGTCTGACTGAGTAGGGTATTGAAGTAGTCTAATCATTAAAGTAGTAGCCCTACCACTGAGTTGATGTTGTTCTGGAATCAACCCCCAAAATCGAAATTCAGCTTTACATCTTAAATTGGGCCACTACACTCTATATACGCTAAATTTCAAATTTTCGCGTCGAATAGTTTCAGAGAAAATTGCCTGCGGCAAGCGCACAGACATCAAAGTAATTCTATAAGTGCTTCGTATTACCAACTTTGGTACGGGGCACTAAAAAAAACACATCACATCAATAAACTTTTCAACATTATTTTTTACTTAATAAAATAATTTTTTAGAATTTTGAGAAACCCCAATTTTGAGAAAAATGATTTCAAAGTTTTGTAATTTTAACACGGGCTCTTATGGGAAAACACTATTTTCTTAAATAAAATGAAAACGTGTCAAAGGACTTTGATAAAAATGTAATATGTTAT
Source organism: Brachynemurus nebulosus (assembly GCA_035578155.1). Taxonomy (NCBI): domain Eukaryota; kingdom Metazoa; phylum Arthropoda; class Insecta; order Neuroptera; family Myrmeleontidae; genus Brachynemurus; species Brachynemurus nebulosus. The sequence continues at coordinate 41,085,972 of JAPWDM010000001.1, read as the reverse complement.
AAAATACAAAGTTACAAACCATACTTAATAAGAATTAAATATTATTGACCATGCCGTTTTTGAAATATAATTTATAAACATCATTTTACAACGTTTTTTCAACAATGCTTTTATATTGCTAAAACATAAGCGCGCGGAAATTAAAAAAAACAAGTGATATACAAATATAATTACTGAAGGATATTAATACATTATTTAATTTTTAATACAAGAAAATTTTTTTTAAGATATACCTACTTTTGTACCTGACTATCTCAGAGCAACTACGTTAAGTAAAATTTTTTCATAGTCTCATAATATTTATCTGAAAAGCACACAACGAGAAAACTGACAGTACCCAGTTCTTTATAAAAAATTTTTCTCTCCATCCATACAAATTGATTTACAATGCCGATAATAAATAAATGATAATTATTACACAAACACTTATGTCTACATTGTACATCGCTTGCTTGATGTACCCAAAAAAAGAAATTAATTTTTTTGATAGACAAATTCATTTAATAACAACATTTTAATAGCGGTAAATAGTAATCAACGCTTTCATATAGATAAACATCGTAAGATTTGTTGTTTAAACGCTTTGTTATTGCATATTTCGTTCTTTACTCACTCCGGGTAACTAACTCTAGGTACTCTATCGAGCACTCGGGAATCTTTGGTCATGCTGTTGGAGCACACACTGTGGTGCTATGGTGTGTATGTGATTTTAGTGGTTGCCACAAGATAAGCATCTTATTTTTTTATAAGAGAATAAAATAAAAATGTTTTATTTTAATAGATTCGAACTGAAGGATTTGTTGAATACCACGTGTATAATTTTTGGATGATTTTGCTTGAGAGAGGATACTTCTCCTGGGGATCGTAACCAGTTTATTCTGGAGTGATTTATCAGTTATTTATTTATTGAAAAACGATTTTTCGTCTCGAAGAAAACCTTTAAGACGAAGATTTCACAAAGACAAAAAATTTTTGTAGTATCAAAACATTTTTATTTAGCGTGTATGGAACTTTCTGAAGTGGGTACCGAAACACTGACGTGAGACAAAACTACCTATGCCTCGTTCAACTTACTCCAAAATTGCCCCAGTCCACTCAAATGAGTTGAATTTATCACATTTCGTGACGTAGAGGTGGTGAATCAAATGTTAATACAATTTTATTCCAAGCATCAATTCTGAGATTTTGTAGAGATTTGAGCATTTTCTTTTAAAATTTTCGCTTGTTTTTATTCAACCAAAATAGTCAAGTTACATTTGATTTCAAAGAAAAAAGTGTATTCATAGTACAACGCGATTTTTCGTGCAGTTGCCTGTGTCAACTATTATGTATTAGTTTTGATGTCGCATTAAAGTACCATTAAATAAACCTTCTATGTAAGTATATCTTTTGACACAATTTCTGAACCAGATATGCAAGGTAATATGGTCAAGTTTATCTATACCCATCACACAGAATTACGAAAGCCAGAAGACTATATCATTCTTGCAAGAGAAAAATTCATAATTATTATCCAAAATTAAGCGAACTTAATTAGATTAAAGTTTCCAAACTATTTAACAGTTTTAAAAGTTAAGTCCATGTAAGGAGCGTCCAGTTAAACTTTCAGTAAACATCCTATAACATCAAAATTTACAGTGCAATATAAAATTATTTTTATTACAAAAAAAGAAAAATAGATTTTATTACCCGATAAATTTTTTTCCTAAAAACTGATTGTCAATTACAATTCACGAAAAAAAAAATGTATTTTACAATTGTACGTATACAGCATTTTATTAAATTTTTTGATTTATCAAACCATTTGATTTTATATTGAAATGTGAATTACTGTGCCGTGTGTGAACTTTCAAATGGTTTTGACGGAACCCCCCAGTGATAGTTTGTCGCCGTTTGGAAATATAATGTTTTCATTTCATATAGAAATATAATATACACAGTTTATTAAAATGTACAAATTGAATAAGTTCTGGCACTGATTGGTGTTTGTAGTTAATAGATAAGACAAGAAATTTACATGATTCGATATTAGAATTTAGCCAATCAACGGCGTGAGAAAATTGAATTGAAATACACTGATTAGGCTAGTTGTACGAAATATTTGAGGAGTCGGCGAGAAGAACGATGAAAGAGAGTTTTTTTAGAAACTGAGTAAATCGGATTTTAAATTTTAAAATAATTTTTTGGCATTGCTAATGATGATACATCATTAGTTCTTATACTGGGATGTTCGTGCATCAATATTATATTGTATGACTCATTTACTACTAGTTTTCTTTAATATTAACAAATATTTATGCAATTGTTGCTAAAAGCTGAATGATAAATGGTACAAAGATCTACAGGAAAAATTATGTACATACCGTTGATTCAACAAGATTATTTTATTGAATAACTCACAATAAAAATGGTGATTGCATAAATATAGCAGGGATTCTCAAACTACGGCCTGCGTACCCTTAAAATACGGCCCATGAATCTTAAAAATACGGTCCACGATGAAAATGATGAAGAGCGTTCATAAATAATTATTTATTATATTATAATTAATTATATTTATTATTATTAACATTACTTATTTTTATAACTAGTCGAGAAGCCGACCGTGCTCAAGCACCGGTACTTGCGAACTGATAGGTCGTGGGTTTGATTCCTGTGGTCGGCTGTGCCCGTGAAAGTTTTCTGCAGTTTCCCTTCACAATTGCAGATGACTGTTGACATAGTTCTCTAAGAAGACGACTTCAGACGCACACCTTCCAAATTTTAGGCCCCTACCACTTTCCTTGTTCTCCAATAACATCAAAAAATATATAATGTTAAGTAGTTGTAAACTAAACAAAATATATAAATAATGAGGTGGGTGGCGTCGATTATAGAATAATTGTCTTAAAATTGGACGTTAAACCATATTATTACTTATTTTCACAAGTAAATAAATTGATTTTCATAATACAAGGAAGTTGGCAATGAGATAGAAATAAACCCTCATCGTTCTTCCAACTAAAGCGACTGACCTTCATCATTTTTTCCGCTAAGTCATTCCTTTCAGGCTTTTATACTCAACAAGCTCTTTGTTTTATTCTTAACTTATTAGTACACATGAAAATACGGCTTAAGTTATATACGAAAATAGAACAACCCAAAATTTTGAAAATATTGACCTTCACCGTTCTTTCCGCCGACTCTTCATTTGTAAATCTATTGGTGTCGAGGATTATAAGGTATATGTAGGAGTTTTGTATTGAAAACAAACTAAAACGTATTGGAATTGATTCTTAATTTTTATACTGTTTTGACTGACATTAATAAGAATTATATTGAAAAACTCAAATTCAGTTTTTAAGAGAACAGTTGATCTGTGGATATATTCTTCTTAAATCGTGTTTACTATCAAGACTCATTAAGTGTTTAAAAGACTAACAGAAAATTTATATTTGTGTACATTCTGGAATATACTACTAAGAGTGTTTTATTGTTAGGCAGAAGATTACTAATTAACATTATAACTGTTTATTTGACGATTTCCAGTCTTAAGGGAGAAATACCTTAAAGCGTCACATCACTTTTATACAGCCCAACTCATGGTAGTTTTAAAAGGTGTTAAAAATATAAATATTATATGTAATAATCTATCGCTCTTATTTTACATATCGCAATCGCAATAACATATAGACAAAGATAAATTCCGTGAATGCCGTGCGTTTATGGACGACCAAATCATAGGCGGATCAAGGGAGGGGGTGTGAGGGCTGCAACCCCCTTTGACCTATAATAGATAATTTTTTTTAGCTAATAAAATTCAGGACACACAATTCCCCAAAATTCCTCCTGGAATTAGAGGTAGCGCCCCCCCCCTTCTCAACTGGCTGGATCCGCCCTTGCCAGCAATGCTAGCAGTTAATAAGAATACTAAATTAAAGTTATTTTGGTTGTTGTGTCAATAATTTCCAGTAATCAAATTCACGATAATCAAATTTTCACCAGCCGAATGTTTCAGTATAAAAAAAAAACATTCCATAGATTTATCTACAATTTGTTCCTACTACCAAAAGTAACTGACACAAAATATACTTTTTGCAATCCCGGGTCTAAAAGACAGATTTAGGCCCTCATAACAGGGAGTAGCCACTTTTAGACCCAACGGACTAAAAAATTCATTTTTAGTGAATTTCTTAGCCCTACCAAGGGACTAAAAAATTATTTTGCTCCCGCTTTTAAACCAATCAGCAAGCACAATTTACAAAAATTTAACTTAAATTAAATAATGTTCCTAGGTATATAATTGAAAATAATATTATAAATTTAAACTGGTAGATAAAGATAAACAGTTATATTTTATTTGTATATCACTGACTCTATTGTACAATTCGATTGATTTCCAAAGTATACTTGATGGAATATTATTAATTTGAATGACATTCAAGTAATTTTTTTTTAATTTTTATAATTTTAAATTATGCGGAATTGCAAAAAATAGTACATCCACCATAGAACTAAAGTGTTTTTTTTTTTCATCCCTCGTGTGATTTGTTGCCATCGGCCTTTACAGGCCCTCTGGCAACAAACTTCACACTCGGGATTAAAAATCACACTTTAGTCTCTTGACATATTAATGTGGAGGAAAGAGTCAGTTAATATTTGCTAATTCCTACTCTCCAATTGCGATAAAAAAAAATCAATTCTACTTCCAGTTAATTTTACCACCAAATGTCTCTGTTAAACAGTGCTCGTAAACAGAATATACTCTTCTTTCATTGTTTTGTAGGTCCAATTATGATGTTCCAACAAATTATCGTCGCACATCCAATTCTTTCCAGTAATCTTTATAAAACGTTAGTAATCTCATTTTATACTTTCGTTACTATATAAAAGATAAAAACTCATTTCAGTTACAACTGGTTTACTATACATTTCATACATTTTATTAATAATTTTTTTTCAGACAGTAAAATTAATAGCACGCAAACAAATGACTAGCCGGCTTGATCATTTCAATAAATAAATAATTTACTTCAGTAATTGTTACTTTATTATATTTTGACGTCATCTAATGTTTCACGGCAAAAATATAATAATATAATATTAGTCAATTTTTTTAAGTAAAAAATAAAAATTTAAAATGACGGTAATAATGGTAATGAAAGTAATAAGTCTTATCAAAGCGAGAAAATCGTATGACCTATGCTAATGTTATGTTAGGTTAAGGTCTTTATATTAAGTATATATACCCGACTAGAAATTTTAGTAAGGTCCAGACAAGGACCTTATCAGGCGTGCCTTACATTCTGATGAGGTCCAGATCAGGATTACCGTATGAGGTCCTTATCAGGTTTGTCACGCAAAACAGTCATCGGGTCCTTACCATGACTACCTTATCAGGTCCTCATCAGGACTACCATATCAGATCATGATCAGAATAACCTTATTGAATCCTAATCAGGCTGTCCTTATCGGGTTAGCTCCATATTAAATTATATACGAGTATACAGTATTAATACTTCAATCTAAAATGAGTTCAATGTTAAATGTAACATTTCATCTTTGCGTTAAAATGAAAATATTAACACAAATTTCCATTTAACAGAACAAAAATGTTAACCTGTATTGAACAGCAAGGAAGTAGCACAATATTTGTGTACAGCAAAATAATTCTATAAGTACCTTACTTACATTGGAATATATATGTACCCAAATATATAATAATAAAAATGAGAGTAGTTCTTATCATTAAACAAAACCGAAAAATTATGTTTTTTCAGTTATTGAAGAATATAGTTTTATTAAACGTTTAAAAATCAAACAATTTTCTTACTTTTTAAGGTTATTTTGTTACAGATTCAGGTACAAAAAAGCATGTAAGCGATTGTATTATATAATATAGTAAGTACAAGTAAGGTTATCCTGACATGGACCTGATAATGTTCTGAATATGATAACCCGATAGGAAATTTATGTTTTTTTACGTAAGGTTATCCTGATATGATCCTCTTAAGGTTCTGATCATGATAACCTGTTAAAAATATTTTTCTTACAGGTAAAGTTATCCTGACATGGACCTGATAATGTTCTGATTAGGATAACACGATAGGAAATTTATGTTTTTTACGTAAGGTTATCCTTATATGATCCTGATAAGGTTCTGATCAAGATAACCTGTTGAAAAATATTTTTCGTACAAGTGAGGTTATCCTGACATGAACCTGATAATTTCCTCATCAGGTTAACCCGATGAAAAATATGTTTTTTCAAAGAAGGTTATCCTAACCTCATTCTCATAAGGACATTATCAGGTTTTCCCTATTAGGGATTACCTTATCTAAACCTGATAAGGACCCGATGATACTTTCTGCAAATAAGGAAAAATTTCTAGTCGGGTACCTTCTGAATACTTTTGTATACAGGCACATTGGCACATATGAACATTTAAGTTATATAAATAAAGTTTGAGCTAGATTTGTTAAAATTTGTAAATTTTACTTCTAATTTTACTTTAAAATTTACTAAAGATTTATTAAAATTTACTTGATCATTTCTAGCAATTTCTTATTAAAATTTTATTTTTTGGCTGTTTTGTTGATCTGCGAATGCTAAAAAACTTTTGCGTAAAACTTTTTGTAATTTTAGCCTTCATTTAAATGTGTTTTTAATACCTTTTAGGTCTCTGAAGATGTCGTAAGACTATAATGAAATATTCGAAACAGGCACTTGATGGAAAATAAATAAATTTTCAACTACTAGTACGGATTGTTTGAATTTCCACCTCATTCCAGTATCCTGTGATGGATGTAGAGTTTCATGTTTTACTATAATTTGAAGGGGTCTAAATAATGATGTCTAAATGTTTTAATTAAGTACTCTTAATAATTATATTCTATAAAAATATTTTACAATAAGGTACGTAACTGTATTAAAAATTCGTTTTAAATATTAAATAAATTTATGTATTATTTTTAAATATACTTTTTTAACTTCACTAGTGACGAATAAAAATATTCTTTATTTATTTAAAAATTTTATTTTAAAAATTATTAATTTTTAATTTTCATTTAAATGATTTAAAACGTACTGTTACCTTAAAACAGCCTCATGAGTTATAGCAAATATCTTAAACAACAATTTCGTTTATTTTGATTTTTCACGAACCACAAAAATTTTTGAAACTGTGACAATATTGTTTCAAAAATAAATAGTGGTATTTTGCAAAGTAAAGCATTTGTTTATTATTTACAAATATGGAATACCATAAAGTAAGGCTCAAATCTATTAATATCATTAAAAATATAATTACGTATTGAGTTAATGTTGGTTTTTGATTAAACTGTTTTTTATTTTTGCATTAAATCTTTAAAAGACATTGGAAGTTTAATGCTAGCTTTATAAATAATATAAAATTTACCATAAATACCATAGTATATATACGCAAATCTCTGCCTGTCTATACTTCTGTGGCATATAATTAAGACACATAAAGTACGATATCATAAGGACCAAGTCAACAAAATAGTATTTAATATAAAAATAATAAAAACATAAAATAAGTATAACTTGAGCCTTTGCCATATAATAACCATATAAAACCAAAGAATTCCGATGGTAGAAATATTCAAACTATATAATCTTACAATGTATATTATGTCATAATATAAATATAATGATATGATGGTACTGGACTGGATACTTATAGATTTTTTGCCAGTTTTTGTCATAAACGTGGAAAGGTTTTAAATTGATACCTAAGTAGGTATTGTTTTTATTGCATACGATAGACTAATATTATTAGTAATAATATTTATCATAGAAATATCTTATTTAAATGGCCTATCTAATGATCGGGTAAATATAAGAAGGTATTTGCTTCACGTAAAAAAAAGAAATTGTAGTGAGTATGCTTAAGACCGCATATGATGGAAGTGAAAACTTTTATATTGATCTGATAACAGATTCGAAGTAATACAAACATAATCTATAAATAGAATTTTACTGAACAAGTTGCAGTTATGGATGAACACGCGAAGTGAATAACAAAAATACTATCAAGTTAAAACCAAAATCCACAATAATTTTTAAGGATAATTTATTAATTATCTATTTACTGTAATAGTATACCCTATTTCAAATACAATTGATCATGAGTCAAAGTTAAAAAATTAAATAATTCTTATATTCAAAGCAAATCAATCTTCTATTCTTATTTAAAAACAAACTGCAATTTTAAAATTTACCTAAGTGTAATAATGAAAGAGATAAAGCCAAGAAAACGGAAATTATTTAAATTCATAAGTGATGACTTAGTAGTCAATCTCTCAGTAGCAGTCGATGAGTGTAGGTCAATTACAAGACAATGGATTTGATTGTTTTTCGTATTGTTACATCTCCACAAGGAGCCGCGTACATGCGTGTGGTGTCATAGACATGTATGCAATAGCACAGACACGTTTCCAGAATGGAATTCAGCTATTACAGCCACTGTCATGACGCGACCTGAGCCCGGGACAGAAATTTGTTGTGACTTCCCTAGAAACCGAAAATAATATTCACTAAAATTTATATTAACTCTCGAACGAAGTATCCAATTTTTACGAAACTTGGTGAGAACATTGGAAGTCCCAAACCCTTGGATGAGTTCGTCAGCTAGACATGTCGGATGCCAGAAACGGGGTTTTTATTCTTGCAAAAAATTAGTTTTTTGCCAAAATTTCCACTTATTAAAAAATTTTAGCGAATTTTTTTTACACCATTTAAAAGAGGAGAAAAAAAATACATAAAAAGGTTTTTAAATTATTGTTCTATATCAACTAGTTTCCGAGAAAAACTAATTTTTATAAACGGAAATTCACTATGTTATGCAGGATGCTGCGACAGGGGTATTGTTATTTTACAGTTATTTTACAGGCGCATTGTTTATAATTTTTAAAAATAACGCGCGTTTTGAAATCTTATAAAGAAACTGCTGTACAAAAAAACAGTTATATATATATATATATATATATATATATATATATATATATATATATATATATATATATATATATATATATATATATATATATGTAGGATAGAAATAAGCTACCGAACCGATTCTCAATATTTTCTCATTGCTAGAGAACTAACTTATTTTAGGTGGATAGCACTATGCTGTACAAAGTCCGTTCGGGGTCTTGGGTCCCAAATATACCAAAAATAAATTACCTAGCCGATTTTGAAAATTCTTTTACTCTTAGAAAGCTAAACTAGTTTAGATGGGTATATGCGCCAAGCACCTTTTGCGAAAAAGCGCCAAAAATTAACTACTCAACTGATTTTGAAAATCTTTTCACTCTTAGAAAGCTGAATTATTTTAAATGGATACAGGTCTTAGATGAAATCCGCCAATGCCCAATAATTCGAAATTCGCTATGTTATGCAGATGCTGCGATAGGGGTATTTTATTTATATTAAAAAGTAAAATTTCTAGTGGTTTACTAATATTTTTTATTTGAAAATCAAATTTTCGGAGACGACGATTTTATTACAACATTTTCCATTGTTATCGGAGGACTGCGTTATAAAAAAAATTGATAATTTAAATTTTTGTTGGACTCCCTGTAGATATGTAGCTGTTGCGCCCCTACTTTCCGATATTAAAAATTAAAGAAAATCGCTCAGACAAGCTGCTGAATATTTCCATGTTCCCAAATCGATCTTGCGTGATAGACTCAAAGGCAAATCGAAATAAAATTCATTTAAATCCAAAATGTTTTATTCCACCCATCAAAAGTAATTCGCTGATGCAGTTATTTATCTTAGCGAATTTTCAGATTGGAAATTCAGCTATTTTTATCTTTGCGTGTCCGGTTTTACCCATATGCATGACTGAATGTGATTTATATTGCAAATAAAGCACTGTTCAGATTCACCCCACGCATACGGGCGAATCTAGACACTATATAACCGGTACCAATTTTAATATTTTTATTACTGCCTTATATGCTTGTGATATTAAAGCATTTAAATGATTTTTCTGGAATTTTTTAGATCAACTCTAAACAATTTATTGCCAAGAAACTGAAAAAATCGTCCAGATTCGCCCCAACTGACGTTTAGTTTGCATTATAGCTAGATTTTTGGCATTTCTAGTATTATAATACTGATGTTCACTTTGATAACTATAATTGAAAAAATTTATGCTACGTTTCACAAATAATGGACACTCCATAACATAAAAATTATCTACAACCATTAAAATTCTTAACTTTGTTTTTGTTTTTAACTTTAATTTGTTATTATTCTAACACCTAGTTTTTGTATTTTTAATATACTTTCAGTATAATAGAATTTCCACAAAAGAGAATTCCATATTTTAAATATGAATGGATAATAATTATGTGTATGTTGATTAATGTTACACAAATGAATTTATAATTTTTAGTAATGTTAGTAATCTAAGATTTTATTAGTTCGATCTCTAGATATATTTATTGACAAAATAATTTCCCAGTTTCTACAAAGTATATATTTAAAGACGTCCATATACAATTAAGCATAAATAATTTGTGCAAATACCTACTACTAGAGTTGTATGTTTTACTATACGTTAGCTACCCAATCGAACAAGAAACTTATAAGCACATTAACTCAAAAACTACAAAATTTTTCAAATAATATAAATATAACTAGTCACAAAAGTTTCTGTATAGTAAAATCTTTTATTAGGTGATCGGTTACAAACACCATGAGAGTAATTTACGTAGATATAAAATAAATAAAACTTTGGCCATTCTAAAACTTCTTATAATTATACGACCCGAGTAAAATATTTAAGTCAACATCATTTTTATTTAAACTTTATGTGCTGCCGACGACAAAATTAAAATCAAGGTCATTAATGACCTTTTATACTATATTGGATTTGCTTTTTATTTTCAATAATGCGGAGAAATGTGATTTTAAATATTAAAAACCAATAAAAACACTACAAAAAACTATTGATATCCTCTATTAAAATAAAGAACTCTTGTTTATATACATATAACTGGCATCTACAGTTATGATAATGGAAATTACAACGTCAAAATAAGTCTTGTTGGTACTTGCATAAAAACGAGTTGCTTTCTACAGTCAATAACCCTAGATATTCCATGTCTGCTGAGGATAAAATTCGTTTATATTTAATTCGTTAACAAAAAATTTAAAACAATTTAGGAAAACTAAGTAAATACTACGAGTAGTACGGCGCCAAGATTTGATGATCCCTTGTAGAACTCGACAAAATAAAACGAAAAACAAGAATAAAATTTTTCGATTTCTCACTTTTTTTTTCGAGATATTGAACGTTCCACTTGTCTTTAAATTCGAATGTAACTATTGTATGTATAGTATGTGTAATATTTTGACAATGAGCGTGTTCCATTTACAAAACACAAACGACATTCTGTGACAGCCCATAGGGAAAAAATAATGCCAACCTGTCGGGGATTTGTATACTTTCTTTTTTCATGAAAATGATAATGCTCAGAATCACTTGAAATTTTTACCAGACATTCGACAATATTAGTTACGATTAGTTAGTTTTGACAATATACTTCGACTTTGATATAAAAACTAGGTGATGATGTTAGTTAAGGTTAGGTTAGTTTAGTTAGTTTTGACAATATATTTCGATTATGATATAAAAAATAGATGGTGAGGTTAGTTAAGGTTTGGTTAGTTTAGTTAGTTTTGACAATATACGTCGACTTTAATATAAAAAATAGGTGGTAAGGTTAGTTAAAGTTAGCTTAGTTTAGTTAGTTTTGACAATATATTTCGATTATGATATAAAAAATAGGTGGTGAGGTTAGCTAAGGTTAAGTTAGTTTAGTTTGTTTTGACAATATACTTCTACTTTGTTATAAAAATTATGTCGTTTATGTTTTCTAAACGGAACACGCTTATTATGAAAATATTACACATGCTATACATACAATAAATATATCTGAATTTAAAGACAAGTTTAACGTTCAATATCTCGAAAACGAAGTGAGATACCGAAAAATTTTATTCTCGTTTTTCATTTTATTTTGTGGAGTTCTATTAGAAACTGTCATCAAAACTTAGCGCCGTACTAATCATAGTCTTGCCAAATAAAACGGTTTTCCAGTAGAGTAACCCAAAAAATCTTATTTTCCACCCTCACGAATCTTATTTAAAAATAGTATAAATGTTAATTTATACAGTATTGCTATTAGTAAAATATACATTTCAGTAATGTAACCAAATCGAATCTTTCTAATATACATTTACTTTTTAGCGAATTTCCAGAAAGAATTCTGGAAATTCAGCTATTATGGTGTTAGCCATAGTCGAAGTTCAGCCCGAAAATATGGCAGAAATTTGTTTTGAGGTCCCTACAGCCCAAAAATAACATTCACTAAAATTTATATATATATATATATATATATATATATATATATATATATATATATATATATATATATATATATATATATATATATATATGTATATATGTATTTATGTATTTATGTATCAGCACGATAGCGCTTCAGGAAAAACTGCCAGTTTTACGAAATTTGGTGACAACGTTGGAAGTCCAAAAATCTTGGATGAGTTCTTCAGCCAAAAACGTCGGCGCTCAGGAACATGGTTTTTTGAGCATTTTTCGTGAAAATGAGTTTTTGGCCAAAATTTGCTATAATTTTTTGTCAAATTTTTTTACACCATTGCAAAGACGGGAAAAAATGACATAAAAAAGGTTTTGGAACTATTATTCTAGGTTAGCTAGTTTTTGAGAAAATAAGAAAAAAAAAGTCAATTTATTTTCTATAATTTTAGTGTGTTTACAAATATGTGGTATGTGTATAATCATATAATGTGTATGTATGTATATAACTCACTATAACTGCAATAGTATACGTATATCTATGTGTGTGAATGTATTTGTACCTCTAATATACATTTTTTTCAAATAAGTACATCACTGTTGACAGTTTTAGCGAATGGAATTCGCTATTACAGCCACTGTCATGACGCGACTTGAGCCCGGGACTATGGCAGAAATTTGTTTTGAGGTCCCTAGAAACCGAAAAAAATAGTCACTAAAATTTATATATATATACATATATATATATATATATATATATATATATATATATATATATATATATATATATATATATATATATATGTATATATATACAAATATATATATATATATATATATATATATATATATATATATATATATATATATATATATATATATGTGTGTGTGTGTGTGTGTGTGTGTGTGTGTGCGTGTGTGTGCGTGTGTGTGTCCGCGCGATAATTCTCGAACGAAATGTCTTACGTTTATGAAATTTGGTGAAAATATTGGAAGTCCCAAACCGTTGGACGAGTTCGTTAACCAGACACAACCGATGCCTGGAACATGTCTTTTTTAGCAATTTTCGTGAAAAAAATTAACTTTTTGCCAAAATTTCCTCTTATTCAAAAATTTTTGTAAAATTTTTTTACACTATTGGAAAGAGGAGAAAAAATCACATAAAAAAGGTCTTCAAACTATTATGCTATGTCAACTAGTTTCCAAGAAAAACTAACTTTTATAAACGGAAATTCGCTATGTTATGCAGGATGCTGCGACAGGGGTATTAATTCAAATGCTGTCAGATACAAAATTTGGAGTATTTATCGAGATTTGCTAAATCTCTAATATAAAAATACAGATTAATTGAATATTTTCAACAGAAAAGATGATTTTTTCCCGTAAATTCGGCTATGCCTTACTTGAACATCATTTTTGATAAAACACAATAATTTGTTCAAAACGAATGGATTATTTTACATAGAAAATGACAGATTTTGTGTATTTGAGAATTTTGTACATAACGAACGAGATTTCCAAGAATATTGGATTCATTTTGCGTGAACAAATTAACAGGTTCGATTAAACTGATACAGGCGAGGAACTTTCCCTTAAAAAGATGCTTAGAAATTGAAAAAGTGATCACGAGCGTTCTAGTGGCTGGTTTTTTTTTTAATCGATGTAGAATTTAAAATAAAATATAAAATTCAAATACTATTTTTTGATTAAACCACGGTTTCAATGCTAAAAATTGATAAAAATAAATAATTTGAAAAGTATTCTTATAAATGTTTGATTTTAGTCTACGTATATTCATTCTAAAAGATCACATTTGTCAATAGTTTTTTCTCGCTCTAAAAAAATTTTATAATTTTTTTTTTATATATCAGTTGTGCTTATAGAATACTACAAATGCAAAATTTATACATGTATCTTACCTATTACTTAAAGTATTTGAATTTTCATTCCTTTTTAAATTTTGAATCGATTAAAAGAGATTAAAAGAAAAATCAGCCACTTGAACGCTCGTAGTCGCTTTTTGTTAAAAATTAGGGTTAAGTTCCTATTCTAATAGTATGAAGCACACCCGGGTGACTTGCTTTTAAATTTAAAATAAGTCTAGGAAAAGTAATCAATCATCCAAACATTGTGCATTAAAGGGTTTAAATTATGTTTTAAATCAGATTCCAATATGTTTAAATTAATATTATAGATACGATTCGATGATAAAATACAGTCTCATTTGGAAATGAATGAAACATTTAAAAAATTTTATGTTAATTTTCATTCGATTAAAATCTATAATAATAATATTATAAGATAATTACATGTGTCAAACGGTGGTACCACAAAAAACGAAAAGATAAAAATCTTCCAATTTTGTTAAACGGCACCAAAGTACATACTTACAAATGTGTCCATATATACATATTATATTTATGTATTATGTATCGTTGTATCAGTACATCTGTACTTGATTCTTAAAAACGAAATATTTATTTTAGATCAATAAAATGTTAAAAATATGTTAATAAACCTTTTTTTTTAGTTAATTGTAATTGTAAAATTGTTTCAGTTTCGAATGCTTAACCATTAAAGTACTGTTTATCAGTATTTATTATAATTTTATTGAGTAATTAAAACGAGAAATTATTACTTTTACTGTATTGTGTTTTAACATACAATATGTATGTGTGTATACCTCCCAATAGCCGATCTGTCCATTTTGAATGGTTACACGCTGTGAAATTATCGTACATTAAATTATTTTGCGTGTTGTATAATTATGACTGGGAATTAATGAATTTCAATTTGATTTTGAAACAAATATGAAGATATACCTACGAACATAAAGGATTTCTAATGACTATCGTAAGATACGTCATGCTAATTGTTGAGCAATTTTAACTTTCCTTCTTATTGAGTAATTTCAACTTTTATTATAGGTACATCATGTTTTTGTAAGTCATCAGTAAATGCTACGTCTGAATACTTAGGATGCTCTTTCTCTCAGCAGTAACGAGAAATTCAAGATAACGTAAATAGCTATATGTTTATAGTAGGGATGTAACGATACCGATTCCGGTACCGATATATCGATATATCAGCCGATACATACAGTTTGAAAAGAGAAAAATGGAAAAGTTTTCAACCGTAGACCTTATACAAAATGATTAGCGTAACAGATTATTTGCAAATAATTTAAAAAACTTTTGCTTTCTTAATAAAAATCTGCCAAAAGTAAACTTTAATTGTTGACTTTATGTACCGATTTCTTACTTTGTGTATAGTAAAAAATTTTTTTTTTGAATTTTGATTTGACATTTTTTTTTACTCTCCAATTACCCATCGAACCTTGGTCCTACGACCTCTGTTATACTTTCGCTTTTCAAACGCATTTTCGTCGATTTCAACTTCTCCAGTATCAACGATCTCCTCAATATTCTCCATTAACCAATATGTCCGCAGTTCCCGTAAAATCCTTAATTAACTGATAAACCGTCTTTTAACTCACGCCACTTTCTTTAACTATTACGTTCAATGGGTATTTTAAAATCTACCCTAATAAAATAATCAAAAACTTTTCAGGCTGAATAGTAGTAGGTTTTGGAGAGTTTGGGATCCACCATCCCACCATCCGACTTTTTGAGCGACCTCGGCAGGTGGTAAAACTACCGAGGCGGTTCTAGAAGCCTCCGGCGGTGGGTGGAGCAAAATTTTTTTCTAGCCTAGTGGAACTTGATCCAACCTAAGAGAACCTAAGGAAATTTGGTGTAACCTAACAAATATTTTCTAACCTAAGAATTCCCTAATAGATGGCGCAGCCACCTTCGAGTTTTGTAAATTCACTGCTAGATGGCGCAGTCACCTTTGATAGCGTTGCTGGTCTGGATTCCTGTGTGTAAGTTTGAAAAATTGTCAATAGATGGTGCTGAAAATCCTTTTTGATAGTTAAAAGATGGCGTAGCTAGTACCGCGAACATTGTACCTTGATTCATAATTTTATCATATTTTTATCTGAAAACAGGTTTATACAGGTTTCCTCTAACTAAAAACACATTTTTTTTAATTTTTTTAAATTTTTTCTTATTTTAATAAATTTATTTTAAAAGAAATATTTTACAGTAAAAATGTTTAAATGTTATTACAATAATATTTGTATATGGATATGACATTTTCCATGGCGCAAGTTGCTCCGGAATGATAGCCGCATCGAGGACTAGTGTATGTTGATGTTATGATTCTCAACTTAGGGCAAATTGTTATTTCTTCAAAGTTCATTATGGGCGCTGACGGTAGTAGTCGTTTCAAATAGCGTACTTTTTCTTCTCCCTTCGCATAGATGATGCGAGTTCCGTGTAGATTGTTTATTAAAATGTATTGTAGTTCCTCGTATTCAATATGTCCATCCATCCAGGCGAACCCATGATGGTTTTTCCGTAACCAGCGAGCTGTGCGTTGATCCTTTTCACTTAATCCGCAAAACGGTATTGGTGATTTGAAAATATAGTGTTGTAGTATATAATCTTCACCACAATTTTCTTCGGAAGAATCGAATTTCAACAGAGCTAATTCCTTTATGTAGAATTTCCCATTTGTTGAATTTGGAAATCCTTGGAAGTCAACAATTGCTGCGTCGGTCTTCATTGTGCGTTGTCTAGAGCGAAACTGGCTGATTTATAGTCGGATTGCGATGCTTTTATACATTTTTTGTAACAATATTCGTCAATGGATTATATTGAACCACACGGTCATGTAGTAGAAGACAGAATGCTGATGTATTCTCCGACACCTCCTTCAACGTTTTAAATTCAATTCGAATATCCGCCGGTCAACTTTTCAATGATTCGTTATCGTGTTATTTTATTGTGTAAAATCAATTAGTTTGTCGACCCCGAGTTGGTGTAGTGGTTAGCAACTCCGCTCTTATCTGGTAGATTGTGAGTTCGAAACCAACCGGGGGAGATTCGTCATCTACATTACTACGCCGGTCATTAGTTTATCGTAGAATTGTTGGTATTTCAGAGTTTTCAACGAGTTGTTTAATAATTTCCTCTCGACGCTTCGCTTTACTTAGTTCTCTTAATTCTGCGTTAGAACATTGAAGAAGATTGATGTAATGATCCGTAAATTACATACAACAGAAATATTCCGATATTTCAATATCTCCAATATTTCGTCTATAATTGAACTTGAAAAGTCTACAAACCACCTCTATAAATTCAATGGTGTTTGTTGAATAATTTTTTACTATTTTAATACACAAGTCGACCAATTGGTGATCTTTGATTCCTCACAGAACACTTTCTTGCATATGCACAAATTTTTAATATAATTATAAATTTTACAAGTTAAAAAAGTGATCATTGTGTACCTATTTTTGTTTAAAACTATACCTAATAAAAAAAATTTAAAGAAAAAAAAACCGATCTTTTGATTTACACCGATCCCCTAAAAAGAAATCAAACTAATTTTTGATATTATACCTTAAACTTGATGTATATATAAAAATTCCATTTACAATTATGGTACACCATATATACTCGTAAATTTTACAAAAATGTATCACTCTGTACATTTTTTTTAAATCTGTGTGCATATTCTTTGATGTTATTTAATCAGCTAAATCTTTAATCAACTAAATCAGCTAAAATTGTTACATACTTACGTTATAAATATCTAAGTGTGTATTTTTCTTTTAAATATATAACTTATAAATACTCATGATTACTTTACTATATAACTGTAATCACGCGATATCATGTTATAAAATACATAAGAATTTACTCATTTAATGTAAAAATATTTGGTCATCAACAATTAAATAAAAACGAATTTTTTTAAAATATATATAGTAATATAATATTTCGCATATATACAGTACTCTGTTAATAGTATGGGTTTCTACACCGTTAAAAAACATATATTTTACAATATCAATATATTGTAAAAATCATATTTCTTAATATTTTTTAAAACTGAATATGTAATATCAAGAATTTAAAACAGTTTTGAAACATTAATTTCTCCTCATAATATTTTTTTAGTCTTAAATTAATAGCACAATGTTCCATATATTTTAAGAAAATTTTTCTTTTAATATTTTATAACTTATCTAAAAAATTTATAGCTATTTTTATCAAAAAATTTATTACTTGCTATTGTTAAAAAATTAGTTAAATATATCTATAGGTATTAAGTGACCCCTAGTTTTTGTGAAAGACGGTAGTAATAGCAATTCATCTTAAATACGAAATTATTTTATCAATGCTAAATAAGCGTTTTTTTTTTTCTCATATTATCATACTCCAATATATTGTATATTATTATAATTTATAAAAATGTGTTTTATTTATTAAAAAATTTAGCAAAATTTTAAATAATATCGCGTCAAAATAATATTCAGAAGTCAATAAAAGACAATAGCAGTAAATTTATTAAGATAACTATAAATAAATATTAATCTAATGTTGAAATATTTATTAACAAATAGTACTGCTTAGTAGAAAATTAGGCACCTATTGTTTTGTTTTCAAATTTACCTTTTTTGCAATTAAAGAAAATTTTAGTAACTATCGATGCCTATATAAAACGATACCCATAAAAGACAAGCATGCTCTGATCTCAACAATTTTTTCCCATGTTAAATTTGTATGTTCTTACTTCGCTGAAACTTATTATGTTTATATATTCCCCGCAATATTTTCTACCATAAACAATAGTTATAGCAAGCTAGGTAGGTATTGAATAAGTATTTTTTGTTTGTTAATTTATTGATGATAGAGAAAAAAAATTTATGATTTTATAGACAGTGAAATACATTTAAACTATTTTTTTGCAGTTTAATTTTGTAAAAACACCTAAAAATTATCAGTCACAGACAAATATTTCTAAGCAAACGAATTGAAAATGTAGTTTTATATCATAAGAATAAATGCGTATATATAGGGTGGACAGTAAATAACGCTCATAATTTTTAAAGAGCGGATGAAAACTTTAATTTTGGATTACGAAATTTTATTTTTTTTCCGGAGTTAAGCTGCATTCAATTAATTAACCCTTTCCTGCACAGCAGTTTTAGATCATTACTGTGCAAACGATACTTCAAATTAGCAAATCATTAATAACATGGGTAAATACTTATTAGCAAGAATTACATAGTTTACACATATGTTCTATCGCACCAGAATGTTAATAGGACAATGCGATTTAATTGCCTATATTCAGGAGCAAGCAAAAACATTACCTATTTTAATAGCTTAGAAAATACACATTACATAGTTCGTTGTAAGAACAATCATTTCGGTGATCTTTTTTAACGAATTACTAAAATTGCTTAAGGACTGTGGTATGTAAGAAATAACAACACTCACATAATTTTAAAATAATTAACATATAGCTATTGGAAAAGTTACAAAGATTTTTTTTTAACAACTTATTAAATGCCGATAGCTTATTTTAATATCTCCTATAGGGCCTTAAGTATAACCCTTCACCCGAAATTTTTTCATCACCATCGTTGGCCACTGTATTCTCGTCATCATCAGCTTCTCCTTCGCTCGCAGTATCTTCGCTATCGCTAGCAGATGTTTTTTCATCATTTGATATATACTTTAACACTGGCTCAATAATATCATGCTTTTCCAATTCCCTAGTTATTGAGATAATCCGCTTTCCAATGTCACTTTCCTTTAAATTATTAAAATGGCTTCGTTTTTTCTCGTTTTCGATATAATCCGCGAAGCTGGGATTTATAATATGACTCCTTTCCATTAAATTGCACACAGTATTAACCATTTCTTCTCCAATTTGCGTCTGAGTCGCTAAACTTCTTAGTTCATCAACTAAATGGTTCGGGTCATCAAAATATTCTTCTTCTTCTTCATCAACAGGTTTCGAATGGCCATTATGAAGACTAGCATTTTCATCATCATATTTGAAACGTTTAGCTCCGCCATTTGTTGAGTTAGATGTCGAAGGTTGTTCCTTTTCTCCTGAATTTTTATTTTCTTGCTCTTCATCCTTTGCGCATGCGTTCTGAAGCTCTTTGACCATTAATATGTCTAGAGCAGTTTGTAAGAGACCAGCCATCTTTGGAGTAAAACTTGTTTCTTTGTAGTTATCAGGCGATGGTAAATGCTTTTGTTCATCAGATCGATTATCTTCATCATTCGCCGATTGTAGAATATTATGCGAGTTTTTTAAAGCGTGGAATTTACGTCTGATTGCTTCTGCTGCAGCCATCATACTTTGATTAAAAGTATTCAAGTTTCTTGTAGATAGATCTGTATCATCTTCCTGCTGATTTTGAAATACTGGTGCTTTATCTTCCTTTTCTTCATTTCTTGCTTCAAAGCTATAATTGGTTTCACCATCATTATCATCTTCATCATTCGATTTTGACGATTCACTTTGTATTGAAAGTCTCCTCTTCTCCGCTCTGTTCACGTGTGTCCCATTATTTACTGACCGATTCGTGGAATTTTCAAATTGACTTATTCCATTTTCATCATTTTTTTATCATTCTCAGACGAATTATGTTTAGTTCTTAAATGACGCGAGAGATTAAACTTCCGCGAAAATTTCTTACCACAAAATTCACAACTATGCATAGCTTAACAGTATTACGATTGCAACGTGTTTACGAATAGCTGAACTGAACTCGACTGACTAAAGATTCCGCGGGTTGAGCCTTATATACCTATGGAGTGATTCTTTTTTTGGGAGTGACTCTCTTTTTTGGGAGGGACTCGTTTTTGGGAGTGACTCTTTTTTTTTTTTTTGGAGTGACTCTTTTTTTGGAGTGACTCTTTTTTTTGGAGTGACTCTTTTTTTGGAGTGACTCTTTTTTTGGAGTGACTCTTTTTTTGGAGTGACTCTTTTTTGGAGTGACTCTTTTTTCGGGAGTGACTCTTTTTTGGGAGTGACTCTTTTTTTTGGAGTGACTCTTTTTTTTGGAGTGACTCTTTTTTTTGGAGTGACTCTTTTTTTGGAGTGACTCTTTTTTTTGGAGTGACTCTTTTTTTTGGAGTGACTCTTTTTTTGGAGTGACTCTTTTTTGGAGTGACTCTTTTTTCGGGAGTGACTCTTTTTTGGGGGTGACTCTTTTTTTGGGAGAGACTCTTTTTTAGGAGTGACTCTTTTTTTGGGAGTGACTCTTTTTTGGGAGTGGCTCTTTTTTTTGGAGTGACTCTTTTTTTTTTGGGAGTGACTCTTTTTTTTTTGGGAGTGACTCTTTTTTGGAGTGACTCTTTTTTGGGAGTGACTCTTTTTTAGGAGTGACTCTTTTTTTGGGGTGATTCTTTTTTTGGGAGTGACTCATCTTGGGAGTGACTCTTTGGTGTCATTTGATGTATTTTTTTGGTGTCATTTTAGTTGGTGCCTTTTGGTGTCTGGTGTAAATAGCAACGGTTAACTTATTAGGAATATACGAGTATGACCGATGGCACTAGTACTATGAGAAGGATTATGAGGTTTTATAAA
Organism: Brachynemurus nebulosus; assembly: GCA_035578155.1. Taxonomy (NCBI): domain Eukaryota; kingdom Metazoa; phylum Arthropoda; class Insecta; order Neuroptera; family Myrmeleontidae; genus Brachynemurus; species Brachynemurus nebulosus. The sequence continues at coordinate 41,064,149 of JAPWDM010000001.1, read as the reverse complement.
AAACCCGAAGTGGATTATATCGAAAACGAGAAAAAACGAAGCCATTTTAATAATTTAAAGGAAAGTGACATTGGAAAGCGGATTATCTCAATAACTAGGGAATTGGAAAAGCATGATATTATTGAACCAGTGTTAAAATATGCATCCAATGATGATGAAAAAACATCTGCTAGCGATAGCGAAGATACTGCGAGCGAAGGAGAAGCTGATGATGACGAGAATACAGTGGCCAACGATGGTGATGAAAAAATTTCGGGTGAAGGGTTATACTTAAGGCCCTATAGGAGATACTAAAATAAGCTATCAGCATTTAATAAGTTGTTAAAAAAAAATCTTTGTAACTTTTCCAATAGCTATATGTTAATTATTTTAAAATTATGTGAGTGTTGTTATTTCTTACATACCACAGTCCTTAAGCAATTTTAGTAATTCGTTAAAAAAGATCACCGAAATGATTGTTCTTACAACGAACTATGTAATGTGTATTTTCTAAGCTATTAAAATAGGTAATGTTTTTGCTTGCTCCTGAATATAGGCAATTAAATCGCATTGTCCTATTAACATTCTGATGCGATAGAACATATGTGTAAACTATGTAATTCTTGCCAATAAGTATTCACCCATATTATTAATGATTTGCTAATTTGAAGTATTGTTTGAACAGTAATGATCTAAAACTGCTGTGCAGGAAAGGGTTAATTAATTGAATGCAGCTTAACTCCGGAAAAAAAAATAAAATTTCGTAATCCAAAATTAAAGTTTTCATCCGCTCTTTAAAAATTATGAGAGTTATTTACTGTCCACCCTATATATAAGCATTTATTCTTATGATATAAAACTACATTTTCAATTCGTTTGCTTAGAAATATTTGTCTGTGACTGATAATTTTTAGGTGTTTTTACAAAATTAAACTGCAAAAAATAGTTTAAATGTATTTCACTGTCTATAAAATCATAAATTTTTTTTCTCTATCATCAATAAATTAACAAACAAAAAATACTTATTCAATACCTACCTAGCTTGCTATAACTATTGTTTATGGTAGAAAATATTGCGGGGAATATATAAACATAATAAGTTTCAGCGAAGTAAGAACATACAAATTTAACATGGGAAAAAATTGTTGAGATCAGAGCATGCTTGTCTTTTATGGGTATCGTTTTATATAGGCATCGATAGTTACTAAAATTTTCTTTAATTGCAAAAAAGGTAAATTTGAAAACAAAACAATAGGTGCCTAATTTTCTACTAAGCAGTACTATTTGTTAATAAATATTTCAACATTAGATTAATATTTATTTATAGTTATCTTAATAAATTTACTGCTATTGTCTTTTATTGACTTCTGAATATTATTTTGACGCGATATTATTTAAAATTTTGCTAAATTTTTTAATAAATAAAACACATTTTTATAAATTATAATAATATACAATATATTGGAGTATGATAATATGAGAAAAAAAAACGCTTATTTAGCATTGATAAAATAATTTCGTATTTAAGATGAATTGCTATTACTACCGTCTTTCACAAAACTAGGGGTCACTTAATACCTATAGATATATTTAACTAATTTTTTAACAATAGCAAGTAATAAATTTTTGATAAAAATAGCTATAAATTTTTAGATAAGTTATAAAATATTAAAAGAAAAATTTTCTTAAAATATATGGAACATTGTGCTATTAATTTAAGACTAAAAAAAATATTATGAGGAGAAATTAATGTTTCAAAACTGTTTTAAATTCTTGATATTACATATTCAGTTTTAAAAATATTAAGAAATATGATTTTTTACAATATATTGATATTGTAAAATATATGTTTTTAACGGTGTAGAAACCCATACTTTTAACAGAGTACTGTATATATGCGAAATATTATATTACTATATATATTTTAAAAAAATTCGTTTTTATTTAATTGTTGATGACCAAATATTTTTACATTAAATGAGTAAATTCTTATGTATTTTATAACATGATATCGCGTGATTACAGTTATAATAAAGTATTCATGAGTATTTATAAGTTATATATTTAAAAGAAAAATACACACTTAGATATTTATAACGTAAGTATGTAACAATTTTAGCTGATTTAGTTGATTAAAGATTTAGCTGATTAAATAACATCAAAGAATATGCACACAGATTTTAAAAAAAAAAAAAAAATGTACAGAGTGATGCATTTTTGTAAAATTTACGAGTATATATGATGTACCATAATTGTAAATGGAATTTTTATATATACATCAAGTTTAAGGTATAATATCAAAAATTAGTTTGATTTCTTTTTAGGGGATCGGTGTAAATCAAAAGATCGGTTTTTTTTTCTTTAAATTTTTTTTATTAGGTATAGTTTTAAACAAAAATAGGTACACAATGATCACTTTTTTAACTTGTAAAATTTATAATTATATTAAAAATTTGTGCATATGCAAGAAAGTGTTCTGTGAGGAATCAAAGATCACCAATTGGTCGACTTGTGTATTAAAATAGTAAAAAATTATTCAACAAACACCATTGAATTTATAGAGGTGGTTTGTAGACTTTTCAAGTTCAATTATAGACGAAATATTGGAAATATTGAAATATCGGAATATTTCTGTTGTATGTAATTTACGGATCATTACATCAATCTTCTTCAATGTTCTAACGCAGAATTAAGAGAACTAAGTAAAGCGAAGCGTCGAGAGGAAATTATTAAACAACTCGTTGAAAACTCTGAAATACCAACAATTCTACGATAAACTAATGACCGGCGTAGTAATGTAGATGACGAATCTCCCCCGGTTGGTTTCGAACTCACAATCTACCAGATAAGAGCGGAGTTGCTAACCACTACACCAACTCGGGGTCGACAAACTAATTGATTTTACACAATAAAATAACACGATAACGAATCATTGAAAAGTTGACCGGCGGATATTCGAATTGAATTTAAAACGTTGAAGGAGGTGTCGGAGAATACATCAGCATTCTGTCTTCTACTACATGACCGTGTGGTTCAATATAATCCATTGACGAATATTGTTACAAAAAATGTATAAAAGCATCGCAATCCGACTATAAATCAGCCAGTTTCGCTCTAGACAACGCACAATGAAGACCGACGCAGCAATTGTTGACTTCCAAGGATTTCCAAATTCAACAAATGGGAAATTCTACATAAAGGAATTAGCTCTGTTGAAATTCGATTCTTCCGAAGAAAATTGTGGTGAAGATTATATACTACAACACTATATTTTCAAATCACCAATACCGTTTTGCGGATTAAGTGAAAAGGATCAACGCACAGCTCGCTGGTTACGGAAAAACCATCATGGGTTCGCCTGGATGGATGGACATATTGAATACGAGGAACTACAATACATTTTAATAAACAATCTACACGGAACTCGCATCATCTATGCGAAGGGAGAAGAAAAAGTACGCTATTTGAAACGACTACTACCGTCAGCGCCCATAATGAACTTTGAAGAAATAACAATTTGCCCTAAGTTGAGAATCATAACATCAACATACACTAGTCCTCGATGCGGCTATCATTCCGGAGCAACTTGCGCCATGGAAAATGTCATATCCATATACAAATATTATTGTAATAACATTTAAACATTTTTACTGTAAAATATTTCTTTTAAAATAAATTTATTAAAATAAGAAAAAATAAAAAAAAATAAAAAATAAAAAAATGTGTTTTTATTTAATAAAAAAATAAAAATTAAAAATTAAAAATAAAAAAATGTGTTTTTGTTTAGAGGAAAACCTGTATAAACCTGTTTTCAGATAAAAATATACAATCATATGATAAAATTCATTTTTGCATATTAGAGAGAAATCTTCGCTGTTTGATATCAGTTTACCTTTAGTGACGTCAGCTGACAGTTTAAGCCTGTTTTCAGATAAAAATATTATAAAATTATGAAAGCAAGGCCATCTTTTAATGGCTAGTTTAACTATCAAAAAAAAAAGTTTTTCGATGCCATATATTGACAATTTTTCAAACTTACACACAGGAATCCAGACTAGCAACGCCATCTAGTAGCGAATTCACAGGCTCGAAGGTGGCTGCGCCATCTAGTAGCGAATTCACAGGCTCGAAGGTGGCTGCGCCATCTGTTAGGGAATTTTTCAGTTCTTAGGTTAGAAAAAACTTTTGTTAGGTTAAGCTAAGTTCGCTTAGGTTTCGTTAGGTTAGGTCAAGTTCCATTGGGTTCTGTTAGGTTAGAAAAAAATTTCACTAGATATCGTTAGGTTGGAGACCAAATTTTTGCTCCACCCACCGCCGGAGGCTTCTAGAACCGCCTCGGTAGTTTTGCCTCCTGCCGAGGTCACTCAAAAAGTCGGCAGGAGGGAAGGAGGGCCCCATTCTCTCCAATCCTTACTACTCTGAATTTTAGAAAGCCCAAGTACACTATTATTTCTCACGGATTCTCGCGAGCGGCACCGTCTCTTTGTGTACTTCCAAGTTAGTAATCCATTTCCTCGGAAAGTTACATGCATATTACCCCCACATTTATAATACAATTTTCTCCTCACTACCAGATCCAAATCTTGATCTATACTCTTGACTTGAACTTCCTTCATATACGAGCTAAACGATCACAAACTCCTTAAATCCATTATTTAAGAAAGATAACAAAAATAACACAAGCTGATAAATTTTTTTGATGTCGACACAAAACAGAAATCAAAAACGCAATGAGTAACAAAATTGATAATATCTGTAAGAAACCTTGGAGGGGCAAGCAGCTGATCTAAAAACATAATAAAAACAAAACAAAAATGGGTTATATTCAAATTATTATACTGACGAACAAAAAATTTTCTTGCCAACATTTAGCTTACTTTACTTGCTAATAAATTAATAAATCGTACCTACTGTTATAATTTATAATACATTTTATATAAATTTTTAATTTCTGGCTCATTAATTTATTTATAGGCATTTCTTTTATCTTTACTATCTGTGATGTTTTTGTTTGGCAAACTACCTAATACATTTTTATAATATAATATTAACTTTTGGTTAAGTTACATATAAATCCATATAGAACTAAAATTATTTTTAACTCAAAAACTCAAGTCAAAAATATTTACTTTAAGAGGATAAAAGAATTTTTTCCAAAATAAGTCATAAAGTTAATTAAGGTCTCTAAAAAGGTGAATTTCTTTTATAGCACTTTTATAATGCGGTTCTACCAGAAACTTTCAAACCAATTTTTTTTGACGTCTCTTAAAGGTGATATATACGTTCACACAACGTTTTTGAGTACTTAATAACTGTAAGCGAAGGTTCTGTAACAAGTAAATCACAGACAGTTCAACCGCGACAGTTAAGCCGCGAAAGTTTGACCGACGATACTTCAACCTGACAACGGATCAACCGACGACAATTGAACTTAACGACAGGTTAGCCGACGACAATTCGGTTCAGCCTAACGGCAGTTCAACCAAACAATTCAACCGTAGAACAGTTAAACCGCGGGACATTTCAACGGTTTAACATTAATATATAAATTAACCAAGCCCATCCTAACTTAACCTAATACAACCTAACCTAACCAAACCCAACCTAAACTAACCGAATTCAACATATTATAAACAAACCCAACCTAACGAACAAAACAAACCTAACCTAACCAAACACAAGCTAAACTAACCGAATTCAATGTAAGATAACCAAATCCATCACAACTCAACCAAATATTATACCCTTAATTGTGTAAACAGATGCCCTTGATACTTGAGACTACATAAATACTCATTTAGTTTCAAGTCTTAAGAGAAGCAATTTTACATTGCTAGATAAAATTCAAATAATTTTGTTTCTACTATAGTTAATAGATTGTACAACGGTTAAATTGTCTTCAGTTAAATTGTCGTAGGTTGATCTGTCAAGTTAGTTTGTCATCGGTTGGACTGTCGGAGTTGAACTGTCAGAGTTGAACTGTCGCGGTTGAACTATCTACGGTTTATTAGACGCGGCACTGTAAGCGAAAAATTACTTTTTATTACTCATGCGGGAGAAGTACTAACTTGGCGCACACATTTCTGTACGTTCTGTACGTAAAATAGCTGTTTGGCCACTGTACTCTTCCCAGATACTTTTTTGCGTGGGGAAAGTAAACTTTCCACACCCAAATTGACAATTTGCACACCCAAATTGACACACGCAAAATTTAATCAAAGCACGCAAAGCCGCCTCTTGATTTTTCATTTAATAAATATTTCACAATTATTTCTATAGAAACCACCAACAAAGTAATTTAAACAATATTTAATTCAGAAAAAAAAGACGAACACTCAAAAATATTATTTTAAAAAGTAAAAAAATGTCAAAAATAGTAATAATATTAGAAAAAAGTATGTGAAATTCGTAATAAAAAATAGTATGTGCAACTCGTGCGGGATTGTCGATTGCCCACTCAAGCGAATAAGCGCACTCACTACGTTCGTACGCTCAACTTCGCTTTCGTGAGCAATCGACAATTTCCCGCACTTATTGCGCAATATACTATTCTGCAGGAATATTATCATTTGCACTGTCACAATGTAAGTAAAAGATGTAAAAATAATACTGAAATATTCTGAGTCACAAATAATAATTTTTACTTATTACCTGTTGATAATTTCTTAATTACATTAAACTACGTTTTTTATATTGTTATTCACACCCATTTATATTTATGATAACTTTTAGATAGAAAATCTTAAAAAATGATTTAATTTTATTTAACTGAGCATGGCATGAATTATCAATTTACCTGGAGAGTTCTCCATGCTTGACTATCTTAACTAATTCATTAATTTTACACCGCTTAATGCTTCTATGGTTTTATTCCTCTATATATAAATATGTACAAAATAAAAAATGTAAACTTATGATTTCTCCGTACATATTGACAAATATAAATATATTCTAGATTATATGATACATATTAAAATAATTTTACAACTTACAAACTGCTGCTAGATTATACAAAGACCCACTTGAGACTTGGACTGGTAGTAATAGAAATATTTATACACAATCATAACTTGTGCTTAAGTTAGGTAAAGTGAGTGTGAACCTAAACTAACTTACAAAAGTGAGGTTAGATACAGTAGACATGTAATGTAAGTATCTACTACATACAAGAGAAGACATTTAATAAATATGCACCTATATACACCTAACAAGTACGTAATTTTCTGCCTGCATATACGTTCAATACAAATTTTATCGATCAGTTTGTTTCATTTTCTTTGGCTCTTTAACTTTAGCCTTGATTGTGCACAAACAGACAAGGTGGATACAAAATGGACAGCCCACATGAAGTAATTTATGTAAACCAGGGAATTTGGGAGATCAAGTTTAGAAACTATTTTTGGATATTTATAAACATTTATGTGAAATCCACATACATGTATTATAATAGAGTTAGGGAATGTTTATTAGCAAAAAATTTACTGACAAAGTCAAGATCTTTATACGAGAAAATTGAACTTGGTAAAGCAAAAAATTTGTTGGAGTCAATTTGTCTCTCCTCCTCGAAATAAAAAGTATAAGAGGTATGCAAAATGTAAATAACTAGGGAATATTTCTTTTTTTTTTTAAATATAGAAATTTATTATAAATCTTAGGTGCCCATAATGCTGGTGCACACTTTACAAACATTGATATGAAGGAAAAAGCAACTTGTAGATATTTTAACGCCTGCGAATTTGTTATAAGCATGGTTGAAAGAGATAATTTGATTGTAACACCAGTTGTAAAACTTGGTAATGATTCGGGCAAAATTATTTGCACACATCAAAAACTCCGACATATCATCGTAAAATTTTTTAGCCAATTGTCTAAATAGATTTCCAAGTATAGTGAACTGCTAGGGAATTATTCATAAAATATATCACGAATTAAAATATAATCACCAATTTTTTAAATATACATAATCACAAATTTTTTACTCCTCCCTTCCCTTTGTCATGGTGCGTCATGAACAAGAGCGATAACTGGCAATTTTTTCTTAAAAGGTAGACAACCAGCGGAGTGGCCGAGCAGCGCCGGATAAAGGGGCGGGCAGGCCGGGCGACCGCCCGGGGCGCCAAATTTTGAGGAGCGCCGACAAGGCCGGATCTAGTGGGGTAGCCGAGGCATGTGTCCCGGGCGGCAGGTCTTGAGGGGCGCCAAAATTAGGTATGATAAGTTTTTTTTGCTCTTTACTTGTTTTTTGAGAGGGAAAAAGAAATCTTTTTATCTAGAGGGGCGCCATTTTTTGACCCTGCCCCGGGCGCCACTTAGGCTAGGTCCGGCCCTGTGGCCGAGCGTACTAGTGCGCCTAGCGCCTGCCGACTGGTAGGTTGAGGGTTCAAATCCAGCGGCCGGCTATGCTCGTGAAGGTTTTCTGTAGTTTCCCTTCACAACTCCAGATGAATATCGGCATAGTTCCTTAACAAACGGCTGTAGACATGCACCTTCCAAATCCTAGCTCCCAGCCCCACTTTCATTGTCCTACACCCACATAATAAAATGTATCATGTAACGTAATTAATACGTAATGTATAAATAAAGGAATACAAATAATGATGTGAGTGGCGTCTGTTATAGATAGAAAAATCTTAAAAACGGACGTTAAACACATTATTATTATTATTATTCTTAAAAGGTAGCCGAGCTTTATTTTAACAAGCTTTAGAAAAAGAAACTCCTCTAACTTAAAAAAAAAATGGTTGATCCTCTTCTTCATTCACAGCCAAAATGCCGCCCTTTAAATTTGCCGCCCCGGACAAATGCACGAATTGTCCGCCCCTAGAGCGGGCCCTGATTTTTAACCCACTACAGGATGTACCTGCCCCTCTCCCCCAAATCAATAGCTGTTTTTATGATTATTAGTAACATAAAAATCATGTCTAAGCAATTTTATTTATTTATAGAATTTTGGTGCAATACAAGATCATCGTTACTCTTTGGCAATTTATTACTGCATAATTTGTGGAAATAGAAGCCGTTGAAGTAAAGATAGTAGAGCCGTTCAAGTAGAGATATATTCATAAGATACGTTTTTGAACCATTGTCCTTTGTAAACAGGTTTTCAAGAAAGACTGATTTTTGAAGACGAAAATTCGCTATGTTAATCAATATGCTGCAACAGAAGTATTTTTTTTTTATAATTACTTTTTAGTGACCGAATATGGAAAGAAAAATTAAATAATTAAAAAATATAACATTTTAAAAAATATTCAAAATTTTTATTTTATTTTTTTTATTTTAGTGTAATGTTAAATGGCTATTGTGAAATTTCTTCTTGCACCCTCCTTAAAAAGAAGAGTAGGTACCAGTTTTGGAAAACTGGTGAAATGTGAAAATCAATTATTCAATAGTTTACGTAAACAATACTTATATTTCTCTATGTTGTGTATTTATCGCTAAGGACATTTCAGTGTTACACCCAAAAACTGTTATAGATTAAGACAATTAGCCAAAAATCATAAGACGTAATCTTAAATTGCAATGAAAAACCATACCGGGGGAGAATTTGCCTTTCCAACGTCTCGTTTAGAATATGAAGTTGAAACGATGATACAAAAAAAAAACCTTAAGCAACAAATTTTGACCACAACTGCATCGTACAACAAGCACATGCTTCTTTTTTTTTCCTCAACTGTAAAAGAAAATAAAAGAGCGCAAGATAAGCAAGAAGTCAATGTTGTTTTTAATACTTGTTTGATATATTATGTTTACGACATATTTAAAAGAAATTTAGTGCAATTTATACATTGATTTTATCATCACCTTTATACAGAATAAAATTTTATGTTACCTTATTCCATTCCTGTTCACTTCAGTTTTTATTTATTTCACATCATATAATTATCGCAGGTGACAATATTCACCATTTTATTTTACTTTTTATTTTTTTGAATTTTATTTGTATTCACGTATTGATAATTAGTGTTGAATAAATCAGGTTTTTGAGATAATTTAATACTTTCGACATTAAGAATTATTTTACTGTTGTATTTTATTGATGTTTGGATCTGTTCGAATGACTTGTTACTGTAAAATAAGATATAGTCCGGGTTTTAGTATTTATAGTATAATTTTTACGAGTTATCTAATAAACGTAAAACTTTTTAAATTTTATGATATGTATAATATGTAACGGAATTGATATAGGTACCTTCAAATGAAGGAGGACTGGATTAATCCAGGTGCTTTGCCATTTCCTGAACTCACTGTAAGTTTGATTTCAGTTCGTTCACTGTTATGAAACTACATATATACAACAGGAAGACGATAGTCTCAAAAATAGGTATACTAATTTTTGTCCTATTTTCGAAAATTGAAATTATTCAAGAGAAAATTGGTATTTTGAATGATATATTTTCTGGCTAGACTTGATTGTGGAATAGCAATTGCCGACTAATGAACTAAAATGCTTTCATCATAACAATCTACTTTTGTACTATTGTAATGAGAGCCAAATTGGCAGTCCTGCAACTTAATTTCTTCTGACAAAAAAATCGAATATTGTCAACCCTAAATAATATTTAATGCAAATTGTAACAAATACGTTGGTGAATTATCAAATGCAATCAGTATAATTAATTCAAGGAAGAAATTAAGATAAGAAGAAATGCACTGCATGTGCAATAAGACGTGTTAGCTTGGCTTGGATACGTGGCGTAAGTTAGTTAGTTGTTGGCCGACGGATAGTTGAGTAGAATTAGATTACAACATAAAAAATTGAAAGTTGAGAAAAGTCAGAAGTTAGTTAGTGGTTGGCCGATGAATAGTTGAGAAAAGTTGAGTAGCCAAAATTTTTAAGTAAAGTTGAGTTAGTTAGTTAGAGAAAGAAAATTAAAATAGTGAGTTGGTGACACATGGATAGCCTACCAGCCAAAAAATTTGGAAAATATAGGAAAAACTAGCTGTTGGTTACGGTAGAGAAAAATTTAATAGAAAAAACATTTGCAAATTCATCATAAGGCCCGATTTACATTAACGCTCTGCTCTCACTCTGACATCACTACGCTCCCGATTCGATATAATCTTGTTGTGTTCACATTACAGTGCTGATATCATGCTGATACCTATTCGTTCTCTATTGACATTATAATGCTGCTCTGGGTACACTCCCAGTTCGGTCTCAGTTCGATACAAATATATTTTCATAACAACTGAATGCAAGCAGAGCGGAGTGGAATCAAAAAAGTGTTTACATTATAGGTACAAGCCATAACAAGTCCGATACCGCCCCGATAAAATATTACCTGAGTGGTATTGATATTGGAGTGACATTGGAGCGAGAGCGAACCGTGACTGATATCGGACCGACATCAGAGAGATGATGTGAATACACTCATTGTTTATTGTATAAGAATATTTTATCGAACCTGGAGCGGAGTGATATCGGAGTGAGAGCAGAGCGTTAATGTAAATCGGGCCTAAAAGGTAACTCACGTCTTCCATTCCAAGAGTTTATCATACTAATTTTCTTTTGTACATTAATAGTTTAGTTATTTCGATTCCATAAGATTGATGATCACATTTTCTTTTACGTTACTCTTTTATCACACGATAAAATTTAGTTATATTACAGGAATAGTTAGTGTATTTTTTTATTAATTTTAATTTGCTTATAATTTTCCATATAAAATTAATTTCGCCATTTACTCAGTTTAAGATTTACAATTTTGATGTTAAATAAAAGGATTTAATTTCAATTTTTAAATGTACTGATGAGCTGAGAAATCTCAATTTAGAAAAGTTTAAGGATCATTTTTTTTAATATAACTTTAGTTATATTAAAAAAAAGTTAATATAACTTCTTTTTTGTCCTAATATTTAAGTCTTTTGTTGTGAATTAAGAATCAAATATCTTTAGTTGAGTTTGAATATGCATAATTCAAAGGGCATAGCCGGGTAAGATAGGGAAAACGGCCCTTGACGCAAAACTGATTGTTTTTATAGGAATTAATACTTCTTAGCCCCAGATACATTCCTGCAATATTTCAACCCTCTGAGGCTAATAGTTTATGAATACACAAACAGACAAAAATTTTCAAGAAAAACTTTTTTTTACGAAATTACTGAGCCGATTTATTTGAGTTTAATATATTTTGTGTACCCACCTTAAACAAAGCCCACCAAACGTACCCACCTTAAAAAAAATTAGCGTTATATCCCTTTATTATACTAATTTTTTTAAATTTTTAAATTTAAGTAAATTTTTTTTTGGCCCTTACATGTTAGCGACACCCACCATTTTTTGTTCAATAGTATGTCTCTTAGTACTTTATAACATATATTTTTACGGAAAAAGTTTATTTGGTAGAACATAGTAATATTTCAATACAAATGCATGTCATGTTCGGTGCTACATATATGACTTATGTATAAAAAGGACCATAAAGTAAAGCATCTGCCTGACTTCTAAAACACAGTAGAACTCTGAGGAGTGCAATAAAATGCTCTCTTCCCCCCTGAGTTGCAGTTCTTGGAGTTCCTGTGACGGTCTAAAAAAATTTATATTTTGACTTGTTATAAAAAATATGTTTCTGCTTGTTAAAAAATAATTTTCAAGGTTAATTTTACCATGAATCTGAATATTTGAATGAAATCAATAAAATTATCTCAGCATACGTACTAATTAAAATTACATCTAACTCAACAAAAATTATAAGTTTTAGAAACTTTATTTAAATAAAGATAATAATAATAACAGTAATACGTCTTAAATGTTATATTGTTTTAATAATAATAAACATTAACTTAATAGATTGGAACAAAAAACTTCAACAATGTATAGTAATAACAACAGTCCGGCTAAAACTTGTAGTTAAAAAATATGTAGGTAAATTACATGTAGGTACATATAACTAACTTGAACAGACCCTCTCACTTGATGTTTTTATTGCACTTCTTAAGGAGGTGCAGAAAAATTTTTTCTGTAATAAATTTACATACGTTCATAACAACGACAAACAAGCCTAGACAAACGTTTTCTTTTGTTAACACGATGACGGGTCATGGGGAATTATAACGAAATGACCAACTGGTATACTATTTTGACAGCTAATAAACTTTGTATGAAATTGTTGACGTCGTAATACGTGGTGTATGAGCTAATAATGTTTCACTTGACGTCTTACAAAGAAAGCAACTCTAACAAAAGAGAAATCAACATCCATTTTGTTTTATTAATAAAAAAAGACAAACGGCAGAAAACGCTGGACTTGAGTAAATTTAAACTAGTTTATCGTAGTTATGAACGTATGTAATTGTATTATTTTAGAAATAGGGTACATATTTTACTTTATAGCCCTTCTTATACATAAGTAACATATGTAGTACCTAACATGGTATGCATTTGTATTGAAATATTACTATGTTCTACCAACTAAAATTTTTCCATAAAAATATATGTTATAGAGTACTAAGAGACATATTATTGAACAAAAAATTGTGGGTGTCGCTAACGCGTAAGTGCCAAATAAAATTTACTTAAATTTAAAAAAATTAGTATAATAAAGGGATATAACGTTAATTTTTTTTTTATAACTTTGCCTAAGGTGGATACACAATATATATTAAACTCAAATAAATCGGATCAGTAATTTTGTAAAAAAAAAATTATTTGAAAATTTTTGTCTGTTTCTGTATTTGAAAACTATTAGCCTCAGAGGGTTGAAATTTGACAGGAATGTATCTGGGGGTAAGAAGTATTATTTCCTATAAGAACAATCAATTTTGCGTCAAGGGCCGTTTTCCCTATCTTCCCGGCTATGTCCTTTTCTTTAATCAATTTATATTCTTAATATATCAAAAATTGTACAACAGTTATAATATTTTCTCTTGAAGTGTTTATCAAATAAATTATATAGTGTAAAAAATAATTGAATGCCAGTTAGTTTTAACTTTATTTACAATAGATTTTCTACCTCAACCTTACAGTACTCTTATTCCATTGCATTTTGTCCCGGAGTTTGAATCCACATCGAACAGAAAATGGATTTGGGTAACCTCATTTATCATCCCCTTCATTGCACTGTCCTTACTGTTCTTACTTCTCATATTGTCACAGTATCTTTCCAAAAAGTTGTGACATTTGCACATAATTAAAAGCCTTATATAGAAGACACTGCAAAAGTAGAAAATTTCACTTTGTAGAAAAACAGATAACTCAAATGGCGAATTTGCTGCCAGTCACAATTTAATAAAATTCCTTTACATTGCCAATTATTACTTTCTGACTTCTCAACAAAACATAATGAATACAGTTTAATAGTCGCTCTATCTTTTATTCTATTTTTAATAACTATTTTTTCCCTTAAAAACAGAAAAACGCCTTTAATTAATGACTGTTATTAAACAATGCGTCAGTTATATTTATTATAAATTAATTTTTGCAAACATTATAATTATAATCTATAATAATAACAATAACAATAGTAATAAAATTCTTACAATTTTTGATGATAGCCAGAGATAGACCTCACACAAATATACTATATACATAAGCGAAGAAACAAATATTAACTCAATCACTTATGTATTTGTAGCACTAGCTAGTGGAAATGTCGGCAATTTATAGCCTTAAATGATTATTAAAGCAAAGAATGTTAGACAAATACACTGCGCTCACAAAAGTTCAATATCACTTATCAGAAATGAATTTTCAGTTATTATAAGTGACGATGAAAAGTCTAAAGACATATGTTAGCCTAAAATGGGTCATGTAGCGTTCAGAAACGAATTATACCTCAAGGTCAAATAAGGTCCTCTTGCTACGTGTTTTAACGTATATTGACGTCATACTCTTCGCATATTGTAAAAAAGTTATATTAAATGTTTATTAAGATATTAGTAAGTGTAATCAAATAATAATGTAGGTAGGTACTACAGTTCAACAAAAAGTGTCTTTAGGTGTCAGTGTCGAGTAGAGCAAATATTCGTCTAGGAGGTCCGTTAAGGGGATGGTAACATTAATTCGGCATAAAAAGACCCACTTTTAAGAATTTTTTCAGATGCTACCCGTAATACAAATTTAATTAATCGATCGTAACATTATAGTACAACATACGAACAACATTTCTTTAATTTTTTAAAACAAAATATAAATAATTAAGCCAACGGCAGCAAATCTTCGGAGGGGTCGTGAAAAAAAGTTGCTTGTCGGTGAACAATATAATTCATGAGTGGATCATCCGAAATAAAAAAAAAATGAATGATATCATTAGACAACCTCTTTCCTAGGGTATTTTTGGGAGTAATTTTCTTTTTTTCGATTTTTTTAATTTTTAGTGACACTTAGAATTGAAAACACCGATTTTCGTCTAAAAAATTGACCTATTTGTTATTGTAAAATTAATAATTATGAAAAATTAAACAAAAGCTTCCAGGGATACCTGGTCATTTTTGTAAGGAAGCTGTATAAAAATTTCAAAACAATCGATCGAGTAGATTTTAATTTAAACTGTTTACCGGTTTCAAAAATGACAAGTGTCAGGAAATCGCTTTAAAGTTTTCTGCACCTGAAAATCCAAAATTAAATATGAAAAATTTTTTCATATCTACGTCATTGGTTATTGTATACATTAATATACTTACAAAGACCCATCCACGAATAAAAGAATTCAGGGATTCCGAGAGCACAAAGCCACGTACCTGCTGGGCAGGGATACGAAAACGTATCGGAGCAACAAACGCACAAAGTTCTATATCTTAGTTAGTTTCACTCCGATTTGCGTCAAATTTTGACACAACAATCTTAAGATGTTGTACAATCATATGAAATAATAAAAAAAATAATGAGAAAAAGAATTTTAATACGTTACCATCCCCTTAATGGAAAGTAATTCAGAAAATGCTTAGACATGGTTAGTTAATTAAGATACCATCACAGTATGATCGGCCGAAAAATAGTCAATTTTCCACTATTAATACCACTATTTAACAATACAAAATATTTTTTTTATTTAATTTTATTTATTTTTTTATAATTATTATAATTGTTTAAAAAAAGTGTCTTTAAAAAGGGGCGGATATTGGTGCCCACGATTGCGGCCGCAGTTTTGATTTGGAAAAAAAAAATCATTCGCCCATTCCCCCATCCTATCTATCCGAAAAAAATTTGCGAAAGTTGACTATTTTTCGGCCGATCACACTGCGATGGTACTTTAAGTATACTTAAAAATGTTTGAGAATGTTGACTGATTCCTGTTATTTAGTTCGGCATTTATTTCACCTTGTATTTAAATTGTAGATATTCCTAACAAAAGTTTAAACGAAAGCAGAAGCGGGAGAGTCATTTCAGCAATCAAACGATAACTTTAGTTTTTTATTATATTAATTTTAAAATTTAATCTTTTTGTATTATTTATAACCAGGGTCGACTAGAAATTGCAGAATGGTTATTTATGCAGACCATTTCACAGGTGTTATCAAAGTAATATTTCGAAATGGGCTTCGAAAATAAACCTAAAACGGGTTAAACTTTTCAAACTTAGTGACATGCATTATTTTTACCCAAATATTTCCGACTCATGTTTCTCTGTCGGTAACATTTATATTAAAATTTCAAATCGAACACGACACTTTTTTCAAAAAAAAACGATTATATATCTAATGAATCTCGACCTGTATTCTTTCTTATTTAGGTCTAAAACATTCTGAAGAAACTTACATTAAATTCATGTATTCCTATTGAAATCAGTGTCATGTTGCATTCGTCACGTAATAAAAAATTATTAACTGAGAATAAAATATGCGTACGAAAAACAGACACTATAATTATAAGGATTCTACTAAGTTGAAGTTTATTCTTAAAGTTGTTTTTGTTATAAAAATGCAAAAGCGAACTCGAAAATCGAAATCCAAAACTTAAGTAATTTTCACAGTTATGCTCGATATAACATCAAATTAAATCAGTAAAAGCTAAACATTATTGGAAAAGCAATTGAGATATAGGGCCAATTCGTATCGCCGTAAGCGGAAGCAACTTGCGCTAAATTATAAGAATTATATGCTTGAAAACAAGCACATTTGACTTGCTATAGTGGCATGTATGTGTATTCTTGTCTCACTTTCCATGTTCTAGTGAGAAGGGTGATAAGTATATGTATAGCCAACGATAAAAGTTGACTATAAACAATGTATGTTTCTCACCCTTGGCACTAACAAGGAAAGGTATCCAACTGTATCTCTCAAAAATTTTTGAAACTTTGGTGGATTGTAGATCTTACTAAAACTAATCACAAGCCATATTTCGCTCGTGTCCGTAAGCGGTTTAAGGGGGTGAAACTCATTCCTAAAAATCAGAGTTTTTTTTCAATTTTCTTGAATATCTTGGAAATGACAAGAGCTTTGGTAGGGAAACTATATATATTTGTAAATGGCACTTTAAGATCTTTATTATGAAACGAAAATTAAAGTTATAAAATCATTCGGATTTCACCCCCCACCCGCAACCCCTAATTTTATCAGGTACATTTTGGTAAAAGTTGGTATGCTGTGGTACATTTGGAATGCTGTTATGTGTAAATAAAAGAATTTTTAATTAAAATACTCGTATTTTATATCACATAAGTTTATTTCTTGTTGCATAAATACACCCTTTACTAATATTAACTTAGGAAAAATTTTAACTTTTTGATCTAATAATGAGCAAAAATTAGGCTAAAGGATCTCGTATTTTAGTAATGAATTGTTACAAACTTATAATATGCTTTAAAATACATAATTTTGAAAGAAAAAACACATTAATAAAAAATACACCCTCCCCCATACTTTACTGATACCTTATTTACTTATTTATTTGTTTTTATTTAGCTGTATAATTGTCAATATTTTAAGGTTTGTAATCTACACAATAATGATATTGTTCATAAAAATGTTCAAAACAAAAATATTGTTCATACCAAGCACATAATCTTACATAAGCCGGTTTGTCACATATACACTATACTTTGGTGCTTCTCTTTCTTCTTTGGAAAAGCAATATGTTACAGAATTTTCAAATCTTTCTGGTCGTTGGTCAATATATTCACTTTTATACCATCCATACTTGAACAAATTTTGAAAACGAAGCGACGAAAACTGATTGAGAGCTAGAGACTGAAGTTTTAGAATATTGTTACGGCGATGTAAATCAACATGATATATTCATTTAGAATTACATTATCTAAAAATAATTTGATGAAATGTTTCCAAAGTCGATATCCATAAACACGCAGAGTAGTGGTGGAGAACTATCGATAGCACTATCGATAACTATCGATAGTTTTGACTATCGAAAACTATCGATATTTTTTTTTTTACTATCGATAGTTTTCGATACATTTTTTCAGTTATTTCGTTTACTTATAAATACTAAAGATAATAAAAATTTCGTAGAAATTATAGCCAGAGATATAAAAACAACCATTTTAAGGGAATTTCCGGGCAAAAAGGAATAATACCGCCCCAGCGTAAAACCGGCGACCTTTTTTGTTTTTTGTTTTTTTTTACTCGCCGGCTATCTAAATGCCGCCCAACTTGGGTATCAAAAACTATCGATAAACTATGGATAACTATCGATAGTTTCACGACTATCGTAACTATCGATAGTCGGGACTATCGATAGTCAGAACTATCGATAGTCGGGACTATCGATAGTTCTCCATCACTAAGTCGCAGAGGTTAAAATATTGACAATTGTTTAGATAAATAAAAATAAATAAATAAGTAAATAAGATTTGTATAGATATCAGCAAAGTATGAGGGAGGGTGCATTTTTATTAGTGTATTTTTTTTCTAAATTATGTATTTTAAAGTATATCGTAAGCTTGTAACAATTCGTTACTAAAATAAGAGATTTTTTGAC
The DNA here is from genome assembly GCA_035578155.1 of Brachynemurus nebulosus. NCBI lineage: Eukaryota > Metazoa > Arthropoda > Insecta > Neuroptera > Myrmeleontidae > Brachynemurus > Brachynemurus nebulosus. The sequence continues at coordinate 41,045,293 of JAPWDM010000001.1, read as the reverse complement.
CATATTTTTGCTCATTATTAAATCAAAAAGTTAAAATTTTTCCAAAGTTAATATTAGCATTGGGTGTATTTATGCAACAAGAAATAAAATGGTGTGATGTAAAATATATAAATTAAAGATTCTTTTATTTACTCATAACAGTTTCCTCTTTTACCAAAAATTACCCGGTAAAATTAGGAGTTGTGAGTGAGAGATGCAACCCTAATGATTTTATAACTTTAATTTTGGTATCATAATAAAGATCTTAAAGTGCCATTTAGAAATATATATACCTTCCGTACCAAAGCTCTTACCATTTCCAAGGTATTTAAGAAAATTGAAAAAACTCAAATTTTCAGGGGTGATTTTCATCACCTTAAACCGCTTATGGGCACGAACGAAATATGGCTCGTGATTAGTTTTAATGAGATCTAAAATCCATCAAAGTTTCAAAAATTTTTGAGAGATACAGTTGGATACCTTTTCTTGTAAAACATGGAAAGTGAGACAGGAATATACATACGTATCAATAGCAAGCCAAATGTAGGTACTTGTTTTCAAGCATATATTGCTTACACTTGAGAGCAAGCCATTTCCACTTATGCCGATACGATATGGCCAATAGTTCCTTGATGCAATGATATTCGTTCACTTCTTCAAGTTGCTTCGGTAACAAATTCTATACATTCGCTGTTATAACAACGTAGCGTACTTACATGAGTAAAAATATCTTTATAGATCCCTCATTGGAACGTGAATCTATAATTTACACAAGCTAATATCCCAGACAATATAAAATTATAAAACGATTACAACGCGTACGATTACTACAAGTTCTTAATGTTAACATACCTACATATATACAATAAAACCTCCTGGTACGTATCATCTTGACTTGAGGTTTAACTCCGTGCGTCGTCGTACATATATCTACCCATCTAGTACCGCGGCGCTCTTATCAAACGCTATTTATAAATAGACAATTTTCTTCTTTAATTTCACCTTAGTCGCGTCCAGTAATTATAATTTAAATGGCAAAATAAAGATGGAAGATTTTTATTTGCAAATAGAATCGGGCAGAAATAAATGACAATTATCAAGATTTTATTGGATATGACGCCAATTAATTGTAAATAAGATAATATATTTATCGTTACAAGCGAAGCCATACTATAAATTGAAAATAAAACTGATACTTATGTTGAACTATTTTTAATTTCATTCATTCAGAGATTTTAATAATAATAAAATTGTTAATTAAAAAAATCAAAAAACCCGACTGCGTAAAAAGCAAACTAAAACGTTAAAAACAAGATGAAATAGAGAAAAAGAAAAATGAATAAAAAAGTAAAGCAGTCGGAGGCATCATACATTTCTGTTTTATTTAGTACAATATGTATGCCTCCGACTGCTTTACTTTTTTATTAATTTTTCTTTTTCTCTATTTCATCTTGTTTTTAACGTTTTAGTTTGCTTTTTACGCAGTCGGGTTTTTGGATTTTTTTAATTAACTATTTTATTTAGGTCTTTTTAGTGTTGTTTAATTATTTATTTTTAGAAGAAAAAATAACCCTGTCGCAGCATCCTGCATAACATAGCGAATTTCCGTTTATAAAAGTTAGTTTTTCTCGGAAACTAGTTGACATAGAACAATAGTTTAAAGACCTTTTTTATGTAATTTTTTCTCCTCTTTTAAGCGGTTTCAAAAAAATTCCGCAAAAATTGTTAGTTAAGTGGAAATTTTGGCAAAAAACTAATTTTTTGCATAAACAAACACCATGTTCCTGGCATCCGACGTGTCTGGTTAACGAACTCGTCCAACGGTTTGGGACTTCCAATATTTTCACCAAATTTCGTAAACCTAGGACATTCCGTTCGAGAGTTATCGTGCGGACACACACACACATATATATATATATATATATATATATATATATATATATATATATATATATATATTGTTAGAGAATTCTAAGTAAATAAAAGAAATTTATTTAAATAAAATTTTAAATGTTTGAAATTAAGAAAGTTTCTTATTGCCTGAAAAAAATAAAAGGAAAATTTTAAATAATAGAAATTTTCAGTTTGAATTAAAATTTATTTTCTTTGGCTAGTTCAGTCTTACATATATTTTTTTGTTTAATTGTACAATTTTTGGTACAATTTCAGGGTCGTGAATGTTAATTTCAGATTGTTCCCAAATGAAGTTTTGTACAGATAAAGATTAGATTATTGAGTGATAAAAGTATTTGTTACAATAAATAATTAACAACAATTTCTTGGTTAAATAACAATTACAATGTAAATTATTAAAATTTAGGAAAATTGTAAAGTAGCAACAAAGTAAATATAAAATAGCAACAAATTAGTTTAGAAATAAGTTACATAATACTAAAAGTTAGTTAGTCAGTATATATTTTAGCAAGATAAAATAAAAAACAAGAAAATTAGCATAACGCAGGAAAATATAGAGAAAATTACGAAATACAATAATTTTAATAAACTACAAAAAAAGGAACGTAAGAATAGAAATTTAACAAGATAGAAATATTTACTGACTAATACATGCACGTTATAATTTAAAATTCATGATTAGGTTAGGTAGGTTATGTAACTCATGTAGGTAGGCTTAATTTCGATTAAATGAAAGAACCTTATAAAGATTTAACAATGGTTTGAGTGACAGAAAAGCCAATACGAATAGATATTCAACAGTTTTACGTTAAATGAAAACTACACATTACAAGGAAGTTAAATTGCAGAAAAGTCAACTGTTTTACACTTTAGATTCACCAAACAAAAGTTAATTTATTAATTAAAGAAAGCACCATGCAATTAATTTGCATAAAGAAAGAAATAAAACATGCCAAAAGATTACTTAACTAAACTGAAGATGATGTAAAATGGACTTTAGAACGTTGAAACTGTGATGATTGTCCAAGTATGATGTAATCCACATAAAAGGGCGTAAACTCCAAATCTAAACCGTCAGCGAATTGATTTCATCCTGAATTTGTCCATTTAAAGGTAACATGTGCTTTCTAGTTTACATACTAATTTCCACTATGGTACTTGTCACTCAATATCCACTTCCAAAGAAATTTATACCAATTTTCACACATTTAGTTACAAAATTCCTGTATTATATAGGAAGTATATTTAAGAAATTGAATAAATAAAACTGCAAATCCAATTAAATTAATCATTGTCAAAGTTGAAATTAAAAAAAAAGAAGGTTTGAATTCAACATAGGTATAACCTCCAAACTACATGTGACCAAAATTTTACATGTTAAAACCAATTTCATCATTACAATAATGTAAAATATATAACAAAAAACATAATTTAATCGTACCTGTATTATATAGAAGCCCGGTCGTGGTCAAAACCAAATTAAAAGAGAATTAACATAACCGATCAACTGATATATATAGGCCGAGTTTAGCGCGAAAATTACATTACCACAGTTCTACCAATCAAAAAAAATTTAGTGAATTTGACACATACCAAAGTACAGTTGGTGTCAACAAAAAGGTACAGCAAAAATACAGTTAGAGGCAACAAAAAGTTCAATAAAATTAATTTAGGAAATTAACAATTTTTTTTTTTTTTTTAAAATTCTCAAAACGTTCTACAGAACGTAACAATATATATATATATATATATATATATATATATATATATATATATATATATATATATATATATATATATATATATATATCTATATAGTATATATATATATATATATATATATATAAATTTTAGCGAATATTATTTTCGGTTTCTAGGGACCTCAAAACAAATTTCTGCCATGGTCCCGGGCTCAGGTCGCGTTATGACAGTGGCTGTAATAGCTGAATTCCATTCTGGAAATTCGCTAATATATAGGTACGCATACGAGATTACAGCGGCTGGTAGCCAAAATTACCACGAATTTGGCAAAAAATATTTTTTTACCGTATACTAGTTTTTTTTTGTCCGCGACTTCCTCTTATATCCACTTGAAATTGAAGCACAACTTTCTCTGAAGACTTCCTCTATCCGCTTGAAGCACAACAAATTTCATTCTTCTATTATATCTTCAACGGTTTTCTTGTAATATCCAATTTCATTCTTGGAAACATAGAAATAGTAAACTTTCGGATAATCGCAATCAAAGTTGAGATGCATTGTGAGATGAGATGGATAAAGTATACAACGCTTTACAAAAAATACCCTAGAAAATTAAATATCATATTTTTTAGTTATATTTCCTTATTTAGAACTATATAAAGTATAAATTAAGATAAAAAAAATTTTGGCTGTTTACGACTGCAAACGTCACATTTTTTCGTCATAGTTAAGCATATAATTCATCTTATTGCTTTTACCAAAAGTTTTAAAATTATTTGACAAATTAGTTGCTTGTCCAGAGCCTAAAAATGTCTTCGTTGCATTCATGGTTCGCATGTTCAAGAGTATTTAGTTATCCACACAGTTGCTATAAAGAATGACTTGTCTGGCCGCAACTCTCTATTATGACTACCGGAAAACAGAGCGTAATTTAGTATTCAATTCCGTTTAAGTAAACTTTCTTTCTTGATAAGTTTTATCAATTTCTGTTACTTCTACGTTTATCAATACGTTTCATATTCCTTAGCAGGTAGCTTTCAAGTAAATAAAACAGCATGTTTCTGAGTTTCTGCAACGGTATCTCATTGAGTTGAAATTAGTTAATTCGCTACCCGTGAAACAATTTTTTTTTTTTTAATTTTCCTATGAATTCTTGGAAGTTATGTAACCATATAAATTTAACAATGATAAAAATGTTTGAAATTTTTGAGTTACCATGCAAGTCCATTTTTTCGAAAAAAATGACAATATTTTAAAATTGATATTCCGAAAAAATTACTCAATCAGTATTGATGATTTTGGTCTCAAATTAAAGGTAGTCAGATATGCTAAAAATTCATGTATTTTCACTATTGTATCTAAAAAGGAAGTATAAAAAATTTTCACATTTTAAAATTAATAAAAAAAAATTGAAACAATGTTGTCAAAAGTATTTTTTTATCTGAAAACCAGTAGTCTGTTAGTTATTCAAAAGTTATTCAAAATACAAGAAAAGTTAACTTTTATAACTGTTAATTAACACAACAAATTTCATTCTTCTATTATATTTTCAACAGTTTTCTTGTAATATCCAATTTCATTCCTGGAAACATAGAAAAAGTAAACTTTTGGATAATCGCAATCAAAGTTGAGATGCACTGTGCGATGAGATAGATAAGGTATGCAACGCTTTACAAAAAATACCCTAGAAAATTAAGTATCATATTTTATAGTTGTATTTCCTTATTTAGAACTAAATAACGTATAAATTAAGATAAAAAAAATTTTGGCTGTTTACGGGTAGCGAATACCCTTAATCAACTTTAAACACTATACTTATCCCTAACAGTCTTACAGAACACAAGATTATCTTGATCTATCAGTTTTTACTTATCGTATTACACACTTTATAAGACCTATGTCGACAAGGAACAAAATCGTAACGAGCTAAAAGTTTACAAAATCAAATTTAATAAAATATTAATATTAAAAGAAATGGCATGAATAAATGCTACAACAAAATTAATTAACAATTAAAACTGCATGTTCGTAAAGAACATCGAGTCAGTTCAAAACATTTTCAGGCTATTTGAATTCATATGAGTAGAATGGCTAGGCCGATTCTGCGGCACCGTAAAACTAACCAACATGAACCCTTTTGCCAATGTTTGAAATCGTGTGACTTTACGGTACTATACATTCCGAACTGATGAGTCATCAAACTGTATCGATGTGCAAACCTTGACCTTTGACCCGGCACGTACCGAGTACATGTATTTAAAATTTGTTGTTGACATTTGACCCCAACACTCGCTCATACTGTTGGCCTTGAAATTCCAAACACATGAGTCATCACCAGCAACCAAATTAATTTATGTTAACCCGTTATGCATCATCACTATTTTCGTCACAATTTAGTTTTGTGTTAACCCATTACCCGCCATAGTTTTTGAATGCAAACCTAACGCATGCGCAGATTGAATTTAAGTACACGACGCATGCGCAGACTAAATTTTAGGTTATAACTTGATAGCTGGGGTACACTACCGCGTCAAAAATGTGGGGTTACCCTAACTCGGGGGTGGCCCCAAACTTTTGACACCGTACTGTACTTAAATTTTTGGTACACTACCGTGACAAAAGTGTGGACCCCCCCTGGCCAAAAAGGTATCCGATCACTTTTTGAAGCGTACTGTACGTGCAAACCTTGACCCCAACACGCGCTTGCCTTAATTACGTCATCTTAAACGAACTATCACGTCAAAAAATGTGGGGTATACCCTAACCCAGGAGTGGCCCCAAACTTTTGACGCCGTACTGTACTTAAATTTTTGGTACACTGCCGTGTCAAAAGTGCGGGCCCCCCTGACCAAAAAGGTGTCCGATCACTTGTTGAAGCGCACTGTACGTGCAAACCTTAACCCCAACACGCCCTTACCTTAATTGCGTCATTTTAAACGAAAGGTACATTACCAAGTCAAAAATGTGGGGAATACCCTAACCCACGGGGTGGCCGCTAAATTTTGTGGGGGCACTGTACCAAGCGCTAGCCGCAATCATGACTTCAGACTCCAGATTTCAGACTCCGGGGTCCAGACTCCAAATTTCAGACCGCTACTGTACTGCCGGAAATTTGGGTTTCAGTTGTACCTCAGGGGATATGTGGTCAGCACTTTATAAGTTGTTTATATATTAAATAAACTCGTGACTTTTTATATGGTTTGAGTTTGTTTATTTAAGCTTTTTTAGCTAACTGTTTGTAATTTCATGATATGTTTACAGCATAGTCGGAGGGGAATTTTATTTAAAAACATGTCACAACTTGTTGAATTCAAATAAATTTGTTTACATTAATGTCCTCATAAATTATTAATATAGCTGTGTGTTTATTTAAGATTTTGCTGACTCATACTCAGATATTTTTTTAATTTATTTATATAAGACATGTTTTAATTTTAAAAATGTTTATTTAAGATTTTGACAACACAGCAATTTCTTTGTTTGATCTCAAATACGAAATAATTTTCTCGGAATTTTTAATTTATAGCCTGATAATAATCGGGGGTTTTTTCAATTTGTTTATATAAGGTTTAATTTTAAAAAATGTTTATTTAAGATTAGTCAGCAATTCTTTTATTAGGTTTCAAATGCGAAATAAATTTCTCGGAATTTGACATTTGACCTTCGGTTATTTGCGTTGTAAAAAGTCTGAGCCAGCATTTTTTGTGATTCCCCTCCAGAATTTTTCGAGCAGTCAAAATCGTATAAATTGAGGTCTGCGTGCTCCCTCAAATCACTTCTTCAACAAACTTCAAGCAGTTAATATTGTTATTGTTGCAAGAATTTGTATCGAGATTTTTTTTTTTAAATTAAAATACAACGATGGCTTCATTAAACGACGTGGCAACTAGAATGGTGGAAAATGTACGCAACGCGCTATCATTACTGGAAATGGATACCCGGGATGCAGATGAACTGGAAAAATGGATGAAACATACAAATACCAACATAAGACTAATCAACAAGGCAATTCGTGGAGCGGAAAACTTGGGACAACGCAAACATTTTGAATCATGTGCGGGAAAAATGAAAGGATTTCGAATCAGAATGAAGGCGCTACGAAAACATGGTAAGTTTTTTCAAATATAAATTTATTTTTTAATGATTTTTTTTATAATTTTGATATATCAACATGGTAAGTTTTTTTGAATAAAATTTTTTTTTTTTAAATGATTTTTTATAAATTTGATAAATAATTTTTTTTATGTTGATTGTTTCAGGTGCCGGCATGAATCGAAATCAACGTAAAAGATCTGATAGAATTCAATGGGCTGACGTGGAATCCGCATTTGCAAGTCGAATACGAACGGGAGTGGTTACCAACATAACACACATAGAGCCAAAGGACTTTTTAGACGACGCTACATCGATGTTCACTCGGCGAATACAAAATATTCTGAAACAATACCTAACGATAAAAGTCAACACAACGTTTTGCGGGTTATTTGTGAAAACTGATGGTGACGAGGATAAATACGACATGAAACACTTCAATACACCGAATATCATAATAGATCGTGGAACAAACTTAAAACAGTGCTACATGGAACATATACAGGAACCAATTCTAAGAAAATTGAGCGAGTTTACCGAGTCGGGACATACTACTACTCGCGGATGTTTTCGAGAATTTTCGGGATACGTGCATGCGCACACACGGATTGGATCCTGCTCATTACTACACGACGCCGGGACTTACGTGGGATGCAGCCTTAAAATATACAAAAGTAGAGTTAGAACTCATATCTGATGTGGACCAATTATTATTCATTGAACGTGGTATTCGAGGTGGATTGAGCCAGTGTAGTAACCGATACGCGACAGCAAACAATAAATATATGAACACCTACGATCCGGACGAGGAATCAAAATACCTGATGTACTATGACGTGAACAACTTATATGGATGGGCAATGTCACAATACTTACCAACGGGAAATTTCAAATGGATGGATAATACTGAGATAGATGTTCAACAAATACCTGATGATTCACCAATAGGATATTTACTGGAAGTGGATTTGGAATACCCGAGAGAACTGCACGATAAACACAACGATTTACCATTATGTCCAGAGAGAATGTGTGCACCCGGTACTAAACAGGAAATGTTATTGGCAACGCTATACAACAAACAGAAATACGTGATACACTATCGGAACCTGAAACAATGTGTACAACACGGGATGAAATTAAAGAAACACAGCTCTAAGACAAACGGCGGGAAATGAATTCGAGAAAAATCTCTACAAGCTACTCAACAACGCGGTCTTCGGGAAAACGATGGAAAATGTACGGAAACACTCGATTGTGAAACTGTTAACGAAATGGTATGGACGATATGGTGCTGAAGTTATGATAGCAAAACCGAATTTCCACAGCCGCACCATATTTGACGAGAATCTTATCGCAGTCGAACTACGGAAAACGGAAGTGTTTATGAACAAACCAATATACGTCGGGCAAGCAATTCTGGATATTTCGAAAACATGTGTCTACGATTTTCATTACAACTACATACAGCCAACGTTCGGGAACAACAGCAAATTACTCTACACAGACACGGATTCATTGATTTACGAGATAAAATGCCCAGATATTTACGAAATAATGAAACGAGATATTCAATACTTCGATACGTCGGATTACAACGCGGATAATCAATATAACATGCCAAGAGTCAATAAGAAAATACCCGGGTTAATGAAGGATGAGCTAAATGGTCGAATCTTTACAAAATTTGTGGGCTTAAGATCGAAAATGTATAGTTGTCAAGTGGACGGCGAGGATCACACGAAGAAAGCGAAAGGTGTAAAGAACTCTGTGGTTAAGAAAACGATAACTTTCAACGATTACGTGGACTGTTTAAAACACAATACAATCATAAACCGACAACAAAACCTGATACAATCGAAAAAACATAACGTGTATAGTGTAACTCAGAACAAGGTGGCGCTCAGCCCGTACGATACGAAACGATATATTGTGGAGGGGGAAACGGATACTTTAGCATGGGGACATTACTCGTTAAATTACTGAATATCAACAACGTTAGAATTAGTACGCAAGTGGAAATGGCATCGTCATCATCGGCTTACTGGAAACGGCTACAAATATTTTCAAGTGAACTGGATAAACTACGTAAACGGGTTGATACCTTTGAAAAAACAATTGATGCTATTGTAAAAATGCAAAATTTGAAATTGTCTGAACCGGAATCAATGGAGTGGGATAAAATGGATGTTTCAATTGGTGAATTTTTCGAACGTGAACCAATGCTACTGAACGAACTGACTTTGGAAACATTTCTTCAAATCTACAAGTGGATCAGTTTGAATGTGCTGAAAAGTTATGGTGCGAAAATCATACAACGCGCCTGGATTTGGTTACCATCCGATTATCGAGCCATGTTTCAAGAATGTGAACCATGTTTTGAACATTATAATCGACCACGGCAACCAGATCATATTGATGGACCACCTGGTTTGAAAATTCGCTGTGAAATGTGCAAGAATGGCGTGAAAATGGAGGAAAACTTTCAACCGCCCGTTGGTGAACCATTGACATTTGCAACACGGATTTCACACGTTGAAGACATATTTCTGACTCATCCTTATTTGTATACAAAAGTCAGAAATTTCGATATGTTATTATACTTAACAAAACAACTATTGAAATATGATATTTGGGTGCAACATCTGTATGCATATATGATACCCGAATATGCACAACGAATTTGTCAAGTATGGGATCAGTTACCTGAAAACATGAAACAATTACGTTCGGGTGTTATTGAATATATAAACAAATCATACAATTTTTAATATTTATTTATTGTAAAAAATATTTCATATACATTTATTGTGAAAAAAAAAATATTTCATATACAAAACATTTATTGTAAAAAATATTACATATACAATTATTGTGAAAATATTTTGTATTCATACTTATATTTTAAAAATAAAGAACAATAATTATTTACATATATGTGTTATTTATTTGGAAAAAAAAGCCTTTTTATCTTACAGGGTTAAAAAATATAAAAATAAAATATACAATTCAATGAGGGATAACTGCTGCTTCTTATACGGTTATGTTTTTCAAAATTCAGTAAATTCTTAGTGTGGATAATCAATTAAGCATCATCATCATCATTATCATCATCATAATCGCTAGCATCTTCTTTATCAGTTTCATCCAGATAATCACCTAGTGGCTCAATAACATCAGCCTTTTGAAGTTCGCGAAGTATAGAGAATATTTCCCGACCAACAGTAGTTTCTTTTAAAGCATTTAACTCTTTGATTAAATCTTCTCGATCGTAAACGTTAAACAACAACATATTTTTATTTTCCTCTAAACTTCGAATAATATTGAGTATTTTTTCACCAGTCTCTGAAGTCTCGTATAAACGTTGTAAGTCATCTATTAAAGTATTAGGATTATGCCAGTATTTTATTTTTTTCGATTGTATATTAACATTTCTAGACTCTCTCAAGTTGTCTTGCTTAAAATGCTTAGCTAAGGTCCCGTTTTCAACATTTTCATTTGAAGCTATATGACGTTTTAGGCTTATTGGTTTAACCGAATTGACAATTTTCGCTTCATTTTCCGAGTCAACGCTTCGAACCTCTTTTAACATTATAATATCTAAAGCAGTTCCTAAAAGTTTAGTTAGTTGTGAAGAGGAGGTTGTTTCATTGCAATTGTTATTAATTGGTGTTAAGTGATTTACTTGCTTACTTTCATTAGACCAACTATCTTTCTCGTTTTCAGATTGACGACGGTTTTCTCCTTTTTTCAAAGAGTTAAATTTGGTTTGGATGGCTTCAGTTGCAGCAGCTATCCTTTTTTGGTCAAACGGATTCAAGATTGCGTCAGAGTAATCAATATCATGCTGTAGTTGAGATGTATTTTCATCAATATTTTTTGCTTCAACACTATAAGCATCATCATTATAATCAAATCTAGATATAGAGATATCATCAGGTGTTTTATTATTAGCATCATATGGTATGAATTTGCTTGATGAGTTATCATTCTTTCCAATCATACCATCATTAATATTGCTTAACGAATTATGTTGAGCATTTAAGTGTCTAGAAAGATTAGACTTTCGCGTAAATGCTTTACCACAAAAATCACAATTATACATCATTCAGCGGGAGGTCTGAAGCGTTCGCTAGTAAATGAATAACTGTTCAAAGATTTATTGCTTCTCTACTTATATATACTTTGCTTCACCGAGCTACTCATTTGACTCCAACGGGTGACTCATTTTGCTCCCGAAGTGACCCATTTTGCTCCCGGAGTGACTCATTTTGCTCTCGGAGTGACTCATTGTGCTCCCGGAGTGACTCATATTGCTCCCGCAGTGACTCATTTTGCTCCCAGAGTGACACATTTTGCTCCCGGAGTTACTCATTTCGCTCCCGGAGTGACTAATTTTGTTCCCGCAGTGACTCATTTTGCTCCCGGAGTGACACATTTTGCTCCCGGAGTGACACATTTTGCTCCCGGAGTGACTCATTTTGCTCCCGGAGTTACTCATTTCGCTCCCGGAGTGACTAATTTTGCTCCCGGAGTTACTCATTTCGCTCCCGAAGTGACTCACTTTGCTCCCGGATTGACTCATTTTGCTACCGGAGTGACACATTTTGCTCCCGGAGTGACTCATTTTGCTCCCGGAGTTACTCATTTCGCTCCCGGAGTGACTAATTTTGCTCCCGGAGTGACTCATTTTGCTCCCGGAGTGACTCTTTTGCTCCCGGAGTGACTCATTTTGCTCCCGAAGTGACTCTATTTGCTCCCGGAGTGACTCATTTTGCTCCCGGAGTGACTAATTTTGTTCCCGCAGTGACTCATTTTGCTCCCGGAGTGACACATTTTGCTCCCGGAGTGACACATTTTGCTTTCGGAGTGACTCATTTTGCTCCCGGAGTTACTCATTTCGCTCTCGGAGTGACTAATTTTGCTCCCGGAGTGACTCATTTTGCTCCCGGAGTGACTCTTTTGCTCCCGGAGTGACTCATTTTGCTCCCGAAGTGACTCATTTTGCTCCCGGAGTGACTCATTTTGCTCCCGGAGTGACTCATTTTGCTCCCGGAGTGACTCATTTTGCTCCCGGAGTGATTCATTTTGCTCTCGGAGTGACTCATTTTGCTCCCGGAGTGACTAATTTTGCTCCCGGAGTGACTCATTTTGCTCTCGGAGTGACTCATTTTGCTCCCGGAGTTACTCATTTCGCTCCCGAAGTGACTCACTTTGCTCCCGGATTGACTCATTTTGCCCCCCGGAGTGACTCATTTTGCCCCCGGAGTGACTCATTTTGCTTCCGGAGTGACTCATCTTGCTCCCGGAGTGACTCATTTTGCTCCCGGATTGACTCTTTTTGCTCCCGGAATGACTCATATTACTCCCGGAGTGACTCATTTTGCCCCCGGAGTGACTTATTTTGCCCCCGGAGTGACTCATACACCTTATCATGGTTAAAGAGCTCATACACCTAATCATGGTTAAAGGGCTCACACACATTATCATGGTTAAAGGGTATAAATTAGTTGAACTTACACAAAATATTGTCAATTTACCGGTGGTTGTCAAAGAGTTAACATCACTTTCGCTGAAAAAAACAATTTCGTGGTAAAACAATTGCATTTCGAACCATGATAATTTACAATTCAGAGCAGTCCAACGCTAAACAACCTAGCAAAGGACTTTCGAAACCTAAGATCATTAAACGTAAAACTTTTAAGCGACAACACATTTCAACCGAAAATTTAGCATTCCTTAAATCACTAGGTCTTAAAGTGAAAAGAACATGGTACGCACCAATGTGCTAAATATTATTAACAGTTTGTAATTTGATGGTCAACTAGCAACAGCTATTAGTATCCTTTTTCGGATACATCCCACAAATTAACTATCCTCACCAATTTTAATTATTTTATATAAAGTTGTGGATTGTGTGAGTAAATTCAGTTCTACGGCGGCGATAAAAAATGGCGTTTTTTGACATACAAGGCTATCAAGGAGCTAACAACCAATTTTATTTTAAAGAAGTTGGTATCGTTGCGGATATCTCTATATCATCAGGTGTTTTATTATTAGCATCATATGGTATGAATTTGCTTGATGAGTTATCATTCTTTCCAATCGTACCATCATTAATATTGCTTAACGAATTATGTTGAGCATTTAAGTGTCTAGAAAGATTAGACTTTCGCGTAAATGGTTTACCACAAAAATCACAATTATACATCGTTCAGCGGGAGGTCTGAAGCGTTCGCTAGTAAATGAATAACGGTTCAAAGATTTATTGCTTCTCTACTTACTCTACTTATATATACTTAGCTCATTTGCTTCACCGAGCGACTCATTTGACTCCAACGAGTGACTCACATGCTCCCGGAGTGACTCATTTTGCTCCCGGAGTGACTCATATTACACCCGGAAGGACTCATTTTGCTCCCGGAGTGACTCATTTTGCTCCCGGATTGACTCATTTTGCTCCCGCAGTGACTCATTTTGCTCCCGGAGTGACTCATTTTGCTCCCGGAGTGACTCATTTTGCTCCCGGAGTGACTCATTTTGCTCCCGGATTGACTCATTTTGCTCCCGGAGTGACTCATTTTGCTCCCGGAGTGACTCATTTTGCTCCCAGAGCGACTCATTTGACTCCAACGAGTGACTCACATGCTCCCGGAGTGACTCATTTTGCTCCCGGAGTGACTCATTTTGCTCCCGGAGTGACCCATTTTGCTCCCGGAGTGACTCATATTGCTCCCGGAGGGACTCATTTTGCTCCCGGAGTGACTCATTTTGCTCCCGGAGTGACTCATTTTGCTCCCAGAGTGACTCATTTTGCTCCCAGAGTGACTCATTTTGCTCCCGGAGTGACTCATTTTGCTCCCGGAGTGACTCATACACCTTATCATCCTTAAAGAGCTCATACACCTTATCATCTTTAAAGAGCTCATACACCTTATCATGGTTAAAGAGCTCAGACACCTTATCATGGTTAAAGAGCTCATACACCTTATCATGGTTAAAGGGCTCATACACATTATCATGGTTAAAGGGTATAAAATAGTTAAACTTACACAAAATATTGTCAATTTACCGGTGGTTGTCAAAAAGTTAACATCTCTTTCGCTGAAAAAACAATTTCGTGGTAAAACAATTGCATTTCGAATCATGATAATTTACAATTCAGAGCAGTCCACCACTAGACAACCTAGCAAAGGACTTTCGAAACCTAAGATCATTAAACGTAAAACTTTTAAGCGACAACACATTTCACCCGAAAATTTAGCATTCCTTAAATCATTAGGTCTTAAAGTGAAAAGAACATGGTACTCAGTAATGTGCTAAATATTATTAACAGTTTGTAATTTGATGGTTAGCTAGCAATAGCTATTAGTAGTATCCATTTTCGAATACATTCCACTAACTAACCTGGTTAAAAAGTATACCTAATTACCCCCACCACTTTTAATTATTCTATATAAAGTTGTGGATTGTGTGAATAATTTCAGTTCTACGGCGGCGGTAAAAAATGGCGTTTCTTGACATACAAGGCTATCAAGGAGCTAACAACGAATTTTATTTTAAAGAAGTTGGTATCGCTGCAGAAAATTCGGATGATATATTACATCTTATATTCGACGCACCGTTTGATTTCAACGAGTTGCCGAAGAAATATGAACGGGTTGCTGCACGTTGGCTTTGCCGAAATTGGCATGGGATACCTTGGTCGTATGGATTTATTCCGTACAAAAAACTTCATTCCATATTGAAACCTATATTAAAGAAGTTTCAAGGGCGGTGAAAAGAAGAAATGGATTTCAAATTTGTTTGATGGTACCGAAAACCAGCCGTGGATTTTGAATTTGGAGGAAATATTTGATGTACCGAAGATTTCCAATCTGCGAGATGAATATTATTCAAGACGTTGTATGCTTCATTCTGACAAAATTTGTTCTTTAGAAACTTGTATTCTTTTAAAAAATTTTTATATGGAAAATAAGTAGATTTTATGTAATATATAGATTTAAGCAATTTAATTTCTGTATACATATTCTATAAATAAAATTAAAAAAGAAAAAATTATGTGCGTTTTATTTAATTATTACCCTAAATTCCCCTATTTTTTAAAGCAAGAAGTTACTTTCGTTAACCTATAAAAGTATTGACAAAAATCTTATGAAATTTATTATTCTAATTGAAAAGCATATTTCATGATACACCCTGTATAAGAAAACATTCATTAAAAATATTAAATATACTCCCGTTATATACATGATTTTACATGTGAATTCTCTAATATAGATACTAATCTATAAAAATTTAGCAAAACTAAATGCTGTTATCATTTTTATATTAAGCAACGTGTTTATAGTAATTTAAAACCGAAAATTGAACTTTTATTCTGTTTAAAATATGAATAAATACAATACTATTATACCGTAAATAAATATGTATCAGTATTAAAATGATATACATTGATTTTGCTGATTAAACAAATTTTTGCAATATTTATAAATTATTTTATAATTAGATTCCGTCTAATCGTAAATTAGAAATAGAATACTACATATTATTATTAATATACAGGGTTTATACAAAATATACAGGTGTGTAGGTATTAATATAATTTTCATTTGATTTATAAATTATGCGGTGAATAGTTCTGTGTTATACTAAAATTCTTAAATGATGTTTTACAATATGCTTTCAAGGTCTGTTAAAATAAACATTCAGCTAAAACAAACTTATTTTAAGCTGATAAAATTCTAAAGCTAATAAGTTTTTCAAGGTTAATTATATATAAAAATATTATGCAGTACAATTGACACCAAAATTTCCGGCAGTACAGTAGCGGTCTGAAATTTGGAGTCTGGACCCCGGAGTCTGAAATCTGGAGTCTGAAGTCATGATTGCGGCTAGCGCTTGGTACAGTGCCCCCACAAAATTTAGCGGCCACCCCGTGGGTTAGGGTATTCCCCACATTTTTGACTTGGTAATGTACCTTTCGTTTAAAATGACGCAATTAAGGTAAGGGCGTGTTGGGGTTAAGGTTTGCACGTACAGTGCGCTTCAACAAGTGATCGGACACCTTTTTGGTCAGGGGGGCCCGCACTTTTGACACGGCAGTGTACCAAAAATTTAAGTACAGTACGGCGTCAAAAGTTTGGGGCCACTCCTGGGTTAGGGTATACCCCACATTTTTTGACGTGATAGTTCGTTTAAGATGACGTAATTAAGGCAAGCGCGTGTTGGGGTCAAGGTTTGCACGTACAGTACGCTTCAAAAAGTGATCGGATACCTTTTTGGCCAGGGGGGGTCCACACTTTTGACACGGTAGTGTACCAAAAATTTAAGTACGGTACGGTGTCAAAAGTTTGGGGCCACCCCCGAGTTAGGGTAACCCCACATTTTTGACGCGGTAGTGTACCCCAGCTATCAAGTTATAACCTAAAATTTAGTCTGCGCATGCGTCGTGTACTTAAATTCAATCTGCGCATGCGTTAGGTTTGCATTCAAAAACTATGGCGGGTAATGGGTTAACACAAAACTAAATTGTGACGAAAATAGTGATGATGCATAACGGGTTAACATAAATTAATTTGGTTGCTGGTGATGACTCATGTGTTTGGAATTTCAAGGCCAACAGTATGAGCGAGTGTTGGGGTCAAATGTCAACAACAAATTTTAAATACATGTACTCGGTACGTGCCGGGTCAAAGGTCAAGGTTTGCACATCGATACAGTTTGATGACTCATCAGTTCGGAATGTATAGTACCGTAAAGTCACACGATTTCAAACATTGGCAAAAGGGTTCATGTTGGTTAGTTTTACGGTGCCGCAGAATCGGCCTAGCCATTCTACTCATATGTATTAGTTGTTTAGCATTTGCTATTGCCGTAGAAAGAAAAAGTTTTAACATCACAGATATAATTTTACAATTTACCTGCATGAAAAGCAGGCAAGTCTAGCATCATTTAGTTTACGATCAAAATAAATCTATTTCACTTACATACGTGTATTATTTTATACTCAACATAATTATTAATTTCAAGTGTGCAAGAATGAATGCCTTACAGCCAATGTGATGGTTTTAAGTTCATTTACACAAAGGAATAAAAATGTATATTATTGAACGTGTATATCACGTTTGAATTTAGGGAAAACATGGATAATATTGTAGACTAGTGATGTCGGGTCATTAACTGACTAATTGTTAGTCGACTAATTTTGTTTACACGTAATCATTTTTTAGTCGACTGTTTTATCGTCGACTAAAAACGACTAATTTAATACTTTTGCTGTTTATTAAACTCTAAAAAAATGTAAACAAAAAAAGTTTAACGAATTGTAATATATCATATAATTATATTCAATAATCAATAATACCTATTAAATTAAACATCGTTTTGAAAGAGTTTATACAGGTTACCATATTTATGAATTCGACTAAAAATTTAATCTATTAGTCAATTATTCTAAGTTCGATATTTTCGACTGATGACTAATTATGTATAAAAAATAGCCTTATAGTCCAGTAGCACTAATTTTAAGCCCTATCTCACTAAATATTAATTTTAGAATAGATATAAAAAATTTTTAAAAAGAGATTCTTGTAGGGATTGTCGAGGAGAATATTTGTGCCAAATTTTAACTTCCGGAAATGCTTTCTTTAAATTGTTTAAACAATATTGAAAATTCATGAATAGTGTTTTTTGACCTTTCACCGCTTACGTAGCGAAAACGGTGATAGATACATTAAAAAATGTTAAGACCTTTTTTGTAGAGAATCGAATTCTCAACAAAAAAGTTCACAAGAACATCTGTCTATCTCGTACAGGTGAAAAGATATAGCGCTCCAAACGCGCACTCAAAAATCCACTTTTACGAGCGTTCCGGCAGGGTATGCCGTCCGGAACCTTGCCGGAATGCTCGAAAAGTGGAGCGTTTGGAGCCCTGTATTTTTTCACCTGTACAAGATAGACAGGTGCTCTTGTGGACTTTTTTGTAGAGAATTTAATTCTCTGCAGAAGGTAAAAAAACGCTATTCATGAATGTTTAAATAATATAAAAAAAAAATTTCCGGGAGTTAACATTTTGCACAAATGTTCTCCTCGGCAATCCCTACGAGAATCTCTATTTAAAAAATTTTTATGTCTATTCTAAAATTAATGTATAGATACAATTTATTGCTACTGGACCAATAGTCGATTAATCGACTAGCTGCTCCTCGGCTCGATATCACCATTTTGCATTAATATTATGGTCTATTTCAGTTAAATTTAACCATGCTTCGTAACTTTGAGTTTAAATTATTTCCGTTTTCTTGGCTTTATCTCTTTTATTATTGCATTTATGTAAATTTTAAATTTGCAGTTTATTTTTAGAAAAGAATAGAAGATCGATTTGTTTCGAATATAAGAATTATTTAATTTTTTAACGAAAACTCATGATCAATTTTATCTGAAAAGAGATATATATTACTTCTAGAGTTCTCTCTAAAAAAACAAATGCGATGATTAGAACACTTTTAATTCATGTTGCATTTTTACTAACAATAAGAAACTGTGTAAAGTACCAACGAGAGGGCGAACTGGCTAGAGTTGCAACACAGGGGCCCAGGCTTGAAGAGGGGGCCCGGTGAAAAGTAGAAATACCAGTAGATAGGCTAGGAGAGAACGGGGCCACCGCAAAACTAAGCAACTTGAACCCTTTTGCCAATGGTTGAAATCGTGTGACTTTACGGTACTACACATTCCGAACTGATGAGTCATCAAACTGTATCGATGTGCAAACCTTGACCTTTGACCCGGCACGTACCAAGTACATGTATTTAAAATTTGTTGTTGACATTTGACCCCACACGCGCTCATACTGTTAGCCTTGAAATTCGTAAGAGATGAGTCATTACCCGCAACCAAATTAATTTATGTTAACCCATTATGCGTCATCACAATTTACTTATGACAATTTGGTTTTGTGTTAACCCATTATGCGCCGGCACTAATGTAATTTTTGAATGCAAACCTAACGCATGCGCAGACTGAATTTAAGTACACGACGCATGCGCAGAGTGAATTTTAGGTTACAATTTGATAGATGGGGTACACTACCGCGTCAAAAATGTGGAGTTACCCTAATTCGGGGGTGGCCCCAAACTTTTGACACCGTACTGTACTTAAATTTTTGGTACACTACCGTGTCAAAAGTGTGGACCCCCCCTGGCCAAAAAGGTATCCGATCACTTTTTGAAGCGTACTGTACGTGCAAACCTTGACCCCAACACGCGCTTGCCTTAATTACGTCATCTTAAACGAACTATTACGTTAAAAAATGTGGGGAATACCCTAACATAAAGGGGTGACCCCAAACTTTTGACGCCGTACTGTACTTAAATTTTTGGTACACTGCCGTGTCAAAAGTGCGGGCCCCCCTGGCCAAAAAAGGTGTCCGATCACTTTTTGAAGCGCACTGTACGTGCAAACCTTGACCCCAACACGCGCTTGCCTTAATTGCGTCATTTTAAACGAAAGGTACATTACCAAGTCAAAAATGTGGGGAATACCCTAACCCACAGGGTGGCCGCTAAATTTTGTGGGGGCACTGTACCAAGCGCTAGATTTTAAAACCAGACTCCGGGGTCCAGATTTCTGACCGGTTGTATATTAAGAATATGTTATGTATACACTCTGTATATCGCTATTTAATTTTAATTTTATAAATACATACTAGTAAATGATTGTAGTCTTTATGTCAACAAAATCTAACTAAAATAATTTATCACTTTTATCAGCATTGGAAAAATATTTGCTTAATTAGCAAAAAAGTAATATGTTTGCAAATAAATTCGTATATATTACTGTACAATAAATACCTGGATTATTTCTTAATATGTATACTATAATTTAACTATGTTGTTTAATATAAAAATTATAACAGCATTAAGATTTGCTAAATTTTTTTATAAATTAGTAGTTTTGGGGTAAAAAATTTATAGAATATCATCTTAGAACTTACATCACACATACATAATATAATTATTATATACAAATGCATGTATACATAGGTGCAGGTATAAATGCACGTATGCATGAGTGTATTCTTATACAGGGTGTATCATGAAATATGCTTTTCAATTAGAATAAAAAAATTTTATAAGATTTTTTTCAATACTTTTATAGGTTAATGAAAGTTACTTCTTGCTGTAAAAAATAGGGGAATTCAGGGTAACTATTAAATAAAACGCACATAATTTTTTTTTTTTTAATTTTTATTTATAGAATAAATGTATACAAAAAATTAAATTGCTTAAATCTATATATTACTTAAAATCTATTTATTTTCCATATAAAAATTTTTTAAAAGAATACAATTTTCTAATGAACAAATTTTATCTGAATGAAGCATACAGCGTCTTGAATAATATTCATCTCGTAGAATGGAAATCTTCGGTACATCAAATATTTCTTCCAAATTCAGAATCCACGGCTGGTTTTCGGTACCATCAAACAAACTTGATATCCATTTCTTCTTTTCACCGCCCTTGACGTATATAACATCATACTTCTTTAATACAGGTTTCAATATGGTATGAAGTTTTTTGTACGGAATAAATCCATACGACCAAGGTATTCCATGCCAATTTCGGCAAAGCCAACGGGCTACTCGTTGATATTTCTTCGGCAACTCGTTGAAATCAAACGGTGCGTCGAATATAAGATGTAATATATCATCCGAATTTTCTGCAGCGATACCAACTTCTTTAAAATAAAATTCGTTGTTAGCTCCTTGATAGCCTTGTATGTCAAGAAACGCCATTTTTTACCGCCGCCGTAGAACTGAAATTATTCACACAATCCACAACTTTATATAGAATAATTAAAAGTGGTGGGGGTAATTAGGTATACTTTTTAACCAGGTTAGTTAGTGGAATGTATTCGAAAATGGATACTACTAATAGCTATTGCTAGCTAACCATCAAATTACAAACTGTTAATAATATTTAGCACATTACTGAGTACCATGTTCTTTTCACTTTAAGACCTAATGATTTAAGGAATGCTAAATTTTCGGGTGAAATGTGTTGTCGCTTAAAAGTTTTACGTTTAATGATCTTAGGTTTCGAAAGTCCTTTGCTAGGTTGTCTAGTGGTGGACTGCTCTGAATTGTAAATTATCATGATTCGAAATGCAATTGTTTTACCACGAAATTGTTTTTTCAGCGAAAGAGATGTTAACTTTTTGACAACCACCGGTAAATTGACAATATTTTGTGTAAGTTTAACTATTTTATACCCTTTAACCATGATAATGTGTATGAGCCCTTTAACCATGATAAGGTGTATGAGCTCTTTAACCATGATAAGGTGTCTGAGCTCTTTAACCATGATAAGGTGTATGAGCTCTTTAAAGATGATAAGGTGTATGAGCTCTTTAAGGATGATAAGGTGTATGAGTCACTCCGGGAGCAAAATGAGTCACTCCGGGAGCAAAATGAGTCACTCTGGGAGCAAAATGAGTCACTCTGGGAGCAAAATGAGTCACTCCGGGAGCAAAATGAGTCACTCCGGGAGCAAAATGAGTCCCTCCGGGAGCAATATGAGTCACTCCGGGAGCAAAATGGGTCACTCCGGGAGCAAAATGAGTCACTCCGGGAGCAAAATGAGTCACTCCGGGAGCAAAATGAGTCACTCCGGGAGCAAAATGAGTCACTCCGGGAGCAAAATGAGTCACTGCGGGAGCAAAATGAGTCAATCCGGGAGCAAAATGAGTCACTCCGGGAGCAAAATGAGTCCTTCCGGGTGTAATATGAGTCACTCCGGGAGCAAAATGAGTCACTCCGGGAGCATGTGAGTCACTCGTTGGAGTCAAATGAGTCGCTCGGTGAAGCAAATGAGCTAAGTATATATAAGTAGAGAAGCAATAAATCTTTGAACAGTTATTCATTTACTAGCGAACGCTTCAGACCTCCCGCTGAACGATGTATAATTGTGATTTTTGTGGTAAACCATTTACGCGAAAGTCTAATCTTTCTAGACACTTAAATGCTCAACATAATTCGTTAAGCAATATTAATGATGGTACGATTGGAAAGAATGATAACTCATCAAGCAAATTCATACCATATGATGCTAATAATAAAACACCTGATGATATCTCTATATCATCAGGTGTTTTATTATTAGCATCATATGGTATGAATTTGCTTGATGAGTTATCATTCTTTCCAATCGTACCATCATTAATATTGCTTAACGAATTATGTTGAGCATTTAAGTGTCTAGAAAGATTAGACTTTCGCGTAAATGGTTTACCACAAAAATCACAATTATACATCGTTCAGCGGGAGGTCTGAAGCGTTCGCTAGTAAATGAATAACTGTTCAAAGATTTATTGCTTCTCTACTTATATATACTTAGCTCATTTGCTTCACCGAGCGACTCATTTGACTCCAACGAGTGACTCACATGCTCCCGGAGTGACTCATTTTGCTCCCGGAGTGACTCATATTACACCCGGAAGGACTCATTTTGCTCCCGGAGTGACTCATTTTGCTCCCGGATTGACTCATTTTGCTCCCGCAGTGACTCATTTTGCTCCCGGAGTGACTCATTTTGCTCCCGGAGTGACTCATTTTGCTCCCGGAGTGACTCATTTTGCTCCCGGATTGACTCATTTTGCTCCCGGAGTGACTCATTTTGCTCCAGGAGTGACTCATTTTGCTCCCAGGGGGACTCATTTGACTCCAACGAGTGACTCACATGCTCCCGGAGTGACTCATTTTGCTCCCGGAGTGACTCATTTTGCTCCCGGAGTGACCCATTTTGCTCCCGGAGTGACTCATATTGCTCCCGGAGGGACTCATTTTGCTCCCGGAGTGACTCATTTTGCTCCCGGAGTGACTCATTTTGCTCCCAGAGTGACTCATTTTGCTCCCAGAGTGACTCATTTTGCTCCCGGAGTGACTCATTTTGCTCCCGGAGTGACTCATACACCTTATCATCCTTAAAGAGCTCATACACCTTATCATCTTTAAAGAGCTCATACACCTTATCATGGTTAAAGAGCTCAGACACCTTATCATGGTTAAAGAGCTCATACACCTTATCATGGTTAAAGGGCTCATACACATTATCATGGTTAAAGGGTATAAAATAGTTAAACTTACACAAAATATTGTCAATTTACCGGTGGTTGTCAAAAAGTTAACATCTCTTTCGCTGAAAAAACAATTTCGTGGTAAAACAATTGCATTTCGAATCATGATAATTTACAATTCAGAGCAGTCCACCACTAGACAACCTAGCAAAGGACTTTCGAAACCTAAGATCATTAAACGTAAAACTTTTAAGCGACAACACATTTCACCCGAAAATTTAGCATTCCTTAAATCATTAGGTCTTAAAGTGAAAAGAACATGGTACTCAGTAATGTGCTAAATATTATTAACAGTTTGTAATTTGATGGTTAGCTAGCAATAGCTATTAGTAGTATCCATTTTCGAATACATTCCACTAACTAACCTGGTTAAAAAGTATACCTAATTACCCCCACCACTTTTAATTATTCTATATAAAGTTGTGGATTGTGTGAATAATTTCAGTTCTACGGCGGCGGTAAAAAATGGCGTTTCTTGACATACAAGGCTATCAAGGAGCTAACAACGAATTTTATTTTAAAGAAGTTGGTATCGCTGCAGAAAATTCGGATGATATATTACATCTTATATTCGACGCACCGTTTGATTTCAACGAGTTGCCGAAGAAATATCAACGAGTAGCCCGTTGGCTTTGCCGAAATTGGCATGGAATACCTTGGTCGTATGGATTTATTCCGTACAAAAAACTTCATACCATATTGAAACCTGTATTAAAGAAGTATGATGTTATATACGTCAAGGGCGGTGAAAAGAAGAAATGGATATCAAGTTTGTTTGATGGTACCGAAAACCAGCCGTGGATTCTGAATTTGGAAGAAATATTTGATGTACCGAAGATTTCCATTCTACGAGATGAATATTATTCAAGACGCTGTATGCTTCATTCAGATAAAATTTGTTCATTAGAAAATTGTATTCTTTTAAAAAATTTTTATATGGAAAATAAATAGATTTTAAGTAATATATAGATTTAAGCAATTTAATTTTTTGTATACATTTATTCTATAAATAAAAATTAAAAAAAAAAAAATTATGTGCGTTTTATTTAATAGTTACCCTGAATTCCCCTATTTTTTACAGCAAGAAGTAACTTTCATTAACCTATAAAAGTATTGAAAAAAATCTTATAAAATTTTTTTATTCTAATTGAAAAGCATATTTCATGATACACCCTGTATAAGAATACACTCATGCATACGTGCATTTATACCTGCACCTATGTATACATGCATTTGTATATAATAATTATATTATGTATGTGTGATGTAAGTTCTAAGATGATATTCTATAAATTTTTTACCCCAAAACTACTAATTTATAAAAAAATTTAGCAAATCTTAATGCTGTTATAATTTTTATATTAAACAACATAGTTAAATTATAGTATACATATTAAGAAATAATCCAGGTATTTATTGTACAGTAATATATACGAATTTATTTGCAAACATATTACTTTTTTGCTAATTAAGCAAATATTTTTCCAATGCTGATAAAAGTGATAAATTATTTTAGTTAGATTTTGTTGACATAAAGACTACAATCATTTACTAGTATGTATTTATAAAATTAAAATTAAATAGCGATATACAGAGTGTATACATAACATATTCTTAATATACAACCGGTCAGAAATCTGGACCCCGGAGTCTGGTTTTAAAATCTAGCGCTTGGTACAGTGCCCCCACAAAATTTAGCGGCCACCCTGTGGGTTAGGGTATTCCCCACATTTTTGACTTGGTAATGTACCTTTCGTTTAAAATGACGCAATTAAGGCAAGCGCGTGTTGGGGTCAAGGTTTGCACGTACAGTGCGCTTCAAAAAGTGATCGGACACTTTTTTGGCCAGGGGGGCCCGCACTTTTGACACGGCAGTGTACCAAAAATTTAAGTACAGTACGGCGTCAAAAGTTTGGGGTCACCCCTTTATGTTAGGGTATTCCCCACATTTTTTAACGTAATAGTTCGTTTAAGATGACGTAATTAAGGCAAGCGCGTGTTGGGGTCAAGGTTTGCACGTACAGTACGCTTCAAAAAGTGATCGGATACCTTTTTGGCCAGGGGGGGTCCACACTTTTGACACGGTAGTGTACCAAAAATTTAAGTACAGTACGGTGTCAAAAGTTTGGGGCCACCCCCGAATTAGGGTAACTCCACATTTTTGACGCGGTAGTGTACCCCATCTATCAAATTGTAACCTAAAATTCACTCTGCGCATGCGTCGTGTACTTAAATTCAGTCTGCGCATGCGTTAGGTTTGCATTCAAAAATTACATTAGTGCCGGCGCATAATGGGTTAACACAAAACCAAATTGTCATAAGTAAATTGTGATGACGCATAATGGGTTAACATAAATTAATTTGGTTGCGGGTAATGACTCATCTCTTACGAATTTCAAGGCTAACAGTATGAGCGCGTGTGGGGTCAAATGTCAACAACAAATTTTAAATACATGTACTTGGTACGT
This sequence comes from Brachynemurus nebulosus, assembly GCA_035578155.1. NCBI lineage: Eukaryota > Metazoa > Arthropoda > Insecta > Neuroptera > Myrmeleontidae > Brachynemurus > Brachynemurus nebulosus. Next base: position 41,019,005 of record JAPWDM010000001.1, on the reverse strand, counting down.
GCCGGGTCAAAGGTCAAGGTTTGCACATCGATACAGTTTGATGACTCATCAGTTCGGAATGTGTAGTACCGTAAAGCCACACGATTTCAACCATTGGCAAAAGGGTTCAAGTTGCTTAGTTTTGCGGTGGCCCCGTTCTCTCCTAGCCTATCTACTAATACCTTTTTCTTTTGCTTGACACTTATATTTTTAGAGAACAATGTGCTATATTTTCGGGGCCCCGCAGAGTACATATTGAGAGCGGTTGTATGAGAAAGTATATTTGCAAAAAATTTTAAAAATGTTAAGAGTTATGTAGAATAAAACTCTTTGCATTACTGGTCACCAATCTAAGATTTTCCGGATTTAATAAAACACATCTTTATCATTTCAGATAGATATACATACTATATATATATATATATATATATATATATATATATATATATATATATATATATATATATATATATATATATATATATATATATATCTATATATCTATATATATATAATATATATATATATATATATATATATATATATATATATATATATATATATATATATATATATATATATATATATAGATAGATATAGGTACTTTTCCTTTACTTTAGTTTTACAATATATTAGAAATTACCTAAGGTTTCACCCGCGCGGTACTCGAAACTATGACATCAAATTATAACACATATACAATATACTATCGCGTCAGTTAACAACTGGCAACAGCGACACGATATCGTGTCACTACTATTCAAAGTACATAGTCACGTCTTTTGGGGAAATTTTTTAGAAAGACAAAATGTTTTGTTTTTTTTTGGGGGGAGGGGGCTAAAATGTTGCCTGTGTTCTTCTCTGCCATTGATGCATACGTATTTCAAGAAAAATTCAGTTGAACTAGAAGTTCTTATTTGATACGTGTCGTATATGTTTTTTAATAAGCCAACAATAAAAGGGTAAAATAAAAGAGAGGTTGTGAATTTGTAAAATACTAGTGATAAGAATCTAGATCAAACTGTCTGACAAAGAGAACTGAGAATATAAAAAGCAGTAATACCCAGCGCTTCCACTACAATATTATTACAAATTTCAACGACATTAAAAAAACCCAAATCAATAGGAATTCATGTAAATGTTGAATTTAATACATCATCCCCCTAATTGTATGAATTATGTAAAATATTAAAAATTAAGACATTAAAGTAAAATCACTGCATAATTTGCGTGCTATAAATAATAAGCGTATTTGATTATTTGACGATGTGATGTGCGCGCTAATGATTTTAGCATCATTTAATTTCATCATAATTTTTCATCAAAGACCACGACCACGAGGATCAAGTGCGGCGTCTCTCTGAATAATGACTAATCGTAAGTCATCAACATTTTAACATTTATACGTATATTATTAATGATTTTTTTTTACTATAGAACTTCAGTATCTCGTTCATACTGAAGTGGTAAGTAGTAAGAAGAACGCATAAATAGAACAAAGGTATAAAACTGAAAAGAACAACAGCTTAAAGTAACCTACTTGTGAGTTCTATTTACTGCTTGCTGCTCATTGTTCCGGTGCTTTTCTCACCTTTAGCTAATTAAATAAATTATAAAATTACGAGTCGACTTCATTTCACCTCATTGAAAAATACAACTGTATTCAATTTTGAGTAAACAATTTTATTTAGGGGAGATCCTGGTAGCTGGGGACACTTTCGTTTAAAACTTCATAACTTGAGTAAAAATTGATGTATGACTTCGAATATTGAAAATTCTCTAAGCGCACAATAACATCTTAAGGGGGGAGTTCAAATAAAAGAGCAATTTGTTTATTTATGATTATTTTGCTTGTTGAAATATTTTTTCAAATTAGGGAGGGTTTCAAATAGAAAATTTTGTCTTTGAAACATTCATTACTCTTCCCTGCGGGTAGAGGGGACCCTTTTTCACAAGTTTTTAAGCGTTAACAACTGCATGTTCGCAAGGAACGCCATAAATATCAAAAAGTAATGAATATTTTCAAATATTTTTTCATTATTTTATCCCTAAAGGCCCTGTCCATAAAGCTGAGTATGGGTTTCAGGTAATTGTAAAAATTAACTATAAAATTGTAATTCCAAACTTTTAAAAATTATAAAACCCAATTTTTTATTTAAAAAAAAAAAATGTTTAAAAATAGTTACAATTGTTCAAATGGAAAAGGGTACTCCACTTTATGCGCAATATGTTTACGAATAAAATTTTAAAAAAATTAAGTCTCTATCTTTGTTCTCTTTGTATCTCTATCTACTCTCTATCTGCGTTTTTTTCTGATTTTGTATTTTTCTACTAAGTACTGTATTCCTTGTTGTCGATTTTTGTAGAGGGTACAATTTTGAGTTGAGTAAACTAGAATCAAACCGCACTTTCTCCAAAATTATCGAAAATGAGGTTATTGTATATTTCAATGCGGAATTGTCTGAATAAAGTAATAATCTGGTCGGTTAGAATAAATTTATTTTTTTTTTTGGGGGGAGGGGGATGCGGTTTGATTCTAGCCTACTCAGTTTATGATTGAATAGGGGTATGAAAAACACTATATTTATGCCGAAGTCACGAGTAAATGAGTAAATGCTTAGTGTATAACATTATTTTAAAAGGAAAAAGTACGAATAAAAGCAAAACTTGATATCCAAATATAAAATTCGTAAACTTTAAAAAAAATTATTTATTTCTTTCTATTAGCAAAAAAAAAATATAAAAAGAAATTGTAAAGATAAAATATTATTTTCAAATTAAACGACCTTTAAATTATGATGACCTGTTGCCTTGTTTGTTATAAGTTGGCGATGGCGCCACTTGTTATGCATTGCAATACAAACCATTAAACACGTCATTGCGGTCAACGATGTTTTCAATAATGTATTATGTACTTATTTATGAAATACATCGAGAGATATCTACTACATACAATGTGTTTAGATTTTAGTTAAATACTATCGTAACTGCATACAATCATTTTATTAAATTTTACATAATGCCTTAATAGTAAATTTCAAGTGTTATTCAAAAAAAAGAAAAGATTCATACCTTTCTAAGGTCTTTTTAATTTATACCAAAATAATAAAAATACTTGTAATTGAATTAAAGAGGTTTGTTTATTTATGCAAATATACCATGATTAAAACTCAAGTAAGGAAATGTTGATTGTTGAAGTTATTTAGTTATTGAGTAAACGATGTGGTTTTGTACACTTTTCACGGTGTCAGCGGTAATTTAATAATTAAATGACCAATCATAACGAGTTTATTTACTCCTTCTTTATTTAATTCATACGTTCACCTATAATATTACATGATTTTATTCAAATTATCTAAAATCACATTTATTTTCAATAAATCAATACTAGTTACGCAAAGAGTGAAACTTCTAACAAGAATAATGTTCTAATTACTTACTGATTATTCAGTTGATTTCTGATTATATTTATGGAATATGCTAATTTTGTGTGTACAAAAGAACATAAATGCCCGATTCGATCAGGATATGCACAATTGAATCACTATCCATAATGATTATAAAACTACTAAGATATTTACATTGTGTTACTTGACATAAAAGGGAAATGTAATCCCAACTAGTAAATTTTTTTATTCAAGACCAACTACATGTCCTTTATATTGTTCAAAAATTAAAACGCACTTGCATTTCGGTTTGACTTAACTACAAAGTACAATTAACTTTTACAACCATCGCGCGACAATGGTCCGTATGATCGTACTAGTCGTACCATAACTGATTAATTAATTCTGTAATTATATTCTTTCGTAATTGCACAAGTAAAATTAAACCCTCACGAGTAAGCTAGACATGGTAGATTGCAGACTAATGTTAGTACCACCAAAAAAAAAAAAAAAAATAATAATAATAATAAAACATTAAAAAATGATGATTAAACACATAGAAACGCAGAATATTTTTCTAACGCCACTCTTAAGAATTTTTTCCAGGACGCCATTAGAAAAAAATGCTTTTATGAAATGTATAAAGTTATAAAATATTTTTGTCACAAAACACAGTTTGGGAAAGATTGCACTAAAATTTACAAGGCTTGTGTACAAGAAAAATCCATATATGTACATAACAGATTCGATCATAGCAAGATGGATGGTTTTTTTTTAAGACGTAAATGTTTGTTTTTGTTAGTGGTGAGTATATGTATTGTAATAAATTACATAAACATACACCAGTAATCATAACTTCATAAGGTATTTTTATAAAGGCACAATATGAACCCACTTATTACAAATTTTGTAACTGAAATTTAATGCTATTTTAAAACAGATGTACCTATAAAAGAATTCAAGTCAAAAATTTTCAAACCTTTAGGTACATGTATACATAAACAGACCGAAAGGTTGCCTATATTTTAATGTTTTGTTTAATGTATCGCATACTGTGATGAAGGTTCCTATGATCGAATCCACATTTTGTATGTGTTTATAATTTTTGCTTCCGAGACTACTAAAGTCGCGGAAGCATTGTGATCACTATTGAAAACTAAAAAATTTTCTCCCACCAAAATAAATTTTTTTGCGCACATTTTATGTTTCAGAACTTCCTGAACAATTTTGGTTTGGTGTCTGTCCGTTCGTTTGTCTGTCCGTCTGTTTGCACCAAGTGGCATAACTTCTGAGCTAGGTATTCCATTGTTTTTAATGAAATTTTTAGAAATTTTACAGTTTGGATCCTAGATGGTCCCCTATGAATTTAATCGAAATCGGAGTAATGGTAGCTACGCCGCTACCATGTCATTCCATTAATATACTAAATTGCACCAAGTGCCAAAACTTCTGAACTATTCAATTCTTTTTTATGAAATTGTCAGAAATGAAGTCCCATTAAATGTCAATATCTTTTTTATTGCTAGTCTCACTTCGCTCAAATTTTTAAAGTATTTTGGGGGTTAATTTCTAAAATATTTTTGCTATTTTAAATTGGGGTTTGATGACACTGAAAGTATATTTTTAAGGATATTTTGGAGTGATGGTCATCAAGGAAAACAGAAGTGTGATTTTTTTCCCCTTTTAAAGGCTACCGGTTTCGACTTTTATTGTCTTCTTCTGGCCTCTGGGGAAAATTTATTAATATAAATGTACATAGATAAAATATAAAATATAAAATATTACATTAGGTACTTACATAATATTGTATTTTTGTGTCAGACTGACATTTGAGAATAAAAATAATAACACTGATTAAAAAAGTTAAAAACAGTTAAAAGTAACATTTAAAGTTTAAAATGGTTAAAATTACGAAGAAAATTATTTAAATATTTAGATAGTTTGAAGAAACGTATAATTAAACTGTGCATCACGAAAAAACTGTGCGTTACGAAAAAACAAATTAGGATAATGTGAATGCATTTGTGAGTTAATGTTCAAATATTTTAAAATTAAAAGTAAGTATTACTACGATGAATTCCGAAAACAAAGTGCCTTCTAGTAAAATTATTTAACTTATAAAGAAAAAATTTTTTTTTAGTGAGTGTGCGCAACTTTGGTTGTTTTGCTATTATTTGCTATTATTCTATAATTTAGCCTTTAAGTATTTTGAGTTAACACAATTTTTTATGAACTTTAAGTCAAAAATATAATTTCACGGTATATATATATATATATATATATATATATATATATATATATATATATATATATATATATATATATATATATATATATATATATTTGGTAGAATACTATTTTAAAGACTTTTACGAATACGGGGAAGCTGTGTGCCACACCCCATTGGCAGCGTATTTTTATTTGTGAATTATCAATATCATTTTTGCTACTTCAGAGTAATCTACATGATAATGAATAGTCACTACGAAATAATCGAATTTTGATTATTTATATGCCCTTAAAAATAATATATTATGTTATTATTTTTATCTTATCTAAAACAGTTTGTAAATAATATGAAAAAAAAATTATGATTACAATTTAATTTACTTTCTTAAATGACAAATTAACAGTTATTATATTGAGAAATAGTTCTATTGAACATATTATTGTAAAAATGTCACTAGATAGATGGATTGGAAAAATTGCTGTAATTACGGGAGCGAGTGTAGGAATTGGTGCAGCTACCACAGCAGAGTTACTGAAAAGAGGAATTCAGGTATGTATTGTGTTAATAATTTTCCAAAATAGTTAAAACCTTCTGTTACTAGGTTGTTGGCCTAGCTAGAAACATTGATCGACTTGACAGACTAGCGGAACAAGTTAAAAATTACTCGGGAAAATTTTATCCAAGAAAATGTGATGTGACCAATGACGTTGAAGTTAAAGAAGTTTTTGAATGGATTGAAGACAATTTTAAAGGTGTTCATATATTAATAAATAACGCTGGAATTGCCGAACGAGGCACACTAATTGGTGATTTTTTTAAAAAAATTTTTAAAATTAGAACTGAATGTATTTAATGATTATTTTTTTTTAGATGGAAATCCGGATGTTTTCCGTAAAACATTTGAAACTAACGTAATTGGTCTATGTGTTTGTACCCAATTGGCTGTGCGTTCAATGATCAAACATAATATTGATGGTCAAATTATACAAATTAATAGCGTATTGGGGCATGTAGTGCCGAAAAAAGTATTACCAATTTACAATGTATATCCCGCGACAAAATTTGCCGTGACTGGTTTATGCGAAACATTACGTCAAGAATTGAAATACAAAAATCACAAGAGTAAAATCAAAGTTACAGTGAGTATTTATTTATTTCAAGATCGAAAGTATCTGAAAGGAATATATTAATTAGTAATTTTATTTCCTTAGAGCTTAAGTCCAGGTTTAGTACGTACAGAATTTGCCGGAGCGAATGATTTTGTACCAGATGAATATAAAGCTCAGTATGCGGCTCGAACTGGCATTAAACCGATTGATATAGCAAATGGTGTGCTATATGTACTAAGTACGCCACCGGAAGTTCAGGTAATGCTTATATCGAAACTCGAAAGTACTTCTGGTCTTTGTAAACATGAAGATAATTATCAACTTTTTTTTTAGGTTAATGAACTAACAATCACACCAGTGGATGACTAAAAATTTCTAGCTTAACTTAAACCTAATTTAATTTAATTCTAAATAAGCAAATCAAAATCTCTGTAAATTTTTATTTTTATTTTATTTTGAACTTTTATATTATGTTACAGTTAAAGCTTAAATTGTGGTAAATGCATACGTTTACTAATATAAGCATTTGCTTGCATTTAGTTTTAATAAATACTTGAAATACATACAGTAAAACAATAGTAAGTCTACAGCCAGTTAGTAAAAGAACAAACGGGGAGCGATTCCAAGGGTAAGACTTTTTAGTCATCGATTCCTAATAATTTTCAAAGCTTCCCATCTACTCATAAAAATTAACTTTTAATGGTTAAAATTCAGTTCTGGTATCAAATTTTTTCAGTGGCAGAATACTTACTAAATTTTAGGCAACAACCATCATAATTGCTTTAAATCATCACCCTACCTAACTCAAAAGTACTATACCTATCGTTTTACTTATCCCATTCTTTTTTCTGATTTATGTGTACTGGAAACCAAATAAATCCTAATTCTATCTACTTCTACGTATTCTAATCTGAAAGTTCCTTTTCGTATCACACCACATTTTGGAAATCGAATTTTCACTAACCTATTTTATATTAAAATTTTACGTTCCAATTGGCAGTAAAAAAGATTTATTTTTGAAAAAAATCGATTTTTTTCAAAATGATGAGGAACTTATTTACTCATTTAAAATTTCTAGATTTTTTGTTTTTTAATCGACTTCAAAAACGAGGAGGTTCTCAGTTCAACCCGTATTTTTTTTTATGTATGTACACCGATTTCTCCAACATTTCTGGCCCAATTTGCGCCATTCTTTTCCTAGTTAGTAGATAAAGTTTCCCAGGCGGTCCCATAAAAATTTTGTTAACATTGGTTGAGTAATTTTTTAACCATCTTCAATTATATGAGCAATATGAATAATTATGGGAAATTTATAATTTGTATATGCAAAATTATTTACTTTAATATCGATATAGAAACATATTTTTTTAATTTATGTTGATCCAATTATCCTAAAAATAATTTTCTGTCAGTACCTAGTTTAAAAAATTCTTTGATGACTTGAAAAATCGGTGGATTTTCCTTGATTTCTTATTTTCCTAGTAATTATTACATTAAACATTATTAATATTCTAAATTTCAAAGCAAAGTCAGTGAGTGCCCAAAATTATGATTCTTGGACACTGGTATTTTGGAAACTATTCCATCTAAACGTATGAAATTTGGAATTTAATAAAAAAAAAAACGCCGTGAGCAGCGGAGCCCCATCACGGAAGTCGAATTTTTCCTTTCATCTTCGGTATTGAGTGTCTACAAGCGAAGTATAATTGAAAGTCCACAAGCGTAATTTTGGTGATTTCAAAACTGATGATGAGTGTCCGGTTGATCGGGGCTTTAAAAAAAGGTTTTAAGTTTTTAAGGGCTGAATCTCAGTAAATTTCAATTTTGTGCCGATAGCAGTTAACAAGGAAAAAGCCAACACAATTCGTACGAGGGCATTTCTATCCATGCTTATCCGCCAATTGCTTTTGTGTTTTATTTTTAAATATTAAAAAAGGAACTTAAATAGTAAACTGGAAGGCTTTTATGAAGATATTTTTTCTTTCCAAAAAAATCCAAAATTTCTATTTTATAAATAATAAAAATCCAAAATTCCTAATTTATAAATAAACAGTGACTTTAGTAACATTTTCAAATTACTTAATATGTATGTATTTCATTTGTTAAAAAATTGTATTCACTTTTTTTTAAATTTTTTAAAATTATGATACTATTCGCCTACTTGTATTTAGAATAAAAGTAATGCATTTAAAACACATTAAACAATAGCATTCAATTCCGTTGTAAAAATGGAAGAAGTGGGGGGAAAAGTAATGTACACTCTCTAAAAGCTGGATACTAACTGAATACACGTAAAAAATTTCAGCCCTCTAGGTTTCCTTATGGAGTCTCTAGACGTGTTTGAAAACAAGCAAAAAAATTAAGGAAATATTGGCGTAAAAATCGTGGGGGTAAGGGTTATGAGTTGAAACCCCAAAAAAATAATGTCTGGCTATTAACTTAACCTGTATACAAAATTTCAGCCCCCTAGGTTTATTTGGGGAGATTTTGACCCGAACGAAACTGTTAAAAAACAAGAAAAATCATGTTCTTTTGGGTATAAAAATGGTGGCGATAGGGTTTGAAAGTCGAGACTCCCAAAAGGCACCCCCTTGATACTAACTCAATCTGAATACAAAATTTCAGCCCTCTAGGTTTATTTGGGTGACCTGTGCGAGTGGTACAAATTCGAAAACGTCGAATATGCATGAAATTGCAGCTTAAAAATGAGGGGGTGGGGGTAAAATATTAAAACCTCCAAAAAGCACAACCTAGGTACGAACTTTATCAACACACCAAATTTCAACCCTCTACGTTAATTCTGGGGGGCTGGGGGCCTATTAGATCCAGCGAAAACCGTTTTTCCCCCTTCTACTCCCACCAAATCATCCTAGGAAGCTGAATTTTGGATATGTTGTAGATAATTGACCGAAACATTATTTAAAACCTGTTTGGGAAAGGTTTATTGCTTTTCTGCCCCCCACCACACCCTTAAAGGACGGGTCAAAAAAAAAATTTGCCCAAAATTTGACCCCACTTTGATAGTATGAGTTGCCTCGAAAATGAGCCCCATTTACCAAATTTCATCTCTTAACTTCCATAGGGGGGCCCTACACAAATTAAATGATGGCGGGAATATATATATATATATATATATATATATATATATATATATATATATATATATATATCAGACATTTTTTTTTCTACATATTCGTGTTCTACGGGTCCGAAAACGGATAGTGCCCCTACTCTCGCCTCTCGCAGCTCTTATCGTATAGACTGTATAAGTCTAATTTTTCGGAGAAAATTCGACTAATAAAAAAAAAAAACCACATAAAAAACTGTAAAGGGGTGCATTGTCACTAAAAGGTATGAAATAAAAGCTCTTTTAAAAAACCGACTTCAAAAAGTAAAAAGTAATTAATAGCACGAATTTTGAAGTCAGGCGGGGAGTAGTATAAAAGAATGTACCTAGATCTTGAAGAAATCATGAATTTTTCAAGCACATCCAATCGCAATTTTACATATTGTTCGCCTGACTTCAAAATTCGTGTTATTAATTATTTTTTACTTTTTTAAGCAGGTTTTTTTAAAGAGCTTTTAGCGAATTTCCAGAATGGGAATTGGCTATTACAGCCACTCACGATGGAAGTTCGACCCAAAATTATGGCAGAAATTTGTTTCGAGGTCCCTAGAACCCGAAAATAACATTCATTAAAATTTATATATATATATATATATATATATATATATATATATATATATATATATATATATATATGTATGTATGTATGTACATATGTATTTATGTATCAGCACGATAACTCTCTAGCAGAACTTTCTAGGTTTATGAAATTTTGTGAGAACGTTGGAAGTCCAAAAATCTTAGATGAGTTCTTCAGCCAGACACGTCGGATACCAGGAACATGGTTTTTGTTCTTGCAAAAAATTAGTTTTTGGCCGAACTTTGCTATACTTTAAATGTTTTTGCCACATTTTTTAACACAATTGCAAAGACGGAAAAAAATCACATAAAAACGGTTCTTGGACTATTATTCTAAGTTAGCTAGTTTTTGAGAAAATAAGAAAAAAAAGTCAGTAGCAAGGATTGGACAGTTCTGGACCCACCAGCCGATTTTTTTGAGCGACCTCGGGAGGAGGTAGGGCTACCGGGGTGGTTCTAGAAACCTCCGGCGGTGGGTGGAGTGAACGAAAATTTCTTCTAACCTAACTGAACCTAACGGAACTTGGCCTAACCTAACCGAAACTAAGGAAATTTGGTCTCAAACCTAACCGAACCTAAGAAAATTTTTTCTAACCTAACCAAACCCAACAAAATTTTTTTCTAACCTTACTGAACCTTATTGTTGTATAATTTATATAAACTGAATTTATTATTTTATAATATTAGTGTGTTTACAAGTATGTATGTTGCATATGATGTGTATAATGTCTATGTACGTATCCGTCAAAAACAGATATCTGAAGATATCTGTAAAAATGGAGCCAAATACTTTTTGTGTTAATGCTTCAATATTTAAAATACCCCTGTCGCAGTATCCTGCATGACATAGCGAATTTTCATTTACGAAAGTACGTTTTTCTCGGAAACTAGTTGATATATAATAATTGTAAATAGAAAAAACCTTCTTTCTGTGATTTTTCCGCCTCATTCCACCAAATTTTTTTCACGAAAAATGTCCAAAAAACCGTCGGTAAAGAAACTAAAAATGACGTTCACTAAAGTTTATATATATATATATATATATATATATATATATATATATATATATATATATATATACGTGTGTGTGTGTGTGTGTGTGTGTGCGTGTGCGTGGGATCAGATGATGAATATTAATAATTTATTGTTCGTATTATTACTTTAAATTAATTTATAATTGTTCTAAAATTGACGATATATAAAGACGAGTCAGGACGATTATTATGAAAGACGAATTTTTTAAGACGAATATTTTAGAAGACGTATAATCCCGACGATTATTTAGGAGATTAATTTGCAGCCGATTGGACATAATTCGTCAAGATATTCGATTTGTTGATCTGCTTTTGTCAAAATATTAAATTAAAGAATTTATTTTATACTAGCCGTATACCCGATGGACTTTTCCATCGGCATGATATTCGTGCTCACTTTCTGCTCACTTTCAGTGTTTTCAAAAGCCTAAATACCAACTTCCACGATTTATTAAATTTTGTTTATTTTAATAGCCATAGTAACATATTTTGATATATCTCTAATTTTAAAAATGACGTATTTCCATAAAAATTTTCACCCCCTATTAAACCCACTTAGGGGACCCATTAAACCCACTTTCAAAAATCCTTGCTTAGTGCTCACCTACGTTACATAAAGAACTCCTATGTAAAATTTCATTCTTCTAAACCCAACAGTTTAGGCTGTGCGTTGTCTGTCAGTCAGTCAGTGTTAGAAATTTATTAAGTAGATATATATATATATATATATATATATATATATATATATATATATATATATATATATATATATATATATATATATATTATATAAGTATTCAATATTTTTGGACTTCCAACGTTTTCACGAAATTTCTTAAGTATAAGATGTTTCGTTTTGAGTTATCGTGCGGACATAAATAAATAAATATATATATATATATATATATATATATATATATATATATATATATATATATATATATATATATATGTTTACGAAATGTCTCCACGATAACTCAAGAACGAAACATCTTATTTTTAAGGAATTTGGTAACAGCGTTGAAAGTCCAAAAATATTGAATGATATTAGTAAATAAAAACATTTTACTTTGCAAAATACCACTTTTATTGAATATAAAAACCTATAATTGAGTATGAATATGACCATTCTCAAACACGTTTCAGAATAGTCATATTGACCGAAACATGTCATAAGAGTTTTTATATTCAATAAAAGTGGTATTTTGCAAAGTAGAGTGCTTTTATTTACTAATATCAAATATGGAATACCATAAAGTAACGCTCAAATCTATTAAAAATATTGAATGAGTTCCTTAGCCAGTCACGGCTGATGCCTGAAACATGGCTTTTTGGGAATTTTTCGTGAAAAAAACTAGTTTTGGCCAAGGTTTTCCCAAATTCAGAAGTTTACGATATTTTTTACAGCATTGGAAAGAGGAGAAAAATTACATAAAAGTGGTTTTTAAACCATTATTCTAGGTAACCTGCTAATTTTTATAAATGGAAATTCGCTATGTTATGCAAGATGCGGCGACAGGGGTATTTTAATGTTTCGACTAATTTAGTAACAAAAATACCTCTATCAGTAAAAAGTTAAATTTTAGTTCTTCTGAATACATTTAGTACAATGTTTTATTTTTACATCTTTCACTTTTACTGACATTACGCTTTTACTTTGACGTACAAATATGTGGAAAATTTTGTACTTTTACTTTCCTCTTTGCATAATTAATTTCAATTGTTATTTTTTCTAGACAATTTGTCTTAATAATTCATGTATAAGAAAATAAATTTAATGTATTAATTTTTTTTTTGTTTTGTTTAATTTTACGCTGTCACTGATTAGATGCATTTCAGAACAAACCAGTTGCGTCCAGTCAGGTGAAATCGAGTCCAGCTAGTCAGGAGGTTTCAGATAGAACATTAGGTCGAAACAGTCAGTTTAAATTATTCGTTATTTGGCAATGAACTTGGATGTATTAAGTGCAATAACAATGCGAAAATTGAGAATATGACAATGTAGAAGATGGGTGCATCTCATTTCAAAATGTATTATATTCGTAATGGCTTTATTTAATTTCATTTGTATATTACATTTTCTTACAAATACCTAACATTTTCTCTAAATCTATGTCTAATTAATAATTAATTTAGAGAATCATATAGAATATGATATTTCGTAATACGCATCCCTTATGTTACCTGATGGTAACTAATTGAGTTAGTTATTTGACTGACAGTAACTTGACATAACTTGGCTGAATGCTATTGACTATATTTGAAGGTAAAAATACAGTTAGTTATGTTAATTGCATTCAATTAGTACCTATATGTTAATTAAAAGATACATCAGACTTAACGTGATCAGACTGGACGACACTGATTTGGTCTGAAATATTCCTTATTCAGTCAATTATTCCCCTAATTTGTTGAACAAATTAAAATTTCTAAAATCACAGTTATTTCAGAATGAACGTTTGCAAAAATTAAAAAATGGTATCACTTCAAAAATTTTGACGTTTAATGATATTGTCAAAGGCAATTATTAAAAAAATCTCTTAAAAGAAATGATAGGTACTATTTGAATAGAAATAAGTTTATGCATATATTTTTTAGTGAGATTTGAGATGTATCATCGTATTCTTCAAGTTTTCTAACCACAGATATTGATTTAATATTCAGCGAATTGTCATGTGACCAAATTTGATTAATCACTAGTACAGTTTGTGTTTAGAAGCCATCGCAATCAATATTTACGAATTCCGGGCAAACATTGGCACAGTTCGTCTAAGACTCTAAGAAAACAACTACATACAGACGTAGGTACATCATGACTTTATTTTGCATTCAGTCCGTAGTAAAAAGTAATGCAAATTGTACCTACCAATAAAATTATAATATTGTTGGTGACATTCGTGCCATAGATAAGGAATTTGAAGGACGAAAGCCAAATTCCAGAAAATTTGATAACTAACGTTCCGTAACGGAGCTAGCATCGTTACAAACCAGAAGACTTTGGTTCAAAAAATTAACACGCGTTAGATATTACAATTATAGTTTCTACCTTAATGACTGTTTGTTTTTATTTCTCAATTTTTGAGTACGAATGCACTTCAGAAGTTAAGACATTTATACTGCGAAAAGTCAGAGATAAACATGAAAAAAAATTTAACGCGCGTTAAGTTTTTTTTTTAACAGAGCCCTCTGGTTTGTAACTATGCTAGCTCCGTTGCGTAACGTTTGGTAGCAGAATCTTCTGACATCACAAATTATTACTCAATATATCTACTAAATATGTTTATATAAAATCTGTTTTTTTTTTTTTTTTTGGATATAACCTAAATAAGTTCAGGAAATCATTATGATTCCATTTCGCAACATGTATTTTAAAAGTTCATCATTCATAGAAAGGAAGAAACATTAAAAAATTGCATCGTAGAGACTTTTAAATAAATCAAATACAATCTTAAGAGTAGATAGGCTAGGACAGTACGAGCACACCGTAGAACCTCAATTATCCGGACTACTTTTTTGACCGTGTTAAGAACCGTGTAGTTTGGGGTCCTACTGTACCTCGTGTATGGATTGACCTTTGACCTGGCACGTACATGTATTTAAAATTTGTTGTTGACATTTGACCCCACACGCGCTCATACTGTTGGCCTTGAAATTCCTAAGAGGTGAGTCATCACCAGCAACCGAATTAATTTATGTTAACCCATTATGCGTCACCACAATTTAGTTATCACATTTTAGTTTTGTGTGAACCCATTACCCGCCATAGTTTTTTAATGCAAACCTAACGCATGCGCAGATTGAATTTAAGTACACGACGCATGCGCAGACTGAATTTTAGGTTACAATTTGAGAGATGGGGTACACTACCGCGTCAAAAATGTGGGATTACCCTAAGTCGGGGGGTGGTCCCAAACTTTTGACACCGTACTGTACTTAAATTTTTGGTACACTACCGTGTCAAAAGTGCGGGCCCCCCTGACCAAAAAGGTATCCTATCACTTTTTGAAGGGTACTGTACGTGCAAACCTTGGCCCCAACACGCGCTTGCCTTAATTGCGTCATCTTAAACGAACTATTACGTTAAAAAATGTGGGGAATACCCTAACCCAGGGTGACCCCAAACTTTTGACGCCTTACTGTACTTAAATTTTTAGTACACTGCCGTGTCAAAAGTGCGGGCCCCCTGACCAAAAAGGTATCCGATCACTTGTTGAAGCGCACTGTACGTGCAAACCTTAACCCCAACACGCGCTTACCTTAATTACGTCATTTTAAACGAACTATTACGTTAAAAAATGTGGGGAATACCCTAACCCAGGGTGACCCCAAACTTTTGACGCCGTACTGTACTTAAATTTTTAGTACACTGCCGTGTCAAAAGTGCGGGCCCCCCTGACCAAAAAGGTATCCGATCACTTGTTGAAGCGCACTGTACGTGCAAACCTTAACCCCAACACGCGTTTACCTTAATTACGTCATTTTAAACGAAAGGTACATTACCAAGTCAAAAATGTGGGGAATACCCTAACCCAAGGAGTGGCCGCTAAATTTTGCGGGGCACTGTACCAAGCGCTAGATTTTAAAACCAGACTCCGGGGTCCAGATTTCTGACCGCTACTGTACTGCCGGAAATCGAGTGTTAACTGTACCTTATGGGGATTTTTGGTATATTTAACCTTGGAAAATTCCAGGAATTTTTATCAGTTTTAAAATAAACAAACAACTAATAATTAAATGTTTATTTTAGCTGAATTATGATCATATGACTCATATATGGAGTTTTTTTGGTATAAGAAAGATGACGTCATGGAATATTAATGAGTTAAAAAATTGTTTAGTAAAAAATATCACCCATTGTAGGCCTCAAGCAAGAAATTATTTTTATCAGTTTTAATACTTTAACATTTAACCTACAGTGACCAATTTTTTAGTTAACTAACAAAAGTTCTTGAAATTTTAACAAGTTACAAAAAATATTACTTCTTATGGTGCACAACACTTTTGAATTTGACTGTAGCACAAAACTGTTTCTATATCAAACGAAAATTATCTGAAATAATTCAGTATGTACATATGTATAGACTCTGTATATTAAAAATATTTTATGTATACACTCTGTATATTGAGAATAAGAAAGAAAATTTGTATATAATTTTAATTTTTATGAATACTAGTAAACGAATTGTAAAGCCATTTATGAATAAGTATTAAATCTAATTATAAAATAATTTATAAATATTGCAAAAAATTTGTTTAATCAGCAAAATCAATGTATATCATTTTAATACTGATACATATTTATATTAGGGTATAATAGTATTGTATTTAACATTTTTAAACAGAATAAAAGTTCAATTTTTGGTTTTAAATTACTATAAACACGTCGCTTAATATAAAAATGATAACAGCATTGAGTTTTACTAAATTTTTAAGTTTGTAAAATCAAAATTTTTATAGACTAGAACATTTTGAATTTGCTACTTTATCAATCATTAACATATATATAATATCATGTATATATAACTGGTGTATATTTAGTATTTTTAATAAATATTTTAGTATAGAGGGTGTATCATGAAATATGCTTTTCAATTAGAATAATAAATTTCATAAGATTTTTGTTAATACTCTTATTGGTTAACGAAAGAAACTTTTTGCTGTAAAAAAAATAGGTGAATTCAGGGTAATAATTAAATAAAACGCACATATTTTTCTTTTTTTTTAAAATTTTATTTATAGAATATGTATACAAAAAATTAAATTGCTTAAATCTATATATTACTAAAAATCTATTTATTTTCCATATAAAATTTTTTTAAAAGAATACAGTTTTCTAATGAGCAAATTTTATCTGAATGGATCATACAGCGTCTTGAATAATATTCATCTCGCAGATTGGAAATCTTCGGTACATCAAATATTTCTTCCAAATTCAAAATCCACGGCTGGTTTTCGGTACCATCAAACAAATTTGAAATCCATTTCTTCTTTTCACCGCCCTTGAAACTTCTTTAATATAGGTTTCAATATGGAATGAAGTTTTTTGTACGGAATAAATCCATATGACCAAGGTATCCCATGCCAATTTCGGCAAAGCCAACGTGCAGCAACCCGTTCATATTTCTTCGGCAACTCGTTGAAATCAAACGGTTCGTCGAATATAAGATGTAATATTTCATCCGAATTTTCCGCAACGATACCAACTTCTTTAAAATAAAATTGGTTGTTAGCTCCTTGATAGCCTTGTATGTCAAGAAACGCCATTTTTTATCGCCGCTGTAGAACTGAATTTACTCACACAATCCACAACTTTATATAGAATAATTAAAAGTGGTGGGGGTAGTTAGTTAATTTGTGGAACGTATCCGAAAAAGGATACTAATAGCTATTGCTAGTTGACCATCAAATTACAAACTGTTAATAATATTTAGCACATTGGTGCGTACCATGTTCTTTTCACTTTAAGACCTAGTGATTTAAGGAATGCTAAATTTTCGGGTGAAATGTGTTGTCGCTTAAAAGTTTTACGTTTAATGATCTTAGGTTTCGAAAGTCCTTTGCTAGGTTGTTTAGCGTTGGACTGCTCTGAATTATAAATTATCATGGTTCGAAATGCAATTGTTTTACCACGAAATTGTTTTTTCAGCGAAAGTGATGTTAACTCTTTGACAACCACCGGTAAATTGACAATATTTTGTGTAAGTTTAACTAATTTATACCCTTTAACCATGATAATGTGTGTGAGCCCTTTAACCATGATAAGGTGTATGAGCTCTTTAACCATGATAAGGTGTATGAGTCACTCCGGGGGCAAAATAAGTCACTCCGGGGGCAAACTGAGTCACTCCGGGAGCAAAATGAGTCACTCCGGGAGTAAAATGAGTCATTCCGGGAGCAAAATGAGTCACTCCGGGAGCAAAATGAGTCACTCTAGGAACAAAATTAGTCACTCCGGGAGCAAGATGAGTAACTCCGGGAGCCAAATGAGTCTCTCCGGGGGCAAAATGAGTCACTCCGGGAGCAAAATGATTTACTCCGGGAGCGAAATGAGTCACTCCGGGAGCAAAATGAGTCACTTCGAGAGCAAAATGAGTCACCCGTTGGAGTCAAATGAGTAGCCCGGTGAAGCAAATGAGCTAAGTATATATATGAAATTGTCTGAACCGGAATCAATGAAGTGGGATAAAATGGATGTTTCAATTGGTGAATTCTTCGAACGTGAACCAATGCTACTGAACGAACTGACTTTGGAAACATTTCTTCAAATCTACAAGTGGATCAGTTTGAATGTGCTGAAAAGTTATGGTGCGAAAATCATACAACGCGCCTGGATTTGGTTACCATCCTATTATCGAGCCATGTTTCAAGAATGTGAACCATGTTTTAAACATTATAATCGACCATGGCCACAAGATCATATTGATGGACCACCTGGTTTGAAAATTCGCTGTGAAATGTGCAAGAATGGCGTGAAAATGGAGGAAAACTTTCAACCGCCCGTTGGTGAACCATTGACATTTTCAACACGGATTTCACACGTTGAAGACATATTTCTGACTCATCCTTATTTGTATACAAAAGTCAGAAATTTCGATATGTTATTATACTTAACAAAACAACTATTGAAATATGATACTTGGGTGCAACATCTGTATGCATATATGATACCCGAATATGCACAACGAATTTGTCAAGTATGGGATCAGTTACCTGAAAACATGAAACAATTACGTTAGGGTGTTATTGAATATATAAACAAATCATACAATTTTTAATATTTATTTATTGTAAAAAATATTTCATATACATTTATTGTAAAAAATATTACATATACATTTACTGTGAAAATATTTTATATTCATACTTATATTTTAAAAATAAAGAACAATAATTATTTACATATATGTGTTATTTATTTGAAAAAAAAAAAAACTTTTTATCTTACAGGGTTAAAAAATATAAAAATAAAATATACACTTCAATAAGGGATAACTACTGCTGCTTCTTATACGGTGGTGTTCTTCAAAATTCAGTAAATTCTTAGTGTGGATAATCAATTAATCATCATCATCATCATCATAATCGCTAGCATCTTCTTTATCAGTTTCATCCAGATAATCACCTAGTGGTTCAATAACATCAGCCTTTTGAAGTTCGCGAAGTATAGAGAATATTTCTCGACCAACAGTAGTTTCTTTTAAAGCATTTAACTCTTTGATTAAATCTTCTCGATCGTAAACGTTAAACAACAACATATTTTTATTTTCCTCTAAACTTCGAATAATACTGAGTATTTTTTTACCAGTCTCTGAAGTCTCGTATAAACGTTGTAATTCATCTATTAAAGTATTAGGATTATGCCAGTATTTTATTTTGTTCGATTGTATGTTAACATTTCTAGACTCTCTCAAGTTGTCTTGCTTAAAATGCTTAGCTAAGACCCCGTTTTCGACATTTTCATTTGAAGCTATATGACGTTTTAAGCTTATTGGTTTAACCTGATTGACAATTTTCGCTTCATTTTCCGAGTCAGCGTTTCGAACCTCTTTTAACATTATAATATCTAAAGCAGTTCCTAGAAGTTTAGTTAGTTGTGAAGAGGAGGTTGTTTCATTGCAATTGCTATTAATTGCTGTTAAGTGATTTACTTGCTTACTTTCATTAGACCAACTATCTTTCTCGTTTTCAGATTGACGACGGTCTTCTCCTCTTTTCAAAGAGTTAAATTTGGTTTGAATGGCTTCAGTTGCAGCATCTATCCTTTTTTGGTCAAACGGATTCAAGATTGCTTCAGAGTAATCAATATCATGCTGTAGTTGAGATGTATTTTCATCATCATTATCATCAAATCTAGATATCGAGATATCATCAGGTGTTTTATTATTAGCATCATATGGTATGAATTTGCTTGATGAGTTATCATTCTTTCCAATCGTACCATCATTAATATTGCTTAACGAATTATGTTGAGCATTTAAGTGTCTAGAAAGATTAGACTTTCGCGTAAATGCTTTACCACAAAAATCACAATTATACATCGTTCAGCGGGAGGTCTGAAGCGTTCGCTAGTAAATGAATAACTGTTCAAAGATTTATTGCTTCTCTACTTATATATACTTAGCTCATTTGCTTCACCGAGCGACTCATTTGACTCCAACGAGTGACTCACATGCTCCCGGAGTGACTCATTTTGCTCGAGTAGTGACTCATTTTGCTCCCGGAGTGACTCATATTGCTCCCGGAGTGACTCATTTTGCTCCCGGAGTGACTCATTTTGCTCTCGGAGTGACTCATTTTGCTCCCGGAGTGACTCATTTTGCTACCGGAGTGACTCATTTTGCTCCCGGAGTGACTCATTTTTCTCCCGGAGCGACTCATTTGACTCCAACGAGTAACTAACATGCTCCCGGAGTGACTCATTTCGCTCCCGGAGTGACTCATTTTGCCCCCGGAGTGACTCATTTGGCTCCCGGAGTTACTCATCTTGCTCCCGGAGTGACTAATTTTGTTCCTAGAGTGACTCATTTTGCTCCCGGAGTGACTCATTTTGCTCCCGGAATGACTCATTTTACTCCCGGAGTGACTCATTTTGCTCCCGGAGTGACTCAGTTTGCCCCCGGAGTGACTTATTTTGCCCCCGGAGTGACTCATACACCTTATCATGGTTAAAGAGCTCATACACCTTATCATGGTTAAAGGGCTCACACACATTATCATGGTTAAAGGGTATAAATTAGTTAAACTTACACAAAATATTGTCAATTTACCGGTGGTTGTCAAAGAGTTAACATCACTTTCGCTGAAAAAACAATTTCGTGGTAAAACAATTGCATTTCGAACCATGATAATTTATAATTCAGAGCAGTCCAACGCTAAACAACCTAGCAAAGGACTTTCGAAACCTAAGATCATTAAACGTAAAACTTTTAAGCGACAACACATTTCACCCGAAAATTTAGCATTCCTTAAATCACTAGGTCTTAAAGTGAAAAGAACATGGTACGCACCAATGTGCTAAATATTATTAACAGTTTGTAATTTGATGGTCAACTAGCAATAGCTATTAGTATCCTTTTTCGGATACGTTCCACAAATTAACTAACTACCCCCACCACTTTTAATTATTCTATATAAAGTTGTGGATTGTGTGAGTAAATTCAGTTCTACAGCGGCGATAAAAAATGGCATTTCTTGACATACAAGGCTATCAAGGAGCTAACAACCAATTTTATTTTAAAGAAGTTGGTATCGTTGCGGAAAATTCGGATGAAATATTACATCTTATATTCGACGCACCGTTTGATTTCAACGAGTTGCCGAAGAAATATGAACGGGTTGCTGCACGTTGGCTTTGCCGAAATTGGCATGGGATACCTTGGTCATATGGATTTATTCCGTACAAAAAACTTCATTCCATATTGAAACCTATATTAAAGAAGTTTCAAGGGCGGTGAAAAGAAGAAATGGATTTCAAATTTGTTTGATGGTACCGAAAACCAGCCGTGGATTTTGAATTTGGAAGAAATATTTGATGTACCGAAGATTTCCAATCTGCGAGATGAATATTATTCAAGACGCTGTATGATCCATTCAGATAAAATTTGCTCATTAGAAAACTGTATTCTTTTAAAAAAATTTTATATGGAAAATAAATAGATTTTTAGTAATATATAGATTTAAGCAATTTAATTTTTTGTATACATATTCTATAAATAAATTTTTTAAAAAAAGAAAAATATGTGCGTTTTATTTAATTATTACCCTGAATTCCCCTATTTTTTTTACAGCAAAAAGTTTCTTTCGTTAACCAATAAGAGTATTAACAAAAATCTTATGAAATTTATTATTCTAATTGAAAAGCATATTTCATGATACACCCTGTATACTAAAATATTTATTAAAAATACTAAATATACACCAGTTATATATACATGATATTATATATATGTTAATGATTGATAAAGTAGCAAATTCAAAATGTTCTAGTCTATAAAAATTTTGATTTTACAAACTTAAAAATTTAGTAAAACTCAATGCTGTTATCATTTTTATATTAAGCGACGTGTTTATAGTAATTTAAAACCAAAAACTGAACTTTTATTCTGTTTAAAAATGTTAAATACAATACTATTATACCCTAATATAAATATGTATCAGTATTAAAATGATATACATTGATTTTGCTGATTAAACAAATTTTTTGCAATATTTATAAATTATTTTATAATTAGATTTAATACTTATTCATAAATGGCTATACAATTCGTTTACTAGTATTCATAAAAATTAAAATTATATACAAATTTTCTTTCTTATTCTCAATATACAGAGTGTATACATAAAATATTTTTAATATACAGAGTCTATACATATGTACATACTGAATTATTTCAGATAATTTTCGTTTGATATAGAAACAGTTTTGTGCTACAGTCAAATTCAAAAGTGTTGTGCACCATAAGAAGTAATATTTTTTGTAACTTGTTAAAATTTCAAGAACTTTTGTTAGTTAACTAAAAAATTGGTCACTGTAGGTTAAATGTTAAAGTATTAAAACTGATAAAAATAATTTCTTGCTTGAGGCCTACAATGGGTGATATTTTTTACTAAACAATTTTTTAACTCATTAATATTCCATGACGTCATCTTTCTTATACCAAAAAAACTCCATATATGAGTCATATGATCATAATTCAGCTAAAATAAACATTTAATTATTAGTTGTTTGTTTATTTTAAAACTGATAAAAATTCCTGGAATTTTCCAAGGTTAAATATACCAAAAATCCCCATAAGGTACAGTTAACACTCGATTTCCGGCAGTACAGTAGCGGTCAGAAATCTGGACCCCGGAGTCTGGTTTTAAAATCTAGCGCTTGGTACAGTGCCCCGCAAAATTTAGCGGCCACTCCTTGGGTTAGGGTATTCCCCACATTTTTGACTTGGTAATGTACCTTTCGTTTAAAATGACGTAATTAAGGTAAGCGCGTGTTGGGGTTAAGGTTTGCACGTACAGTGCGCTTCAACAAGTGATCGGATACCTTTTTGGTCAGGGGGGCCCGCACTTTTGACACGGCAGTGTACTAAAAATTTAAGTACAGTACGGCGTCAAAAGTTTGGGGTCACCCTGGGTTAGGGTATTCCCCACATTTTTTAACGTAATAGTTCGTTTAAAATGACGTAATTAAGGTAAGCGCGTGTTGGGGTTAAGGTTTGCACGTACAGTGCGCTTCAACAAGTGATCGGATACCTTTTTGGTCAGGGGGGCCCGCACTTTTGACACGGCAGTGTACTAAAAATTTAAGTACAGTACGGCGTCAAAAGTTTGGGGTCACCCTGGGTTAGGGTATTCCCCACATTTTTTAACGTAATAGTTCGTTTAAGATGACGCAATTAAGGCAAGCGCGTGTTGGGGCCAAGGTTTGCACGTACAGTACGCTTCAAAAAGTGATCGGATACCTTTTTGGCCAGGGGGGTCCACACTTTTGACACGGTAGTGTACCAAAAATTTAAGTACAGTACGGTGTCAAAAGTTTGGGACCACCCCCGAGTTAGGGTAACCCCACATTTTTGACGCGATAGTGTACCCCATCTATCAAATTGTAACCTAAAATTCAGTCTGCGCATGCGTCATATACTTAAATTCAGTCTGCGCATGCGTTAGGTTTGCATTCAAAAACTATGGCGGGTAATGGGTTCACACAAAACTAAATTGTGACGAAAATAGTGATGATGCATAATGGGTTAACATAAATTAATTTGGTTGCTGGTGATGACTCATGTGTTTGGAATTTCAAGGCCAACAGTATGAGCGCGTGTGGGGTCAAATGTCAACAACAAATTTTTAATACATGTACGTGCCGGGTCAAAGGTTAATCCATATACGAGGTACAGTAGTACCCCAAACTACACGGTTCTTAACACGGTCAAAAAAGTAGTTCGGATAATTGAGGTTCTACGGTGTGCTCGTACTGTCCTAGCCTAGCTACTCTTAAGTTCTGAGGTATTTAAGTAAATTTTAAATTTCCTTTAGTTTCCGTTATAATTTTTTCGATTATGTTTATAAAATATTATATAAGGTCAACAAAAATCATGTTGGTAAAACAATAGGCACGTAATAAGATGTTGACAGATTAAGTACACTTAGTTAGACTCGATTACAATATAAATTGCTAATAAATTTTCAAGTCGCTTAGCTAGTTAATTTACTTGAGTTACCTGTACATGTACAATGGATAATATAAAAAGTAATTAAATTACTTAATTAATCAATAAATAAGTAATGACATGTAATTTCCTTTTTAATATTTCATAACCTTTTTTTGGAATTAACACAATTAAATGGTATGAATAATAAAGTTATCAATTCATTTTTTGTAATTTAAAAAAAAGTTAGGTATATATATTTGTTTTGAATTAAATAGCAATTTTTATCATTTTTTAAAATCGAAACAGGTAAGTGTTCCCATAATTAATCAAGTACATATTAAGAAAGTGTGGTTTTATTATTCATGAGTAATTATTTGTAAATTTAGGCAGTTGAACCTGTCAGGATGTATCTGGCTGAGAAGATTAAAAAAGTAGAAATCTGCATTTTGATTATTTTACATTTTCTAATAAATTATTCAAATTTGAAAAAAAAAAGAAAGAAAAAGAAAAAAAATTAGAAAATCTTTTGTATTTTGTTTAAATTCTAACAATCCATCTCTATCACTTCATCAATTTATTCTATCTATACAATGTTTCACTATTCCAAATTATTCATTTATTTTATTATTAATATTATTATATTTTTGGCATAATTGTTGAATTTTTACTTATGGAAGAATTCTAGTCTACCAGTATGTTAGGTCATACTTTTACATTGATATGAAAAATAATACATGAAAAGTTTATATCGAAATGTAATCGATGACAAAAGTTATCTAAGATGAAAGACCTCGAAGTTATAAATTTTTTTTGCTAACATCTCGCTTTCTGTTGATTGGTCAACAACTAATGTCACAATAGTATTTACAGCTTTGTTAATTTTCTATTAAAAAAGGTCTTTATGAAATAGAGTAATTACTTTTTGTCTTCAATTCAAGATGACGGTCGATCTACACAACTCATCCAATTCAGAAAACTCAGTATTATAATACCTACTCATGATATAACGTCCCATAATTTCTAGAAAAAAAGTCGCTGCCTTCCAGAAATCCACGATTGAGCTTTAAAAATTAATGAATTTAGTATTTTACTAGCCATTTAACCCCCTTAGGGGATGATTATTCAAAAATTCTTTCGTAGTGCTCACTTACGTTATATAGGGAACTTCTGTGTAAAATTTTGTGCTTCTAAATCCAACGATTTAGGCTGTGCGTTGTTTGTTAGTCAGTGTTAAAGATTTATTAAATAAGACGTTATTTACTTTAATAGTCATGGTAACATATTTTCATATAACTCTAACTTCAATAATAACGAATTTCCATACAAATTGTCATCCCCTATTTAACCCACTTAGGGGCTGAATTTTCAAAAATCCTATCTTAGTGCTCACCTAAGTTACATAGGAAACTCCTGTGAAAAATTTCATCCTTTTAACCCTAAAATATATGTACACGTCAAAACGACGAATGAACTTCTCTACCTGCTCCAATACTATAACTTGTTGGTACCTGCTTGCTGTGAGATTTCTGTTATCTAATTTATTTGTTGTTATAACACATAAGACGTATTTATTTTGTTTATAGTCATTGTCGTTTTGTTTGTATTGAAATAGTGTCCGCCAAAAGGACGTCGATGTATGATTACGCGATGTTTTTTTTTAAAGATTTTGTACTTCACATATAAAAGTTTTCCTAATTTTTCTAAAATTTATTAAAGATATGCATGTTATAATTAATTTATTTAATGATTATGATAATGTGAAGTATGATTACAGCTGTTTGACTTATAGAGACGACATAATACTGAAGTTTTAATACATTGAATCGAAAACTAAAGAATGCGTTTCAAGTGACTTAATAAAAGATTAACAATTTATTTTGTGGAAAATATTTTAATTTTTATTATTTTTTTGAAAACTTATTCGAAAAATTACTAACAAATTTTAGAAAATTTACAAATGTGCCTAATGGTGAAATAACTACATATCTATAGGAATATTTATGACTGAGAAATTTCACCTCTGTAAAGTCACACATGTCCACTGACTCATAATAGTTCATAAATTAATTATTTGAAACACATGTTTTATGATACAATTGATGTATTTATCTATTTTTTAATTTTTATAATGAAAATATGCTTTGATAAAAAGATTAAAAAAATTAACAAATATTTACATTAAGAAATTTTTCCAAATCCAATATTTTAAAATATTTTGTTCGCTTTTGTAGTACTGTTATGTAAAAAAATGTTTTTTGCAAATAAACTCGAAAACTTTCCGTAAAAAGTCCATCCGTCAAAACGACGTCGATGTATGATTAACGTTTCTCGTAGACCAACGTATGATTCTAGGGTTAAACCCAACAATTTAGGCTGTGCGTTGTCTGTCAGTCAGTGTCTAGAAATTTATTAAATAGATTACTGGATGGTTTTTATTCACGTCTATTCTATTCCAAATTATTAAATTCGCTTAATTTAATTTTTATAATTTGTACCATTTTACTTACTGTGTGCACAACTGAAACCGTTAGATACTTTCTAATATTAATTTTGATAATTGATTTTTTTACGAACAAAAATATTATGCTTCTGTTTAAATTAGCTCTTTACCTATTGTGTCTATTCATTGTTATATCAATACAACATAGATCAACAGACATAATATTACATATTCAGATCAATTATAATTGTATTGATTAATAACCAGTGATCGCGGTATATAATCTATAGTTCTACACACTTGACTAGTAAATAATCAGTGTGTACCGTTGTGTTTTAGAAATCTAAAATTTTACAAAGTAAACATAGGTATATAATTAATTTTCGTATTGTTCATTGCGTTATTCTTCATTTACGTTTTTGTTATTTAATAAAAACTATTTGGAGTAGTGGAGTGCATGGTGTAATTTCTATTATTGTGAAAGTAACTACCTATCTAGTAACTTTACTTACAGCTCATATAAAATGTAATAATTTATAAATTCCGACCGGAACAAAATTTTAATTAAATTGACTGACCATCTGATTATTGTTACAATTTTAAATGCTTGTCAATGCAGTGATTTTCAATCAGTATGCTAAATTAATATGAATGGTGAATTTGGTATACTGTATGGTCTTTACAGCCTCCTGCATTTTATTGTGTAAGAACACTGGCGCAAAGCACAGTTGCAGAGCAGGGGTTCTCAAAGTGTGCACCGTGGAGACCGAGAGAGTCACAAGCGTCAAATAAGGGAAAACAAGGGTCATAGTTTTTAGTACAAAATGTATTCCAATCTATACGATAAGACCGGCGAGAGGCGAGAATAGGTGCGCTATTAGTTTTCGGACCTGTAGAACAAGATTCTGTAGGAAAAAATGTCATATATATATATATATATATATATATATATATATATATATATATATATATATATATATATATATATATATGTATATATATATATATATATACATATTCCCGCTACCTTTGACATGTGTAGGGCCCCCCTATGGAAGTTTTTCTTTTTGCTCGTGCTAAGTAAGTACTGTAATTTCTCTATTATAAGGTTAGACCAGAAGTTAGAAATTCGTTTCCAACGTTTCTAAAACATAGCCCATACGATATTGGGATTACGCCTTAGAATAGAAAGGAAAAAATTTCTTAAGTTGAAATCTCTTTATAATGTCCGATAACCAAAAGTGATATCAGCCAGTTTTACGCTTCTCTATAGATCTTCGATTATTTGAAATTTATTTGATTTCAGTTCTTACTTCATCAGATATACAATTTTCAAAATGATGTTTCACAACAGAAAAATATTAGCAATCATTGAATGATTATTTGTTTATTTGTTTAATTTATTAGTTTTTTAAACAATTTCGAGATAAAATCAATAAATAGTTGTTCTTTTTCCATATTGTAATATTGCTGACAATAATATGAAAGCAATAAACAATAGATAATTTGTACTGATTGTCGAAATTACATAAATATTTGGCTTATCAGTAATTACATTTTTGTAAATTGGCGCTGATTTTTGATCAACACTTGTACCAGGTACCAATACAAAACTCAAATCGCACCTCTAGATTTGACAAGAATACAATTTTATTATTATTGAGATTTGTTAGGAAATATAAAAATACGTTACAAATAGAATGTGGCACATACTTGCTCGTACTCGTAATAAACTTTTATACAATCTTTAAAGTGATTTTATCTTAAATTGCTTTTTGTCTTAAATTTGATGCCCAAAGTGATATTTGAAACATGAAATACCTTAATTAAGATATAAAATTTCAAGTTTTCAAACAAATATGTACCTTCAAATTATATTTTCGTCGTACAGTTCATGAAAATTTATTGCAATAGTTTTAAAAGCATTCCTATTTTAGGTCCTAAAAATTAGATTATTCTTTATAATTTTGATTGATTTGATTGACATAAATTTTTGTGAAATAGTGTACATGTATATGCTAACATCATCCTTTGTTTTAGCGAATTTCCATTCGGGAACTAGGAAGGAGAATTAGGACAGGTGTCACAGGGCCTTCACACAATAAGCATCTCCAGAAAATTAATAATGAGTATCTCAAAACAGGAGTAAAATGGGAAAAATAGTGAATATTTTTTTTTAACTCGTCAACTGCCTTTTAAAAATTTTCTTAGTTCTCTCATCACCTTACAGCCTACGCATATTAAATACTCAGAGACCTCCATATTACGAGCATCCGGCCTCTCAAACGTAAATCTTAGCACTGTGTGTGACATTTTATTTTCGTATAATTCCTCTAAGGGGTCTTTTACAAGTAATGTGCTAAAAAACCACTTTTTTTGGAATTTTTTTTTGAGAAACTAAGTATTTATTGTAATGAAAGAAGAAGTTTTGTACATTAAAGTACATATAATTAAGTGTATCTTGAATTTTTTTCTTTTTGCTGGCCTACCATCTGCTCTGGTAGGCCCGTTGAATGTCACATGTAAATTATGTAATTCAGATAAAAACATGTAAATTATGTTTGCGAGATATTGAATTTCAGAATTTATTCATTTCTTAAGGAATCTTTTACAAGTGATGTGCTATTAAAAAGAACACTTTTACAGATATTTTTTGGGAGGAAACTATTTTTCGTAATGAAAAAAAAAACGTTTGTACATTAAAGCATATACAGGTGTAAAGTATAGGTATATGTAATTAATTAAAATATTAATTACAATAAATTTACAATAAATTTAAATATTAATTACAATATTAATATTGTAATTAATATTTGTACAATAAATTTGAACCAAAACTGTTTTTTAATAGAAAAAATTTGATACAAAATATAAGTAAAAAAAGAGCACCTTAAAAATTTTTTCAATCCGGCTCTGACCATTTGATCTCTGTAAGATAAACTTTTTGTTTTCAAAAAAATATCTGGGAAGCACATTTACGACCTAACCATGTTTACAAAATTTTATTGAATTTTCGTCAATAAAATTAATATCTACTTAGAAAAATTTTGAAACATCATGTAGCTAGTTAATTTTCTCAAACTGTTAATTCCGAAAAAATTCCTGTGGTTTTAGTGTCTACAGGGTGCAATGAGTCATCCCTCAAAAGGATGAGAGTTATTTTTTTCACCGTGTATAATTAAGTGTATCTTGAATATTTTTTCTTTTATTTTTGATCAACCGTCTGCCCTTGTAAGCCTGTTGAAGGTCACAGGCCTAAAAAAAAAAAACGGTGTCAGTGATTCAAAAAAAACTATAAGGCCGATTGGACTAATATTGGATGCATTCTCATACTTTTTTTTAACGTCATTTTGAATAGAAGGTAAGAAAATTTGCTCCGGTTTTTAACCTTTCAGGTGTTCTAAAAAATCGAATATTTTATTTTAAGGGCTGATTCTAGATAGTCTTATAAAAAACGTCATAATAAAGAGAATGCATCCAATTTTAGTCCAATCGAACTTATAGTTTCCTTTGAATCATCGGCACCGTTTTCTTTAGGCCCGTGACCTTCAACAGACTTTCAAGGGCAGACGGTTGATCAGAAATAAAAGAAAAAATATTCAAGATAAACTTAATTATATATACTTTAATGTACAAAAGTTTTTTTTGTTTCATTCCAATAAATAGTTTCTTCCCCAAAAAACTGTAAAAAAACTGTTTTTTTAATGGCACATCACTTGTAAAAAATCCTTTAAGAAATACATAAATTTTGAAATTCAATATTTCGCGAAGTAGCGAAAGAAACCCCGCCTTCATTTTAAAAGATCTTTCTAACAATAACCCTCAACATGAGGTATAAGACCTATATTTTATTTCAAAATTTATGAAAAATTCTAGCCACTGAAAAAAATTCCTGCTTAACGCGTATCCAACAAGTACTTGTACAAAGAAAATCTCAAATTCTGTATTTCCAAAATTATGTCAGTGATAACCATTATTATGAAATAAATACAATCAATTATGTGAGTACTGATTTATAAAAAATTTAAAAATACACATCATTAGAGTATAGTTGCGCAGACTTAATTTCTATCATATTGCGCAACAAATTTTAACAATTTCGTGCAGTAGACACCATACACATCATACACAAGCTGCTGTGTTTGTAGGTTTTTCTGTTGAAAATAATGCATGTAAAAATATAATATTGCATCATATTATTTTGTATAAGCAAATATAATATTTATTTAGTTAAATTTCAATGAAATCATTTCATTGTAATAAAATGATATAATATCTAATCGCTACGTATTTATTCACTATTATAAAGCTTTCAAATTTTAAATTTTAAATAACATTGAGTGTTAGTGTTTTTAACTAATAAGTCTGTGATTGAAATCAGTATTAATTTAGCTAGTATTTTAAACGTAGTATTACAAAAATAGACATCGACTTAAGTACTTGTAAGCAAAGAGCTGTTGGAATGATTATACCGAAAAGGGTAAGGAAGACCACATGTATAATTTTTTCTTTTTTTTTTCTTTTTTTTTTAAGTCATTTTGTAATTTAGCTTAATAAATAATTGTACAATAATTAAAAGTAATTACAGTCGAACTCCAAAAAGTGCAACACATTGCTGAAGTAGATTACTGCAATTTATTAACTTAATGTTTGTTATTATTAAAAAATTATGTTATATTGTTATATAACAATAACAATATAAAAAACATTAACTTAACAAATTGTAATAGTCGACTTCAGCAATGTGTTGCACTTCTTGGGGTTCTACTGTATTAAATTGTAAGAATTGCATTCTGACATGAATTATTATAACATCAAGGCTTATTATGGCAGAAAAAAGCTGACAACTGAGTTGAAGGATTTGCCCGTCGTGTTTTACTTTTGAAATCTTCTGAGGGGAGGGGTTAGAGCCAATAATTAACAAAGCATTAATAAATAATAGCCAAAAAAACTCAATGAAAAAAACCAGTTCGTTCAAATATTACAAAGAATCAAAATTTGGTTTGCGATTTTAGAAGTAGATGGTTACATTCTTAAGGAAAATTGCGGTAAACAAAGTTGTTGCAAATTAAAACTTCCACAAATTATACTTTATAAAATTTTTCATAATTTTACCGCCGAATTGTCTCATTTTTTTTTTAAGAAAGCAGAATTTAAAGTTAAGGTATCAATGTATTTGCAGACTAACATTCTTCAGGTACCTACATTCGTTTATGGTTTACAAAACAAAATGTAACAGTAGTTCTTGTTTTTCTATTCTCCTAAAAAAAAAAAAAAGAAAAAAAATGGCCTAGTATGGTATGCCTGGAAGGTGACGATATCGGAGATAATGATTTTTGAGAAAAAGCTCCTGAATATTTACCTTTTCATCGATTTTCGTAAGCAAAGGCCGGAGAAAATCGGAAAAAATCAAAGTATTTCAATTTTCTAAAAAGTTAAATCGGAGATAAATCCAAAACCACGAAAGAAAATATGTTAACATTTACTTCTTTTTAATGCCCCACATCCAGAATTATTTTTTACAAAGCTTAGCTTCTCTAGCTTCAGCAGATCTGGTGATATTCATTAATTTAGACGCTAACATACGTACAAAAGCTTGAGATAAACAGTAAAGTTCTGGATTCTTTCCAGTCTGGATTTTTAGGTTTCTGAGTTCCTTAGGCCCCATTCGATGAAAACTGCATATATTCTAACTGGTCTGATTATTATATTTTTCCTTCTTATATCTACATAATATGTATAGTCTACATGGACGTGAAAATAAAAATAAATATTACTCTGGTCTTAATGTGGTAATTATCTTTCCTTATTTTCAATTTTTATATTTTAGTTTCAAGAACGCCATACTAAATTAATATCATGTATTCAGTTGATAAAAACTGCTAAAGAAAAACTAGATGTCACTAGCAAACCGGCTGTAGAAGAAATGACGATTTTGTTAAACAAAATTAAAAAGTACAAAATTTTTGAAGATATCGATAAAATATGGGATTTTAAGCTATATAATCACTATTTACATCTAAGCGTCAGTACGGACTATTGTAGCAGTGTAGTAAAAGCACTTATAGAGTACGAAAATAATGTCAATGACTCAATTATGAAATGCACTGAATTGACTACCCTTAAGGACATCTCACAGGAAGTATGTGAACAATTGTTTAACGACATTGAGCAAGATTTGAAAATAGTTCGTACACAAATCAAAAAATTTTTTGAAACTATAAAGGAATTAATTGATTGGATAGAAACTATGCCAAATGATATTAAGTATGAATTGAAAAAGTTAAAACAAAAGACCAAAGAGAAGTCATATTTTCCACCAAAAATGATTGATAATCTACACACGATCGTTATGAAAACTCTGGGTAAATATTATACTTTAACTAGCTGCATTGTCAATATTGAAGATCAAGCCGAGGAAATTTTAATTCATACTCGAGGCTTCATCATGTTAAATTTTACCGAAAGTAAATTATTAGAAAAAAATAAACAGTTTTTAGAAGAACGAAGTAAGGTCAAACAATAAAAAGAAAGTAGTTCATGCGCACTGCGATTCAAAGATAAGGAAAAAAAGGTTTTGAAATACGACTTTGGAACTATACGAATGTTCTAGAAAACAATGAATAATAAATGAATTAAGATCTTTCAAAAGTACTAAAGAAAAATTATTGATAATTTTTTTGAAATAATTAAAAATTGAAACCAAATTCCTTGTTTGGAAAAATGAATAATTTGAGTGCCTAAAATGCTTAAACTTTCTCAAAAGCCCAACGTCCTGGTAATTGGATGGATGGTAGCAAAGTTAAAATAAGTAAGAAATGTTCATAAAAATTATTGTAATTGTTGATTCAAATTATTTGAAAAATTAAATTTACAATACATCTATCTGTAAGTGTAATGTTATTTTTTCTTATTTCAAAAATATTTTAAATAAATATAACGTTAATTAACGAATATGTTTTTATTCTTTACGTCAGGTTTGCTTGATGTAATTTTGATACCTTGTTAACCTAACCCGAACTTGCGTTTATTTTTCTTTTCAAGCTTCTTTGTCCAAAACAAACTGATATAAAATTTGCAAGATAAAATATACATTCAAAATAATAATATTGTTTCCTCCGTTTTCTGTTGAAGAAACTAATCGGATTTGGAAAGATTTTTCTCATACTCGTGAAATTGCAGTAAAATTACAACGTAATTAATAACACCTAAAGTTATCTGAAACATAAGAAAAGTAATAAGCAAAATTTCAGTAACGACCATAGCTTAATATATGTATGTAGTTACTTTAACCATAAATTCATTGTTCAAGTTAAACAATCCAAATACAGAAAATTGTGGTTTTTGATGTTGTATTTGTAGCACCAACAGCTTTAACTACATAATATGCATTAATAAAATATATATTATCAATTTACGAGTGATTTTCAATTTAATTTGTATTTGTCTAGACTCTTACTTTGTGTAATCTCTCTTCATCTTTAGTCCTTAACGCTACATAAAAAATTGAACTCGTCACTTCTGAAGTCTGAAAATTAAGAGATCACATTAAAACATAAGAGATCAGTAGGATAAAAATTTTAAATAACACATATTTGTTAAACTACAATATTTTAAGTGTTATCGGTAACAATGAAATGTTAAATTCTTAAGTTGATAAAAAAAAACCATTTTATACAAAATTCTATGTGATAATTTAACTCACGTGTATTAAGTCTCATAAGAATATTGTAGTTTTTTCACTTTTACCATGGAATAAAATTTAGGACAGATTTTTACAGCGAAAAAAATGGTATAAAGCATTTCATTGGTCATCTCACTGTAGGTGAACACGCAAAAAGGAAACAAAAATTTCTAGTAGTAAATTTAAATGATTTCAGAACCATGGTAATAATGTATTAAATAATAATATGAATTATACTAATTTATTTTATTCGTTAAATTATCTTACCGTATCACACTTGAGTTTTATATTTTTTCTGAATAAATTTGTGTTTTCTACAACTCAATTTTCTTGCCTAATAGTATATTATTCAACGAGCTAGTAATGATAGCTATTACTCACGAAGATGAAATTGCGACACGAGCCGAGGTTGCGAGGCGAGTTTCGTAATGCATCTGAGTAAATAATAGCCATTGCAAGCGAGTAGAATACGATATTTTTTCTACGAATCTTTTCCTTTTTGATTTAAATAAAACTGAATATAAATTTTAAATCAAATTTTTAATCTATTTCTAATTTCATTAAATGTTTGTATATTATGTATAAAACGATCAAAATAAAATATAAACTACTTTGTTTACTTGGACGTTACTACGCAACATATATCAAATTAAAACTTGATACATACATTACTCACAAAACAATCGCAAACCCATTGAATAATGGCTAATACTGTGATTTCATTGGTCAAAAAGGTATTGAGTAATGATCATTCCTCCACACCTTTGAATAATGCCTAACTTTCTCAACAATTAACAGATCTCGTATAATGAGTATATTCTTCAACACGATTAGAAAAAAGTAATTTAAGTTGAAGAACTGTCAACTAACAAAAACGTGACAGCGAAGCTGAAGCGTTTTTGTTTGTTGACAGTTCTTCTCGTTAAATTGCTAGGCAACAAATTTCCGTTAGACAAACCCTAATTTATTCGAAAAAATATTAACCTCTCGTGTACTAATAGGTGAGAATTAAATCAATAGAAGTACCTACTTTCAATAAAATTCCAATGAAAAAAAAAATTGTCGAAATTTAGAACGAAGACAGATATTAATTAATACGAAGACAAAAGTCGGAACTGAGGTGAGTTAGCTAGTAATTTTGAAGTATTGGAGTATTTTGCTGTATTGAAAGGCGGAGACGAAATTTCTTCCCACGTACACTATCGTGTGGGATATCGTTATAAAGGCCTTTAAAAAAAATTTTTTAAACCGCGATACCAACAAATCTGAGATAGTAACTGATACTAGAATTTGAAAAGAATTTTCATTTGCAAATGATTTCAGTTTAAAATGTTACGCTACGAAACCCTATAGAAGGCGTTTTCGACATCTTTTTGGTGAGTGTTTTCAACATAACATACTATCATTTTTCATTATAAACACTTTCTTAAATAAGGGAAACTGATTACTCTTAAACTTACTGTTTTCTGAATCTGGTTGCAAATAGTTGCGATTACTATCAAAAACATTACATGATGTACTAATCGTAACCACGTGCTTGGAAACCGATCCAGGAAAAACACA
Source organism: Brachynemurus nebulosus (assembly GCA_035578155.1). Lineage (NCBI taxonomy): Eukaryota > Metazoa > Arthropoda > Insecta > Neuroptera > Myrmeleontidae > Brachynemurus > Brachynemurus nebulosus. The sequence continues at coordinate 40,982,726 of JAPWDM010000001.1, read as the reverse complement.
TAAAACATATATATGTTGAAAATGGCTGAGTTGAATGATCTAAATGTAATAAATAAAATACTAGGAGAGCCGATAAAGAAAATATTTTGTAAACATTCAAAACACTTGTATACTATCCTCGATAAATTACAATAGTCATTTTGATCAAAATTCCTAATAATCTTCACAGTCAATTTCAGTTTTTGATTTATTAAAAAAATTAAACAAATCCATCGTAAAGACATTGTCCGAAACCAGGCGGCACCTATTAAACCACACAAATCTTCTACAATTTTAACATTAATTAGATAATATTCTGGCATATAAATTTCAAGATACTCCCAAACCGATATCAAAAACATATCCAGTATTATCAGAACATATAAACAAATAATAATTATTCTTGATTTCTGATAATTCATAGGATATTTAAAATGATTTCCGAGAATCTCATCAATGTAACAAATATTTTCGAGAATACTATAGTTCGCGTTTAAATAAACTATCCCATTTAAAATAATCAACACATGCGTCATTGTGGCATTATACAATATGATATAACAACGAAGAATCAGGTAAATATTAATATTTTGCCGATTTATAATAGTTAATAGGTAAATACGATTATAACATGTTATACATGTCAATAAAAGATAGCAAATATAAAATATAATTTGTATTATTGTTATTTTTAATCGCGCTTCCTTTAATACGAACGGCATACCACCGGTTGTGGAAATGTATTGTGAAAATAGAAAAATGGTGAAAATATTGTTGGCACTTGTGGCCATAGTGCACACTTCACGAAAAATGAAATAATAATAATTAAAGTGCGCAAACAATTTACGTTTATTTATATTTACATAAAGTGTGTATTTTATAAAACAATATTACCTACTTTGAAAGACATTTTATCAATAATTATGGAACATTATTAATTTATGCTTTTGTTCTATTAAACAGCAATTTAGTAATTAGTTCTCCCCGCAGCATTGAACATTTCACATACTTATATCAAGAATTTTTGTAACTCTTTAAAATAAATTTAAAACTTTTAAGATTTTATGAATTAAATGAATTGTTAGGAAAAGCATATACATACTTATGTATTAAGAAAACACCACTTTTTAAAGATATCATTTTTATTTAACACGTTGACGATCATGAGCACTACACAGCATCAGGTTGTACCACATCAACAACTCCCTATAAAGTGTACAGCAATGAGATAGCGGTATTTCCTGTTTTCCTTTCTCAAGGAAGCCATATAACGATAATACTTACAGGTAACCCCCGAAGAACACGATCAATTGGTTCCGTGTTCTTTAAAACCGTGTTTCTCGAGATTACAAAAAACGGAATTTCGTTTCAAGGGTGAAATTTCGGATACGTCAGAACTTTACCTATTATATGACATATTTATATATAATATAATAAAACTGTAACGAGATCATTTCTGTACATGGAATATTTTTGAAAATTGTACTGGTACTGTAAATAGTTATCGATGTAGATATCAAAACAGCGATTTTTAAAATTTTTATCTGTCTGTTTGTCTGTTCACGCATCACGCAAAAACTATTAGACGGATTTTAATGAAATTTGGTGTGATTAGTGATTGTAAATTTGATTTTTTGATTTACCCGCAATTCGGTAAATTTAAATAAAAATTATGTAAAAAAAATTGTATCTGTTTAAATTTTGTTAAATAATCATAAAATATAAATCAATTATATATACCTACCTTTAAAAAAAATTTACTCACCCCTTCTTACAATGTAATCATTTAACGTAATGTTTAATTATTTTGCAAAAAGTACAGTTAATTTAAATAATATGTAATTAAATTTTAAGACTGACCATTGTATTGTGCGATTTTATTATACCATAGAATAGTTTATTATGGATACACAGCAAACGATAATTTGATTGTGTACATTTACGTTCAATAAACTTGATCATTCTTCTATGAAATAAAAAGAACTTATAAAAATTTTCAAATATATTAAATTTATGGAATTACCGGTAAAAAATCAGCGATTTACCAGTAAACATTTTAAGGCATTTTTAGTAGTTTACCGATAAACCGGTTTATCGGCATTGGGTACAATCTCTAGGTGTGATGATAACTTATTTCCTGGGTCAACATCTAGGACACTTTTTATTCCGGGAAAATGTCTCATTCCCACGGTAAAATAGAAAAGCCATTCTGAGTTTATGCACACATTACGCAAAAGCTATTGAACGGCTTTTGATGAAATTTTGTATGGTGATAACTTATTGCCTGGGTCAACATCTAAGATACTTTCTACTCCGGGAAAATGTCTCATTCCAACGGGAAAATAAAAAATCCATTTTGAACATGTACACACATAACGCAAAAACTATTGAACGGATTTTAATGAGATTTGGTATGGTGATAAGTTATCGCCTGGGTCAACATCCAACATACTCTTTACTCCGGGAAAATGTCTCATTCCCACGGGAAAATACAAAAACTATTTAGAGCATGTGCACACATTACGCAAAAACTATTGAACGGATTTTGATGAAATTTGGTGTGGTGATAACTTATTACTTGGGTCAGTATTTGAGATACTTTTTACTCCGGTAAAATGTCTTCTTCCCTTGGGAAAATAGAAAAACCATTTTGAGCATGAACTTGCATTACTCAAAAACTATTGCTCTATGCAAGTTCTGTATAATTATTACACTTATACACTTCTCATTGAGTTTATAACAATGCGTTGCAATTAACAAATGTATTAAAATATGTATAATCTTATATTAATTTATGTGTCTTACATTTTCGTCCCAGTTGTGGGCTAATCAAATAGTGAAATAAAATAACTTGAATCATATTTCGCCAAACTGATTAAAATATGATAATATACTTTCGAATACAACAATTGGAAAAATGCGATTAAATTATATACCTATCTACCAAAATTAAAAGAAGGTATTTGAAAAGTACCTGTAAGTGTATATTATCATAAATAACAGTGTAAGCGCATTATATTACATGTTCGATTAACGTAAATCTGATCTCCATTATACTTGTTTTATTAATAACCTTTGACCTGCTCTAAAATAATTTTACACTTGTATTGTATGCTGCAGTTACGTATACACTATGTAGGTACAACTTATCAAGATTGATTTAAATAAATAAAATTAAATATTAACATTATCAGCAAAGTATATCATGCCACAAATTCTTTTCTTTTTTTTTTAATCCGATCCGCGAGACAACATGAATTACATACTTTTTTTGAGCAAGAATAATTGTGCTTCTGGAAATGTGATGCGTCGTCGCATCCTAATGAATGACCAATAAACAGAACACTCATCTCTTAAACTAATAGAAGAGCAAGTGAGACTGATAGCACGTCAGACACCAACATTAAAAGGGGAAGCTAATAGTTTCAAAACAAATCTGATTTTTGTTTTGATTTCAATCAAAAAATTATGTTCAGCGCTAATCAATCATTCATATTAATTGTCAGTCATGTCTTACAAGCGAAATTATATGTAAGTACTCTGGTTCTACACATACGAGTTTTCAACAAAAAAATTTCAGGTAAGAGAACAGTTTTATTTTGATTGTCAAAGATAACCGACTCGGTTATAGCAGAAAGGGCACATGTTAAGTATATTTTCGAATATCTCAGATAAAGTAATAAAAATCCCCCCCCCCCTGAAAAAGTATGTAGCTGAAAAGACTTGTAATTTTTAACTTCTAATATTTTTGCTTTAGTTTTAGCTTTTAAGTTACTAAGCTTCAGGCTTCTAACTCTAAGCAACTTATTATGGCTGAAATAATTAAATAAGAAAAACACACACGTGCCCTTTCTAAAACAACCGATTCAATTGTTCATTACCTAAAGCATTATATCACTTTGAAATGCTGGAAAAAAGGTTTTATTGGAGAATTATTTTTCTCCGCAACGAATAATGCAATCAATATAAAACTTTTTATACCTATTCATAGTGGGTAGCATAACAATTGTCAAACAGTACCTAATTAGAATTCGTTTTATTAAAACGGTACACAATGTTATCAAAAAATATTGACTTGGCGATAAATGGCACTACAGCCAGATCATGATGTGTCTAGTTTCATATACAGGCTTTTCGTAATAAAGCCTGCGATTCGAGCCAATTCAGATTCAGGCAGTTGGAATAATATTTAACACTCGGTGATATGGATGATTCAAAGTATAATATTAATGGTTATTCGAAAAATAAATATTAAATAGAGTACCATATTAAAGGTGGACGCTGACAGTGGTATCGTCAGCAAGTAAGAGAAAATTTTTTTTTTTGAAAATGTATAAATTACAATACACAAAAATTAGAGATATCCAAAAAGCATATCAAAAGAAAAAATGTTATTATATTTTAGAGTTAGAATAGGTGTGTTACTCAAACAATTGAATACAATAGACTTTATTTAGTTTTGCTGGGAGAAATGATAATAGTGATTAATAAATAAACATATTAAATAAAATATATTAATTATTTTATTTCTAGCATTTCCTTTTATCCGAAATTATACATAAACATCGTAAAAAAAGTTTCTGTGCAAAATATTGTAAATACGTTTGATATTTTATTATTTAAATGACTTTCTTTTAATTTTAGAATATATATTTGTTTATAAAATTATACCGTACTTAATCTAGTTACCCTGTAAGAGCGACTTACCTACCAATATTTAGTCAAATTGTCAAGCGGTGTAAGTAGAATACTCTGGCTGACATCAGATAGGAATTTCATGAAATGGCGCCATTTCATGGTCTGGCTAACCCTAACCTTATCTGCCTGATTATTCGATTGGCCCCCGACATGTTTTGAATGCCTTTATTGTAGATGTATGAAAGAAAAAATAATTACCAGTTTTTTCATAACGAGAAAATGTAGTCGCTTAAGGAGAGGGTAAGGTTAATTCGTACAAAAAAAGGCATGTTTTTGTTATTTTTTGTGACGAGACAGTTAAAATCTCTTTACTAAAAACCAGTGGTACATTAAAGTATAACATTCGAAGAATATTGTATAAAATTTTCACGAAGAAATATTAAAAAATACAGTAATGGCAGCAATTATTCGAACGTGTCTCGAAAAAAAGTAGAATTGCGGTGCCCCTCATAACTTGGTGCTGGATCATCCGAAATAAAAAAATTAAAGTTCATTTGTTAGATAATAGTTTTCCTCAGGTAACGCTGGGAGGGTTTTTCGAAATTGCAATTTTTCACTTTTTTGGAACACTTAGAGCGGAAAAACACGATTTTTGCGAAAAAAAATTGGCTAATTTGTTATTGTAAAATAAAAATTATTAACAAATTTGAAGAAAACTCTCCAGCGTTACCTCGTAAATTATGTACAGAAATAGTGTTCAAAATTTCAAATGAATCGGTGCTGTAGTTTTGAAGTTATGAGGGGCACCGACTTTGAAAACGTAAGCTGTAGGGAAAACGCTTTAAAGTTTTGAACACTTAAAAATTCTTGTATAAAACTGATATAGAATACTTACTGTTAAACTTAATTTTGTACCCTACACTGATAAAATATACAGTACAGGTATATAAACACGTTAGTACTTCCATTGAAATTTTTATAATATAACTGAGAGAGATATATATAGAGAGCGAAACATCTGTCAGGTAACAACAAAAATGCTTATAACTTCGTCAATTTTGCTCCAACCAACTTGAAATTTTGAGACAATATTCTTAAGATATCATGCATTTAGTTAAAAAAATAAAAAAAAATGCAAAAAAAAATTATTCTAATACCTTACCCTGCCCTTAAACTGAAACAAAAATGATGAGAAGACAAAAATATACGTTTAAAATTGAATATTGTACTAAAAATCAAATCTTGTCCACATTCACAGGAATTCTGTGTATCTCAGATTTTTTTGATCCCAACTAATGCTTCGTCTTCATATAATATTCCGATACTTAAATCGATTGTTACGAATTGTTCTAAAGAAATTGCGCAACTTAAAGACTACATTACGTTTAGCATTATTATTTACTTCTGTATCAGATCAGTAAGTAACCGAAATAAGTATTCAGTGATCATTTTATTGTCTCGTTGGAATCTATTTAAATGAAATTAATAAAAAAAAATCAATTAATTTTTATTATTCGTTTTAAATAATAATTAAAATTAATTTATTTTAAATAATCGATTTATGTTATCGATCGGTCATAAATATATAATAATAGATATTCTATATATAGATACATATTTGATAGGTATCGTATGAGTTAACGTATGATTGCCAAATAAAAAAAAAAAACTAAACACAGTGTGCTGCATGTGTTTTATATATGTTAAAGTTAAATTTAATTAATAATAATACATTTGAATTTAATTATAGAATTTCTTAAATTAATTAATGCAATAATATTTAAAAATTGATTTGAGTTTGAATAATTGTTATAATTGTGTGCGCTCAAATGTACGTATTTGTATTTCATTCTAATATTATTTGATACATTTCATTGTCTGTCAGTTTGTAATTTCCAAATTCAAATTCCTAGAGAGCAGAAAAATAGTGGGGTTCAGAACTATAGTGGCGTAAGTCAAAATATGTTGTTTTAAGTTATTTAACGTTAATGTTTGAGTGAAGCATAGTAAGTATATGGAACTAGAATAAAATAATGGTCTCTGCCGGCTTTATTGCATAGGTAATGACTTGTCGCTTTGGCACTGAATAAAGATCGTGTTAAATAACAATAATTTCAAAATATCTCCAATCTTAAAAAAATTGACTTACACCACAATAGTTCTGAACCCTTATTAATTTCCATTGGTTAGTTTATAGGTTTTAGATTTTTGAAAAGTGTTGCCAAATACAGTAAAAAAAATATTTGGTTACATTAGAACAGTTCCGATCATTTCACGAAGAAAAAAATTTGACACAGGTACTCGTAAATATTAAGAAAGACATTTTCGGTTAACTATAGATAAATTGTTCAGAAACACTCGTCAAGTAAAATTCTACGATTTCAATAGTTTACGAGCAACAGCTTAATTACTGGTAAGAATTTTGATTTTAAATTAAATATTTTGAAAACGAATAATCATAAAAAAATTCTATTTGAATTAGAAGAAAAAAATTTGCTGTGAGAATGTTGTAGTTAACTAAAACTACCACATCTCCTATCGGTAAGAAGTTTTTCGATGTGAAAGAAATTTGGAAATATGGTTCTCTTGGCTATATCTCCTAAATTACAAGGAGTTTGAGAAGTATGAAGGTAACAAACACACTCTTCGTCCTTGTACTCCTTCATAATTCCTCTAATTTAACCTAAACTCTATCTCACCGTTTAGAGGAGTATTCGTTTATTTTTTAGTCCATCCAATCCTGTAGAATACTTAAAAATTTCCCAACTATTTCCCATCTTTTTTTTAAAAAAAATAATTTCTCTTTCTTTTTATAGTGCTAAGTGAATGTGTTTTACTAGTCAAATACTGGCTACTTGCATGCAGTCTTTTAGAAGATATTAGAATTTAGTAATAGGTACTTTAAGGCAAATTCAAAAATTAAAGTACCTATAGAAGTAAACAGAGAGGAAGGAAATCTCTTTTCGTATCGATCATAGGCAATTTTACATTTATCATTTTCTTCTGATTCCGTAAGAACAGTTCTCAATTTTCTTTTGTAATCAGATCACTTTTACTCTCAATATTTTTTTTCTTTTTACCTACAGTTTGGTTTCAACTTTAGTCGTGGTCGTAATTGTGGTCAAAAATCTATATTGATTCGAAAAAAAAAGAGGGAAAGAAAAAGAAAATTAATAATAGAATTTAAGAGGAAACCAATAATGTTACAATAGTTTAGTAGTTACAATTTTTACTTTCTGGAGCGACTTAGACCCAGGTGCCGTCTCCTGAATACTCTACTTTCCTCTCGAAAAATGCAATTGACAAACAAAACAAAAGAAATTTGATGGTTGTGCCCCAATTTTCAACCGTTACACCCTTTTTAAGATACGCCCTGGAGCGATTACTCCACCTGTACCATTGTAGTCACGTCTCTGATTTCTAATACACAAAATTGTTGTCGCGGTTCAAAATTTCCAATCTGAAGAGAACTGACTATGATTTGCGAATCAATCCTGCGTCCTTTTATACGAAATTATTGGCCTCAACTAGTCTTGATTCACTGCAATAACTTTTCCAATAAAGTTTATTTGCTAAACAAAAACTAAAGCGAGTGGTTAATTCCAGGTAATAAATTTCACAAAAAATATCCTTTATATTGAAGCTAACTCGACTTAGATCGGAAATTTTGAGCTCACGAAATCCAAAAGTTATGCTTTCCACAAGTCGAAAATTTTTGTAAGGAATTGAAATATAATTAAGCTATTAAGCTTTAGATGCTATTTTATTTCTGATTTCTTTAAATTAAGAAAATCGATTTTGATTACGGTTAGTTAAAAAGAACATTTCAGGGCTAGTGGAGACCAAGTTATAAAAGTAGACATTAGTATTGCCTTTAAATAATACTCAGCTGTGATCAACTCAAATTTTGAAAGAAAATTTTGCTTTTTACACAAAAATGAGGAGGTTTGCGTAATGTAGTATAAACATCGGAAATAAAAATAATAATATATTCGCAATGATCTTGAAATGCACACATCAATAATTATCAGCCTACGCTCATGTCTATATGCACGTACTAATGCATTCAAGGTTTAAAGTAACACCACAAATAAGACCTTTTAGTCATTGCTTTTGAGTTTAGAATATTATTATTATTCAAAACAGTATCGGCAATTATCAATTAGTTAAGTAGTTTTCACTTTATCTTATTTTGTGGCCTTGTTACAAAAACGAAAAAGAAATTTAGTTAGAAATTAAATTACAACATTAAAATACACGCACGGTCAAAATTAAGATCCACTCTATGTTTCTCAATTTTTTGAGAGTACGGTAGAATTAAGTTTCTAACAAGGAGATGCACCCAGAGTGAAATTCGCGATTTTGATGAATCTTCGCTGGTGTGTACAATAGGTAAAAATATAGGTCCCGTATTTTCTTTTATCGGCCAACCTTTACGGGGTGCAACCAGCCCCTAAAGTTCGGGGTCCAAATCGTATTTCTTAAGATATTTCGAAAACTATAAGAGAGAGAGAGGAAAACTTTAAATTCACGAAATGTTACTCTAGGAGTCTAGATTATATTGCATGATTATTAACTGCAAATACCTTCTATATTTTTTTATTTTTATGTTTATTATCATCATGAAAATGCAACTTTCCGATAATGATTCATGTACATATTTTTCAGTACTTACTTAATTGGTAATTTAGCCATGTGTATATTTGGTTACTCCTATCCTATATTTTTTTATACCTATTTCTGCCAAACTTCTGTGGTCTGCAAGTGTTAATGAATGTTCGACAAGCAACAATAATCTTCCGTTCAGCAACTCCCTTTATCTTCTTACAAATTCTTTTTTAACCAAACAAACGCGGTTTATTCCTTTCTCAACACTGAAACTACTTTTTTTTATTCTTTTTTGTATGTTTTGTAGGTGTCAACCTCATTTTCCAAATCGCAAAATTTATTACAAAGCACATGAAAAGTAAACCAAACAGATTACTGCTTCTTGTCGAGCATTCATTACCACAGGCATACCAGAGAACTGTAACTTTCGGAGAAATAGGTATAAAAAATATCGTATATGAGTAATCAAATGTACACATGGCTAAGTTATCAGTTAAGTTAGTACTGAAAAATATATCAGTCATTATCGGAAAGTAAAAATTTACATTTTCATGATGAAAATAGACATTAAAATAAAAAAATATAGAAGGTATTTGCAATTAATAATAATGCAATATAATCTACCCTATTTTTTTCTTTCTTATATGGCTTGGATACCACACATATTTCGAAAAAACCCCAAAACACATATCCCCTCATTTTTTTTTTGGTGCTCTTTATATTTGTGATGGCAAAAATTTGATAAGTTGAACCATTCAGGCTGTACAAGAAATGTTACTACCATTTTCGCCCCTTCGGCCCCCATTATGAACCCGACTTTGGTTTAACCTATGCAGGTGAATAGGTCTTTCAAAGAGTACCATTTCGTGAATTTAAAGTTTTCCTCTATCTCAAGATATCTTAAGAAATACGATTTGAACTCCTAAATTTAGAAGCTGGTTTCACGCGGAAGATGGCCGATAAAAAAAATACGGGCCGCCTGCGCACCCGGGCCCCCACGGGCCCCCACACACCAGCGAAGTTTCAGCAAAGTCGCGAATTTCACTCTGGGTGCATTTCCTTGTAAGACAACTCTATATATTTTTGGGAGATGAATAATTTTTTTTTAATTTGTTAAAACGTTATAGGAAATATTAAAAATAACTCTAAGGCATCGCCAAGTTTATGGGATTGATTCTGTGCGTTGTAATTTCTAATTCAAGTGACCAAAGTTTGATTTTTATTATCATTTAAAAGTTTTTGATAGCTGTTTTAATTTTAATAAAATGAAAGCTGTAAGTAGGTATCGAATCAAAATAGGTTTTCGACAGATAACATTTTCAAATCAAATCAGTTTTTCATTACAGATCACATACTTAAATTTCAATATTCTCATAGCAAATAATTATTAGAAAAATATTAAGTGATTTTTACTATTTCCCGTTCGTCCGTCTGATGTAAAAATTTGGGATTTAACACAGAGTGTTGGCTTAATTATGGATTAAAGTATAAAAAGTAAAATTTTCGATATTATGAGGTCCTCTTATCAGACAGACACAGTAAGTCCTGTGCTGAGGCCCTACGAGAGTTTGAAAAATTTTAAACAGAAATATACTCCTACATAATAACAAAACCAAAATGTTTGAATATTTATATTTTTAATTGTCCAAAATCAATCTAAATAATTTAGCTTATTTGTATTATGGATGGTATAACTATTTGAAAGCTCTTACAAAAACAGTTCTTATATAAAAGTGCTTAGGACCTACGATGATCCTAAAACCGTACTAGATTCTCAAAGTCAATTCCAGGGTATCATTTTTTTTTTTTTAATTGAGAACGGGTCATCGTGTAGAGTGTTAATTGAAAATTGTTGAAACACAATTTCATATAATATATCCTGCTTCTTGAAGCACAATATACACTATGATTATAAAAAGATTCAGGCTCTATGCAACAAATAAAAAACTTTCGAACAAGTTGTGTATTAAATAATGGATATACTTATTGCAACAAATGTAAATTTGATACGTATTATTGTCTTCTTATCTTATGTAAAAATATCACTTTATCATATCTATCATTATTTAACCGATTACTTTCTTCGTTCTAAGTTTTTTGCTCGTTGGATAAAGCCAGGATTCATAAGTTTTATATAATCTAAATATATATATATATATATATATATATATATATATATATATATATATATATATATATATATATATATTCAATATTCCATACTTATAATACACTATAAAATACTTAAAAATTGTTGCTCTAAAAAGTTCTAGCGCGATCAGTTCTTATAAATAGTTTAATTATTTTCTTATAACTATTTTGCTTTTAAAGAAAAAGTTTTTTGACAAAAAATATTTCTCTTTAAAAATCAACTTATTGTACGAAACATATATCCAATACTTAATCAATATAAAACACTTAAAAATTGTTGCTCTAAAAAGTTCTAGGGCGATCAGTTCTTATAAATAGTTTAATTATTTTCTCATAACTATTTTGCTTTTAAAGAAAAAGTTTTTCGACAAAAAATATTTCTCTTTAAAAACCAACTTATTGTACGAAACACTGTTTCTGCAAATACGACTTGCGTTTGGTGGAGCTTTTCTTGACTTCGTTCTTTTATGAATTTCTAGCCACACAGTGAAAAAATTTGTGTTAAAATTAACACATTTCACATGTCCAGAACGGTCCACTCAATTTTTTGTGTTATTTTAACATAAAGCATATGTGTCACTTACATTAGAATATATATCTACCACAATATATATAATAAAAAAGATGAGAGTAGTTCTTATTATTCAACAAAACCGAAAAATTATGTTTTTCAGTTATTGACGAATATAGTTTTATTAAACGTTTAAAAATTAAACAATTTTCTTACATTTTAAAGCTATTTTGTTACAGATTCAGTTAAAAAAAATCATGTAAGCATAAGAGATTGTATATTATATAATACAATCTCAAGTAAGCTTACATGATTTTTTGTAACTGAATCTGTAACAAAATAACCTTAAAATGTAAGAAAATTGTTTCATTTTTAAACGTTTAATAAAACTATATTCGTCAATAACTAAAAAACTTATAATTTTTCGGTTTTGTTTAATAATAAACACTACTCTCATCTTTTTTATGATATATATTTTGGTACATATTATTTCGGTTTGGTTTAATAATAAGAACTACTCTCATGTTTTTTATTATATATATTTTGATAGATATATATTCTAATGTAAGTTAGACACTTATAGCATTCTTTTGCTCTACGCAAATATTGTGTTACTTCCCTGCTGTTCAAAACATATTAACATTTTTATTCTGTTAAGTCGAAATTTGTGTTAATATTTACATTTAACACAAATATGAAATGTTACATTAACGCAGGATTGTGTTACTTATTTAACACAAAAATTCTAACCACTGGTTTTTTTTACGCAGAACACATTTTTTTTTACTGTGCTTTTGTACTGTAGGTTTTTCAGCTATAAAATCAAAAATTTGAGTATAATTATTTATGTCTCAAATATAAATATTTTTGTATTTTCCTGTAGCATGTCACAAAATGATAGTTCACTGGCTTTAAAAAAAAATAACATAAATGAAAAGCTGAATCACCATAGAGTGCAAGTCAGTCCCAATATAATATATATTACGTATTATACAAAATTTATATATAACGTTTAAATACATTTATATTTTATATATGTATAGAAATTATACAGTGCCGAAAGTAGGTAAACTTGATGCCATATAAGGACATCTTTGTCGTATACATTCATCGTGTGCAATCACTGTTACACGGCCGGCCTTGCGAAAACGACACCTTTTTATAAAACACATATACATTTACATTATGTTATGTTACATATATTACATGGCTATGTATTTACCCGTAACATGTATGCTTGTATTTTGTTTAGTTGCAAAATTATGCAATCATTTCATATCATATTAATGTAGAGTTCATAAGGTACTGTTAGAGTCATGATGTAGCCGATATTATGTACAGACGGTATAGGTTTTTGAATGAAGGAAATTTGTTTAAATTAACTAATCTATTAGAATCTTGTCCAAAAGCCATTAAAAACGATGCTAACTCTTTTTTTCGAGAAAATCTAATTTTAAAAATGTAGAAAACAATTTTCTTTTTGTAAGGGGTTACTCAGGGTTGCAGAAAAAAATTCTAATTTTTTTTCTTTAATATTTTTGTTCCTTTATGTTCCAAGAATTATCAGTTGAAATTTGGAAACGAAATATGAAACGGTCGCCGAGTTATATGTGTATATATGCAGTAAAGTGGTTGAACTGTCCTCTTGGATATACGTGTATGTTTTAATAAAGGATCAGAATCCTTATTAAAATTTTTCAATGTGCTGGGGTTTAACATTGGATCTCACGCATACAATTGCATTAATAAAAGAGGCAACGAACGTGTTAAAATTTCGGGAAAACACTGCACTGGAAAATCTAAGAAGGCGAGGATGGCTAGAAAACAAATGATTGTTGAGCAGGAAGAATTGTATGAGGAAACCGTCGGGCTCCTGTATGGTCCTGGGATAGCGGACTAAATAAAGGTAAGCAATTTCTTTGGATTGAATCGATTTTAATAATCGACTTCAAAAAAATTAGAAAAAAATCTTTAAATGCCTGTTACACAAAACTACATTTTCAAATCGGCTGCCACGCTGCAGCCTGTAGCTCTCTCTTAATTATAACGTATAAGGGTGGGTTGGAAGTGTAATATTTTTTTTTAGTCACTGAACCTAAAAATTCACTCCGTTTAAATTTCAACCCTTTTTTTACAGATAAAAATAACCCAAAAAACCGGATTTTCCGATTTTTTTCAAAAGTTTATAGTTTCTTATTTTGTTCCTGAATCGATGTAATTTTAGTTTCAGTGACTCAGAAAATTTGCTTTCTTCAAAACCCTGTTCGATTTTTTAATTTCTGAGCACCCGTTGAAGTTGGTAGCCCAAAACGATTTTTTTTTTCTTTTGAAGCGTTGACTTTGACACTTCGTATAAAATGCATCGTTATCGGGAAAAGGGAAATTAATTTTTTTTTTTTTGATAGTTGAAGGAATGCCTAATAATGTGTATATGGTTTCAGATTGATTGCATATAAGGTTTCTTTAAAAAAAATTACTGAAAATGTGACTTTTTTTTACCTTCTAACCCCTGAATATTTATCCCTTAAATTTAAGTTAAACATAGAATTTTATTAACTAATATTACGTTTTGAGACTTTTACGTTCTCTTGATTTATTATTATTTTGATTTATCTGTTTATTATTTGAGTTCAAAAGCTGTAAAATGTCTCAATTTGATTAATGTTAATTCCGAAATTTATACTTGTTTTAGCTTTGATGGCCTATCAATTACTTGGTATGTATGCAGAAATATAGGTAACCTAATTTGTCCACAGAACTGGCTCTGGGATATATTTGACTGAACCAAATGTATCTTTATTTCATCAAATATATAAAGACAAACAGTGCCGGATTAACTTTTTGTTGCCCTAGGTTTTTTTAGTGAACGGTGCCCTAATTTTTTTCATTTTGTAGTTCAATATATTTAATTATTATTGATAATAACATCTCAAATAATAAAAAAATACTGTTTGCATCTCAATTTGCAAATATTCAAATAAGTTGTTATTATAATTTTTATCATCAAAAAGTGCCGAAACCATCCAGTGCCAATAAAGTCACCAAAAATACTATAGTCTTGTGGAAAAATAAGTCCAGTGGAAGCATATAATTTTTAATCAAAAGTCTAATAACCGAAATAGTTCTAACAAGGAAAGAAAAGTAATATCTTTTTTGGTGCCCCTTCTACAGTGACGCCCAAGGCCGGTGCCTAATGTGCCTTATTCTAATCCAAGGCTGAAGAGAAATATGTATTAATCTAATATAACTTGAAGAAAAGCAATCAGCTTTGAGGTTTTATAAGTGACATTGAATAATTTCAAGTAACGTACTTCATATATAAGCACTTCGTATTAATGACGATCTTACTTCAGACTCTAAGTTCAATCCTAATTATGTACAAACTGAGACAAATTAAATTATGTCATAAAATTGACTGGGTCTAATTTTTCCTGATCAAATAGCAAAATACACGATATAAATTTTCCTTGAGCAAATAAATTAATCAAAACTAAACTACTGAATATAGTTATGTATACGAATTGACTATCACTTATGTGTTAAGACAACTTAATCAGTTCTGTGTTAATGTACTGAACTGACGTGCAATATACGATGGCTAGGGAAATAATATTAAGGTGTTAAATGGTCAAGGTGGATAGTATTACTCAAGTTCTAAACAAAACAACTCTTTAAATAAGTATATTGGTCCAATTTGTATCTATAAGGATAATAATAATTATCAACTTTAATTGGTAATTATCAAGTTTAATATTATTTCGCAACCATTTGTTTAATGGTTTACTTTTTCTAACAGAAACGTAGGTATAATTTTATTCGTTATAAGCACAATTATATTAAATTTAATTTTTTTTTTTTTAATAAAAAACATTATAATAGGTAATAATAAGAAATAAAAATAAAATATAAGATAAGAGAAATTCAAGATTAATACTTTATGTTTGATTGGTATTCTACAGTAATTAGTACTTTGTGCATGTGCTGTAAAGGTTTTGTGATCTGAAATGACAATAAAGTACCGTCTAAAGATCAGAAATGTTTCAAAGAATCTTTCCTGAAATTTACAAAGGAAATTTACAAATTACAATTTTTTATTGAAATTTAGTACTAAATAATTTACAAAAATTTTTACAATATACCCCGTTTCAAATACAATTCAGCATGAGTCATCGTTAAAAAATTAAATAATTCTTATATATTTTCGAAACAAATCAGTCTTCTATCCTTATCTAAAAACATACCGCAAATTTAAAATTTATGCATTAATTCTTTTAGAATTCTCTTTAACTTTAGTACAATCATCGGTGATGCTAATTATTCTGAAGCATTGTGCATAATACCTATAAATGTTGCTTTTGTACATTGTTTTTTATTGGAGTTAATTATGTACTGATTTTTGTCCTTTCTATACAATCACATATGGTTAATGGTATGGTCTTCAAAAAATATAGATCCATCATAATTCCATCAGACCCTCTGTATCTTTCAAAATTTCTATAAATTCTTCTTTCTTAAATATTCTTCAATTCTCTTAAGCCATTTTTTTACATTTTACTCGGCTACTCCAGCCCTTGATTTTGTTAAATTTTGAGATAATCATATAGATAACTCCAGATGTCTATTGCAAAAGACAAGAACCATTTTCATCCACGTCGATCATAAGTAAATGGATTTTCTCAAGTTTTGGATTAGTAGTTGGCTACTGTTTAGCAGTTAAGGATCATAGTTTCATCTAAATGTATCATCCACTTTACTATGTTCTCATCATCTTTGTTGGTTAAAATAATTGCGGAGGCACCTTTTGCATAATATGAAGTACTTTTCTTTTAATTTATCTGACAATGTGATCTGACAATTATCTGTGATATATGGAACTGTTTGCTTACATGAGAAAAAACAACTTAATATCAATAAAAAAAAACCATACTGATTCAATGTAAACTATTAACGAAAGTCTAGTAATGTTGAAAATTATTGTTTCAATGTAGAAAAACTTTATTTTAAAGTTGAATAATATTGATTATAAACAAAGTTCCCTATTGTTTGAATACATTTTTTTTAAAGTTGTACATTATTGAAACAATAATGGTCGTTTTAATTTTAATTTATGATTTTTCTCTCAGTGTAAAGTGTACCAATAGCCGACATTAATTTATAATAACTCCTATTTAATTGTTACAAAAAATAACGACAGGTACTGGTCAGCAACCTTATAGAATTGTTATGAATGTAATCCAGATTTTAAAATTTTAGCGTAAAAAGCGTAGGAGAATATGTATCCTTCTTTAAAATACAATTTGTTGCCCCAGTAACCATCATAGTGACGGTTACTGGAAAATGCCATTATTTTATGTACCAATATGCCCCATCAAAAATAATAAATTTCTGTTAGGTTATCTTGTCTAAAAACTGTTTTTTTTTCCAAAATATACCTAATTCGTAATAGACTTCAAAAAGCAAAAAAATATAACTAATTATTCGTTAAACCAAAATTACAGTAAAATTAAATTAGTACTACATCCATCTAAAATGGGTTACCTCTGTAGCAGTGAAAAAATTTTCAAAATCGGTCGGTTCTTTTATTTTTGACACTTTTAGGTCCCATAGATCCTGGCGGACTTTGCATACTGTAATCTATATCTATTTAAAATAATTTATTGAGCTCTCTAATAGTGAAAAGTTCCGTTGGCGCCTTTGTGCAAGTAACATTACTCAAGTTGTAGTGTAAATTTTGAGTGGATTTATTCAAAAATAAATAAAAATAAAAGTAAGAACTGAAATTAAAATAAAAATTAACATTAAATTGACGTTTTCTTGAACAATTCGTGCGGTTTAAATATATTGAAACTAAATAAATTTAATTTTAAAAAAGTAGTGAGGATAAATAAGTTCATAAATACTTAATTTTTAATGAAATATGTACATAGATAATATTCTTAAAAAAAAATAACCATAATAAATAATAGTGTATTTTGTAGAGCAAAAAGAAAAAAGAAAAAAGAAACTAATACAATAACATAAGTGTAGAGCGATATCCTTGTCTTTTAATTTCAAAGTATTGGAAATAAGAGCTCAGAAATAATAATATAATGGTATAGCTCATAGAGAATAATTAATCTAATTTAAATGAATTTAAATTTTATGTGATATTAGTGAATGAATTGGTATTCTTTGGTCAATAATAATAATAATTTAATATTTACAAACAAACTTTTAACCTTTTAAGTATACTACAACAATAAGTAAAAATGTAACAATTTCAAACTGAATCTAAAAACCGATTGTTAATATTATGGTTAATATCTAAAACAAAAGAATCAAAAATACACAAAAATAGAAATATAATTGATTAAAACTAGATAATATATAATTTAATTGGGTATATTTTAATAAAATAAAATAACTCAGGGATATAAACGAATTATCTATAAGTGCTGACAAAAAGTAAATAAATATCTATTATAACAAAAAAAAAAAAAAAATAAACAGAATAAAAAAATATTATAATTTGTTTAAATAATAAATAAAAAGTAAAAATGAGTGCGGAAATTTTAAATATGCTAAAAGAATACTTTTTAATTTCAAATGTCTGGCATTAGAGAGAGGTTGTGTTTGATTGATTACTGAATTGGAGTGGCACTCGAACAAGTGATCGGTGGCCTAGTTGGTAAGGCGCTTGGCTGGTAACCAAGACATCCGTGTTCGAGTCCCAGCCGATCCAGTTTGGTAATTTTTCAAACACTATGTCAATTTTAATTAACATAATGCTAAAAGAAATTAAAAATGAAGTTAAAAAAGTGAATGAAAATATAGATGAAAAATTTAGTAATATGTGGGTCGATATGCAAAAATATAAAGAGCAAATTGAAAATTAAAGAAAAGAATCAATATATTGGGAAACGAAATTAAAAACAAAAAGGAACGTAATTATTCACGAAATGGAGAAACTGGAAAATAATTACGTTGAGCTGGAAAACAAGGTACTTGATTTGTTCAGAAAAAATTTAGACCTACTTATCACCATAGATGATATTGATTTTATCCAAAGAATTGAGAAAAGAGATTCTACAAATAGCCCAGTTATAATTGGATTGATTTCTTATAGAAAAAATATAATGAGAATGAAAAATAAAAATAAACTTGGAGACACGGATATCTATATAACGGATGATTTTCCAGAGTATTTCAGAGAGGCAAGGGAGAAATTAGCACCAATAGTAACAGAATAAATTAAGAAATCAAGGAACTCAAACATATATAAGACAAGATAAACTTTTTTAAATGGAAAAAAATACAAAGTATCCGAAGCGCTGGCGTTAATTAAAGCAACTGAAAATCCAGTAAATACTGCAAATGAAACAAGAACCAATGAGGGTGTACCTGGTAAAAATAAACGGCAGAATAGTAATGAAGATGGCAACCAAGACTTCAAAGTATACAATCGACTGAAAAAGGTCCAAAAAAACCAAAAATTAACGTCGCCAAACTGGAAGACAATGCTAAAATAAAACCAGTAGCAGACTTCTTTAGCGGGGTTGGCATGTTTAAAACAAAGTGTTTTAAATCACACGTTTTAAACACTGTTTAAAACACAATGTAAATTAAACATGTTTGAAATCAGTGTTTTAAACGATATTTTAAACTGTTTAAATCAAATAAAAAACATTACATATTAAACTGTGTTCTAAACAATATAATTAATTAAATTCTTTCGGTTAAATTGTAAATAAAATGTACTAAAATAAAAAAAAATAGATTAATTATATCTTTAGTAATTAAAAAATAGGGAGTTCTATTCCAATATGCATCAGTAATAAAATAATAAAAACAAAATTAAATTTTTAATTAAGTTAAACTAAATTTATTTAAATATGTATTTATATTTATATTGTTTTTTTTTTTTTTCATTTATGTTAAATACTAACACTCTAAGAAAAAGGGGTCAAAAACGTGTAAAATAACTTAAATTTAGAGCAAAATTACTCTTCGCACTGAAAATATGCACTATT
Organism: Brachynemurus nebulosus; assembly: GCA_035578155.1. NCBI lineage: Eukaryota > Metazoa > Arthropoda > Insecta > Neuroptera > Myrmeleontidae > Brachynemurus > Brachynemurus nebulosus. The sequence goes on along the minus strand of JAPWDM010000001.1, from coordinate 40,962,830 downwards.
ATTTTTGTAATATGAAAAAATTAGTGTATTTTTATGTAGTTTGTGTATAATTACTGTTTTTGTTTAATATTACACAAATAATAGGTGTAACTTGATACAGCTATATAAAAAATACACATTTAGTTTGGACTTTTACAAAGTTTTTGGTTTATATTTACATCAATAAAGAGTATTTATATTCACTTATTTTGTGAATATTCTAAAAGGTTAAAAATTATGTTTCCAGCTCAGTTAAACAAAAGTTACACCTATACATATGCTGTGTATAGATAATATTGTTATTATTTATTAATCTTTAAACGTATTACGAAAACAGTGTTTTAGTGGTGTTTTTTTAATATGTTGTTGTTTTGATTAATATGCAAAGGAAATTGTATTTATTATAAATCTGTTTGTTTTCAAAATGTCGTGATCATACATTCAAAATATTTCAGGTAAGTTAATTTTTTAATTTTGATTCATACAAATAGTTATGTAATTTGATAAAACTTCTCTGAGGTCCTCAATTTTTGTGAAAATTAAAACACTATCGTGTGGCTACAGACATACTTACTTTTAATTTTTGTTTCTTTTTGAATTTAGCGCGCGCTCGTGCCTGTCATTTGTGTATTAATTTTTTTATGTTGTCAGTTGTTATTACAAAAAAAAAAAATGATTTTACTTCGGTTGTTAACACATGGTGCTCTTATATTAATTTTCTTAATTACTGGCGTTATTAAATTTATTTTTTTATTTATTAATTGTATGTGTAGTTTCAATGAATCACCTTGACTTCCACAATCTACAATTCAGATTTCTTCCATTCAGATATGTCTACAAAATCATATAATGCTTGTAATTAGTAAAATCTATAGTGACAAAAGAATTATACATATGTTTTTTTACTAAATTTTATTGACTTTGGAAACAAAATACCTGTTAAATATACTTCTAGTTACCAACTAAAATTATTAAATTTTAATCAACTGAAACCCTAATTAATGAAGTATATAACATTTTGTTTTTTTGTTTTTTGATTTACAGTAATATAAATTTATAAAAGGACTAAATTGAAACGATGCGATGTATGGATTTCTGTGACTCCATTGACTACTGTGACACACTGCGAATAACTGTGACAATGTGATTCCATGGATTGCTGTAACATGATTGATGGTTCACATTTCTTGTTCCAGAAAGAGATCAGAATTATTGGGCCACAATGCATTCCTGACATGACAGTTGCTTTAGATTATCATGGTTAGTTGTTGTATTTCTAATTTTTTATAAAATCGAGTTTTTTAAGTAATAATAATAATAATAATAATGAGATTTAACGTTCGTTTTTCAGACATTACTGTGTAATGGACGTCACTCACATCATTATTTCTCAAACTTTTTCATTATGATATGGGCGGAGGACAAGAAAAGCGGTATGAAGGTTTGGTAGGTGTCCGTTTGCAACCGTCTTCTTAAGGACGATGTCGATATTCACCTGGAATTGTGATGGGAGATTGCAAAAAACTTTCGCCGGCATATAGCCGGCTACGGAATTCAAACTCTGGGTCTACCAGTTCGGAAATGCCACTGCCTAAGCACGCCAGGTCACTTTGCTGGTGAGTTTTTTAAGCAAAAATCTAATATCTATACATTAATTAAATAACCTAGAAGTAATTGGGTAGCAAAAACGAAATTTTCTTAATTTTAAATTGCTGTGAAATAGTTATTGAAAAAAGAAAAAATAAATAAACAAAAATGGTTATAAAATTAAGTAACCCATATTTTCTGATTTGTTTAGAAACCGGAATTGGTGAAGACATTTATGAAACCGCAGCGTACATTTTCCCTGAAGTTCTAGTAATTACAAGAGTCAGCAGAATATTGGGCGGAAGAAAAGCGGTATAAGGATTTGGTAGGTGTCCGTTTGCAACCGCCTTCTTAAGGACGATGTCGATATTCATCTAGCATTGTGACGGAAAATTGTAGACAACTTTCGCCAGCATATAGCCGATTACAGAATTCAAACCCTCAGTCTACCAGTTCCGAAGTGTCAGTTCCTAAGCATGCCGGGTCACTTTTCTGGTGAGTTTTTTAAGCAAAAATTTAATATCTGTACATTCATTAAATAACCTAGAAGTAATTGTATAGCAAAAACGAAATTTTCTTAATTTTAAATTGCTGTGAAATAGTTATTGAAAAAAGAAAAAATAAATAAACAAAAATGGTTATAAAATTAAGTAATTCTTATTTTCTAATTTATTTAGAAACCGGAATTGGCGAAGACGTCTATGAAACCTCAGCATACATTTTCCCTGGAGTTCTAAGAATGGCAAGAGTCAGCAGAATATTTTTTGTATTTATATTTAAGTATTGTTTTGTTAATTTTCTTAAACTATATTTTTGATATGATGTAACTACAATTTTAGTCCATAAGATTTACCTGTGCTCATTAATAAAATTACCTAGATGCTCATGAAAGCAAGTAAACGTTCATAATAAAACTTTTATAATCTTACTTTTTTATAGTGTTTATTTTAAAATTTACCAAACAATTATTATTTTATCATATAAATATTGAAGACACAGGACGGTCTAAAATGGAAACGAAAAGGAACGAAAATGGCAAGGAAACACTCAAACAATTCAAGGAACTCCCAGTGGAAGGCAGTGGCAAACCTCCATTGGAATTTGCCCGGGAAAAGCAAACTCCTCTACCAAATAAAAACGAAAAACCAAAATAGACATTAAAATCGGAACGTGGAATGTTAGAACTATGTATCAAAGTGGGAAATTAGGAAATATTAAACGAGAGATGACCCGGATGAACGTCGATATACTAGGAATCTGCGAAGCCAGAATAAAAGGCGTAGGTAAATTTCAATCTGAAAATTGCTGGGTTATTTATTCAGGAGGACAAACTCATGATTATGGTGTCGGCTGCATAATAACAAATGAAATATACAAAAAAATGACTGGATATTGGGCTATTATCATACAGAATAATGATAATTAAAATTGCTTGTAAACCGCACGATTTAGCTATTATTTTTGTATACGCGCCAACAGCAGGAGATAAAGAAGAGCATATTGAAGACTTCTACGAACAATTAGAAACAGCATATAATCAAACAAAATCACAAGAAATCGTTATGGTAATGGGAGATTTGAACGCAAAAGTTGGAGAATGAAAAGTAGCGAACATTGTAGGACCTTATGGACTCGGACAGAGAAACGAGCGTGGTCAAAGATGGGTAGACTGGTGTCAACAAAAATAACTTGTAAACACTTACTACGAAAAACATCCCCGGAACATTTACACTTGGAGTAGTCCAGATGGGAAATCCAAAAATCAAATTGATTTTATTACAATTAAACAGCGGTACAGAAACTTTGTAAAAGACGCGCGAGCATATCGGTCAGCCGATTGTGGTAGCGACCACAATCCAATCATTTGCAAAAATTAAAATTAAATTAAAGAAGTATACACAAGGTCAGAGAACAAATAAAAGTCAAATCAATCTCAATGAACAAATATGCCAGTTAGTTAAAAGAAGCGTGAACGAAATATTAAAAAAAGAATGGACTGCCAATCTCAGCATAGAAAAAGGAAACAATAAAGTTTGCTCTAAAAAAGGTGTACAACATCATACACTTGACATATGACAGAAAAAAATGGAAGAGTTTGCTCGTCAACATCACTACGACATGACAGTTATCATCATCATCATCATCATCATCAATAGTGAAAAAATTTTCAATATTGGTCGGTTAGTTTATTTGTGACATTTTTGGGTCCCATGGCCCCTAGCAGACCTTACATAACGTAAGAGCTTATCTTAACTAAAACTTAAGTTTTTATAGTGAATAGGGTAAAAGCTCTTTTTGTGGAACGGTATCTAATACTGGAACAGTTTTAACATTTACATATTTATTTCTTTAATTAAGTAAGGAAAATTTAAATGCGAGGCTAATTTAAATTGAAAAACAATCATTCTATTAATAATAATTTTTGTTATCAGACGTTTCTTCCAGAAATAACTTCATTAATATGTAAATGTTCATAATTGGATACCGTTCCACAAAGGGGGCTTTTACCCTATATACATATTTTACAAACACTAACTTTCAGTTGAGCGGTTATTTTATCTAATCCTAACTGAATACTATCATAAATAGAATAACAGTTGGGGATACTTTCCAGAATGTGTAAAAGGAAAATATATGCTTGCATAATATCTTAATATTTATCATTTTACTGAAACTGGACGGCTATTGGGTCAATGACGGTTACTGGTGCTCTTACCTTATATACGGTATTTTGCGGCACGTGCATTCACAGATTATTCACAGATTAGACTCCATTCCACTCAACTTAAATATTTAATTAAAAATTATTTCAACAAAATTATTTTAAAATATTACATTAAATACTAGACATATTATATATATGAAGGTAAAAAAATAAATAAATATTATATTTTATTAAAACAAACTACTTATCGATCATACAATATGAAATTAATTAACGACCCAATTTTTGTGCCAAAAAATACCACACTATTATAAATAAAATTCATGATAACAATATAATAATATCTATTTAAATGTATAAGACAAAATGTATAAATATCAAAAATCTATTATTTAATAAGTAAAAACGTTTTAGAAAAAAAAATGAAAGTTATTTCTTAAAACTATTATTATTTAAAATAAAATAATTAATAAAATATATACTTATTGTTATTATTTCACTGTTGTTGTAGAAATTGTTTAAAAAATATATCGATATCAATTAATAGATATTTTTCAATTAACATATTAAATATTTTTTAATTAGGAATCGATAATGCAAAATTTAGTAATAGAAAGAAACGAAAGAGTATTGAATAGTTGAAGAATAATACGGCTAGTGGTAAATATCAATTTTTGATGTTTTATCTTACGTGATTGATAACGTAACAGTAATAGTTTATACGGTGCGGCTCAGCAAAGCATTTTGAATACAGTTTAATTCAGTCAACAGAGAAGAACTACTATCGCTTGTCTTAAAGTTAAATCATAACAAATAAATTGAATTGAGCGTTACTTTGTGGTATTCCATATTTGCTAATAATTAATAAAACACTTTACTTTGCAAAAATACCACCAAACACACAAAAGTGTTCCATGAATTATTAGCATAAAAATATATATTGCTACTCCAGTATAGTAATAAAATGTATGCCTAACATTATTCAACACACTCTTTTCTCACCAGGTTAGCTATAATTGAAATGTGAGGTGATGTGATATGGAATGAATAGCTGAGAACGAAACCAAATGAAATATATTTTTGTAAGTTGGTAATTATACATTATTGTAATTATAGTACCAACTTACAAAAATATATTTAGTTTGGTTCCGTTCTCAGCTATTCATTTATCACAATACCGCTTTCGAATAATTTCTTGAGAAATAAAAAACAAGTTTCTCTTTTGAAATTCGGTATTAGACTCCTTCTTATTTTATTCTTTTAGTTGCTAGGAAACCTAATTCAATAGTTATAATTTTAATTTTCATATTTCACACGGCAATCTGTATGAATTTACAAAATTAAGAAATTTACATTTTCACGGCAATCTTGTGCCCGGTACACATTCACATCACCTCACTTTTCAAGAATAGCTACCCAGTTCTCTATTTGTCGCATAGAACCTGTATCCGAAATGTTTTGATGAGCCAGACAGATGATTAAGCTAACTATGGTTAAACTAACATTTACATTAATCATCATCATCACAATTTACACAGACACTGAACAACAATGTAAAAAAGTATAAGTACAGAATTAAAAACGAGCAAATACCCTTTTTAAATGTATCCTCAACATTAAAATTAGAAGTGTAATAAAATTTCAAAATTAGGTTAAATCAAGCATTATATTTTCGCCGAGGTAGAACGAGGTTCCTCGCCGAAGTTCCTCGCTGAAGTTGGCTGAGGCTTGAATAGCGTTATAACACCAATCACGAGGAACAATGAAGTGACCTTCTGCATTCTCGTACTCGGTCAACTTCGCGAGAATGTAGTTGTTGCACAAGAAAACGCAACAACAATTTGCAGATTATTATAAGCTTGAAAGTAAAAAAAACATTGTACAGAAAAAGAACCACATTTTAACATATAGCGAAATCCCATCGTATTTTTACATTAAATACATAATATAGAAGTGAGTGAGTATTAATGATAATATAAAGAACTCGATCCATAAAAATCATAATCAATCATAATCAGTTGGATGGACACCCATTCTTTCAAAAGATTTAGTTAGTTAAAACAAGCTAACAATGTTACATTTATTTTTAAAATGTAATTCAGAAATACAAATTTATTGTGAATTAGCTTGCAAGCGAAAGACTCAATTTTTGAGTAGCATAAAAATTAGAAATGAAACGGATAGTAGTTTGGCCGGATACCGGATACCGGATATTCGGCAAGTTTCAAGGCCGGATGGCCGAATATCCAGCAACCGAATATTCGGCTTATGACCGCTGTCTGATAGGACATAGGCTGGTGGAGAATCAAACTATGAGGTCCTTGGAAAAAGTATGTATTTCAAACGATTATCTAGACTAGGGGTGGCCAACCCAAATGATCTTGTGGGCCACTTTGAAATCGCATCATAACTTTGGGCCGTGGGTTTACCACCCCTGGTCTAGATGGCATGGTTTACCGCGAAAGTCTGTTCTCAGAAGCTGGTCTGCTTTACGAAGCTAAGCGCAATCATTTGTCGCCAACAAATGCAGAGAATTTAGTATTTATTCACCATATTTACCACTTGTTAATTTTGAGTACTTAATAACAAAATAATTATACTTTTGCAAGTTATGATCATCAGAGTAATTGTTAATTTCAAGAACAAATTGCCTCAATATCAAAATTTGTTCCTTTAATTATAAATAAATCGTATTTGTAAACTATTGTGATATATGATTTATCTTGTGTTTATGAGTTGAATTTTTTTTAATATTCGGTATTCGGCCGGATAGTAAAATTTGGCCGGATAGGCCGGATACCGGATAGTTATCGGATATCCGTTTCATCTCTAATAAAAATTATTTGAAAAACTAAGATAGGACTACATTTTTTACAAATGATATAAGTTAGCTCTCTCTCTGAATTCGCTCTCGATTCAATAATCTCTTTGTATAACTGAATGGTAATGGAATAGTGTCATCTCGCTTCGATAAAATATTCTCTGATATATATTAGTAATGGACCGCAGTCCGAATCATACTTGAATTGCAGCGATGATATGAATACAATCATTCCTTCTTCTGTAAGTAAATTTCGTTGAATGGAAAACGAACCGAGACATTATAGTGTAGAATGGGCCTTATAAACATTTACGTTTTATTTAGCTAAATAAATTTCAATCATTTTTGTAGTCTGTGGTCACGTATCAGAGATACACCGACAAAATTTTTGATATTTATTATTAGATTAAAAAAAATGTAACCAAAACGAATATGAAGCTACATACATTTGTAAAACAAAGTGTTTTATGTAGTCAAATCAACAAAATTTTGCAGATTTTTGTACAATCTCAAGCATTCTGGTACTTTACGGTCACGTATCAGAGATACATCGACAAAATGTTTGATATTTGTTATTATTAGGTAATAAAAAAAGAAAAGAAAAATGTAATCAAAAAAGACATGAAGCTGCATACATTTGTGAAAGGATTTGTACATTTACCGCTTGCTTATTATGACTTATTATTCAATAGGTCGATAGAGTCGATCAATAAATTGTAAACTATGTAAATATGTATTCACCCAAGTAAGTAAAAATTGTCTACCGAAGTAAATATAATCAATAAAATGTTAGGTAAATACGACATGTAGCATCTACTCATAGACACAGGCAGATAAGTATACCTAAGTAGAAGAAAAGAAAAGAAACTTACGTTATTACATGAAAAATTTATTGCAATGAATTATATAAAAAAATTTTTTTGCCTGTCATATAAAAGTCTTGGACGTCATTAAATTGACGTTCCGTCTAAAGTACAACATTACCATTACATTGTACTGTATACAGCCAGTAGCGAATCCTTTTGAAGTTCGATGCTTTTGAAGAATACGTTATTTTTATACGTTAAAATTACAAAATTTAATTTTTCCTAAAATTTTTGTTATTGTTATATTAAAAAAAGGTACTCAAATGAAACATGCTAACCACTGATAAGTGGTTGTGCGGTTGTGGTGGAAGAGCTGGAAATTATTCTTTGCTATAAATGGGCCACCTGGCTGAGGGCGATAGCTATTTGCATTGATGTTAATTGTCAGTGGTGAGGATTTACAAGATACTGATTTACAAGATATTTGATTTGAGTTTTTCCGGAAATGTCAACGTCCACTTTACCATCCTTATCACAGACTCATTGATTTTGTGTAATGATTCAGAAAAGAAATTTTTGCATTTTCTTTAAACCAAATACCGTCTGGTTTGGTTTTTCCTGTCTTTCATTTTCATTCGCAGTTATATATCTCCACAAGTTGAGATTCTGATGTCTTTTTGTGTTGAAATTTTGCTTATTCGGCGAGAGAAGAGTGCCAGTGGAGACCAGAATTTGGTGTTTAATGACGTAGATATCCGAAATGGAAGCTAGGTTTTAAAATTATTATATATATTTATTAATCGATAGAATATTTGAGACAATTTTAGTTTGAAAGTGGCATTTTCTCTCTTTCAAGTCTACAGTTTTAGGTTCTTCAAATATTTGGGATACAGAAATTTATATTTTTAAGTTATATTCTACGAACATACAGGCCGAACTAAAATACATATTATGTTAAAATAAACACTGAATATCTTTCGTCTTAAATAATCTTTATCACTTATAAATATTGTGACGGAGGTTTTGGTAAACGACTAACAAAGATAAATCAAATTAAAGGACCCTTCGGGGTAAAGAGGGGTAAAAGTGCCTAAATGGGAAATTAAAAAACTAGTAGTAGCATTAAGTGCGCTATGTGATAGTAACTCTTATATACCAATATTAGGGCTTGTTTACGCGCCTTTTCATTACCTACCTTTAATTAATTTAATATAAGCGCGCCCTGGCGTTCTTAATTACATTTACTAAAAAACAAAAAAAAATTTGTTTACCACAAGTTATGGCAGTTAAAAATTATATATAGTCGTTGTATAACCATTGAATAGAAAGGTTTGTAACCTTTGTGCCGTTTTAATAGAATTTTCGAGTAATTTACCCCGCGATCATTGTTGTGTTAATAATTTTCGAATTTTTTCCAAATTAATTAATTGAAATACCTTTGTGCCTTTGAATTTGTGAATAAAATATTTACTAAGACACCTGAACGACAGAAGTACAGGAAAGAAGATTCCAGAAAGAAGGTAAACTCCTTTGAACCCAATCCCGACCTAAATTCTGGAATAATTCCAGCACTCACATAACAAAATCAGGTATGTGAATATTTTAATTTCGTAATAATTTACAGTCTGCTATTTATTTATTTATTTATTTTACGAAAGGGAATAAATTGCCATACCATTCCTTTCTTTTTGGTCCTTCGAGCCGGATAATATATTTTTATCCTGTAGGACCACCTTTAACCAAAAATAAAATTTATTAAATACCGTTAATTAATTTTTTGTGTTTGATATAAAATTATAACTGTTCTTGTAGTAAACAGCTGTGGTAAACAAGTTTAAGTATTTTTGTACTTATTGTTAGATTACATCATTGTATAATCTTTTAATTAGAAACTTTATTTGTTTATTGCCAATTTGTTGTATTTATAAAATTCAAATTTATTTTAAAATAAAAAATGCCAAAATCAGCTGATGAAATAAAATTAGATAGAGCTCTGGCTCGTCGCGAAAACATCTTTCGTCGTGCCCAGTTATGCCTTGATGCTGGTCAGGCCCTAGATAGAGATCCTAATAATGAAGATAAATTGAAACAATTTAAAATTCGTTATGGAACTTTAAATAAAACTATTACAGATTATCGCGATGTTGTTCACGACATCGTTAGTTTGAAACAAATTATTGAGCCAGATTCACCACCTTCCTACGATATTTTAGATGCCTTTGAAGATATTAATGATAATATACAATATTTAGCTTTAAAATATTTAGAAAACCAAACTAATGTCGCAACAAATAGTAATATTGACAATGGTAGTGAGTCAAATAAACCGCGGATTTCTATGCCAAAGATCGAGTTGATGAAATTCAATGGAGAAAACTTATCAATATGGCCTTTGTTCTATGAAAACTTCAAACAGTTAGTTCACTCAAAATCTGAATTTTCTTGTGCGGAAAAACTGCAATATTTGTTGAGTAGTCTGACAGGAAAAGCATTGCAAACTTGCTCGTCGATTGAACCAATCCCTAGTAATTATGACACCATTTTTAAATTATTGGAAGATACCTATCAAGATAAAAAATTTTTGGCAAATATGTATTTAGATCGTATGTTGAATTTTCGAGCGATAACTAATCATAATACAACTAGTTTGCAATTATTTCTGGAGAAATTCAATACAAATGTGAATGCATTGAAACGTTTAAATATTGAAAATTTGGACGACTATATTTTGACTTACCTAGCTATGTCGAAATTACCTGCCACAACAATCAATTCTTTCGAATTAATTCGAAATTCTTCCGATCTTCCTAAATATGAAGATCTCATTCGTTTTATTCAGAATCAAAGTAAAATATTGTATAAACCGGAAAAACCTATCCCTACCGCCAGTCGGGTTAAAACAGATAACTATGCCAAAAATACAAAATCATTCGTTACCAACAATTCGTCGTTTATAGAGAAAAGTTGTCCCTTTTGTAATAAGGGTAACCATTTATTAAAGGATTGTTTTTTATTTAAATCTAGTAATTTTGATACAAAATTTAAATTTGTAAAAGATAAAAATTTGTGTTTGAATTGTTTCTCTGCAAAACATAAATTAAATGTTTGCCCGTCCAAATTTCATTGTCAAAAATGTAAAAGTAAACATCACACCTATTTGCATAAAGAATGTAATAATACAGTTCCCGAAAATGCTCAGTCGGAATTTTCTCAAATATCAAATAACCCAGAGGCTATCCAAACACTGTGTTCGCAAACCACTAAGCAAAATATATTACTTAGCACTGCGTTGGTTAAAACTTATGATCGATGGGGAAAAGAGCACACTCTTCGAATGTTAGTCGACAGTGCCTCAATGTCAAATCTTTTAACTGTTGATTGTTCTAAAAAATTAGGTTTATCTTACATCAAATTGTCAACAAACGTTGTAGGTGTTGGAGGTATGATAAAAGCACTTAAAGGGCGTACCAATTTAAATATATATTCCAAAGCAAATCAAAATGTTAAACTTTCAATTGAAGCGTTGTTAATTGATCGTATTACGAATTTGCTGCCTGAGGTGCCAGTTGATATGACGTCTCTAGATTATTTGAAAAATTTGCAACTAGCCGATCCTAAATTTAATATTCCGGATAGAATTGATGGAATTTTGGGAGCCACGATTTTTGCTGAAATTTTGGGCTCTCGAAAAATTGTGGGAGAAAAGGGAAATCCAATTGCAATCGAAACTCTGCTAGGATATTTAGTTGTCGGTCCGTCACGTCCTCTTAAATCCGTTAATCAAACCGCATCGTATCACACGTTTCTATCATTAGATACTCTAGTTGAAAAAATGTTTGAAATTGAAAACTTTGACAGTTTACCAAAATCTAGTGAAAAGGAAATTTGTGAGGAGTTGTATACTGAATCAGTTACAAGAGATAGTTCCGGTAGATACACTGTAAGTTTACCCTTTAAAGACGATCCCTCGAAATTAGGAAATTCATATAACTTAGCTAAAAAACGATTATTATTATTGGAACGTCGTCTAGAAAAATCACCAAATTTACGTTTGATTTATTCAGACATAATTCAGGATTATTTAAATCAAGGCCATATGTCGTTAGTTGAAAAATGTGACATTGATATTTCTAGCTATTACGCAGCTCATCATTGCGTATGGAAACCAGAAAGTTCTTCGACACCGTGTCGGATCGTTTTTGATTTCAGTATGAAATCAGACAACGGAATCTCGTTAAATGATTTATTATACAAAGGCCCAAAATTACAAAATGACTTAGTTACAATATTATTAAATTTTAGGTTATTTCCGATTTGTTTAGGTGCCGATATAAAAGCAATGTATCGACAAATAAATATAACCGAATCTCAAAGATCTTATCAAAGAATTCTCTGGCGTTTTAATACTAATGACCCAATTTCAGTGTATCAGTTAAATACCGTTACCTTTGGTGTTTCGTCATCGCCATTTTTAAGTTTACGTACCATAAAACAATTGATCAAAGACGAATCCGAATTTTTTCCCGAAATTATTGAGTACATTGAACGTGATATGTATATGGATGATTTAATTGTAAGTGTACCTAATATAGAAAATGCAATTAAATTACAATCCCAAATAGTTGAATTTTTTAAAAGTGGTTGTTTCCCTATAGTAAAATGGACGTCAAACTCGATTGATGTTTTATCTAAAATTCCACTTGAAATTCGATCGCCGAACGTCGTAGAATTCGATAAAGGTTACTATAAAGTATTAGGTTTACAATTTACCCCCGTTAACGACTCATTTACTTTTAAAGCACATGAAATGTCTAGTCTTTGTACGAAAAGATCTCTTTTGAGTTTAGTTAGTCGAATATTTGACCCTCTGGGATTTTTGTCCCCACTCACCCTACAAATTAAATTGTTAGTCAAAAAATTGTGGAACTTAAAATCCGACTGGGACGAACCCGCACCAAAAAACATTCAGGTGGTTTGGCAGAAAATTCGAAATGAATTTCATTTGTTAAATCAATTGAAAATTCCGAGACATGTTTTGGTTTTTGAAAATTCATCCTATAGTATCATTGGATTTTCCGATGCTAGCCAAGCGGGCTATGCTTCTGTAGTTTATATTAGAGCAGTTGACGTCACCGGTCAAGTAAGTGTAGCCTTTCTTTGTGCCCGAGCTCGAGTAGCTCCTATGTCAAAAATTACTTTACCTCGTTTAGAATTATGTGCCGCCACACAGTTAGCCCAATTGATTGTACATATTCGAAATACATATGCCAATAGAAAACCTGTTGATAACATATATGCCTTTTGTGACTCAATGATAACATTGAGTTGGATTAATTCAAAACCCAAAACGTGGAAAACCTTTATTTCTAATCGAATATCCAAAATCCATAATAGTTTGCCCGCGCCCCATTGGTTTTTTGTACCTAGCAAATTAAACATAGCCGATTGTGCCAGTAGGGGGTTGTTACCGTCCGCATTATTGAACCATCAAACTTGGTTTCAAGGCCCAAGTTGGTTGCTTTTGCCACCTACGGAATGGCCTATTAAACCGATTGATGATAACTTTAATAATGACTCCGTTTCTAATGAAATAGTCGTACAAGTTATAGTTCAAGATGTTGCTTCACTCCTTTATCATTTAATAGAATACTTCTCTTCATGGAGTAAGTTACTTCATTCGGTTATTTACGTACTTCGATTTTGTCGACTATTACCCATCAAAGAACAGATAAGTAAATCTGATTTAGTTGAAGCTGAAAAATACTTGATTCGAGCCGTACAACAAAGATATTTCCGAAACGAATATAAACAACTTATCGAAAACAAAATAGTTTCGTCAAATATTCGTCGTTTAAATCCATTTATTAAAGATGGAATAATTCGTGTTGGCGGCCGAATATCTAGAGCCAATATCAATTTTGATCAAAAACATCCAATCTTACTACCAAAAACAGATAAATTTGTTAATTTACTTATTGATTATTACCATAAATTATATTGCCACACCGGAGCATACTTATTGCAATCCTTACTGTGTCAGCAGTATTGGATTTTATCCGCTAGGGATGTTATTCGCAAGAGAGTCTGGCGCTGCAACGTATGTTTCCGTTTTCGTCCCAAACCGACATACCCAATGATGTCTGATTTACCAATGGAAAGGGTGAATCAGGCTAAAGCTTTTCTGAATACTGGAATAGATTATACAGGAGCTTATCCAATAACTTTAGGTCGTAGAAGAGGAATCAAAAGCCAGAAAGCGTATATATGTATTTTTGTTTGTTTGGCCACTCGAGCCGTTCATATCGAATTGGCCTCAGATTTATCCACTGACGCCTTTTTAGCCGCACTGAAAAGATTCCTCTCTCGACGAGGGAATTGTTCGACCATTTTTTCCGACCAAGCGAAAAACTTTGTCGGAGCGAAAGCCAAATTAGATGAAGTCCATAAATTTGTCCTTAGTCGTGAGTATAAAGATGCCTTTCAAAGAGAACTCAATATCCGCAAAATCGAATGGAAATTCAATCCACCATTATCTCCTCATATGGGGGGTATTTGGGAGGCCAATATCAAAAGTTTGAAATCACATTTAAATAAAGTTATTCGTGATCAGATTCTCACCTACGAAGAGTTGAGCACAGTTTTAACCCAAGTCGAAGCTCTACTGAATTCACGACCATTGTGTTATTTAAGCAACGACCCAAATGATTTAAAACCGTTAACCCCGGCGCATTTTATTTGTAGTTCGCCGTTAAACTCGTTTCCCACCACCGAATTAGCTAACGGGTCATATAATAACTTATCTCGTTATAAATTGTTAGACACGATGGTTACTCATTTTTGGAATCGGTGGAGTTTAGAATACCTTTCCACTCTTCAAGTTAGACAAAAATGGAACACACCCAGCAATCCTGCAAAGGTAGGAACAGTAGTCCTTGTCATTCAACCAAATGTTCCCCCGTTACAATGGCCCATGGCCATTATTGAAAAACTTCATCCCGGTCCTGACGGAACTGTTCGCGTTGCGACCATAAAAACAAAAAATGGGTCGTATCTTAGACCGATTGTAAAATTATGCCCATTACCTAATCAATAATATTTTTTTTTTCTTTCTTCCTAAGTCCACTAACGAATTTGGAATTTAGTTTTAGAATTCAATGTTATCTTTCTAATTATAATTATATTTTTGTTTCTCTTGAATTAACGTTTAATTTTTCTTTGAAATGATTTAATTTATTTAATTTTGCTATGAATTACATTCATAACGGCCCCGGCCCAAGATGTTTACGCGCCTTTTCATTACCTACCTTTAATTAATTTAATATAAGCGCGCCCTGGCGTTCTTAATTACATTTACTAAAAAACAAAAAAAAATTTGTTTACCACAAGTTATGGCAGTTAAAAATTATATATAGTCGTTGTATAACCATTGAATAGAAAGGTTTGTAACCTTTGTGCCGTTTTAATAGAATTTTCGAGTAATTTACCCCGCGATCATTGTTGTGTTAATAATTTTCGAATTTTTTCCAAATTAATTAATTGAAATACCTTTGTGCCTTTGAATTTGTGAATAAAATATTTACTAAGACACCTGAACGACAGAAGTACAGGAAAGAAGATTCCAGAAAGAAGGTAAACTCCTTTGAACCCAATCCCGACCTAAATTCTGGAATAATTCCAGCACTCACATAACAAAATCAGGTATGTGAATATTTTAATTTCGTAATAATTTACAGTCTGCTATTTATTTATTTATTTATTTTACGAAAGGGAATAAATTGCCATACCAGGGCTTTAAACGTAAGCGTTTTTGGGTAAAACTAAGTGAAATTCGAATATATCCAATTTTTTCTCAATGCGTGTTCGGATCTTTTTCAAAATCGACTTACATATAAAACAGAGGAAGAGCTAACTTTTGGTGTATATTGAAGGTCATTCCAAAGTCACGTGCAGCAGGACACGACAACTAATTATTTTGTTATTTTTCGTTAAGAGATATGTTTGTCATAATCTGTTATTTATTACTGTGTTTAATATGAATAATAATATCTATAATACCATTTAATTGTTTAATTTTTTAACTTTTCGTCCTTCAGGTTTTATTCAAGACTTGAGCTACACTTAAATGTGTTGTCAATTTTTTTATTTTTTATTCTATAATATTAATTAAATTCGTGTTGATTTTTATTATTTGATGGTTTTTAGATAATTGATTGCATAAATACTGAATATCATAGGTTAGGCGTAATTTCTTATGATCAATCAGGTTAAACAATGACGCTCTTAAATCTGGTGGAATACTAAAGACAACAGGTATGGGTTCGCTTTAGGAAAAATAGGATACTGTGTTGGTGTCTCAATACGCTCGCAAACATAACAAAAAGAATTTAAGAAATTGCTAACTCGGATAATCCAAGAAAATATTGTTTTAAATGAGTGTCTTGGACTATCTCGTATTTTACGAAAATCGGTTTCTGTACCAATTTTACCACGTTCTGTTAGAAAATCATGGTCTCTCCTTCTTGTTCCGTGGCGTTTTCATATTTTTACAGCACATCAAGTACAGTTTTTTGCATTCTTTTTTGCACGTGACCTTGGAATGACCTTCAATATACACCAAAAGTTAGCTCTGCCTCTGCTCTGTATGCAAATCAATTTTGAAAAAGATCCGAGCACGCATTGAGGAAAAACTTGGAAATAATTGAATTTCACTTAAAGTGGATTTACCTGGACACGATTACGTTTGAAGCTCTAATATTGGTATATAAGACTTACTATCACATAGCGCACTTAATGCTACTATCAGTTTTTAAATTTCCCATTTAGGCACTTTTACTCCTCTTTACCTCGACGAGTCCTTTGGGAAGCATGGTTTAATTTTTAATATTTCAAGCAATAGCTACCGTATTTCTAAAATATAAAATTATAAAACGCCAAAAATTTGTTTATTTTTTTCTTTTAAACGTTAATTTATCCCTTCTGTACCCGTCCAAAAATAAGTATTTCTACTTAACAAATACAAAATAATATAGTCCAAAGCTTTTGTTTAAAATTTTGTTAGAAGTCCGCGAGTACCAATGTTTTATAGCTTCCGACACTCTGGATCAATTAGCCACTGAAGTTTTAACTGAGTTGTTATTTTTTTGTCCAAAGTTCCACAAATATAGTACCATCAATTTTAATCGATGCATACCCTTATTAAAATTTTAATGAACCACCAGCGTACGTAAGTGTATACCTGTATGTTTGATATTCATTAATTACATATGTAAGTACATGTATGTATACTACCATGTACACATATCGTAGCTGCATATTATATATTTTCTGTAGACTTTTTTGATTTCGTTTTTGGTTATATATTGAAGAATAATATGTTCAGTTCTTATTGCGGTAAAAATAAAGAAATTAAAAACAAAGATGAATCGAAGTAGGGTATGATGCATAACTTGAGTATGTTTTATATAGGAACAGTGGATACAAGTTGGCTATTTTATGGCTATATACACGTAATATTATATTGAAATTGTTGAAAAGTAGCGACATATTGATCGTTTCGGGGCTATAGAACGATAAGTTATAGTAGTCATACTGTATAATAAATGGTTTTCTTGTACACAATATTCTAGGGAACTTTAAAGAAGTTGAGGATATTGATAATCTAAAACTCAGCGTTTCTAAATCTTTTTTCAGTTACGACCTGGTAAAATCTCGGAAAATCTTGTGCGAAATCGATTTATTGTAACTTGGAACCGTTCCCACCGTTTTTTGGCATAACACTAGTTCGTGTAATACGAAGTGTCGTTTCCCGGCCCGATTTTATCTATCATGTAATTCAAATAAATATCGACGCTTTCTTGAACATTAGAGAAATGCTTAAAAGGTATTCCTTAACTTTAAATATAAGTATTCTTGTAGATCGTGCAATATGAAATGTCGTTTTCCGACCATTTTAACTACCACGTAATTCAAAAAAATATCGACGCTTTCTTAAGCATTAGAGAAATGTTTAAGAACCACTCTTTAATTTTAAATAGAACTCTTATAGTTTGGAATCATTTCCACTGGCTGCTGGAATAACATATATTAGGTCGTGTAATATGAAATGTCGTTTTCCCACCATTTGGTCGACCATATGTATCCCCCAAGATAGCCCCGCCATTTTCTTTTTTTCGAATAAAAGTATGGTGCGATATTGTGCTAGTCATGTGCTGTCTTGTGTGCTGTCCAACTCCACAAGCCTCGTTAATAATAACCATTACGGCTTGTAAAAGAAACACACCTCCAGTGGGCAATTTGTTGCTGCTAATTCTCTAAATCGCTTTCTGCGGCTGAAGGACTCATCAGTTGCAAATTTGATGATATTCCTTAGAATCATTCTCAAAAAGAGACATACAAAGAGAGTTTTCCCAATTTTATTTCATTGTTTTTTTCTAAAGAGTCTTTATTCTGCGCTTCGACAATATTGTTAAAAGCTACTGCGAATTATTTGCAATGAAATCAAATCAGCAGAAGATGCATTTCGTTTTGGCTCCGGTGTCATTTAATTATCTCACATAAAATACACTGTATAATCATCATCTACTTAAGTATATTCAGCCATGTAAATAAGTATGTAATTGTGCAGCTTATCACAGAAAGTGGATAGTCAGTTAGCCATCCCGCCTGGTTGCGTTGTGCTAGATCCAAGCAAAGGCGAACGACAGCCACAACATTACAGAAAAACACCACATCTTTTATAAAATGCTATATGGGATCACCGTGAGATAGCAGACATCCCTGTCACAAGCCACCGCGGGGAACACAACAGTCTCTGTATTGATTTATGAATAAATTACTTCTTGTTACCACCGTGCGCTGTGTTGTGCTTACGAATGGCTCCTTCGAAGGCACTGACGGTTTGTCGGTCGCGGTTACTGTGCTAACGTTAAATAAATAATGAAGAATCATCATGATAATTTACATGTAACAAAACATATAAAATTCCATAAAATAAAGATATGGTGGGTAAATATTTAAATAATTTAACGCCGTATCAAATTTCTGGTTTTACGTACCAAAAAAAAAAAAAAAAAGAGAGAAGAAATTTCATTTCAGACATATCATAATAATTCATAATGATGTTATTATTAATGATTTAATTTATGTTTATTTTGCGGTGATTTTAACTCCACACTGTGAGGTTCAATGGACATGGTAATTATAGTTTTAGAACGATGAACCTACAAATGTGGAATTTATTTGACGATTTGTCACTTTCTATACTACTGAAATAGGTGTATACGTAAGGATTTAAGAAAAGTTGGCTAAGAAAACCTTAGTAAATGAGTAATTTCAAAAATTTGCGACAACCTGCATGAAAATATTAGAAAATTTGAAAGAAAATTGTTCTACATGTTTCGATCATTTAAATGATCATCTTCAGGAAAGATGGTCATTTAAATTTCCTTTTCCTGAAGATGATCATTTAAATGATCGAAACGTATAGAACAATTTTCTTTTAATTTTTCTAATATTTTCATGCAGGTTGTCGCAAATTTTTGAAATTGCTCATTCATTTTTACCTGCAGTTGGATTTTGATAATTTAATATCTTAATATCTATAATGCCGTGTTTTACTATGCATACAAATATTTTCGGGAATTTTTTTCAACAGTACGGTTAATATAAAGTTATTTATGTAATTATTACATAATAAAGCAACCTTTGAAGAATATTCTGTAAAAATTTCATTGAAGGGTATGCAGAAGTGAGGCGTGGCAAAAGCGGCAAGTGACTGCAAAGAAGACACCTCAGAAAAAAAGTTACATTTCGGTGAACTACATAACTCATCACCAACTCATCCGAAATCAAAAAATCAAAAAGATTTCATTAGTTAACAAGTTTCTTAAGGTATAACACCGTTGTGTTTTTTTTTTTAAATAGATTTTTAGTTTTTGGTAGAACTTAGAAGTGAAAGTATCGATTTTTTATTAAAAAATCGACAATTTTGTTATTGTAAAATAAATTAATATTATAAAAAACCAAAAGAAAAGAAAAACGGCAGCGTTACCTCGTAATTTATATATAAAAAGAATTAGTAAAATTTCGGATCGGTCCAGTAAATTTTGAGTTAAAGAATTCACCGATTTTGAAAATGGTAAGTGTGGGAAAACGTGTTTCCAAATGATAAGGTTCTATACATTAGAAAATCAAAAATTAAATATCAATAAACAAGTGTTCTATACTTACACAGAATCATTAACGCCAGCCTCACAATGCAAAGACCTTTCAGGCAAACTGAGTGCGAAACAGCCGCCAAGTATTCCCGTTTCGCAGGTGACTATCAGCTATTCGCTGCAGCCCTAACAAGGAAAAGTTTTGAAATGATAATTCCTTATTTTGATGAAACTTGGTAGGTGTGTAGCATAGGCAAAAATAAGGAACACGTATTTTTTTTATCGGTCATCTTCCACTTTTACGGGGTAAAATCAGCCCCTAAAGTTGGGGGGTTCAAATCCTATTTCTTAATATATCTCGAAAACTATAAAAGAAAGTGGAAAACTTTAAATCGACGAAATATTATTCTTTGAAATACCTATTCACCAGGATAGGTTAAACCAGAGTCGGATTGAAAAGAGAGGCTGCAGGGGTGGAAAATGGAAGTAGATTTTCTTGTACAGCGTTAATGGTTCAATGTATCAAATTTTTGGCATCATCAATAGAAAGAACATTAAAAATTAGGGAAGACGGTTTTTTGCGTTTTTCCGAAATATGTATTCCTTACATGAAAATACAGATCCCTTATTTTTGCCTATTCTACACACCTACCAAGTTTCAACAAAATTGGGAATTATAAATTCAAAACCTTTCCTTGTTAGTTGGGTCGGAGAGACGGACACTAACAACTCTATACCTATCTCCATTAGTTTTTTTGCAATCGACTTCAAATTTTAACATAATTATCTTGCGCTGTTCATAACGTCCACAAAATAGAAATACTTCACCCCCTCCCCTTAATATCTCTTATAATGTAGACAATCACGTTGGTTTCTTATTTTATAATAATATAAATGCTCTCTATATACAGAATTTAATAATTCCTAGGACGTTAGAATTGAATGTGAAATCATCGCCTTTATTTTTTCTTAGTAAAATTTTGCTAATAGGGTAACAAATTTTTCATTTCATATAGAGTACTCTAAATGCCGATATTGAAGCTTTACTGGTACTTTGAATGCTATGATGTATAAAACTAATTGAAGCAAAGAGTGACCGCAAGTTTCGCCTATTTGGCAGCCCTTGAAATCTAACTTTAAATTTATGCTAAATGATAGTTTATTATGAGACTTTAATCTCCTGAAAATTTTAGATTGAGGCTGCATTCGGTTCTCGAGATATCGAGGGTCGAAGTTGTCAATTTCGCTTGGGTTCACAATTCATTACATTCAGGAGATAACACAGGTCAACATTTGATATACGGAGTATCTCTAGATCTTACTAGGGTGCCCTAGGGTTTTTGGGGTCGCTAACTCCGAAACGGGGGTCGGTAGACTTCTATCACGTCAGGTTTAAGGGCATTTGAAGGTCAAAGGGCGAATAATTGCTTTAAAAAATCAGAAAAAATTCAGATAGACGTTATTACCGAGGTCATTACCGAGTAATTTCTCTTAACGGGATATGGGAGCTTAGAATAGAACCTCTACCTTACTGACCCTGCCGTTATACATTTTCAATATTATAAATTATTTAAATAAATTATTTATTCGCCCTTTGACCTTCAAATGACCTTGAAACTAACGTGATAGGGGTCAACCGACCCCGGATTCGGAATTCATTTAAATAATTTATAATAAAAAGACAACTTTTTACTTTACTAATACCACTTTATTTAGAGTTTTAATTGTCTGTGACATGTTTCGGCCCGTAATTGTGAACCCATGCGAAATTGATAACTTTGACCCTCGATATCTCGAGAACCGAATGCAGCCTCAATCTGAAATTGTCCAGAGATTAAAGTCCCATAATAAACTATCATTTAGCATACATTTGAAATTAGATTTCAAGGGCTGCCAAATAGGCGAAAAAAAGCTTGTTTTTGCGGTCACTCTTTTGTGCAATCCTCACTCAAAATTCTACTGAATTATTCGTTTTAATGAGAAAATTGGATTTCATCACATGAGTAAATTTAAAATTATCTAAAAATTCCATCAAATTAAAAGCCCAAATCATAAATTTATTGATAAAACCAAAAAAAAGTTCCAGAAATACTTATAATAACTCAATAATTAATTTTATCTATCGGCAAGAATCATAAACTCACCGATATGACCAAAAACTTTTGATCGGATAGTTTTATGTGCTACCTTAAAATTTATATGACACACGAAATGAAGTAATAAACTTTCCAAAATTGTCAAACAAATTAAAAGAGTTAATTTTATGATTCGTTAATTATATTTTCTAACTCAAAATAATTACACCACAATTAAGATATTTTTTTATTCATGCTGATTTCCACTGAATTGAACATATGTAAATACAAATGTTTTTTATGACAACTATGTTTTTATCTTCTGTATATGTCTCTTTAAATATATACAGATGTATTATGATTTGAACAAGAAGACATGTCTTTTTCTTAACTATGTAAGTTTTTTTTATTAAAAATTTATTTCATAACTAATATAATAATTTATCTTGTTCACTACTTGCTAATTAAGATGGAAGTTTTTTTCTCTTTAAATTTAAATTGTGATTGACTAAATTCTTATTTATATACAAAGTGAATCTAAAAAAAATCATAGAATAACTAAAGCACCGAGCATTAACAGTGATATAACATTTATTTATTTTGATATAGGGTGACTCGTAGAAAAATAATAAAATTTACTCTAAAAATAATTACCGAATTTGCTGCGGGAATCTGGAATACCTTCCGCATTCCACTTTTGATCATCCAAAACGAATAGCAATATTCGCAAGTAAAAATGTATCACCATTATGATAAAAGATAAATAATCGATTCGCGACTTAGACTTCAGTTAAAAATCGACCCAATCAGTACGAGCTTCCGGAAAATTGGGCACAGTAGTTGCGAAATATAATTGTGTTACTTGGCTCGAATTCAAACAGCAGATATTACAAAAGAAAACCTCTTATAACAAGTACAACAATTATGAGTACTGTTATAACCATTGCGTTCCGGAAGACCAACCATTCTAGTCCGGAAAGCCGGGTCCAGATGAGGCGTTTAGTGATTATATAGGATACTTTACAGCGAGTATCACAAATAATTTGTAATTACATTACAGTTGATAATAAAATTGCACATAGTAATTACCAAGACCTTGAATACAGCACAAATTTTTTTTTTCAAAAATGTTTCTTTAAAACATAAATAATTATAAGTATAAAATAAACATTTTGTTGATGTTATTTCTTAGGGGCTTATATTCAATTCTTTTTTATTCTTTTGATACTATGAAATAAAAATAAACAAATTTTATTAAAACTGGCAATTACTGAAAATTACGCAAGAAAAAATATGATCACATGTTAGTTTATTTCTTTTACAATATCAGTTTGGGAAGATGTTCCTATATTCCCGCTGCTATGGGACACGCACTTAAACCTCTATAACCACAGCCTTATACTACTCGACAGACGCTGAATATTCTACCATCGAACCTTTAATAATTGCTTCTAGAATTGGCTTACAAAAATCTATAATAATTTACAGTCTACACCTTACGTTTAATATGAATTGTGTTTACATATAATAATGGTTCAGGAACACACACACGGGCTCAAAAGAAACTTATCTACTAATATAAAATTTGCTTCGGTACCAAGAAACATTTCGGAACCCATTCCATACATATTATAAAATATATGTATAATTTTATTTAATCTAATTTATGCTTAGTCACGTCTCCTTTTCATACATTCATTTTTATAAAATATCTTTTTACTCAACGAAATTCTTTCACCTTCAACAAAATGTAATAAATAATTTTATTTCTAAATGAATTGATAAAGCTATGTAGATACTAGTTATTAAAAAAAATTATCAATTATACAATATTTTTATAATATAATGATTGATTTAATAGCAGTTTTACCTACTCAAAGACCTGATCACTTAATTCCACAAACTTGAGCCGTTAAAGTAGGCTTGTAAGGCTCGTTTCACACTATAGTGCCACTCTCGATACGCTCTCTGCGTACGATAAACTATTTTTACAAAAAAAACAATGAGTCTATTCATATTGTTGCTACGATCCAAGCACGGCTCCGATCCTTGTCTAATATCGATATAACAAACTTGTGATTTGTACCGATAGGACGAATGCTTTTGTCCACTGAATGAATGCTCCATTACCACTGACAAGAAAACCTCGCGAAGTCGAAAATTCAAAAAAATGTAAAACTTTATCAATATGTAGAGGGTGACTATCTAATAACCTAAAAAATATGAGCTTCCGCTAAAAAACTTTTTTAAGGGGCGAACCACCCCCTCAAAGTTGGAACTTAAAAATTTAAAAATCGATGAAACGTTACATATACGCACCTTAAAGAACTGTAGTAAGAAATATACGATTATTTTTTGTATTTACACATTTTTAAGGGGTGAAACCACCCCTTCAGCTGTATACTTAAAAATTTAAAAATTGATGATATTTTGTTTATATATACTATACAGAGTTCTAGTAATAAATATGACATCATTTTTTACATCCACAAATTTTTAAGGGGTGAAACACCCCTTTAAGTGTGTACCTAAAAATTTAACAATTAGGGATATTTTATAATATGAAAAATTTTTTGAACGACTTCCTGCAAAATTGTAAAAATCAAAAAACCAACGTCGTAAATCACAAAATGAGTTACATATACGTCTGGTAACAGATCAAGTGCTCATAGCAACAATAAATAGAATAAAAATAAATAAAAATAAAAAAATAAAAATAAAAATCAAAAATTATAATTTAAGGAATCATCTTACATGTTTCGGTCAATATGACCATTATCAAAGATCATAGCAAAAGAAAAGAAAATCAAGAACAAAAAATCATATCATAAAATGGACAAATTAAACGAATTCACAAAGGAATTCGAAGTCGAGAAATTTTTTAAAAAACTTGTCAAAAACAGGCACACCCAGTTTGTGCAAACAACGAGAACAAAGAAAACACCATGTAACAAACACAAATTGACATGGAGGTCAAAATCGTTGATTTCAAACATAATAATTATCAAAAACTTTTAATGTTAATACTTCAAACTTCTTTAAAAACTATTTAAAAAAACACTAGTTGAAAAAACTGAATTAAATATCAGCGATCACAAAATTAATGTTGAGTAACTTAAAATTTTAAAAATTTTTAAAAAACTTTTTTAGTGAAGTTTCATATCTTTGATTTTTTGATTGTACAACACAAATAATGACACAAAAAACAAAGAAAAAGATGTGTGTCTACGTTGAATGCTCTTTTGGAAATGAATTTAAAATTATTTGCATGACTTTTTTAGAATCTTCTAGGTGTGGTAGTAGTGCGCAGTCGTTGAGAGAAAAATGGTGTTGTTGTAAATATTGCGCAGTGTGTAACGACTCGAGGCTGTCCATAGTGCGGCCTTTGTTCGCAAAATGGCGGATTTCAAAATTTTTTAATAACTGAAAATTGTGATTAGTATTTACTACGTGATCTGCAATGGCTGAAAAATTTTTTGTATTTGCAGATTTTACTGCAGACAAATGTTCGGAAAACCGGCTTGCGAATTTTCTTCCTGTTTGTCCAATATAAAATGACTGGCACTCGTCGCAGGTGAACTTATATATTCCCGATTTTTGTAATGGCGAAATGGAATCTTTCGTTTTAACAAAATAATTCGATAATGTGTTTTTTGTTGAAAAAGCTAATTGTATACAATTCTGGTCGAATAGTTTTTTGAAAAAAGTAACTTGTTTGGAAATAAATGGGATGGAAGCGTATTTCGTTGTGACGTGGTCGTTTGTATTTGACAAATTAGGAAAAACTAAGAAATCTATGTGTTTATTATAGTGTTTGGTGAATATTTTGAATAGGAAATCTAAATCATAACCATTTTGTTTACCTATAAAAATGATTGTTTCAATTTCTTTACAGAAATTAATTTTATTAAGGGGATATGAAAAAAGCCTATGAAAGGCGTGATTGAAAAAAGCCATTTTATGAATTAAAGGGTGATTGGAATCGGATGGTATACAATGATCGGTTTGAGAAGGTTTGCGAAAAATCGAAATTTCAAAACCCATGGAAAAAACATCCTTTTTAATAGTGATGTCCAAGAAATTTAGTTTATTATCAGTTTCCAATTCCATTGTAAACTTAATGTTAGTGTGGAAAGAATTGATGAAATCTAAAAATTCCATTACATGATCTTCTGTACCGGACCAGACCACAAAAATGTCATCTACGTAACGTCTCCAAAGGCGAATATTGTGTACTAAAGGGTTACCGGAATTCAAAATTAAATTTTCCAACCAATTCATGAAAAAATTAGCGAAGAACGGAGAAGATTTTGCGCCCATGGGCAAACCACATTGTTGTGAAAATGTACTTGTTCGGAAAAACACTTTTTCCGAACAATAATAAATTTTACTCACAACAATGTGGTTTGCCCATGGGCGCAAAATCTTCTCCGTTCTTCGCTAATTTTTTCATGAATTGGTTAGAAAATTCTTCGACTTCGAATTCCTTTGTGAATTCGTTTAATTTGTCCATTTTATGATATGATTTTTTGTTCTTGATTTTCTTTTCTTTTGCTATGACCTTTGATAATGGTCATATTGACCGAAACATGTAAGATGATTCCTTAAATTATAATTTTTGATTTTTATTTTTATTTTTTTATTTTTATTTATTTTTATTCTATTTATTGTTGCTATGAGCACTTGATCTGTTACCAGACGTATATGTAACTCATTTTGTGATTTACGACGTTGGTTTTTTGATTTTTACAATTTTGCAGGAAGTCGTTCAAAAAATTTTTCATATTATTTAATTTCACCTGCAGTTGATATTTCTAAGTTAGGGATATTTTGTTTATACATATTATTCGGAATTCTAATAAGAGGAAAATATAACATTATTTTTCGCGTTCACGCAGTTTTAAGGGTTGAAACCACCACTTCAAGTGTGTACTTAAAAAATTTAAAAATTGACGAAATTTTGTGTACATATATTACCTAACAATAAATATATTATTAGTTGTTTCCTTCCAAAGAGTTCTAGGTGGTGAAACACCCCCTCCAAGTTGTAAATTAAAATTTTGAAATTGACAAAATTTTGTTTACATGTACCTATACAAGAGTTATGTTAATTTTCTTATAGCTATTACAACTTTTCGAGTAATTTGATAATTTTTTTTCTTATAGCTATTACACTTTTCGAGAAATTTTATCCCAACTTTGACGGTCGATTTCACCTTTAAAATGGCTTTTATGACAGATAAAATATACGTGTCTGTTATTTTTGTTTATCCCACACATCTATCAAGTTTCATCAAGATCGGGAATTATCACTTAAAGAATTTTCCTTGTAAAAGAATATTTTATTGAACCGAGAACGAACCGAAAGTGCATCGACATGAACATAACAAGCATTGTAAATTGTAACCAGCCAACGAATTTCTGCAAATCCATTAAAATATTTCGAAAAATCTTTTCCTGCTTTTATTATTGATAACGCCAGTTTAAACTTAATTAGACATGTTCGAAAAATTTTTAATTCTATCCAGGAATTTTAGGAATATTTAACTCTTCAGATCATTTTAAATATATATATATATATATATATATATATATATATATATATATATATATATATATATATATATATATATAATTAATTATAACATTTCTATTGTGTGATATGTATTTAATTTCTATTAAAATATTTATAAAAATGCTACAAGTACCGTAGAGGCGGGTTACTTGAGCCATGGGGTCTAACTTGAGCCCAAAACGGAAAAAGTATTATTTTCTGTTTTGTGCTTATCTTATTCAATAGTAGAAGTAAGTTAGATGTTTAGCTAATAGGTAACAGTAGTATGTTTACGGTGTTTAAGTTTAGGTAGTTCTGAAAATTCACACTAGAGGTGAGGCAAGTGTTGTTTACTGTCTGTTTGAAATTGATGTTTTGTTACGTTGCTAACTTTTGATTGTAAAAATAAATGTGATGGCCTACAAAGGAAGGTAAGTGTATAATTTTAATGTTTTGTTCATTACTAAACTAAATTCAGATATGTTCATATGCCAACTATTTCGTTAATTTTTTAAATTAAGGTTTTGATAAATCAGTAAAATAACCTTAAAATTAGGGTAACTTTAGCCCATTATAACTTTGGTATAAAATGGTGGAAAACTATAGCAGAAATTCCCAAAAGTCCCAAACTGTTGGACAAGTTCGTTAACCAGGCACGTCCGATGCCCAAAACATGTTATTTTTGGAAATTTTCGTAAAAAAAATTAACTTTTTTCCAAAATTTCTCTTTATTCAAACATTTTTACACTATTGAAACTAGGAGAAAAAATCACACAAAAGAGGTCTTTAAACTATTATTCTATGTCAACTAATTTCCGAGAAAAACTAATTTTTGAAACGGAAATTCGCTATGTTATGCAGGATGCTGCAACAGGAGTATTGAATAAATAAAATTCCTTAGTAGGTAGGCTATAAGAGTTCTGTGACACCGTAAAACTAACCAACTTGAACCCTTTTGCCAATGTTTGAAATCGTGTAACTTTACGGTACTAGTGCAAACCTTAACCTTTGACCCGGCACGTACCAGGTACATGTATTTAAAATTTGTTGTTGACATTTGACCCCACACGCGCTCATACTGTTAGCCTTGAAATTCGTAAGAGATGAGTCATTACCCGCAGCCAAATTAATTTATGTTAACCCATTATGCGTCATCACAATTTTCTTATCACAATTTGGTTTTGTGTTAACCCATTATGCGCCGGCACTGACGTAGTTTTTAAATGCAAACCTAACGCATACGCAGATTGAATTTAAGTACACGACGCATGCGCAGAGTGAATTTTAGGTTATAACTTGATAGATGGGGAACACTACCGCGTCAAAATGTGGGGAATACCCTAACTCGGGGGTGGCCCCAAACTTTTGACACCGTACTGTACTTAAATTTTTGGTACACTACCGTGTCAAAAGTGTGGACCCTCCCTGGCCAAAAAGGTATCCTATCACTTTTTGAAGCGTACTGTACGTGCAAACCTTGGCCCCAACACGTGCTTGCGTTAATTGCGTCATTTTAAACGAACTATCACGTCAATAAATGTGGGGAATACCCTAACATAAAGGGGTGGCCCCAAACTTTTGACGCCGTACTTTACTAAATTTTTTGGTACACTACCGTGTCAAAAGTGCGGGCCCCCCCTGACCAAAAAGGTATCCGATCACTTTTTGAAGCGTACTGTACGTGCAAACCTTGACCCCAACACGCGCTTGCCTTAATTGCGTCATTTTAAACGAAAGGTACATTACCAAGTCAAAGATGTGGGGAATACCCTAACCCACGGGGTGGCCGCTAAATTTTGTGGGGGCACTGTACCAAGCGCTAGATTTTAAAACCAGACTCCGGGGTCCAGATTTCTGACCGCTACTGTACTGTCGGAAATCGAGTGTTAACTGTACCTTATGGGGATTTTTGGTATATTTAACCTTGGAAAATTCCAGGAATTTTTATCAGTTTTAAAATAAACAAACAACCAATAATTAAATGTTTATTTTAGCTGAATTATGATCATATAACTCATATATGGAGTTCTTTTGGTATAAGAAAGATGACGTCATGGAATATTAATGAGTTAAAAAATTGTTTAGTAAAAAATATCACCCATTGTAGGCCTCAAGCAAAAAATTATTTTTATCAGTTTTAATACTTTAACATTTAACCTACAGTGACCAATTTTTTAGTTAACTAACAACAGTTCTTGAAATTTTAACAAGTTACAAAAAATATTACTTCTTATGGTGCACAACACTTTTGAATTTGACTGTAGCACAAAACTGTTTCTATATCAAACGAAAATTATCTGAAATAATTCAGTATGTATATATGTATAGACTCTGTATATTAAAAATATTTTATGTATACACTCTGTATATTGAGAATAAGAAAGAAAATTTGTATATAATTTTAATTTTTATGAATACTAGTAAACGAATTGTATAGCCATTAATGAATAAGTATTAAATCTAATTATAAAATAATTTATAAATATTGCAAAAAATTTGTTTAATCAGCAAAATCAATGTATATCATTTTAATACTGATACATATTTATATTAGGGTATAATAGTATTGTATTTAACATTTTTAAACAGAATAAAAGTTCAATTTTTGGTTTTAAATTACTATAAACACGTCGCTTAATATAAAAATGATAACAGCATTGAGTTTTACTAAATTTTTAAGTCTGTAAAATCAAATTTTTATAGACTAGAACATTTTGAATTTGCTACTTTATCATTAACATACATATAATATCATGTATATATAACGGGTGTATATTTAGTATTTTTAATAAATATTTTAGTATACAGGGTGTATCATGAAATATGCTTTTCAATTAGAACAATAAATTTCATAAGATTTTTGTTAATACTCTTATAGGTTAACGAAAGAAACTTTTTGCTGTAAAAAATAGGGGAATTCAGGGTAATAATTAAATAAAACGCACATATTTTTCTTTTTTTTAAATTTTATTTATAGAATATGAATACAAAAAATTAAATTGCTTAAATCTATATATTACTAAAAATCTATTTATTTTACATATTAAAATTTTTTAAAAGAATACAGTTTTCTAATGAACAAATTTTATCTGAATGGATCATACAGCGTCTTGAATAATATTCATCTCGCAGATTGGAAATCTTCGGTACATCAAATATTTCTTCCAAATTCAAAATCCACGGCTGGTTTTCGGTGTCATCAAACCAATTTGAAATCCCTTTTTACTGCCCTTGACGTATATGACATCAAACTTCTTTAATATAGGTTTCAATATGGTATGAAGTTTTTTGTACGGAATAAATCATACGACCAAGGTATCCCATGCCAATTTCAGCAAAGCCAACGTGCAGCAACCCGTTCATATTTCTTCGGCAACTCGTTGAAATCAAACGGTGCATCGAATATAAGATGTAGTATTTCATCCGAATTTTCCGCAACGATACCAACTTCTTTAAAATAAAATTCGTTGTTAGCTCCTTGATAGCCTTGTATATCAAGAAACGCCATTTTTTATCGCCGCCGTAGAACTGAATTTACTCACACAATCCACAACTTTATATAAAATAATTAAAATTGGTGAGGATAGTTAATTTGTGGGATGTATCCGAAAATGGATACTACTAATAGCTATTGCTAGTTAACCATCAAATTACAAACTGTTAATAATATTTTGCACATTACTGAGTACCATGTTCTTTTCACTTTAAGACCTAATGATTTAAGGAATGCTAAATTTTCGGGTGAAATGTGTTGTCGCTTAAAAGTTTTACGTTTAATGATCTTAGGTTTCGAAAGTCCTTTGCTAGGTTGTCTAGTGGTGGACTGCTCTGAATTGTAAATTATCATGGTTCGAAATGAAATTGTTTTACCACGAAATTGTTTTTTCAGCGAAAGAGATGTTAACTCTTTGACAACCACCGGTAAATTGACAATATTTTGTGTAAGTTTAACTATTTTATACCCTTTAACCATGATAATGTGTATGAGCCCTTTAACCATGATAAGGTGTATGAGCTCTTTAACCATGATAAGGTGTCTGAGCTCTTTAACCATGATAAGGTGTATGAGCTCTTTAAGGATGATAAGGTGTATGAGCTCTTTAAGGATGATAAGGTGTATGAGTCACTCCGGGAGTAAAATGAGTCGCTCTGGGAGCAAAATGAGTCACTCTGGGAGCAAAATGAGTCACTCCGGGAGCAAAATGAGTCACTCCGGGAGCAAAATGAGTCACTCCGGGAGCAATATGAGTCACTCCGGGAGCAAAATGAGTCACACTGGGAGCAAAATGAGTCACTCCGGGAGCAAAATGAGTCACTCCGGGAGCATGTGAGTCACTCGTTGGAGTCAAATGAGTCGCTCGGTGAAGCAAATGAGCTAAGTATATATAAGTAGAGAAGCAATAAATCTTTGAACAGTTATTCATTTACTAGCGAACGCTTCAGACGTCCCGTTGAACGATGTATAATTGTGATTTTTGTGGTAAAGCATTTACGCGAAAGTCTAATCTTTCTAGACACTTAAATGCTCAACATAATTCGTTAAGCAATATTAATGATGGTACGATTGGAAAGAATGATAACTCATCAAGCAAATTCATACCATATGATGTTAATAATAAAACACCTGATGATATCTCTATATCTATATCTATATACGAGATGGCGCCTCGTACACGTAGTGCGACGTGCAATAAGTGTGATAAAAAATTTACTAAATATGAAGATATTTTGTGTTGCACGGGTGAATGTGGAAATGCATTCCACACAGAGTGTTTAAGTGTAACCGAGGAAATGTTATCTCTAATGAACATAAATGGTGAAATTGATAATTGGAAGTGCAAAAACTGCAGTGAAGGTATAACCTCAAATAATTCGCAAGTGCCAACAAACCAAGCTTCTGTAGCATCAAGTGTTGAACGTGTTGAAGAAAAAGAAACATCAAAGGACGAAAAACCCTCCTTGGAGTATATTCGTACCATTTCGATGGAAGAAAAAATAAATTTGTTGTTATATAATCAACTGTTAATGGACAAAAAGATCGAAAGTTTAACTAATAAACTTAATAAGTCGCTAGAAGAAAATGAAGAAAAAGACAAAGAAATTAGTCTGTTGAAACGTGAATTAATGGACATCAAAACAAAGATGAATTCTGAAAGTGATCAACAACCAAAAACTAAAAAAATTGTACCACCAACCGTAGCCAAAAAAGGTGACATGGCAACTGACGTGAAACAAAATGTAGGCAAAAAACAATACGCCGAGGTTGTTGCAAATGCAGAAAGCAACAAGAAATCGTCTGTACCAGAAACGAAAATAACTGAAATAAACAAATCTGGAAAAAATGAACAAGTTGTAAATATCGAAACAGCTGATGCTGAAAACGATGGATTTACCACGGTGACATACAAAAAGAAAAAAAGGAATGTTAATATTATACGCGGAAGTGATACCCAAAATGATGATTTCAAATGTGTGGAATCAAAGGTATGGTTATTTTTGGGTCGCTGCAGAAAAGATACGACCGTGGAAGACATTAAAAGCTTCCTGAACAAAAAATATCAAAATAGAGATTTCGTGGTCGATGATCTAGAAAGTAAAGGAGTCTATAATAGTTTTCGAATTGGCGGTGATTGCGATATTAAAGATGAACTATATAATGGAAGAAACTGGCCCAGTGGAGCACTATTGAAAAGATATGTTTTTAAACGGGAACCTGCGAATTTTCGGAACTAAAGAAGAATTAAATCTGTACCAAGATTTACAGAACCGGAAAAACAAATTAAACAATTCCGCATTCACAGATGTACGAGTCAAATTGTTGTACACCAATATCCAATCAATTAGAAATAAAACTCATGACATAGAATTACTATTATCTGAAACAGAATATGCTTTTGATATATTATGTTTCACGGAACATTGGCTAAGAAAAAATGAAGAACCATATGTAGTAATAGATGGGTATAAGTTAGTATCAAGTTATTCTAGGAATTCCGCAGAGCATGGTGGAGTGTGTATTTTTATAAGAAACAACTTACAAAGTAAAAGAATTTGTACGATGGAATCATTAAATGTAGACTTTGATTTTGAGAGTACGGGAATAGTTTTAACGGAATTAAACCTAATGATAATTTGTGTATATAGATCGCCGGTAGGTGATGTAAATACATTTTTTGACAATTTCTATGAACTTTTAAATAACATTCACGAAAAATATAACATGGGAAAATTAACGCTTGTGCTAAGTGGTGACTTTAATATAGATTTTTTACAGAACAATATTAGTGTGATAAAATTTAAAAACTTACTTGATATGTTCAATTTAAAATGGCTAATAAATGAGCCCACAAGAATATCTAAAGTTAAAACATCGTGTTTAGATAATGTTATAATAAAGAAAAGTGACTCAAACTTATTTATGACTCATGTTAGTACAAATTTTCTTAGTGATCATGAATTAATAAACGTTCAAATTAAACAAGATATTAACAAAAATAAAAATTACCATTACAAAGAAAAAAGAAACATAAATGAACAAAATCAGACTTTATTTAATTTAATGTTAAGTGAAGTAAACTGGGAAACTGTAATATTAGAAGAAGATCCTGACAAAAGTTTCCAGCTTTTTCATGACATATTTACGTATTTTTATAACATGTGTTTTCCGAAAGTAATAAAAAAAATTACTAATAAAAAAACCAAAAATAATCCGTGGATCACAAAAGGCATTATAAAATCAAGTAAAACAAAACGAATATTATACCAGCAGTTACAAACATTAAAAAGGAATAATACAGAGTGTCAAGATCTTGAAAACTACTTCAAACTGTACAAAAAGATCTTAAAAAGAGTAGTTTTAAATGCTAAACAGATATACAATGGTAATAAAATAGACAAATCTGCAAATAAAGTAAAAAGTGCGTGGCAACTAATAAACAGCAATACAAATAATACTCAGCAGAAAAATCACAATATATTGGAATTAAAAACAGCTGATGGTAAAAAAACAAATCATCCAACTGAAATAGTAAATATTTTTAATGATTATTTTATAAACATTCCAAAAACGCTTAAACAAGGTATAACAGCAAAAACTTGTGTAAATTTTAATTATGCAAACAATATGTTTCTCTATCCAAGTTCTGCAGATGAAATCTTATCGATATGTATGACATTAAAAAATAAGTTATCAGTAGGTTGGGATGAAATTCCTACATCTGTAATTAAGGACTCGATCCAAATTACAGCCTATCCAATTAGTAACATATTAAATAAATGCATGCAAAAAGGAATATTTCCAAAATTGTTAAAATTAAGTGTAATAAAACCTCTACATAAAAAGGGGGACAATGATCTGATGGATAATTACAGGCCGATTGCATTATTATCAAACTTTTCAAAAATTTTTGAAAAGGCTCTGGCTAACAGACTTCAAGATTTTCTTACCAAGTTTATCATATTATCAAAATCGCAATTTGGTTTTGTAAAGAAGGGTAGCATAAACGGTGCTATTTTCGAACTATTAAAAGATTTATCAAACGCCTGGAGTAAAAAACACTTAGATACAGCACTATTATTAGATTTATCAAAAGCTTTTGATTGTGTAAATCATAACAGATTATTAGAAAAATTATCAGCTTATGGAATTCGAGGAATAACGAATGACATCTTTAAATCGTATTTAATGGATAGAACGCAGTATGTACAAATGATATCCAATGATAAGACATATCGACTACCAATTAAGTCAAAAATATCGAACGTGGTAGAGGGCGTACCTCAGGGTTCAGTATTAGGACCAATCTTATTCATTATTTATATGAATGATTTCACGGAATCTATTCCGTACAAAACGACCCTGTTTGCAGATGATATTGCAGCAATAATAACGTCAAACGAAGCGGGTATACATCCAAATCTTAACTCAGCGATTGCAAATATGGATAAATGGTTTAAGGCAAATGGCCTGAAACTAAACGTGGACAAGACACAAGCTTTTAGGTTGGGAAACTACGAATCTGATTTATTTCAAAACAGCAACATACTTCAAAACAAAATAAAATACTTAGGTATAATAATTGATAACAAATTGAATTGGAGGAATCAGATAAACGAAATAACCAATAAATTGAATAAAAGATTTTATTTATTGAGACGCTTAAAAGAAATTGTTCCGAGTAATATATTGATAACGGCTTACTATGCATACATCTACTCGACGTTATCTTACGGAATACTATTCTGGGGTACGTCAGTTCATGTAAAAGAGATACTCCTCATTCAAAAAAAGATAATACGACTACTAGTCGGATTAAAAGCTCGAGACAGTTGCAAAGACGCATTCAAAAGCTTGCAAATTCTTACAGTATTCGGAATGCTAGTTCTAGAAGCCGCTATGTTCTACAAGCAAGAACAATGTTACTTTACTACACGTAGCATAATACACGCTTATGATACGCGAAATAAGTACAATTTGCAGTCAGATCAAACAACATTATCAGCTATTCAAAATAATACGTACAACACCATAATAAAGATATGTAACCATACACCTAAACATATACTTGATTTGCCACCTGTGAAATTAAGGAAAAAACTAAAGAATGTGTTAACTAATGAAGTTTTATATAATATTAGTGATTACTATAGCATAAATTGGGAATTATATTTATAATCAGAAATTTTTTCAAATGTAATTACTGTGTAACTTTTTCCACAACTGTATTAAGTTTATACGGAAATAAATATTATTATTATTATTATTATTATTATCTAGATTTGATGATAATGATGATGAAAATACATCTCAACTACAGCATGATATTGATTACTCTGAAGCAATCTTGAATCCGTTTGACCAAAAAAGGATAGATGCTGCAACTGAAGCCATTCAAACCAAATTTAACTCTTTGAAAAGAGGAGAAAACCGTCGTCAATCTGAAAACGAGAAAGATAGTTGGTCTAATGAAAGTAAGCAAGTAAATCACTTAACAGCAATTAATAAAAATTGCAATGAAACAACCTCCTCTTCACAACTAACTAAACTTCTAGGAACTGCTTTAGATATTATAATGTTAAAAGAGGTTCGAAACGCTGACTCGGAAAATGAAGCGAAAATTGTCAATCAGGTTAAACCAATAAGCTTAAAACGTCATATAGCTTCAAATGAAAATGTCGAAAACGGGGCCTTAGCTAAGTATTTTAAGCAAGACAACTTGAGAGAGTCTAGAAATGTTAACATACAATCGAAAAAAATAAAATACTGGCATAATCCTAATACTTTAATAGATGAATTACAACGTTTATACGAGAATTCAGAGACTGGTGAAAAAGTACTCAATATTATTCGAAGTTTAGAGGAAAATAAAAATATGTTGTTGTTTAACGTTTACGATCGAGAAGATTTAATCAAAGAGTTAAATGCTTTGAAAGAATTTACTGAATTTTGAAGAACACCACCGTATAAGAAGCAGCAGTTATCCCTCATTGAAGTGTATATTTTATTTTTATATTTTTTAACCCTGTAAGATAAAAAGGTTTTTTTTTTTTCAAATAAATAACACATATATGTAAATAATTATTGTTCTTTATTTTTAAAATATAAGTATGAATACAAAATATTTTCACAGTAAATGTATATGTAATACTTTTTACAATAAATGTTTTGTATATGAAATATTTTTTTACAATAAATGTATATGAAATATTTTTTACAATAAATAAATATTAAAAATTGTATGATTTGTTTATATATTCAATAAGACCCGAACGTAATTGTTTCATGTTTTCAGGTAACTGATCCCATACTTGACAAATTCGTTGTGCATATTCGGGTATCATATATGCATACAGATGTTGCACCCAAATATCATATTTCAATAGTTGTTTTGTTAAGTATAATAACATATCGAAATTTCTGACTTTTGTATACAAATAAGGATGAGTCAGAAATATGTCTTCAACGTATGAAATCCGTGTTGCAAATGTCAATGGTTCACCAACGGGCGATTGAAAGTTTTCCTCCATTTTCACGCCATTCTTGCACATTTCACAGCGAATTTTCAAACCAGGTGGTCCATCAATATGATCTTGTTGCCAGGGTCGATTATAATGTTCAAAACATGGTTCACATTCTTGAAACATGGCTCGATAATCGGATGGTAACCAAATCCAGGCGCGTTGTATGATTTTCGCACCATAACTTTTCAGCACATTCAAACTGATCCACTTGTAGATTTGAGGAAATGTTTCCAAAGTCAGTTCGTTCAGTAGCATTGGTTCACGTTCGAAAAATTCACCAATTGAAACATCCATTTTATCCCAGTCCATTGATTCCGGTTCAGACAATTTCAAATTTTGCATTTTTACAATAGCATCAATTGTTTTTTCATAGGTATCAACTCGTTTACGTAGTTTATCCAGTTCACTTGAAAATATTTGTAGCCGTTTCCAGTTAGCCGATGATGACGATGCCATTTCCACTTGCGTACTAATTTAATGAGTAATGTCCCCATGCTAAAGTATCCGTTTCCCCCTCCACAATATATCGTTTCGTATCGTACGGGCTGAGCGCCACCTTGTTCTGAGTTACACTATACACGTTATGTTTTTTCGATTGTATCAGGTTTTGTTGTCGGTTTATGATTGTATTGTGTTTTAGACAGTCCACGTAATCGTTGAAAGTTATCGTTTTCTTAACCACAGAGTTCTTTACACCTTTCGCTTTCTTCGTGTGATCCTCGCAGTCCACTTGACAACTATACATTTTCGATCTTAAGCCCACAAATTTTGTAAAGATTCGACCATTTAGCTCATCCTTCATTAACCCGGGTATTTTCTTATTGACTCTTGGCATGTTATATTGATTATCCGCGTTGTAATCCGACGTATCGAAGTATTGAATATCACGTTTCATTATTTCGTAAATATCTGGGCATTTTATCTCGTAAATCAATGAATCCGTGTCTGTGTAGAGTAATTTGCTGTTGTTCCCGAACGTTGGCTGTATGTAGTTGTAATGAAAATCGTAGACACATGTTTTCGAAATATCCAGAATTGCTTGCCCGACGTATATTGGTTTGTTCATAAACACTTCCGTTTTCCGTAGTTCGACTGCAATAAGATTCTCGTCAAATATGATGCGGCTGTGGAAATTCGGTTTCGCTATCATAACTTCCACACCATATCGTCCATACCATTTCGTTAACAGTTTCACAATCGAGTGTTTCCGTACATTTTCCATCGTTTTCCCGAAGACCGCGTTATTGAGTAGCTTGTAGAGATTTTTCTCGAATTCGTTTCCCGCCGTTTGTCTTAGAGCTGTGTTTAAATCTATGTAGGATTTAAGCCATGGTGATTGATCGAATTGTAGCACTCTATGTATTTTCTTTAATTTCATCCCGTGTTGTAGACATTGTTTCAGGTTCCGATAGTGTATCACGTATTTCTGTTTGTTGTATAGCGTTGCCAATAACATTTCCTGTTTAGTACCGGGTGCACACATTCTCTTTGGACATAATGGTAAATCGTTGTGTTTATCGTGCAGTTCTCTCGGGTATTCCAAATCCACTTCAAGTATGTATCCTGTAGGTGACTCGTCGCTTATTTCTCGAACATCTATCTCGGTATTATCCATCCATTTGAAATTTCCCGTTGGTAAGTATTGTGACATTGCCCATCCATATAAGTTGTTCACGTCATAGTACATCAGGTATTTTGATTCCTCGTCCGGATCGTAGGTGTTCATATATTTATTGTTTGCTGTCGCGTATCGGTTACTACACTGGCTCAATCCACCTCGAATACCACGTTCAATGAATAATAATTGGTCCACATCAGATATCAGTTCTAACTCTACTTTTGTATATTTTAAGGCTGCATCCCACGTAAGTCCCGGCGTCGTGTAATAATGAGCTGGATCCAATCCGTGTGTGCGCATGCACGTATCCCGAAAATTCTCGAAAACATCTGCGAGTAGTAGTATGTCCGTTTTCATATATAAATCCGAGTATTCTCCAAGCGTCTGTATGTTGAATGTATCCCAAACTTTTTGTGCGTGTGTATAGTCATCCATGGTGATATCGTTGTCGTTGAGTCGATTGTAGAATTTCTCCCGTGATGGTAAACATGTTTCTTCCAATTTATCCCAGCCTGATATGTAGTCGTACGGAAAAACACCTTTGCGTGTAAGTAATTTGTAATCTCTGTTCGGAAATTGTGATTTAACTATGTTGAACTCGTTGAGATATGAAGATAATTTATCCAAACTTGATGCCATAAATCGGAAAGAGTCGATGAATCTAAATGTAATTTCGCTGCCCGTAACATGTTTAGTGAATGCAATATATCGTTCCTTGTTGATTGGTAGTAAGTCGACACGTCCCTCGAATGCTGTTGCTATATCCTTTATTACGAAATGTGCATCATAACCACTCAAGTTGTGGAATACAACAGGAATCATATGAAAATCCTTATAATTCAAGTTGCATCCCTTGTGCGCAGGTCCATTGTATTCGCCGGTGAAGTGGTTATGATCACGAACCACAATATCCTCAGGTTTGAATGGTTTCTCGCAGATGTGGCACCCGGTACTTCGTTGTTTAAGTTGCTGTTGTTCCTCTGGTGTTAACTCGTTCATTGGTATTATGTTGTCATATATGGGTTCCAAGATATTTTCACGTAATGTTGCCAGTTCTTCCGCGAACCATTTTTCGCAATTTGGCCCGCGGTATGATCGATAGTAGCTTAGTTGATTGTTGTAGGAGCAGTGAAAGTAGTAACCGATACTGTATGCCCGATGTTGTTGGTACGTTGTTGTATTCTTCTGATTTCCGTTATCCGTCACAGGTTGTAGGTATGACTCGACATCCGCGTAAATTATAAATGGAACACGTTTTTTGTTGCTATAATTTTTGAACGATATGTATTTGCTTTTCCCTTCTGGCATTATCAGCCGACAGTTGTTCATATTCACGCAGTCTTCCGTATGTTTAATCAGTTTATCCTCCGTATGAAAGTAATTTAAGCATCGATCACAGATGTACTTTTTTCCATTACGATTTGATAGTTGTCTTGACACGAGTTTTGATAAGTCCTTAATCCAGCAGAAATGGTAGCGTAAATCTTGATCGTTGTCCTGTTCGTTGTCCTCATCCTCGTAATACTCGTTCTGGATCATTAAAAGGTTTATGTGGTTTTGTTTCTTCTCTTTTGTTAGCGCAGCAGGTACGGTTTCAAAATGTCCATTTTGTTTTTTTAGCATAAACACGTTGACTGATATTGTTGGGTTCTGTTTCTCGAATTTGCTCAGTTGTTGGATCGTCATTGGAAATTGTATCCCGTCTAAATTTAGCACCGTTGAGTAGTGTGGGTAAGAGGTGGTTCGAGTTGGATTTTTATTTGATGTAGCTGGATGAAGTGCAGATACCACTGCCCACGCGAAACAGGCGTCATCGTCGAAGTTTTTAACGTTGATACATGCTTTTTTCGTTTTTATTTCCTGCGGCAGTTCGATGTAGCTTGATCCACGGAAAGGTGTATACTTGTTGATGTTCACGGCTAGCTTGATTATGCTTGATAAAGCCCATCCGCTCCCCGACTCGGTAAACTCGCTCAATTTTCTCAAAATTGGTTCCTGTACATGTTCCATGTAGCACTGTTTTAGGTTTGTTCCACGATCTATTATGATATTCGGTGTATTGAAATGTTTCATGTCGTATTTATCCTCGTCACCATCAGTTTTCACAAATAACCCGCAAAACGTTGTGTTGACTTTTATCGTTAAGTATTTTTTTAATATATTTTGTATTCGCCGAGTGAACATCGATGCAGCGTCGTCTAAAAAGTCCTTTGGCTCTATGTGTGTTATGTTGGTAACCACTCCCGTTCGTATTCGACTTGCAAATGCGGATTCCACGTCAGCCCATTGAATTCTATCAGATCTTTTACGTTGATTTCGATTCATGCCGGCACCTGAAACAATCAACATAAAAAAATTGTTTATAAAATTTATAAAAAATCATTAAAAAAAAATTTTTATTTAAAAAAACTTACCATGTTGATATATCAAAATTATAAAAAAAATCATTAAAAAATAAATTTATATTTGAAAAAACTTACCATGTTTTCGTAGCGCCTTCATTCTGATTCGAAATCCTTTCATTTTTCCCGCACATGATTCAAAATGTTTGCGTTGTCCCAAGTTTTCCGCTCCACGAATTGCCTTGTTGATTAGTCGTATATTGGTATTTGTATGTTTCATCCATTTTTCCAGTTCATCTGCATCCCGGGTATCCATTTCCAGTAATGATAGCGATTTGCGTACATTTTCCACCATTCTAGTTGTCACGTCGTTTAATGAAGCCATTGTTGTGTTTTAATTTTAAAAAAATCTCGATACAAATTTTTGCAACAATAACAATATTAACTGCTTGAAGTTTGCTGAAGAAGTGATTTGAGGGAGCACGCAGACCTCAATTTATACGATTTTGACTGCTCGAAAAATTCTGGAGGGGAATCACAAAAAATGCTGGCTCAGAATTTTTACAACGCAAATAACCGAAGGTCAAATGTCAAATTCCGAGAAATTTATTTCGCATTTGAAACCTAATAAAAGAATTGCTAACTAATCTTAAATAAACATTTTTTAAAATTAAACCTTATATAAACAAATTGAAAAAACCCCCGATTATTATTAGGCCATAAATTAAAAATTCCGAGAAAATTATTTCGTATTTGAGATCAAACAAAGAAATTGCTGTGTTGTCAAAATCTTAAGTAAACATTTTTAAAATTAAAACATGTCTTATATAAATAAATTAAAAAAAATATCTGAGTATGAGTCAGCAAAATCTTAAATAAACACACAGCTATATTAATAATTTATGAGGACACTAATGTAAACAAATTTATTTGAATTCAACAAGTTGTGACATGTTTTTAAATAAAATTCCCCTCCGACTATGATGTAAACATATCATGAAATCACAAATAGTTAGCTAAAAAAGCTTAAATAAACAAACTCAAACCATATAAAAAGTCACGAGTTTATTTAATAAATAAACAACTTATAAAGTGCTGACCACATATGCCCTGAGGTACAGCT
Source organism: Brachynemurus nebulosus (assembly GCA_035578155.1). Taxonomy (NCBI): domain Eukaryota; kingdom Metazoa; phylum Arthropoda; class Insecta; order Neuroptera; family Myrmeleontidae; genus Brachynemurus; species Brachynemurus nebulosus. Next base: position 40,920,085 of record JAPWDM010000001.1, on the reverse strand, counting down.
GACACCCAAATTTCCGGCATTACAGAACCGGTCAGAAATCTGGACCCCGGAGTCTGGTTTTAAAATCTAGCGCTTGATACAGTGCCCTCACAAAATTTAGCGGCCACCCCGTGGGTTAGGGTATTCCCCACATCTTTGACTTGGTAATGTACCTTTCGTTTAAAATGACGCAATTAAGGCAAGCGCGTGTTGGGGTCAAGGTTTGCACGTACAGTACGCTTCAAAAAGTGATCGGATACCTTTTTGGTCAGGGGGGGCCCGCACTTTTGACACGGTAGTGTACCAAAAAATTTAGTAAAGTACGGCGTCAAAAGTTTGGGGCCACCCCTTTATGTTAGGGTATTCCCCACATTTATTGACGTGATAGTTCGTTTAAAATGACGCAATTAACGCAAGCACGTGTTGGGGCCAAGGTTTGCACGTACAGTACGCTTCAAAAAGTGATAGGATACCTTTTTGGCCAGGGAGGGTCCACACTTTTGACACGGTAGTGTACCAAAAATTTAAGTACAGTACGGTGTCAAAAGTTTGGGGCCACCCCCGAGTTAGGGTATTCCCCACATTTTGACGCGGTAGTGTTCCCCATCTATCAAGTTATAACCTAAAATTCACTCTGCGCATGCGTCGTGTACTTAAATTCAATCTGCGTATGCGTTAGGTTTGCATTCAAAAACTACGTCAGTGCCGGCGCATAATGGGTTAACACAAAACCAAATTGTGATAAGAAAATTGTGATGACGCATAATGGGTTAACATAAATTAATTTGGCTGCGGGTAATGACTCATCTCTTACGAATTTCAAGGCTAACAGTATGAGCGCGTGTGGGGTCAAATGTCAACAACAAATTTTAAATACATGTACCTGGTACGTGCCGGGTCAAAGGTTAAGGTTTGCACTAGTACCGTAAAGTTACACGATTTCAAACATTGGCAAAAGGGTTCAAGTTGGTTAGTTTTACGGTGTCACAGAACTCTTATAGCCTATCTACTTTCCTTATATGTTTGTACAACGTTTTAATTAGTAACCAACATCCTACATGGTCTCAAACTGTTTTCAAATGAAAATCGCCTGGAAATTTAGGTTTGGGCTCAAGTAACCCGATCTTGAGGTTAACTTGAGCCCAAAATCTAAAAAGCTATAAAATTTATAAGCCATAAGAAAAAGAACCATATTATATAATAAATTAACCGTAGTCACATACGAGAATATAGATTAATATATTGAATTTCCTATCCCAAATAAATATAACAGTTACGCTCAATTTTTGAAATTATCAGATTATTTGTAAATCTGGGATCAAGTAATCCGCATTTACGGTACTTATATGTGTCAGTTTATACTAGATATCTAGGTAGTTATTTTTTTTTAAGTGAAATCACCACGCACTTTGGAAACTTTTTGTGGTAATCAACTAGAAATAAATTTCCTTTATAAATATACCTACCTATAAATAAATATTCTTTATATCCTCTAGTGTTATTTCAAGAATGCTAAACATTTGGATATTAACAAATTTCTTGGTACTAGATATATTTAAACTAATTAAATTTAGTGAATAACTCTTAATTACGATCAATGGTCAAATTAAATGAAGGAGAAAAAAAACTAAATATATGTAAATATCTAGGTACAGTAGGTATATGCATACATATTTAACAAGCTACTGAACTAAATTTGCTCCAATCTATCAACTTAATGGCGTTTTTTTTTCTTCATTTAAATAGCTTTTTTTGTTTTGCTTAATAAATTACCGTTAATATATCAATAGCCGTAAACGAGCATGATTTAAATAATTTCGGTAGTAATTTAATACATAAAATATAGACACTAATGTACTGAGTGTCCCGGCCGGATGTACACATACGATTTACATGTTAATTTTTAACATTGGACTCGCATAAGGAAAAAGTTATGTCGCAAGAGTGCTCTGGATAAACATATTCCTGTTTTTGGTAATCTTCTTTTATAAAATAATTTTTTCCACCAAATTATCTGCACTATTTCTTCAACAGAATATTTTTTTGGTATTTTTATTACTTTAATATTTATTTTCAAGAAAATAAAAAAATGCCTTTTTTTGAATTTACAGCAGATGACAAATATTTCATATGTAAAAATGTGAATTCCTTGAAAATTGCGACTTTCATTTCTTTGTTTTACTGCATTATTATTGTTAAAGTTATAGTATTAGTAGTTATAATATTAAATTAGTAATATTAGTTTGTTCAAAACACTCTTGTAACATAACTTTTTCCTTATGGGAATCCAATGTTAAAAATTAACATGTAAATCATATGTATACATCGAAATGGAACATCCGGTGTATTCTATGTGTAGTATGTACACGGTCACACGGAGTCTGTTCGATACATATAAGTGTGTATATTTTGTTAATTTGCGAATATTTTAAATTATAATCCTTTTTAATTACGAAAATATGTATCAAAATAATTATACAGAGTGTTTAAGAGAATATTCGCTTGTTTATTTTCAGCACGTAGACGTAGTTGCTGTGAGATAGTCAGGTACAAAAGTATATCTCAGCCAAAAAATTTCCTTTTAAAAAAATTAAATAATGTGTTAATATTCTTCATTTATTATATTTGTATACCACTTGTTTTTTTGAATTTTCGCGCGCTTATGTTGTAGCAATGTAAGAGAATTGTTGAAAAAGCGTTGTAAAAACGTTGTAAAATGATGTTTTTAAATTATATTTCAAAAACAGCGTGGTCAATAATTTTTATCTCGTAATAAATTATGGTTTGTAACTTTGTATTAAATAATATATTAAATTTTTATCAAATTCCTTTGACACGTTTTCATTTTATTCAAAAAAATAGAGTTTTCCCATAAGAGCCCGTATGTGTTAAAATTACAAAACTTTGATATCGTTTTTCTCAAAATTGGGGTGGTCTGTTTTTTTGTCGGTAAGGGCTCGTATTATTGGTATTGGATTAAATAAATATTTAGAGAAGTTTCGTTAAAATCCTGTTACCACTTGGGAAAAGTGCACACTTGACCCACGCACAGCTAGCTCGGTAGAGCTGGGGGGAGGGGGAATGGGTTATACCCTCAGCGAAAAAATAGACTTACGGCTACAACTACTTACACAAAAAAACTATACTAAATTGAGCGCCACCATATTTTATCAGGACCCAAAAATATGGAAAAAGATGCTATTTGTTACCCTCTATCCGTACCTGGTGTACAAAAAAATTAAGCTGAAAAGCAAAGAAAAATAGAAACAGACAAGAACAGTAGTTGACTATGGAATGGCTAATTTATTATTATTAACAGAATTGTTCGTACAAGGTTGATTCTTTTTTTATTAAGTGTACAATGATAGCTTGAAGATGATCTGTGTTTTACAAAAGCTGAGCAGTTATGTAAAGTAATTTTAAATATTGATAATGAATAACTGTTGCTCATACAACATTCAATTACATGACATGACATCAACAGAAAATCTGAAAATTATAATTTCACCACAGACGATGGCCACAATGCCCACCCCTAATTTGTCAAAAAAATATTTGAAACAACACAAAATGATGCACTCCGGTAATTGAATGTAAAAAATGATTTAAAACAATAATATATTTTCTTTTACTTTGGTTTTCTCTTATTAAGGTACTAAGGGCCGGCTGAGAAAAAAATCTTTCAATAAAACTATAATTTTACTTACAATTAACCTAATTAAAATCTTTAAACTGAAGGAGGCTGCTTCCGTACGATCAAGAAAATAAATTGACAGTTTCAAACGTAAGTATATCAACACACACTCTTTATTATTTTTGTTTCTAATATTTACATCACTTTTGTTTGTTTCAGCAACGTTCATTCAGTTTAACATGCTTAAAACTACAGAAATCTATAACAATAAAATTTAAACCTAACCAACAGTAAGAAGTAAAGTTAAGTGACAAATTTACGAATGATTCATAAGTTTGTAACGTACTCACAAATTTTAATGGAAGATCACTAAAACGTGTCTATTGTCCACATTCCACTAGTATTGTTCAATTTTCGACGAACATCACAAAATGGAAATGGTACGGCCCCAAAACTTATTCGGCAGCATCTGCACTTCAACAACAAATTTCGGACCCACTTCCACATAACACACGGCGCCAACCAAAAATCTTCAACCACGTGGACAGTAATTCCAGAAGTACGCTTACAGTGAGGCGTAACAGGCAACAAAATGGTGAAGGGTTCCGCAGAAAAAATCCAATCAACGGAGCAATATTTTTGAGATAAGTGCCATATTTAGTTCTCCCTTTTTTTTTAAACTTGTACCATAAGAACTAGTAGCACGGTAATAAAATTTGCCCCCAGAATCCCAATAATGGTTACTGATTATCTCGCCACATGGCGTGCCCTTCACATGTTTGCAAGAGCGTGAACCCTCAAGGGGCCACGTCTTGTTTCCTCCAGCTCCAACCGTCGAAAGAGAGCGAAATCTTCCTTCTTCCCACCAATCTTACTTCTGAAGATCCTTCTATATTCTTCCATGCTTACGCACATGCGCATATACAGATGACCGTAAATTCCGACACTCAGCCTAAATGTCAACTGTTTGTTTATACTGAAACGTCAACATTGTAACCTAACTGACATTTGATAAAGTTCTTTCACTCAGTTTTTTTTTTTTTGTTTTTTTTTTTTTTGAAATTGCACTATGCTGGTATTATGTATAATTTTATTATTTTTCTTTAATTTACAATAATTTAATACAATATGTTTTTTCATTTTTTTTTTTTGGATCAACAGTGGACGAAACAACCTCCATGTGACAATCAATGTTCATATTATGCCGCTGCTACACGATGCTACGAACACCTTCCAACATTCGACGTTGGATGGTTCATAGCATCGTGTAGCCGTTGTTCGAACCTACGAGTGTCCAATGTCGAGCGTCAAACGTTCGCATTTGGTCGTGTCCCGTTCGATGTCGGTATTTTTGCACCGAGTCAAAGGGATGCTTCGAACGTTTGAAGGTCAATGGTTGCGTTGGTTGGTTCGACTCAGCAGCTGCACGACTCGTTCATGTGAAGAGAGACAACATCAGTGTATAACATTAGAGATAACATCAGACAGATAACAGCCTCGCCACTGAGTACCAACACATCATCATTCGTATTGGATCAAACATTCGATTCACCGTGTAGCAGATACATTCGTCGCACCAACTATCGAACCTAATTGACTCAAACGTTCGATCGAACGTTGGAAGGAACATTCGTAGCATCGTGTAGAACCCGCTTTATACTATACTAGGTTGAATTGTACAGTAGTTGGGAAATAAAGTATTTTTCAAAAAATAATATTCTTGTCTATTTGTATGTATCCTTAACACGATTGGATGGGGAAAAGTTTGGGACCACAAAAAAACGTAACAATCCTTTGAAAAAATCATTTTATCGACCAACTTCCTTAATATACTTAATTGATATTTGACCAGAATGAATGTTTGCTTCAGATGTTGATACTGCACGTGATGAATAAGCCTTTGGTGAGTTGCATCTTACATGACTCGTTACTGGCAACAACCTGTAGGATAGCGACAAGTAACGCATGCATTGCAACTTGTTGGTGTCTGAGGCTTGCATGCGTGAAACATTAATATAGTTGCTCTGAAATAGTCAGGTATAAAAGTATATCTTAGCCAAAAAATTTTCTTTTATCAAAAATTAAATAAAGTATTAATATTCTTCAGTTATTACATTTGTATATCACTTGTTTTTTTTTTAATTTCCGCGCGCTTATGTTGTAGCAATTTAAACGAATTGTTGAAAAAGCGTTGTAAAAATATTGTAAAATGATGTTTTTAAATTATATTTCAAAAACGGCATGGTTAATAATTTTTATTTCTTATTAAATATGGTTTGTAAGTTCGTATTAAATAACATATTAAATTTTTATCAAATTCCTTTGACACGTTTTCATTTTATTCAAAAAACTAGAGTTTTCCCATAAGAGCCTGTGTTAAAATTACAAAACTTTGAAATCGTTTTTCTCAAAATTGGGGTAGTCAATTTTTTTTCGGTAAGGGCTCGTATTATTGGTATTGGAGTAAATAAATATCTAGAGAAATTTCGTGTTATATCCAGCCAAAATAATTTTTTCCCCCTCAACTCTCTCCAAATCATCCTGTGAAGCTGAATTTTGGATATGTGGTAAATAATTGACCATTAGAATTCTTTTTTTTTCCAACCGGTTTGTAAGAGTTCTATATTTTGTTGCCCCCTACCACCCCCTTAAATGTTGTGTCGGATCCAAACTGTTTGTATTTGGGTTGACACAAGTTCGTAGCAAAGGAATTTTCTGAAGAAGAGAAAATTTCACATCTGTAAAACAGTTAAAATGTGGTTAAAATATGAATAAAATGCATAAATGAGTTAGTGAGTATTGCAATTTCTATGTCGTAAAATGTCATAAAATAACTGGAGAACTGTAAATGAATGGAAAAATTAAATCAATTGTATGTATTTTCAAATCTACAAAATTCAGCTCTTAAATGACATTTTGAGCAACTGCACTTTAAAAATAGTTTGATTTTTCAACACCAGATGTCATACCGTCATTCGACAGATCCCATATAAGGTACATTTTCATATGATACCTCCTGTATAAATACACTATTAAAAGTAATTTGTTTTATGTGCTTGTTATTTAATAGCAGCAAACTGGGCGAACTGTTTAAAAAATGATATTTTGTTTTATATTACCATGTTCACTTGATGCGTATTAATCATGACAGTGGATGAATGCAAATCGACGTACGTAAAATTTTTTTTTAATGTGTTACTGATTTTTTTTTTTTCATTTTGGAATTTTTATATTTTTTTTTAATTTCGATATTATTTTAGTTCAGTACGTTATTTATATAACTGATTGCATGAAATTATACTTGTTTTAATTATATGAGTATCTACTACTCTTAGCTTTTTTGAATCGTAGCTCGGTAATATTGTTACTTAAATCAAGTTGTAAACTGAAGGTGTTTTATTCATGAGGCGTACAGCTGTCCAACGAAACAAGGCTTCGTTGAATAACTATTCCGAGTGAGAAAACAGAAATTTTATATGTGTGTTGCATACAATATTTTAGCAATTTTGAATTAAAGTGAAAAATATGTATGAAGAATAGAAAAATTATCTCAAAGTATTTAACGCCTTTAGGACTAATGACGAGCTCAGCTCGTCATACTAATTTTTAGGAAAAATTTAACTGACGAATGAATATTGTCTTATATCAGTAACTAAATGCTGTACAGTAAGGAGTGATTATATTGTAAATAAATTAAGCAAAATGTACCAAACTGCAATTATACTTATAGAGATATTATATTTTTTATTTAAAATATTGGAATATATGGTGGTACTAAAGGGGTCAAAAGTTTAACAACTATATTTTTAAAATTATTTTTTCTACTCCTGTTGGAGAACACACTCATTACATATGCCTTAATGGTTGAGAAAGTTATACAATATTCAAAGGTGTGGAATAACTTTCGACCAATGAAATCACCCTATTAACCGTTATTTAATGGGTCTGCATTTGTTTTATGAATATTATATGTATCAAGTTTTAATTTCATGTATGTTGCCTAGTAACGTGTAAATAAACAAAGCAATTGACAATTTATTTTGATCGTTTCCATAAGTACATATACAACCATTTAATGAAATTAGGAATTAAAATACGAACATTTAAAAATTATATTCTTTTAATTTAAAGTTTCTATGCAGTTTTATTTAAATAAAATAGGAAAAATGTCGTAGAAAAAGTATAGATTTCTTAGCATTCTACTCGCTTGCAACGGTAATTAGTCACTCAAATGAATTACGACACTTGGCTCGTAAACTCGGCTCGTGTCGCAATTTCATCTTCGTGAGTAATAGCTAGCGGATAATACCAGCTCATTGAATAATATTTTCATATTGATTTAAAATGATATTGATTTCAAACGTTACTAGACTACAAAAATAAATATTGTTTATTTAGGTACTATTTTCACGCGTGAAAAAAAGTAAAACATTTTAACAATATCACAGAAAACTATAATGTTAAGTTTCTGAATCAGAATTGCATAAACAGATTTTATTTTTTAAAGTAGTAAAAGTTGTATAAAACTGATCGATCAGTCTTTCGCAAACAATTTTCAACGTATAAGTATTTGTAAGTGAATCTCATCACCAACTAGTAACTGACAGTGTACAATCAAAACAATTTCTTTATTCAAAGATTAAAAAATTGTTTTCTTTCGATCAAAAACTAGGCCCGACGAGAGGGTGAGGTAGCCGGGATTGCAGCCTCAGGGTTCAGGTTAGAAAAAGGGACCTAAAAAAAGTAAAACTGGTTTTTTTGCATGTCACTTACTTTTTTTTAGAAATATTTAAAAAAATCCACTTTGCAGCCCCGGGGCTCGCCATTTTTCTCCACGGCCCTTTCAAAGTAACATTTTTCTGATTGAAAGAAATATTTTTAATTACTGAAAAAAGTTAGACTATTTCTTTATTTCAATTAAATCAAAGAAATTATTAACCTTTGCACATTAAAATCGTTTTGAGACTAATAATAGTAATTTCAGTACCTGTACATATCCAGAACAGTTATCATATGCAACCAACTTACTGATAGTGTGGCAAAAAATTTGAATTCATGTAGTTTACAAATTACTTATATTCAAACCGCTTGGTTGAAATTTTGAATTGATACTACTTAATGATCGTTTTGTCGTAAACTTGCACATACACTAACCATCAGATACAAAAACAAAACATCCGACTGATTAATATGGATCATTAGCTGTATGATTTATTAACAAACCTGTGAGCTTACACTGATTTTTTAAATGATTTTTATATTGCTGCTACACTTTAAGTAGTAGGTACTTTGATACTTTAAATAAAAATCTCTTTATTCGTGCACAATAAACAAGTTAACGAATAATAATTATTTTTCTGGATTCTTTTGCAAAATGTAATTAATTTTTTAAGCGCTACATTTGGTTATTTTATAAAATTACAGGATTTTGCTGATAATATTGTAATTTTTAAATAATTTATTAAGATGAATATAACTGTAGAGCTATTTTGAAGGGCGAACATAAAAATTATTGAAATATTTGTAGTAAGGGAGTTTTTGACAGAGATAGGATAATTTTACATTTTACATTTTATTCTTGATATCAGCCTCCCCCACAATGACCAACCAATATGTAATGTTTGCCGTACTGTTTGAATTACATTCAGTTAATTTTGTTATATTTTAACAACAAAATTAATATTTTTACTCTGATTTCTAAAATTAACCTCATCCCTGTGCGTTTTAAATGAAAATGAAAACATTTTTTTAAATACTTTTTAGTCACTTGCACTAAATTATTGTCAAAGTATTTTAAGTTTCTGATAGACGTCTTTACGATCAACCATAACTGAATACCATAACAGAAATTCCAGTAAGTAGTACACAAAATTTTTGATAAATCGTTACAGGCGATCTTCCAAACAAACTGATCCTTAGTTAGTTATCCTTAAAGCGGTTTCACCGTTTCAAGGATGTTTTGTAGTCTATAAAATATTTTATCTACGACAACCATGAAATTGCTTGATTATTGTAGAAAATACTATCTGTTTTTACATACAGCTGTACGAAAAATGGCCCTTTACACGCATGTACACGTAAAATACCATAGGTTACTATCCTTTTACTAATTCTTATATTGTATATTAACATTTGTTTTTAATTTTCAAATTCTACATAATTTTAATATATTTTATTTGTATCAAATTTTTATCGTTTATTGTGAATTTCATGTTAGTCTTAGATAAAGTATAGTAAGTAACTAGGTTGTAAAGCATATTACACACTCGCCGCTGCGCGGCTCTTGCGTAACTTTTTCGCTCGTGTGTAATATGCAGCTTACAACCTCAATCACGTAATATACTATTATCTACCATGTAGATTTTATACTATCGATTTTAGAAATATTTCAATTTATTGAACATATTGATAAAGTTGGTAAAATAAATCATAATGTTATTATTAATAGTAGTAAAATCCATTTAATATAGATCTATGAATCTATACGGATCCATGTATGTAGTTCACTAATCAAGCTATAAATAATAATAAAATTATATCTAATTATAATTGATATAGCAATAACAATATTAGAAAATAAAATAAAATCACTAAGCGATGGTAACCTATGTAATAATGAGCGGACTCAAGTATCAAGTTCTATTCATTCATTTATAATTATTGACTTTTATTGATTGTAAAAATCAATATTATTATTTCAAATTTATTTCATTTAATTATTATCATAAAATGTTTTCTAATACATTTTTTCTTTACTGATTGTGAGTTTGATAAATGCCAGTAAATAATAGTCTTTATGATCTCTTTGTTAAATTTATTATTCTCTGTATATTTTATTTTATTTATCTATTTATTATTTTTTTTTAGTTAGTAAAATTTTTAAATAAAATTACTTAAAATGTTTTAAATTTATATTTAAATTATTTAGTACGATATGTCAACACAGTCACCCCTAATTAACCACCCTTAGACCTAATATTAGGAAGTTAAACAACAACAGGTCAATTAGATTTTTACGTAGATTTGAAATTTGCAAACAAAATGTTAACATGTTATATTTTTTACTCTCTTTTCGCAAAACTAACTCCCAACCACATCTGTTGACGTAACTTGAACCAACTGCATATCAATAGAAATAGATAGTCCTTCAAAAAAAGAGAAATATCGCCAATTTAAACTTTTGCTCTATCTCTTACCGTTTTCGAGATATTTGAAAAATTAAATTTTACCCCAATTTTTGAGGAGGGATTTCACTTCTTCAAACCTTCTTTCGGCAGATAAAAAATTTACGTGTCATTTATTTTTTTAGTGTTCTAGAACATATTCGAATTTCATCAAAATCGATAGATCCGGCCTCGGGACCTTTACTTGTAGGTAATATTTTGACAAATACGGAAATTACAACAGAATTTTGAAATGTTCTACATATAAATACTGGTTGACCATATTCATATATCCTCTTTGGTTTTTTCCTTAAATTTGATATCTTTTTGAGCTGTGGTACACAAAAAAAATTCCTGACACGAAAAGTGTAATACTAAATACGTATAATCAAAGTACGGATAGTCGAAAATTTTATATAATCGTGTATCATTGAATTGTAAAACTTGAATTACAAAAACCAAACTATATAAAAATAATTTGCGTTAGTGGCAGCAGTAACTGTTTTCATATTTCGTTAAGTCAGCGTTTTCCAAACTACGTTCCGTAAAACACTGGCATTCTAAAAACGGTCATCACGAGATCCACAAAAAACATATTATTATTATTTAAAACGGTTAAAAAAGTTCAGAGAATGTGGATGGCGTCATTTTTTAGCGTTGAAGAAGTTGAAATTGAAATAAAACACATATGAGTTATATTGGAGGTCGATTTTTTAAAATTTTTTCCCCTACTTTAGTGGCCTCGGAAGCGAAATAAATTTCCATTGACACCCCACACAATACCCTCCAATAAATTGTTATAACTGTTTCATAAATTGCCACGTTATTTGCCCATAAAAAGTTTGTATCAAATTTCGTGTAAGATATAAAAAGAAAACAACGAGAGTGTAAACTCTAAATTAGTAAACATGAAATCCCTATTACTTTACATTGAGAATTTTATAGTCATGTAATTCTTTGGTAAATTTGGTAGCCCAACCTCATAGTATATTTCTTACAGAGAACATTACTCAACTGTACCTCTCAAAAGTTTTTGAAAGTTGGCTGGATTGTAGATCTAATTAAAAATAATCAGAAGCCATAATTCACTCGTGTCCATAAACGGTTTAAGGGGGTAAAATTCACCCTTGAAAATATGGTTTATTTCAGTTTCGTTAAATATCTTGGAAATGGTAAGAGCTTTGGTAGAGAAACTACATATTTGGAAATAACTCTTTAAGAGCTAATTTTTGTCTCGTGATAAAGATCTTAGAGAGCTATTTACAAATATAATTTTATATATAATTTCTCTGCCAAAGCTCTTACCAGTTATAAGATATTTAACAAAATTAAAAAAAATCAAATTTTCAGGGGCGAATTTCACCCCCTTAAACCATTTATGGGAACGAAGGAACGAAGTTCAAATAAGATCTATATAGTCCAGCAAATTTCAAAAATTTTTGAGAGGTACAGTTGGATAAGGTCCCTTGTTAACTATAATATAAAGTAAAAGTTGCGAAATTAATAACGAGTTTTACCTTATTTGTTGCTAAGCATAAGTGATTAATATATTAGGATTTTTCGTGACGTCTTTCCAATAAAAATATACTTGTAAGTATTAAAGAAATAATTTTCAAGATTATTTTAATAGATTTAAGAGAAGGAAATGACTTTACTACTTCATTGTCTTGTAAATTACTTTTTAAATTAAATATCAATGGTGTAATATATGACCACCCAAATAATATTTTTAACAAGATTAATGTTATTTCGAACGAGTCTAATGGAGAAAAAAATTTATTTTAGATCCGTGCACACATTTGATGTCATAATAAAGCTAATAATGACATTCAACGGTATAGTACGTCACCAAAACAATTCTCAATAGAGATAATAAAAAATCAGAAGTATGTAGCATAACACGACTAAGCATTTAAGCAATAAAAAACAACGTACTGTTGTGAAATTCAATTTTTATTTTCCTGTAGAAACAGAATGGCAGAACAGGTTCTGGTAATTTTTGTTATTGATGTGGTTTTGATTTTGTTCGGAATATCAGGTGTATGTTATTTATAACAGGAAACATCGAAACCTCGAGCGAAACATTTAATTTTCACGAAAGAAGTTACAAACCTTTGGATAGGTTCTTCAGTCAGACGCATCGAATATCGGAGAACCATTATCCTATGTAAGCTGGTTTCCAAGAAAAATTTTAAAAAACAACATGTGTTTTTTCTGCCATTATTATATTAGGCAAAATATATTTCAAATTGTCCCTTGTGTTGTGGTTCCTATCTATGGTGCTATACTCTAATTATTTTTCTGTGTTGATGAAAATATCTGAAAAATAAACCTAAAGTTCCCCTATTATTATAGAAGCCTTGTAGTATTTTAAAAATTTTACTTTTTGAACTGATATGTATACCTGATCTACAATCTACTGAGTGTCCCGGCAGGATGTATACATACGATTTACATGTTAACTGATAACATTGGATTCACATAAGGAAAAAGTTATGTCACAGGAGTGCTTTGGATAACCATATTCCTATTTTTGGTAATTTTCTTTTATAAAATTATGTTTTTTCCATCAAATTATCTGCACTATTTCTTCAACAGAATATTTTTTTGGTATTTTTATTATTTTAATATTTATTTTCAAGAAAATAAAAAAATGCCTTTTTGAATTTACAGCAGATGACACAAAAATTTATTATGTAAAAATGTGAATTTCTTGAAAATTGCGTCATTCATTTTTTTATTTTACTGAATTATTATTGTTAAAGCTATAGTAACAGTAGTTATAATACTAAATTAGTATTACTAGTTTGTTCAAAGCAGTCTTGTGACATAACTTTTTCCTTATGGGAATCCAATGTTAAAAATTAACATGTAAATCGTATGTATACATCCAAATGGGATACCTCGTATACTTAAAAGCAAATTTCAATAAATTCACAATCCATAATTACTACTTTGTGGGCTAAATTACTGTGACAGCAAACGCTTCAACTAACAGTTTTATTTTTTAAATCATATTTATTAAATAGCCTGGAATAAAACAAAAGTTGTAAGAAAAAAAATGTTTTATGAATATTTACTTGGAATTCAAATCCACGAGACATTGTTAATTTTATGTACGGTAGTGTATACAATGAACACCTCATTAGATCTCTAATATATCGTCGATATATTGTACTTAAAGTTATTAGTGATATCACAGAATATATAGCCGTATTTATTTTAACGGTGTTTACTCTACTATGTTTTTTATGTATAAAATTTATCTTTTGTTGGTTATTAAATCTTTTTATATTATTAAACAACTTATAATACTTCTTCACCTGGATAGCTACTCCCGGTAATGTTAACTTTAAGTCATTTTAAAAGCTTAACATACACAAGTAGTCAGCGGATTTTAATGAACTCCATTTATTAAACTTGTTTCTCGGATTAGTTTAAAGTTTACAATAGTTCAAGTGGTTTGATAATATTTTATATCAGCACCTAACTAATATATTATAAATGCGAAAGTGAGTTTACTTGTGACAAACATAATGTGGGGGACAGAGACGGTTATAGGTAGTGTTGCCAACTCTACCAATGAATATTTCGGGATAAGTAAAATCCGGACTGTTAAAAAAAAAAAAAACGTTTTTAATCAGCCAGCAGGAAAGATATTCTTTTTATTTTTGTTAATTTTTACTAACAGCTACATATTTAAACCATGATCTTACAAACCTTTAAACAAAACAATTTCTTGAAGATAATATTACAATAAAATTTCTTTATTTTATTTTATTAAATTAAAAATCAAGTTTTTTTAATTTTTAGATTTTAATTTTTTTTTTTGCTTATCAACTGTATTATTTTTGGAGACAAACATTTTTCATAAAGTTGACCGTCTTTGGCATTGATTATTTTTAGGCAACTCGAACGCCGCTTACGTATTTCATGTACGTCAAATAATTTCTCTCATTTTTTGGAGGGATTTTAATGTTGGAGGGATTTTAATGAGTTAATCTGGCAACACTGTAAGCTGTATAAGTTATAAATCAATAGACATAGTACACTTTATCAGTAGGTACAGCAAATATAATTACTTCCTTAGCCGTCATGACATGTAAGCGCGATAATTTGGAAACAACAATGGCGAGACTGGCGGGACTGAAAATGTAATAAAATTGTAGATGTTGAAAATCGGAACAATTAGCGTCCCGCCACTACTGTTGCCGGGACGCAGGACACATAGGCCTAAAATTGGGACATCCCGATTAAATCGGGACAGTTGGCAATCCTAGTTATAGGCCACCTATAGTCCGGGAAAATACTTCATTTCGGATGACAAATGTATTTAATTATGACAGTTGACTATTAAAGAGGATGATTGGTTTCAAACTTTGTATATTGTTAACAAACGGGACAAAAAAGAATAAAAGATACTATTTACCTCAGGAAAATATCTCAATCCCCTGTGAAATCTTATTTTTGTGGGTAATATATGTGTTTTAAATGAAAAGAAAATTAGTTTATTTCGTTCGAACTTAGCATACGTATTGTTAATAGAAAAGACGGAGATGCATATAGATTGATTTCTAGCCTTAGAAAACGTATCATTCCCAGCGCAAAATATGTTTAAAATGAAACAATGAAATCACAACAGTTGGCTGTCAAAAAAAACGAACGATTGTCTTCAAACTTTGTCTTTTGTTGACAAAGAGTTTATTTAAACATTTGGCCAGACCAAGTTTTGTTCAAATGTTATAGAGACCCAGAGAAAAGTAGACCTAAGTTTAAAATTCTTCTTCACCACCCTGGATCTTCAAAAGGGGTCCGAAATTGAGTGTTTTTAAAACTATCAATAGACGTGGAGAGGTGTCTGTTTTAGAGTCATTTGGCGTACCCTCCAAGTACTTTCAATGCCCAGAAATCCTTCCAAATCGTCCTGCGGGGTCTTACAGTGTCAAAACGATTCCAAAATTTTAGTACTTGTATAACTATCAATATGGATATCTACAAGATTGTCATAAGATTTGGAAATTAGATACGCTATTTAAGTACGAATATGTCTGAATACTTTAAAGTCGAATGTTTAAAGGAAAGCACTGTAAGTTACTAGTTGACTTTCTACCAAATTTTAAAATAGTTTGGTCCACAGTTCACATAATTCTACATGGGTAAAACAGCTGTCCGTAGCTAGTTTCAGAATAAAAATAGCATATTATGCAATAAGTACGGGGAGTTGTCGATTGCCCACGAGAGCGAAGTTGAGCGATCGTAGTAAGTTGGCTCATTCGCTCGAGTGGGCAATCGACAATCCTGCATCACTTGTATATACTATTTTTTATTACGAATTCCACATACTTTTTTTCCCATTATTATTACTATTTCTTATTAATCCTATTTAAAATAATATTTTTGAGTGTTTGTCTTTTTTTTTACGTTAAATATTGTTTAAATTATTTTGTTGGTGGTTTCTATAGAAATAATTATGAAATATTAAATAAAAAATCAAGAGGCGGCTTTGCGTGTTTTGATTTAAATTTGTGTGTTTTATTGTCAATTTACGTTCGGAAAGTATACTTTCCGCACGCAAAAAAAGTATGTAGGAAGGGTACAGTGGGCAAACAGCTATTTTGCGTATATAAATGTGTGCGCCAAGTTTAATACTTCTCTCGCATGAGTAATAAAAAATATTTTTCCTAAAAAATACTTTACCTAGTCTTGTCTAATACTGATTATGAGCGACAAGATATTATGTCGGTACATGTTTTTTTCTTTTTATTTATTTTTTTTAAATCAAAATATTAGATATATTTAATGTTTTTATGTTGTCACTTTTACAGCAGACATATTTATATCTATATTCCACTCAATTTATGGTTTTATTTTCTTTATTTATTTTCAATAAATTATAAAAATTTGTCTTCAAAATAAAAGAAAAATTATCAACCTTAAAAATATTTTATGAAAAAAAAAAACACACGTTACTTATCTACTAAAAAAAAAAATTTACTGTATTTTAAAAATCAAATTTTATTTTTCATATAAAATTCAAACATTTCAAAAGTTTCGAAAAATGATTGTATCTTACGTTTGGAAAAAAATATCGATTGTAGTTTTGTTAACCAAAATACATAACCCATAACGTAATACCAAATTTTATTGCATTTGGTTGGTGTCGTGTTTATACACATTTTATTATTTGGACCGAGTGGAATCATTTTTACTATGCATAAGTCCCTTGTTATTTTAATCTTACACAAATCCACTTATATTGTTAGATAATCTGTTAAAGTTATTGTTTGAAAATAAACTTTTAATGCCCTGACATATTCATTTTTATTGGTTGATACCTACAAGATATCAGAAAACTCTTACAATGTGTAACGATAAGTTGATAATGCTTCAAGATTATGCATACTTTTGAAATATTAAGAAAAATCATAAACGGCGTGAGAATAATGGTCTGCACCGAGAATAAACTACATTTTTTCTCCCGTAAAATATAAGAGTTGAGCCAAAAAAAGCTCCTTGTACATTTTTTCCGGCTTCCTACAGACAACTACGGGCCCCTACTTCAGGCCCGAGCCTCAGGGCTACAACCCCTACTGGCCCTCCCTCTTCATGGGCTTGGTAATGACTTACGACTGAAATTTTCAAACTTCAGTAAATTGTCATCTAAAACTGAACAGTTATGACATTTAATCCAGGCTGTGATTACGGTTGATTGAATGAGTAAGAGCAGCTCTTTGACCTGCAGGAACCACGACATGCCGACCAGAATAGTTTGTTGTATATAAACTCGATTAAAATTAATTAGCAATATCATCTAATTTTATAAATAAATTTATCAAAAATATTAAATTTTCTTATAGCCTCAATTTCGTCAATTCTACAGAAAATAGAGAAATAATTTAAAATCTTGTATGTTTGTTTCACATATTAGTTGACATAATTTTGTATCGCCCGGTGTGTTGACTGGTAGGTATGTGAAACTTAATTGAATCAAAAAACGTCTATTTATTATTGTTTATTATCCTTAAGTAGATACTGCTTTCCCTTTTCTATTTAGAATTGATTGAAAAATTTATAAACTTCACCAAAGCCAACATAATAGATATCGTCATTGCAATTCAAAAAACCGATAAGTGTGAAAAAAATATTGTCATATGCGAATAAATATCATATAAATATTTTCAATTTTTTCTTAACTATCTCACCTGTTACAGAAGGATGCAATGACATCAAGCATGAGATATAGAAGAATGTGTGTTTGACTCATTGACACGAACCCATTAGAAATGTGTTTGACTAATTTTCGTTAGAAAAAGTTGAGTCGGTTTTTTAAGCGCAGAGCTGTTTTACTATTAAATGGAATAATTATTACAGTTTCAATGAAATTTACAGTGGTGATATTATTACACTTTTAAAAAATTATAAGTCTACAGTGCGTCTCTACTAGTATAATATATCGTATTAATTGTTAACCCTAGAATCATACGTTGGTCTACGAGAAACGTAAATCATACATCGACGTCGTTTTGACGGATGGACTTTTTACGGAGAGTTTTAGAGTTTATTTGCAAAAAACATTTTTTTTACATAACACTACTACAAAAGCGAACAAAATATTTAAAAAAATTGGATTTGGAAAAATTTCTTAATGTAAATATTTATTAATTTTTTTAATTTTTTTATCAAAGCATATTTTCATTATAAAAATTAAAAAATAGATAAATACATCAATTGTAATAATTAATTTATGAAATATTATGAGTCACTGGACATGTGTGACTTTACAGAATGCGAAATTTCTCAGTCATAGATATTCCTATAGATATGTAGTTATTTCCCCATTAGGCACATTTGTAAATTTTCTAAAATTTGTTAGTAATTTTTCGAATAAGATCTCAAAAAATAATAAAAATTAAAATATGTTCCACAAAATAAATTGTCAATCTTTTATTAAGTCATTCGAAATGCATTCTTTAGTTTTCGATTCAATATATTAAAACTTCAGTATTATGTCGTCTCTATAAGTCAAACAGCTGTAATCATCTTTCACATTATCATAATCATTGAATAAATTAATTATAACATTCATATCTTTAATAAATTTAAAAAAAAATTAGGAAAACTTTTATACAATGTAGTGTACAAAATCTTCAAAAAAAACATACGTTAATCATACATCGACGTCCTTTTGACGGACACTATTTCAATACAAATAAAACGACAATGACTATAAACAAAATAAATATATGTGGTGTGTTATAATAACAAATAAATTAGATAACAGAAATCTCACAACAAACAAGTAACAACAAGTTGAAGTATTGGAGCAGGTAGAGAAGTTCGTACGTCGTTTGGACGTGTACGTATGATTCTAGGGTTAAACTAATGTATGACCTAGAAATTTTCTGTGGAGACGCAAAATTTTATAACATATTTTATGTCATAATATGCATTTCTTGACATATATAGTTATAACATCAGATCTGACATATTTTCAGACATTAATTTGACATTTAAGATTTTCAAAATGGCAAATCGATGAATTAATCCAATACTTGTGAGATTTTTTTTTCAATTCTGTTTGTTTGCTTCTTTTTCTAAATTTTCTAGTTGTTGTAAACATAGAATTAATGTTACAGCTTTGAGAATCTTTCATCACAAATAATAATAGGATTTACTGTTTTTAGAAATTAAATTCGTCAATACATAACACGCAGCTCCGGATTTACGATTCTTTAGAATCGGAGCAGGAACTTGATAGTGGCGCCTCCTATCTCCAGTGTTTGAGGTAAATTATTACTACAAAAACTCATAAGTATGCAAGTCCTTTACAAAATTCCTATTTTTCCCATTGCGGCAAAAATTGAGGGTTTTGTAAAGGACCAATATATAAGTGGATTTTTATTTCAATAAACCTACTCCGTAAACACTATAAGTTGTGCAAATTATAGATTTTTGTCATCAGTCCCATCAAAGTTCCAAAATGTGAAAAAAACTCAATTTTTGGAAGTTTGTAAAAATGAAAAGATACCAGTTTCACAATTGAAATTTTTTTGAGTAGTTGTACCCGTATGTAACTATTCCCATAAAAAATATTAAGCTGTTTAAAACACTCCTTCCATAAAAAAAATCAAAAAGTGAATTTTACTAGATTTTGATATCCAACTTTATATGAAGTTTTCTCGTGAAATGTACGAAAATAGGCCAAATATGGACATAACTTAAAATAAAGAAAAATTTATTAGCATTTAAATTGTTTTTACTTCAGCCTTTTAGGATGAACATGGTTTATGAAATATTTGTATTGGCGTAAAAGGCTGTTAACACAAAAATCAGTGCAAACTGGAAAACAAAAATGGCCACTATGCTTAAACGGTTTGAGATAATTTTTTTTTAAGAATTGTTCTTAATACCTCAAATACAATATAAACAACTGGGGGAATATTAATTTTCTCTAAAATGGTCGAGCAACGCACCTTTTTTTAGACTATTTAATATAGATCGACCTATTATGGTTTTGGCGCCCCCTAAAACTGCCGCCCGGGCAGGGGCCCCGGTTTGCCCTCCCCTTAGTTCCGGGGCTGATAACAAGTTCCCACTATTGATTATATATTAAGACATAATTTATGTTAAGACATATGTCTTGACATCTAAGTACAAAATTACTTTGAAGGTTGGATAAAAGTCTGTTACGAGCACGAGGAAGCCGTGTACCACCCCCACTGACAGTGTATTTTTTATGCTAATAAGTACTATAAAAAAAATATTTAGCTATCTTTCTATTTTAACTGCCTTACAGTTCTGGTGGGATCACATATTTCAAGTCCAATTTAAAAACAAAACTAAGGAAAAAAAGTATTTATGTTTTATACAGTTTTCTTTTAATTATTATACCTTTAATTACGATTAAGTTTCTACAACGTATCTATTAAAATCATCTTATAAAATACAGTAGACATTTATTAACCTGTCTAATGAGACTTGTTTCATACTTATAGCGAGGTGCAAAATTAAATTACAAACGAACATCAATATTTTATTTACATATTCCAGTTTATTTGAAAAACATGGAGAAACTGAACAAAAAAATAAATAAAATAAATAAAAACTAAGTGATATTTTATTATAGCGATTTATTTTAATTAACTAAGTTAATTTTAGACCGTTAATGAAATTAGCAATTCAAAGATTTGAAATTTTTCTACAACACGAGCTCTGATTTTAATGAAGAAAAATTAAAACATTTCTAATTACAAAAATATTCTTTGAGACTTCGTTGTTTCTGTCGGACAACATTGTCTGGTCTGGAAATTTCTAAAGAGCAGTAAAATATTGATATAAAAAAAAGCTTGTGATTAAAGTTCAAGATTAGGAAGATCAGCAGTCAGTGTAGTAAAATTACACGTAAATGGTAATTCCACACCTGAATGTTAACAGAGAGTAAGTGGGCCACGTTGAAAATGAGTAGATAAAGTTGATAATGTGGATATTGTCAACTATCTCGTGAAGTATGCCGACAGTAAGTTAACAGTTGACAGATTAAAGGAGGGGTTCAGATAAGGCTCTTTATTGGCCCCCCTGAATAAAATTTTTTGAAGTTAATGATCGAGTTTATTTTTATATTTTTATATAATGTTTTTAAAAATATGTATTTTTTGTGTTATTTGATCGGACTTTTATGAAAATAATTGCCAAACTTAGCTTGTTTTGAAAAAATAGGCAAACATACGCTATTTTTGTAGTTTTTGTGACATTTATTTAATTACTTTTCATAGAGTGCAACTGAGTAACAAAATGATTTTCATATAGATTATACCTTATGCACTTGTAATCTATGCAGATGAAATTCTTTTTGTGTTACTTGGTTGCGCTCTATGAAAAATAATTGAATAAATGTCAACAAAGCTATAAAACTAGCGTATTTTTGCAAAGCCAAGCTAATATTTTTGCAATTATTTTCATAAAAGTCCAATTAAATAACATTAAAAAAATTATATTTTTAAAAACCTTACATCTTTAACACTATAAAAAAATATGAAAATAAACTCGATCATAAACTTTAATAAATTTCATTCAGGGGGGGGGGCGATAAAGGGCCTTATCGAAATTCCTTCTTTAGCAAAATGAATTAAAGTGAAATTCATGATATATATCATTGTCAAAATGAATCCGTAAGTAATTAAATTTGTGTAACTTGTAATCAAGTATGAAACTACAAAATGCCCGGTGACTAAAAATTTTAAAATTTGATGAGCTGGTCTTTTTTCTTATCAAAATTCAATAGGAAATATCTGCAGTTTGCAATTATTGCGACAAAAGACAAGCGAATACAATATCAACACGTTTAAGGTATATATATATATATATATATATATATATATATATATATATATATATATATATATATATATATATATATATATATATACAGAGATATATACACAAATAGAAATGTTAATTGTGAAATGTAAACTGTTTTAATTAATTTTTCCAAATATTTAAATCTTTTTAGAAATCTCTGCGGAACAAAGAAGATTGAACCGTAACACCATAAATTTTTTCCCTTGCTTTTAAGGAAAATTTAACGCATATGTATTGTATTATAAAACTACTGAAATTATCTCATTTTTGCAGCGGATAAATGTTTTTCTACGAACCAAAAATTGTGAAACATTTCGTCCCTTGATAATTTCATTCGTAGGTAAATACGGAGAAAATGAAATGAAAGATTTTGTTGATAAAATTAACTGTCTTCATTATATTCATAGTAAAAGGATATTAAATATTAAATAAATAATATTTAATATACTCACTTATTTCATTCGTAAAATTTTCGGACCATATTACTTACATTCGAGATTTACATTTTTTTCTGAATTTTAGGTCTTCTATATCTCAAATCTATTGCCTAAAAGCAATTTAACGAGAAGAATTGTTAACTAGCTAAAATACTCCAGCTTTGTTACCGTGTTCTGGCGTTTTGACTAATTGACTAGCTAGTGAGTCGCTTCGTACTCGGATTTTAGGCCCTTTGACTTGGGCAAACCATCGACATGGAGTGGAAGTAGGCTGAGACGAAGTGAGGAAGCATTAAGTGATCTTCTACACTCTCGTACTTGGCCAACTTCAGACAACTTCACGTGTAATATAATGCACGCTTAAGTTACATGTACTTCAGTTTTAGTAAAATTATTTATAATACATGGCGTAGAGGTGTTAAATTCTTTGTACTTTTTTGAAAAATTGTATCATGTTATCCAGGAAAATATTAGCATATCACGTGCTAATAATTTTATTAAAATTCTACAAATGCAATCTTTCTTAGTAATTGTACCTAAAACTCAGTACAGCCGCTCACCCCCCCCCCCCAAAAAAACTACTGTGTACATCTTGTACCTACATTAGGTAAATATTAACATATTCTTGCGTGGTAATTTTAGTATTAGATGAAATAATAAAATTAATATGAGAAGTTTTTTTCAAAACTGAATCATATTCTAACGATCCTTTATCGCGGCTTCACCCGCATGGTGTTTAAAATAAATTATGAAAACAAACTGTCATATACCGATGCACCTTCTTAACAATCTGTCGTCTTAATACTTTCCCACGAGAATCATTCCACTTGGTACCATCTTCAAACACATCGGCAGGCTGATGAACCGACAGCCAGACACGAAATTAAAATTACCTAGAAAGCTCTAAGACGTAAAATACGCGGGAAAATTTTCATTTTGGAAAGAAAAATATTTCATATTTCAAAAGTGGTCACAATGTCTTCTCCACTTTAGTAATCTCGAAAGCAATCAATGAAAATAAAAAGGAATTATATTTTTGTTATACTCAAGTTTTGTAGGACACCGTAGCCCCTATAGGTACAGCGCTCGCTCTACCTATCGGATAAAAAAGCTCTGCTGTCAGTGTTAATATAAAGTACACAATTGACACGTAAACGAGTTTATCCTCAACATAATTTTGGCCGATAGTATACGTAGAGATAATATTTTTTAATTAGTATTCAGCCATTTGATTTTGATCAAATACATGAAACAATCTACATATCATTTGCATTGATTTAAAATAAAGACTCGGGCGGACACCTTGCGCTCTTGTTCATCTTTTCTCCCCTAGCTTATTTAAAATTAATTGTAACGAATGCAACAACAAACAAATGGAACACGTACCTACTTGCATTGATGAGAAGATGCACGCAGTCATAAAAAAATCAGAGTACACAAATTCATTATATGGTACAATTTTCGTCAAAAATTTAATGCTGTAAACTGTAAAAATATAATGTATATTAATATTGGTGAAATCCTAAATATTTTCATTTCTCTGCTGGAAGGTCTGAGTCAATATTGGGCAAGAAATAGTGTTGTCGAGCCGAGGAGCAGTTTAGTCGATTAATCGACCAAGATTGTTTTCTGGACAAAATTAGTCATTAGTCGAAAATATCGAGCATAGAATAGTCTACTAATCGACTAAATTTTTAGTCGAATCATGAATAGGATGTAACTCTCAAAAACGAGGTTTTCTTTTGAATTTAATTTTTGACATTTAATATTTTTCTTTTAAGGAAAAAAAAGATATGGAAATATTATCACAATTTATTAATCACATAAAAGTGAAAAATCATACAAATAGGTAATTTTTTATTTTTCATTTTGTAGAGTACAATAAATAATACAGAAAAATTGTTAGTCATTTTTAGTCATTCAAAAAAAATTAATCATTTTAGTCATTCAATCGAAGGTAAAATAGTCGACTAAAAAATGGCTAAATGAAAAAAAAATTAACCGACTAAAAAATGACTAAATGAAAACTAGTCGACCCAACCGATTAATCAATTAATCATTCAACATCACTAGTAGTGATGTCGAGCTGAAGAGAAATTAGTCGATTAATTATTATTTTATTATTATTATTAGTTTTTTTTCTAAAGAAAAAGATGAAAAATGAAAAAATCCTACCAATGTATAATTTTTTAGTTTTTGATTTTACGAATTTCATATAAATAATAGAGGAAAAAAATTAAATTAGTCGTTTTTAGTCATTTGAAAAGGAATTAATCAATTTTGTCATTTAGTCGAGGGTAAAATAGTCGATTGAAAAATGACTTAATGTAAAAAAAATTAGTCGACTAAACCGATTAATCGATTAATTATCCGACATCACTAATCACTAGTAAGATATCGAATTTTGTTATCTAGATAACAGATAATAGGTAATCTAGATCAGGATGGTAGATAATTTAATCGTTATCTAGATAAAATTTTAGTAAAGAAGATAATAAATATTTATGAAAATACATAATACGCTAGATTTGCTTTACTATTTTAATGATTATACCTATTTCTAAATACTTTCTAGAATTAAAGCGGTCAATTTTCTCGGTTTCTGTGGGACAGTTCTGGAAAATCAGTTGCATTGAAGTTTATGTTAAAATTGTGTCGGGATGAGTCTAATGCGTCCGGAAGCCCTGCATTCAGTAAAGGGTTGAAATTATAACAATATTTAATTGATAAGGTCCCCAAACTGGACTTACCGATTTTGATGAAATTTGCATAAATTTGAGCGGTCCGGTCAAATCCTTCTCAACCCTTCTTCAATCACGGTTCGGCAAAATCTCTGATAACTTTGTTATTTTGATAATCGGTATTTTCGCATTAGTTGGAATAATATTTGATCGTGATAATATGAAACGTGCTTTTCTGTCCATTTCGTCTACCATGTAGTTCAGACACATATCGACACTTTCTTATGCATTAGAGGAATATTTCCAATTACATAGTCTACCATGTAATTCAGATAAATATCGACACTTTCTTAAGGCGTTACACTACTTTGAAATGTCAGAAAAGAAGGTTTTATTCGAGAATTTTTTGAGAAAGATGTCAGAGCAGCTACTTTAACTAAAGTTTTCTTAGTAATAGCAAAAGTTCAGTTTTTTTTTTAAATGTAACCAAAGATTGAAAATTTGAGAGTAACCTAAGACTAAACGCTCCAAACACAGTTTTTCTTGCTGTTCATTATAAAAGTCCCGTATGTAAAATATTTTTGGAAACTCTTATTTTTAAGTAATATTTTGAAACGTAAGTTGCCTAGTAAATCTAGTTGGTTACTAAGTACTTACTACAATATAATTTTGTCCATCACTGTTAGTACAAGTGCATATAAATGGTATAAAATAAAACTATTCGATAA
The DNA here is from genome assembly GCA_035578155.1 of Brachynemurus nebulosus. Taxonomy (NCBI): domain Eukaryota; kingdom Metazoa; phylum Arthropoda; class Insecta; order Neuroptera; family Myrmeleontidae; genus Brachynemurus; species Brachynemurus nebulosus. The sequence continues at coordinate 40,894,105 of JAPWDM010000001.1, read as the reverse complement.
CGCCATAGAATATTAATAATGGAGAGTGATATAAAAACGATTTAAACAGCTATCGTTTCAAATTGTGCTACATTAATAATTCTCACCTTATTGTATATTACACCCCGTTTAAATTTTCTTTTTATTTGAAATCATTAGACTTAAAATGACAGTTAACAGACACAAGAACATAATTTAAATAAATAAACACCTATAAACGTGTTTAATTTTAGATGCCTCTATTTAAGTCTTACCGTTCGTTGCTTTTGTATATGAGATTAAATTCAATAAAAAAATATATATTTACTCTTAATTCTTTTAAACTTACAATAACTGACGCAGTTTCAATAAAGAGTTCCTAAATTGCAGCCCGTATGCACAAAAAATGCAGCCTATCTACATTTTTCAATTTGTAAAAATACTTAAATCATATTTTTCGTTTCAGAAATGTAAATAAATCTGACCATATTATAGTTAACCATTTTTTTTTTTTAAAATATTAAATTTTGTATGCAGTACAGGATGTTATAAAACTGCTAGACATAGAGTCATAGAGCTACCACGTATTTTGCAAATCGAAATAAGTTGACTGGACTCAACTTACCTATTTATAGAGGTTTGTGGTATTTGTGGCATTAGGGATGTGGTATTTGGATAAATATACCGTTTTTCCGATATCTAAATATTACGTTTTTGTATTTCGCTGTTCAGAAACTGTAAACCAATTTTAATTTTGGAATTATGGACACTTTAAAACAAGCCACGCCTTTCAATCTGATTATATTCTTCCTACTGATTATTTTTTAATGAAATTGTAAGTAATTTGCTTACTTTTATTGTTCAGAAACTATGACCGAAACTGGCCGAAACCGAAACCGAATGGTCGGTCGAAGAAACTCTAATATGACCAACAGTTATGACTTATTGTTAGATACCTTAATAATAATCATACATCCTCATTCAAACGAATTATTTTATGTCTTAAAACTAAATAAGATTAGTTGCTTACTTGTGACAATTATGGAAGTTTTAATGTATTGAGGTCTATATCCGTAATAAAACTATGATTGCAATTATTATTATCACCAACCAGACAGTCAATATTTCATACTTTAATAAGAAGTACAATAATTTTATTGACAATCCCAATTTGATGACTAATAAAAGAAATGGTAATAAAATATTTTTTCATTCAAATAAATAAAACACCTTTGTTTTGAAACTAATTGATAGATAAACTTCACACTGTTTTATATATATTTAGACAAGAGTAACCGAGCATCTTAGCTTTTCTACACGCACATGAAGGAAACTTGATTTGATCTGACTGGAATTGAATGAAGTCCGAAAGAGACATAATAACCCAAGAGTTCATGGTACTTTGCATTTTTGATCTATATACGCGTTAGACTACTTAAGGCGGTGTTCTCATCAAACTCAATCAACAAATACAAAAGATTTGATTACGTTTTTTGAAACCCAACTATGCATAGAATATATCACAAAAAATGGTTTTTATCAATATTATAACAGACCCGCGAGCCATGGGGTTCATAGGTACTTTTTAACCTCGCAAAAGGACGCTCGCGAGGGACCCTCGCAAAAGGTAATGAGCAACGTGCTGAGCCTGCGGATTGTTACATGCATAGAGTGTATGAGACGAAGTTACGAAGCTGGAGTTGGCTTGGGGCGTTGTTCAGGATTGATTTAATTGGGAAGTTTTTTATTCAAAATTTAAATAAAGTTAATATCAGTGAAGTTTCTTTCCAAAATAAAAAAGGGGTTTGTTTAATATTTAATTAAATTATATCGAGTGTTGTGCTTACTTTCCGTTATTGTGAAATTGGTGAATAGTTACCGTTTTAACCACGTTTCCAGAAACCAAGGCATAATCGAGGTATCAGTAACTTCCTTCCCATCCTAGATTGGAACACGTAAATGTTTACGTGAAATTTTTTTCATTTGTATGTAAAACTTGATTTAATTATTAAGGGGATCTGTACCCACAATATTTTTCAATAAATTAGTATAGTTATTCAGAATACTGTAGAACATTTTACTTTATTTTAACCAACTCCCTCCTTACGCAGTCCAAGTCGTAATTCCCGAAGATTTACACAGATTTGAAAAACTTTAGGTTGTTGTTCGGTCGCACCCACGTCCTAGCGACCAACTGAAACGGCAGACCGAACGACGATATTTGCTTGCGATTAATGCATTCAGGTGGTCCCACCCTATGGTTCCTAGCAGGACTAAAATTATTTAGTTTGTTTGTTGGATAAAATTATTTTTGTGTATACCCCCTTCACTAACAATATTTTTTCATACCTATGTATATGAAACATGCAAAATTTCACGGGTTCTTGCCGTTCTTGGATTGAAAAATCTAAATTTTGTACTCATACATACATATATGAATTTAAATTATATGGTACAAAATTCCAGACCTTTTATCCTTTGATTATATACAGTACCTACTTATCTGGTCAGTGATCATTTGATTTTCAGACGCATAATTATTCTTGCCAAGATGTAGATTATTATAATTTCTATTGTGTGAATGCGTATGACTTTAATGGTAATAATAATGAACGATAACAAGATTCAAGCGGAAACATTTTGATGGCTAGTTAACACTTTACTTATATGCACTTACATATGTAGACTTATTGATATGCGTACATGGCGTATGCACATGAGCACTATGAGTTATGATCATAAAATACGCAGACCAACATCAAACAGAATAAAAAAATATTATTGTAATAAGAAAGAAGAATTGAAAATAACTAGCTGGATACAAATATAATAATGTTATGCCCCTAATGGATAATGGGTATGATATTATTGTACGAGGTGTACAAGTCCAGTCCAATAAGTTACAGAATTCCTTTGGATAAATAAAACATTTTTTAAGAAGTTATATACAGTTGTGATAGTTGGAAAAGTTTTTTTTTATTTATTGCATACACTGATAAAAATGGGGGTAAATTTACATTACTTTTACATAAAAAATAAGGTAAAAATAAGGTAATTTTAATGTAAAAATATTCCCTACATAAAATTTACTGAATTTTTACAAAAATTCTGTAAAAGTATGGAAATTTCCAACTTAAAATTCAATTTTTGTGTAGTTTTACATTTTTTTTAAGGAAAAATACATTTTTAAAATCTGAAACTACAAAATTAACCGTTAAAAATGTAAATTTACACAATGATTACGTAATAATACAATATTTGTGTAAAATCACATAACTTTTGTGTATTTACGACGTCATGATCATGCGCATTTTATCATTCATCATGTTTATTCTGTATGGCGTCCTCGAATATATCTACGTGTATTATAAAGATTGTGTTTTCTAACTGTTTAAATTAATGTAATTAATAGTAATTATACATTTATGTTTGATTAATACACTGCTTAAAAAATTACAATTTTTTAAATAAATAATAAATTAAAAGTATAAATTTATAAATTTGTGTATAAAAAAAAATTTGTGTAAAAATTGTAGGTTGTGTCCGTGAATGTGCATTTTTCTTTGTTGAAATATGGCATGAATCTGTCGTAAAAAAATTAGTGATGTCTTGTGTTTATGTGTAAAATAAAATAATATAATAGTGACTTTTGTTATTTTAAATATGTGTATTATTGGTTATTATTGTTATTATTTTTAAGGAATTTCCTTGTTCAATTTCTAAATTTAAATTTTCTCCTCAAAAGTATATACCTAACCTTATTAGCTGATGTAAAAATTATAACTTAATTATGTGTTAAAATTAAGATAAGTTACTGCAATGTTAACAATAAATTGTTTTCATGATACACATAAAGAAAATTCACAAACTGTATGTATATTAAGGGGGTATTCTACTCTAGAGGTTCGATTTTAAGGTGATTTTACGGGCGTAATCAAAAAAAAAAAAAAAAAAACAGTAAACATTTTTAGGACTCATTTTTTACCAGTTTTTTATTGATATTTAAAAAGTATAAAAATGAATAACAATTTTTAAAAAAATTCAAAACTGAAATCGGTACATGCCGGCAAAGTGGGGAATGAAAAAAAAGGTGTCTCTTGGTTGACGTGATTCCAACTCCCCTGGTGATCTAAAACATAAAATTTTAGTTAATTCTTAATAAACAAGGATGCATAGTTAGTTGGACGTAACCGATTTGGAGAAATAAATTTTTTCACAAGGTGGAGTCTATTGAAAATGAAATAATTTTTTCGTCTCCATTTTTCAACTTTGAAAATTTTTTAAAAATAGTAAAAAATAATCCCAAAAACCCCTACATCGGATTAATTTGGATAGTATTAAGAAGGTCTGTACCAAATTTCAAGTAAATTGGTGCATTAAAATTTGAGATATCATGTCAACCGTATCGAAAAAAGTAGTTTCGAGTAATTTATATAAAAATTTTAATTTAACACTGAAAAGATACACAGTACACAGGGAAAAAATAACCACAACTCCGAAAATAATTCGAATTTCCGTAAACCCTTTTAGAGGCTTATTCTTAAAGGTCTGAGCTTTGAAAATATTAAAAAGAGAAAATCGATTTTTTTGAATTTCTAGACTAAAATATCCCCTTAAAGAAGTTCAAGATAATTGAGCATATCTACAAAGGTAAAGGAGTTGATGAGATGAGAAACTGAGCTTAAAATGGCTAGCGTCTTTGTACGTTACAGACATAAAATCGAAACAATTTTTAAAAGTAAATATTTTAACAGCTATAAATAATTTAAGTAGGTATATACACGGAATTCAATTTAATAAATTTTCAAAAAATGGCATATATATTTATAGGCAAAAGTATTTTAGAAAATAATGGGCTGATTTTTCTCTACCTCGTAATGAGATCAGTGGAAAATTATGTTCAGATTTATGCAAGCAAAAATGTTATAAAACACTTTTAAATTACGAAAAATTGGTCTGCGAAAATATGTACAAAAATCCATTTCAAAATTAATTTAAGACCAAAATAATTACATCTGGAACCAAATCGGTGTTTATGTATAAGAATTTAATAAAAATAAAATAAAATAAATAATAATTATAAATCTGTATATACAGAAACTATAGAATCTTTTAAGTTAGGTATGTATTTTAAAATCATATGTTTCAAATATTATTTATCAAAATCATGAGACATGTATGGCGATATTACATTTTTTCGGGTCAGAGAAGTCGGACATTTTATACATGTAAAGTATACTCTTGGAATTATATACTTTAATAATATTTTTTGAAAGTTTCAGAGAAAAATTGCAAGCATTTTCAAAATTACGCTTGTAAATTTTTTTTAATCAAAATATATTACAGCTTGAAAAGCAGTTAACTGATCGGCCTGAAAATTTTAATTTTTTTTCTGCATAACAACAATCACAGAACAGATTATGATTTGATGATTTCAGATGCAGCATCTTTTTCCGTAAAAAACCGTAAAAAACTGAACAAAAAATTGTCCAATTCCTTTTATTCTAGTCCATTTTATGGGTACTCTTGTTTAGAAGAAAATATTAAAATTTTGAATCGATTGGTAAAATAGTTTTATGTTATCGTGCACGCCGCACAAAAATCTTGTTTCCAGAAATTCAAATTCAGTTTTGACAAATTGTATAATACCCATTAGAGTATCTGGCGTTATAATCATTTCGAAAATATTTGAGAAAATATTTTTCTGAAACTTTTAGATAATATTATTTAAATATACCTGATACTTTCCAATAAATCACTTTCTAGAAAGTCGATTTTCCTGACGCGGGAAAGTGTAATGTGACCTTAAAATATTAAGGTGATAAATTTCTATGTTTTCAAACACGTAAATAATTTATTATTGTTAATTGTTTATATTTTTGTATTATTTTACAAAAAATATTACATTTACAAAAGTTATTACACTTCTATTTATAATTAACAATCGTTAATTGTACAAGTAATCTAATACTGGAAACAAGTATCTAATTGTTTCTTGTACATCTATAGATAATACATTGTAATATTACAAAAAATACTGTAATATTACAATATACTAGTGTAATAATACTATGTAAACTTACAGATTTCCTATGTACTTTTGTAAACATACAATGTAAATTTGTAAAAACACCATGTAATTTTGTAAAAACATAGTGTAATTTTGTATAAATACAATGTAATTTTAAAATTTACTGTGTAAATATACATAAACTTTACTGTAAAATTACAGTTTTTTATTTACATACTCCCCCTTAAATTACCTAAATATTAGTGTAAAATTACATGCATATTTATGTAAAAAATTGTGTAAAATTACAGATAAATATTACACGAATTATGTAAAATTACAGTCGTCTGTGAATTTACAGTACTTTTTATGTACAAAAGTAACCAATGATATTTGCTGTAATTTTACACTGGAACTTTTTACCGTGTATTTTACGAAGTTGCTCCTGCGCAGCTGCCGCTGAATTATAAAAGTGTCGCTCCATAAAATATATAATATAAGCAGTACCTATATCGATCTTCGCCGCTTTATTGTATTGTTCGAAATGTATCGCCTTGAAACTTTGGAGCAGTAATATAATAACTTTCAAATGTTCAACATCGAATATGAAAGAAACAAACTTGTCATTTTAAACGCGATTATCCAAAATCGTATTTTGGATCAGAAAGATTTTCAATTTGTTTCAGAAATCAAGAAAATATCATTTCGCCCGCTACAACTGTATATAACCACTTAATATTCAGTTAATTTTAACGAATTTAGGCTTTCTTAAGAATGGTTTTCTTTTATAACTATCGTGTGTACTATGTCTATTACACTGATTGTGAGAACTGAATAGATTAGACAGAATGCCGTGTGTTACAACTATATTAAGAATCTGAAGCAAAAAATGATTATGAGCTAAGTTTGATAGCGATCAGACAGTATCAGAATTAACAAATTTGACTACTAGAAAAAACTATTTTTTACATAGGTACATTTTATCTATGTATAGAGGTGAGAGAGGGGCATATTTGAACCAAGAAATTTATTTATTTTTATAACTTCTCTTTACCTGAGTAGATAATTTGATCAATTAGCAACAAAATCACCGCATTAGTTTAAATATTAAGCTAGAGATTAAGTTAAAATACTAATTTTTGTAATGGGGGTTATAGGTTGGAAAATGCACCCTAGATGGAGTATACATTAACTCTAAATGGAAATAAATCAAGTTTAATGCTCATTTTTGTTAAATTACTCACTAGGAATTTTTTAGTACCTTATAATACCTTATAATTACATTATAAGTACCTTATAATTACATTATGATGTGGGTGGACAAGAAGGAAAGTAGAGTTAGAGCTAGGATTTGGTAGGTATGCGTCTGCAGCCGTCTTCTTAAAGAACTATATTCATCTGGAGTTGTGAAGAGAAACTGCAGAAAACCTTCACGAGCATAACCGGTCGTCGGATTGGAACCCTTGACCTACCAGTTAGTGCCTAAGCGCGCACGGCCACTCCGCTGGTTCATTAGGAATAACTAAGTAACATTTTATTTAAACCATCTAATATTAAATTTACAAACAAGTTAAGCAATCAAGTGGAGTATGAATGTTAAATATAGGCATAAAAAAATCCAAAATTGTAAATATAGAAAAAGCATAAACTCGAAAGGATATTTATTAACCTTTTCGATGGTATGTGTTTTACATGTTCAAAGGTTCCCCAATTGTTTCTACCCCAACGGTATCTACTGTGAAAAATAAAAGAGCTTTTTCCATCAATATATTTTCAGTTATTAACAATTTTAACGTCATTTTAATAGTTACAAAATACTTTATTAATTTAATAATATAATCAAAATAAAACTCATCCCTATCAGGAAGTGTGTCCTGTAAATCCTTACAGACTTGAAACAAAATATTTAGATTTCATCGTCAAAAACACACAAATGTTAAAACTTGGTGTGGGTCAGTATTGCCCACAAAAAATTATATTTTTTTTTTAAAAATTATATTTAAACTTACTCCATAACCACGACAGTCATTGAAAACTGTTTCCATTCAAAGCTACCCCCCTCCCCGCTACCTTAAACATATGCAAAAAAAAAAACTGAAAACTTTTAACCAATTTAAACCTAATTCTAAATTGGAACATTAATCCACGGTCCATACTATCATACAATATAAATTCCACTCTATTGGAATACTTTTCACATAGGTGTACTGTTATATCAACTATATCTGTGGCACTATCCATATTTGATAACGTGCCGTATGGCCATCTTTTATCATATTTGACACCAATCACATTCTGCCCTCTAGTCGATAACGTGTAACAATCAAATTTACCTATAGACTACATTAAACACATCTGTAGGTACGTATAACTATCAAAGACCTTTTGACCGCACCTAACAATTTATCAGTATTAATAAACTATACACTTGTATGTAGGTAAATACTTACAAACGAGTACTTTTTTGAGAAACTGATCTGCACGCAGTGTTTTGTACTCAATTTTACATTATAATTATGTGAAATTTTTTTTTTATTAGACCGCATTGAGTGTTGCATGATTTTTTTTATTGATATGTGTTTAGGTAGGTACTAGAATTATGTTGTCTACTTAACGTCCAATTGTAGGACACTTAAATTTATGTTTTTATGAGGATATTCGATTTGATTTTAGCTAAATCGTTTCCACTCGATAATCTTTTACGCAGTTACGAAAATAATTAAGAAAAAACACAAAAATGAACATTAAAACTTCTACTTCAAATAACTGAAGTACGCATGTATAGGCTCAACAAGAGAGTGGCAGTTCCGGGGCCCGGGTCCAGAAAGGGGGTCTGAAGCCGTTATAAGGAGTCCGGCAAAAGTATAAGAATGTTTTTTTGTTCGTCGACTGTATTTTTGGGGGGGAAAAACTAAAAACTTTTGCTCCCGGGGCACCTCATTTCTTTCCATAGTTTCGCTAATATTACGTAGATGACTTCACAACAATCATAACATATTATGTTCTCTAGTAGACGTCGACAAGCTTTTTTGGAATGTGATTTCAAGCCAACCAAAATATACGTAACTATTAAGGGCTAACAATATCACCCGGTGACCTTATTAGTTAAGATTTTATGCAAAATTTTCCACCGAATTTTCGAAAAGGATTTTTTTTTTTTGTTTAAATCGACAGCATTTTGTGAAAATTTAATTAATCGAAAAAATGCTACGATGTTCATCATGGGTTTTGAACTAAGTTTTTAGGAGCATTTTGCTTTCCTATTCTAGGTGAAAAATTGCGACATCTAGCGGAAAGGAATACAATAGTTACTACATCGTCACTTTGTTGTAAAAAAAAATACATTGAAAATTGTTTTTTGTACCTTAAACTTGTACTTTCGCGTGTATAAAATTGAATTAATTGAATTAGCAAGTTCTTTAATTTCTTTTAAATAAATGTTTTAAGTAAGACCCTTAAATTCGTGGACACAATGTAATATATTACCCTTTAAGGGGGGGGTAAGGTTTTTAAACTTTTTTTTGCATTTTTTTTTTAAATTTTTTTTCTGAATGTACAACATGTCGAGCGTCGTGTTGTGTCAAAATTTCAAGTAAATCCAAGCAAGAAACTAATGAAGATACAGCGTTTCAAGCGACCGGCCCTCATGCTCGATTTTTATACCTGCCTGGTAGCTGCGCGACGCACCTACCTGGTAAGTATAAAATTTACTTTAATTTTATACTTACAAATCTTATAAAAAACAAATACTTACTATAATTACCCGCGTAAGTATAAAAAATTATATCATTTTATTGATGCTTAGTTTTGGATTTTTGAGTATAAAAAACTTTAAATCCATTTTCTCGCAAACAACATTTTTGAAGTTCGTGAACATCACAACTCAAAATCTACTTCACCAATTTTGTTGAAATTTTGTACACTGTTTCTGTACATAAATCAACAGGTAATCAGGTCGAGTTTTTTTCCTTTTTGCTATTTTTGTCCAGTTTATAATAACAAATTAACCGAAATTTTTAGCAAAAATTGCGTTTTTCACTTCAAAATGCTGCCAAAAGTAAAAAAGTCGAGAAAATACAGAAAATTCTTCCTGATTCCCTAGGGAAACATATCACCTTTTAAACGCATGTCAATTTTTTTGTCTCGGATGATCCGGTACCAAGTTATGATGTTCACCGCAAAACAACTTTTTTTCGAGGCGCCTCCGGAAATTCACTGTCACGGACTTATTTATCGATATTTGTAATTGATAATTTTTTAAAAGATACTTCAGGTGTTATACATACTATAACGTGTATATGAAATAAATAAGCCAACATTATTCATATCTCCAAAAAAAATCATGAAAATATGCTTTTTTTTCGCTTTTAAAACCTCCCCCCCCTTAAGAAATCGGTTCATTTATTAGCGAGATCACTGACAAACATATTGTTGAAACTCTGAGTGGTACGAGGGTATTCAATGCTTTTATTCATTTTGGACTCTACATTGGATAAAACTCTACAAACAATAGTCAGCAATTCATTTTACACAAGCTAACAAAATCGTGATGTTTCTTGGATAATTCAGTAAATCTTATGGAACCGGAAATGCCTTTAACAATCATTTTGCATTCGTTTTTACAAGCATAATAATTATAAATGTTGTACTCCTTTTTTAAAAGATTTTAAATGTTAGAAAAAAATAACCGTAGGGTGTATTTTGGTTTTTAATTTTTTAAAGTTTTTTATTTTGAATTTTAATTTGACGACACCAGACCCACATGTTAGTGAGTCAGTAACACACATAGTATATAATAAAATAAAAAAGATCGCTCCGGGCAATTTTACATTCTCACGCCTACAAAATAATAACGTGTGCGCCTTATATTATAATTAATAAATAAAAAATACATTATTGTATTTAGGTGCAGACATATTATAAACGACAAAACTAACAATATGTTGCGCCTGTGTCTATATGGATGGCTTTAACTCTTTTCTTTTCAAGTCTTTTGATGAAATTGATAAGTAATTCTGTCTAAAATAAACAGATCTAATAAGTATTTTTTAATTACCTAATGCCATAAATGGATAAATAAAAGCGCCGGTAACTAATCGGATATGGTTTTATGAAGGAGTTCCTGTTTTGAGGCATTAAAGATCTTAAAGTTGATACTGTATTTAACTGAAAGGGGGTTGATAACATTTCAATAATCATTCGTTTCTTGAGGGATAAAAATAAAACCAAAAATCCAATTTATGAGAGAATGTACCGTTAGATAATCTTATGGAATTGTGGATAAAATTTCGTATTATATAAATATGATATCATAAATAGGGGATGGACAAAATTATAGACACAATATAATAATTCAATTTAGTTTTCTCATTGGTTTTAGCTTTAAGTGGTTAGTGATATTTAAGTCTAGTAATTATATTTATGTAGCTAGTAATTTATGTCAATGTATCCCTTAAGTATTTTCGTTCACCTAGAGGAAAAATAATTCAACTTGTTTTCAAGATTAAAAAATGCAACTCCTGAAAATTTCTAGAAAATTGTATAGAAAAATAAAGAAATGGAATTTGTGTTGTATTTAGGTACGATAAAAATAACAAAATATCCTTTTGTTAGTAGTTTGGTATAGAATCATAACCTCAGAACTGACTCCCTAATAAAACTGATTCGTCTATCTTCTTTATATAAAACTCCTTATCTTAATAATTCTTTAAGTATCAATTTACTTGTTTTGAAATTTGGAACATAGTAAATATAAACATTGTTCTTTAAAATTATTTATAAATAAACTTAAATTCTCAGTCATAAAGTATTCATAATTAACATTTTTGTAGAGCCTGCAAACCGACATCTATCCCATACCGATGGGTGAGATGCCGTATCAAAGAAGGAGAGACGCCGCATAGTTCATATTGAAAATTTTGTACTTTTTTGGCGCAGCGTTTCTCTTGGATATATATTACACACATTTCCATACATAGTGCATATCATATGTAACCATTTTTGGGACTTTATACATCTTAAAGAGTTAATTATTTTCGTTGTATCTGAGTACTACCCAAAACATTCGATACACAGGAAATCTTCATTATTTTCGTTATCTTCACTAATATCAGAGCTCTTCCTGACTCATTACTGAATCGTTTATATTTACGTGGCATAATTTACAGCCAAAAATAAAATTGTAGGTATAATTAAGGTACCGTAAAACCGTCTAGACCCGGACACTTTGCAACAATCTTCAAATTGAAATAATTTCTACATTAACCTGTAACAATAAATACTTGTTCTTGACGTCATTAAAGAGAGAAAAACGTCCTCTAAACAGCTGTACCAATAAAAACTACGGATTTCAACATTTACTATCTCATTTTACAGGATTACTATCCTACAGTTTTTCAAAGAAATAAAATGTGTGTCTAACTTAGACATGTAATTTTCGTCATAATTGTCATCTTGTTTTAGTTTTGATATGTATGTGTTCAGAATTTTATCGCGCATCATTTAATGATGTTTGAAGTTATATTCGATGTGTATATAAAAAAATACATGCTATATATGTATATCTGTTTAGACTCGGACACATCAGTTTATTACACTATGGCCGCGATTCGCACCAGTTGTAACTCCCACTGTCCATACGTTAATATTCCCCCCAGAATTACGCGGTATATGTCTCCTTCTGGTGTCATATCGTATGCTTACTTTATAGAGAGGCATACTATGCATTGCCCCCTCTCCCTTCCCACAAAATATTTTGAAGTCTTTGACAGGTTAAAAGACATCAGACGATATAAAACACTGTCCTAAACCCGACGGGAGAGGTTAGTTTGCATGTTATTACATTATTTAAGTAAGTGTCCGGGTTAAGACGGATTTGGGGTGTAGACCCGGACACTTACTAATTATTTTTTATTTTCTTTTATTTTTACTTATAATAAAACAAATGGGTCAGGGATATAACAAATAATATACGCTCTTTCTAAAGGTAATACTTTTATTTGGGATATCTATGAAGGAAACATGTATAAACATAAAACTATACCAAATAGTTTTTGGTAAAACTATGCCAATGTAAAACAAACGTAAAACTATACCAGTGTAAAAAAGTGTCCGGGTCTAGACGGTTTTACGGTTTTACGGTATAAGTATATATGTTTGTAATATGTAATATGATGCGGCATCTATACCAACTTTAACTGCGGCGTCTCTCCTTTTTGTTGGGAAAGACGCCGCGTGTTGCTACGGCAAGCATAGTACGGAATTCTAAGCTACAATTTTATATAGTACTTTTAAAATACACCTAAATTAAAAACAAAACTCATTTCCATTAGAACAATGAAATACACCTTCTTAAATTCTGATGAATTAAATGCTTATTAAAATGTTTATGCTAAAAAACTTATCTTTCAATAATAAAAAGTTGAATAATTCTTAAACTGATGCACTAATCTCCAAAATTACCATATACAGCGTATATGAACAACTTATTCTAAACATAGTAACCATTAATTGCGCTACCTATCAGTCAGCAGACGAATTATGGCTACTGCGGCATCTCTCCTGACGTGGAATCTCTCCCGCATTTACCCTAATCCTAGATCTTTTTGTCTTAGAAAAGCTAAGAGCAATGAACTTTTTGCTTTTAATTCAACTAAACAAATTAAATCAAATAAGAGTTATTAACGTATATAGAAAAGTTTTTTTTTTTATTTTAAACTTCCCTATTAGATAAGGAAATTTTCCGCTTGCAGGGATTGGAATGAACTCAGATAATAAAAGGGTTAATAAAATTTTAATAAAGAATAATTCGATTTTTGAAAAAGGTATATATATCCATATATCACAAATGTAAATACATACATATTTATTTATGTATATGCCTTCAAAAAATAAAAAAAAAAAAACAATAATGTCCATTATACGAAATAATATGGATGCAGGTATTGGAATTATCGAGTCGTTAACTGTTGATTTTAATAATATAAAACCATCCACTTCAACATATTTACAAATAACAAATAACAATACAAACAAACATAAACTATATTATTATTTTTTTCTTCAGTTTAATTTTTAATAATGAACAGTTTAAAAAAAAAGTACAATATAGAAACTGTAAAACGGAGATAAATATTGTATTTTTACCTACATCGACGATGTTCCGAAACAAAAAAAAGAATTTTTTTATTCTAATAGTGAGATAGGGTTAATTAAATATTAAACGAAGGAGTAAAAATTATTGTTTTATTTAAACCGTTTAGCGTTTAATGATTTACTATTATGATTTATTATTGAATTTTATATTGAAATACAGTGACTTTAAAACATTTTATTGGATATCAATAAAATAGTTTATATATAGTCAAGCACGACGGTATACCTACTTACGAATAATGTATTCACAGAGAGTTAAGTTTACAGCTTTGGCAATACTATAAAGTTATAAAAAATTGATGGTTCGGATCAATTTTGAAATTCCTGTCGTCTCCGGTAATAGCAGGAGTAGAGACCAACTTCACTATTTCAAAAAGGGGGAGGTTTTTTGGCAGTAAGTTTTAGAACAATGTTGAATTTGAATTTGTTTTTTTTTGTATTTTTTTTTTGTATTTTTTTTTTGAATACTCTTTACCAGAGGTCGACAACCTGCGGCCCGTTGCAAGCTTTCATGCGGCCCGCCAAGCAATATAATTTTTCGAACAATTTGCATATGCAGAGTTGAGCATACTTTATACCTACTTTTTTTGTTCTCCAATGTTTTATAACATGTAAATAAAACTGTTACTAAAAATTTTTCCTCATGTTGATTTTTAATCATATTTATATTAATTTGTGTTAAAAAAGAAAATACCCCTGTCGCAGTATCCTGCATAATATAGCGAATTTCCGTTTAAAAAAATTAGTTTTTCTCGGAAACTCCTTGACATAGAATTATGTTTCGAAAATCCTTTTTGTGTGATTATTTTCTCCTCTTTCCAACGGTGTAAGAAAATATGGCAAAAACTTGATGAAATTTGGGCAAAAAACTCACTTTTTCCACAAAAATTTTTAAGGCAAAAATGCCTAAAAATCTATTCCGGACATCTGACATGTCTGACTTTTTGGACTTCCAATATTTTTACCAAATTTCGTAAAAATAGGATTTTTCGTTCGAAAGTTATATAAATTGTAGTGAATGTCATTTTTGGCTTTTAGAGACATCAAAATAAATTATTTCTATCATAGTTCCAGGCTCAAGTAGCATCAAGACAGTGACTCTAATAGCTGAATTTTCGATCAGAAAATTCGTTAACAAAAACATACTTAAGCCACATACTACATTGAAAAATATTTAACTGTATGGCCCGCTAAAAATTATTTTTTTTTAAAAACGGCCCGCCATCCAAAAAAAAGTTGTCGACCCCTGCTCTATATTTTAAACTTTTTTTAAAATAATTTTTTTTTTTTTGCTCTATTTTTGAAAGTTAAAAATATGATAATACTAATAATAATGTCTAACGTTCGTTTCTGGAACTTCTCACCTGTAACAAAAACCAACTATATCATTACTTGTATACTAGAAGGGCTAGGATTTGAAAGGCCTTTGTCTGTAATCAACTTTTCTAAAGAAATTATAGCCACATTCAGCAGAAATTTTAAAGGTAAATCGCAGAAAACCTTCAGGAGCATAACTGATCGCAGGATTTGGACTCTTATCTTACCTTGGCAAGTGTCAGTGCACTAAAAAAATATTTTGTTTTTTGAGAAATATAAATGGAATTGGATTTGCGAAATGGATTGAATCTGCTACCAAATGTATAAGGTATATTTTCGATTTTAATACGCAATTCCAACACACTTAAGTAAGGGAGGTACAAATAGAAAAAGCCCCTTAAACTATTTTATTCAACAATTAAAAAAAGGAATAATAAATTGAAGCAATAAAAATTTCATTAACTTCCAAAATCTGTAGAACGAGACTGAAAGGGCTCTTAGTTAATGAAGTTAAGACTTTGTGAATCAAAATAATTTTAATTGAGTATTCATATCTGCATTTTTTCATATTTTTTTAACTCCTTTTTGAAAAGTTACGAAGAGAGCAAAAAATCGTTGCTTTAAAGTCCAGTATTTTACAGACAAAACTTAAGAATCAAAAATATCATAATTAAAAAAGACCTCAACTTTATTCAGTTCTGAAAGCCGTTTTTAACAATACTCGACATAATGCGGGACGTGAAGAAGAAATTTTATTCCCACTTTTCAGTACGGAAAATTACCTTGCAGTACATTAAGAAAAATTTTCTTTGCTGCTTATTAGTTGGGATTTCTACCCATATGTCTTTGAATTTTCATTTTGTATGAATTTTTCTTTTTGTATTTTCTTAAAATATCAATAAATAAGTAGATGGTAAGAAAACGGGTAGCAAAAAAATCAATTTTTTTGTTTTTTTTTATTAAGCCCTAAAAAGTCAAAAGTATTAGGGGAAGGTTGCCCAAAACGGGTACCCCTCCTAAAGCGGGTAAGCGCTTGTATATCGTTGAATCGAATGTTTTTGTCAGGTCGTGTGTATACCGAGATTAACCGAATATCAACCAATATCAATCAGTTGCACTTGAACGCTTGTGTCGTTTAGTGTCCTAGTAAAGCATCATCAAATTTTTTGTTGATTTTGTTAAAAATTTTGACGATAAATATTCCGTGATTAGTCACAAACCTTTTTATTTATAATCTTTTTGATATTACCGCATTATATTATCATCATTTGGCTTTTAATGTAGAAAAAGATAGACATGTATCGGCTTTCATTTTGAAATTATTCTAAGTTAACAAAATGAAGTCTTTTTGGGCAAAGCGGGTAGACAAAATAGAAGACACAAAGAGGGAAAAAGCTTAAAAAAATATTTCTGCCCTGTTTGTGGTGATTTTGATGTGGAATTACTTGAAGTAATATACTCCAATGTGAAGGTTGTAAAGAAAGTTATAATTAATTGTAATAAATTGATTATTTTTGTCTTTTTTCAATTTTTTTTTACTTAATTATTATTATTGTTAAGTTCTATATGATTAAGAAAGTTTATATTAAAAAATAATAACAGTATTTAAATACGTAATGTACTTACCCGCTTTGCCCAAAGAAGATTATCCGCTTTAGGATACCTATACGGGCAAGTCCGGTTTTTGCAGAGGTTTTATATTTTCTTTATTAAAAATAAATATCGTATAAAAATTTATTAAGCGAAGTTTCATTTTAAAGTTCGATAACAATTCTATCTGATAATATAAAAAGATTTGCTTATCGAGGTCAAAAGCTACTTTTTTGGACGTCCAATCTTAGCTTACCTACGTTGGGCTACCTTTCCCTACTCTCTAAACTAGAATGCTCCCTTAAAAAGGAGGCGCCAATACATTTATTCATCCATAATTTATTCACTCATAATTTTAATTGTTGATCGTTAAACGTTGTAAGGTAAATTATTTACTGCCACTGTTTTAGTACCAATAATTTTACTTCTAGATAGCTAGGAATTTCATGATTATACACAAAGTATAAAAATGATAGTATAAATATAAAAAACTACAACACTTAATATATTATTGCGAAGACCAAAAACAAACAATCAAATAGATATAGGTATGCATGTGTCTATAGTTTTAATTAAACGGTTCAATTGCATACAAGTTTTACTGGATAAAATTTTTTTTATCAAAAAAAGAAAAAGTAACAATAAATATTTCTTAACGCACATCGCTTATTAATTAGCAATAGCGTTTAATTTAATGTGTGTAAATTTAATGATGCTTAATAAAGACATAAAAAGATTTTAAAATGGCAAATACTGAGGTTGTAAGTAAGTAAATACGTACTAGGCAAAAAGAAAAAAATTATGTGTAGGCTCAAATAATTGCCTTCAAACAAATGTTGTTCTCTATCTTATGCGTTATATTAAGTGTGTATAATAATATCTATATGATTTGATCTCGGATGTATTAATATGTTTTACTTAAATCAGATTATAAATTTAAATACATACAGATTAAAATTTATCGAGTAGATTCTTTAAAAATGTATCATATTTCAAAATAATGTTATTTTTTTACTTGGTATCGACTAATGCATTTGAACCTAAATCAATTCTCAATTTAAGATCCTTCGAGTTAATAAAAAGAACATATTTTTTCGAGAAATTTGTAAATCCGTTTTTTGTGGCACAATTTGATTTTGTAAATTTATTTTTGTACTAGTATATTTTTATTTTTACGAGTAGTATCCTTGTCTCCATATAATATCGGGATTTATAAAAATGTTAAAGTGAATTGATGCAGGTATTATCATACATTATGTTAATCCAATTTCGATGTTCTACACTAAATGTGTATAGAAAATCTGAACAAATAGAATTTCTTTTATAGTCATATTCAGAAAAAGTGGCTTTCATTGTAATATTTTACTTTTAAGTGTTTATGACACAGATAACCTTTCCATACGATAGTCTACTACAACACGGTTTCATTTTAAAACAATAAAATAAATATGGAAAACCTTGTGCAACACGGGTTCGTATATAACCAGCCAAGTAGTCGAGCCTACTTAGGGTGCATTCCCACTGCCCGCTATGCGATGCGAGGCTTTGGTATGCGATGCAATGCTACGAAAACAAACATTAAAGAACACATTTGAATGTGTACATTGCGCGCTATGAACAGCGATGCGATGCTATGCTAGTAGCGGCTTTTATACGCGACAATTCAAACATGTTTGATTTTATCGCCCGAACTCGCCAGTATTGTGCTATTCACAGTTATCAGTGATGGATGTAGAAAAACTTATTGAAGTTATTCGATGTCGTTCGCCATTATGGGATCAACGTTTAAAACTCTATCATAATAGACATATTACAAACAAATAATTGCGGGAGGAAGTAGCTATGGAAATGAAATTGACAAGTAAGTAGACGTAATATGTATTTTATTTGGGTAACAAGTTTAACCTCTTCGCTTCTTACGTCAATGTATACGAGTATATATATTTGTCCAGCATGGTACACAAAGATTTAAACCAACGTTTATTTTAATTAAAATTTTTAATCTTACGTCTTTAAATAAGCGTAATTTAGTAATTTTAAATAACGTTAAGAAGTTTTTAATTATCTCAACTAAAAAAAAATTTTAACATAACCTAAATTTGATGTACAACATATTGTACGCCAGTAGCGAAGAGATTAAGATACAGAAATTCTGCATAGGATGATTATTTAAGTAGTTTGTAAGTGTATTACGTAATTGATATGCCTCATTTGTTGTCTTATTGTATATCCTATTTGATTGACGGCCGGAGTTCTCTACAAATCCATTAAAATCACTAACTTTATGAATCATGCCTTCACGATTAATGATTATATTGTGAAACAGGCATGTACATTTCACGATCGCTTCTGCTGATAAGACCCTTGTTTCTATAGCTTTTCCTAATATTCTCCATTTTGCTAAAAGTATGCCAAAAGCACATTCAACGCATCGTTTAGCTCGGGAAATTCGACAATTAAAATAACATTGTTCTGTTGTTAATTGTCGTCTTGGATAGGGTCTAAGTAAGTACTTAGTAAGCCTCATCACCCACCAGATAAAAAGGAAAAGGTACATCCGTATCTGGAAGAGGTTTTTCTTGTGGTAAATTAAATTTACCATTGGTTAGCAAAGCGTAGGTCTCAGAGGAATTAAAAATACCACCATCGCTTTGTTTTCCATATGCTCCCACTTCTATAGCAACAAAGCGATAATCAGCATCTGCTACAGCTTGTAAAACAATTGAATAAAACTGTTTATAATTTAAGTCGTATATGTTTGCCGTCAATGGCGCCTACGCAATTCGGCAAGTTCCATTTTTCCCAAAACTGATTTGCTACTTGTGATAACATATTTTCAGTTGGTACAGGCAAATGTTCTTTTACAAAAACTTTCCATATTGCAGACAAAACTTCTTGTACGACGTTCACTACAGTTGATACGCCTATACGGTATGTAAATGCCATGGATCTGTAGGTTGCACCAGTCGTCAAAAACTTGTAAGAAAATAATACCGGTTCAATAATACGTTGTAGAGGAAAGATTTTGTTTAGTCTTCACGTAACAAAAACTTCTTCGACACTTTTATTTCTACTTAGAAAAAAAATTCTACTTAAAAAAACCATCACATAGAGTTCTGCTGCTGCTTACTTTTTTCGCTTTGACATATAATTTTTGGTAAAATAAAAAGAAAATTGGTTATTATAACATTGAAAAACATGCTCAAAAATACAAAAGAAAAACAATTAACAATACCCCTGTCGCAGCATCCTGCATAACATAGCGAATTTCCATTTACAAAAGTACGTTTTTCTCGGAAACTAGTTGATATAGAGTAATTGTAAATAAAAAAACCTTCTTTATGTGAATTTTCCGCCTCATTCCGCCAAATCTTTTTCACGAAAAATGTCCAAAACACCGTAAACGTTTTCACGAAATTTCACACTTAGTAAACATATA
This sequence comes from Brachynemurus nebulosus, assembly GCA_035578155.1. Taxonomy (NCBI): domain Eukaryota; kingdom Metazoa; phylum Arthropoda; class Insecta; order Neuroptera; family Myrmeleontidae; genus Brachynemurus; species Brachynemurus nebulosus. Next base: position 40,873,637 of record JAPWDM010000001.1, on the reverse strand, counting down.
TATATATAAATAAATGTGTCCGCACGATAACTCAAGAACGAAACATCTTATTTTTAAGAAATTTCGTGAAAACGTTTACAGTGTTTTGGACATTTTTCGTGAAAAAGATTTGGCGGAATGAGGCGGAAAATTCACATAAAGAAGATTTTTTTTATTTATAATTACTCTATATCAACTAGTTTCCGAGAAAAACGTACTTTTGTAAATGGAAATTCGCTATGTTATGCAGGATGCTGCGACAGGGGTATTTTAGTTTCAGAATAAATCAATTTGGCACCAACAAACTCAAAAAATCATTTTATTTAAAAGCAATATTTTAAACAAATATGAGTCTCCACCCACCGCCGGAGGTTTCTAGAACCGCCCCGGTAGTGGATGGTGGGTCCAGAACTTGTTTTCTTATTTTCTCAAAAACTAGCTAACCTATAATAATAGTTCAAAAACCTTTTTTATGTGATTTTTTTCCGTCTTTGCAGTGGTGTAAAAAAATGTGGCGAAAACTTAAATTATAGCAAATTTTGGCAAAAAACTAATTTTTTGCAAGAACAAAAACCATGTTCCTGGCATCCGACGTGCTTGGCTGAAGAACTCATCCAAGATTTTTGGACTTTCAACGTTATCACCAAATTTCGTAAAGCTAGCAGTTTTTCCTGAAGAGCTATCGTGCTGATACATATATACATTCATAAACCGATACATACATACATATATATATATATATATATATATATATATATATATATATATATATATATATATATATATAAATTTTAGTGAATATTATTTTTGGGTTCTAGGGGCCTCAAAACAAATTTCTGCCATAGTCGCGGGCTGAACTTCCACCATGAGCAAGGCTGGAATAGCAAGTTTCCATTCTGGAAATTCGCTAAAAATGACGGTTACAACAATGAATTTTTCAGTAATTCTTGATAATTTGCTCAAACTTTTAAAAAAATTCAAAAACTGATTACACTATTCAAATTTTCAAAAAGAATTCAAAAACTGACTACACGGAAAAAGTACAAAAGAAACTGTTCTTCATTGTTTGACTCGAAACTTTATTTTCGTAGAGTAGGTATTGCTGTAAACATCTCGAAAAATAAAGTTTCGAATCAAACAATGAAAAATAGTTTCTTTTGCATTTTTTCCGTACAATTGAATGATGTAATCAGTATTTAAATTTTTTCAATAATTTGTCCAAATTATCAAGAATTACTGAAAAATTCTGTTACATCTAAAAGTTACTATATTGTGTAAAATAGAACTATTGGCTTTAAAGAATATATTATATTTTTCAACTGAAAATTTGTTAAAACAAAAAGGAAAGTTTTTAGACCTATTTCAAAACTGGTATCCGATATAAGGCGACTTTCCTCTACCATTTAATTTTTAATTACAATATATTTTTTACAGAAAATGCCTTTAAGAAAAAATGGAAGTCCTTGAGAGACGTATTTAGAAGTGAGTTGAAAAAAGTACCTAAATCAAAAAGTGCAGATGAAACTCCTTCTATATTTACTTCATCGTGGAGCTTTTTCAACAATATGATATTTCTCAAAGATCAAATGATTCCTAGAAATCTTACAGGCGCAGTTCCTGATACTGAAATAGCCGTCGATGCAAATATAGACGTTGAAGCAGACACATACCCTCAGACAGGAACAGAAAATTACGATAAAGATCAAGATTACCACGACGGTACAATTGAGCAATATTCCGATGAGATGGGCGAAGAAAGTGCAAATGTAACTGATCACCATGCAGTCGCAACCGAAAAAACTGTACTGTTTGATGTTTCCAAAGAAAATACTTCTACACAAAAAAGCTTTGAAATGCCTCTAAAACGAGCAAAAAAACGAAAAAACATTTCTGGCATAGATACATTTTTACAGTTAGAAAAAGAAAAACTTGATTTGATGAAAACAAGTGAACAAACAAATAATGATGACGATTATCATTACCTAACGAGTTTCTTGCCAAGCATGAAAAAAATGACATTCAACTAAGATGCTGTTTCGTTTGAAAATACAAGAACTTTTGTACCGATGCACCGTTTCTGAAATGGTGCCACATGTGTCTTTTAATTCACAACAAACTCCAAGTCCAGTTTTTTCACCTACACCTTCAACAATAACTACAGAAAATTCCTTGGACGGTCAAGAAATTAATCCTACCAATTCATGGAACACAAATGATCCGGATTTACTTGTTATGAGGGATCTTCTTTTAATAATTATCAGTAAGATATTTCGATTTGCCATTAGTGCCTTAATGATAAATATTAATGTTATGTCACATAATAAAATAAAAAAGAATAAAAAATGTATTTTATTTTAAAAATATATTTTATACAACACAACTTTTATTTTAACTTCACTTACCTTAAAGTAACAGCAAGTCTCCGTTGCTGTTATTGGCTTCCTAAAGTTTGTTCTTCTTTTTCTACCAATAGTGTTATGCCATGGAGTATATATTTAAAGGTATCAGATGACATACAAAAATAGTCATGAAAATTCTGAGGGTCTCTTCGAAGTTCATTAAAAAGGTGGTGAAATTCTCCATATTTAGAACTGCCGTAGTTAATTTTGTTGAACCGAATTTTTTATTTTTAAATTGTTTTTTAAAAACATATATTTTAACGCAGAGTTTTCCATAAAAACACACTTAATTCTCATGATCACTCGCTAGGAAGTACAATGCTAGATTGAGCAAGCAGTGTGAACACATCTTGAAATATAGCAAAAGTTAATAGCATAGCCTAGCATCGCATAGCGAAGGCTCGGATCGCATAGCGGGCAGTGGGAATGCACCCTTAGGTTTTATACATTGTACTGATAGGTTTAGGGCTTGAATCCAGCGACCGACTGTGCTCATAAAGGTTTTTACACAGTCTTCCTTCACAAATCCAGATGAATATCGAGATAGTTCCCTTAAGAAAATGGCTGCAGACGCAATTGTTCCAAATATTAGCCTCCATCACTCTCCTTATCCGCCACTCACATCATAATGAATAATTATATATGAATAAGGTGTAAAAATAATGATGTGGATGGCGTCTGTTATAGAAAAAAATTTGGGAAGTCGCAGAAACAATTGGTCATAAATCATATGCCCATTTTTTACGCATTTCTACACATATCTACACATTTGAGGGGTCCTTTGAAATTTTTAAGAGCAAAGGGGAATCGTGAGCGAAAACACTTGAGAACCATTGCTCTAGGAGTCTAGGAGTAGACATTTTTCACTGTATAATATAAGCTAATTTCACTATATAGCGAATACTTGAGGATCTTGTAGTCTTAAAATTTACTGGTAAAAAACTGACAATATCTTTTTCTCTGGTGGCTAAAATTTAAGTGCAGCTAACTATTGCAATATTTTATGTAAGTATTATATTGCAATATTTTTTTATAAGTATATGAGAATTTTTTCTCTCACTATCCTTTTTCGAGCAAATTTTGGTATATATAGGAGCTGATATTAAGTTGAATAAGAAGTTACATTTATTTTTTAATACTTATTTTATTACATTTATATTTTTATACTTATTTTTTAATACTTAGACTTTTAAGAAAATATCTTTTCAGTTTTTATAAACATTATCGATAAATACGTAGGTAGTTTTATAATTTTATTTTTGGGAAATAATTCCACTTTTATCAATATCACAGATTCATATAAATCTTTTAATTTGCCACGATTTGAGCTTAAAGCCAGAGAGAATGTGATGACTGATAATGGAAAGTATCCATAAGTTTTCGCCCATTATGTTGTCAGTAATTTTTCGATGGTACTTTCTTCTCGCTGAAAATTATCAATGTGAATTCACAAACTAGGCCAATTTAAATGTTTGTAACTATATCCATATAAAAATTCTCTTCTTTTTTAAATCCACTCTATTTTCCAATCTATGTTTTTATTAGTGTAACTAAATGGAATCTGTCTGTCTTTTGTTTCAATCTTATGACACATTTTTATGTTGTCTGATCAGTTCTTTGTTTTTTTTTTTTCTTTTTGTAAATATATGTAAGTATTAAAGAATCACAAAAAAAAAAAAAAAAAATTGGATAACATTTATTGTCTATTTTAAATATAAATATAAATAAAACCTTTTAATTTAATTCCAAACTTGATAATATAATTTTGTTACAATGTTACTTATACTCGTATTATTATAGATTTAATAACAACTATCAGTAATAATAATAAAAGATCTTTTAAAAAATTATTTTTTAAATTAAATTATGTGATAAAAAATTAGTTTTATTTTTAAAGCGATAAAGTTTGTCAGGAAAAATACAAATATTTTTTAATTTGACCTTTCTTTACTCAATGTTTGCTAAAATGTAGTTACTATGGCAAAAGTGTTTCTATCCGTAATTTAAAGTTTTCATTCTTATCAGGGACTCTTCAGAAACGTGTCAAGCTAAAACATTAAATTAGGTAAATATTCATGAAAACGAATGCATATCAAAAGAGTCGTTACACACGATTTGAATCGCTTGTTTAACATCTACCATATTGAGGGTCCGCAAGAGAGGGGGCAGATAAGGCGATTGCCCAGGGGCCCGAGTCTAAAAAAAGGGTCTGGAACCTTAGTTAGGCGCCCGGACAAAATGTAGAGACGTTTTTTTTTTGTTTTTTGTTTTTTTTTTTTAAATTTATTTCAAGATTTTAGATAATTTTTTTGTACCCGGCAGCCCGTCATTTCTCTCGCCGGACGTAAGTGTTTCGGTGATTTGATTATTGAGATATCCGCGAATAAACAATTCATATACACTTAGCTCAACTGAATGTTCACTATTCATATACATTCTCTAGCTTACCCCCGTCCCCCTCCCCCAACACAGAAACCACTATGTATTATTAATTATTATACATATGTATATATATATATATATATATATATATATATATATATATATATATATATATATATATATATATATTATATATATATATTATATATATATATATAATATATATAATATATATATATATAATATATATATATATATATGTATATATATATATATATATATATATATATATATATATATATATATATATATATATATATATATATATATATAATTAACTTTGCGGGGTGCGTAAAGCTAATAAAAAAAATTTTATTTATTACAAAACTTTATTACAACAATTAAAGTATTACAATAATGGTTTGGACTGTTACAATTCGCGTACTAAATCCTGACAAGTATATCCGACAACCTCAGTTTCTCAATTCTTTATATAGTGTAAAAGTGCTGAGTTTGTTGGAGATATTTTTACACTCTAGAATACAAAAGAAACAACTTTATGATTTCTCTCAGGAAATGTTGATATAGATTCACATGGACAGGAAATGTTGATACAAATGTACGTGAAGTTTCTTTAATATATTATTACAAAAATTACAGAAATGCTAAATATTTAAATTGCAATAAATGAAATATGATATCTGTGGAAGGGAAGAGAGTTTGACTTAAGTCACCTTTCAAGCGAAGAAGGCTTTACTTTATTTTCTATTTGAGTCCAAAAGTGGTGATGAACAAAATCAGCCTTAGTGGTCTTCAGTCTTGTTTCGGTTTTGGTTTCGGTCAGACCAAGACCAAGACGAATACTATATGTAATCTGGCAAGATCAGTACCAAGATTGTAAGTATGATTGAAACATCAATAAAAGGACTCAAGTGAATAAGACCGACAAAAAAAAAAGACTCTTGCCGAAATATAAGAAATCTTAGAGATTTACCAAGTATTGCTACTACAATTTTTGAAAATTCCCTAGTATGATTTATTAATAAATTAACACTTTCAGTCCTACGGCTTCGGCATCCGAAAATAATCAAAACAACCGTAGAGGCCGATCGCGATGAATGATTAATTGACTACGCATTAAGTATTAACACACCGATGTGTATATTGATGTATTCCGGAGGACGAAATGCGTTAGTGGGGGTTTCTTCTTACGAAGGGTAACTGTCACCCAATCTTCCCTTGTACTAATTCCCTTTTAACTTTGTTATTTTCACTAATATTATCTACTTAGTTTAACTTTGTTAATTTAGGAAAATTGCTCAAAGAAAACGAGAAGTTCTTTTAAATTTATAATTCAAAATTAATAAGAATTTACATAACAAAAATTTATTATTGAAATTCAAAACCAACATAGACTTTACAATCACAACTCTCAACTCACACAAATACCAACACACACCACTCTCTCGATTTCTATAAATAATTTAAAATAAACAATATAAAAACGAATAAAAGTATTTTTAGTCGAATTTTCTCCGAAAAATTAGACTTATACAGTCTATACGATAAGAGCTGCGAGAGGCGAGACCAGGGGCGCTATCCGTTTTCGGACCCGTAGAACACGATTATGTAAAAAAAAAAGATGTCTGATATATATATATATATATATATATATATATATATATATATATATATATATATATATATATATATATTTTCCCGCAACCTTTTAATATGTGTAGGGCCCCCCTATGGAAGTTAAGAGATGAAATTTGGTAAGTGGGGCTTATTCCGATGCACAACAATACTATCAAAGTGGGGTCAAATTTTGGGCAAATTTTTTTTCGGACCCGACCTTTAAGGGGGTGGTGGGGGGCGGAAAAGCAATAAAACTTTTCCAAATCGGTTTTAAATAATGTTTCGGTCAATTATCTACAACATATCCAAAATTCAGCTTCCTAGGATGATATGGTGGGAGTAGAGGGGGGAAAAACGATTTTCGCTGGATCTAACAGGCCCCCAGCCCCCCAGAATTAACGTAGAGGGTTGAAATTTGGTGTGTTGATAAAGTTCGTACCTAGGTTGTGCTTTTTGGAGGTTTTAATATTTTACCCCCACCCCCCTCATTTTTAAGTTACAATTTCATGCATTTTCGACGTTTTCGAAGTTTGTACCACTCGCACAGGTCACCCGAATAAACCTAGAGGGCTGAAATTTTGTATTCGGATTGAGTTAGTATCAAGGGGGTGCCTTTTGGGGGTCTCGACTTTTAACCCCTACCCCCACCATTTTTATACCCAAAAGAACATGATTTTTCTTGTTTTTTAACAGTTTCGTTCGGGTCAAAATCTCCCCAAATAAACCTAGAGGGCTGAAATTTGGTGTACAGGTTAAGCTAATAGCCAGACACTGTTTTTTGGAGGTTTCAACTTTTAACCCTTACCCCCACGATTTTTACGCCAATATTTCCTTAATTTTTTTGCTTGTTTTCTAACACGTCTAGAGACTCCATAAGGAAACCTAGAGGGCTGAAATTTTGTACGTGTATTCAGTTAGTATCCAGCTAGTACCTTGTAGGGAGTCCACATCACTTTTCCCCCCACTTCTCCCATTTTTACATCGGAATTGAATGCTATTGTTAAATGTGTTTTAAAAGCATTATGTTTATTCTAAATACAAGTAGGCGAATAGTAATTTTAAAAAATTTAAAAAAAGTGAACTTACTTTTATGACAAATGAAATACGTACATATTAAGTAATTTAAAAATGTTATTAAAGTCACTGTTTATTTATAAATTAGGATTTTTGAATTTTTAGTATTTATAAAATAGAAATTTTGGATTTTTTTGGAAAGAAAAAATATCTTTATAAAGGCCTTCCAGTTTACTATTTAAGGTCCTTTTTAATATTTAAAACTAAAACATAAAGGCAATTAGCGGATAAACATGGGCAGGAATGTCCTCGTACGAATTGTGTTGGCTTTTTTTCTGCTACCTGTTTTCGGCACAAAATTGAAATTTACTGAGATACAGCCCTTAAATACTTAAAACCTTTTTTTAAAGCCTCGATCAGCCGAACACTCATCACCAGTTTTGAAACCAACAAAATGACAATTCGGTTGTAGACTTTCAATCACATTTCGCTTGTAGACATTCAATACCGAAGATGAAGGGGAAAATTCGACTACCGTGATGGGGCCCCGCTGCTCACGGCGTTTTTTTTTTTAAATTTATTTTTACCAGTTTGTTATCTAAATTTTCTTTAATTCTCTAATTGATTTGAATGTGTTTGAATGTCAAATATATGTATGTACGTATCACATATATGTACATGTTGAATCATTTTATGTATTTGTTTACATAAAGTTTCTTTAAAAATATTTTCGGCTTCCGGCGAAGTTTACTGTGAAAGTGCTCGGCCCTCATAGTGCTAATATTTTATCAAAATTTTCTTTCAATACTTTTGAATAAAAGAAACACTAAAACGGTAACCACGGGATTGAAATTAACAAAACCAATACTAGAATGCCAGAATTATGTATATCTTAACAAGACCCATATCACAATTTTTAGTCCAAGAACAATATCAAGATGACTGTAAAGTTTATTCTGAAAACAGTATCATTGCTCGAATACTGTATCATTGCTCTACCAAAAAAATTCGAGCTCATCTTCAAGGAAACAGTTTTGCATTTGTAAATCCATGTTGAAAATTAATATTACTTTGATTGTTCAAATTTTCGACGACAGGTCTAGTAAAATAAATTTTATGCAAAGTCACCAAAAAACAATTAAAATTTTTACATTCCTATTAAAACACTCGGGCATTCTTTTTAAAGTTAAATGCCAAAATTCCGATAGAAAACTTGATTTATTCTCTGACTGAATTTTCTTAGAGACCACCACGACACTGTTCACATAAAAATATCACCAAAAATACATTAAGAATGATATATTTCTAAAAACTCATAGAAACTAGTCAAATACCAAATGACCATAAATTACAGTATTGAAATTCTCTCCAGTAATCAATCTTGCCCCGTGTCATTAAATCAAATTATAATTAAATAATTAAAAGTTATGTAAACTTGTTTGAAAATTACTTAAGTTAAAGCAACTTAAGACGACACTACATGGTATGTATGTTTAATTAACGCATTAAATACATTTTATTATTGAAATAAATGTTTTTCTGATAATTTTTTACAACATTTAGATAACAAAATATTTATATTTATTGGATTTTTATTAAAATATTTTTTTTTCTTATTCTTTAGACAAGAGTGAATTCATTCTTTTTCGATTTTAGTTACACATTACCTCATTGGTATTTAATATCTTATAAAATTCAATATCTTGTTAATGGGTTATGTTTTTTCAAAATTGTTTTAAAAATATTTGGCCTTTTTTGTAATTATTTCGTCAAGTAGTTTATTCTTTTTTTATTATAAAATTTATTTTTATTTTTAATGGTCATTATATCTTAATTAGTGAACAGAAGCGAACATTTTTGGAAACATTAAATTTGGGTTGAATCATTAATGGATAAGAAAAAGACTACTGTCTTTTTTAACTTAAAATAAAAACTTCGGTATTTTAACAGTTAAAATTGAATAATTTTTTTTTAACAGAGTGCTACGCAAACTTGCTTTTGGCAAGTAGACGGAATGATCAAAGCAGTGGCGTAGCGTGCCTTGGAGGGGCCCTGTATCAAAATTAGGTGGGGGCCCAAATGAAGGGTAAAGATTTCTCACAAAAGAAACAAAAATGCTTGCATTAAATTAAAATAAATATTTATGATTAGAAGTTATCGCTTCCTCCTAGAAATTGAGCTAGCCAAACAATTCAAATTAAATATACACTTTTCTTGCCTTTATTCAGTAAATTGACTTATTAAATCATCTATAGCTGAAGACGGTTTCAGTTTTTTTAAAATTTCTGCGTCTATACACAATAGTGACAAGTCTGATAGGCGCTCCCGCCCCATCGAAGTCCTTAGGTAATTTTTTATCAGTTTTAATTTTGAAAAACTTGTTTCAGCTGTTGCGGTTGTAACTGGAAGGCTCAAGAATAGAAAGCATGCTGTTATTACCTCCGGAAAACTGGATGCAAGACTATTGAATTTTATCAGCAATAATTCCATGAGCTCCTTAATGGAATGAATTTTTTGAATTTCAGATTTTAAGCATGTTTTCAGAGCAATTAATTGTTCATAAAGATTAACTGGGATGTCTTTACTGTATTTAGCCGACAGTTTTCCGGAAGCGTTTTTTATCACTTCGTTTGAAGAAGATAGGATTTTCTACGGTTGTAATACTTCAAACATATTACTCAGGTCACAAAGGCTCTGAAATCTGTTTAGTTTGAGAAATTAATATATCTAAACAGTAATGGTATACATTGACTTTGAAATATGATTCCGGGTCTGAAATTCTCTTGTATGACAGTTTTTTTGTATGTTTTTTCCCGGGAAGCACGAGATTAAGTGACATTGTGGATAACATTTTACTAATTTTTGTTTACACACATTTACGAGTACATACATTTTTGTTAGGGGCCTCTGTAGCCCGGGGGCCCCGTATCATTTATACGGCTGATACGGCGGTAGCTATACCCCTGGATCAAAGCTTCTTTTGATATTTTGGCAATCATTTTAAGCTCCACCGAATTTTGTTGAGCTTATAGTCTGTTATAAAACATACTCCTTTTAGAAAGTTCATTAGAGATTAAGAATGTAAAAAGTTAAATTGAAATGTATCTATTTACTTCATAGACTTACATAAAACTTTGTACGGTGTTGATTTGAGATATTTTTAAAATTAATTTTTTTTTTTAAATTTTCAATATTTGCTGAGTTGGTTCGGAGTGGGGCCGGATTAGACATTTTCGCTACCCTAGGCTACATTAGTTTGTCGTCCTTTACTCAGGTAATAAATAAATTAGTAACTGTTTATTAACACTACGCACGCCAATCCCCCCCCCACTTTAAATCCTGGTTATTAAATAATATAATAAATAAATTTTTGTTATCTCTTTCTATCTCTTTAATTTTTTTTCTTCTTAAAGTAATAAATTCTTTACACAATATTATCATAATCTAATTAATTATTTTGTTTTTATGGTTTAATACACTAATGTAAAATTAGCTATAGCCTTTTTCTTGTTTTATTCGCTGCAAACTTCCATAAAATTAAATTTAAATCTAATGTTTTACATAATTCAGCATTAATCTGTGCATAAAATTGCAAGAGAAACTAAACGATCTTGAGTCGTACCTGCTCGCGAATAGTTTCTGGTTTTTTTTAAAGTTAAAAAGAACCTCTCGGCTGAAAAATTCGTCGCAAGAGTACACAAAAACATTCTAGCAACAATGTCGAGATGAGAAAAAACTTGTACTATACTTTTTTTACTTCCTAAATAGGTGTTTATTTCAAAAAAGAAATTATTAATTAAGAATTACATCACGTTTATTTTTGAAACTGTGACAATATTGTTCCGAACCGATAGTAACGCTCAAATCTATTAAGAATTACATCATTTTTTAACCAAACTGAAAAAGCACACGTTGAAGCACATCCTAACTTAAGCTTGGTACTAGTGTGACTAATTGGAGTGGGTACATAAAGACTTTTAAACATATTTTTTCGACTTTTGTCTGTATATTTATATATATATACAATTCATCATAGGGCATCAAATTGCAGCGCACTTTACGAATCTCAATAAATCTCCTCCGTGAGAGTACTAAAGAGTTAAGTCTCAAATTAAATGTAAAGACTATTGAAAGCAGTGAGAAAATAAAAAAGAATTTTTTGTTTCTCAATTTCAAAAATATTCTAGTCTTAAATAAATAGTGAAAAACAAAGAAGGAAAACATTTTTGTTTAAGGTAAAAACACTACTAGCCGTCATATTAAGACATGAGCAGGATTTTACATTAAAGTTTTTCATTCGTAATTATACGAAATAACCAACAGTAAAGCTAAAACGAAAGAGAATTTTATAATATTTCAGAAATATTTTAATTTACTTGAATATTTTTATAATAAATAAATATATTAATAAAAATAAAATAATGGAAAAAGTGTGGTGTACCAGTACCTGTCAATAAAAAATTAAAGATGTTCCTGTATCCGTCAGAGGAGCGACCCAGTATCCGTCATTCTTTAGAACAGGGGTAGCCAACCCGCGGCCCGCGGGCCGCAGGTGGCCCGCCTTGAACTTTTTTTGGCCCGCAAGATTCATCACACTTATACAAAATATATTTATTTTATAATGATCAAGGTAGTGAAAACCAATGTATTAAAAAAATACATAATATATGGGAACACATAATTTTATATGCGGCCCGTGGAGTTATGATGTGCTTCCAAAGTGGCCCGCAAGATCATTTGGGTTGGCCACCCCTGCTTTAGAATATGATTAAACAACTGAGCTATATAATTAAAATACTTAAGGATAAAGCTTTATTAGAAAAAATTATTTGATTCCGTTATTTCATTTCTACAATTCCTGCAGATATATTGCTTAGATTGCTACTGAACTGATTCTTTCAGAATTCTTTTTAACTTTAGTACTGTTCGTGATGCTAATTCTTCTGAAGAATTATCCACAATATCCATAAATGCTATTTTTGAACATTCTTTTTCATTGGAATTAATAACATTATGTACTGATTTTTGTCCTTACTATACAATTACATAGTTATTAGCCGGGCTCAAAAATATACTGATCTATCATAATTCCATCAGTCGCTCTGTATCTTTCAAAATTTCTATAAATTCTTCTTTCTTAAAATATTCTTTAATTTCCTTAAGCAAATTTTTTTATATATTTTACACTACCGAAGCCCTTGATTTTTTTAAATTTTGAGATAATCGCCTAGATAATTCCGGATGTTTATTGCAAACGACAAGAACCATCTTCGTCCAGGTCGACCATGAGTAAATGGATTTTCTCAAGTTTTGGATTAGTAGTTGGCTACTGTCTAGCAGTTAAGGATCACAGTTTCATTCAAATGTATCATCAACTTTACTGGTCAGTAGCTTTATCGTATTGTTGTGAATGTAATCTAGATTTTAAAATTTTAGTGTAAAAAACATAGGAGAATATGTATCCTTTTTTAAAATACAATTTGTTACCCCAATGACCGTCACTATGACGGTTACTGGAAAATTCCTGTATTTTATGTACCAGTAGCCCCGATCAAAAATAATAAATTTCTGTTAAGTTTTCTGGTCTAACAACTATTTTTTAACAAAATTTAATTCATAGTAAACCTAAAAAAACAAAAAAATATAACTAATTATACCAACCCGCGTCGAAATATTAAACCTGCATTAAACCTACATTACTGCTTTTAATTGAATTAAATAGGGTTAAAGTAGTTTCAGAATTACATGTAAAAAAAGCCTACATTAATCCTACATGTTGTCGCAAAATGACAGATTCTCCACTTATAGTGTCAAAGTAGTATCTCTACTGACCCTACAATACTGCTCCTTGACCCTTAAAATCAGGTGTAGTGAGGCTGGAAGGAGGTTCTTAACCGTATACATACAATGCACTAATACATACACGCATACGTACATACATACATCCATACATACATACACACATGCATGATAGGGTTTTAAAATGAATGCAAAAGTATTTTATTATTTTACTGTTTATTAATTTTAAGTTTATACATTAATCACAATAAAAATTAAAATTTTGACCTATGTATTACAATATTTTAAACACTTTTTCTATGGTAATATTTTTTTTATAATTTTTTTAATAATAACAATTCTATGTATATTTGACAATTAATTTAATTGTTTGATTCTTGTTAATAAAATATAAACAATTAAAATAAAGGAAGCAATTTTCGAAGTGGAAGAAGTTAATTTACCTGATGTAGAACGAAATTAAAAATATACATAATATATATGCCATTTGTTTATTCTTTCTAAAATTTTGATGGGGCCAATTTTTAGAAAAGATATTGAAGGAGCAAAGAAATTGCTGTTTATGTTATAAATTTAATTTTTAATATAACTCTAATTAATAATAATCACGGAGAAAAAGTTAATGTCTATAATTTAATAATGACAAGATATTTAGCAAAAAGTTCATATAAACAAAACATTTTTAACAATTATTACGATGTAACGTTTTTTCAATTTTTTCCAAATTTTCACTTTTAGTTCATCTCAATTTCTTCATATAAACACAAAATTTTAATTTTTCACCTCACACCTGAATTGTAGGATTCGTTTATCAGGTTAAAATTAAAATTTACACTTATTATTTAATCAACCTGAATTATCAAATGATTTACGCAATACTTTGTTAAGTTCTTTACATTTAAATTGATAAAAATTAAAGAAATAATTATTATACAGATTTGAAAATAACACTGATACACTGTAGTAAATTCGTTTTAAATAAATCACTTAATAATTTGTTTAAAATACTTAAATTTTCGTACATAAACTTCTTTAAACGTATTAAATACATTTACGCGTCGTATAGTCTGTCGGCCATCTTGGCTTTATTATTCTCTTCGTCGTGTGTCTCGTAAAGTCTCGTTTATGTTCGTTGTTCGTCTTTGTCATTAAACGTTCCTGCGTATTATTTAAATCGTTCATCACTGTTTAAATTTTAAATCCAGTATATATGTACAGTGTCTTTCATGAATTTCACACCATATGGGAAACTTTTTACTATTAATTTTTTTAAAAACTATTTTAGTGAAGTTAGTTCGGGCATCAGTTGAAATGAACAAATAGCTAAACACATCTTAGTTCCGCTTACTATTTGGCGGGAAACCGGAAATTTCGTGAATTATTAAAAATGGTAATAATTTGAAAGTTGTCGGTCATTTTCTGATTAAATTTTGGCATCATATCAAATTTAAGTGTAGTAAACATATTCTGATAGCTAAATATTATAGTCTGCAAGAATAAAGCTCAAAAATCTGTTTTTTGAAAATACGGCTTTAAGTACCCCTAGATACAAAAAATTTTATGAATTCTAGCAAAATACAAATCACACCGTTCTTTGAGATCTGTTTATTCATAAAATCACAATTGTCATCAATGAACTGAGATTTGCGTAACGAGTATTTTGACTACTAACTGCAAAGAAAATAAAGAAATAACAATTATTCATGCTTGTTAAAATTCCAATATTACAGAGCGTGTCTTTTTGTGACCAAGTTAAATTTTTCTATTGAAAGGCCGATGTCTGTAGCAATATTTTGATGATAATTGTGATTTTATGAATACGCAGATCTCAACGAATGGTATAAGTTTTATTTTGCTAGAATTCGTACAATTATTTTGAATTTAGGGTCAGTTAAATTCGTATTTTGGAAAAGCAGATTTTTGGGCTTTATTTTTGCAAACTGTGATATTTAGCTTTCGGAATATATTTACTATGCCTAATTTTGATACGATGCCAAAATTTCATCAGAAGGTAATCAATAACCTTCAAAGGATTATCATTTTTCATAATTCACAAATTTGAAATTTCCGGTTTCCTGTCAAATATTAAGCGGGCGGTAAGATGTGTTTAGCTAGTATCTCATTTAAACTGATGCACCAACTAAGCCCACTAGGATATTTTTCAAGGAATCAATAATAAAATTGTTTCCCATATCATGCGTACTTTATGAGAGACACTGTATATATGTATATTATTTTTTCCCATATATTTTTTTAAACTAATAAAATGTTTTGAGACTACATCGAACCTGCTCAGACCTACTATTTAATTGTTTATAAAGTGTTAAATAGCATTAAGATAGGTTTATGGACGGTTAAGTAGCTTCAATGTAGGGTTATTATTTGTAAACATTGTGTTTGTAGGTTCATTAAGAGTCGATATAGGTTCACTTAGGGTGAATATAGGCTCATTTAGATGTTAGAAGAGTCAATGCAGTATTAAAATCTTGACTCGGGAAGTTAAACCAAAATTATAGTAAAATTAAATTAGTGCTTTCCTTAGCTAAAACTTAAGAGTTTTAGTGAATATATGCAAATTTTACAAATACTGACTTTCAGATGAGCAATTATTATATCTAATGTTAACTGAATGCTATCATAAATGGAATAATGGTTGAGAATACTTTCCAGAACATTTAGCAGGAATCACAAAAAATATATGCTTCCTTAATATCTTAATATTTATCATTTTACTGAAACTTGACGGCTATTGGGTCAATGAGGGCTACTGGTGCTCTTACCTTAATTAATTTTTTCGCTAACTGGCTGATCGTTTATATTTAATCTATAAAAAAAAGTTAACTAAAAATTTTATAATTATGAATTTGCAGAAATTTGCCGTCCCTAGCCAGGCTTATGGTCTAACACGTCACTAGTTCGGAGTTTACTTTTTAACAGATGTTTTCTAATACTAAAACATACAAAATTATGTTTACTAAGGGCCATTTTTTGTAATTTGAATGCCTTTCTGAATTTTCGAAAATCTGACTGCACATATCTCCAAAAGTTACCGACACGAAACTTTACTCTAAACTACAGTATTTTGCAAACGAGGCCTAAAAATTAAAAACGGTATGAGGAACTTCATTTTATATCTTAATCCTTTTAATCTTTTAATCCTACAAAACACAGTTATTTGGGAATATCTGTACAAAAATGACGCCGAAAATATTTTGTGTTAGCACTTTAATGTTTAAAAAAAGAATTGAAATCCATTGTTATGCCAAGAACAGGTGTAAATAACTATGCTATGATCCACACTATTTAAAAAAATAATCGAAAGGAAAAAATTAAAACAAATTTTCGGAATGAAAACTTTTGCCAATTTGGAACAACGAAACTGTTTTCTTTAACGAACCTGAACATTTTGATTTATTAATCTAATTTGAAGAGAATACAGTTTTGGATAAACAAAACTAGTACCTATACTGAAATGGTAAGTACATTCTGTTAAATGTCTTATTTAAGACGGTTGGTAATATGTTACATATAAAATATCTATACCATAGTAATTTCCATATTTACTAAATAAAGTGTACCCTTTTTGGGATCACGTATGTCCACTAAATATGGTTAAATAATAGAGTGATTTCCTTCATGTAATAAACAACAGTAAATATACTTACCTAGGTAAATAAGCAAGTACAGGTGAATTTATATTTGTTTTCAAACGCAAAAATAGACATTAATATTTTTTTTTCTGCCAAATATAATCGCAAATTATGACTACTGAGAATAAATAACTTACAAACATTGTTTATACACACTAGCTGTTGTATTTCTTGTTATTACAGTGTTGAACATTATGCCAGAATGGATGTAAAACATCAAGTTATTTTTATAGGCTGTCTAAAATTTGCCTTATAAAAGTTTCATTAAATTATTTAAGCAATTTAGGTTAGATCTGATCGATTATAAGGATAGTTTCCTCACAATTACTCGTTGTGACTCCCGCATTAACTACAAAATGAAGTCCTCATTCGATGAGAAATATTGCCGGTATTATTGTCCGTAATTGTTATAAAATTATAAAATAATAACATGATTAAAATATGTATTAAATTTTTTTTATCCAAAATTAGTAGGTACCTGTTTTTCAATTGTTTCAAATGTCAGGCAGTACAATAAAATGTCATAAGCATCATGGAAAATTTTATAATAGAACGTGTTGAGCATTTCTATAAACTGTGATGCGTGACCTAGTCTGAGGAAACGTGATAAAGAGGGGCTAAGGGTCCTAGCAAACATGATATCACGTTAAAACAAACCTATCTCACAGCTGACGAGCGAAAGAAACCTTTTCAAAATTAGTCAGTGAACAACAAAAATCAATTTCTTCTCAAATTACAATTAGTGTGCAAAAAAGAAAACCTATTTCATTATGCTACAGAATGGTCAAATTTTGCGTGATATAATTAATGGATCGTTTCATAATTTTTATTTAGTAATTTAAACACCCATCATATAAAAATTTTTAAAGTTATTAAAATAAAATATTTCCGAGTCTATACTTGAAATCTTACAATTCCTTACAGTTCAAAATATTTTGCTTAGTTGTGACTAGGATCTTTGAATTACCAGAATGTCGACACTTAAGAGGAAAATGAGACAATTTAATCAAAGCTACTTGATTTTTATCATTCATTATGACCCACTTGAGTTTGGATTTTGGTTAAGTAGTGCAATTAAATTTTATAACAATTAGTGCGAGAACTGGTAGAACGGCTGCTCACTCTAATCTGATTGGGGGCTTTATATACGTTAATTCAAAAATATTTGGTTTCTCAGACAAGCAATAAGAAGGCCCTATAACATATAAAGATGGAAATGCAGGTAGTTGACCGTATACAAAAATATGATACTATAAAATTCATTAACTCTGCACACGTCCAATAATTTACCTTTATCTGTACCCAATATATCAGTAAACTTTATTCAAATATTTTTTTATAAAATTATTTTCGAATAAATTTAACATCATTTGTTTTTATTTGTTGAAAAAAACAAAAGACTAAACATATACAAACTTTGTCACCTTAGTAGTTTTTCGAGAAACTTGTTTGACGTTTTTTTCTTCACGCTTTGCTTAATAAAATTGCAAAATATATTTTTTTTTCTGTACATGTGTTCTTTCTAACAGTTATTTAACCCTGAGGTGCCTGAGGTGATGCGAATGGAATTCTTGGATTTATATCTGTATGTGGCATTAGGTAGTATATAGGTAGGTACCAGGAGGTGAAATGATTTACAATTTGAAGTAGATAAATAGATATTGTATTACGTTAAATTTATAATCGTTATCTCTTTGTTAATTATGTAATGAAATATGTAATAATTCTTTGCTTTTACAGGCGTATAAATTGTAAAAGCATTTATTACAAGTACACTTGTTAAGTACATTGTATTATTTAGATATTTTATAAACTATATGATTTACACTTATTAACGCTTTGTATTAAGCTACACTGTAAGTTAGGAGAGCTAAGAAGTCTTACCATCATTAGTTATTTTCGAAAAAATCGAATTTTTTTTTAATTTCGGTAATTGCAAACAAAGATTAAAGAATTTCCTCCACTGTCCGGAAAAACATTGATCCATAGACATGTTTTATAGTTAAATGTTAAATGCACATGCAAATATTTACATACCTAGTAAAATTGTCTTTATCCAATATTTTTAATGAATAGAATTTTAATTTTTTTTTTTATTACTGTTTTAGGCTGTGTTTTCGACTGCTTGGTCATATACACAGCATAGGAGAATTTTAATTGAATTGTAAAAATTCAGTTAGTACGTAACACCTTTGTGTTTATTATTATTCAAGAAAAAAAACAAAAAATAACACTTCGCAGTAGGGGAGTCTGGGAACACTTGATCCCCATTTTCGTTTTTCGCTCAAAACTCATAAAATAATATTGTTCTTCAAGATATTTTTTTCATGACTAGAAATTTAATATATTCTTCTACCTTCTTGCATCATTAAATCATGAAATATATCTGCGTTTCTACTTATTTTCCCGTCTTCCCAGAACACTACAAGAGTGTCCCCTGTTCTAGTAGACTTGATCCGTACCTTACTAGCTTATTGAAAAGTGAAAAAGTAAAATTATTCGCATATTTTATGAAATATGTCATCATACTGATAAGATTACGATCAAAATACTCACAAAAAAAAAATGTTTAACCATCAAAAACAAAAAAAACGTCACTGCTCTGAAAAGTTGTCTATTATTATAAACTTTAAAATGACATTGACTCATTGACACTAGTCGACAGCTGAGATTGCAGAGTTGCACGTATTGATATTAAAAATAATGTGTAGTTTTCTATTTATGACCTGGGGATCAAGTCTCCCAAGAGATCAAGTGTCCTCAGTCTCCCGTTATGATGTTACTAATGATTCTTACAGAACTGATAGTCATATTAATTTAGATAATGCATGGCGTTACACTTTTCGCGTCTTTCGAGTAACATATTCACGGAACTGTCACCAATTTTTCACTCTGGATTCCAGCCTAAGACATACCTATGCATATTAAAAACGATGGTCTCGATTATTACAGGTTTTGAGTCATAAACGAGTTCCAGCTTATGCATTTAGACGAATGCGGAATAAAGTAAATGAAGCATCAATGTATCCGTGATTTAGGTTTTCCATCGAATATGTACTTGTAAGCATAGAGGTATTTAGGGATGGGCGATGTTCGCTGAAATCGTCGATTCTTCAAAATCGATTATTACAGTAGTTGATATTTTTTAATAGATTAAATAGTGGAGGAAATTAATTTCTTTGAACGGGCGGTTGAAAAATACTCACTGAGAAATTAATATTAATTTTGGAACTTAACTGTACCATTGTCAATCGCGACAGAGAGAAGTTGCACCTGGATAAAAGAATATTACAGCTGGATGGATGAATAATATCTATTTTGCATGAAAACAACGTTTCGAATCTCATTCAGTTACAATTTTGTATACACAGCACTTTAAATAAAGTTATTTAAGGTTTTATGTAAAGGATATTTTGTCTTACTTTTTCTTTTGGTAATGGAATAAACTTAAAAGGAGATAAGATTTGTATTAGATAAATAAATTTTAGCCATTCAGTATGTTACAATGGATGAAACACACCTTTTTTTATTCAAAGTTAAATAAGTCATTTTATTTGATGTTTGAAAAAATTGATTTTTTGTACCTGCATTGGAAACGGTAGTCTACATTACAGCATAACAGTTTTCTATATATTTTGTAGCAAGTAGGTAAATCTAAATTTTAAACTTTCAATTTGTTTGACGGAGTTGGCATTTCAATTTTTAATAATGTTAAATTTGTTTAGTAGCGGAGTAATAGCTATACACCCACCCTAGCTCCGCGTTTTTCATTTCAGCATATTTCTTTTTACTCCATCTGATGAATAAAGTTAACAGCTAAAAAGATAAAAAGTAGCCTAATTTCTGAATTATTTTTAAGTCTTGATCTAAAAGTTTTTATATGAAAAAGTGACTTGGAAACAATGTGACATCTTTCCGTTTAATATGATGTGGTGTCTAATTTTCTGTACACGACGTATTTCTCGATGGCTTTTGCAAAAAGAGTTACAATTTTAATTTTATGATTAAGTAGAGGTAGGTGGAGGATAACGCTTAAGAAATGCTATTTTAAGGTATTTCATTTTGTAAAATAAAATAAAAACACAATTTATTTGTTGCTATAGTTACATTAACAAATTAAAGTTGTATCTGTGGGTCCTCAGTGTCTCACAGGTTAACAAAAATGTCAAATTATTTGTCAAATTTGATTTACAGTGATGTTCAAAACTATTATCATTTTTATTTCTTTTCAAAAAGACCGATTAAATTTCATCTATTCACATAGAGAAATTAAATTTTATTAAAAATGAAATTAATATTTCATCTAAAATAATAATTTTTCTGATTTCATCAAAATAACTGACATGTGTTTATTATTTTTGATTTAAACAAATCAAATTTAATTTAGATTATAAAATAATTAAAACATTTCAAATAATACAAGACAATGTCAAAATATTAACGCACTACACTAACAGACAACAATAAAAAGGTCCCTATTGCATTAATAAAATTCAACAAACATATGAGATGGTTTCCATATGGAAATACACTATTACCTGTACATTTTGTACACGCTACGTTCGACTGTTTTCAAGCTACGTACGTACCTTATGAAAATTAAATCTTCTAGCGCACTTTTCCGAATATATTGTTTTGTTGAGTACTGTACATTTCAACGCTAGGCTATACAAATTTTTAATATGAAATGATACTTATAATAGGTATATTTATTCATACGAAACAAATGAGAGGAATAAAACATACAAATCATTTTTTTTTTTGTTATTTAAAAAGAATATTCTGTTAGGCGAAATCGTGACAATGGACCGCCTGAGCAACAAAATTGTAATATGTATTCGATCCGTTAAACTAGATAACGCAATGATAACAGAAATAGATATTTATCCTTTAAATGAAACGAGAATAAATAGAAAGAGATAACTGGTGGAATTTATAGAATGATTTAAAAGTTTCACACTATTTTTTTTTTTTTAAATATTGTTGTGAGTCACCTATTGTAGGTTAATAATTTTCAAAATAAAGGAACCTACCAGTATCAAATACATATACATAAACATACGTAATAAGCCGTTCTCAAGCATCATACAAATTAACGTGATATAATACCAAGTTTTGCTTTCATAAAGCAAAACCATTCACCAAAGCCTTCTCGATATTTGATTTTTAAAGGTCGCACACCAAAATAGGCAGCGCTTGCAATAATAATTGTGATATCTTTCCATTTTAAATTTTACTGAACTTGTTTAAATTATAGTAGTCGAAACATTACTGAATTAACGTCAATTGTTCATTCATTTTTGTTTTGTTTGTCTTTGTGTTATTCGTTCATGTTCGTCCACTTTTTTTCGCATTCGTTTACATTCACTTGGCTTATTTCGTTCTATATAGATCCGGCTTTATAAATTCGAACTGCTCAAAGACACTTGCTTGTAGGCTTACATTCAAACTGTGTTCGAAAACTATTACCAACTTTACAAATAAAAATCGTAATACAATCAATTTATAAAACACCAATACACAAATAAAGAAATCACTTTGAAAGAATAAAAATAATACAAAAACATTTTATTTAAACAATAAACAAAATTTATATATAAAATTATATAATGTTGTTTAGCGTTGAAATTGTCCTAATATTTTACCGTCAAATTACTTCATTCATTTAAAACTAATATCATATTATTTTAAATTACATGTATTGCATATACATATGTAACAAGGGGCCAAACTAGTATATGTACCAAACTGTTCCCCCTGTCGCCAGTGAGTGACCTAGCACAGCACACATACAACTAAAACACATGATGTATGGACACGAATATGCGAATATTTAGTATAATATGTGTGCTTTTTTTGGTGCTATGTACATCACCACACGTCACACTCTCGGTGAGGCGGGTGGGGTATTGAGTGGTATACGCATGCGTACGTATATATGCTATATATGTATTACATTATTGCAAGTGGTTCATCAACAATACTAACAATATGATGTGTGTCTTGGGAGAGCAGTTCAATGACTTATGGACTTAAACGATATCTGACACATTCCGGACACACTGCTAGCTACAGTTTTTTACACATACGCTGAGGACTTGATATGTAAGTACTTCTAACAAACAAATGTATTAACATACGATTGAGGGACTTACCCGGGAGGGGTGCGCACGACGCAATCCCAACCGACCGGTACGGGTGATGATAGTGCGCGAGATGGTGATACCACGGTGATAATAGTTTTAACAACAACAAACAACATCCAAGATCAACAATACATTTATTACATTGTATGGATATATTGTACTGAGTACCCTCATATACAAAAGCATTCGAATGCTGTTAACAGGAACCAGTTGAAGGAGTAAATACGCTTATTTTGAAAGTGTCGCCAGAAAAAGTTGTGTCGAATCTTCAATTCTTTGGTAATAGTACTCCCTATCTGAAGTACTATTTAATAATGTTAGAAGGGATAATGACTGACGCTAAATTTCGCTCGCAAGCTCCATCCACTTCAAAATAAAATTAGTTAAATTCCTAACTATAGATAGTTGTTGGATTTTATCACGTCTAAGTTAGTGCTAAAGACTCATTATGGTTGACTCAATTCAGAAGTCGGCCAAAATTCAATTTAAGTAATTAAACTAAATTAATAATAAAGCAGTTAAAATCCAGAAATATGTAATACTATTAATACCTACATAGGAAGAAATTTAGTTGTTAGAATTCACTGTAAAATAAATGGCAATGCAAATTTACTTATTTCAACAAAACTGATAAGTATAATTTAGCTAAGCCCCACAGTAAACTATACATATATCTTAAATTGGGAAAATACCAAAAATAGAAGCATTTTGGCCCAAAATATAACACAACATTTAATTGCTACAAACTTCTCGAAAAAGATTAATTTAAATACTCCATATATCTAGTTGTATTTTTCATAGAAGTGAAATAACTTTCCCAAAGTATTGTTCAGTAGATATATTCTTGTCTGAAATTAAAATTATTGAGTACTATGCATACCAATAGCATACAAAATTTTAGCTTTCCTCGTACTTATTATAGGTACCCTATTGTTAGAGAATACAAGGAACACATGAATTTTACTATGAAATTATTTTTATTAATGTTGTAAAAATGATTTATCTTTATCAACTTCGGAACTTAACTTTATTTGGCGATAAAGTTTCAAATTAGGACAAACAAAATCAAAAATTAAAAATCAAAATTTTAAAATATATTTAACATGTCGACCGGTTTCAATGTATCAAAACACAATTTAAAATTTTGATTTTTGGTTTTGTTTATCTTAATTGGAAACTTTGTCGCCAAATAAAGTTCACGAAGTTTATAAAGTTTAAATTTTGGCGAAAAATAGAGGTAAGAATGTAATTATAATTTATATATATATATATATATATATTTTTTAAATAAAATATTTAGTAGATTGTTTCAAATAAAATTTTCAATTTTATCTCATTTTATAATTTTAAAAACCACCTATAATATTTAATTTACATGAAAATTCACAACTTATTTATGAAATTACCAGCTTTCATCTGTGGCTTCAAATTTTCTTACGAGAATCAGATATTTCCAAGAGAGGAAAAGTAGTTTATGTCTTCTATTGCTCTTTCTGGTAATAATCTACAAAGCTTTTGAAGTCAATCATTTTTTTGTTTCGATTTAAGTATATTTTCTCTTGGAAAAGAGATGTTTTTTCGTGGCAAGATGTAGCCTATGCCCTTGTACGTTTTCCGAATAATGCAAAGTTTCAAATTGATTGGTTAAAGGATTAAGGCCTGAGGAGTAGACCCAAAAACAAACTCATTTTCAAATTGATGATGTTAGTTAAGGAACAAGAGCAGCATTTCACTACAACTGAATGTATCCGAATATTTTTACACCCCCTCGTACGTAAAATATTTATAAATACAAATACATTATTATATGAGATAAAAACGAGCAATGTTATAGTTAGCTTAGCAGTACACAGAAAGACGAAACATTTACAAAAAAGATATTATTATTATTATTATTATAATAGCGTGGGACTGAAAAAAGGTGTTGAAACAAATTAAATGGGAGTGTTAGTTAAAAAAATCAAGATCATCACTGACAGATAAAGTTTTATTTGATATATGTAAAATAGATATCTCTGTACTCTTGATACACACATTCTATAAGATACAAGTATCATAATATTGATAGTGGTACTCATCTTGTATTTTGTTCAAGATTGGTACATGTACTTTTATAAATACTCTCGTTTGTTATACAAAACTAGATTTCGATATGGGTACCAATGTTTTTAGTTTTTGTTTTTTTGTTTTTTTCTTGATGTCTTCGAGTTTACAGTTTGTGTTTTGTATGCCTTACTTATGATGGGGTATGTTATTTTGGTATTCATTTATGTATTTTCTTTTTGTTAATGTAAATGATATAAATGTATCATGCAAAATTATAAAGTGATACACTATATTATGGAGATATTATCTAAACATGTTACTCAATGGTGATGAAATATTTTACATTTTCAAATATGTAAATGTTGCTTAAAAATTCTTTAAATGTGATTTTTTAAGTGGTTACTTCGAGTAAAATATTAGAAAACGCTAATTTGACATTGTGTTAACAAAAATTAGACATGTAGTAAAATTATAACATTTTGTTTGCAAATTTTTAACTAACATTATTGTCAGTTTGAAATTAGAATACTAGCATTATTAATTCTAACGTCGGTGAAAATCTTACGGTTAAAATCAAGCTATTACAGAGTTCTTTTCTATTCAATTACAAATGAGAGTTTTAAATCCTATTGTTTAAAGTTTTGGAAATCCTAAAATTTATGTTGTAAATGTGTCTATATTACCTATTAGACAGTACTAGTATAGAATTATATGATGACCCACTCCTCTTTCCACTGTTTCTCAAGCTGAATTTTGAATTTTAAAATTATATTGCTACACTATTCTTATTGCCTTAAATTATTTTCCATAAAGAACGAGTTCTTGAATTACTCAAATAGTACGATTATATCGACAAATTTATCCCTATTGAAATTCGAAATTTGAAACTTGCAAACAAAATTTTAATATTTTTTATTCTTCAACCGCTTTTTACAAATTTAACCCCCAAATTTTAGCTCCAAATCGCCCCCATTGACGTAATTGGAACAAATTTTATATCAATAGATAGCTCTTTAAAAAAAAAAAATAATATAACCAATTTAAACTTTTGCTCTATCTCTTACTGTTTTCGAAATATTTGAAACATTACATTTTTACCCCCATTTTTGAAAAGCGATGCCACCTCTTCAGACTGTTTTTCTACAGAAAAAAATACACATCGCTTATTTTTTCACTGTTCTACAACATATTCAAATTTCATCAAAACCTATAGGTCCGGCCTTGTGACCTTTACTTGTGAGTTAAATTGCTTTTAGGCTACAAATTTAAATTGCAGAAAATACAAATTTACTTAGAAAAAAAATATAAAATTCGAATGTAATACGATAAAGATGATTTAACGAATAAAACTAAGTCGATTTAAAACAATGAATTTAAAGCTAATTTTTATGTCATCGAAAATATCGTTGTGTGATCATAGTGGGTGAAACATTATTATAGAGTTGTACATCCATATTGAATAAACGCAAGAGAGCTGTAGAGTTAACAACTATAGAGTTAACAAAAAATCATAAATTAACACTTTCACTGAGGTGACATTACTTAGTGCGTGTCAAAAACACGCACTTAACGAATTTTTATCACTTATTATTACACGAGAGGTTTGTATTTTTTCGAATAAATTTGGGTTTGTCTAACGAAAATTTGTTGCCTAGCAATTTAACGAGAAGAACTGTCAACTAACGAAAACGCGACAGCGAAGCTGACGCGTTTTTGAGTCGACAGTTCTTCGAGTTAAATTGCTTTTAGGCAAGAAAATTGAGTTGTAGAAAACATAAATTTATTCAGAAAAAATATAAAACTCAAGTGCAATACGGTAAGACAATTTAACGAATAAAATAAATTAGTATAATTCATATTGTTATTTAATACATTGTTACTATGGCTCTGAAATCAGTTAAATTTACCAGTACGAATTATTGTTTCATTTTTATCGTGTTTACCTACAATGAAATGGCCAATGAAATGTTTGTATCAACTACAATATGAGACTAAATATGCATGAATTAAATTAGATAATAATTAAGTTTTTCCCCTAAAGGATCCACAAAAAAATTTTTTTGTGTCCTTAAGGGGACTTACGGGGAAAAACTTTATTATTATGTATAATCCAGCCCATAGTAAGGCTCACTATAGTGATGTTACTCTGATTTGGCTCCTCACTATTACTGAAGTAGTTTCCGGTTTCTGAAAATTAATTACAGTCTAAAGTACCTATATTAATATTAATACAAAATTCATTGATAAAATTCTTTAAAATATCAACAATCTTCCAGTTTCATTCATTAAAATTTATCTATTTATAGTTCATAAAACAAAATACTATATGGAACACTGAAAGGCATAAAAATCACAAAAATAAAATCATTGTGATCAAATCAAAACAAAAACGAAAATTAATGTTTATTTAGATCTATCTCGTTATATTTTTGTACAACACAATTTAAGATAAAACGTTAATAGATCTGAAGTCACGTCTTGTGTTTGGTGAGATATGATCACAGTTGTTTTTTGTGAATGTTATTATTATTGTTATTAAAAATAATTACATTAACACCTTCCTACACGCTGTTAATGTGTTCCACCATCACATTATTTTCATACCTGTGTATCATAATATTCGAAAATATATATTGTTTGTGTTAAAAAAAAAAAATTACTAAACAACTAACGAAAAAATAATTCACATTAATAGGCATGGCTTTATGATATGGTTTGGTGTTATTCGTGGCATATTAAATGTAGGCTTTGAAATTCAAATTATAGACATAAGTATCATAATATTAGGCCATATATGTTATCTGGTATTTTTTAAAATTTTAGTTCTGCATTGGAATGTCATATTAATTCGGAAAGAAGTGTTAAATAAATGAATAAATTTTAGGTACAATTGAATTATGGAAGCTTATTTTATCTCATTTTTAAGAGATATGAAAAGTAGTACTTTATGGCACTAGTTGCATAATGAAAAGCAAAAAGCATTAGTGCCATAAACAATGGTCTACTTGATAAATTTTTATATTAACTTTACAATAAAAATGAAAATACTAAGTTGATTTGTATATTTATAAATTTTTACATAATTAATATTAATTACACAAGTTTAACTATTATTATTATTTATTCCAGGCAACTTTTTCTCCTCTCTTTTGTAAATATTAGTAGTTTTTGTTGAAAAATCTTCTAAAAATGCTCCAGTATCTTATTAACTTCAAATGGCGGATAATAACAATTAAAGCATGCTTTAATACATAATAAATATTTCTATATAATTATATAATATACTATAATATGTATTATAGTATATGATACATCAAGGGACTAAAGTGTGAGTTTTAATCCCGAGTATGAAATTTGCATCCAGAGGGCCTGTAAAGGTTCGAGGGCAACAAATCACACGAGGGATGAGAAAAAACACTTTAGCCACGTGGTGCATATACTATTTTTTGCAATTCCGGATAATTTAAAATATTAAAAATAAAAAAAAATTGCTTAAATTTCATTCAAATTTTATATAAATAATATCTCATCAAGTATACTTGGGTAAATCAATCGAATTGTACAATACGATATAACTGTTTGTCTTTATCTACAATTTGTTTATTTTAGCTATTTAATATAAGTTAAATTTCTATAAATTGTGCTTGCTGATTGGTTTAAAAGTGGAAGCAAAATAATTTTTTAATCCCTTTGGACTAAAAGTGAATTTTTGCTCCCTTGGGACCACAACTGACACTTTACTCCCTATATTATTGTGAGGAACTAAATCATGTCTTTTAGTCCCGAAATAGCAAAAATGAATTTTTTTGTCTAAAGTATAAACGTCAGATTTATAAATTCGATTTTTTTTAATAATTAGGAATTTAGCAGTTGTACATAATTCGATTTTATGAACTCGCCTTTTTTTATTGACGTCACCTCGCAAGCTCGTTCAGTCACGAACACGACTCATTCATAAAGATTTTCATTATGTACCTACTTATTGCGTGAATAGCTATTATGATAAATTTAAATGTAACTTTACGGCGATATTTTAGCCTAAAAATAGTCACAATTTAAAAATACAATTTTTTTCTTTACGTATTCTTAAAGTCTAAATCTTTAAGAACATGTTCCCAAACGAAAATTTTGTTGAACGTCACTGACAAAATATATGAAACCTACAGAATTTTTTGGTGTATTTGCTATGGTTATTATAGGTCGGTTTACTCTTGTAACTATGGCTTGCCCGTCATAAGTTGTCGTAAGAAAAATGGGTATAGGACAATAACATGTATCTAGTCTACTTCTCTAACAAATATTACCAGATTGATGTATATCTTGCTCTAATTAGAATTATTTCGTAATTTAAAATTTATATGTGTAAGTGGCACGTAGAAAGGTGTATTCGTGACGTTCGAATGCTGAATTAAGTAAATCGCATCAAATTTAGTTTATACATATGAGTATGATCGATTACTCGAATGAAACTATTTTGTTCAAAATGCTTTGTAACAGTTGAATTTATTGCATCTATTATTTTCGGAATTGATATGATTAGGGTACATTAAATATTCATTTTAGTTCTCGTATATTATAAATTATTTTGATACAGAATGTTCTCTATGACATATCAAATTAAATAAAGCGTAAGTGTTTTTCAACTACAAAATTCTCTTGTTATCTATACAGTTCTGGCTCTAAGGGAAATTCTATTTCAGTATTCAAAAAAGGAATTTTTGTCATACATGGAAAAAAGGATACTGTCCAAAAATTTGGGAATAAACTCTATTTTTAGGTTGCTGTGTATTTTAGAAAGAAAAATTAATTAATTAATGAAAAATCACTCCTGCCTCCGTCTGCCAGTCGCTGATAGATATTTAAAAAAATTGTATGATGCCAAGTATTTGTTAGAAAACATTCTTTGTAAACATTTTACTGAGGGTATGACTACAACCCTCTAAAAAAATTTGAATTTATTGTATGGTATGGGATATCGTTGGAACGGTCTACTTGCAAAGGGTCCATCCGTAAAACAATTTCACTAAACTATAAAATTCTGGTGTAACATAAAATTACTATTATCATTTACTGTACTAATTTTTAAAATGAAAACTGATGTAGAAACAATAAAATTAAAGTAGGTATTACAAACTGGCATCTTATCACGTTTGTTCAGACTGCCCCCCCTCGCATCTTCACAAGGCTTGGCAATTGCCTTCCCCCTCCTTTCTCGTGTGCGTATTTTATGGAGGACTACAAATATATTTTTACAATTTCCTTTTATTGATTTGGTTATAGAGATATAGCTTAAGATGTAAAAAACAAAACAAAACACCATTCCTTCCTGATGTTCTAAGTTTTAAATTTAGAAATTTGACATTATTAGCTGTTAAGTAATATATAACAAGAAAGAAATGCTTTCGTTATACTTAAAAAAGCTACCAAACCTACCTAATATTCGGATTAGATTTAAATTAGGCCGACCGAGGCGATCATTTGGTTGACAAAATTTTCATACAGAACACAGATTGTGCGAACCCGATTCACTCTTAACCGGTGTTGTTATTTGTGTTTTCAGTATGTACGTTATCTGTTTCAAAAAAACATCTACCTTTTTGAATTTGTCTGATAGAGAAGAGCCGTTTAATAAATCAATTACTTTATTATTTAATCAGTAAAAAATGTGATACTTGAGCAGTATCAATGAAAAGTTATTACAAAAATTAACAATTACCTTGCCCGAGTTAAGGATATCGTTCAGGGGGGGGGCATTTTTTGTGCGATAACTTATCCTACAGAAAATTTGTTCTAATAAATAAAGAAAACAATAGTGCATTTGCTGTAGAGAAATACAGTTGAATTTGAATAGTGCCTTGTCTTTAGAAATATGGAATAAAAAATAATAAATTTTTAAATTGATTAAAAAACTGCTTCGGTCGTGCGTTAGGTAGTGGCAGTAACACCTCCGCCAGTATCCGCGCCAAGCACGGTATATTATTACAGTATAGGGTAGTATAATATGTCCATAATCAATAAGTATACGGTGGTGATATTGTATAAATTATTGGAATAGCTTTTGACTTTAACATCGAAATTTTTCTACGTTATGTTAGTAACCAACACCTACAAACTAATTCATGTGGAAGTCCATTATTTTTAAATTAAACACCTGGTATATTCGAATTGAAAAAATTTTAGAGGAAGTATTTAAGTGTTATTACTGTAACAACATACACATATGTATTCACGTATGTCGTTCAATCAAACCAGTGTCGGTTCGATTAGAGAAAAACGTGGTACCCATTATTTAGCATTCTATTCATTATGAATGTTATGATTTATATAATAATTTTAAAATAATTATAAACTGATGACATATACCATGATGGTGTTATTTATTTTACTATTAATTTTTCCCATCTATCGATCCGAGTTGTGGTTCTGGGTTGAATGTGTGTGGTCAAATCAACTGATGAAAATTATCAATTTACATTCACTGATTATCATATTTTTAATCGAAAACTGTCGATTTAATAATAGATTAAGAGGCAGAAAAATTGGAAACGACCTAATTAAGCTTTCATTAAGGTGCAATAACACTAAATTTTATTATAGTATATCTAAATTTTTGTTAATTGAATTTATATTTTAAACTATTATTTATTATATTATTATGATATATTAATAGTGCAATAAATAATGTATTAGAACAGTGGTCCTAAAAATAATTGAAAATTAAACCTAAAAATCAAAACTTCTAGCTACAAGTTTTAGATAATATTTCCTAAGCACATATTTTGTATTACTCATAAAAATACAATTAATACTTTTAATCCCATGGCTTCGGCATCCGAAATCAAGCAAAACATCCTCAGAGGCCGACCGCGATCAATATTTAGAATAATAAACAAAACACGTAAAAATATTTATAAAAAAGATTTTATATTATTCTAATAAAAATAAATTATTATTTACTACGTACCGAACACTTCATTTTTTGTACATATCGTACATATAAATATACATAATAATATGTTTTATCATCAAAATATCTAGGCTTCATATTTTATTTACAATAATATTTTTATCCACATATGTATGTATGTGTGTGTGTTGTATGCTTGTATGTATATGTGTGTTACTCATCTTTTGACCTGCATAACACAATCATTTAGTGTTTTGTGGAATCATTTTATGTAATTGTTTACATAAAGTTTGCTTAAAAATATTGTCGGCTTCCGGGGAAGTTTACTGTGAAAGTGCTCGGGCCTCATAGTGTTAACAAGTTCTTTAAATAGATGTATATTTTGTAAAATAATGTTTTGCAAAACAAAATTTCAAATAGTAAACCTTCTTACTTTTCAGTGCACCATTTAAATATCGTGTCAAGTGAGATGGGAAAAGATCAGACATTTTGCGTCCATCGGCGCAAGTATCGGCCCATTCCTCTTACTACAGAGACTCCTTACTTTTCTTAAATGTCTGAAGATCCGACAGAAAATGAACTGAGAGATGTCTGTTAAATACATGTTTCTTATGAACCACAGGCCAGTAAGTTGATTTATTTTACTCACTCCGCCTGCGCAACCGAAGACAAGTCTTTTACTTTAAAATTGTTTGCGTGTGGCTATACCTTGGTAATACCGAGTTTCTACTAGAATTACAATACAGTCTGATTCATTTATAAAGGGTTTTTGGTGATGCCGTATATTAAGGAAAAGGATATTTTGGAAAAATAATCACCAGTTGATGTTTGAAAATGATTTTCATCAAGCCTCATTAACAAAATAAAATAAAATAAAAATTTACAATATTCAAGTATTAGAAAAACAGCAATAAGAAAAAATTGTTAAAAAATACAAAATGAAATAAAATTAAAATTGTTCTTTTTTTCAAAACGTCAATTTCAGATAAAAAGAAAAAAAATAATTTTACCTTTAATTGTTTTAACTATTTTAATAACTTCATTTTATTTATTTATTATGATATTTTACAGAATATATTAATTGTTTTTGTTTAATTATGTGTAGTTTTTTTTAAAATTTGTTAACCTATAATAATTTTATTTTTATTTATTTTCTTTTTATCTGAAATTGACGTTTTTTAAAAAAAGAACAATTTTTATTTCATTTTGTAAGTCTGATTCATTCAAATTGTAATAATTTTATTATACAACGTTAGAATTAATTATGGATACCTCATAAATATTCTGAAAACTTTTTATAAATTTTCTAGGAGAAAATATATGGTAAATTTTATATTTAGAATTTTAGTACCTACACCAAAATATTCCACCAAGAAACTTTCTAATTATGAATATTTAAATCGTGTCACCTCATTTCATAAATTGACACTTCATTCGTCATCTCTCTAGAAGAGTGTACTAAAAATTTCATGGATCAACTTGAAATTTCACGGTAATCTACAGGAATTTTTAAATCGTTAACATAATTTTCTTCTTAATATTTCAAATATATTTATTTCTTTTGACCCCCGCTGTACACTGATTGAAAACCATTGCTTAAAAGATTATATTTCATCAAAATATTTTAATAGTTGTAATAATAATTAATATTTTATAAACTACTTTAGTTCTACTTTGAATGCTATTTGTTCCGTCACGCTAATGATAAAATAATTAACACTTAAATACACGCCTGTCTCTAGGTATGCATTCCTCTTTATTTAATTGAAAAATTTTAATTTGTTTATTTTTAATCAACTTTTTATGACTTTTTTCAAATGGCCGTCAATGTAATTGGGTACATATACCATTTAAAAAATGGTTGTTGATTTCAACAAACAAATGCTATGACAAAGCTATTGTTTTCATAAATTACATTATGATTACGGATTATAAACTTTCTAAAACGATTTTTCACACAAGCTCGGTGAGTACTCCACCTAAAATGTTCTCTAAATGAAATATGTAGGCACCTAGGTACCTATGTAGTTTATTTTAGTACTCGATTCGATTGTTTCCGTTCTTTTTGTTATCATTGACAAGTGAGATTATCTATCTTCATTCATAAAACATGAAAAAATGTTTTAGATATAGCTGTATAGACACTTGAATTTAAAAAATTGAGCGACTACATAAATTTTTTGATGTACCTATGTGACAATTTTTTGTAATTATTTTAGAAAAATTTTAACTAACAATAAAACAGAAGTAAATAGAAAGAATATTGATTTAAATACCACTGAAGTGTAACTGAAATAATTCGAGGGTACCTGTTGTCCCTAAAGTAATTTGTAAATGTTCGGTTCTAGTTGGAATAATTTGTACGCGTTCTTCATGCGAACAAGACACATTCACATGCTTTGGAGTGAAGACGTCAAAACCAAATTTATGAGGATATAAAGTATGATGTTTTGTAAGTAGATATAGACAGAAAAATTACCCCTATCGTGTCATCTTTCAAAACATTGCGAATTTCCTTTTAAAAATTCTCAAAACCCCCTAACAAAAAATAATGGTTCAAAAACGTATTTTCTGTGATTTTTTTGCATTTTGCCATGGTGTAAAAAATTTTAAATTTCACAATTTTTTTTTAAGAAGCTTAATTTTTTTAAGGTTTTGAACATTGAATGTGTCTAGCTGAAAAATTCGTCTAGGATTTTTAGACTTCCAACATTTTCACCAAATATCGTAAAAATAGGATATTTTGTTAGAGAGTTATCGTAAAGTCATATACAACCCTTAAATTATTGAGAAAAATCCCGAAGAACTTCACAATACTTTATCCGGATTATATTAATTGAAAGAAAAATGTAGATCACAACGTATTAAGACGTAACCATAGATATATATATATATATATATATATATATATATATATATATATATATATATATATATATATATATATATATATACATATATATATATATATATATATATACATATATATATATATATATATATATATATATATACATATATATATATATATATATATATATATATATATATATATATATATATATATATATATATATATAAAATAAAGAGGACCGTTAAATTATAAAAATACCAAGGAATCTTACAATAGTGTATAAGACATTAAATATTAATTGAAAAAACCAGTATATGTGGATAAAGATGCAAATTAAAAAAAAAAACACAAGGGAGATTTATTTAATTTATTGTTTAACTTATTGACTTCAAGAGCTTTTAAAATGTTAAGGGGGGGTCCTCCAGAACTTTTAAATTATTCATTTTTTGTTTTACTTTAAAAGTTCATTTGAACCTTAAGGAATATATTTCTAATGTTTTAATCCCAACAGAAAGATTATCTTAGATAACGATAAACTGTTTTTAACTCTACTTTTCAAGAACGAAAACTTTTTAATCGTTTTATCGCGTTTTTCTCAAAACCGGTTTTTTTCCGCGTTGGTAATAATGTCACAATAATTGTGACATTATTACCAACTGTCAGTGTGTTAATAGTAAAAATTAGTGTATGTAAACTAGTATGTAATTTAAGAGGGTGACTCATTCAATGTTACTTAAACTGAATTTTGAATTCGAGAATTTTATTTCTACGTTATTCTAATTGTCTTAAACTATTTTTCATGAAGAAGAACTTCTTGAACTACCCAAGTAGTGTGACTATTCGACACAGACACCCCCTAAGTAACTACCCCTAGACTTAATATTGGGATATTGAGCAAAAACAGGTCAATTAGATTTTTTGACGTAGATTTCAAATCTGTAAACAAAATTTTTATATTGTTAATTTTTCATCCTCTTTTTGCAAAATTAAGCCTTAAATTTTAACAATTTTTAACAAATTGCATATCAATAGATAGCCCTTTAAAAAGAGCAATTTCGCCAATTTAAACTTTTACTGTATTTCTTACTGTTTTCGAGATATTTGAAAAATTAAATTTTTACCCTAATTTTTGAAGAGCGATTTCACCCCTTCAAACCGTTGTTCCGCAGATAAAAAAAAAATACGTGTCCCTTAGGTTTTAGTGTTTTACAACATATTTATGTTTCATCAAAATCGATAGGTCCGGCCTCGGGAACTTTACTTATAAGATGCAACAATTCCCACTATACTACTATAGCTCATATAATTTAGACTTTCATAAACTAGAGGCTTTTGGCTCCACGATACATAGAGCCGTTGCCATCTCGATGTCATCAGATGACAAAGATACAGAATTATCAACTATAAAACAAATAGCAAGGAATAATGATTTTTCTCCAAACACAACCCAACCAAAAAGTTATTATTTCTCGTATTATAGTAGTTAGTTTTTGAATCAAAGTGTATACTACATTTACTACATACATAAATGTTTGTCTACAGTTAATAGGTAAATATTATTAAAATTGTAATAATATTCACTTACCAATTACAAATAAATGTGCGGTAATCACCGTACTATTTAGTTAGATAAACTGTCTTATATATCTTCTAGATAATATTTATACATACATTCTTATTAAAATGCATATGTCTCTTAAGGCCTTTATATGTAATTGTCTTTTACATACTTGTTTATAGTATGTATAGTAATTTTATACACATATAGTATATGTTATACATATCACTGCCCAAGTTATACATACATATATATTATGTAATTTAGTCTATTTAATATATTAAGTATTTAAATAATTGTGTTTTAAAAAAAGCATTTGAAATGACCATTATTTTGATATATGGCCAGTATTTATACAATGAACTTGTTATAATTTACTTTTTGAAAATGCTATTCATAATTTTTTGAATGAGAAATAAAATAAAAGACAAAAATATTGATTTATATCTGTTAAAAATTTAATGATAGTTTTTGTACTATGTATGGTGTACTTGAAGGTGGTGATAGGAATGTATAAAACAATAGTGGGACAATTCTGCTATTTCGAATAATAGAATACGCCTTTACAATTTTGGAATTTTTTTAAAATATCAATTGTTAAATAATATTAACTAGAATATACGGCATACGCTTTACAGTTTATATTCGAGAAAACCTTGTTACGGTTTTTCTAACCGTAAGTTAATGTGGAACTTTTAACTACTTGAAGATCACAGGACATTTAATTGAAGGATACAGATTGATAAGCAAGAACAACAATTTCAGAAAAGGTAGTTTATTGTCAAATCGTTTTTTACAATTTTAACTATCGAATAATGTAACCTGAACATTAACTGTTCCATCGAAGTTGTTTCGTACACCTGTTGATCCTAAAACAAAAAAATTTGTATTAAACTGTTATAAAATTAAAAAAAAAAAAGAGAAAAATTTAAATATAATACCATAATAGTACGATTTACATGAACTAGGTTAAATAAGTTTTGACAGGTGTCAATTAGGTTAAATATAAAATTTTGACACTTCAGTGTAAACAATCTACGTTGTATTCAGAGATGAATGTTGGCAGTGGTCAAGAAAGTACGATCACAACGAAATGCGCATGTGCGGAAGTGTAGAACAATATAAAAGAATCTTCGGAAGGAAGATTGGAAGATAAGACAAGGAATTCATTCTCTCTCGGCTCTTGGAGCTCAGGTGAGCGAGACGTGATCCCGGGAGGGACCACTCTCTCAAAAAAAATGTCTGGAAAGGACACGCCTTGTGGCGAATCATAGTATAACCATTGTTGGGATATTTAGGGCAAAGCACGTTGTCCAGTTGCTGTACGTGTGTAATTAATATGGTACAATTTTATTGGATGGTAAAAGTATGGCACTTACTGAAGTAAATTGCTCCATTTGTTGAATATGTTCTACGGAAACCTCCACAGACCGCTGAGTTGTTGTTTCACACTGACGGAAATTATTCTAAAGATTGGTTTCCACGTGGTAGTGGAATTGTGGCTGGTGCCCGGAAAGTCTTGTGGAAGTTGATCAATTTATGGCTGGTGCCGTTTAATGATGTCGAAGGTGTCTGGTGACTGGTGTCGCATCATTTCTGTGGTTTCTGTCATATTTGGAACATCGTATCGTGAATTGGATAATAGAAGCTGATTAGTGAGCGCGATGTATAGTTTCTGTTGTGAGTGCATCTGAAAGTTACGACCCATTAATTGTTAAATTGTTGTAGTTTTTTTTAAGTCAGTAAAAATTGGACGAACGCTGTTGAAAATAAATATCCATGAAAATAAATTCTGTCGTTTAATGACATTTAAATACACTTACATGTACCGTGGATACGCCTCCTCCAGTTTTTACTATTGTAAATTAGGTTATAAGTTGTTGATGTTATGATTTTCTTAACGAATTATTCTTAGCCGTCCTCTGACGGTACCTGAAAAGTTTAATAAAAATTATTAAGATAATAAATAGTAAATTTTAATTATCACATTCTATTACTTGACACGTGAATCTGATGTTTTGGAATTAAGTTGACAGTTGTTCAATTTTATTCGAGTCTGTGCGTTGAAACGATCGTTCAGTTCTTGTATATTTTGTTTATTGTGTTTGGAATATGAATCTGTTCTGCAAAACAGAGAAGGAAATAGGGTGTTCATTCCAGGTGTTCATATTCCAAACAAAATAAGGAGCTAAATATAGGTATATATATATATATATATATTATATATATATATATATATATATATATATATATATATATATATATATATATATATATACCAATGAACACCATATTTCCTTCTCTGTTTTGCAGAACAGATTCATATTCCAAACACAATAAACAAAATATAGTGTCATTTTTAGACTCCTCCGTTAATGCCGGGGACGTAGTTGAATGTCCTACAATCGAAAAGTTAATTTATTACAATATATTAAATTATACTTTAACTGCACTACTAACCTCTGATGTAAACTTTTGGATCACCTTTAGCATTTTGTACATTCAATAAATTTTGCAAACATTTATTGTTCTGAAACACTTTTTAATAATAATTCACGTCTTTATCGAGTATATTATTTGTTCTTGTTTTTCAAATTTGCTTTTCAGCGTGAGTATTATCTGCGGGAGGTACTGACAAGGAAACATCAAGTATTTTTTTCAATATTTTTCACACAGGAAAGAATATTGTGGCGCCCTATTTAGGTTAGTGTTGTTGGATAGTTAGTAAGTGCCGAGTAACAGTAATTAATTTTT
The DNA here is from genome assembly GCA_035578155.1 of Brachynemurus nebulosus. Classification (NCBI taxonomy): domain Eukaryota; kingdom Metazoa; phylum Arthropoda; class Insecta; order Neuroptera; family Myrmeleontidae; genus Brachynemurus; species Brachynemurus nebulosus. The sequence continues at coordinate 40,834,511 of JAPWDM010000001.1, read as the reverse complement.
CTTTTTGAGGATATACCCTTCACCCCCCCCCAGCTCTTACGAGTTAGTTGAAGGAATAATCGACTCACGGTTGAAGGAATAATCGAGTAATTATTTTCGACATTCAATTCAAGATGACGGTGAATCTACAACAAATCCAGTTTCGAAAATTCAATTTTTGACTCATGATAGAGCCCCCATCGAACTCCCCTCCAAAAAAAAAACCGCTGCTCAAATGCACAGTTAATCACTAAAAATCGACGAATTTACTGTACTAGCTAGAATTCGAGTATTCCATGCGCTAAGATTTGCAATGTCTGTCAAAATAACCACACTTAATTCACAGTAAATTTCTAATTCTCTAAGATATGAGAGACATTAGCAAATGGTAAAAATTATGTTCTGACGCCTCTACCAAATAATTTTGAGCATGCGGAACTACGACCTAAAAACCAGAGAGATACTAGCGATTAACAGATATGATATTCTGGCGTTTCCACCAAAAGATTATAATCATGGAATCATGTCCTTAAAGCGAAAGTTGTGTGATAGGGAATTATTGCTTGGGTCCTAGTTTAGAGACTGGATAGTCTATTCCACCGGAAACTTAAACCAGTTAGACAACGAAATACACTTAATATCTTTTTGCTGGGTTAAAAAAGTATAGTGAAATAGTGCACTCCATGTCAACTTAATTGTGCCCTAACTGTACCAATAATACGTATGTCAATAATATAAATTCATTGCATAAAGACAAGCCTTGCTGACCCATGTTATTAATGCCAAATCCGTGAAGTTTGTGGATATTTCAACTAGATCTGGAAAACAACATATAACAGAAAATTAAGTAAGTATGTATGAGAACAAGTACGGTGTATATTAGGCCAAAAATGTTCCAATTCTGATATGGTACCTATATGTTCTCTTTTCTAAACTAAAGTCATTTCCGCTGAAACATATACCAATAGTATTCATTTTGTATTATTATTATTATTATCAAACGTCAAGTTCTGCAATGGTAATTGCTGTAATAAATTACAAATATGAAATCAAATGATTTACAGTGGTTATTGTTATGGCAGGTCATTGGCTAGCATCAAATCAAAACATATATTTCCAGTTTTATGTTTATAGCGGAGACTACGTACCTATACCCCTATACATATACATCAATAAAAATATATATTATTTACTTTTGTGCGTGCATTTATGTTTGATTGTATGTCCAATCTATCCTTATTCGATATATTTACTCTTAAATCAAAATATGAACGAACTAGATAAATAATATAATCAATAGTTCATCTCACGATTTCACCTTGTCAATTTTATGATGACATTCTACACAAAAAGTGTTGTGAGTAATTAATAAAAAAAACGCCGTGAGCAGCGGAGCTCCATCACGGTAATCGAATTTTTCCCTTCATCTTCGATACTGAATGTCTACAAGCGAAATGTGATTGAAAGTCTACAAGCGATTTGTCATTTTCGTGGTGTCAAAACTAATGATGAGTGTCCGGCTGATCGGCGCTTTAAAAAAGGTTTTAAGTTTTTAAGGGCTGAATCTCAGTAAATTTCAATTTTGTGCCGATAGCAGTTAGCAGGAAAGAAGCCAAAACAATTCGTACGAGGGCATTCCTACCCATGCTTATCCGCCAATTGCCTTTGTGTTTTATTTTTAAATATTAAAAAAGGACCTTAAATAGTAAACTGGAAGGCCTTTATGAAGATATTTTTTCTTTCCAAAAAAAGTAAGTTCATATTTTTTTAAATTTTTAAAATCGTGGGCTTAAGGGTTAAAAGTTACCAAAACTGGTAAAAAACAAGAATAATCATGTTCTTTTTGGTATAAAAAATGGTGGGGGTAAGGGTTAAAAGTTGAGACTCGCAAAAGGCGCCTCCTTGATACTAACTCAACCCGAATACAAAATTCCAGCCCTCTAGGTTTCTTGTGGTGACCTGTGCGAGTGGTACAAACTTCGAGAACGTCGAAAAAGCATGAAATTGTAGCTTAAAAATGGTGGGGGTTGGGGTAAAATATTAAAACCTCCAAAAAGCAGACCCTAGGTACGAATTCTATCAACATGCCAAACTTCAACCCTCTATGTCAATTCTGGGAGGTTGTGGGCGTGTTAGATCCAGCCAAAATAATTTTTTCCCCCTCTGCTCCCTCCAAATCATCTTAAGAAGCTGAATTTTGGATATGTTGTAGACAATTGACCGAAACATTATTTCCAAGCAGTTTGGAAAAGTTCTATTGTTTTGTTGCCCCCCACTACCCCATTAAAGATTGGGTCGCATCCAAATTTGCCCAAAAGACTCCACCTTGATAGTACTGATGTGCATCGGAAATGAGCCCCACTTACCAAATTTTAGCTCTTGCCTTCCATAGGGGGCCTTGGAATACATATATATATATATATATATATATATATATATATATATATATATATATATATATATATATATATATATATATATATGAAATTTTTTTCTTAAGAATCGTGTTCTACGCGTCCGAAACGGATAGCGCCCCTACTATCGCCCTTCCCGTTCTTATCCTATAGGCTGTATAAGTCTAATTTTTCAGTTGAAAAATTCGACTAAAAAATATTCCGTAATTCTCCTATGTAACGCTAGTTGATGCCTTCTATTCAAATATGTTAGAAATAGTTTACAAAAAATGATAATAACATGTAGTCGTACAATAAACTTTTACATAAAAAAAGTCTATGTGTTCCAATTAACATTTACAGCATAAGAATAGTGCTAACTATAAAGGATAAAGGATGTATTAATTGATAAAATTATTCTAAAGTTGTAAACTCTTTTGTGAACGCTGAGACGACTACATACGACAGTCCAACTTCAGAACCACTTATTGTGACATTATTACCCACTGTCAGTGTGTTAATATTAAAAATGAGTGTATGTTAACTAATATGTAATTTAAGAGGGTGACTACCCGACTCTATTCAGATACCGTTTACAGGGGCTCTATGGTCGACGTCCCACCGTAAGTCGACCAGTGGCCGTTCGAACGCAGGAATTATTAGAGAGTCTGCACTTACAGTTCGCCAAGGTACTTCCCAAACGTCCTATGGAAGTGCCTCCTTGGCTGATCCCTAACGTAAGGTGTCGTTTCGACCTGACTGGTCTCAACAAGGAGGAGACCAGTTCATTCGAATATCGATCCCGCTTCTACGAGATCATTGGCGAACCTGACTCTCTCTGCATATACACAGATGGTTCCAAAACAGCTACGGGTGTTGGAAGTGCCATCGTCATTCGTGACGATCCTCACGCTTGGACACTTCCTCCCCAGGCCACTGTGTATACTGCAGAACTATTTGCTATTTTGCAAGCCCTGTGATTCTGTCAAACATCCGAAGACAGCGCATTCCTCATTTGTTCCGACTCGTTGAGCGCGTTGCAAGCGATCTGCCACTCTCATACCATCGATCCACTGGTGCAGAACATCCGAACGTGTCTCTACATGCTCCGCCAAAAGTCTATCACCTTCTTTTGGATTCCCGGACATGTGGGGATACCTGGCAATGAACTCGCCGACCAGGCAGCACATCATGCAGCCGAAGTCGGTGAGCCGCAGGACATTGCCATACGCCCAGAGGATCTGTGATTGTGCATTAGATCCGCGATCGATCAGAAATGGCAACGTGAGTGGAACAGCCTCACGGCTAAGCTCAGACAGGTGAAACCTGAGGTCCGAAGAACTCCGGCACCTGTAAATCTGAGCCGGCGAGAGAGTGTGGCCCTGACACGTTTGCGCTTGGGCCACACGGCGTTAACACATCGTCATCTTCTCGCCGGTGAGGATCAGCTAAGGTGCGCCGCCTGCGGGACGGCGCTGACCGTGAGGCATATAGTTGAGGAATGTGTAACCTTTGAGCCATTGCGCCAGAGGTTGCAGCTCCCCAATAATGTAGCCGAAGCTTTAGCTTATGATGCAGTTTCTGAAAGAAAGATGCTTGAATTTCTCAGAAATTCGAACCTTCTTCAGAGACTGTAGGGGCTTTACATCTCAGATTTTACAAGTCGTCTCGTTTTATCTCCCCCGACAGTGAATTTTATTTTCAGCGTTTTTTTTTTTTTTTTTTAATTTATGTGTTTTCAAAATTTTTGTGTTTGTCTTAACTTATTTATTTATTAACCATACCCTGTTCCAGCTGGTTTGGCAGGGTACTTTTAGTCTTGTTTTTATGCCACTAGGGGCCTTTACACCCTTAGTGGTACTTTGTTATTTATACGTGTTACTTTGTTTGTGTTATTGTTTTTTAACGATGTACCACCGAGGGCTCTTTACACCCGAGGGGTACATTATTTGTTTCTTCTTTCTGTGATATTTTGTTATGCCGCTGTAGGCCTGTTGTTATGGCTCTACAGCGGTATTGTTTTAACTCCTTATTGCGTCTCTGGTGGGCCGGTGGCTCCCCAGTGACGTAATAAGTTTTATCTGTGATAAAATTGTGATATAAATCTCTAGTCGTTTGTGTTTCTAGTCAGGTTCCTCCACCCCGAGGCACTTTACGCCTCGGGGGGAGTCGCAGCGATGGTCTTCAGGCCTTGGTGACCGGACGCTTTGTCTAGTACTTATCGTACCGTCACCAAGGACTGTCCGCTCCTTTTAAGCCCTGGGATGGCAGGGCTCATCGTTGGATTTTATATGTGTATGTTTGTCCGTTGTCTATTGCATTTATGTGTTCCTGTCTTTACGTGTTGTTTTTATTTTTACTGTGTTTGGCGGTGCATGCCCTTAGTAGGCGATGCCGCCGGGTGCTGCTGACCGCGCCATCCACCGGCAGCAGTACCCCAATTTTAACAAAAAAAAAAAAAAAAAAAAAAAGAGGGTGACTCACCCCCTCTCCAATGTTGCTCAAACTGAATTTTGAACTCGAAAATTTAATTTCTACGTTATTCTAAATGTCTTAAACTATTTTCCATGAAGAAAAACTTCTTAAACTACCCAAGTAGTACGACTATTCGACACAGTCACCCCCAAGTTAACTACTCCTAGACTTAATATTAGGACATTGAGCAAAAACAGGTCAATTAGATTTTTTGACGTAGATTTCAAATCTGTAAACAAAAATTTTATATTGTTTAATTTTCACCCCCTTTTTGCAAAATTAACCCCTAAATTTTAACCCCCAGCCACCCCGGTTGACACAATTTAAACAAATTGCATACCAATAGATAGCTCTTTAAAAAAAGAGCAATATCGCCAATTTAAACTTTTGCTCTATCTCTTACTGCTTTCGAGATATTTAAAAAATTAAATTTTTACCCCAATTTTTGGAGGGCGATTTCACCCCTTCAAACCGTTTTTCCGCTGATATAGGAAAATACGGGTCGCTTATTTTTTAGTGTTCTACAACATATCTAAGTTTCATCAAAATCGATAAGTCCGGCCACGGGACGTTTACTTTTAAGAGACCGTTCTACTAGAACTACTTTTTAAATGAATTTCAATTTTTTATAATGAAATTATACTGTAGTGTTACACCATAAATCATCCATTATTTATGGGAAATGGGACCATAACTTGTCATCTAATTATGGTGACCACACGTTTTTTATTTAAAAGGATAGTCCTTTATCTCACTGCTTTGTTTTATTTAATAGGCGTTTTGTCCTTTATTTTATTTATATGATGGCAATTTTTGTGGTACTCAGAGAAAAGAAAACATAATGTTTTATTTAAAATTAAATAATCAAGTAAACATAAATTGATAAGAGTCCATTGTGCTGGCCACATATTAAACAATTGCATAGGTACTGCTCTAGATTCACATTTCTACACGGAGAGAAAATTCCTATGAAAATTACTGTGCTCATACTACAATCGACGTGTAACAGGCGAACATATCCAATTTTTGTACGGTAAAATTATAAAAATTATAGTTATATTATTGTAATTTTTATAATTTTACCGTACAAAAATTGGATATGTTCGCCTGTTACACGTCGATTTATGAGCACAGTAATTTTTATTGGAATTTTCTCTCCGTGTATGTTTGCACAGTACGAGTACAATACAAGTGACAAATGAAAAAATTTAATTAAAAGTAAGTACATTAGAAACATGACGTATTTCCGTCAAATGCAACTTCCAAATGAATTGTATGGAATTTTATGACTTTATAAAGCATTAGAAACTTGACGCTATTAAAAAAAAATTAGTTCTACTGAAAAGTATTAAAATTAATGTTATTTAATGTTAATTAATGTGTATATATGTGTAATAATTAAGATTGTCTAAAATTTTAATGTATGATATTGTGAAAAAAGTCTAGGTTTAAGATATTTTATGTATAGGTACATACAAATTACATAAACATATCCATGTTTATTGAGTTCATAATAATGTTAATAATAAAACTTTTTCACACATTTTACGCTAATGATATGCAGCTATCGCTATTCATTTAAAAAAAATATATTAGCGAGCGAAATAATTGTTTTTCTTTAATTAAAATAATGTAAAAAAAGTTCGTAAATTAAAAATACTCCAGTTAATTTTTAGAAATACCCACTATTAAAACCATTTGGATTTAAGTATTTAATAAATAGAAGTGTTAATTACGTATCTGGCTGAATTATTATTGTTTATTAAAATACATTATCATAATTATTACCTTTTTATTAGGAAGATTAATAAATGATTATTTTATTCAGAAATGTAGTTATCTCGTATACAATACGATGAAAAGCTTTCATGCTTTGTGATATATTATTTTAAAATTTTTATGCAAACATTAACGTATGTTTTCTAATAAATCCTATTATTGGGCGACAGTCAACTTGCTAACATATGACTTAATTCGAATATAATACGTGATTTAGTTTGCACAGACATTTAACTACACAATATCTCAAAAAAAAATATATTTACTTTTACATACTGTTCCAAAAATAATCGTAATAATATTTATTTATCCTATCCATTATTAAGTTTAGAGGATACGGTGTAGTAATTTATAAAGTTCTGCGTCTATATAATCACCGTAGATCATCTGTTCTTTTCTTAGAGAGCTGTCTTTTTGTGAACATTATACTTTTAGATTTAGATCCTTTAACAAACAAAAACCATGTTAAATTTGTTTTATTTTTAATTGAATTTCCCACAGTCATATATATATATATATATATATATATATATATATATATATATATATATATATATATATATATATATATATATATATATAAATTTCAGTGAATGTTAGTTTCGGGTTCTAGTTCGGCCTCAAAACAAATTTCTGCCATAGTCCCGGGTTCAAGTTGCGTCATGAGGGTGACTCTAATAGCTGAATTTTCGATTCGAAAACGCGTTAATAAATAGTATATTTAGCCAAGGGGCTAAACTTGAAGGCTACAATTCACATGACAGATCAAAAGAGACAGTTTAGTCGGGTGGCATATATTTTATTTTTTAAAATTCTGGATAATTTAAAATTATAAAAATCCAACAAAATTATTTAAATGTCATTTTTTAAATTATTTTAAATAATATTACATAAAGTCTAAAGCAGTATTTTTTAACGTTTTTTATGACGCGACCCCTACCCTCTGTTATTTTTATCTTTTAATTTTTTTATGTTATAAGTATCGAATCCGTTCATCATTATTAATTATTTTCATAACTAAATATCGACTAAATACAGTACCTGAAACAGGCATATTTTAAAGACAGCTACAGACGAGCTAAGTTTGGAAACCAACGTAAAAGAAAATCTGCTGGAATTATCTCTTGATAGAATGCTACACTTGGAATTCAAGTCTGTCACTTTGGATACTTTTTGGTATACCCACAATTAACTATAGAATCTTTGAAGTATTTGATCCCATTTTCCACCTCCTACCTGTGTGAGTTGACGTTTCCTTCAATGGCTCAAATAAAAGGCAATCAGAGAAATCATCTGAATGTATAAAATGATTTAATTCTCTGCATATCAAGAACGAATCTGCGATGAGAAAAATTAGTCAAAAACAGGCGCAACAATCAAATTAATGTAACCTTTAACTAACCTTTTCTTTATTAAATATTATATTCTGAACTAGAGTGGTTTTATTTTTAAAATAACTATGACCCCCTAAAAAGGCTTCGCGACCTCTCAGGGGGTTGCGACCAACAGGTTCAAGAACACTGGTCTAAAGTATACTTTAGACAAATTAATCAAATTAAACAATACAATATAAATGTTTTCTTTATCTACAAGTTTGAATTAAGGAACGCTACTTAAGTTAAATGTCGCTTCCTGTTTAGTGGCTTTCTGCAAATTTTGATTACTATTTGGCTTGAAAGCAGGGGCCAAATTATTTTCAGTCTCTTGGGGCTAAAATTGGCCTTTTACTGCCTATTACCAGGGATTAAAGATGTATATTGGTTAAGAAATTACAAAAATTTTATTTTATAGTATTCTTTAAACTAATACACTTATATGCCCAGTGAAATTTATAGGGAAGACACAAGTAAGACACAAGTAACTTATTAAACGGCTTTAAAAAAAGCGTCTGTTTTCGATCTCTAATTGTGGAGTGACTAATCAAAAAGCATTATGTCACAAAAATTCAAAACTGAGTTAGGTATATCTTCTGATTCTTCTTACTGCTTTGTATCAGACTAGACAATTCAATTTCCGTAAAAAAAAAATTTACTCCATTAAAATTAAGAAAGAAAATAATAAATTTATTTAAACCGCATTGTTTTTATACTCATTTTGATTCAAACAGTTTTTTATCCATCATATAAAACCATTTTTCTTTTCATATAAAAACATATTAACGAAAAATCAATTTCAATTGTACTTTAAATCATGTAATCTATAAAAATAACTTAAAAAAGACAATGATACGAGACAATGAAAAAGAAAATGATAAGTTGAATAGTTTTTGGTGATTTTCCAACATTTTGGTAACTGTGACAATATACGTTTTGAAATGTCACTCCACAATTATGTATGTATTTAACTACATTTATATATATATATACTATATATATATATATATATATATATATATATATATATATATATATATATATATATATATATATATATATATATATATCTATGTATTCCCTGAATTTTATCCAAAACTATATGGATTGGAATGAAAATTTTTATCAGAAGGTTTTATCTATTGTTTATTAAAGTTTAAGCAATGATTCTCAATATTTAAATATTATTGTCAAAGTATATTGTAAACGGGAAAGGAATTTTTAAATTTTGGTAGGATCGCTAGAAAATACAGGAGAGAATATTATATTAGTAATGCTTGTAGATATAAATCCCACATTTTCTTTTGTTTTATTGCAATATAAAATTCGATTGCGTTTAATTTATTTGTCAATTTGTATCATTAATTGAACCTCAATTTGAAATTTGTCATACGTTCTGTGAAAATTGTGGTAATTTTTGTTACTTTTTGTATACGCAACAAATATAAATGAAAGTCATTAAGCGTATTTAAATTTACGTGGGCAGTTGGGCACATATATTTACAGTTTGACACGAGTATATTCGCTTCCATATTGCGCAGATGAAAGAGCAAGAATGAAATATGCATAAATAGTTTAAACAAAAACAATTTATAACAATAATAAGTTGTGGATTTCACAAATATTTACAAAAATTAAAATGAATTGCAACTGGATTAGTAAAATATTCGAATTTTTTTATCCAGTTGATTACTGTGTATTCTTCCAGAGGCGTAGTTATTCTTGTCAAGTATATGAAGGTTAGAAAAATGATTAGGAATTAAATTAAACATATATTAATATATGTATTTCTAGGTACGCCCTGATTACGTGGTGTTATTTTATTATATTATTAGAATTTAATCCTGTTTATTTAAAATTATGGACTTGGATAATTATTATAAATTGATTCTTTTGTGTCGATGTCACCGTAATTAATATTAATTTATTTATTTAATAGATAATTTTTTGAATGAAAAATGATATTAATTATTTTAATAATGCAATTTACCTTAGTTAGAGTTGTATGTTATGTGCAAATTATGTTGTCAAATGCCTTTGTTTGACAGTATTCAATTTAATAATTTGTTTTTAAAGGTACAATACTTGAATTAGGGAGGCAAAAAACTTGATTTGCTTATCTTAGTTAAAAGTTAGTATACTATATTTAAGAAATTTCCGATACCTCGTTGCTCTAAAGATTTTATATACCTATACGTTTTACTCCAAATTATAAGTATTTTTAAAGCAAATTAAAAGAACTGTTTCGAAAATTCCGAAAATTTTTAAATACTATATTTTTAGTAGATTTTTCACGAAAAATTAGACTTAGGTATTATAATCTATTCGACAAGAACGGATTGAGACAAGAGTAGGGGCTTTTGTGTGAAAATTTGATGATTTTTGGCCAGCAAAAATTACATTTTTTATTCGATCAGGTTCATGGCACGAAGAAACATATATAAAAGAAGCTGCAATAAGAATCAACTCGATCGGATGATTTGTTTTCGAGTTATAACTGCAGGAAATTTGAAAAATGTAGTTTTTCTTTATTTTACCTTTTAGTTTTAATCACTGAGAATTTTTACTAAAATTATTTACGATATATTCACTATAACGGTCATAGTAAAACTAGATGAGTCGTTTAAATGTGCCAGGGTCTAGCTTCTGCACAACATATGACTGGCAGCCACGTCCAGAAACTCCCGAACTATCAACCTTCATACATTTCTCAATACCTCAAAGTTAACAATGAAAAATCAGAATCCGCTCTTTGGATGGCTTTAACTCAAAGACTATTTGAGATAATATATGCACTTGAAATTGTAGTACGTTATTTTGAAAGATATAGGCTATCGAAATATGCAAATAAAATTTTTCCAATTTTTTAAAAATGTCACACTAGTGATCCCCCTTAAATCTATATAGAAGCGCAAATCCTCGAAACTGTCTTTATAAGATACACAGAACTCAGTCAGGCGGATTAAATTGTTCAAAACGTTCACCCGTATATGATTATCTATTCTGTCCGTATCACTAATTGTATTCCATTAAAAATAATACTACACAGCGCATGACACTGTGTTACACTGTGTCTATTTTTTTCATTAATGGAATATCAACTTTTATTGTGTTTCTGCAGAGGGCAGCATAGACAAAGTTTACTAGATTTAAAAAAAATAGATTCAATATGCTTGGTATACTTTATATGATTCCCAGTTTCATGTATAAGTTAATTAAAGGCAGAGGAATGGTTAGTTTTGCAATAAAATTTAAAAAAATTAGTCTTTTTGTAAAAAAAGAATGTACATATGTAAATTACGAAAATTTGGTTGGCATTACTTTTCCCCTATACACAGTGTCGTTTGTGTTTTACTAATGGAACACGATCATTCTTTAATAATTGTGAGAGAAAAATGTTATGTGTTTCCAGTGATTTGAGTGTTAATTATGCCATGTTGAATGAAGATCTAATTACTTTTTTAGTTGCTTTAATAATAAGTTTATTTGACCTGAATTATTAGCTTACGTGTAACTGCAAACATTTTCTATGTTTACTAATGTTTTTTTTGCGTTAATATGGTCATATTTTAAAGCCTTCATTATATCTAAGAAATAAAATAAAGGTTTTATTGTATAAAAACACTTTAAATTTGAACGCAGAACCCATTGAATACCAATTATAAACGAACACATAACGATCAAAAATGTGAATCACCAACGAAACAAACTGTCGTACAACATTATCTGTCTCTATATATATAGCAAAACAAACAAACAAATATCCAATTTTCTCATTTCGACATTTTCAGTATCACTTGTGTCAATCTTAATTGATTAACCGGCCAACCACACCCCCAATAATTCAAATAAACGTGAATACGGACGATAATAGCGTAATCGAAACGGTGGAATCTTTTTGGCATGTTTGTTTGTAGTTTTTGTGGCAGCTTATGTCAGCTATAAGTGGCAATGTTTTGCGTTTATTGTTTTGCATTATTTGTAAGTGTTCAAGCATGTAGCAGACAACTTATTTTCAATGTATAACATAATAATAATAAGCTTCTTATTATTTCTGGTTAGTTTAAAGTGTGCTCTTTATTGATTACCAGTATTTTATCGTATACTGTTGATATTTGGATGCTGAAAATAATAATTATGCGTGTAAGTTGATTGCAGCCAGTAACAATATGTCTGTGCTCAGTTAGTTTGTGAAACAAAAGATAATCATTAATTGAAGCATGTAGAAGTCTTTTGTTTTACTTAAACAAAAAAAGTAATGTACAGTTCTATATAAAATTTACATCTCTTCTAGTTAATTTCCAAATGCAGAGGAGTTCGTGAAGTTTGTAGCGGTACAAGTCAGGACTTCATTGCTAAAATTTTAGGTGCCGGAATGTCCCTAGAAGAGAAATTTTTCCCAATAAATAGGCGCCCGATCGACTGCTCCACCTGCTCCAATGTAATTATGCCTCTCCGCTCAATCATCAAAAACAGATCACACACACACACACACACACACACACACAAATCATTTTATAAAGCTTTCCGAAAGTAACATTCATAGCTAAATAACTCCGCTATTTTTAAACTAAGAAATGACCTAAATAAGGATTCCATTCTCTAACACTACAGAATCAAGTTTTTGAAGTGGAATTCATGTCGCTAAATATTGAAGGTTTTCCATTTAGAAAACATTTACACAATACATGACATAGGTATTGTGTATACTTATTTTATGAACGGAACATCAACTTTTAGTGTGTTTCGCCAGTGGCAGGGCCAGGTTTACCGTAAGTGCCGTTCTAGGCACCGTAAAAAATGCCGCCCGTGCTTTTCACTTTGAAAGAAAAATCTAATTTTCCTACTTTTTTCTCTAAAAAAATAATTGAAGAGTAAAAAAAATATCAAATTCCCTCTTTTGCCGACTCTCTTCTTCCCAAAACTTGCCGCCCTGAATTTCACTTTCATTTTATTGTGATTACATATCAGTTAATTTCTTTCTTTCTTAGACTACTCAAACTTGACAAATCTATGGAAACTGAAAGAATTCACAATAAATTTTAAAATTTAAACGATTGAAATCACATTTAATATGTATTTAATTGGTACCAAATACTTGTATTTGTATTACTTCAAAGTCAACCTGACATAAATCATCTTAGAAGTTTTCACTTCGGCTCTGTGGTCTTAAGCAAACACACAATTCTTGTTTTTAAGCAGGAATACTTGAACTAATCTGTCGTAGGCAAAGTTTCAATTATCTTTGTTTTCACCTTGATAATTTCGCAATAAAAATGCAACTAACCCTACTCTATAGCCGTCATGATTCCTTCGTTATACTTTTCTTATTAAAACGGTATTTAATATCACAATGATTGACAGATTATCAAATTTTTATTCTAATTGTAAATAGATTATTATTAACAAAATGTGAAAGAGAAGGAATTTGAATCATCATTGTTATCAAATAACTAACAACTAATATTTAAGCCGTTTTTTTTTTTGTCTAGTTTGATTACTAAAAGAATCGAGGAAAAAAGATTACTTTAAATATAACAATAGTTATATTTAACAATACAAAAAATAAAAATAATAAAAAAAGATTGATACAATTACTTTTTTTCGTAAGTCCATGACAATAATTAATCTACCTACTATGTTATGAATTATGTAGAGTACAAATTTTAATTTGTTTATAACGAAAATTCATTAATCTGCTTTATAAAAATATTGTAGTCTCTTACGGAATCATGAAAATATATGATCATTATACAAGTGGGCCAAAAGAAGTCATCCGATGTTGTTTGGCTCTCATTTTTTTTCTAAATGAAGAACTACGATTCTGTTTTTTGATTATGTTCATTTAAACCTTTAGAATTTTATTGGTCAAGTCGAGAAGATGATATCGGCCAAATGGGCGCCGTCACAATTGATTGCTATACGGGCTCTTTTTATGGCATTTTTCATCACTTCGGCGAGAACTTATTTCAACCTCAGCGGGTACGTGAACAAGTAAAACTATCGATTCTGGGGCACCGAAAATCCACGAGTGATGCACGAGGAGCCATTACACCCGCTCAAAGTGACTGGACGCCGCTGGTCAAACGACAACAGTGGACCGTGCGCGCTATAGGGCCATGTTAACCAAGTTTTTTCTGCCTCAATTGAACGAATTACGACTGGAGTATATGTGGTTCCAACAGGACGGAGCAACGGCACACACTGCGCGAGCCACAACCGATATTCTGAAGGCGGCGTTCCCGGGTCGCCTCATCTCTCGTTTTGGCGATTTACACTGGCCCGCAAGATCGTCCGATTTAACCGTTCCAGACTTTTTTTGTGGGGTTTTTGAAGTCCCGTGTTTACGTGAACAAGCCCGAGACCCAGGAAGCCCTCAAGGACAACATTCGACACGAGTGCGAGAATCTGTCATCCGAAGTTCTCGCCGAAGTGATGAAAAATGCCATAAAACGAGCCCCTATAGCAATCAATTGTGACGGCGCCCATTTGACCGATATCATCTTCCCGACTTTACCAATCAAATTTTAAAGGTTCAAATAAACATAATCAAAAAACAGAATCGAAGTTTTTCATTTAGAAAAAAAATGCGAGCCAAACAACATCGGATGACTTCTTTTGGCCCACCTGTTATTATTAACACTTAATTTTTTCTTAATTTTTATGCTATTGAATGTCGATTCTAACAAATATTAGACCTTATTTTTGATGTGAAAACTTCTATAGCAAGAATAACTCTACGTGAGACTGTAATGAAATCTGCAATGGTCGAAAGTATAATGAAAATGTTAAGGCTTTGGTTGTACCAAAATCTGTAATTGTTTTAAGATGAAACAAACACTAGTGGTTAACTGCTCATTATTATAAGTGATTAATATTTTATACTGCTAAAATTATTTAATTTATCCACATTATTCCTAATGTCATATTTTTTATTAATTGAAATTATGTTCAACTCGGTATATATACCTAATAAAGTTGCATTAGCTTATCACTGTCGACAAATGTCCTATTTAATAAATTTTTTCTTTAGTAATTATAAAATTAGATAAGTATCCATTTTACATACTAAGAGCATTATTATGATTAAGTTTGCTATTTATACCGACTTCTCTTTAACCGGACGACAGTACACAAACGTCGTCCGCTTAGACAATTCATATATAGGATGTTTCTCTACACAAATTATTTTTATTTAAAAGTTAAAGTAGTTTTGTTAAAATTACTTTCTAAAGAATATTTTCTAGCTACATAATATTTACATCTAATTGTAAGCTTGGAAATTATACATTCATATGTGTATTATAATTTTTATAATAATTATTATCATATACTTATGTTAACTTCCAAAATAATCGCCTGTATATGTTAAATATTGAAAATTCGTTCACATAAAAATAATGTTTATTTTAAAAATATTCCCACGAAGACTGTATATGTGAACACAAACACATAAACAACGTCCCCTTAAAGAATGTCCGCTTAAAGGAAAAGTCGTGTACTAAAAATTAGATAAAAAATAACTTCAGTTTACTTTTATTATTATTACCGTTCAGTTAATTTCTGTTCTTTTCAGACTACTGATATTCAACAAGTCTATGGAAACCAAAATAAATCAAAATAAATTTTAAAACTAAAACAATTGAATTCACATTTAATGTATTTGATTTCAAATATTTTCATTTGTATTTTTCAGAGTCATTCTTCTAACCTCAACTTTGTTATGGTAAATAGACACTAAATAAACTATCGTTAGAAATGGCAAAGAAGAAAATATTTATGGTTAGTTAGCCCAACTACTAGAGATATATTTTGACTTCTCTTGAATTTTGGCTTAACTTGATGGTATTTAATCTTAAACTCGGCTTGAAAAAAAAATTATTAATATTTTTTCCTCATTTTCGTTAGTTATTGACTTAATCGCGGCTCCTTCAATAGAATTTTATCTATAGAATATATCTATGTTGTTTTGATTCAGTTATGATATCACCATCGACGTTTTCATTTCGGTCTTAATCATAGAAACAATTTCTTTACTCCCTGAGAGTCCTTTCCCTCGTCTGAATAACTGATAACTGAGACCAAAGCCGTACCATTCTATACCCATGTAACCGCGACCGTTATGAAATCAGTTCTCAGCTTGTAGCTTCATAACTTGCAAAGCGCACACCCCATAACCCCATCTGTCATCACAAGATTTTTGGTGACTCCAAGTATTAGGCGAAGGTGACAATTATTTACTTTTTGTTGAATAATTTGATAGAAGACCGTCTATGTCATTTTAGTATGTAAGCAGAGGTTATTAGGTAATAACCAACAGTTTCCTTTATTTTTTTTGGCATCTTATAAAACTGTCGTAAGTTGACGTACCTACAAGCAATACAGCAGAATTCTTTTTTATGTGGTCCTTTTAGGGGCGATTTTTTTATGCGGTTTGTAAAAAAATGGCCATTAAAATGCATAATAAAAAATCACAATCAAGGGACAATAAGAAATTTAAGCATTTACTATAATAACTTTCTTTGATAAAAATACTTTTTAACGGCTTTTAAGCATTTAATCAATACATTGTATAAGAACATAAGTTATTGCATCATCTAATTTTTTTACAGATGTACTTTTCAAAATTTTCATATTATTATAAAATTGAAATAAAATATTTCTACGTATAAATTAATGCTTTATCTTATTGAGCGTTTTGAGTTATGTTTTTTCGATGAAACTTTTTTTATACAGTCCCGACCAACCGCATAAAAAAGTTTTTTGTAAAATCTGGATCGAATTATACTTTTTATAGCTATTTATGATATTTTTTAATATATTTTTTGTACGATTTTTTTATGCGGTCCCTATCCACCGTACAAAAAAAGGATCAACTGTACTTATTAAATTGTTTTAGCATATTATATTCGAGAAGATTATATTTTTTCTGTCTGAATAAATTTGCATTTCCTATAACATAATTATATTTGTTGCAATTTAACTGGAAGAATTCGTTCATTAATATAGTTAAAATGAAAATATTTAATTTTATTTCTGATTTCTAAACACAACTTCTGTTCAAAGTTCTCACCAGTTTTATATAAATAATAATTTTATAAAAATTACACAACTACATTGGTCTTCTAGTGTCTTATGTAAAAATTATTTTATTTAATGGGAAATGACGTTGATAACAAATAATATTTTTTAAAATATATGGATATTAATAGTACATAATATTACACAGTTTTAATTTTGAATGCTGTCGATTTGAACCAGTTTATAGTAGGCATTATGTATTAACCAACAAAAATTTATTTCATTTATTATTGATGGACAACATGACACAAACCGATCTACCAACTGACTTAACTTATATAACATACTTCTGTACTTTGCACACCAGAGTACCGGGTATTTAACATAATACGGAACATAAATAAAATAAAATTCTAATTTAAAGGAAGATATACATGAATAGATTTAATTGCGCATTGATTAACATTTCGGTGGAACTGTTTCATAAAAGGGCAATTGTAAAGACTTCTCCAGATCGTAAAATAGAAGAAACCAAAGTTTCCAGAAGAAAATCGTTTTAGAGAAAAAGCGGCAAAGTTTAGACTATGATATAGTAGTTTATAACTAATAAAAAGTAATTGAAAAAGACAAAAGTCTCAAGTGAAAATGTTTATAAGGAAGAAACGCGACTATCAGAACCATCAGAAGCGCATTGTATAATAACTTTTTCGTATAACACTTAACCATTTGTAACTACAATCACGTTTAATATAGGGTTCGCACAACTACGCATTAAACTTCCCCAGGAACCGACAATATTTATTGAGAATTAAATTAAGAAAAACATAATACTTTATAAATTCATGAAGTAGTTTAGCATGTGTAGATCTACAGATTTTTAATAAGAATAAATAACAAGAAGTAAACAATAACAATAAACTGATAAAAAAAATATTAAAAAACAAAAAATAAATACTTTTATTACAATTATATTTACACATTTCAATACAATTATGAAAAATAAAATAGGTATCCCTATCGCAGAATGTTGCATAACATAGCGAATTTCCGTTTAAAAAAATTAGTTTTTCTCGGAAACTAGTTGACATAGAAAAATAGTTTAAAGACTTTTTTTGTGTGCTTTTAGCGAATTTTCAGAAGGAAAATTCAGCTATTACAGCAGCTCTTATGGTAAGACCTAAGCCCGGGACTATGGCAGAAATTTGTTTTGGAGCCTCTAGAACTCGAAAATCTACTTCACTAAAATTTATATATATATAGATATATATATATGTATTTATGTGTGTACGCGATAGCTGTCGAACGAAGCATTTAATTGTTACGAAATTTGGTAAAATCGTTAATTGTTCAAAACGCTTGGATAAGTTCGTTAGCCAGACACATCCGATGCCACAGACCGGATATTTTGGGCTTTAAAGTCTTTCTTTTGTGTTTTTGATCAGAATTTAAAACTTTTTCAAAAATTTTATTACATTATCAAAAATATCGTAAGAAGTTATATCAGAGAGCTTTTTATACTTTTCTTCTATATAATGTCGTTCTTAAGAAAAATCAAAAATAATCCCGTTTTAAAAGTCTCTTTTTATTTGTTATTTCACTCTACCTCGTTTGATTTTTCTATTTAATATATATTGTGTTTATAAATGTGTCTAAGGGTGTTTCGTCACTAGTTATTTCTATTACCTAAATATATGTCAGATTTCTTTAATTAAATATTATGAATAATGTCTTAATAAATTTATAAAGTTATATTATAAATGTTAATCAATTAAACTGTACTATTTATTTGATTAAATAAACTTTTGACATAATTTTTTTTGTGGTGTTGAATGGCCCTTAGCTATTTGTAAACGAAGTACAAATTTTGATAATGTTAGTTTTTTGTTTTGTTTTTTTATAACAATCTGTCAAATGGAATCATTTTTAAATATATGCATATAATATGCATGCATGTATATAACCTAATTATAAATATTTTTGTTTTAACACATTATATTTATTATTTTGAAAATTTTCTTATTTAATTTTAAATAAGATGAACTAAATTAGAAAAAACTGATTGATGGTAAGGAAATTTTATAAAAAAAAGTATATATTTGACAAGATTTTGATGACATATAATTGGTACACTTTGGAATTAAAAACAAAGTGAATGGGTACAATATAGTGTTTTTAACAGAAAATAAAGTTTTTGGAGCAACTAAACAGTGCCGGAACAACTAAATTAGCCATGTAGCAGGAGCCAGCAGTTACGAGCCTCGCGCTTGTGTCCAAAAAAAACAATACAAATTCATACATGAGTGATTTAACAAAAAAAAGAAAAAAAAAATAGAAAAGAAAACGAGTTTTGGCTCAACTTACATTTGAATGCTAAATCAAATCTACATAAGTGACATTTTTGACAGAATTGACTTTTTGCTAAAATAGTAAAGTATGAAAATATATGCAAACGGATTGTTTGGTGTAAAAAGCTGCACACAAAAAAGAACTTGTAAAAACACCAATAAAATTATGTATCATTTAATTAAAAATAAATTTTAATCTTTCTTAAAATATTTTACATTGTTACACATATAATTTAATTTCCATTAATAATTGTTAATGAATTTTAACCTCTTTACACACGACAGTTAGCTATTCAAACATTTTTACATTTTTGATTAAGTGTTAATTCGTTGTTGAAAACATTCATCACAAAAGATTGGAAATTTCTTCTTTTGTCAAGTAGATTGTCTACAATTTAATTGAAATACTCATAAAACAATCTAAAAAATAAAAAAATACATTAATTAATTATTAAATTTTTTGAAATATTTAACATTTTACCTGAATGGGGTTATAAGTTCCAAAATATGTTACAACCTTTCAAAATGTTGAACAATAATCCTATTTCAAATTTTAAATTTGTAATTCAATATCGACTAGATAAAATGTTTACAAATGAAAATGATTTCTACACACTAACTAAAAAAGTAATAGCCCATTTTCTGAACTAAGGAATAGACATTAAAGTGTCCATTAGAGATTAAATATTAATTGTGTAGACAACCCAACAGAGGGCAACAAGTTACAAACAACAAAGCAAATTCCTCAAAGCGGCAAATTTAAATAATAAATAAATAATTATAATGTTTTGTTTAGTCTATTTAAGAAAATAATTAGTCAGTTAAATAAGTGTTAATTTATAATTTATTGAAGTAATAATTTTGATTACTAAAATCTAAATCCTTTTAACAATGATTTATTATTAAATAATCAATATATAGATATATAATACAATTAGAAATAATGTTATAAAATTTTGTGAAAAGCACACAGCCAAGGTTACTTAACGGATTTCGACTAGTGAAGTGTCTATGAATAAAGCATCATATCAGGGGTGGCACAAGAGAGCCTGAATTTTCAAATTTGGTTTTATTATTAGTTGTTATCGTTAGTTACGGAGCCACAAATTTTAATTTTTTTCCAAAGCAATTACACGTAAAGTAAAATAAATTGTTTATTCATTTCTCTTATAGAAATGGATAAACGGATCTCAGGTAACAGTACTATTATTATTTAAATTAAAATAAGATGATTTTGTTAGTATAAGTGAGGGCAAAATTATCACCCAGGACCTTGGGACCCCAAAAAAACTTCTTCATACTAAACAGCTGGGCGGATCTCAAGAAGATGTTGCGAAAATTAGATATGCTACTGAAATATGAATATTACTTGCTTTTATAGTATTAATTATTTAAGTAACTGTTTTTGTACAGAATTTCAGAATAGCGAATTAAAAAGTGAAGTAAGGTTAAGATTGTTCTATAGAACCTTCTAATAGGGATCACATTAAATAGCTGAATGGTGCGGACAATTAAATCGATCTCCAAGTTACCCTTCAAACACTATTGGAATTCCAGAAAAAGATGAAAGTAGCATTAAAATTGTTATTCTCCAAGATGGGTCTAAAACTGAAGAATATCTAAAACTATTATTACGGATATCAGAGCAAAGGTCTCAAACTAAAGCTACAAAATACAAAAATGTATTCCATTGCACGAAATTATATAAATCAAAATTAAAACAAAAATAAAACAAAACAGACACCTGAGTGAAGCCGCAGGACGGAAAGCAGAAAAAAATTATAAATTTTTCTGTTACTTAAGTAAAAATTCATTTAACTATTAAATTATTATTTTAAGCGACTTTCCATTTTGGAACTTAATTTATAACGGAGAATGTCATGGAAAGATCCGAGTTCGGGACTATACGGCAGAAATTTGTTTAAAAACATATATATATATATATATATATATATATATATATATATATATATATATATATATGTATATACAGGGTGTAAAACAAATAACTCTCGTCCTTTTGTGGAGGGCGACACCTAGCAAACTGTAGACACTAAAACCGCAGGAATTTTTTCGAAATTAACAGTCGCGTCACCCCTCAAACGGATAAGAGTCAGTTCCTTTACATCCTGTATATAATATATGCACACATACATATATACATATATATATATATATATATATATATATATATATATATATATATATATATATATATATATATGTAGGTGTGTATATATATTATATACAGGTGTAAAGGAAATAATTCTTATTGCCTATATAGAGGGGTGATGCGACTGTTAATTCCGAAAAAATTCCTGCGGTTTTAGTGTCTACAGGGTGCAAAGAGTCACCCACAAAAGGACGAGAGTTATTTGTTTATATATATATATATATATATATATATATATATATATATATATATATATATATATATATATATATATATATATATATATATATATATATATATATATATATATATATAATTTGTGTGTGTGTCTGCGCGATAACTCTCGAATGAAGCATTCAATCTTTACGAAATTTTGTTAGAAGCTCAAAAGTCTCAAAAGCTGGGACGAGTTCGTTAGCTGATATGTCCGATTTTTAGAAGCCATTTTTCACCATTTTTAGTGATTTTTTAGTTAAACTTATTTAAATGCATATGTGCTATACTATATGTGATCCGCGAGGGTCCTGGGGACTCAAAAGTAAAAAATTAACTACTCAACCGATTTCGAAAATCTTATCACTGTTATAGAGTTAAACTATTTTAGATGGATACAAGTTGTTATATGAGATCCGTCAGTGTCCTATCTTTGAAAATTCGCTATGTTATGCAGGTGCTGCGACAGGGGTATTTTCTCCTCGTTTCAATAGTGTAAAAAAATGACGCAAAAATTTTTGAATAAAGGGAAATCTTGGCAAAAAACTAATTTTTTTCACGAAAATTACCGAAAAAAACCATTTTCCGGATATCGGACGTACCTGGTTAACGAACTCGTCCAACGGTTTGGGACTTCCAATATATTTTCACCAAATTTCGTAAAAATAGGACCTTTTGTTTGAGAGTTATCGTGCGGATATATATATATATATATATATATATATATATATATATATATATATATATATATATATATATATATATATATATAAATTTTAGTGAATATTATTTTCGGTTTCTATTGACCTCAAAAGAAATGTCTGCTATAGTCCCGGCCTCAGGTCACGTTATGGCAGTGGCTGTAATGGCTGGATTCCATTCTGGAAATTCGCTAAAAATAAATGCTAATACAAAATTATATTTTTATGTGTTATTCGTCTACATATGTTTACAGAAATCATCACACAGAGAGTGTGTTTGTTAGTGGTCAATAACTGATTGCAATAATATCGCATACATTTATGATTACTAATCGCGATCGGTCTCTGCGTTCGTTCCAGCTATTACACAGATGTTGCGTACTCAGACTGTAAAGTGTTAGAGGCGTCTAAAACAATCAGAAACTACAATGACACCGCTCTTGTGGAAGCATCGGGTACTTAAAAGCAATATACCAGAAGAATATTATTACAGTCGGATAATAATAAATATGTGGTCCGAAAAAAGAATGGTTCGGCCACGATCCAAACACGTGTCATATCATTTATATCTCTATTGTGTAACTAATAGATGTATGAATGTTTGATGAAAATTTGGCGCCTTAATTATCTAGTTAATTAGAAATCTATTCATCATTAGTACATAATATTATAAAGTAGCTGTGTGATTGAAGTAACTATACCTACTTATCTATGACTTTTACACAAAAGTAGTTATAAATAAAAATATGATTTTAATTCACTGAAATTTAGCTAGTAATCCTAAACATTCGGCAGAAATTGGGCATATAACTAAAATTTAGTTCAGTTTTTTACGAAAGTTCTTTTTTAATGGGCTATTGTCTGAATAAAGTCAACGTAAATATTTTTCATTGATTTTAAAAAAAAATATATAGTTTTATAGTCAGAGAAAACAATCGACAAAGAACAATCGAGTTTTAACAATAATTTGGACTGTGGATGTGCAATTTTTTAGGGACTATACAATTTCATCCCTTCTATTCCAATTTCATCCGTCCTTTTACCCGTCTATCTGTCTGTCTGCCTATGCGTTTGTCACATCCGCATAATTTCCGTATTTTTCAATATATGAATGCAAAACTTTGCGCGTATATGCTATAGGTGTGAATCCCATTTAATATATCGCAAAAAATTATTTCTTAATGTTTTGAGGTACAGTAGAACTTCGATTAACCGTCACTCGAATATATGTCACTTCTTCTATTTTTCGTCAACATCTGATAAGAAAAAAATTTCTGCTTCCAAATGCATGCATGCAAAAATAAATATTTCGCTAAAAAATAATATGATTACGAAGAATATGAAATATTTTATATTGGTAATAGCATGTAGGGGTTTTATAATTTTGTAACCTAAAGTTTTTCCTTATTGTAATGTTAAGTTTATATTAATAACGTAAAATTAAATATATTAAATGTATTAAATATATACCTATTATCAACTTGTAAACGTTTTCATTTTCATTTTCGTCCTAAAAGTAAAATAAATTTAATAAAAAATTCTATTATTCGGCTAATTCACAGTCCCGGTCCTGACGATGACGGTTAATCGACGTTCCACTGTACTTTCCAATATTGGAAAGACCGGAATCTAGAAGAGTTTTTCACGTAACGTGTCGTGTGGGATTTCGTTAGAAAGGGCTCGTTAAATGAATTTGAAATTCCTTTTATCATTTTTTTATTTTAAGGGGGTTCTCTCGGGTGAGGTAAAAAAAAACAACAGTACAGAAACAAAAGTGGAGCAATCCACTTTGAAAGACTTCCAAGAGGAAGAGGAAGGAGTACTCTATGGACCAGACATTGAAGATTGATGGTAAGTTAAGATTTTCATAGTTTTAACTGTATCTATTTGAAACTTTAAACACGTTTTTTTAAAAACTGTTTTTCAAACTTTTCTCCATCGCATCTCGAGAACGGTTTGACTGGTTCACTTGAAATTTATAGGGACAGATATAGCCTCAGCACATGTAGACGCACGGATTGAACTAGAATCATCCAAAAATTCCGAGTATTTCTATTTGTTCGTACCGAAAAATTAAAAAAATAAATCATGAAATTTGAAACTTTTTTTTAGAAAACTGCCAAAAACCCAGTTCTCAATATTTTCAAATGATTTTAGTTCACTCGATGCATTTGGGCTTACAAACTGAAAGGCCGTTTTTTTTTTTCTTTTAGATAAGCCAATAAGCCGAAATCGTGGAGGAAGTATGGTTCTTTTTACACTCTTCAGAGTGGTTCAACTTATGTTCTAATAGAGATTTTTACTTGAAATTTGTTTTACGTAGGGTGGAATCGCCTAATGTCGGTCGGTGTCCTTAGATCGGCCACTAGCTGCTTTTTTAAAAAAATAAGGTCTTAAAAATAAAAAATGCTTGACAAACATATAAAAACAGAAGGTTCTCAAAAAATGTACTTTCTATATGTTTGTCAAGCATTTTTTATTTTTTAAGGCATTATTATACGTATTTAAATAAAAACCAACCAGTGGCCGAACTTAGGGCGCCGGCCGACATTAGGCGATATCAACCTACTCTTGAAATAGTACCTAATAATAAATGATAAAAAATTCAAAGTTCTGTCTTTTCATTGGTCGTCAAAAAAATGCTCAAAAAGCAGGCCGTCATAGGGCGGAACCGTCTTAAAGCCTTATTTGCGAAATACTGAGCTTCAAAATTACTCTTAACTATACAGCTGCTGGAAAGACTCATGTGAAACTCTTCACTACATTGTCTTTTTATTTCAGATATTATTTTATCTTCAGTTCTAGTGTCAACAATATTTTGACATAACCATAAAAATTTTAAATAATTTTAAAAATGAAATCAGTAGATAGTATTTCAGAAGTCTTAGGGTGTCTACACAATCAATGAAATAAGGAATAAGAAATAAGAAATAAGGAATAAGAAGTATGCCATCTAGTGACGTTGAGTGGAACTTTAACGTAACTGCTCATAGATATGAATTAATATGTAGATACTTTTGTACGTCAAAATTCGTGATTTTTTTCACTTTAGTGACAAAAAAAGTCATCACGAACGTTATTTTTTCATGAACTTTGATGTACAAAAATATCTAAATACATATACCTATGGGCAGTTACGTTAAAGTTCCATTCAACGTCACTAGATGGCATACTTCTTATTCCTTATTTCTTATTTCTTTAATAGCAATACTAATAGTATTTACTAAGATTTTTTATTATTGATTTTTTATTATTGAAAAACAAATTTTTAACAAGCAACTATACTTCTATCTCTCAAAATTGAAAACAATAAAAAAAGATGAATTTATTTAATTTAAATGACATGACATAAATCACATACATAATATAAACAAAAATACTTTTGATAGTCAATTAAAATTACAGTGGCACTTTTCAATTGTGCAGGTAATAAATAAAAGAAGAAAAAGGATTTTTACATAAAATACGTATCAATAATATTTTGATACACGTATGTATGTGTGTGTATGTAACTTGCGTACGTTGTTTTTATGAAAATATTTTGAACTTTAAGTCACATTGAGTGCAATATGTATACCTTCAAATGCTAAAGACGAAACTGTCTGATCCGAAAGAAATCCGATACCTGTTTATTATTAGATACATTTTCAATACAATACCGCCTTGAATAGTGCTTAATATGAATAATAATAAAAATATAATCATTAAATTTGCCTCACGATTAAAGTAGGAAGTTATTAACTTCCATTAATAAACTCTTATTTACATAAACTCTGGTCAAATCCATTGACGAAAAAAAATTACCTAATCAAATAATATATTCTATCGACAGTAGTATCGCTCTGTACGGTATCGAACGATTGAACTTGTGACCCTCAATACTACAAACAGTAATTTCACACTGCTACCTACAGCAATATAATGTATTGGTTTTAAATTTAAGAAAAATGATCTTTAAAATTTATTTTTACATATGATAATTTTTTATTATTTGATCAAAGCATAAAAAATACCTAGTTACTTTTTTTTATGTGTAAATTTCAAACTTACAAAATAATAAATTATAATATTTATAATGAACAAGGTTAATATTGTACGAAGCCGGTGAGGCCGATTGTACGAGAGTCGGATGGTTGTAGAATTATGTTACAGTGAAATATTTTTTCACAATATGCTTTATATATTACGATCGTCAATCAAACACATATGTGTACGATGAGTTCAATAGATATATAACTGTAATTTTGTTTCGAGTATATCTTTTGATTATAATAATCTAGAAAAATTTTATTTTAAAACTCTTCTCTTCTTCCAGTAGAGATTTTGTTAAAGTCTAAATGATCTCATTTCTTAATTTCCGTAAACTGCAATCTTGCTATTTTTATTAGATAAAAGTATGTTTTAAGTTAATCCTTCTGAGTCGATCCATATCAAGTGATCCAAATTTGAATAAATTGGTTCCCTGACCTCACTCAATATTTCTTCTTTTGATTTTCTTGAAAATCTACTCTAACGTACAAATTTCAAATTTCAGATTCTTATCACTTATGGTTGCTTGTCTTTTAAAATAATTTTGAAATTTGAAAAATTCGCACATTTTGACAGTGTAACATAATATATTTCTTTACTGTAATTCCGTCTAAGGTTGTGATAGAAATATAAAAAACGCCGTGAGCAGCGGGGCCCCATCACGGTAGTCGAATTTTCCCCTTCATCTTCGGTATTGAATGTCTACAAGCGAAATGTGATTGAAAGTCTACAACCGAATTGTCATTTTGTTGGTTTCAAAACTGGTGATGAGTGTTCGGCTGATCGAGGCTTTAAAAAAAGGTTTTAAGTATTTAAGGGCTGTATCTCAGTAAATTTCAATTTTGTGCCGAAAACAGGTAGCAGAAAAAAAGCCAACATAATTCGTACGAGGACATTCCTGCCCATGTTTATCCGCTAATTGCCTTTATGTTTTAGTTTTAAAAATTAAAAAAGGACCTTAAATAGTAAACTGGAAGGCCTTTATAAAGATATTTTTTCTTTCCAAGAAAATCCAAAATTTCTATTTTATAAATAATAAAAATCCAAAATTCCTAATTTATAAATAAACAGTGACTTTAATAACATTTTCAAATTACTTAATATGTATGTATTTCATTTGTTAAAAAATTGTATTCACTTTTTTTTTAAATTTTTTAAAATTACTATTCGCCTACTTGTATTTAGAATAAACATAATGCTTTTAAAACACATTTAACAATAGCATTCAATTCCGATGTAAAAATGGGAGAAGTGGGGGGAAAAGTGATGCGGACTCCCTACAAGGTACTAGCTGGATACTAACTGAATACACGTACAAAATTTCAGCCCTCTAGGTTTCCTTATGGAGTCTCTAGACATGTTAGAAAATAAGCAAAAAAATTAAGGAAATATTGGCGTAAAAATCGTGGGGGTAAGGGTTAAAAGTTGAAACCTCCAAAAAACAGTGTCTGGCTATTAGCTTAACCTGTACACCAAATTTCAGCCCACTAGGTTTATTTGGGGAGATTTTGACCCGAACGAAACTGTTAAAAAACAAGAAAAATCATGTTCTTTTGGGTATAAAAATGGTGGGGGTAGGGGTTAAAAGTCGAGACCCCCAAAAGGCACCCCCTTGATACTAACTCAATCCGAATACAAAATTTCAGCCCTGTAGGTTTATTTGGATGACCTGTGCGAGTGGTACAAACTTCGAAAACGTCGAAAATGCATGAAATTGTAGCTTAAAAATGAGGGGGGTGGGGGTAAAATTTTAAAACCTCCAAAAAGCACAACCTAGGTACGAACTTTATCAACACACCAAATTTCAACCCTCTACGTTAATTCTGGGGGGCTGGGGGCCTGTTAGATCCAGCGAAAATCGTTTTTCCCCCCTCTACTCCCACCAAATAATCCTAGGAAGCTGAATTTTGGATATGTTGTAGATAATTGACCGAAACATTATTTAAAACCGGTTTGGAAAAGTTTTATTGCTTTTCCGCCCCCCACCACCCCCTTAAAGGTCGGGTCCGAAAAAAAATTTGCCCAAAATTTGACCCCACTTTGATAGTATTGTTGTGCATCGGAATAAGCCCCACTTACCAAATTTCATCTCTTAACTTCCATAGGGGGGCCCTACACATATTAAAAGGTTGCGGGAAAATATATATATATATATATATATATCAGACATCTTTTTTTTTTACATAATCGTGTTCTACGGGTCCGAAAACGGATAGCGCCCCTGGTCTCGCCTCTCGCAGCTCTTATCGTATAGACTGTATAAGTCTAATTTTTCGGAGAAAATTCGACTAAAAACACCATTCTCTTCAGAATTGCCTAAGCTTTAATTTTATATACCCCTGTCGCAGCATCCTGCATAACATAGCGAATTTCCATTTACAAAAGTACGCTTTTCTCGGAAACTAGTTGATATAGAGTAATTGTAAATAAAATATACCCCTATCGCAGCATCCTGTATAACATAGCGAATTTCCAATTACAAAAGTACGTTTTTCTCGGAAACTAGTTGATATAGAGTAATTGTAAATAAAAAAAACCTTCTTTATGTGATTTTTCCGCCTCATTCCGCCAAATTTTTTTCACGAAAAATGTCCAAAACCCCGTAAACGTTTTCACGAAATTTCTTAAAAATAAGATGTTTCGTTCTTGAGTTATCGTGCGGACACTTAGTAAACATATATATAAATGTGTCCGCACGATAAATGTGTCCGCACGATAATGTATTCTACTTGTAACACCCTTTCATTTGATATCCATATTAAGAGAGTTGCAAAAGAGGTAATCAGTCATTTGCCGTAATGGCCACCATGTTTCAATCCACCATAATACCGAAAGCACAACTTTGTACTGCCATTAAAATCAAAGGTTTGGGCAAAATTTCAGCATAACTAGATATCGGTAAGTATTCGAGAATCGATTTTCAGATAAGGCCGGATAGTTTTACTAAAAGCTTATAATAATACTTTACGGGAGTGGAGTACAGCATACAAGGGAGTGGAATTCGCAATGCCAAATCAACTGTTAGAATAGCGACTAATTAGTAAAAAAATATCCCGCAAATTTCATTTAGATAAGTGCAACAGATCCGGAGATATTGTGGTGGTTACACCGGTTTTAGATTTAAGTCAGCCCCGCCATTATATCTCGGTAACGGCTGCGGCAAAAAATTTTTTTCGTTGGTAAAAAAATAACAAAAAAATAGCAAAAAGATATCCCGTAAATTTCATTTGAATAAGTACAGCAGGTCCGGAGATATAGGGATGGCGGGGCTGACTTCAGACTTAAGTCAGCTCCGCCATTGTATCTCGGTAACGGCTGTGGCAAAAAAATTAATTCGTTGGTAAAAAAATAGCAAAAAAATAGCAAAAAAATATCCCGTAAATTTCATTTGAGTAAGTACATCAGGTCCGGAGATATAGGGGTGGCGGGGCTGACTTCAGACTTAAGTCAGCTCCGCCATTGTATCTCGGCAACGGCTGTGGCAAAAAAATTAATTCGTTGGTAAAAAAATAGCAAAAAAATAGCAAAAAAATATCCCGTAAATTTTATTTAAATAAGTGCAGGAGGTCCGGAGATGTAGGGGTGGCGGGGCTGACTTCAGATGTAAGTAAGCCCCACCATTGTATCTCGGTAACGGCTGCGGCAAAAAAATTAATTCGTTGGTACAAAAAATAGCAAAAAAATAGCAAAAAAATATCCCGTAAATTTCATTTGAGTAAGTACACCAGGTCCGGAGATATAGGGGTGGCGGGGCTGACTTCAGACTTAAGTCAGCCCCCCCATTTTATCTCGGGAACGGTTGTGGCAAAAAAAGCAATTCGTTGGTAAAAAAATAGCAAAAAAATAGCAAAAAAATATAGCCTAAGTGGGATCGCGGGGTCATGACTTGGCGGGGCTAGCTTCATAGACACATATATTTAAATATATCTATGAAGAGACGTGAAAAACGCATTTAAAGGATCTTGAAGTTAGTCTGTTCTGATGATTATAACTCAGTTTATTAACAGATATTTGGGTTTATATGTATAAATGGTAATTTTAGCGAATTTCCAGAAAGAATTCTGGAAATTCAGCTATTATGGTGTAAGCCATAGTCGAAGTTCAGCCCGAAAATATGGCAGAAATTTGTTTTGAGGTCCCTAGAGCCCAAAAATAACATTCACTAAAATTTATATATATATATATATATATATATATATATATATATATATATATATATATATATATATATGTATATATGTATTTATGTATTTACGTATCAGCACGATAGCTCTTCAGGAAAAACTGCTAGTTTTACGAAATTTGGTGACAACGTTGGAAGTCCAAAAATCTTGGATGAGTTCTTCAGCCAAAAACGTCGGAGCTCAGGAACATGGTTTTTTGAGCATTTTTCGTGAAAATGAGTTTTTGGCCAAAATTTGCTATAATTTAAAAGTTTTTGCCACATTTTTTTACATCATTGCGAAGACGGGAAAAAATCACATAAAAAAGGTTTTTAAACTTTTATTCTACGTTTGCTAGTTTTTGAGAAAATAAGAAAAAAAAAGTCAATTTATTTTCTATAATTTTAGTGTGTTTACAACTATGTTGTATGTGTATAATCATATAATGTGTATGTATGTATGTATATAACTGCAATAGTGAGATATACGTATGTGGATATACATACCTACTTATATTGGTTAAAAGATGTCGTCTGCATCTGAATGTATTGGTGAAACAAAATCTTTATAGGATGAATGTACCAAAAGTTGGTCAGTAAAGCCTTTTGGTACTTTTAAAATACAAAATCAATTATATAAACAACTAAATATTTCAATTAATAGAGGATCTACGGATTACTTATCAATTTTATTGTAGAATCGTTTCCAGGTAGTTCAATTCAAGTGAAATCTTAAAATAAGTAATTAAATTATAAGACTGATTAATAAATCTGTTTACTTTTTCCCTAAATCGGTCACATGTGTCATGTTGCTAGTTTTGGATATTCTTGACCTTAAGATTGACCTACGCTAAAAAAGTTAACGTTTATTAGTTGCATAAGATGAATACTAACATGAGTAGTACTACTAATTGATGGCAATCAATAAAAAATAATTTAATTTCTTTGAAAGAATTGGTTTAAGTTTTGCCGTAAAAAGTGAACAATCCTCAAATAAAATATTGATCTGGAGACGAAAAATACTTTCTAGACGTATTTAATGTTAATAATATAAATCTACAAAATTATTCATAATAATCTGAAAAAGCCGAAATAAACCAGTTAGTGCTTATAATGTATCAAATTGAGGATTCTTTTAATAAAATCATCTGCTTTCAGACATGTACACATTTATAGAAAATAAATTTCTTATTTATAAGTTCTTTTAAACCGAAGTTCTCAATTTTTATGGACTAATATCCTTTGGAAACTAGTCCATAAAAATAGGGAACTTCGGTTTAAAAAACATATACGTAATTGTATTATCCTAAGAAACTTAATATAAAGTTTATAAATTTATTATTATTTAAAGAAAAAATATAGATCCAGTTTAGGTACGTCTACCCCATAGGCTAAGAAACACTACTAGATATTTTGTTTAAATGCATTATTTCATATTTGTGTCATTGATGATAGATTGATAGGTATATTGATATGGAACCAATTTAACGCCTTATATAGTACAAAATGTATATATACGTATATCTATGTGTGTGAATGTATTTGTACCTCTAATATACATATTTTTCAAATAAGTACATAACTGTTGACAGTTTTAGCGAATGGAATTCAGCTATTACAGCCACTGTTATGACTATGGAGCCCGGGACTATGGCAGAAATTTGTTTTGAGGTCCCTAGAAACCGAAAAAAATAGTCACTAAAATATATATATATATATATATATATATATATATATATATATATATATATATATATATATATATATATATATATATATATATATATATATGTGTGTGTGTGTGTGTGTGTGTGTCCGCGCGATAATTCTCGAACGAAATGTCTTACGTTTATGAAATTTGGTGAAAATATTGGAAGTCCAAAACCGTTAGACGATGCCTGGAACATGTCTTTTTTAGCAATTTTCATGATAAAAATTAACTTTTTGCCAAAATTTCCTCTTATTCAAAAATTTTTGTAAAAATTTGTTACACTATTGGAAAGGGGAGAAAAAATCACATAAAAAAGGTCTTCAAACTATTATGCTATGTCAACTAGTTTCCAAGAAAAACTAAATTTTATAAACGGAAATTCGCTATGTTATGCAGGATGCTGCGACAGGGGTATTATGTATGTTAGGGAAGAAACTCAGTGGCGTTGCAAGACGAAAATGGGGAGTGGGCAAGATAATTTTTGCGAGGCCTCCTTTAATTTTGTTTTTAAAATTTCTGTTTTAAAAATCAGGGGACAATCAAAAAAAAAAAAAAGAAAAACAGTCACTCGCGAGGTCACTTTAAGTGTGAGGCCACATCGCTCACGCCTAGTTACGCCACTGAAGAAAACTGTGAGTTTCGATAAGTTCTGATAAAGATCCAGTTATTTTATTTGCCCTTAGACAGTCAGGCTGTGACAAGAAACAGACAAGTAGGATCTTGCAAGCAGAACTTTAGATATGAATCGATCTCATGCCAGTCCTTAAGTAGTGCATTTTATTCTGTAATGATAATATAAATTTTTAAACGACTTTTTGAGTTGTCCTTCTATACATTTCTATGGTTGAAGACCGAATTGCTGGATCAGATTGGATATAAAAATTGGAGTTACACAACCCACTTTTACAAACTAGCAACACTTTCAATAGCATACTGGGGTTACACAACCCATTTTTAGAAACACTGAACGATTAAAGCACCCCCTAGACGATCAATATATTGATCAATACGCATTGATCAATACGTATTGAAGGTTCAATATAGCTTCAATATAAGCTCTATAAATACGATGACTAGACATTTTTGTTAGATGTGCTTTTATGATTGTTGGTTGTGTTTGGAAAATTCGTGATCTGTTGTGCAAGTTTTTATTTTTAATACTTGTTTTTTCCAATATAAAGTAATGGTGTCTCATAGAGACATGATTTTGGTTTGGGGAAGCTCTCCTAAACGATCAATATAGCCTTTCAATACGTATTGATCAATGCATATTGATCAATATATTGATCGTCTAGGGGGTGCTTTAATCGTTCAGTGTTTCTAAAAATGGGTTGTGTAACCCCAGTATGCTATTGAAAGTGTTGCTAGTTTGTAAAAGTGGGTTGTGTAACTCCAATTTTTATATCCAATCTGATCCAGCAATTCGGTCTTCAACCATAGAAATGTATAGAAGGACAACTCAAAAAGTCGTTTAAAAATTTATATTATCATTACAGAATAAAATAGCAGCAGTCATTTGAATTCCTTTATAGTATATTTTGTCTTTATCTAATAAATGACAAGACAAATTTCTTAAAGTAATATTAACTTTGAGTCAGGGGTATAAAAAGATACCAATATTAAAGTGTTCTTATCACACTCATATAAATTGCTTATATTGCTTGTTGTCATGGTCGTCACAATTTTCAGTGGTATACAACGTAAATACTCGCTTCAAAAAAAATAATCATATTTATAGTGAAAATAACGACAATTGGAAATGACTCATCCACATAAATTTATGTTTTAAACAAGCTCGAGCCCGTAGATGCCCGTAGAAGGCCATAAAAACTATGTTTAGATTTTGACTTATCAGATAAAGTTTTAAAAGTTCACTTTCGTCCAAAAATAAGACTTCTTTTAATACACTATTTCTTTTTTTTAAAAATATATGGAACTGTTGAACTTGACGTGTATCGGGTATTTGAAGCCATCTTATTTCTTCCATTATCCGGTAAAATCGCTTTCTAAACTATATAGTTATGGCGCTATATTCAATTTAAAAAAATATGATTTAGTGAACAATCTCACCCCCGATGATCAATTTCACTCCAAATGACAAAATGCGAATTGCCCGAAATTACCCTTATCTATGACCTCCAATAAATTGAATTTACTTTATAATAAAACAAAAATCTAATCGATCCGTAGTAGGTATAGTTAAAAAATTTTCGTCGATTTGAAATCCCCGGTTCTGAGAAAACACGTTTCAAGTTTTCATTCCTAAATTTTTAAATTAAAAAGTTAATGAAGACATAATTTACTTTACGATTAAGCTGTTATTCTCAACCCTTATAAAAATCTTACAATCTTGTGTTACTATTCTGATAAAACTACTTTAGTCACATATATGTGACACATATGTGACTAAAGTTTCTGTAAGAAGGTTTCTGTAGGAATAACCTGTGGAAATTGACTTGCCACCAGTTTCAAAAACTGTCAAATTTAATTTCTGTACTGTTTTCAATTATGGCATAATTATTTCATGCTTTTCAGTGTTTTTATTATCAATTTGAAGTTGGCTTTGTTTTTATTTGTTATTTATCTTAACTCAACATGTTAAATTAACATTCTGCGTGAAAAGACAAATCCACCCAACGATAACTGTTCTGTACACGTGTACAAGTCACTTTTTTCATCATTTTCTATATTTTCACCTTATTTTCATTAATTTAATCCAGGAAAAAACTAAAATTAAAACAAGAGTTTCGCCATGGGCGTTAATTGGTTAAAAAGGTTTTGGTTATTATTATCTTTTTTGTTAAATGCCTTCTCGCCTTATTAAAGGTAGAAAATTATCATTAGAGTGAATATTGCTCATACTAGTTCACCAAAAAATTACAGAAATTGGTATGGAAACTAGAATAAAATTGATATTTCTAAAAATTCTAGTTCTAACCTTATTGAATTTAAATTTGGACATGATAAAATGTAATACGAAAGTAACAATAAATACGAACAGGTACAATACGGTTTCGTATACAATGTACCGGAATGTATTCACGTTTGTACCAATGTACCTGGATGTGTTTCAATGTGAACTGTACGTATTTTTTATGTTTGTTCAAGAAACATATATACATGTAAAATATACGTCTATACATTTTGACAAGAATAATAATGCCACCGGGAATAAGAAACGTGGCGGCCATCTATAATCAAAGCATTTAGACATTTAAATACTTTTTGACTTGAATAGTAAGTACAATTAGTTATTTTTTTTTATAAAGAATTTTTAATTAACAGTGAAATTTAAAGCAACTTTAAAAATAAGGTGGTCAATTCAGGCAAACTTGCGAATTCGAGTGTCGGTTTTCCTGCAATGTTTGTGTTCATTTGTTTAATCTTGTTCGTATT
Organism: Brachynemurus nebulosus; assembly: GCA_035578155.1. NCBI lineage: Eukaryota > Metazoa > Arthropoda > Insecta > Neuroptera > Myrmeleontidae > Brachynemurus > Brachynemurus nebulosus. The sequence goes on along the minus strand of JAPWDM010000001.1, from coordinate 40,798,761 downwards.
ATCAAATTTTTACAATTATTTCTTATTCAAGAGACAGTTAACCGCGAATTGATTTACTGGTTAACATCTCTTGAATTGTCGGATGGATTGTAAGTTCAAAGCCCACACGTCATCAATACAACATTATCAGTAATCGGCATATAATACTCAAACTCAATAAAATCTCATACAAAACAATCCATGTTACCTTAGCTCTGACATATCTAAATAAAGAAGAAAAAATACAAGTACATTTTAACAAATGCGACGTGGCAGTAAGGGCAATAAAATCTCATAAGTTAGATTTACATTGAAAAAAGTCATTGAAAGAATAGTGAACCACAATTTTTAAAGCTCGTATACGAGTATTCGAATATAAAACTTAAAGATAATGTAAAAAGTCATCATTATTTTTATGAATTATTTGTTATTTCATGTATTAAAAACTTGAAATAACGGTTATTTTTTTTTTAATTTACGTAAATCTGACTCTTCAAATTAAGATAACTAGACAAAGATAAAATTTGAATAGTCACATTCACTTTTTTTTGTTATTTGGAGCGAATCAGAATTTTTAAATCTCTATCAGGTACTGATCAGTGCCAACTCCTGGTTATTGAAATATATTTGGCCCGCCATCGAATCGTTCCAATAAGAGACATTTTCTTGTAATTTTCTCTCCTCAACGAGAATTAATATTCATATACATATTTCAATTTAAATTAAATTTAATCTAAAAAGAAAAAAAAATGTTCTTTTTTCTCACTAGCCCAACGTAAAGGTAAAATTATTTTTGTCTTAAGTATCTATGTGTGTAAAGAGATAGATCATTTATCAGATATGTTTACAATTTATATAAATTTAATAAATATTATAATAAATAATTGATGATATGAAATATGTAAATATTATTTATAATATGAATTGTTGTAGTTGTAATTCTCAAAATAATAAAATACTTACATTAGTAGACAAGATATAAAGAAAGTATGTACACTCATACTTATTTACATAACAAAAGGATAATTATATTTAAATACTTTAATTAGCAGTCGGCATACCTTCTATGTAAGTGTTATATCAAATCACAATTAGTGTCTATCAAACATAAATTACGTAATTCGCGTTTGAAAAAAAATGTTTTTCGAAAATATTAAACTAAGAATATTCTAGAGCAGTGTTCCTCAACGGCCGGTCCGCGGACCGATGCCGGATCTCGAAAGTATCTCACCAATCCGCAGAAAGATGTTCAAATTAAAATAAATTACAAAAATATTTATAATTTTTATTTTTGCTTTAAAGACAAAAAAAATGGCCAGGCTAGCTTTATGAAAAAATGGTTTTTAGCGATAAAAATCGCATTTCCTAGAATTTAGTTTTTTTTTTTTAATTTGCGGTCCATGATAGCATAGGTACGTCTAAATCACAATACAACACAATCTTTATTGTTTTAAAAATAATAAACGGTGGGGCTAACTCTAGGCGCAAGAATAGTCTTTGCCTATATAATATAAGAAATTTTTTTGTTTTAGCTCTTTTATTTACAACACATGATAGCACACCACTACTATAATACGGCACAGCCTTTTTGTTCGAAAAAAATACATGGCGGGGCTAACTTGCTGAGATCATATGGTCGACCAAATAGTCGGAAAACAACATAATATTACACGCCTAAATGTTATTCCATTTGGTGGCGAAAAAAATTCCAGGATACAATAATTTTCTTTAAGATTAAAGAACGGATTTTAAACATTTCTATAATGCTTAAGAAAGTGCCGCTATTTATCTAAATTACACGGTAGACCAAGTAGTTGGAAAACGACATTTCATATTACGCGACCAAATATTCTTCCAGCTAATTGGCGGAAATGATTTCAGGATACAATAATTCTATTTAGGATTAAAGAATGACTTTTAAACATTTTGCTAATACTAAAAAAGTGTCGATATTTAGCTGAATTACAGGGTACTTAAACCAAATAGTCGGTAGGTAAACGATATTTCATATTGCACGATCGAATGTTACTCCAACTAATGGCGAAAATGATTTCAAGCTACAGGAATTCTATTTAAAATAAAAAATTGCTTTTTAAACATTTCTCAATTGCCTAAGAAAGTGTCGATATTTATCTAAATTACATGGTCCCATAGAAACAACCCGTTTTCAGACTATGTAGACCAAAATTTGAAAAAAAATTTCAAATATATCTTTTTGTACAACCGACTTTCGAATGTGTATGAAACAGGTACCCTATACTTAAGCAAAACGGGTCTGCGTAAGTTTATGTTAATTTCTTTTAAAAATTAATTAATTAGTAGATAATTCTTAATTACACTGTAAACAAAAAATTAATAGACACTTAAATAGAAATCTTTTGTTTAGCAGTTTAATACTAATAAAATTTTTTTCAGTTTTATTTACTACTAAAAGTACGTTGTCAAAGTTTAAAAATTGATTAGTTGACATTTGGTCGATAGCGGGAAAAAATTTAATTGTTTAATAAAAAGCTGATGGTCGATGTGTCACTAAAAAGATATATACCTATTGATCAATTAGCAAATATTTTGCAACATTAAATAAGTATAATGCTTTTTACAGGATGATTTAAAAGAAAATAATCATTATTATAAAGTCAAAAAAAGTTTAAATAATATTTTCTCTAGTTTTATGACTGATATTTGATTAGTATGGTTCCTTATTAGACCTTATACATTTATAAGTACTGCTATATTAATGTTACCATCTCAAAAAAATACATTTTCATAGTAAGTTTTTGGTTAATTCCCATTTTATAGGTCTTAAAAAGACCTTTTTCTTATAAATCACACGAGATAATTAGTTTACAATGATTGAAGTTTGTTAAGTAACGTGTGTATGTTTTTGACAACACAACCCAAATAAATAACTGGACTGGTGATTGGAGTTAAAAAAAAAAATTACTTATTATTACAAAAATCATTTTATAATGTTCTGATAATGTTTTATTTTGATGGTCAATTGGTCAGAGTTTTTGTCTACTTCTGAAGTTGAAAAATAATAGTCCTAATAAGTAAATAATTAACATTACGAGAATTTACTTTATACAAATCAATATTACCTTGTAACTTTTCACTAAATTAAACTATTGAATTACGAGTAATTAATTCGTCATCAGGTGTAAGAATGTACAGATGTTACGTATCTATAGTAGTTATCAGGGAAGATCATATACATAGTTCATCATTGATCCTTAGGTAGCCTGTTTTTCTGGATTTTTTTATTATAAAGATACAAATGCTGTTCTAGGAATTTTGATCAGAATATTATATATATATATATATATATATATATATATATATATATATATATATATATATATATATATATATATATATACATATATATATATATATATATATATATATATATATATATATATATATATATATATATATATATATAATGTCATGACAGCTTGTTACACATGCTGCTAAGATAACTATTTTGAAAGCAAATGTCCAACTGGCGTAGATTCTGACTCTCATGAGAGTTATTCAAAATCAAATTTTAAAATTTATCAATAAAATATCATATAATATTCGTGGAGTTTATATCATTAAAATTAACAGAAAGTCGAAAATTCATACATGTCAATTATTTCTTATTTTTTCGCTCCTTGAGATGTCATTAAATATATTTAAAATACAAAACTTTATATTTTATGGGTACGACCTCCAATCATCTGGTCCCCGCTATTTCGTAAATAGATTTGTTTAAATTTTTTGATTGCAAATTTTTAATTTTTAGTTTTCGAAGTTAATTCCGGGGTCGTATAGGAATGTTTTTTTTACTTCCTATTCTTGGTGGTCTGGTTTATTTGCAGTAACAGTTGCCGTATCGTAAAAAGCTTATTTGTCTAACTACCGAATGAAACCACTTTGTTGGTCAAGTTTCATAAGAACTTTACCTTAAGCATTAATTCATTGTCTTGGCGACTTTCTTATTTATATGTACATACAATTTTGTGGTCACCACTATACTATAAATAATTTTTTTTAATAACCATACATATTTTCTTCAATTTTATATAGCTGAAATAAATTTATTTATATATTTCATTTTAATTTTTTGTCTTTGAAAATTACTTAGCCATATAATATTACTTAATGATTTAGTTACATTAAGTATGTTTTATTTATTTTTGAAAAGTTTATAATAACATTATTTCATTTATGCTTATATGGATCTTATAAGTATTAACCGAGAGGCCGAACAACACCGCACGTCCACTGCAAATACATTGCAATAATATTTTAATAAATCAAATTTATTACTAAAATTTATTACTCATGTGAGTAATATTACTCTCTATGCATGCGGTTGCTAATTGATAAATTCAATTTACTTGTATTATAATGAAAAAATTAATAGTAATTTACGTGTGTACATATATATATATATATATATATATATATATATATATATATATATATATATATATATATATATATATATGCGCTTGATATTTGTATGTAGGTATATATGTTTAAAATGAAAAATAAAAATTTTAATTAATAATTAATTTTTTTGTCTTATGCAATTTCAAAGAAGTGATTGATGTGAGTGTGAAGTTACTTTCTTTCTACGCAGCGTAATATACTGTCCTCAGCAGGTTAAAAACATAAACATAAACTAAGATTTTATAACATAAAGCCAGATTATCACCAAACGGACTAAACAGAAACTAAACAGAAATTCCTGTCAATTTTAAGAAAATCTCAGCTCTTCGAAAATAAATTGTATACTTTCTCTCAGACAACTGTTTAAGTCCCAACTGAAAGTTGCAAATTTAATGTCAGAGGCTTTTGTAATTGTTTACAAAGCCAGATCACTGAAAATCCAACGATCTGTCATTAAGAGGACATTTTCTGATTGGCTAAAACTTATTACATTTTCTAATATACAGCTAGACATTCCAATATCGTTAATTTTCAAGATCAATCTAAATTAATGTTGTATTTCATACTAATGACATCAAGGCCTCATCTCGGTTTTCGATTAAATAAAAAATTCGCCAAGTCCGTGCCGGGCACGCATTATAAAAGTTCCGTGGTCAACTGAATGATGCCGTCATTGAGGCAGTGCAAGAGTGGATTAACATTCAACCTAAAGAATTTTTCGCTTCCGGTATAAAAAAGCTTCCGGAACGATAGAGTAAGTGCATTATAATCGTCATTTATTAAAAAAATAAATATAAATTCCTGTTTATATTTGAACCACCCACGTATTTGTGAAAACGATTAAATAAAATATGTTATGATTTCAGGAAAATATTTTAGTATTTTTTAAATAATATTTTTCTATTTCAAAGCAGATTAACCAATAATTTAGGAAAATAACTTTTGTACCCCAGTAGACTACTTATGTTTCAAAAAGTGAGTAGATCAGTTAAGGGTTAAGAGGGTCAAGAGGGTCAGTAACTCGCTCATCGGTCTCAGTAAGTGGTCGATTTACTGACCCGTATATTTTAACTATAAAAATAACTGTTTTATTAATTTTAAGCATTTTGAATGTAAATTTAGAGTTTTTTCTAATATTTCTAAAAAAATTAATAATTATATACTTATTATTTACATCGTAAGAACCTTATATTTTAGAAGAACTTTGCACTAAACAAAACTGTAACGATGTGTCAACAACGGTGTTCAGACTACAAATGAACATAATTATATGTATTGAAATTTTATTTATAAGAGGTATGTTATGGTAACAAATTCTTGTTTACAAAAAAAGCACACATCAATGTTTTATATTCTAGTATTTATTTTAAAACTAAAATAAAATTTCATTAGTTAAAATAAAATTTGCACCAAATAGGTCACAAACTGGGAAAGGGTCAATAACTAAACATTTACCTTGTGTAAAAATTGTATTTCTCTCAGATGTTCAGTGTTGTCATCTACCGATATCTACTGGAGGTCTATCTAAAAGATCATTAGATAACGACACATAGACTGATTGTGAAACTGAATATACAGGTAACTGTATTGTATGTATACAGGTAACTATATTATATGGCACTACAGTGCCATCTAATTGTCTCGGTGTGTAATGAATAATCTACATACATGATTTAGGTATGCTTATATGTAAATTTAAAGGATTGGTATCTCATCATAGCTGCTGCCACCAAAATCCGTCCAAAAAACGATCGATCATTTTTTTAACTAAAAAAGATTCAAGGGTAAACATACTACAACGATTTAGTGGTGCACTGGTAATGTACGTTTGAATGAAAAATAACTCACTGCCTAACTATTTTTAGTGGAAAGCGCCACGGATGTGTATAAGGAATTAATGATCACTTATGAAGACTAATGTGTGAATGCATAATAGTTACGTGGTTAGGGACCACGCAACTATAAAAACCATCCACAAGCCAATGCAAAAAAAATTATATCTCATTAGGTATTTATTCACTTGAAATAAGTACACCAATGCTGATTGAAGTACTGGTTTTAACTTGTTGGTGTTCCGTTTAAGTGTTTTTCATCTTATCAGGGTTTTCAGTTTCAAAAACGGAACACAAACTCAAATAGTTTTTATGATTTTTCTTATTTTATTTTTCAAGAATAATATAATTACTTATCGTCCTTAAATTTTGTTTAGTTTTGTTTTTTATTTCCTTATTGTTTTGTCAGTTAGGTGTGGATCAGGTTTCAGGGATATGAGGGCATGTAGTTTTACGTACAATATCAATTTAATTAAGTTAAATAAAACATCCAAAAAAAATAAATTACTGAGTAAATAATAATATACTGTGTGTGTTCACTTTTAGTAACTTCACTCAATAAAAAGTCAAAAATAATATATTCACTTATTATACATATATATTATACAAGAGGTTTCTTATTTTTCAAATAAATTTGGGTTTGTCTAACGAAAATTTGTTGCCTAGCCATTTAATGAGGAGAACTGTCAACTAACAAAAACACGGCAGCCAAGCTGAAGCGTTTTTGGGTAGACAGTTCTTCGAGTTAAATTGCTTTTAGGCAAGAAATTTGAGTTTTAGAAAACACAGATTTATTCAGAAAAAATATAAAACTCAAGTGTAATACTAAGACAATTTAACGAATCAAATAAATTGGTATAATTCATGTTATTATTTAATATATTTTTATCATGCTCCTGAAATCAGTTAAATTTACCAACACCACAGGCCAATGAACATATTATATGTTATATTATATAGACTAATTATATAAATGTATAATTGAGGCAGCCAGATATAACCAAGTTCCGAGCTAATAGTATTCTGTAATATAGTAATCAATATAACAACCGATTGTATCCGTAGTAACGTTTTCAAATAATTATTGTCAAAATATAATATTGATAATAAAATTCTACTTTTTCGAGAAGAAACTGCAAAATTGTATGTATTGCAATTATATACCTTAAATCTCACCTGTCCCGCCCTGTCACCTGCTTTAAGAAAAATGTCTACAAACTAGCTTTACGCTTTGTCTAGTAGTATAATATAATGGTGTTCATTGGTCTGTGACCAACACTAATTTTTGTTTCGTTTTCATCGTGTTTACTTTCAGTGAAATGCCCAATGAAATGTTTCGTATCATTTTTTTCGCTGTAAAAATCTGTCTATAGTTTTTTCCATGGTAAAACTGAAGAAACTACAATATTCGTATGGGGCTTGATACACATGGGTTAAATTGTCACTTTAATACACGAGAAGTTTGCATTTTTTCGAAGAAATTTATGTTGATATAAAACGAAAATTTGTTGCCTAGCAATTTAATGAGAAGATCTATCTAGTAGCAAAAATATGACAGCATAGCTGGAGTATTTTTGGGTTGAATTGTTTTTAATTGCTTTCGGGTTAAATTTCTTTTAGGCAACAAAATTGAGCTATAGAAAACACAAATTTATTCAAATAAAATAGACAATTCGGGTGTAATATGGTCAGAAAATTTAAGGAATTATTTTGTATAATACCTATAACTTAATATTTCGTTACTACGGATTTGAAATCAGTTAAATTTACCAATAAAAACTTTTTTCATGTTTGTCTACAATGAAATAGCCGATGAAAAGTATCCTACCCTTTTTTTCAAAGAAAAAGCATCAGTTTAATTTTTTCATGAGGATTCCATTTTTCACTACTGTGTTAAGGAGAGGGTAAGGTTAATTCGTACAGAAAAAAGCATGTTTTTGTTATTTATTTGTGACGACACCGTTAACATTTCTTTATTAAAACCAGTGGTTCTTTAAAGTATGGCATTGGAAGAATATTGTATAAAATTTTCACGAAGAAATGTTAAAAAATACAGTAATGGCAGCAATTATTCGAACGTGTCTCAGAAAAAAGTAGAATTGCGGTGCCCTCATAACTTGGTGCTGGATCAGCTTTTTAGAACACTTAGAACGGAAAAACACGATTTTTTGCGAAAAAAATTGGCTAATTTGTTATTGTAAAATAAAAATTATTAACAAATTTGAAAAAAACTCTCCAGCGTTACTTCGTCAATTATGTACAGAAATAGTGTTCAAAATTTCAAATGGATCGGTGTTGTAGTTTTGAAGTTATTAGGGGCACCGACTTTGAAAACGTGAGCTGTGGGGAAAACGCTTTAAAGTTTTAAACACTTAAAAATTCTTGTATAAAACGTATAGAATCCTTACTGCTAAACTAAATTTTGTACCCTACACTAACAAAATATACAGTACTGGTATAAAGACGTTTGTACTTCCATTGAAATTTCTATAATCTAACTGAGAGAGAGAGATATATAGAGAGCGGAACATCTGCCAGGTGACAACAAAAATGCTTATAACTTCGTCAATTTTGCTCCAATCAACTTGAAATTTTGAGACAGTATTCTTGAGATATTATGCATTCAGCTAAAAAAATAAAAAAATTCCAAAAAAAATTATTTTAATACCTTACCCTGCCCTTAATAAAATTATTTTCTTGTGTGGAAAAATTATATCTATTACATAATTATTTTGTCAAGGATGTTTATCTCACTATAAATGTCATGTCAACTGCGACGGTCAAGTTAACCCTCCGAGTAGGGTTATCTTATCCAGTAGATATATTAGGTGATTTTTTGTTTTTTTAAAAAGTCTTACCCATATTTCAAATTTGAAACAAAAGAAAAAGAAAAGGAAAATGACCAGGAAGAAGAGCAAAATAACCATTGGAAAATTTTCCCTATTATAATTTTTAGAAATTCTTATCGCGTGATTTGAACTTTCGCTGGTTTTTTAAAACATTAAATTTTAAGAATAAAAATCACAACTCGCCTCCCACATATGTTTTTTTCAAGGATCATAATAATTTTTTCATTCAAAAACATGTAATAAATTATTAGCTTTTTTTAATAGAAAAAGCATAGAAAGATGCATTAATCAAATCAGGGAGTATATAACATGCAAGCTGCAAGAAAGTGTAATATAAAATAAATACTCGTAGCTATGCTTGATTATTATGCAATTGTCTAAAATATTCTAAAATAAATTAATATTAAAATATTATTTTAATCATGTAAAATAACTGGCCGTTAATGATAATTTACATTTATTTAAATAATGAGACGCGATTCATTTAAATTAAACTGATTGACAATACCCAAGTTATAATATTATTCAAATACGTGGTCGGACACATTACAATAAAGTAATTGAAATACGTTCCATTAAAACTGATTATTTTATAATAGTCATAAGCATAAGTGATATCTAAAACAGGCTCGATAAGAAGGTAGGGTACTCAGGGTTCGAGTTTGAGGAGGGCGTCCGTAGTTGTCGGTAGAATGCCCGGGAAAAAATGTAAAAACTTTTTTTTTGCTTACCACTTTATTTTTAGAGAGGAAATATTAAAAAAAATGCGGTTTATTCCCGGGACCTACCATTTCTCTCCTCGGCCTTGATCTAAAAAGGGTTTTAAGCTTTAAGTTTCCTTCACTTCTAGCAAGTTTCTTTCTGTTCAGTCGTAAAATAGCAATTTAAAAAAAAAATGTTAATCTATTGAATTTCATATTAGGGGACGATATAGTACCTACGACACAATCAATTTCCCAGAACGCCGCAAAAAAAGATTGCTGTACCGGATTTCGAATCATATCGACTATATTTCGATACCGTTAATATACTTATTCAGATTATATTAGGGATTGTAATACCGGTAAACCGGTTTACCGGTAAATTACTAAAATGCCTTAAAATTTTTAACGGCAAATCGCTGATTTTTTTACCGGTAAGTCGGCAAATTCAAAATAATATATTTGTTCATTACATTTCATAGAGAATGATCAAGTTTTTTGAACATAAATTTACATAATCAAATTACCCCTTACTGTGTATCCATAATAAGCTATTCTATGATACAATAAAATCGCACAATTCAGTTTTAAAATATATATATATATATATTAGGGTGGCGCAAAAAAACCATATATTTTTCTTTTTTTTGTCTCATTGGAAAAAAAGTTAACTCAGCTCGATTTAAGAATGCTCACCAAAAATTAGCTCGATAAAAAATTTTTTAAGGGTCGCTCAAAACTTTTTAAAATTTGAAAATGGGCCAAAAATCGATTTTGGTTTTTTATCAAATTTTTTTTCTCATGCCTGCATATGTTTGTACATTGAATAATAAAAAATTCCTCCAAATTTTAACTCAAAAAATTGATAATAAAAGGTCGCTCAAGAGTTCTGAAAGTTTTTCAAGTTAAAATATTTAATATTTTTTAGCGTCCCTAAAAAATATTAAATATTTTGACTTTAAAATCCTGAGCGACCTTTTATTATCAGTTTGTTGAGTTAACATTTGGAGCAATTTTTTATTATTCAATGTACAAACATATCCAGGGATAAGAAAAAAAGTTTGATGAAAAACAAAAATCGATTTTTGGCCCATTTTCAAATTTTAAAAAGTTTTGGGCGACCCTTAAAAAGTTTCTTATCGAGCTAATTTTTGGTGAGCATTCTTAAATCGAGCTAAATTAACTTTTTTTCTTATGAGACAAAAAAAAGAAAAATATGTGGTTTTTTTGCGCCACCCTAATATATATATATATATATATATATATATATATATATATATATATATATATATATATATATATATATATATATATATATATGTATATATGTATATATATATGCAATGAAGCGTCCTTTTATATCGTCGAACCTCGGCTTTCTTCGACGATATAATAATTTCGTTGTGTGACCAAATGATTATTCACATTATTATTATTACTTATTGAAATACCAGGGACGGAAAAATTATGTGGGGTCGAAAAGCCGAAAAATAATAGCCAAAAAAGAAAACTATTAATGGAATTTATCATCTCAGATCGACATTTTATAGTTCAGATTATCATATTAACGGCTAATTTTAATATTCAATCTAAAAATACTGAAAAATAAGCTGATAAAATGGACACCCCAGTAAAAAAAAAATTCTGCGCCCTTTATTATATTATAAATATGTATCTTTTATTTCTTTTTATATAAATCCGTTGTATATATTTCCTATCTCACTTGCACGGTACATAGGTAAACAACACTTTAGTTTATACCAACATAACAGATAAATATTACTACATATGACAAGTTTTATTTTTGTTATAAAGCGAAGTTTACATTACGCATATTTATTGTCAGTTAGTTTAGAGACATCTTTAAATTTATTACTAAGCACTTAATTTTCTATTTTAGCTTTCAAATATGAAAGCTAATAATATAAAAAATATTGAAATAGATCGGGAACCATTTTTTGGATACATTTTACATGTTTAAAAAGCAACTTTTTAATTTATTTTTAAGAAGCTTAGATTGTGTTATGTAAATATGTACCTATATACAAAACTGTATATAGGTACATACAGTGAACTGAATATTTTTATAACCTTAAAAACCGTCAATTTTTCTTGTAATTTAGATTTTAAAACAATTTATTAAATATTATTGTTATTTGATTGAGAGAGAATAATTCTGGTAAGTATTGCGCATACGTATAACACTGAATAAATAAAATTAAAATCAAATTTTTAATGAGTTATTAACCTTTACAGAAAAATGTAGCATTATTTCTCGAAGATTTTGAAGAAAATTATTCAACTAAATCCGAAATATTTAAAGAAAAATCTAGCAGCATTCAAGGCAAAGCAAACTGGACAAAAATATAAGAATTTTAGGAAGCAAAATTATCTACTTATTGTAAATACTAAATAATCACTTATTATTACACGAAAGGTTTGCATTTTCTCGAATAAATTTAGGTTTGTCTAACGAAAATTTGTTGCCTAGCAATTTAACCTAAATTCTTTATCAGTTAAATTTACCAATACGAATTTTTGTTTCATTTTTATCGTGTTTACCTACAATGAAATGTTTTGTACCATTTTGCTTTCGAGACTACGAAAGTAGCGAAAGCATTGTGATCACTTTTGAAAAATAAAAAATTTTTTCCCTCCAAAATAAAATTATTTACGCACATTTTACGTTTTAGAGCTTCTTGAACAATTTTCGTGCGGTGTCTGTCCGTCCGTCCGTCTGTCTGTAGGTCGCCAGTTTTCACTAAGTGGCATAACTCCTGAACTATTCAATTGTTTTTAATGAAATTTTCAAAAATTATGCAGTTTGGTTTCTAGATGGTCCCCTATGAATTTAATCGAAATCGGAGTAATGGTAGCTACGCCGCTACCATGATATTTCCATTAATATACTAAATTACACCAAGTGCCATAACTTCTGAACTATTCAATTCTTTTTTTATGAAATTGTCAGAAATTATGCGGTCTGGTTCCTAGATAGTTCCCTACAAATTTCATTGCATTCGGAGTAATAGTATCCACGGCGCTACCATGAAATCCAATTGAATGTCAGTATCTTATTTACTGCTAGTCCCACTTCGCTCAAATTTTTAAAGTATTTTAGGGGTTAGTTTCTAAAATATTTTTTCTATTATTTTATAATTTAGCCTTTAAGTTTTTTGAGTTACAACAATTTTTTATGAACTTTAAGGCGATGGTATACCGTCAGTTGGGGCGAATGTAAACGATTTTTTCAGTTTTTTGGCAATAAATTGTTTAGAGTTTATCTAAAAAATTCTAAAAAAATAATTTAAATGCTTTAGTATCACGAGCATATAGGGCAGTAATAAAAATATCAAAATTGGTACTGCAACATTTTGTTTTTTTTGGTTATATAGTGTCTAGATTCGCCCCAATGTGTGGGGCGAATCGAGACAGTGCTTTATTTGCAATATAAATCACATTAAGTCATGCATATGAGTAAAATCGGACATAAAAAGATAAAAATAGCTGAATTTCCAATCTGAAAATTCGCTAAACTAAATAACTGCATCAGCGAATGACTTTTGATGGATGGAATAAAACATTTTGGATTTAAATGAATTTTATTGCGATTTGCCTTTGAGTCTATCATGCAAGGTCGATTTGGGAACATGGAAATATTCAGCAACTTGTCTGAGCGATTTTTTTATATTTTTAATATCGGAAAGCAGGGGCGCAACAACTACATATCTAGAGGGGGTCCAACAAAAATTTAAATTATCAAATTTTTTGATAACGCAGTTCTCCAATAACAATGGAAAATGTTGTAATAAAATGTCGTCTCCGAAAATTTGATTTTCAAATAAAAAATATTAGTAAACCACTAAAAATTTTACTTTTTAATAGAAATAAAATAAATTGAAGGAAAATTTCCAGGTAATTTTAGGGGTCCGGACCCCCCTGGTTGTTGCGCCTCTGTCCAAAATACCCCATTTTATGTTATCTTCATTACAGTTTATGTAGTTTATACCCACTTTCTTTTTATACTGACGCAACATTGTGTATGAATTCGCCTCACCTATAGACAATTTTTAGTCGAATTTTTCCTTGAAAAAATTAGACTTATACAGCCTATACGATAAGAACGGCGAGAGGCGAGAGTAGGGGCGCTATCCGTTTTCGGACCCGTAGAACACGAATATGTAGAAAAAAAATGTCTGATATATATATATATATATATATATATATATATATATATATATATATATATATATATATATATATATATAGATATATATATATATATATATTTTCCCGCTACCTTTTAATATGTGTAGCGCCCCCCTATGGAAGTTAAGAGCTCAAATTTGGTAAATGGGGCTCACTCCGATGCACAACAATACTATCAAAGTTTGGTCAAATTTTGGGAAAATTTTGGATCCGACCCAACCTTTAAGGGGGTGGTGGGGGGCGGAAAAGCAATAAAAATTTTCCAAACCGGTTGGAAATAATGTTTCGGTCAATTATCTACAATGTATCCAAAATTCAGCTTCTTAGGATGATTTGGAGGGAGTAGAGGGGGAAAAAACGATTTTCGCTGGATCTAACACGTCCCCAGCCCCCCAGAATTAACGTAGAGGGTTGAAATTTGGTATGTTGATGGAGTTCATACCTAGGTTGTGCTTTTTGAAGGTTTCAATATTTTACCCCCACCCCCCTCATTTTTAAGCTACAATTTCATGCTTTTTCGACGTTTTCGAAGTTTGTACCACTCGCACAGGTCACCCCAATAAACCCAGAGGGCTGAAATTTTGTATTCGGTTTAAGTTAGTATCAAGGGGGTGCCTTTTGGGGGTCACGACTTTTTACCCTTACACCCACAATTTTTATACCAAAAAGAACATGATTTTTCTTGTTTTTTGACAGTTTCGTTCGGGTCAAAATCTCCCCATGTGAACCTAGAGGGCTGAAACTTTGTGTACAGGTTAAGTTAATAGCCAGCCACTGCTTTTTGGAGGTTTCAACTTTTAACCTTTACCCTCACGATTTTTACGACCATATTTCTTTGATTTTTTTGCTTTTTTTCTAACACGTCTAGAGACTCTCTAAGGAAAACTAGAGGGCTGAAATTTTGTACGTGTATTGAGTTAGTATCCAGCTAGTGCCTTTTAGGGATTCCACATTACTTTTTCCCCCATTTCTCCCATTTTTACATCGGAATACGATGGTATTGTTAAATGTGTTTTAAATGCTTTAATATTATTTTAATACAAGTAGGCGTATAGCAATTTTAAAAATTGAAAAAAAAAAATGAACGTACTTTTGTAACAAAAGCAATACATAAATATTAAGTAATTTAAAAATGTTATCAAAGTCACTGTTTATTTATAAAGTAGGAATTTTGGATATTTATTTATAAAATAGAAATTTTGGATTTTTTTGGGAATAAAAAAAATATCTTCTTAAAGGCCTTCCAGTTTACTATTTAAGGTCCTTTTTTAATATTTAAAAATAAAACACAAAGGCAATTGGCGGATAAGCATGGGTAGGAATGCCCTCGTACGAATTGTGTTGATAAATTCTCTTTAAAGCCCCGATCAGCCGGACACTCATCATCAGTTTTGAAACCACCGCAAAATGACAAATCGCTTGTAGACTTTCAATCACATTTCGCTTGTAGACATTCAATACCGAAGATGAAGGGAAAAATTCGACTACCGTGATGGGGCCCCCGCTGCTCACGGCGTTTTTTATTAACCAATCTATAAAAAAAAATTAAGCACAATACAGCTTTCATTTTTGGTACATATATTGTCAAAAAAACGCCAAACATTTTGTTGCGAGTCCCTACTTTATATATATAACTTTTTTTTATACAACAGTTTCTTTAAAAGATTTCAAAACGCGCGTTATTTTTAAAAATTATAAACAATGCGCCTGTAAAATAACAAAATACAAAGATGTCACGTTCACCGCTTTTCTTTGATGACTAACTCATAACTGACAAAATTCAGTAGCATAAATTGATCTATGACCTTGTGCGGTCATAACACTGACGAAGAAATATCGAGAGGCAGCTCTGTCTAGATTCGCCCCTACTGTCTCGGTTCGCCCCAACTGATGGTACATATAATATATATATAATATACGGCATATTTAAAGTCTTTTACGAATACGAGGAAGCTGTGTGCCACACCCCATTGGCAGCGTATTTTATAATGTTTAGATGTAAGGTTTTTAAAAATATGTATTTTTGTTGCGTTATTTGATTGGACTTTTTTGAAAACAATTCGCTGCTCTAGTATTGGTCTGTTCTATATCCACTTTTTCTACTTTTGAGATATTGCGGTTTGAAAGTTTAAAAATTCATATCTTATTTATTTTACATTTTATTACCAAATAGAAAATAATTTTTTACTTGTAAATAAGTTAGTTGTCATACAATTCAATTTCATAGAAATCTGACCTCGAATTTCGGAGTAAAATGATAATTAATATCCTCATGATTGCAAAAATTGAACTATAGATCCATATTCCCTTAGTATTGTTTTGTACTTTCAGTTTATAATTCTTGGTTTGTACTATAAGCGTGGATATAGAACAAAACAAGATTATTTTTTCCGTCTGTTACATATATGAATGGGAAAATTGTAATACATAAAATGACTTTAGCTTAAAAAAATTTTATTCTGTGTTTGATTTAAGGCAGTTGGTCGATAAAACGATTTTTCTAAAGGATTTTAACGAAACTTCTCTAGATATTTATTTAATTCAATACCAATAATACGAGCCCTTACCGAAAAAAAATTGACCACCCCAATTTTGATAAAGACGATTTCAAAGTTTTGTAATTTTAACACGGGCTCTTATGGGAAAACTCTATTTTTTTTTTCTTTTGAATAAAATGAAAACGTCTTAAAGGAATTTGATAAAAATTTAATATATTATAAAATACAAAGTTACAAACCATATTTAATAAGCAATAAAAATTATTCGCCACGCCGTTTTTAAATATAATTCATAAACATCATTTTACAACGTTTTTACAACGCTTTTTCAATAATGTTTTTATATCGCTACAACATAAGTGCGCGGAAATTAAAAACAAACAAGTGGTCTACAAGTATAATCACTGAAGAATATTAATTAATACGTTATTAAATTTTTGATAAAAGAAAATTTTTATTTTGAGATATCCTTTTGTACCTGACTATCTCAGAGCAACTACGTTAACAAAATTTAAAGAAAATTAACACAAACTTATTTTCTATGTGTGGAAGTAAATTGAAACATAGGCAAGAACTTTTTGGGAAATATCGCGTTAAGAATTGTATAAAAATTAATTCTAGAAACCGATTACTATTTTAATGTGGCGTTTTTAAAAAGATGTTCAAAAAAACGAGTTTCTACTGGTAGCATATAATTGAACATTGATTTATCTCTAATTGTCTCTAGAATCTAGATACCTCTGACTTCGTTTCGATTTCAGTTAGTTTTTCAAGAAATAAAGAAGTAAAGTTATCAATTTATCATTTAATAGATTCGGTCATCCGAATTTGGATAGGAATACGGTTTTTCCGTTTATATTCATCATTTAAGCGTATATAAGCATTAGTTTATCTCGTTTTATACATATTAAAGTTTAATTATCGAAAACTTCATATAATCAAAATTTTTATACAAATTTGCAATTTTATGATAATAAAAAAAAACCCTTAGATGTTACTTGGATAATTTCAATTTTTGTTTTCATCTTTTATTAAATTAAGATTTCTGAATAAACTTAGATTTCTAAATAAATTAAGATTTTTAGGTAAACTAGTTAACTGTTCAATTTTACATGTAAAATTTAAAATATAATTAATGTATTGAACTTTGCTATGGCAACTTTTAGAGAATTTATGAGAATTTGTTTTTAATTTGTGGATGACTTTCCATAAACATTTTTAATGCCTTCATCATTACTTTATACGCAAGTTTTAACACAATAGAAGATTGCATTGTACGAAATTATAATACAGTAATTAACGTAAGTTATGATGGCTTGCAATCATTACAATATCTTAATGAAAAAATAAAACATATCTACATTATTCATGCAATATAAGAGACCTTTTTATGGGATATGGAACACACCAATACTAAAATTTTTTAAAATCTAAAATTTAAGTATAGGTTTGTTCTATGTGCCACAAAAAATGTGAGTTAGTACAATCCAATAATAAATTTTTGTGAAATCGGTGGAGATAGTACAAAATAATACTAGAAAAAACATATTTATAAACGTAATATTGGCATTTTGAAACTAGAAATTGGTAGAGAAAAAATTGCTGAGTTCAAAAATGTATCAAACTCAATTTTTTTGAAAAGTGGAGATAGAACAAATCAATACTAGAGCAGCGAATTGCTAAACCTGGTTTGTTTTGCAGAAATACACACAAAAAAGTTATTTTTGTAGTTTTTGTGACATTTATTTATGGTCCATTTCACTTAAATTTAACCATACTTCGTCACTTATGAATTTAAATAATTTCCGTTTCCTTGGCTTTATCTCGTTCTCGTTCATCATCAAAATTGCAGTTTGTTTTTAGAAAAGAATAGACGATTGATTTATTTTCAGTATAAGAATTATTTAATTTTTTAACTTTAACTCATGATCAATTGTATTTGAAATAGGGTATAATTATTTTTCATAGAGCGCAACCGAGTAACGAAAAGGGTTTCACATATATTATTGTAACTTATCCACGAGGAAGCTGTGTGCTACACCCCATTGGCAGCGTATTTTTCGTTGTAAAAATCTATTCTAACTTATTTTTCCACGGTAAAAATGAAAAAACGCTGCCAATGGGGTGTAGCAGACAGCTTCCTCGTACTCGAAAAAGACTTTAAAACAGTATTCTACCAAATATATATACCTATATATACCGTGAGATTATAATTTCACCGTAAAGTTCATAAAAAATTGTTGTAATTCAAAATACTTAAAGGCTAAATTATAAAATAATGGCAAAACTATTTTAGAAACTAACCCCTAAAATACTTTAAAAATGCGAAGTGGGATTAGCAGTAAATAAGATATAATATAAAAATCTCATGTCACAATGTTTGTCTAGGATAAACTCTGAAACTACTGAACCGATTTTGATGTGAGACGATATTACTTAGTGCGTGTCAAACACGCACTTGACGAATTTTTGCATTTACTTTCATATTATTTAAATCAGCTGGACTTTTTCGAAAATAATTAAACATTACGTTAAATGATTACATTGTAAGAAGCGGTAAGTAAATATTTATTACAGGTAGGTTTATATAATTGATTCATATTTTAGTATTATTTAACAAAATTTAAAGCTGTAGATACTGCAGATACTGATACTGATGAATAGCTGTAGATTTTTTTGTAATTTTTTTTTCTGTCCATTTTTTGTCCATTTTTTTTCAATAGTTTTTTTTTTTTAAATAATTTTTATTTTATTTTGTATTGGTACTGTATATAATGACCTTAATAAAATAATTTTACGTTTTATTTTTATTTTTCTAATATTCTCATATTTTACGTGTTTTAGAAAATACCGGTAAATTACCGGTAAACCGACTTTGCTAAAAAAAAATTTACCGAATTACCGGTAAATGAAAAAATCGGTAAATTTACAATCCCTAGATTATATCATTAGTACACATTAAAGCCAAAAATAAAAATAATAATTAATAAGATTAATAATTAAAGTTTAAATTATTATACATATTAGAGTTTAACAGAACAGAATATAATATACAATCTGCAATCCAATCCAATCCAATACTGTTGGACTGTAACGGATTAATAATAAGACTAATTTGAATAAACACGAAATTTTCGTATTGTTACATGAAAACCAGTAACTTGAAGCTATCTTAAATGGACTTACCACTTCATATTATAATATATATATTTTTGTATTTCTATACGTGATATCTTCAACCAAATCAATCTTACGTGTCTTGACTGAATCAAAATCTAAATTAACATTTTCAATATTTTCTATTTCATGTATATAAATTCACATCAAAATATATCTATCTCAGTTTTGCTCTATACGCATTTATTTGCTATAGAATTCAAGTTCACAATCTTGTTTTAAAATTTTTTAGAGAAATAAGTGCACTGTAATTACTGAAAACAAAAAATCTCACTGGCGCCGGTTAAAAAGTACCAGTTGATTAGGCATCACAAAAATAATAAAATTAAAGGAATCAACAAAATGGTATTAGACTATCGTAACGTCAAAATGTGTCTTCAGTTTTTTATAAATTCTTTCCTAACTATTTTTTAATAATTCTGAATATTCATAAACTTGACTAGTTTTGTATATTTTGAGCATTTTTAGCTTTTTCGGAGGTTGTTCTCATTTTTTGTACGTTATCTTTACCTCATAAAACTGAGGTAAGGATGACGGTCAAGTGTCCTCCAATTGTTTACCATTGTTATTGATATGGTTCAGAAATTGTATATCTAGTTATATATAGTGTGATTGTTTTATGAATGAAATAGTTTTTGTTGAGTTTTTATTGAACAAAATCGCATAAAAAAATAAATTGATATTTTCGCTACCAAAAAATTGTTTTTCTTGGATAATAATTAAAATTACTGAGAATGGGGTATTTGACAGTAGTTGAAAAAATATCTATTTTGATTTTTCAATAAGTACTCGAGTCATAATGATACTGAATATTGCTTTTTTACAGGTTATTTCATTCAAAAATATAAAAATTTTAATTAAATAAAATTACAAAATTTACGTTAAAAATGACGTAATCAAAAATATCAAGCAAAAGCAGCTTACTTCATAAGCTCGTTCGAATATGTGGGTATTATATTGTAGTTAGGAAAAAAATTGTTTACTTTTTTGGTAACTATGAAAGAAATTTTTCATTAGGTATTAATTTTCATTACTAGACCTACTACTATCACTTAATATTTTAGAGCCAATGACGTCATACGATTTGAAAGAGACAGAACGTATCGTTTTGGCGATCTTTTTAAAAACTAAAATTTTATCGGTGATTTTTATTAAAAATATAGTACAAAATAATTTAAAATGTGTATTATGAGTTTAGTAAGAAGTAATAAACACACTAAGATGGTTTTTAAAAAATTTTCAAATATCCCATTGAGCGCACGGTATATTATTTTTTTCTGGAAATGCTATGTAAGTTTAATTTATATTGTACGTAAAATTACAAGTCGTCTTATGTCTGATCCACATCTAATTCACAGGACAAAAAGAGATAAAAATAAATTAACAATGATAATTTTTCCGCTTACGAAAAAGTGAGAAAAGAGGTAAGAGGAAGCAATTTTTAAATATTATTGTGTATTGTAAATGCTTTGTTGAAGCTGAATCAAATTTCTGTGGTCACATTTGAAAAGACCGTATCTTACACTGTTACACTGTAAAAGACTTGACGCAGAATATTCCGCAAAACGTAAGCTATTTTTAGACATAATCACAAAATGGTAACGTAACCCTTATCTTTTATATTTTAGAAAACGAAATTATTACTTTCACGGTTCAAGGACGCAAATATCTTATCCTTCGCTGTTTAGCCGAGTTTTCAATAGTTCAGAAAACCCATTCTTTTGAATGATTTTTACTTTTTAAAGCACAAATTATTAGAAATCGATAAATTGACCTATTAATTCTCATTTGGTATCCGCTACTGAATTCCAAATAAATTAAGTATCATGACTACTTAACATGGTATTTTCTAAACAAGATGGCATTAAATAGTTCATTAATACTGTTTGTTATTATTTCATACCGTAATTATTTTTTTTTTTAAATTCTCTTTCACAAAAAAGCATATCAATCAAAAATGCAAATTATCTACTATACTTGGCAGATAGACAAGATACTTCCAAGCCAACATCGAATGAATAGGAAAAAAATAAAAGTATCAAGCATTTAATATTGCATTAGTCCATTAATTAAATTGAAATTAAAGATGGTATTTTTAATGAATTGAACAAAATTAAAAAACATTTATCATTCATATTTATTCTTAATCTAACAGTAGCTGTTTATTAATAAATATGCGTGTAACACTGTACTCAAGATTTAAAATTATATGAAATAAATCATAAATAGATTTGCATTTTTTTAAGAACATTTTAAAAAACGTGATAAGAAGGAGGTCTTCGAAATAATTAATGCCAACTGTAAAAAGTCGCTTT
The DNA here is from genome assembly GCA_035578155.1 of Brachynemurus nebulosus. Classification (NCBI taxonomy): domain Eukaryota; kingdom Metazoa; phylum Arthropoda; class Insecta; order Neuroptera; family Myrmeleontidae; genus Brachynemurus; species Brachynemurus nebulosus. Next base: position 40,776,758 of record JAPWDM010000001.1, on the reverse strand, counting down.
AAAGTGCGATTGTCACTTAAAACAACCTTAATGTTCGTTAGTACTTCTAATGGATTTTTATTTTTAATTTTTAATAATAACTTTCATTTTTTTGCTTCAAATTTCATTAAAAATATTTGGTTAATTTCTTTTTGCTCTAGATTAATTGCACTGGTAATTGGCACAAAATAATGTTAAGTATGTGTACGTATAAGTGCGCATGTGTGTGTAGGATATGATGATGTAAATATTTGCTTAAACAATTTTATTTAAAATAATTAGAAATTTGACATCTAATATAATATTCTACGTATTTCTATTGACCAAGAAACAATAAAGTAATTATAAAATTGTATCAGATTTTTTTTTATGCGATTAAATCAGTGACCATTAAAAGTTTTACTTTAATAATTATAGATGTTAAACCGAAAGTTTTAATAGTAGATATTTAACTGGAAATCTCTCAGATAGAGATGATCAAAATTAAAAATAAACATAAAAGCGAATCATGACTTTTAAACTCTTTTCATTTATATGAGTTTGTCAAATGGAGTACATTTTACTATGACAGTTTCAATTTCGTCTATACCAGGCTTGGTCAACTTGCGGCCCAAGTAATGAATATATGTGGTCTGCCATCAATTCTGTAATATTAGTCTTATTATTTTTATTAGTATTTTTACTTAAAAAAATAAGTGTTTTGCTTAACATTTTTTAATTTTAAGGGGAGGTTTACTTGATAGTCCTTAAAAATTATGTATTTTTCAGGAATTTTTTTCTTAAGAATGGAAGTAAATATGTTTCAAATTTGTACACATATTTATTAAGTGTTAAACCATACAAAAAAAAATTTCAAGGAAAAATATAAAAAAATTGTCCATTTTATAGATAGTGCAATGTGACGATCCGAAAATTCGATGCCTTATTGGTTGACATCATAGCGCCGGTAATAAACCACTGAAATCCAAAAACAAAAAAGATTTATAAAATATATGAAGAGTACCGGCACCAATAAATTACTGAAAGAAAAAAAATGGCGGATGTGTGAACTTTTGATTACGATTTTTGTCTTATTTTTCGCTCTTTAAAGTAAAATAAAATAAATAATATTGAAAATGTATCGGACTTGGGTATAGGTGCCGGAGAACTGAATTATCTTTAAAATAAAAAATTTAAAAAAAAAGGATCCATCGAATAGTTTTTGAGTTATCGTGTCAACCAGTTCCAAAAATGTGGTTCCGATATATATATATATATATATATATATATATATATATATATATATATATATATATATATATATATATATATACACTCTAAGAAAAAAGGATCAAAAACGTGTAAAATAACTTAAATTTAGAGCAAAATTACTCCTCGCTCTGAAAATATGCACTATTATTTGTGTAATATGAAAAAATTGGTGTATTTTTATATAATTTGTGTATAATTACTGTTTTTTTTTAACATTACACAAATAAAGGTGTAACTTTGGATTTTTACAACGCTTTTGGTTTATTTTTACACCATTAAATAGCAAAACCCATGCGCGCGCATATGATTTTATGTATTTTAAAATTATCTGTTATTGGATTGCTGTAATATTTATACGTAGATAAGTAATATTCGTAAAGGTTAAAAATTATGTGTTCAAATTAGCTGAATTAAACAAAAGTATTTTTTGATAGGATATATAGTTAATATAATTATAACGTGTATGATAAATTAATCTTTAAATATGTTACAAAAACAGTGTTACAGTGGTGTACTGATGTTTTGTTTTTTTTTATATGCATTGTGTAAAATGGATTCTGGAATAATGTGCAAAGAATACCGTAATATAAATTTGTTTGTTTCCAAAATGCTGTCCTGATGATACATTTAAAATATTTCAGGTAAGTTAATTTTTTTAATTTTGCTTTATACAAATAGTTATGTAATTTGATAAAAGTTTATTTTACAATTTGACTAATAATTTATTTTGTGGAGCTCTCAATTTCTGTGAAAATTAAAACATTATCTACAATTCAGATATCTTTCATTCGGATATGTCTAAAAAATTATATAATGCTTGTAAATTGGTAAAATCTGTAGTGATAAAAGAATTATACATATTTTTTTTTACTAAAATTTATTGACTTGGGAAACAAAATACGTACAACTATTTATCAAATTTTAATCAACAGAATCCCTAATTAATGTAGGTATATAATATTTCGTTTTTATGTCATCGAAGATGACGTATTAATATCGTTGTGTGATTGAATTGAACACGTGATTGAATAATTATTAATAAATACACGAAATTGAATTAACAAAGAGTTTATATCTTAGTTCATTTAAATTATTAGATTTTTTATCGCCATATAGTGCAAGAATGCATTTCATTCCCTTTTTAAAAAGATCATCCTCATTTTAATGAAGAGACATAAAAGTTACCGCAGCTTCATGTAATGATGTATTATCGTTGAAAATTTTGACAAACTGATTTTTACATCCATACTGAACAAACGTAAGAGGGCTACTAACTATAGAGTTAACAAACAACTATAGAGTTAACAAAAAAATCATAAATTAACACTTTCACTGAGATGGCATTACTTAGTGCGTGTCAAAAACACGCACTTAACGAATTTTTTTTTTTTTGCTTTACAGTAATATAAATTCATAACAGGTTTAAATTGAAACGACGCACTAAGGGGTATTTAAACAAAAAATCCGGTCATAAGTGCATTTCTTAAAATTGACCAAAGGATACAAACAATTCATGTTTGAACAAGTTTAGTTATCGGTCCGACCAGGTAGACCCCCCCCCACCCACTTTATACCTGCGATGTGGTTGTGGGATCAGTCGGAACCCAACCTTTGTGTGAAACGTGTGTCTGTGTTCTCGGCGCTCTCGATTATTTTACGTATTTCTCTGTGTTAATTATGTCTCTGCGTGGTGATTTATCAGAAAATTCTTTATTGAATATGGAACTTGAAGGTATGTACTATTCAAATATATATATAACAACTAAATTCTCTTTATATTTCTACATTTAGACTTACGTTGTAAATTCCAGTTCTTAGAAACAAAGTATTTTTAATAAAATTTGAATACATTACTTATTTTGTTTATGTGTCGCACCTTGTCGGCCTACTTTTTAATTGTAGAAATAAAGTTTGAACCTTTGCCTAACAGAAGGACAAATAAAACAGTCCCCCAACCCCCCCCCCCCTTTTTTTAAAAAAATAAACAGTTTGTAGGTTTAATTTTACAAAAATATAATTTTTGCTTATTTCTCCATAGGTACTCCGGAAAAGGTGAAAACTATCACCCGAATGGAACTGTACGAAATCCTCAAGGAATACAAAGGAAAGAAAATTGATGAAAAACTTACCTTGATGGAAGAAAAACTTGCTGAGCTGACTTCATGTCCAACAAACGAGAGGAATGTTTTATATCGTTCAGTGAGGCATTTCAAGACAAGTTTTAAGCAGAAATGGGTGGAGGCACGCTACACTGAAGAACGATTTTTGAAAAATAACGAAAATTGGCTGAAAACGGCCTTGGAGCTCCCTTCATGGTCACACAGGCCCGGTCGCCCAGTTAAAGAGTTCAACGAATTGAGTGACAGGAGCAAGCGGCGGAGAACTGAAGAATTAAGGGCCCAGATACCTGTCGAAGAATTGATTTTCGCTGCATGTGTAAGTCAGGGCACTTCTGGGAATTCAGACACATCAAAAATTATAAAAGAAATTACATCTACGCCAACAAGAGCTAAGAAGTTCAGGAAGATAATTTCGACTAAAAAAGACCACGTGATGCGGAAATACACACCAGAAGAAGCTTTATCCTTATTTGTGGAAGGTAACTTCACAAGAAGCCAATGGAATTTGTTACAAGGCGAACGCAAGGAAATTTATCCCTGTTATTCTCTGGTACAAAAAGCAAAAAAAGAGTGCTACCCAGATGAAAGCAAAATAACTGTTACTGAGACCAGCTTCAATGTTGAACTCCAGGCTTTGTTGGATCACACGGCTTTGCGACTTACATTGTATTTAAAAGAAGTAATAGAAACACTAACAGAGTCTGAAAGGCAACATTTAATATTAATATCAAAATGGGGATGTGATGGATCACACCAAACTCCATTTAAACAAAAATTTGAAAACGCTGCAGACAATGACTCTAATATTTTCGTGAGCTCCATTGTTCCAGTGCGATTGGTTGTCTCAGTGGATGGCAAAACAATAAAAACCATATGGCAAAACCCAGCTCCGTCATCAGTGAGGTTATGCAGACCTATTAGAGCTCGATTTATTCATGAGACCAAGGATGTCACGAAGGAAGAAATAGAATTCATAGAACAGCAGGCAAAAAACCTCAAAGAAACTGAAGGTGAACTGTCAACAAAAATATGTCACAACATCCTATTGACAATGGTGGACGGAAAGGTCTGCAATTCTGCTACAGACACAGCATCAACCATGAGATGCTATATATGCGGACAGACGTCAAAAGATTTTAATAAAATCCAAAAAGGGGCCGTAAAAAGTGAAAACCTAAAATTTGGACTTTCAGTACTCCATGCGAGAATACGGTTCTTTGAGTCTCTCTTACACATAGCCTACAAAGAACCTTTAAAAAATTGGCAGGCCCGAACACCCGAAGAAAAAAACATTGTAAAAGAGACCAAGCAGAAAATCCAAAAGAGCTTCAGAGAAGAAATGGGCCTCCTTGTTGACATTCCTAAAGCTGGCTTCGGTAATAGTAATGATGGAAATACGTCACGAAGATTTTTCCAGAACGCAGAATGCTCTTCGCGCATTACCGGGATCAATATTGACCTAATCAATAGATTTAAAGTAATTCTTGAGATAATCTCGAGCGGGCAGGAGGTCGATTACCAAAAATTCGAAGATTATGCCCAAGATACCGCCAAATTGTACGTGGAGCTGTATGGCTGGCATCCTATGTCGCCTACAGTGCACAAAATTTTGATGCACGGAGCGCAAGTGATGGCAGAGGCGATTCTGCCCATTGGACAATTGTCCGAGGAGGCCGCTGAGGCACGAAATAAGCACATCCGCAAATATAGGGTGGATTTTGCAAGAAAATTTTCGAGGATCGAATGCAACAGGGACGTACTGAATAGATTACTTCTGACATCGGATCCTCTTATCAGCTGTAATCGACCTAAAAATAAAAGAAAAATCTTGCCATTTTCTGAGGAGGCTAAAAAAATGTTGATTGCGGCATCACCGAACCAATCGGATGATAATACTGTCGCTGATGATGGTGATGATGAAGAGGATGCGGATGCGGATGTAATTAGTGAATGCAGTGATTCAGAATAATTTTTTTTTTATTTTTTTATTATTTTTTTATTATTTTCTTATTGATTTTTATTTTTTTATTCATTTTTGTGTTTTCCTTTATATACTTTTATCAATAAATCTAAAATTTTGGTAATATATTTTGTTTTATTGTATTTTGAGATGATAAAAGTCCTTAAATAATTATGACCGGATTTTTTGTTTAAATACCCCTTAGTGCGACGTATGGAAATCGAGTTTTTTAAGTAATAATAACAATGGTAATAATAGTAATGGAATTTAACGTTCGCTTTTTAGACAATGGTATGTAACGGACATCACTCACATCATTATTTCTCAACTTTTTCATGATGATATGGGCGGAGAACAAGAAAAGCGGTATAAAGATTTGGCAGGTGTCCGTCTGCAACTGTCTTCTTAAGGACGATGTCGATATTCATCTGGAATTGCGATGGGAAATGGCAGAAAACTTTCACCAGCATATAACCGGTTGCGGAATTCAAACCCTCAGTCTACCAGTTCGGAAGTGCCAGTGCCTAAGCACGCCGGGTTACTTTGCTGGTGAGCTTTTTAATCAAAAATTTGATATCTGTGCATTCATTAAAGTAACCTAAAAGTAATTGTGTTGCAAAAACGAAATTTTCTTAATTTTAAATTGCTGTGAAATAGTTATTGAAAAAAAAAAAAATAAATAAGCAAAAATGGTTATAAAATTAAGTAACCCTTATTTTTTGATTTGTTTAGAACCCGGAATTGGTGAAGACATCTGTGAAACCGCAGCATACATTTTCCCTGAAGTTCTAGTAATTGCAAGAGTCAGCAGAATATTGTTTTTCTTATATTTAAGTATTGTTTAGTTAATTTTCTTAAACTATATTTTTGATATGATGTAACTACAATTTTAATCCATAAGTTTTTAATATTATCATTGTAATCTAATTACAATTAAATTTTTTATAAGATATTGTGTCTGCAAAACGTAAGCATTGTAAAAAAAGTCATATCTCAAAATTTTGACCAGTTTAATTGGCAGTTACACTGCAAAATAAAGATTACCTATGTTCATGAAAGCAAGTAAACGTTCATAATAAAACTTTTATAATCTTATTTTTTTGGAGTGTTTATTTTAAAATTTACCAAAAAAATTATTATTTTATCATACGACACATATCACAGCCATATCACTTTGGGAACATATTCTACACATAATTTGCTATCAATTTTGGCCAAAAAAAATCGATTTTTTGATAAAATCTCAAGTAAACCTTCCCTTAAGTAAATTACTTTCAGTAAGATCACTTTGGGAACATATTCTACACATAATTAGTAAACAAGTAAACCTCCCCGTAATATTTCATCCGACACGTGAAAATATTTTTTTTCAATCTGGCCCGGGGCAAAAACAATTGGCCATGGCTGGTCTATACTAAGCTTTAAGAAAAATAAAAATTGTCCTAACATTTTGGTTTACATTCCTAAGAGAACTTTCGTTAATATGTTAAGTCAAATCTTCTTTGTCCCTTTCAATGTTTCGACAAAAACAAATTTTACTTAAAATTTGTTAACTCAAGAGATACGAGTATTTCGCCCCTTTTCTGGAAGAACGTCACAAATCAAAATTTAAGGATTTTCAGTCAGGGCCGGATTAACCCTGAGTCCGCCTCTAGGCACCTTGAAAAATGCCGCTCCTACCTTTTGTTTGAAAAAAATTAAATCTAATCACAAATTTTTCTGCCCTGTTTTAAAAATTTGCCGCCCCTTTTCCTACCTTTTTTACAAACTTTCTTTTAAAAAAAATAAGTGACGAGCAAAAAAAAACATTAATTACTCATTTTTCCTCCCTATTTTAAAAATTTACCGCCCCTAAAAATCTCCCGCCCCTAGGCCATGGCCTAGAGTGGCCTATTGGCTAAGCTGGCCCTGTTTTCAGTACGAATTGCAACCTCAATCACGTAATCATTATTAATATTATAGATGCGAAAGTGAACTTGTTAATTTGTTGGTCTTGCTTTCACGCTTCAACAGCTTAACCAATCAGCTTAAAACTTTGGAAAGAGGTAATTTAGAAAACAAAGATGGTTCTAGGCAGTTTTTTACCCCAGGAAAACATTCTATTCCAATGGGAAAATTCCCTAAAGAGATAGTAACTCTCAACTGTGTCACAATGTAAGTCTACTCTGTACGTAATTAATATAATATAATTATTTCAAAGGCCATGAGTGCGAAGCCGCAGATAAATACTAGTATACTATAATTTGATAAAAAAAACATAACTTCCTCTCTCTGTCAGTACGTACCTTTCAATGTAACTCTGTAACCTATTGAGAATTACAGATTTTTATACAAAATTATTCTCCACAGTAGCCAATTTTTTCTCGATAATTGTTACAAAACGAAATTATATCAACCTTTATTGATAGCTAATTTGAAATTTACCCAAATATGGTACCTCTTTTGAAATACTGAATAAAGATAAATTAACAAAATAATGATTACTTATTAATAACATTACTCCAAATATGTACGTTTTTAATAAACACAACTTTTATAAAATTAAGTAATTTAATAAACACAATCAAACAAATAACTATCTATTGGATCACTAAAAGTTCAATTTTCGTACGCATTTTTGTACATAAACGGTCATAAAACGGTGTTAAATGTTAATGGACCTACAATGATGAAATATTACGCAAAATAATTCGAAGAGTCATCTATTGAATTTCTTTAAAAATTTTCCATAAAAGTACAAAAACACTGTGTTTTATATAAGTATTACGTAACGTGTACCTATTCATCCCTTATGTTAGTCCTGGATTCCACAATTAAATAAATTATATAGGATTACCTTGTTTTATGACTAACAACAATTAGAGCACGAGTTTCGAATAAAATTTCATTAATTTTCGATTTAAGTTCTGATGAAATCAAAGTTATAAAACTGTATACAGGTAATTTTTTTTTAAAGTTGCAATTTTTACTATGATTAAACTCTAGTTTTATATTTTTTAAATGGGAAACCAGTTCTAATCAATTTATATAAGTAATTCGGCATCGAAAAGTTTCGATAACGAAAAATAGGTTTTAACAATCGCAATACGTTTGAGTAGAAGAGCTATGACCGTACGGCGGCACACTACGTCGTCAAAAGTATGGGAATACCCCGACCTAAGTTGTGGCCACACTTTTGATGCCGTACTATACTTAATGCTATAGTACACTACCGGGTCAAAAATGTGGGTACACCTTGGGCCAGGGTGTTTCCATACTTTTGACAACGTAGTGTGCCGCCGTACGGTCATAGCTCTTTTACTCAAACGTTTTAGGGGATTAACATAACAGAAATTATCTGCTAACTTAAAAGTTTTTTTACTACATGGGTTTACGTCGCCCTAGATCGCTTCCAATAAATTCCTTTTACCTGTTTCCTCCAGCGGTCCATTCGGTAAATTTTCACAAAACACCTTACCAGACAAGAATATATTTTTTTTTATGGAAATTTCTTTCTCTATTTTTGGCTTTGATTTTACAAATCCTACGAACCATTAGTGGAACTCTTCAATCCACGTCTCCTCTAAAAATATAAGGGCCCAGCACAATGCCAACTCTCTGTTAGGAAAATTTAGGATCCACTACTAGTGCTAACTAATTCCGTTCACCAATAACCCCGAAGGGATTATTGGCATTACTACGCCACAACGTATATAGCTAGAATCTCCCTTCCTGTCCCTAAACTACCATCATTTTAAATACTACAAAATTCGCAATAAGCTATTTAAATAAAGTTTAGAAAATAAAAAATTGTTATGTTAATGCTAATTTTTGATTTTAGTTAAGGTGGAGTGAAATTTTAAACGAACTTACCCCACTCCACCTTATTATTTTATTACTTCTGATGAAATAAAAACTTTGGGATTGATCAAAAATAGAGATACACGAAGCAAATTACATTTTCAGATTAAAATCTTCATATTAAAAAAAGAAAATTTACTTTCGAAGTTTAACAAAATTTATAGTTAACTATTTACATAAAATGTCTTAATGACATCATCATGGTTATATTTGGTCATTTTTAAGAAAATTTAATTCACACAATTCAAAAGTTTCCCAACAACTGTTAATTTCTGATATTTTTTCACCTTTTATTATTCGAAAATTTAAAGTTTTCAGATCGACCGAACTTAAAATTCAAAATTCAAGACAATATTTCCAATCTCAAATAATTATCAAATAAAAAAAAAATGTATTTGAAATACTAACGGTCCACATATTTCCCATTTGGAAAACAATTCAAAAGTATTTATAAAAAAATTTAAAGAGTTCTACAACCGGAAAGCAAGAATGTTGAAATAGACCTTTTCAAATAAGGAAGCAAAATCTTCAAATTATACAATAATACCTATTCATATTTTGATGCACTTGCTACCAGTATCGGTCACTTGTATACCACAAGTAGTTAATTATTTTCACAGTGACAAATACTACAATAACATTATGTCAACAATTATTAAAACCGTGGATATGTTAGCTATACGATGACAGTAAACACCTTGTGTCTATAGACATTATATTAGAGATGAAGCCAAAACATTCCACCTGATATAAAAAAGGCGTGGGAAATGTAAAGCCCATATATAGGTATATATTTATTCCTCATATACTATACAAAATATTTAAATAAAAATAATTCCCGCCACATCAGAAGCTGATGACAATATTATACATACATATATGAATCTAAAGTGTTTATTTTTAATAACATTTAAGAAGAAAAAATGCTATGACAGTTGCATTCTAGTAAGGATGTTTTACATTATACGCTTATAAAATGCACAACATAGAAACATAGCATGGAAACTGATTTATCGAACATCGGGCAAATTAATTGGAAATTTTCAAATTAGTCGCCGATATTTTCAAATTATAATCATATTATTACATTTTTAAAATTTATTTTCACGGTGGTAATAATCCGATCAATTTATAGCCTTAAAAATAGTAATAAAGATACGAAAATTAGGGGAGAGTCGAAAATTGGTACGAATGTTCGGAACACTATTTTAAAGAAGTGTTGAAAAGTCCTCATCGATCCTGTACGTGGAAAAAATTTTATTCAAGGTCAAAGGCTTCAAAAATGGGTTTTTTCGCGTTTTTCATCAAAACGGTAAGTTTTATCATAAAATTAGGTCAGACAAAAATTGTAGATTATATAATTATCTATAAAAAATATCCCAATACTTTTTTCCTAAGAGCCACCGTTTATGGGATATAAATATTATGAAAAATCTCCCACCTGCGCCGGAAGAACTCCTCAACACAATTTTTTGTAATTGTAAAAAGGGATGTAGTACCTACAAAATGCGGCTGCAAAAAAGTTGCGATTGTTTTTTTCTCTTGCATGTACCAATTGTCAAGGCCAGTAGTGGTCTAATGTTGAATCACCAACAGAAGAGGATTCGCATGATACCAACGAGGAGACATGTGATGCATCGCTATTGACGCAGTTTACTTGCACCCAACAAGAAGAACAAGAAAAAGAAGAACAACAAGAACAAGAAGGAGAAGAACAAGAAAAAGAGGAAGCTGAAATATTGATTATTAATCTGACGAATATTTTCCCTCACTGCTTTCACCAGTCCCAATACTAATATTTTTTGTTATTCAATAGTTTTCAATTAAACAGGATCACCATAGACCGTGTAATAGGCCTACCGGGAAAACCCTTTAAAAAAATCCGCTAAGTACACTACCTCACAGGTGGCGTGGAAACATGTGCATATTATGAAGATTACAACTTTTGTAATAATTATATTTCAGAAACGGTAGCTCTTTGAAAAAAAGTAGTGAGACATTTTTTATAGATAATTATATGATCTACAATGTCTACAATTGTCTGACCTAATTTTATGATAAAACTTACTGTTTTGCTGAAAAACGTGAAAAACCCATTTTTGACACCTTTGACCATGAATAAAATTTTTTCCACGAACAGGATCTATATGTCAAAATAAAGTAGCTTAATAGCTGTTAATCAGGTTTCACTTGATGACTTACAGCGTCAATGACCGCCAGTCATTTATCCTAATACTATAGTATCTAGTGTAGTGCAGAAAACAGTTTTTTATATTAGCTTTATATCAGTCATAATTGTAAAATGGGTCAAGATTTTCGTATTTAGAAAATAAGATCCTCAACGCATTATTTAGCAAGTATATTCTGTGTATAATGGGAACAAATTAATTAAAATAGCTACTCACTATATGCTAATGGTCAATAATAATGTCCTCAATAGGCTATGAAGGGAATTCTAAAAAAACGCCGTGAGCAGCGGGGCCCCATCACGGTAGTCGAATTTTCCCCTTCATCTTCGGTATTGAATGTCTACAAGCGAAATGTGATTGAAAGTCTACAACCGAATTGTCATTTTGTTGGTTTCAAAACTGGTGATGCGTGTTCGGCTGATCGAGGCTTTAAAAAAAGGTTTTTAAGTATTTAAGGGCTGTATCTCAGTAAATTTCAATTTTGTGCCGAAAACAGGTAGCAGAAAAAAAGCCAACACAATTCGTACGAGGACATTCCTGCCCATGTTTATCCGCTAATTGCCTTTATGTTTTAGTTTTAAATATTAAAAAAGGACCTTCAATAGTAAACTGGAAGGCCTTTATAAAGATATTTTTTCTTTCCAAAAAAATCCAAAATTTCTATTTTATAAATACTAAAAATCCAAAATTCCTAATTTATAAATAAACAGTGACTTTAATAACATTTTTAAATTACTTAATATGTATGTATTTCATTTGTCATAAAAGTAAGTTCACTTTTTTTTAAATTTTTTAAAATTACTATTCGCCTACTTGTATTTAGAATAAACATAATGCTTTTAAAACACATTTAACAATAGCATTCAATTCCGATGTAAAAATGGGAGAAGTGGGGGGAAAAGTGATGCGGACTCCCTACAAGGTACTAGCTGGATACTAACTGAATACACGTACAAAATTTCAGCCCTCTAGGTTTCCTTATGGAGTCTCTAGACGTGTTAGAAAACAAGCAAAAAAATTAAGGAAATATTGGCGTAAAAATCGTGGGGGTAAGGGTTAAAAGTTGAAACCTCCAAAAAACAGTGTCTGGCTATTAGCTTAACCTGTACACCAAATTTCAGCCCTCTAGGTTTATTTGGGGAGATTTTGACCCGAACGAAACTGTTAAAAAACAAGAAAAATCATGTTCTTTTGGGTATAAAAATGGTGGGGGTAGGGGTTAAAAGTCGAGACCCCCAAAAGGCACCCCCTTGATACTAACTCAATCCGAATACAAAATTTCAGCCCTCTAGGTTTATTCGGGTGACCTGTGCGAGTGGTACAAACTTCGAAAACGTCGAAAATGCATGAAATTGTAGCTTAAAAATGAGGGGGGTGGGGGTAAAATATTAAAACCTCCAAAAAGCACAACCTAGGTACGAACTTTATCAACACACCAAATTTCAACCCTCTACGTTAATTCTGGGGGGCTGGGGGCCTGTTAGATCCAGCGAAAATCGTTTTTCCCCCCTCTACTCCCACCAAATCGTCCTAGGAAGCTGAATTTTGGATATGTTGTAGATAATTGACCGAAACATTATTTAAAACCGGTTTGGAAAAGTTTTATTGCTTTTCCGCCCCCCACCACCCCCTTAAAGGTCGGGTCAGAAAAAAAATTTGCCCAAAATTTGACCCCCACTTTGATAGTATGAGGTGCCTCGAAAATGAGCCCCATTTACCAAATTTCATCTCTTAACTTCCATAGGGGGGCCCTACACAAATTAAAAGGTGGCGGGAAAATATATATATATATATATATATATCAGACATTTTTTTTTTCTACATATTCGTGTTCTACGGGTCCGAAAACGGATAGCGCCCCTACTCTCGCCTCTCGCAGCTCTTATCGTATAGACTGTATAAGTCTAATTTTTCGGAGAAAATTCGACTAAAAATCAGAATCGAGCGAGATCACATTTGCTAATTATAATTGACCAATATTGATTGGTTGTTGCAACAAACGACATCTTATTTATTCAAATGAGTTTATACATATATTTTAAGACAGAAATGCAACTCATAATTAAGTTCGTAAAATTTTGCACTCTCAACACCATAAAATCTTTAAAAAATTAGCCTTCTTGGATCTTCAACGCATTAACCAAACGTTGCATTTTTTTGGATACATTCTTAACGCTACGTCCAGATTATACATACGTAAACCAACCTCTATATATAACAGATACGTTTTTTCATTTTTTTTTTCATTTTGTTTGTAAATGTTTACGTGCCACAGTATGAAATGAATGAGAAAATAAACACTGTTTACACATTTGTGTGACAGAAAATTAAATATTGACATTTCATTCAAAAAACGTATAAACACATACAATAATATAGTGTACTTATACAGACACATACGCTATGTGTCTTTATTATGTGCATATTATATAGTAAATATTATAACTTTACATATTGGAATATAATTGTAAGAAGCAAGAAAAATTCATTAAAATTATTTGTTTATAAATATTATAAAAAATAACTTATTTTTTCTTTTTGGTCTTGTAAAAAAGAATTATTTGCTAAAATTTCGTTCACACAGAAGAGTTTGGTGAGAACTAGGTGGTGTAATATGTTAAAAAAGTAATAAAACTAATTTAAACATAACGTAATGCATTTATAATATTTGCATTCGAAAAAGTGTTGACATTCTAAGTTGCAATGTTGCAAATTTTTACAAACAGCCGTAACATTTTAATTCACAGTAGCTTAAGGGGGTATTCTAGTTTAGAGGCTCAATTTTGAGGTGATTTTACGGGCGTAATAAAAAAAAGTAAACATTTTTAGTATCCTTTTTTAAACAGTTTTTTGTTAATATTTGAAAAGTATTAAAAAAAATGAAAATTGAAATCGGTACAGACCGGCAAAGTAGAGACTCAAAAAAAAGGTGTCTACTGGGTTGACCTGATTTCAACCCTCCTGATGATTTGAAACATAAAATTTTAGTTAATTCTTAATAAACAAGGATGTAGAATTAGTTAGACGTGGCCGATTTGAAAAAATAAATTTTTTCACAAAATAGCGTCCATTTAAAAAAAATAAATAAATTTTTGCCTCCTTTTTTCAACTTTGGAAATTTTTAAAAATAGTAGAAGAAAAATCAAAAAGCCACTAGAGCCACAAAAAGCCACTTAAGAAGGTCTGTACCAAATTTCAAGTAGACCGGTGTATAACTTGAGATATCATGTCAACCGTATCGAACAAAGTAGTTTCGAATAATTTATATTAAAAATTTGAATTTAACACTGAAAAGATACACAGTACACAGGGAAAAATAACCATAACTCCGAAAATAATTCGAATTTCCGTAAATCCTTTTAGCGGCTTATTGTTGAAGGTCTGAACTTTGAAAATATGAAAAAGAAAATAGATTTTTTGAATTTATAGACTAGAATAATCCTCTTTGTAAATTTTAAATTCTTCCGATTCTTGGCAGAGGCTTGGCAAAAAAATAAATAAGTGAATCAATTTGTTAAATAGGTACTATTTTCATAGGAACTAAAATAAGTCAAAATTATCGACTTTAAAATTTTCAAATATGATCCAAAACTATAGCTTCTTTGTAGTGTGACTAATCTAAAAGATTAGTCAAAATAATGTAGAAATATCAATACAATTTCAGTATTTTCTCTATTCTACACAAAGAACCCTATCCAATTAAATCTTACTGTAATTTATATGAATTTGTATTTACGTAAATGATCAGATCGCCATGGATGCTCGGATCACTGTACGCAAAATTTATTAAGCTATAAAATAATTATATTGTATACTAGCTGTAACCAGGATGTCGTTCGCGCGACGCATTATAACAAACTCAATGAGAAGTATATAAGTGTAATATTTATACAGAACTTGCATAGAACAATAATTTTTGCGTAATGCATGCATATGCTCAAAATGCTTCATCTATTTGCCCGTGGGAATGTTACTTTTCCCCGTAATAAAAAGTAGCCTAAGTGTCGACGCAGATAATAATCGCAGGTAATAACTATCACCATACCAAATTTCATCAAAATCAGTCCAATAATTTTTGCGTAATACATGCACATGCTGAAAATGGTTTTTCTATTTTCCCGTGGGAATGAGATATTTTCCTGGAGTAGAAAGTATCTCAGATGTTGACCCAGGTAATAAGTATCTCAGGTGTTGACCCATACCAAGTTTCATCAAAATCCGCTAAATAGTTTTTGCGTAATGTGTGCATTTGCTCAGAGTAGTTTTTCTATTTTCCCGTGGGAATGAGACATTATCCCGAAATAAAAAGTATAATAGATGTTGACCCAAGTAATAAGTTATCATCACACTAAATTTCATTAAATCCGTCCAATAGTTTTTGCGTGATGCGTGAACAACCAGACAACAATTTTAAAAATTGCTCTTTTGGTATCTACATCGATAACAATTTACAGTATCAGTACAATTTTCAAAAAATATTGCATGTACAGAAATTGTCTCGTTACAGTTTTGTTAGGTATATGTATAGGTTTTATACATAAGGGAAAAACGTGACAAATTGATAAGAACACGTATCAACACCATGAGGGTCATAACATATAATGACAAAGCGCCCAACTGATACACAATTTTGACAGTTAATACACTTTATATGGAATTGTTGACGTCGTACGACGTGGCGTGTGAGTACGTAAGGTTCGAATTGATGTCTTATGACGTCAATGACCGTCAAGTTGTTAATCTTTAGTATTCATACCAAAATTGGCAATATGGAACACTTATGCGATCACTTTAATGTCTGTCCGTTTATCGCAGGCGATTTTCTCTGAAACCATACGATGCGAAAATTTGAAAATTTGAAATTACATCTTTGAAAAAACATCTTACTGGAACATTGTTTTGATCATAATTACCACATTAATTTGTCAGATTGTATTAAGTGGTAAATTCAAGTTTCAATAACCTATTATAATATCCTAACGCATAATTAAGGTAAAGGGCCTAGTTTCTGACCGTTTTGTAGTGACAGCTGAGGTTAAACGACGATAATAAATATAAGTTTTAACTTAAAAGACAATTAAAAATTTTATCAACGAGTAATCAACAATAATTTAAATTAATGTTTAAAAATTGACATCCAAGGACCCAGTTTTTGACCCTCAGAATTTCTCATGTGACAGTTTCTGACCCTGACAGTGGCTTAGTTTCTAACCCTTAAATTCAATTATAATTAGCTTATGAAGTACTTACTACGCTTAAATAAACTAAAATCATTACTTAGATTAATAAATTAAATATTTATTTATTATAAAAAAATAAAGTTTTTTAAATTTAATTTTTAAATAGTTTTTTATTGATAAAAATGAATGTTTAATGTTATATACGTTATGAAAAATAACAAAAACTAATCGAAGATAACTATAAATAACGAAATAACTAACAAAAACTGGTTAGAATTTAATTGGGCTATACCACTTTAGAAGTGAGCCTAGTAATTGACCCTCATATTTTAATAATAAAAATCAATATTCACCTGCTCATATATTTTTAATTAAGTTTTCATACTTACATAATGAATATTGCACAGATCAAAATGAGTACTTTGTAACATAAACTGTTAGGAAACAACTAAAAAATAGTTTTTACACATATTTTAAACTTAAAAATTTTTAGTCGAATTTTCTCCGAAAAATTAGACTTATACAGTCTATACGATAAGAGCTGCGAGAGGCGAGACCAGGGGCGCTATCCGTTTTCGGACCCGTAGAACACGATTATGTAAAAAAAAAAGATGTCTGATATATATATATATATATATATATTTTCCCGCAACCTTTTAATATGTGTAGGGCCCCCCTATGGAAGTTAAGAGATGAAATTTGGTAAGTGGGGCTTATTCCGATGCACAACAATACTATCAAAGTGGGGTCAAATTTTGGGCAAATTTTTTTTCGGACCCGACCTTTAAGGGGGTGGTGGGGGGCGGAAAAGCAATAAAACTTTTCCAAACCGGTTTTAAATAATGTTTCGGTCAATTATCTACAACATATCCAAAATTCAGCTTCCTAGGATGATATGGCGGGAGTAGAGGGGGGAAAAACGATTTTCGCTGGATCTAACAGGCCCCCAGCCCCCCAGAATTAACGTAGAGGGTTGAAATTTGGTGTGTTGATAAAGTTCGTACCTAGGTTGTGCTTTTTGGAGGTTTTAATATTTTACCCCCACCCCCCTCATTTTTAAGCTACAATTTCATGCATTTTCGACGTTTTCGAAGTTTGTACCACTCGCACAGGTCACCCGAATAAACCTAGAGGGCTGAAATTTTGTATTCGGATTGAGTTAGTATCAAGGGGGTGCCTTTTGGGGGTCTCGACTTTTAACCCCTACCCCCACCATTTTTATACCCAAAAGAACATGATTTTTCTTGTTTTTTAACAGTTTCGTTCGGGTCAAAATCTCCCCAAATAAACCTAGAGGGCTGAAATTTGGTGTACAGGTTAAGCTAATAGCCAGACACTGTTTTTTGGAGGTTTCAACTTTTAACCCTTACCCCCACGATTTTTACGCCAATATTTCCTTAATTTTTTTGCTTGTTTTCTAACATGTCTAGAGACTCCATAAGGAAACCTAGAGGGCTGAAATTTTGTACGTGTATTCAGTTAGTATCCAGCTAGTACCTTGTAGGGAGTCCGCATCACTTTTCCCCCCACTTCTCCCATTTTTACATCGGAATTGAATGCTATTGTTAAATGTGTTTTAAAAGCATTATGTTTATTCTAAATACAAGTAGGCGAATAGTAATTTTAAAAAATTTAAAAAAAAGTGAATACAATTTTTTAACAAATGAAATACATATATATTAAGTAATTTGCAAATGTTATTAAAGTCACTGTTTATTTATTTATTTAATTATTATTTAGGAATTTTGGATTTTTATTATTTATAAAATAGAAATTTTGGATTTTTTTGGAAAGAAAGTATATCTTCATAAAAGCTTTCCAGTTTACTATTTAAGTTCCTTTTTTAATATTTAAAAGTAAAACACAAAGGCAATTGGCGGATAAGCATGGATAGAAATGCCCTCGTACGAATTGTGTTGGCTTTTTCCCTGTTAACTTCTATCGGCACAAAATTGAAATTTACTGAGATTCAGCCCTTAAAAACTTAAAATCTTTTTATAAAGCCCCGATCAACCGGACACTCATTATCAGTTTTGAAACCACCAAAATTACAAATCGCTTGTGGACTTTCAATTATATTTCGCTTGTAGACACTCAATACCGAAGAAATAATTTTTTATTTTTTATTTTTTTTATTTTTTATTTTTATTTTTTTTGAAAGAAAAAATATCTTTATAAAGGCCTTCCAGTTTACTATTTAAGGTCCTTTTTTAATATTTAAAACTAAAACATAAAGGCAATTAGCGGATAAACATGGGCAGGAATGCCCTCGTACGAATTGTGTTGGTTTTTGTTCTGCTACCTGTTTTCGGCACAAAATTGAAATTTACTGAGATACAGCCCTTAAATACTTAAAACCTTTTTTTAAAGCCTCGATCAGCCGAACACTCATGACCAGTTTTGAAACCAACAAAATGACAATTCGGTTGTAGACTTTCAATCACATTTCGCTTGTAAACATTCAATACCGAAGATGAAGGGGAAAATTCGACTACCGTGATGGGGCCCCGCTGCTCACGGCGTTTTTTTTTTATTTAGTTAATATATTCTAAACTTTTTAAATTGCTATTCATTAGCCACAGAATAGATTACTTTAAATTAAGAAATTTTTTTTTCTTATTTAAAATATAGTTTTTTTTATTAATTTATAAAAAAGTTGAAAAGGTCAGAAGCTGGGCCAGGGTCAATTACCGGGTCTTTTACGTTATATAGTGAATTAGAGGAAACGGAGTTTTCTTGAATATTCTCGGGCAAGCTTCAGTCCAAAAACAATATACTTCTTTCAAGCCTTAAAGAAAAACTGACCAATAAACGCACTTGGTAATTCACTAATTTTATGTTTAAATTTGACTATAATTACCGAACTCATTTTGAAATTAAATGCAAATTTTAATTATCAATGTGGTAAAGAAAGTTTTATCTACCATTTAAAAAAACCTCATTTTCATCATCCAATCAATATAAGCACAAATCTTAATCTTGTCACTTTAATTTATCGGTAATATTAATTTTTTAATTAAAATGACAAAATCTATCATTAAATTTGTCATTCACGCAACTCCAGTCCAGTATAGTCAACATATCAATATCTAACTTTTTGCTTGATTACCCGTTGTTAAAATAATAACAAATATTTAAATTATTAATAATATAATTTTTGATAATAAAAATGATACTATAATAAAAATGAAAGATATATCTTTATTTATTGAAGACCACCTAACCGTTTAATTTTTCACAAACAGATTTTAAAATTTGATAAATTTTTTCATATATACACGCATTGTTGTATTTATGGCCAATGTAAAAAAATACATATAAAAATTATTTACAGTGTGTGCATGTATTAAAAAAGATTACAATCTTATATAGGTACATATAGTGCCTATAAAAATATTATTAAAACGACCTACATAAATATATGAGTTACAGGATGATTATTTCAATATATGTATGTACAAGTATGAGCTTAAAATATATGTATGAAGTCGATTTTTATCAGTAATTGTTTTTATTTTAAATGTGTATGAGAGATGATGGAAAAAATTACTAGGTGCATATAACAATATGAACGCCCCTGATATGTTCATTATAGAAGTAATATGGGTTTAAGAAATGATGATGATAAGACCTTAAAGGGCAACTGGCGTCTGAAGATTGATGACAGTTTCCGCTAAAGTTAAATTTATAATAATATAATACGTATAGTAGATATTGGTCCCTGGATAATACGCAAAAATTGTAACAAAACAAAATTACGTATTTCTTAGGAGAAAAATTTAGGAGGCTTAAATCAATACCCACACTGATTACCTCGATGTGAGAATAATGAGTTTGAGACGACCAAGACTCTAGTAATTGTGATTTTGGTCTTGTTCTTTCACGAACTGATTTCAGTCTTGTTGGCACATACATACTCTTAATTTTGGTCATGGTCTTGTAATGTTTAATCTTGGTTTTGGTCTTGTTCAAAAATATAGCAAATATTATTCAAAATTCCTAGAAAATTTTTAATTAAGAAGCCGTACTGAAGATTTTTCAAAAATCTTAATAACAATATCTACGGAATCTTACAATCTCTACACAATATCTAATTTCGGTTTTACTAGGACCAAAACTGATGTTGCTTATCAATACATCATTATAAGGAATTTTTGCAATAAATGATCATAAAAGTTGCTTTTTTATTTGAACTCCCCCCTTAAAGTAAATAATTCTTACGTGAAAAAGACTTTCATTTCAATCCAATTATTATTGCAAGAATTACAATTAGTAGGTACCATGTATTAACACTCTAGTTTTATAAATGTAAGACCAACTGATTTTTACCGGTGGAATTATTTTTGCAAATCGTATTTTCAACGAAACATTCGGTATAAGGACGAACATATGATTTACGCCTTTAATATAATTTGTAGGTGTGCATTTATGTAATTTTTATTTTGTAGATTAGACAGAATTACAGTAATTTATTATATATAAAAATAAAAAAAAGTAAAAAAAAAAAAAAACTGAAAATAATGTGTATATGCAGGAAATTGTTGAAGTGTTTTCTTTTTTTATTTATTTTAATGTGTGTATTCTTGAGTTTTAAATTGCTATTGTTGTTTGTCATATTACATATATGACGTAGGGGGCGATAGGTATATTATGAAAAATATTAAATGTATCTATGAGTAGATTATCGTATGTGGATTTACATTTTGTCAAAAATTTTTTATAAAAACGGTGACACTTTTATTAAAATTTAGTTACAAAATAATCAGTTTTAGACTTATAGTGACATAAAAGAATATTCATTCAAACTGTATACAGCCTTGGTCAAAAGTATTGAGCACCCCCATAAAACACGTGTAATTCTAAAATTAATTTAAAAATGACTTTTCTGTTTAATAATAGAATGAAAGGCAATACTAAGAGTTAATTTTAAGCAATTGATAAAGGATTTTAAGGCACCATAAAACACCTGGCCCACAAAATGTGAAATTTGAAGTTTTTTGAAAAATAATGTAACTTATTTGTTAGTCTGTTATTAACTTTCAGGATAACAAGAAGCTGCTGAGTGTTGTTTATTCGTATAGTAGAGATAGTTTGTAAGACGAAATGCTGAAACAACCAGAACTTAACACAAAAACACGAATAAAAATCCAGATTTTATGTGAAAAAGGGAAGACTCAAATAGAGATTGCTAAATTAATAAAAGTTTGACGATGTGCAGTGCAATTTACAATTAAAAGGTTCGTGGAGACTGGCTCTAACACAAGCAAAATGAGAACTGGCAGAAAACGCGCTACTACTGACCGCCAGATTAGAAAACTTATCATTAGAAGCCTTGGTTCTCCGACAACATCAAGAAAAATCGTTTAGAATGGGTTTTAAGACACCAGCATTCTTCTGAAGAAGATTGGTCCAATGTGGTATGATCCGACGAATTTAGTTTTGAAGTAAGTTAAATTCTATACCATCACATTAAAAGATGCGATTAGATTTGCCGGACCATACCACATTGAACCTATCTTCTTCAGAAGAATGCTGGTGTCTTAAAGCCCATTCTAAACGATTTTTCTTAATGTTGTCTGAGAGCCACGGCTTCTTCCTAGCTTTGTGGCTTTTTAAACCTGCTTCTGTGGGTCTTCTTCTTACAGTTCGAGAACTAACTGGTTTCCTAATGTCTCCCGATAAAGCTGCAGTGAGCTCAGAAGAAGTTTTTTTGCGGTCCTTAAGTGAGTCACGGATAAGTTTTCTAATCTGGCGGTCAGTAGTAGCGCGTTCTCATTTTGTTTGTGTTAGAGCCAGTCTCCACGAACTTTTTAATTGTAAATTGCACTGCACATCGTCAAACTTTTATTAATTTAGCAATCTCTATTTGAGTCTTCCATTCTTCATATAAAATCTGGATTTTTATTCGTGATTTTGTGTTAAGTTCTGGTTGTTTAGGCATTTCGTATTACAAACTGTCTCTACTATACGAATAAACAACACTCAGCAGCTTCTTGTTATCCTGAAAGTTAATAACAGGCTTACAAATAAGTTATATTATTTTTCAAGAAACTTCAAATTTTACATTTTGTGGGCCAGTTGTTTTATGGTACCTTAAAATTCTTTACCAGTTGTTTAAAATTAACTCTTAGTATTGCCTTACATTCTATTATTAAACAGAAAAGTCATTTTTAAATTAATTTTAGAGTTACACGTGTTTTATTGTGGTGCTCAATACTGTTGGTCAAGGCTGTATTTGATTTCAAATTAATTTTTCAAAATTGTAACATTTAAAATCGTTAAATTAATTCGTATTTAATTTAGGTACCTAATTTTAAACGTAAAAACGGTAAATTATAAGGGATTTCGTAGCAAGATTTTTCTACGAAATCCTAAAAATTAAGTATAGGTTCACCGGCAATGCGGTGTACGCCAATTTTTATATTAGAATCTGTAATACTGCATTTTAAATTATCTAAATACCTATTTATTCACCTGAATGCTTCCTTAAGTCACTGTATAGGCAACATAATTTTTAGAATATATTTGCTTCTGGACCAATAAATAATAATCAAGTTGGTATCTGAAACCAAATTTGGAAAAAAAAAACAAAGTTTTTTTTTCATAAAATTGTTAATTTAGGTCTTATTAATAAATTATGAAGTTTTCCTCCCTCGAACGGGCATCATCTGCCCTCTTTGAAAAGGGAGAAGAATTGAACACCTGAGCGGCTGAAGGTGTTATGTAACATTTTTTCAAAAAGTCATTTTTTGCAAAATTTTGGAATATCCTATGCTGAAGTATTATATATTACAACTTGGTTTCATTACGCCTAATAGTTTTGTAGAAATTCAATAATAAGCCCATGCTATTGCATGGGAAGCATACGTAAATAAAATCATGTCTTCAATTGAAGAATTATACGCTATTCCAAATACAATTGATCATGAGTTATCGTTAAAAAATTAAATAATTCTTATATTCGAAACAAATCAATCTTCTATTATTTTCTAAAAATAAACTGCAAATTTGAAATTTACGTAAATGCAATAATGACAGAGAGAAAGCCAAGAGAACGGAAATTATTTAAATTCCTAAGTGATGAAGCATGGTTAAATTTAAGTGAAATGGACCATAGTTTCTGACTAATTCTTTGGTTTTTTTCAATTTTACGGGAAAGATGGTTCAATACAAAATTAAACCAAATTAGAACACTTATCCTGTACCTAAAATTGAAAAAAAAGTCAAAGAATTTGTTAGAAACTACATTCTCACCTCTTCTCCCTCCACAAAGAAAGATACGCGGTTCTCGTTGGAGGGGAAAAACTTAATAATTTATTAATTATAATGCGAGACGCAGTTATATTAAAAATTTAACTGCGTTTCGCATTAAAGAGAGGATGTGTTTGATTGATTATAAAATTGGAATGGCACTCGAACGAGCGGTCGGTGGCGTAATTGGTAAAGGCGCTTGGATAGCCACCAAGAGATCAGGGTTCGAGTCCCAGCCGATTCAATTTGATAATTTTTCAAACACTATATGAATTTTAATTAACTCCTTTAGGACTAATGACGAGCTCAGCTTGTCATACTAATTTTTAGAAAAAATTTAACTAACGAATGTATATTGCCTTATATCGGTAACTGAAGACTGTACAGTAAAGAGTGATCATATTGTAAATAAATTAAGCAAAATGTACCAAACTTGCAGTTATACTTATAGAGATACAAAATTTTTTATCTAAAATATTGGAATATATGGCGGTACTAAAAGAGTTAACATAATGAATTGGTCATACATACCAAAGTAAATCGAGTGTTCAAGTATCAGCTAAAGCTGGACATTAAGTGAACATATGAATATTGGTGTATGTATAAATACGGACAGAAGTCCGCCATAGATTAATAATGTTTCACAGGCACTCGATAACATTTGAAATTAAAAACATACCAACTATTTTCCTATGATAGCTAGTTGGTGGTACACTATATTAAAAGAACAAATAAAAAAGCTTAGACAAGTGTAAAAGTGTATTGTTTAATATATCTTTGAACTGATTAGGTTTTTAAGTGCAGATCTGTGCAGACGTTACTTTCTCTTACCCGTTCAAAATTAAATTTCACACGATATTGGGAATGCACTCATTGCATCTGCAACATACTGATGTAAAATTTGATTAATTTGAACGGTAAATTTTAGCAACAGCCATCAAACGACTCGATCACAGATATTATACAATACTAAAATGAATTGATTTTTATCGAAAAATACAAATATTGCCAACATAAACCAGACTCCACAGTAGACTTCAAGAAAATATCATTAACTTTCACGAAAAAAAATAAGTCTCATAAATAAACATAATGTCTTTTTGTGTGACAGACATTATTTTTGACTTATCATCTCGTCGTTGGTTAAGGTATAGTTGACTAGGGCGGATGGCGCACCATAAAACATTTATTGTATAATTCTTTAAATATATGTAATATAAGTTGAAAATAAAATTCGTATTACTCAAAATTTAACTAATATATAATTTATAATTGTAACTGTAACGTTTATGAACGGTCATTTGTCTCAAATTCATAAGTTGATGACAGTTGAGTCCATTGTCAGACGGCCACATAGATAAACTTTGCTTGGTATAATATGTTACATATTATATTTATTCCTATACTATTAACTTTAGAATAATATGAGCTACGTTTCTCAGAATTCTAATCTGCATTTTATAGAAATTCTTAACATGTGACACTAAAGGGATTTTATTGAAAAATATTATGATAGATAATTTTTAAGGATATTTTGGAGTAATGGCCATCAAGGAAAACAGAAATGTGATTTTTTCCCCTAAAGGCTACCGGGTTCGACTTATCGTCTTCTTCAGGCCTCTGAGGAAAATTTATTGATATAAAGGTACATAGATAAAATTTTATCTATGTACTTTTATGTCAATAAATTTTCCTCAGAGGCCTGAAGAAGACGATAAGTCGAAACCGGTAGCCTTTAGGGGAAAAAATCACATTTCTGTTTTCCTTGATGACCATTACTCCAAAATATCCTTAAAAATTATACTTCTAGTGTCATCAAACCCCAATTTAAAATTATGATAGATAGTTTTATCCCAATTGCACGTTCCAAGTATGGAACAGAAAATCAGTATTTAAAAATCCTTTAAATTTTAGATATTTGAAAGCGCCCAAAATCATTTTTACTACAAATTTGTTGTTCAGTGTACCTACATTAAAAAGTGATTTTCAATTTACTAACAGATCCTAAATTCAGCTGATTGCCAAATGTGACAACGGGTTGGTGATGCAGAAATCCGACAGCTTATACAGTAGCAAATAGTGATGAACAAATGCAAAACTAAGATCAAGATCTTAGTAATTTTGATTTTGATCTTGCTCTTGCACTAGGTCTCGATCTTAATTTTGGTCTAGTAAAATTCAATCTTTGTGTTGAACTTAGTCTCATTCCAAATACTACAAAAGCAAGACTGATCTGCTCACTCTTGCATTTTAAATTGTCTTGGGATAAAGGTTTTTAAGAAATATTCAAAAATTTTAAGTAGGTAATTGTTAATTACTGAGCCATGATAAAAATTTATTAAAAATTTTAATAACAATATCTGGAAAATCGCTAAGATTTCTTATATATTAATAAGAGTCTTGCTTTTTCCGTGGTCTTATTTGCTTAAACCTTGATATTCGTCTTGTAACTATGATTGTAGACTTGGTATTGGTTTTTGTTAGATTGTACAAGTATTGGTCCTACAAAAATGTAAGATAAAAATAAGACTGCAAAATCAAGACTTTACCTATCACTAGTGGGAAACCACTGTCATAATAATACTGACGACGTTCTCTAATGGCCACAAAATTTGCAACATGACTTTACAATTTGTAAATGATTATGCGGTTCACGAACATACCAGCAGATGCGACCTAAAAATATTAATTTCATCTTTTCGTATCTAAAAAAAATAAAGTAAAAAAAATGTTATTTAAGAAAAAGCTCTTATTTAAAAATGGGCTAAAAAAATGAAATAGCTACTGAGTGAAGTTTGAAGCAATATACAACATAATTTATAAAAGCTTGAGGCGTTATCATTAATTATTTCTGTTTTGGATATAAGTGTAGCTATTTTACTTTTCAGTACTTACCAAACTTAATTAAACGCCTCAAGCTTTTATAAATTATGTTGCATATTGCTTCAAACTTCACTCAGTAGTTATTTCATTTTTTTAGCCCATTTTTAAATAAAAGCTTTTTCTTAAAAAACATTTTTTTTTCTTTATTTTATTTTCTACTCTTTAGTCTGATTACAATTAATTTAAAAAAAAAATAAAGAAGTAATTTTTTTACCTATATTTTAATCGGTTAATTTACCCTAATCAGACATAACTATGGAAAGAAAAATTGCAATGTAAAATCAATGGACAATATTTGACAATTCGAAATGTTAAAAAGTTGCATAGGACTAAAAATCAACAATTTTGGTTTGGAGCAATTTAGGGAAAAGCTAATTATACAATATTGCATTGTCATCAAGGTTAGACACGTATGCAAAATTTGAAACCTCTAGCTCAATTAGAACCTGTCTAAATTTTAATTTCAAGATTTGATCTAAACCAACATACTAACATAGCAAGTTAAATAAAAGCTTTTAACAAAATGAAAATCCTGTATTGATAACTTCTAATTTTTGTGGCCTGAAAATCATAGATTAATGTTAAATAATTATGTTACCATACTTGTTACTAAACGTGTTACAGTATTCATTAGAATTTCGCTAATGTCAAGAAACAAACACATTACATTCCCGGTCCAATTCTCATAGATAGCAACCTCTTTCAGCATAATTGTGAAGAGAATATTTTATGAAAACAAAACACACAATCGGACATAGGTATTCGGTTAATCAGAAATTGATGTTGAACTTTTACACATATGAAAATATTTCGTTGTATACGTGGAAGTTAATCAATTAATTTTAAGAAAGTAGATTAAGGTAAAATCACAGTATGATTGGCCAAAAAATAGTCAATTTTCGCGATTTCTTTTCGGATGAATAGGATGGGGCAATGGGGATGAATTTTTTTTACGATTAGTACCACTATTTAACAACACAAAAATATTTTTTTTATTCATTTTTATGTATTTTCTATAATTATTATAATTTTTTGAAAAAAGTGTCTTTAAAAAAGGGCGGAAATCGGTACACACGATTGTGCCCGCAGTTTTCATCCGAAAAAAAAATCAAATAAATTATCAATCTGTAGGTAAGCCGCTATGTACCTATGGGAGCTTTTTTTTGAAATCTTCCTATTTTTCCACACGAAAAACTATAAAAAAATTTGTACTTTTTATTCAAACCGCCGCCATTTTTTAAATATCAAGGAAAAAAAGCTCTCATAGGTACATAGGGGTTTACCTACAGATTGATAATCTATTTTATTTTTTTTTTCGGTTGAAAACTGTCGTCGCAATCGTGTGTACCGATTTCTGCCCTTATTTAAAGACACTTTTTTCAAAATATTATAATTATAAAAAATAAATAAAAATTAATAAAAAAAATAATTTGGTATTGCTAAATAGTGGTATTAATCCTAAAAAATATTCATCTCCATTGTCCCATCTTATCCATCCCAAAAAAAATCGCGAAAACTGACATTTTTCGGCCAATGTGATGGTACCTTAAGAAAGTATTTGTCAAGATTTTAAAGTGCAAACATGGAAATTAATAACGAATATTTATTCGTAGGCTACGTTGTAAGAATTTCGTGGCTGCCAAACAACACAAGGAAAAACTGATATTGTTGATGCAGACTATTACTACAAAATTTAAAACAGATTCGAATAATTAGAGTCGTTTCAGAACAATTTCTTGGTTGCTTCACCGTTCAAACTGAAATAATTCACTTTTAGGTCATCGAACACTCGGAAGTGTGATAACAAGCACTACTGTACACACTACTTTTATTACCATAAATTGAAACTGGTTCTTACGTACTTATCATCACTATATTCGCAGAAAATATTCGTAATAATTCACATGCGTTCGCTGGCGATGCCATGATATCATGCCAGTGTAAAGTTAATTGTCGTATACAATAAATTGTCTATTATACATGTGCCCTTAAAACAATATTTATGTATTTCGTCCTGTTGGTATGTTTTGCTGTTAAAAACAAGATCATTTAAATTGATAATACAATTTTTTTATGATATATTTTTGTCATTATTTTATATTTTATTTTTTATATAAAATATGAAATAAAAAAAAATATAAGAAAGCCACTAAACTAAGTACATACATTCGAGTATGAGAATATCAGACATCATATTACGTACACATATATGAAAAGAAATATTAATGTTGAATTTACAATAATTTATGATCGTGTATGGATGCAAAATGTGAAAACCGAAAATCACTTTGTAATATTATCTTTTTTTTAAGGTGTGTTTTTTTTGGAAATTATTAACGATGAGATAAAAGTTTTGATACATTTTTATTTAATCTATTTGGTGTGTGCTCCAAGGTAGCATAAATAAATAATTTTATAAATTTCATGTGACGATTAATCAGAACGAATTTTACTAAAAATATCTTTTTAAAAATTAACAGAACGTCAGCAAGAATCTATAGTTTCCAGTAGGTACCATTAAACCTCCTGTTGATTGCTATAAATATTACAAGCTGACAACACCTGAATATAATGTGCGATACAAAGGCGATTTCATAATGGTTAAACAGTAAATTTTACAAATTTGTGTTAAAATGTTGAAATACTGTTTGGAAACGGTAGGTAATCAATTCAATATAATGTGTATTAATTATCGAAAAGAGAAATTTAAATAATCTATGCACACGAGTATACCTTAAAGCACACTTACACAAAAGAAATTTTCTTCACTTCGTAGAATATCCTAATGACTTTCTCTGCAAATCAGCCTACTGAATTTTAAGCCTAATATCGTGGTAAATTTTTCCTTATTACAGTTATAAAAATATAAATAGTAAAACTAAAATTCGCCTAAAACTAAAATTAATGTTTGTAAACCTCCGTTAAATCAATTTAAAAAATCAAAAAATTATTAGAAGAGTGCTGATTATATCTTGACTTTTCTTCTTATTTAAATTATGATTTTATTAGTGAAGTTTATATTATTATTATTTTTATATTTATATTCATATTATTATTTTATTAGTGAAGCTTCTATAATTTGATATATATTCTTATCTTTAGTCTAAAAATGTCGTTTCAGAAATTCTCAGGTACGACTCGTATTCAAATATTATTTTGAGCGCGATTTTCACTTTGATTAGTATCTGAATCACGGTTGTTGCGGGTGTGATATTTTAAAACATCTACAGATGCGGATTCGATGCGGATTTTTTAAGTGCAGTACCTACAGATGCGGACACGGATAACAATTATTACATATGTACACAAATACTATCCTACGCTATTTCAAGATTTGACTTCATAAAATATTTTCAAATTTTATTTAATGCTATATCTATCGTTGCTTGTAGGGCGGTGAATGGGGTAAGCAAGGAAGAGGAGATTTGTGTTAGGATTTGTCAAAAAAAGAGAACAGAAATTTCCTTAGAAATGTACTGTCTATTTTCCGTTCTGATTTCCTTTGTTTGAGATTTTGTGTATCTAGTAATAGTTTCAAAATTAACCAGTTTTCTGTACAAATACCGAAAAAAAAAAAATTTTGGACTTCTGTACATGTGGTAGAAATAAATAAATTATTTTCAATTTTAACAGTATATTGCTGTAAGTGGTAAGTGCGTCCGCATCCGCATTAAAATAATGCACATGTGGATGCGGATGCGAATTTAAGAAATTAATGCAGATGTTCCGCATATGCGCATGTATGTATACCTCATTTCAGATATAATTGATCATGAATCATCGTTAAAAATTAAATAATTCTTATATTCCAAACAAATCAATCTTCTTTTCTAAAAACAAACTGCAAATTTAAAATTTACGTAAATGCAGTAATAAAAGAGATAAAGTCATGTAAACGGAAATTACTTAAATTCATAAGTGATGAAGCATGGTTAAATTTAAGTGAAATGGACCATATATGCAGACATCTACAACAACCTTAATTTGAATTATTAGTATTTGCAATAATAAACACCGAGTAATTACTACTTAACAACTAACCACTAATCACCAGGGCTGGGAAAAATGGTTCAAAGAAACCACTTAAAATAGAAAATGGAAAATGGTTTCCAAAAATGCATTTAAAATACAAAATGGAAAATGGTTTTGCTGAACATATTTAAAATAGAAAATGGAAAATAGCTATTTAAAATGGATTATAAAATGCAAAATGTTTTTTTTTTACTTTTTTATACTATAAATCTTTTATCGTTTTTTTTACATTAATAATAAAAAAAGTTAAGAAAATGTCAAACGTATTAAAATTATATAAGGACAGTCTTTTGAGAAAATTTTATAAAATTTGCATGATATGAAAACGAAATTTAACTCTTGAAATATTGTTACTCAAAAATATTGTAAAATTTAATTCAGCCTTGACATAATTAAACCTTGACTACGCTGCAACTATGACTTCTAAATTATGAAAATCATCTACTCGAAATACCAAAACATTTCTTATCGACGTGTCTTAAAGATAATAGCACACAACTAGAGTCAGAAAAATTTGACTTGAGAGAACTGCAGTTCTAGTAACAAATTTAACTCAAGTGACATTGAAACTCGATGGATTCAAATGGATTCAAATTTTCATTTTAAATACAAAATGAAAAATGGTTTGGCCGAACTTATTTAAAATAGAAAATGCAAAATGCCATTTTGTATTTTAAATACATATTTAAAATGAAATCATTTTAAATAGTTCCCAACCCTGCTAATCACCAATTAATGTGTAACCTGTAACAGTAACCTGTTTAGTATTAATCAAAGACACTTGCATTATGCACCCGCACTAATCACTAATCAAATAATAGATAAATTTATACATAGCTTCCGTTGAATTCTATACCCAGTATCATTTATTGTATAAAGTACACTCAATAACATATTAATAATTCTTATTCGTGTTTTAATTACAGTAGTATAGGAAAAATATTTACCGTAACATTATTACTAGCTTCGATTGGTCAAATGAGCAATTTGAAAAATGTCTACATTATCCATAATTTACAAATTTTATATGTACTTAACTACGATCGGCACGTTACATGTGCACTCATATACGTATACCAGTACCAAGTGTACATAGGTAAATAATTATAGTTTGAAGTAGAACATGCGATTAGGTATCATTGGAATGTACAATATTAAAAATAGCATTGCGAAGAAGAAGCATTTTATATAATTAGATTAATATCTTAAAAACATTAAATTTTAATCAAAGAATCGTGATTTAAATTTCATGTTTAAACTATCCATTTTTTCTAATAACGCAAAAACGTTATCCATTTTTTATCGATTATGTTATATTGGTAAGCATACAAATTTTTAAGTAACGATTCGTTTGTTGATATTTATTGATATTCAAGATATACAAGCATAAACTAAAATAAATTGTATACATCGTTTTGCGATTTATAATATGCTAATGGTAGAGATATTACAACTAGATCATATAGCGCAAGTAATAACCGAAGTCGGGTGAATCATTCCGTTATTCTTGAATTGATTTTATAAGCTCCGGTAATATATCCACGGAAACAAAATGTTTCCCCGATGTAAAACGGTGATTATATCTTGTCAGTTCCCCAAACTGTTTTTGTACGAAGTTTCAAAATTTCAAGTTGATTGGTTAAGCTGTTGAGGCGTGAAAAAGAGACAAAGAAACAAATTCATTTTCGCATTTATAAATTCTAATTTGAAAACTTCTGGGTATATTTGTTAATATACTAATGGCTATGCCAGTTGAAATACGCTACAGTAGTTTTCAATTTAGAGTTGTATCTGTAATAGGGCCGATTTTAGCTTATTACCGCCCCTGGGCTGCATCAAGTCGCATACTGTGCTTAAATGTTTGATAATTTACCAATTGTTAATAAAAACTTTTAACACAGTAAAACAAAATCATTAATGAATTTACTACTTAAAAATATCTACGAGCTTTAAAGTAATTATTATCAGTTTTTTAATACCCTTGTTTTATTGCAATTATTATCTTGTAGTGTTTTATATATTAAAATTGATCCTGCGAATCTCATCTTTCGAATGGTATCCTTTTTATCACATTTTTTTTTTTACAAGCAATGTGTTGCAAAAGTGCTTATGACAACGCTATGTCGACTTTGTTGATTAATCGCAAAGACAGCCGGCGGACGCAAATAATTATAGTCGATTAATCGACAATTGCCAGCGCTAGGGTTAACAGTGACACTATTATAATAAAAGGTTGACAGTGACACTATTATAATAAAAGGTTAACAGTGACACTATTTTAAAGACACTATTATAATAAACCAAAATTGAACATCGACTGTTGACATTGAATGCAAACAATTCTAGATATGTTTTTAAGCAGGCCTGAAATATTTTAAATAATTTGGTCTGTTTACGAATTCAAGAAAAAAAAATTACCAAAATTAACCGATCTAAAAAATCTGCCGCCCTAGAATACAGCCTACTTAGCCTATTTAGAAAATAGACTTTGATCTGCCAAATAAGTATTGCGTTTTTTTAGTCCCATTTTTCCTTGAAAAACTTAGACTTATACAGCCTATACGATAAGAATGGCGAGAGGCGAAAGTAGGGGCGCTATCCGTTTTCGGACCCGTAGAACACGATTATGTAGAAAAAAAAGTCTGATATATATAATTAAGTTTTAATTGTTAAAACTAATAAAAAATTTAAAATTTTATTTTAATTGTTTCACAAATACGGATTACAATTTAATTGTTACAAGTTGATTGTATAACTTCTCAGAGAAGACTTCCTAGAGCAAGTTTGTTTTACTGCTTTTATATCGATCGAAGTGATTAAAGATCACGTAGATCGATTCATGTGAATTTGAGTCAGCTTTTCTTTTGTTTTAGGCGACTTGCTGATGAAAGCGTTCGTGCTAATTACAAGGTTATGAAATAATAATAACAAAATGCAAAATAAAGAATTACTAATTGCTGATATAAAGATACGTGATTCTAAAGTAAACAATAGTTTATAATGTACTAGTGAATAAGGTGGATATGTAACTCCTCCCTCCTAAGAATGAAGCTATGACCAAAGGAGCTTAGCTTCTTTTGTTGTAGCGGAGTCCGGGATGAATTTGACCGTTGTATTGGTTGTCTTCTTGGTTTTTCTTTTGATGAGCCATGTTGTGATCAGACTTAGTGATAAAATTGAGATGATTACATAAATAGTTGATGTGTGAATTGTCCCGTGTGTTTTTATTTCTTGAATTTGTTCTCTGTTTTCGATGTGGTATTGGTTTAGTTTTTGTAGATCTATGCGTTGTTCTAACTTTGTTTCGTTTATTTGAAGATTGTGTAGCGGCAGGACGTGGAATACTTCTGGGTGTGTGTATTGAATGTTTTGATAGTTCAGGTCATCTATTGTGACAGAGCAGTTATTGAAGTAGATGAGCGCTGTCCCATTTAGATTTCTATTCTTGATTCCTTCGCAGGTGGAAGATATTTCCAGGTTGAAGGCGTTTTTAATTATGATGTGTTGGTCGGTTAGTTTTTTGATTTCTGTACGGTTTCCTGCTTCCTGGTATGTGCAATTGCCTGGGAGTCCTCGTAGAATCCATTTAAAGCATTTGTCGTTTCTTAATTTAATTGGTTCGTTGTTTGGGCAGATGAACAGATTCTCTATTTTTGGGCATTCTGTTTTCGTGAAAAAGGTCTGGTGCTCATTTATAAGGTTGTATGGGTAGTTGATTTTTATGATTTTGTTGTGTATTGTTGGAATTGGTTCGATTAGGTTATATTGGAAATTATGTTTTTGGAATTGAGGGATTTGGACATTAAATATTATGTTTGTGTGATTGTAATAGGCTTGTGAGGTAAGTAATTCATATATTTGCTCTAAGGAGTTGATAGGGAGTCCTTGTTTGGAGAGGATTTTATATGCATGTTCTAATTCTTCGGGCATTAGGATATTTTTGGGTATTATATTGAATTTGGCCAGATTTACCGACTCGGCGATATCGTTAAGATGTGAGTTTAACAATTCTATATTATATAATAGTTGATAAATGTACTGGAAGTATTTGTAGTTATTATCCTCATCTTTAACTTTGTTTTGGACTTCAGTTCCCAGGGTACTTAAAAATTGATTTATCATTTTTTGTTGTGAATTTATATGATCTGTGATGTTACTAAATCTTTCAATCATTTGTTCGTTAATTTTTACTTGTTTATTGCTTTGAGATATTAGGTTATGTTGATTTAATTTTAGATTTTCAATTTCTTTGTTAATTTCTATTGCATCATTATTATCCATATTCCCCGTTATAGTTTTTATGACTGATCCTAGTCCGTCTATAAGTCCTCGTTTAATGATTCGCCTTGGGTAAATGGTTTTAAATGTATTTTCTAATTGTTTGTATTTAGCTTTAATTATTTCATTAAGGTTAGTTGCTTTTCTATGGGTTTTGATTATTTCTAGTGAGTTTTGAATATTGTTTATGTTTTCTTTGTATTTTTCTAATTCAATGATATGCAAGTATTGTAGTGCTTTTCAATAACTTTTCCGGTTCCTAAGTTAATCACGAGAAGTCCCGGGTTGTTGGTCAGGTCTTGAATTTCTATTTTCTGTGTTTCCGTCAGTCGTATTATTAATAGGAGTGTGATTAGGATGTTGAACCTGTAACATGCGAGGGGGTCGCTTTAGCTTTTGTTTTGGTATTTTCCTATCTTTGTTATCTTTGATAGTGGTTTTATGGTTAGATTTGATTGTAACTTGTTTGAATTTGGGATGCAATTTATTGTTATGTTTGTTTTCAGTGAAGTAAGCTTTTTGATTTGGTTGATAGTCTATTGGGGGTTCTCGATTTCTATTTAACTTTTCTAATTTTCTCTCTTTTTGTTCCCTAACTTTCTCGTTTACCTCGTTAAATAATTGCTCTTTTTTATCTTGGATGTCTCTTAGTTCGGGTCTTAGAATGATATTATATTTTCGACCGAAAAATAATTCGAACGGTGTATACTTTGTGACAGAGTGTATTGTATTGTTGTATGTAAATACAGCCTGTGTCATTTTCGAATCTGGGCTTCCTTGTTTGTTTTGTGAGTGGATTATTCTGTAATATTCTAGTAATGTTGAATGGAACCTTTCTATCGGTGAATTAGAGTTGGAGCTTCTAACTGCTGTTATATGTAGGTTTATGTTATAGTGATTACAAAATTCCCTAAATCGCAAGGAGTCAAACCCTTTTTCGGAATCTGCGACAAGGAATTCGGGTTGTCCGTAACTGGCAATAAATCGTGCTAGTGCTTCGATTAAGTCGTTACTGTTCCTAGTTTCAAGTATGTAAACTTGGGCGAATTTGGAAAATTTATCTATGATTGTGAAGAAGGGATTTTTGTCGACATAGAATATGTCACAATGACAGATTTGTAGTGGTCTAATGGGTGTTTGTGTGAATTCG
This sequence comes from Brachynemurus nebulosus, assembly GCA_035578155.1. NCBI lineage: Eukaryota > Metazoa > Arthropoda > Insecta > Neuroptera > Myrmeleontidae > Brachynemurus > Brachynemurus nebulosus. Next base: position 40,740,645 of record JAPWDM010000001.1, on the reverse strand, counting down.
AATTTTTGTTTAGGGGGGTGACGATCATATTTGTTTTCATTGCACAGTTTGCAGTTATTAATGAAAAAAGTCACTTTTGATTTTAAGTTTGGGAAGTAATGTTGTCGCCTAATATGATTAAAGGTCTCATTGATACCTCTATGTGATGTGTTATGATACTGTTTAATTATTTGATCTTGCTCTTCGTCATCTTCGACGTCAGTTAAGATTTGAGTACATCTGATAATTTTAAACTGTTTCCCTTGTGAAAAGTATTGATTATAAATGTTTTGTAATTTATTGAAAATTTCGTCGTCGGGGCAGTATACAGCAACTAAGCGTTTTGATGGTAGATATTGCTTAAAAATTTCTATTAACATTCGGTCATCGAATTCGGGTGCGTTAAAGGTTTGTCTGCGTTTTGTTTTGAATAAGATTCGTAACAGTCTTTTAGCTCTACCAGGTGTTGGAGATATTATGATTTGTTCTTTGAAATCGTTCAATGGGTTTTCAGATATCCTAATAAAGGAGTCGTCGTCTTCGTTACCGCTATGTGCTGAGTTAGTTGTTACGCTATTGGTTGAGTCGATACTACTGTCTTCTAAATTGTTAGTTTCTATTTTTACACGGGAGAGGGCGTCCGCGTTTGTGTTGTATTTCCCTGCTTTGTGAATTATTTGATATTCGTATTCCTCTAGTTTAAGGCGCCAACGAACTAACTTACTGTTCGGTTCTTTTAAAGACATGAGCCATTCTAGTGGTTTGTGATCAGTGATTATTTTGAATTTCCTACCGAATAAGTATGGTCTGAAATAGCGACAAGCCCAAACTATTGCTAATAGTTCCTTTTCTATCGTTGAATAGTTTTGTTCACTTTTTGTTAGTGTTCGGGATGCATAGCAGATGGGTCTGTCTTTGCCTATTGGGCCTTGTGAGAGAACTGCGCCTATAGCAAAATTACTTGCGTCTGTTGTAAGAATAAATTATTTGGAAAAGTCCGGGTAAGCTAGTATCGGATCATGAGTTAGTAAGTCCTTACATTTTTCGAAGCATTTTACATATTCTGGTGTGATCTTTATGTCTTCGCCTTTGCGTAGGCAAGCTGTCATTGGCTTGGTTAGTTTAGCGAAGTCCTTAATAAATTTTTTATAGTAACCTAGTAATCCCAAAAAGCTTTTTATTTCCTTTTGAGTTTTAGGTATTGGGAACTTCGTGATGGCTTTAATTTTGTCTGGATTGGGTTTGATGCCATGTTCAGAAACTATGTGTCCAAGGAATGCGATTTCCTTGTGAAGGAATTCGCTCTTATCCAGCTGAACTTTCAAGTTGGCTTGTTTCAATCTTTCGAATACGCGACTTAAGTTTTCTAGATGTTCCTGTAGTGATGTTGAGAATACAATTATGTCGTCCATGTAGACAAGACATATTGTACCTTGGAGTTCTTTTAGGACATTATCCATCACTCTTTGGAATGTTGATGGTGCGTTTTTCAAACCAAAGGGCATGCGAACGTATTCATAATGCCCATTTTCAACTGTGAAAGCTGTTTTTCCAATATCGCGGGGGTGGACTTCGATTTGATGGAATCCACTAGCCAAATCGAGGGTAGTAAAATACATACACTTTCCTAGCTTATCTAGTATGTCCGATATATTAGGGAGTGGGTACTTATCGTCTATAGTTTTATCGTTAAGTTTTCGGTAGTCGACAACTAAACGCCACTTTTGTTTCCCGCTAGCGTCGAGCTTTTTAGGTACTATCCAGATCGGAGAGGACCATGGAGAGTAGCTTGGTCTAATTATTCCTTGCTCAAGCATTTTGTTGATTTGTCGTTTGACTTCGTCTTTATGGATGTACGGGTAACGATATGATTTTGAATAGACAGGGAGTTCGTCTTTGGTTTTAATTTCATGTTTGATTTGGTTTGTGAAGGAAAGATCTTGGCCTTCTTTAAAGAATACATCTTCAAACCGTTTGCATAGCTTAACTATAGCCTTTTTTTCTTCATTATTTAGGTGGTTAATTCTAATTAAGCTTTCTACTGAGGGTAGGTTATTGTCAGCGCTATTATTAATTTGATGAGAATTTAACTCTATCATTTCGTGTGCTAGTAGTTCGGCTCTTAGGGGTTGTTCTATATAAAATTTCTGATTTTCGTCCGTCAGGTTAATGACAGGAGCTAAGATGTGCCAATCTTTAGCCTGATAGATTCCTTCGGGAATCAGGAATTTATTGCCTATGTAGGTTTTGTTTATTAGCACGTCGCCTGTTTGAATATCAACGGGTAGTCGTACTATTTGTTTGACTTTTTTATCTATTATATAAGTTCCTGATGTGAAATTGGGTTTTAACAAGATTCGGTTTGTGGAATGTGGTGTGATTAAGGTTTTATTATGGATATCTATTTGTGCCTGTATTTTGTTTAATATGTCTAGGCCTATTAAGCCGTCGAAATAATTATGGAAACGAAAAACTAGGAATTCGACGAAGCCTGGATAATTAAATTCGATGGGAGAAGGGAGTGTAATTTTTGTGTCTATTTTATGTACGCCTAAAATTGCTTTTATTTCTAATGGTTTGATCTTGTATGTTTGTTCTGGGTAAACACGTTCTGGGTTGATAAATGAATTGGATGAACCGGTGTCTATCAAAAATTTTAGGGGTTTGCCTGAGGGATGTGATATATGGATGTAAGGAAGTGTCGAGTCGTGTAAGTTATTGTCTATGTATCCAAGGGATTCGGGTAGGTGTATTGGAAATCCGAATTATCGATTTCGTAATGGTTGTCAAAGTTACCATCGTCTGTTTCTTTAGTTTCGTCTTCGGTTATTTCGTCCGTGTACGGTTCGTACGTGTACGTTCGTACGTGTACGTGAATCAACGTACTGGTCTAATTTTGAATAGTCAGCTGTTGCTTCTACGTTATGTAATTCCTTACTAGTGAAGATAGGTCTGCTTTGTGTTTGAAAATAGTTTCTGTGGGCAGTTTGAACGTTTTGATTTGGTCTACGTATACTGATTCTGTTTGATCCTATGTCCATTGGTGTGACAGGTGGAGGGTTTGGTCTAGGATTATGTTGTTGTTGGGGTTGTTGGAATGTATTTCGGAAAAACTGATTTGTTTGTTGTGGTTGAGGATATGTGAATTGTCTATTTTGTTGTGGTTGTGGGTAATATATTGGATAATGCATAGGTGTAGGTCTTGGTGGTGGTTGATTTGGTTTTTTACTAGGTAAGTTGGTTTTTGATGTCGGTGGTATTTTATTTCTTAAGTATAGTTGTCGTGAATAGTAAATGTTTTGTTCTTTAATGCATATGTCGTATGCTTCTTTTAATGTTTTAGGAACACTGGCTCTAGCTACTGGTCCTATTGGGTCTTTGAGTCCTGACAAAAAGGCTTCTAGACACATTTCTTTATAAAATTGTGTTCTATAATTTGTTACTAATTCGTTACCGTCTAGTCTAGCTAAATTATTTAATGCAGATAATATGTCCATGATCTGTGCGTAGAATTCTTCTATTGTGTTATTCTGTTTAAGACAGTGTAGGTCCCTAATTAAATTTGATTCCGTCCTTTTGTCTGAGTAATGTGAGATTAAGTCACGTTTAATTTCTGACCAAACTAATGGCGTACCGTAAGTTATGAGAGCTTCATTTGCTTCACCTACGATTTTGTTTCTAATAGTTTGTAACCATATTTTTCCCTGAGGAGTACCGTCAACTGCTTGGGCTATGGATAATATTTGTTCTAATTTTGTATGAATGCATATAGAGTTTTTGAATTACCGTTAAATTCTGGAAGTTGTTTAATGGGATCTGGGATCCAAAACAAGTTACTTAATTCTTCCATGTTTAAATCTAATTTATTTAAATTGTTAAAATTACTTGTATTTACTACGTTATCTGTTTCTTTATTATAATTAACTAACCTAGGAACTTCAGGTACCGTATGCTCCGGTATTGAAGTTAAAGGCTCACAACTTGCGTATTCCGCGCCGGTGTTATGAGGGAAGTTCTCTGATTTAGGATAGTGGGGGTTTTTGTTTTTCTTTTCAAAATGGAGAAATTTAGGCATAAAAATGAGAGAAGCACCAAGAACCAATTTCAGTACTTACAGTTGCTTGTGCGTTTCCATGTGGTCCGTTCTGGCCCCAAAGGATTGAAATCCACCAGTGGTGAGACTGTGACAGCGTGCAGGAACAACCACGAAGTCCGATAAGCCGTCGGAGTTGAAGACTTGTCCGGTAAACCGCCGAATAATTCTTCAAAGTTGTATCACTTAAACACACCTAGCCAGTCCTACCGGTTTCGACTGCGCCAATTAAGTTTTAATTGTTAAAACTAATAAAAAATTTAAAATTTTATTTCAATTGTTTCACAAATACGGATTACAATTTAATTGTTACAAGTTGATTGTATAACTTCTCAGAGAAGACTTCCAAGAGCAAGTTTGTTTTACTGCTTTTATATCGATCGAAGTGATTAAAGATCACGTAGATCGATTCATGTGAATTTGAGTCAGCTTTTCTTTTGTTTTAAGCGACTTGCTGATGAAAGCGTTCGTGCTAATTACAAGGTTATGAAATAATAATAATAAAATGCAAAATAAAGAATTACTAATTGCTGATATAAAGATACGTGATTCTAAAGTAAACAATAGTTTATAATGTACTAGTGAATAAGGTGGATATGTAACTATATATATATATATATATATATATATATATATATATATATATATATATATATATATATATATATATATATATATATATATATATATATATATATATATACATATATATATATATTTTTTTTTTTTCCCGCTACCTTTTACCCCCTATGGAAGTTAAAAACTGAAATTTGGTAAGTGGGGCTCATTCCGATGCATAACAATACTATCAAAGTGGGGTCAAATTTTGGGCAAATTTTTGATCCGACCCCACCTTTAAGGGGGTGGTGGGGGCGGTAAGACAATAAAACTTTTCTAAACTGGTTGGAAATAATGTTTCGGTCAATTATCTACAACATATCCAAAACTCAGCTTCCTAGCATGATTTGAAGGGAGTAGAGGGGGAAAAAACGATTTGGGCTGGATCTAACGCGCTCCCAGCCCCCCAGAATTAACGTAGAGGGTTGAAATTGGGTGTGTTTATAGAATCCGAACCTAGGTTGTGCTTTTTGGAGGTTTTAATATTTTACCTCCACCCCCCCCATTTTTAAGCTACAATTTCATGATTTTTCGACGTTTTCGAAGTTTGTACCACTCGCACAGGTCACCCAAATAAACCTAGAGGGCTGAAATTTTGTATTCGGATTGAGTTAGTATCAAGTGGGTGCCATTTGGGGGTCTCAACTCTTAACCCTTACCCCCACCATATTTATACCAAAAAGAACATGATTTCTCTTGTGTTCTAACAGTTTCGTTCCGGTCAAAATCTCCCCAAATAAACCTAGAGGGTTGAAATTTTGTGTACAGGTTGAGTTAATAGCCAGCCACTGCTTTTTTCTAACACGCCTAGAGACTCTCTGAGTAAACGTAGAGGGCTGAAATTTTGTACATGTATTGAGTTAGTATCCAGTTAGTGCCTTTTAGGGATCCCACATTACTATTCCCCCTACTTCTTCCATTTTTACATCGGAATTCAATGTATTGTTAAATGTGTTTAAAATGCTTTATATTTATACTATAAGACAAGTAGACGAATAGTAAATTACAAGTAATAGCGAACCTCCACTATCGTGAAATGATGTCACTCCTATTAATTAATTTTGTGCTAATTATGTGCTAATTGGTTTCCGTAGTTTGGATTTTGTTGCTCTTTCCGTTTAGCAGTAATTCGCATTTAAAATATGGGGTTGTAGCTCAATATAAGCTGGTATACTAGAGACTGGAGACTAACTAGAAGCTGGTAGGCTAAAATTTGTTGGTATTTTATTGCTCTAACATAGTAAAAAAAACATTTTGAAAAAACTGCGTAATTTACGCCAACTGTTATAATTAGTTCACGACCACCTATAGGGACGATTCGTATCGGCATAAGCCCAAACCGCTTGCGCTCATTTTGAATCAATTTGTGCTTGTTTTGAAACACACTCATTTTGAATCAATTTGTGTTTGTTTTTGATATGTTTGTATATTCCTGCCTCAGTTTCCATGTTCTAGAGAGAAGGGTCAAGTATTAGCGTTCGGTATACATAGTATACATACCCCCTCTCCCTTCTCTCTAGAACATGGAAAGTGAGACAGTAATATTAAAACATATCAAAAGCAAGCCAAGTGTGTTTCAAAACAAGAACAAATTGATTCAAAATGAGCGCAAGCGGCTTGGACTTATGCCGATACGAATCGGCCCTATAGGTGGTCGCGAACTAATTATAACATTTGGCGTAAATTACGCTGTTTTTTAAAAATGTTTTTTTTACTATGTTAGAGCAATAAAATAGCAACAAATTTTAGCCTACCAGCTTCTAGTTAGTCTCCAGTCTCTAGTATACCTGCTTATATTAAGCTACAACCCCCTATTTTAAATGCGAATTCCTGCTAAACGGAAAGAGCAACAAAATCCAAACTACGGAAACCAATTAGCACATAATTAGCACAAAATTAATTAATATGAGTGACATCATTTAACGATAGTGGAGGTTCGCTATTACTTGTAATTTACTATTCGTCTATTACTATTCGGCATGCGCTTACGCTGATACGAATCGGCCCTATATGTTGTCGCGAACTAATTATAACATTTGGTGTAAATTACGCAATTTTTTTAAAATGTTTTTTTACTGTGTTAGAGTTACAAAATAGCAACAAATCCTAGCCTGTATATTTTTTTTATATTTGATATTTTTGTTATGAGGTGGAAGGGGGTCCAGCTTATATTAAGCTACCCCCCCCCCCCCCCATCCATTTTAAATACGAATTCCTGTTAAACGGAAAGAGCCGTTAAATATATTTAGCGTTTAGTCGTTTTACGGACCAGTGCATATTTCATAAACTTTTGAATCCAGTCCTGGTAAAAAGGAAAACATTAACATGAAAAATAACATGAAACCATTTACATATTGGAAAAAGCTGTAGTTGGCCAGAAGTTCAAAGCTTTATTCGAGTTGTATTTCTCCGAAAAATAAACAAATATAAACCTAAACACCTCTTAATCTAAACTTTTATAGTTTAAGATTAAGCTCTCATCGAAAAATTTTTTTTACCAAATAATCAAGTTGAAAATAACTAGATTGATCCTACTAACTATAGTCCGATTTCATCAGATTATTTAATTTCAGAACTCGGTCCTCTGATTACAGGAATTACTGAATTTATCAAGCTCAGCGTTTGTTATCAAGCTCGAATTTGGAATCATTTTTGAAAGTATTAAGGATAAGGGGACGATCGCCCTATTGCAACTCCTTAGATCTGGGCCAGACACTTATAATTATTTCGAAATCAAAATTATAAATAAATATGTTGTGTATTTTAAATTAAGTGGATGCCAGTGTACTGCTTTTCTCATAAACCACGACATTTTTTTCATGTTTACATTTATATTGAAATATTTTATAAGACTGTTGACAAATGACTAATAGTTCATGTGTGTATTTAATTTTTTTCAGTACATATTTACCTTTACCTTTTTACCGTAGACATAACTGACCAATCTTCTACCATACAATGGTATTGTATACGGGATGTAATATGTACAATTATTGTCAAAAATGCATAATATATTAATATTGTCTAATACCACCAATCATTTTTTATTTAAATATTATGTATAATTTTGTATTTTTCTTCTTTAAATAAATGATAATATCATATTCGTACTGCTTATTATGTACTTAAAAAGAGCAGTAAATCACAGAAGATTTGTAGAGAGGCCGCAACAGTTATGTCTAAAACTTGGTGATTCAACTTCTCGGGAAAATCGGCTGGACACCGAACGAAAAAATACTTAAGTCTCATTGACAACAAACTTAAACTCTTAAATCAGCTGAACTGAACGATTTTCTTCGAGAAAATCTATATTAGGAAATAAAATGTGTTGTCACTATTCGCTAACTAAATAAGCTAAACTAAACTAATGATAGGCAATAACGAGCTCGTTGACCGACAGTGTTGCACTATTGTTAAAAATCGACTTTTCCTGAGCGTCCAGAACTGATGCGATATTTATCTAACTGACAATTCAGATACTTTATTGTCCATTTTCAGTCACTTTTAAGGGGTTAGGTCACTCTAGAGGCCCAAAAAAATAGGCTTTTTTGAGATTTTTTTCAGAAAAACTACAAAAAAATCAAATTTACAAAAAAGGGTGTTTATCATACATATCACTTACTGTATAGAATAATTTTTTCGAAGCGATTAACTTCAAAATGGCTTGAAATGTAAATGAATTATAATGAGCCAATGAACTTATTTCGATTAATTTTTGGCCAAGTGGTACATTCTAAAGTGGAAAATGAAAAATTTGCCTAAATACTTAAATAGTCGTCAGATAATTGTTGCAGTTTTGATTAGTAGAAAACAATGAATGAATTTCGTTTGTATTTTGTGTATAACTGTCGATGCAACGAGCTGAAATAGCCGAAAATATTGCAATAAAATTTATAATACGATAATTAAAAGGTGGATTCACTTCGATATCACGAAAAGAGCTCGCTGCGGACTAGGCTAAAATACTAAAATTCAAAAACCGAGTACTTAGAGATTTTCCTGGTCATAATCTTTTGGCACATCATTTTGAGGTCCTAGAAAACCACTAAAAATAAAAATAAAAAAAACGATTTTTCGAAAATGGTGAGTGGCCTAACCCCTTAATCTATCACTCGAATAAGTTTCATACTGCCACTTTAGGATAAGGTAGTCGACCAAGCTTGTAATTCTTTTATAATTAATATTGGATCTACTCTGTCTACATATATTTTACTGTCAAAACAGAGTTAGTTGACGACAAAAAATTTTTATACTGATCATAGGAATTTTTAACAGACCGATATAATTGCACAAATGCTTAAGGTAGTTGGTCGATAAAACGATTTTTTAAAAAGGATTTTCACGAAACTTCTCTAGATATTTATTTAATTCAATACCAGTAATACGAGTCCTTACCAAAAAAAAAAAAAAAAAAAATGACCACCCCAATTCTGAGGAAAACGATTTCAAAGTTTTGTAATTTTAACACGGGCTAGATTATGAGAAAACTCTATTTTTTTTTTTTTGAATAAAATGAAAACGTGTCAAAGGAGTTTAATAACAATTTAATATATTATAAAATACAAAGTTACAAACCATATTTAATAAGAAATAAAAATTATTCACCACGACGTTTTTGATATAATTTATAAACATCATTTTACAACGTTTTTACAACGCTTTTCAAATAATGTGTTTTAATTGCTACAACATAAGCGCGCAGAAATTTAAAAAAAAACCAATGGTATACAAATATAATTACTGAAGAATAAATAAATTATTTAAGATATTTTTGAAATATACGTTTCTACCTGACTATCTCAGGGAAACTACGTTAAAAAGCTGCTTCAATAATTAATTCCCACTTAAAACTGAGTATCAGCAGAAGGAATTCGTAGCAATGAATTCACATGTTCTTTTTAATTCGAGTGTACCACATACAATATAAAAATTAACCATGTATTAAATATTTATTTGTTGTAAAATTTTGTTGTTGCTGAAAATTTGGCGTCAAAATATAAATAATTTTATTTAATAATAATTGTTTGTTCGTTCGTATGAGTACAGTAACGCGTATTTGCTACAAAAATATTTGATAAAATCAACAAATATGTAACGAACGAAAACCCGGCGTAGGTACAACACATAGTGACATGGGCAAAATGCAACATGCCTTATTACAGTGAATCCTCGTTATAATTCTTTTATAGTTTACAATTTGTTATCTCTGAATTAATTTGAACAGTTTTATTATAAAGTTGAAAGCTAATTTTGTTTAATTAAAATTTCTCTTACATCTACAAAAAGGTTAAAAGGAAAGAAACTGAAATATGTACGAGGTGTGATCGAAAATTACAGTGAATCAATTTTTATAGCAGCAACTAAACTAACGTTATATAAATTTGAAATAATAAATTCAATAGTTGATGAAATTAAATGTTAAAATCAGTGTATGGCGATAATGTGGTGATTTTGAAGACGGTTTGCAAGTGATATGAGCGACTTAAAACCGGAAATGGGTCGGTTGAAGACAATCAGCAATCGGGACGTGAATCAACCTCAAACAAATAGTTCATCCCAAGTGGAAAGACTCTAAACTCCGAATAACACACTGGACCAACCGCTTTCTATTTCATCATGCCAATGTGCCATTCCATACCTGGCTTTGAATCCGCGAGTTTTTGGCAAAAAATAAGGTTCCTGTTTGTATATATCCGGCTTATTCTTCGGATTTAGCACCGTGCGACTGCTGACTCTTTCCAAAAGTAAAAGGAAAATGTTTTGATACAATTCCCTTCATTAAGAGGGCCACGACAGAGTAGCTCGAGGCTATTCCAAAAGAAATCTTCCAGAGATGCTTCCAATCATGGAATCAACCTTGGGAGAAGTCCATCGCTGGCCGAGGGAAGTACTTTAAAGGAGATTAATTCAAATTTAATGTAAACTTATGTACTCGTAACAAAATTATTCACCGTATTTTTTGATCACACCTCGTATGTTAGTATTCTAATCTTTTTGATTAGTTTAATTCCAACCATCTCACAGTGGGGCCAAATACCATTAAAGGCGGCAAAAATACAAAAAATTAAATTATAAGCTACAATTTATGTGACCCTTTAAACCAATAGCTAAAATATTCTAGCAACGACCTCTATAATTAACTTATGTAAAATAGTGCGGGGGGTGCAAATATAGGTATCGACTATTATTTGTTATTTCTATAAATTGATTACTTTTTAAACGATATCATTGTATGTAAAGTAGTGATTTGCGGGACGGTTATTTAAGTTATAAAAAAAAATTAAAATCGGTTATAATGGGCGATGTTCCCCATGGTATATTATTTTTTTATGTATCTTATTTGTTAAAATCAGTACTCGCATTGATACTATCAAGCTTTAATGAAACATCGTTGAATTATCCAGAAAAATTCTGTAAAAATTAATTTCTCAAAAAATTTTAGTTACGTATCCAATCGAATCCAACGGATATATTTGTGGCATTTGATAAAGCAATTAGTTTATTTTTGTATTATGATTGCAGAGTTTGCACCAAATTGCACCTTTTTTCAAAATTTTCTGATTTTATTTTCATTTTGTTTGACCAAAAATCATCAATAAGAAGCTTAAAAAGTTCATATAAGCTCTCAGTGGTGCATAAAAATATCAAATAATTAAATAAAACACTCGAATTTATTAGATTTATGTAGGTACCGGATATTTCAGTTAAGTTAAAGCTAAAATTAAGCGTATCATTGAAATTCGTTGTCAAAAATTCCATATTCCCTTTAAAATTTATAAGCTGATACCACGTGGCTAGAAACCAGTAACCGGAAATGAAATTGAGTTGTATGAAAAAAGTCTCAACCTAGGGTCAAACAAAATCTGTAAATTTCAAATTAATGTGACGAATGGTTTTTTGATATATAATTTGACTAACCCTTATGGGACATCCTATATAGTGGGACACCCAGTTTTTTATTAATAAATATCAAGTAAAAGTAAAATATATTGTTATATAACTCTTCTGTAGTCAATAAGAGGACTAAATAATTTTTGCCATCTTTTACCTACTTTGGCCCCACTGTGCATATCTTTGGGATATGGTCTTAATTTGACAAATTGTTCGGCTGCATTTAACTTAATGTAACACTCGTTGAATCTAACATACATATATATACATAAAGCATCATATACTTCTTACGATACGGAACGCTGGAAGACATCATTTTATCAGTGCATTTCAAGTCTTTCAGTTCCACACGTCTCTCTAGGTGTTTAATACCATGACGATCATAACCTGTACTGACATAACGCTCAACTGGTACACTATTTTGACAGCTAATACACTTTATATGGAAATATTATCATCGTACGACGTGACGTAAGTTAATAAGGTTTTACTTGACGTCCTTCAAGGACCATCAAGATGTTGAATTACCCAAAATTGCTTGAAGAAGAACTAAAATTTTAAATAAACAATCTTGTTATCAGATATTTTAAAGAGAGAATCTACTGTATTTTACGAAAATATCCAGGATGTTGTTATAATTTAAACGGACATATGGAAAAGTAGTGAGCTCTCGGGTCGGTTGATGTTATTCTACATAAACTTGCGCGTTGTTTAAAACAATTCACAAAATATAATCTTGTCGTCTTGATCTACCTTTATATTTGTAGTACGCGTGTATATTTAATACACTTTCTATATAATGCTTAGCTATATTTTATGTATGCTGCGCTCAAGCGTTGTAGCTCAGTTAGCACCAACCAAAAAACTAACAAGCTTATAATTTTATAAAAATAAAAAATGTGCATCGATTAAAATCTGATCATGTTATAAAGTGTAAGTGGTTGAGCATGAAATGTTGTCCATTTTTACGATGTTTTCATCACATGAATATTTTGCAGGGAATCGAAATTTGAGGAAAGGCTAGAGACTGTTATATTTTGTAGTTTCTATTGATTCACATAACGGCATAATTACAAATTAAATTCTGATAAACATCTTTTCTACAGCTTTACTTTATAACTTTCAGCTTCTCAGCTTACTTTACAACTTTCATCATCTCAGCTAACTATTTCGGATTTCCTTTCATTTCGGATTTCACAATTGAAATAGTGTGTATTTATTTCATAATGGATAGTTTTAGCCATATAGCTATTCTCATAAAAAATACAAAGCGAGGTTTAAACTATTCCTTCTATAAGAAAAAAAAATGTTCAAAAAGTGAATTTTGTTAAATTTTGATATCCAATTTTAGGTAAAGTTTTCTTATTATAGGGACGAAAATAGGTTAAATATAGACATCACTTAAAATAAAGAGATATTTATTACCTTTAAAATGGTTTTTATTTCAACCTTTTAGGATGAACGGTTTATAAATTGCTGCAAACACAAAAATCAGCGCAAATGGGAAAACAAAAATGGCTACCACGCTTAAACGGTTCAAGATAATTTTTTTTTAAGAATTGTTCTCAATACTTCTAAAATAATAAAAACAGCAGGAAGAATATTAATATTTTCTAAAATGGTCGGGCAACTAAATTTTTTTTGGACCATTTGATATAGACCGACTTAGTATGATTTTGGCGCCCTCTGAAACTGACGGCCGAAGCAGGGGCCCCGGTTTGCCCCCCCCTTAGATCCGGGCCTGACTCTGTAAGAATGACTCGTACCTACATGTGCGACTCAACACTAATAATACTGTTTTGATGTTAAGCAAAACTATTTTCTGCGTGTAGCACAGCTTTTTATCAATATACATAATATACTAGCTGACCTGGCCACGCGTTGCTGTGGCTCAGTAGTTATAATTGATTCAATTAATTTTTTTTTATCATTTCAAACGATACACTGCACAATTATAACACAATCCACAGTATAATTATAAAAGTCATTGACATCGTGAACATAGACAAATATGACGTGGAATAGAATGTATAATCTAGAAATCGAAATACAGCAGGATACACATACAAAACGAAATCTACCAGATGTCTACACAACCTCAATGTCAAACGATGTTAGATTAAATTATAGGTAAAATTTATAGGTCAATTCAATCATATATTCCAAAATTCTGTGCAAAATCAATTATTTATAGCACTTGACCCTGCTCGCCCAATGACTCTAAAATAACTATCTTCGCATTTTATTAGCATGGCTAATTTCCGCACCGTAAGAACTTAGTATGGGTACCTATACCAGCAGTTTTAGAATTATTTCTATTTTAGGCCCTTCAAGGCACCAAGGCCCCGGGAAGTCATTTTAACGTCACTTTCATCTTTCACAGAGATCTCAGAAGTACTTGAGTAAAAATTGTCCAATTTATTTGGCTTTTTAATTTACCCCCTCTTTGGTGTCCCTAACTGACGGACAATGTGACCACAGTCCATTTAAATTTGATATTCTGAAATTTTGTACAAAATCAGTTCCTTCTATGCTTCACTTCGCTCGTTCGACGACTCTAAAGTATTACATATTCACATTTCCATATTTTCAACTCATATTCATATTTTTATAACATATCTAATTTTCATATGTATGGAATTTGCTGAAAACAGCAGAAGTGCCAATTGATGACAACTCGACAATCCAGTTGCTTATTTCTTGATAGGATACAAATAGTACTTTGCACAGTAGATAAGTAATTTCATAGTAGTCGTAGGTAAAAATATTATTGGTGGTATCGATAGAAATACTTATTAATACTTACAAAAATTTCAAAATTATTTTTCTCCAAATGCTTAGCAACAAATTAATTTGCATGATTTTTTTATAAATTTTTCCACAGATATCTGTAGGTATACGGTAATAAAAAATTGATTTTTTTGCGATTTTTCGTAAATTTCTACGGTTAGATTAAAAATTTTGCGATAAATACTATCCGATCTTTTAAGTTGAACCAAATTACAGATATTTACCAAATTTGATCAAAATCGGTTTAGTAGTTTCGGAGTTTATGGTAGCCGTACATTGTGACATGAGATTTATATATATATATATATGTATATGTATATATATATATATATATATATATATATATATATATATATATATATATATATATATATATATATCATATATATATATATATATATATATATATATATATATATATATATATATATATATATATATATATATATATATATATATATAGAAGATGATGTTTCTGACTTATATCACGGAAATTCTGCTAATATTAACTCTTATTAAATTCACAAACAATTCAAAATATAACAACCAATATTCTTGGTATGTTTGTTTTGTTGTTTGTATGCAACGTTTTACAGTAAGTATGCAAGTTTTTTGCTGTCCAGAGACCTGTAATAATGCAACAACAATACGTTATGTTGTAGTAATTGGACGATAAATATAATGACAATATGTACGATGTAGATATACGTATATATTTTAAATTTTGTGCTACGGCAATAATATGTATGTACTATGAAGCAGCTAGTTGCAGGCAGCTACCGTGTCACCACATACGAGCAATCATTATGTGAATTGTATGATTTTGTTTGATAAATAAATATACATGCAAGTTTAGAATCGCCATACATACATACATTCATACGCATAATATGTACACTTCATACAGGCAACAATGGTACCAGGTGATTTTAGAAATTAAAATCTATGAATAATTTTAATCCTCGGAGCATACATGCATATAATATTTGAGCGTTCGAATGACGCTACAGGAATTCCCAAAGACTACATTTCGAAAAATCCGAATCTTTTTTTTATGATTTCGAGAAGAACATTTTTCATGCCACTACTGGAGTCTGTTAAGGAGACATGGTGTAAAACACTGGCTGGCGAAAAAGTGCATTGATATCAGTGTCATATACAATAATCAGTACCTACGATAGGAAGAAGATATTAAAACTATTTCTATTTGGACTGACACAAGTTCGAAGTAAAAAAATTTTGTTGAAGAAAAGAGAATTTTTTTTATATCTGAAAAACACTTAAAATGTGGTAAAAATATGAAAAAATGTGTAAATGAGCTACTGAATATTATAGTTTACATTAATATAGCTATTACAGTTTACATTATATAAGAGTCATTAGATAACTGTATTCACGGGCGCAACAACCGGGAGGTCCAAGGGGTCCGGATCCCCCTGAAATTACGTGGACTCATAAAATTAAGTAAATCTTTCTTCAATATTTTTTCATTTATATTAAAATTTTTAATGATCTACTGATGTTTTTTATTTGAAAATTGAATTTTTGGAGACGATATTTTCGATAATTTTCTAATGTTATCGGAGATTTTTGTTATCAAACAGTTGGGTTATTTAAATTTTTGTTGGACCCCCCTTGCAGATGGGTAGTTGTTGCGCTCCAGACCGCATGGATCATCTCTGTTTGCCCTATTAATGTCTGTTTTGACCCCGATTTACCATAGAGTGGAAATAACAATTTTAATCAAACAAAATTTTCAAAAAATATTCGCTTCTTCAGTATATTAATAGGTCAGCGTAAGATAAATTAAAAAATATACCAGTTATGCGAAGTTTGAATTTGTGCTGAATTAACCCCTTTTAGGGTATACGAATTTTCCAAATACGATACGATTACACTGTCGTAGAAAAAGAGCACCTGGTATACTGAGGTTTATGAATTAAACAATTGCATCTTATTTCATAAGAGAATTATATCAAAAGATTTCAAAAATGGTAAAACTGGTAAAATTTCCAATTCAGTAAAAAAAATTCTTTTAATTTTTACTTTTAGTTTTTTTTTATCTTATTGTTTTACTTAATCGTTGAAGTAATGTTAATACAAACGAAAGCTTTATTTTATTTATTGTATATCGATATATCTAAGGTATTCATTTCGAAGGGCACAAATACTATTATCAGCTACCCGGGATAAAAAGAAATGTAGTCCTCCTAAAAAAAGGGCTTGCGTCCACACAGTAGCGAAGGTAACCTATAAAAATAGCTTAAAACAAGGTTCCGAACTATTATGCGAATATAAATATACAAATATTTCTAAATGTTTTTGTTTTGTATTTGTTAATTTCAATCTTTTGGCGCTTCCGTTATGTCACAAAAACAAGTTCATGAATGTCGCTATTCGTACGGCCATAGAACACTCTACTAGTATGAGCCATTCCCGTCAAAGCGACGAGCCCGATGGAAACTCTGAATGGTTACAATTGATACCATTCCTATATATATATATATATATATATATATATATATATATATATATATATATATATATATATATATATATATATATA
This sequence comes from Brachynemurus nebulosus, assembly GCA_035578155.1. Lineage (NCBI taxonomy): Eukaryota > Metazoa > Arthropoda > Insecta > Neuroptera > Myrmeleontidae > Brachynemurus > Brachynemurus nebulosus. Next base: position 40,723,708 of record JAPWDM010000001.1, on the reverse strand, counting down.
TATATATATAACAAAAATACCTTACTAATTATAAGTTGCAAGATTATGGTTTTTGTCTACTTTTCCTTTCCGGGTTCTAAGACAAAGCACGAGAGGTCACTGGAAATAAACATTACTAGACGGTTGTATCATCATTAAAAATCAACAATTTTTCTTAAGAATCACAATCATTTGAATGAATTGGCGAATCAGTTTTGAAATATTTATTGGCTTAGGTTAGTTAACGTACATACGTTAAACGTACGCGTATGTAAGTACATATGTGACATCTTATAGATTCACAATTTAACATTAACTGATATGTATGACAATAAATAACGAACTAATTGAATAATATGATAACAACTACATACTACCTACTTGTTGACGACTGCTGGCTGCTACAATAACAACCACAAATATTATTAATAGCAATTTTTTTATTCGGTCACTATATTTAACGTTGTATAAATATTCATAGATTTTTAAATAATATTGACAATACGGGAAATGTCAATAAAACTATAGCGCAGTAACCCAAATGAAAAAAATTCATTACGCAAAAATCGAATACATTTTGTCATAATATAAAAATTTTTAACTGTAGATTACAATGACATAATATGCGCAATTATTTTTGTCTAGACGAAAATTTTTTGAACTGTATGGAAATTAATTTTTTTCTTATTAATTGTGTTGTTAATTATTACGGATACGAAGTTAATTGAAAAAATGACTTTTAAATAAATATTAATCAATTATTGCGTTAAAATTGAATCAGGTGATTACGGATGTATCAAATATTTTAATTTTGTAACCATACTGGACGGTGCTTAGTGAAACTGGAACGTTTTAATGCAAAACTATATGAAAGTTTTGCGATTTGTAACAAAACGACTACTCTATTTGTTTTTAGGATACAGCTTCTTGAAATGTGTAAATAATATCCTTAATAATTTAACTAATATGATGTGGTAACTTTTTTTCAATAGTAATTTTACTTTGAAACTATTAAGGTTGTGCATAATTATCATAATATTTATTATGAAACGGGCAAAGACTTCTTTCAAGTGAAAATTATAATTTTTTTTTAATATTTATTTATTATTATAGCGTTTTATCTGCTTCTAGGCTATGTACGCTACAAAATATTTACAAATTCTTTACATCAATTAAATTGTAGGAGTATTATAAATTATAATAAAAATAATCAATAAAATTGTTTAAACATTCAGTCCAAGTAATCATTTTTTTAAATAAGTATTACAATTAGTTACGTGTATCAAATGTATCAAACTTTTCTTGAATAGCTTCTGGTTTTCAAAAATATTATGGTGGAAATGTTGTGTAATACACTGGAAATAGTAAATAAATTATTAGTGCCGACCAATTACCAAAAAATTGTATTGCCAAGAAACTAACCTTTAACGAGTACCCTGGTTTTGTATCCAATTTACTTGTTTTCTCAAAAGTAAATCAACATTTTATGTATGTTAAACATTTTTTACTCAATATCTTTGCTATTGAAAATTTTTCAGAAGGGTTGACCGTGGTAATTGTGAACAGATTTTCATGAATTGAGATAAAAGCGTTGTTTTAAGTATTTTTTATTTTATATATCACATTATATGGTTTATTTATTTTTAATTCTACATTATTCAAGATGCATCCCACAAATTTTGAGCAAATTCGTATGAAAAACAAAAATTTTATAAGCCATTCACATTTCCCTGGTACGGTTTTGCAAATCTTATGAATTTCGGGGTAAAAGTGGATGCCATCAGAAAAATTATTTAGAATGGATTGCAAGAGAAGTGAGCTACATCAGAGTAAAGCCCAATTTAAATTCTTCACATTTACCCCACTTTCAAATTTTTCATCATACTTTAGCGGTCATAATTTCCCTTTGTTTAATGCAAGCTATCCATACCTTAAACTTGCACCAAAAATCAAGGTTAAATAAAAATAACAAAAATTGTAGGTACAAATTTACTACAAACTAAAAATGGTATTTTGATGATATTTTGTCATTTTATGAAATAAAAAATCAAAAAATTACAAGATTTTCACACAAAAACAAGGAAAATGAGATTTTTTCAAGGGACTACATTTAGTTAACATGAATAAAAAAACAGCAATCTATTTATTAGGTCTAATACCTGCTTGAAATGAAAAAAAAATGGTTTTGTATTAGGCCCGATTTACATTAACGATCTGCTCTCACTCCGATATCACTCCGCTCCCGGTTCGATAAAATATTCTTACACAATAAACAATGAGTGTATTCACATCAATGCTCTGATATCGGTCCGATATCAGTCACGGTTGGCTCTCGCTCCAATGTCACTCCAATACCAATACCATTCAGGTAATATTTTATCGGAGCGATATCAGACTTGTTATGGCTTGTACCTATAGCGTAAACACTTTTTTGATTCCACTTAACTCCGCTTGCATTCAGTTGTTATGAAAAGATATTTGTATCGAACTGAGATCGAAATGGGAGTGTACCGGGAGCAGCATTATAATATGAATAGAGAACGTGAAGGGAATGAATAGATAGCCGCATGATATCAGCACTGTAATGTGAACACAACAAGATTATATCGGATCGGGAGCGTAGTGATATCGGAGTGAGAGCAGAGCGTTAATGTTAATCGGGCCTTAATCCTACTGCCCTTGGACACTCACAGAGACATAGAAAACAAGTAATTTTTCTGTTTTTGTAAGTTGTTATTGGATAAGGGAGCACAGCAATGAATTCGTAGACTGATACACAAAACATTGCTCTTTACACAAGTATTTTTTTTGTATTGTTTGTACAACGAAAACTTGTACAATAATGTCACCAGCATCTTCAACATTTTGAACTCTGAAAAGAACACTACTGAAATTTTTGATCGAATGGGGGCATTTGTGAATGACGTTCACAATTATCCCACAATTTTAAAATCATGGCGTAATTGTGAATTGGTAATAAATTGTCCAATTTTTTTAGAAATTAATAAGGAACCGTCTCAGGGTTTAGACCACTTCTTTAGAAGTAGGTACTTTTAACCATTTCTTACCTTTTAAAAAAAGAAAATGTGTTTAAAAAAAAAAATTTTTTGAGGATTGGTCGAAGTAAGATACATAAAATTTTGCAAAGGTTTTTTCAAAATAAAATAAAATACTAATACTTGGAGAAATGTTAAAAAATTTTAATAGCATATTAAGAATGGACAGAAAAACATTCTAAGATTTGATTTTTGACAAAATTAATGTTATTTTAGAAATTATAGGCGCCGTTCACAATTGTCCCATTTCACATTTACTCCGGTCAACACGACTTTCAGAAATAAATGATATCTATGTATGATTTAATTAACATTATTGGTTGTAAAATTTTTTGAACCATCGAGTGTTATATTATCCATGGATGGGTGAAGTAAAAGCTTTTGAGGGACAAAAGAGCAAAAAAAATTTTTACTTTTTATTTTTTTTATTAGATATTATTTTGCTGACCAGCCGAGTAGACGAGCGTGCTTAAACACCGATACTTACGGACTGGTTCCCGACTTCCATGGTCTACTACGCTCGTGAAGGTTTCCTGTAATTTTTCCTTACAATTCCAGATAAATAGCAGGACAATTCCGCATAACTTTTTAAATTTTTTTCTGGCACCACACTATTGAAGTGAGTGATTTTCGCCGAGAGTTCCGGTATAGTATTAAATGTGAAACAATTTGTTGCAATGGGTTGGCTGTCTCCCGTTTCTTTTTAAATCATCATATTGGAATCAATGTGTACCCGTAAATGTAGCGTATATGCAATATAGTGATCGCTATTTTGCCGATATTTTGATTTTATATAATGCACAATACCTATTAGTATATAATTCGTGTTATCCATTTTTATAATTTTTGCTATCGAATTTAGATCATACCAGGGCCGGATTAACCCTGAGTCCGCCCCTAGGCATCCGCCAATGCCGCCCCTGCCTTTTATTTGAAAAAAACGTAAATCACAAATTTTTCTGCCCTGTTTTAAAAATTTGCCGCCCCTTTTCCTACCTTTTTTACAAACTTTCTCTTAAAAAAATAAGTGATGAGAAAAAAAAAACGTTAATTACTCATTTTTCCGCCCTATTTTAAAAATTTACCGCCCCTAAAAATCTCCGGCCCCTAGGCTATGGCCTAGGGTGCCTATTGGCTAAGCTGGCCCTGGATCATACTTGATGTTTGTTTCAGTAGGGGTCATAATGATAGTCTGTAAATATTAAAGTATCTATTATTATGTGCTTTCCTTAACTGATTTTACTTTCAGCTATTACATCACATTTATAATATAGACTTAGATTTTTGAGATCATCTATCGCACATTGCATATGTTGTAATCCTTCTTGCAAAAGTATATCAATATTAACGGGACAAATGATAGATTTGCGTGAATTTGTAGCACCGCAAAAACAATGCTTGGTAAAAGTATAACTTGCTTCATTTTTGATATATCTTGCAAGACAATTGCTCGTTCTGTATAATGCGTAGTAAGTAATTTCCCATGACCTAGTATGGATGCAGCTAAATGGAAGATTTTGTCGGATGATAATTTCACTGCATCTCGATATGATGTATGTGTTGCGATTGCACTTGCTACGAATTGTAAAATTGTGTCGAAGGCGCATGTTTCTTGCAACGTCATTAAAGATCCATTTTTAATTTTGAATGCCTTACATTTGTTATCATTAAGAATAAGTGGAAAGTTACGGGATTTAGTGTTTTTTATATAATTCTATTCTGCGCATTTATCTAAGTACGATTGCTGTTTTCGTTTCTTTTTAGAAAGTTTATGAGAACAGTCTTCAAATATTTCTTTGGAATTTACTTCACCATGCCAGATTCCAGTGTATTCCAGTTAGTTCCGATTGCTTTTTGATTCTGATCTAAAAAGTTTTCTTTATTAACATCATTTTTATATGTCGTAACAGTAATTGAATTATTGTGGATGCTAATAGAACTATCACTAAATTTTGTGGTGCTAAGAAATGACGTGTTAACTTCACGCCGGCTATTTTTGTGTTATCTGAACTCGCAGTGTGTACTTTAAAAAATTGTGATTTTAAAAACGCAATTACTCAAGAACTTGAGTTGAATAATTGAATTTTAGGTAATACTGAAAGTTTTGAATCATAAACTTTTAACTATTTAAAAGTTTGAATCATGTTACAAATGACAACTCTCAAAAAACTCATCTATAGAATTCAAAAATCGAACATCAATCAGTCACTATTCCAAATTATATCCCTGTTTTGTTGATGTACCTACTTTTTATACATTTTCTCTTGACCTTAGTTTAAAAGAATATGTAAAATAAAATTTAAATTTGGAAAGTGAACGCCGTAACCTTAAGAGCCAAGACACACGAACCACGCCACGACCACTTTTTTGTGGTTGTCGTGTGGTTGTACTGTCGTTCGTGTGTCTTAGACGGCGACTTGCGAGCCACTTTTTAGTGGCCGAATGACGTACAGCACGTACAGTCACTGCTAGGAGGCATCAAAGCCACTTAATACTGTTTGTTATATACAGTGTCTGCGTTAAGTATTCATACAATAATTGATTTATCAATACTGAAATTTAAGGAACTTAAAATTTTGCAGCGTGAAGTAGGTACGCTAGGATAAAAATAAACAAAATTAATCAGAGAGGTGATTCTTCTTTTAAATAATATTTCTTTTAAAATAAATATCGGTATTTTGGTATTACATATTTTTGCAGATTCAATTTTTAAAATTATTTGATGAAACAATTCAAAAATTTTCAGCTCTTTATTTCTTTGAATTTTTAATTTTTTTCTATTATTATAAAACTAAAAAGGTTTAAATAATTATATAACTTATTTATCTAATAATAGTCAATAATCCACGTTCAAACAGCAGGAGAGCTTCTAGTACATGCTTTTATTCTTAACCGAAGGGTTTTTCCATGCCATAAAAATGTTTCAATTCTGTTGACCAATTTGCTTTTATAATAATTATTTTGTATTACATAAATAATTCTGCAAAAATAAATCAATAAACAATATATATACAGGATACGTTTATAACAGCGGTACCTTTATTGTAAATAAAATGTGTCATAAAAAGGTTTATATTCAATTTTTTTCTTTCTTTTCTTTATTTTCAAAGTTATCATAAAATTTGAAGCAAAGATGTTCCCATGCCTTTACTTTTTCCATCCGGTTACTATATCCCGAATATGTGTAATCCCAGATTGCGGGTAAATTCCGGATTTCCTCAATAAATAATTCCGTATCAAATGAATCTTCGTTAACCATTGCCATTTTTTCAAGAAAATAAAAACAAAGAAACAAAAACAAAAAAAAATTAAAAAAGAACAAAAAAAAAAAGAAAAAAACAAAACAAGAAAAAAACAAAACAAAAACAAAAAAAAAAATAATAACAAAAAAACAAAACAATCAAAAAAGACCAAAAGAAATAAAAATACACACAATTAAGAAAACTAAACAAAACAAAAATTACAAAACACCTGCTGAGTCGTATTATTCAATGATTTCTTGTAATGTTCGAGAGACACTGTAGTACTAGTAGTACGTATCTGTCGCTTATAAGTGGTCCATTGGTCGCAAGTTTTAGCGACTAAAAACGACAATACGACGACACATTGCGACAGTGTCCGATTACGACGACAGGCTGTGGCTCGTGTGTCTTGAAATTTGTGTTTCCATAAGAAAAGTACATGCATACATACCCGGCCACAGAATAGCCACTATTTTGTCGCTGTCGCGTGGTCGTGGCGTGGTTCGTGTGTCCTGGCTCTAAGTCCACCACAATACTTGATTGAAGAAAAATAAAAATTTGCTTTTTGTAAATCTATTAAAGGATATAGTAGTATCCGACAATTCCCGACCTTTCTGTAACATACTACTTTTATACACATTTACATAGGCATTCTAAAATATGGACAAATTAACACCGGCAAATTTACTTTGTCATTTAACACTATTTTGTGAATTAATTCCACATTCCTCTTCATATATACACGTAAATCTTCATAATAATTTTATATTGAATTTATACTTATTTTCATTTTGAATGTCAATTTTAATTGTACAAGCTACTATTAAAAACATAGACAATAAGAGTTATAGAATTTCAAATATTTATACGTTTTAATTAACACAAGTAAACAATTAAGCTATTCAGAAATATATCTTGATTGTGTATATTATATTTCATGTTAAAATTTTTAATTAAGAATATGATGATATTCAATATTTTTTATTGTATGTGTAAGACTGTTACGTTTTTTTGAACGAAGGAAACCTAAACTTTTAACCCTTCCCATTGTCATGGAAATATAGGTCAAATGATCGAACAACCAATTTTGTAAATCACTTTATTGCGCAAAATTTTACAATTTCACTTTGTTAAAATATTGAATGCGTCCATTAATTTCTGTATCGAGCTTGTTTCACCACATTTGTACCTAAAAAAAAAAAAAAAAAAAAAAAAAAAAGTAAATAATAAAAACAGGAAAGAAATTTACGAACATTGTATTGATTTTCATTGTAAATTAAAATCACTGTGATAAGAAAATATTGTAACTAACACGATTATAAATTTATTAAAATTAAAGAAATTAAAATCAAAATTAATTAAAGTTATAGTAAAAAAAAAATAGGTTAAAACGTTGACAACTAAAATTGTAAACAAGTACGATGACAGCTAGACGGAAATGTCAACAGAGACCCTAAAAATCAGTTTTATAACGAGTGCGCAGACGCGGAAGCACAGAAAGTGATAGAAATAAACCGCGAGGTAAAGTGGGGACAAAAACGTGGTGGTTCGCGGGCTTTCATCGGTTGGAGCTCGAACGAGCGGGACGTGGCCCTCACGGGTTCATGCTCCTGGCTCTGATTCGTTTTTGTTAACCGAAAGGATGAATACGTCGTAAGAAGAAGTCACTTCTATACCCGCGAAGGTCAAGCCTTTGTGCGTATCAGTATACCGTTATTGGGATAATGGAGCTACCGTTTTTATACTTAAAGTCAAGTATGTAAAGGAAATTGTTGCACTTATCTGTAAAATACTGCTCCAACAAGTTTCTGGATTTTTTTCTTCGGAACCCTTCGTGTATAATTGCTCGACATTTGAGGTTAGAATTACTGTCCACGTGGTGGAATTTTTTTTGGCTGGCGCCGCTTATTTTGTGGAAGTTGGTCCCAATTGTGTATTGGAGTGCAGACGCTGCCGACCGTACAATTTCCACGCTATGGTGTTCGTCTGAAAATAGAATGTATTAGTGGACTACGCGAAATTGACACCTTGTAGTGTTCATCCTGTGATTAAAGTGAGTACTTTGTTAACTGAGTTTTGTTGTAAACGATAAAATTTAAAAGAAATAATATAAACGATTCAGTGCTAGTAAAATTTTTCTCGTTAGATTTTTTGTAGTTTATTAAGTACGTTAGATCTAGTCATGTTGTTAATTCTTATTTTTAATTTAAAATTTGGACGGATGTTGCTACCACTTATCATTGATCAAAAATACGTGTAAAATAATGATGTATCAACTTACTTGTCATCATTGTACATTGCTGGAAGTGCCCTCCGTCTAAATTGTAATATATGTATTGTAGGTTAAATTGTAATTTCATTTGATTACTTTTTGGAATATTGCTATGCCGGCTATATTTACCTAAAATCAAGCAAATAGTATTATTGAATATTCACAGTAATATCTTTATATTTGATTCAATTGAATGATACTTACCATTTTGAAATTTATTTGAGTGGATGAAATTCCATTGACACTTACAATCGAGATTTTATATGATGGTCCGTTCAGGATGATATTCCATTGACACTTTCACATAAAACTTTATATGAAGGTTCCGTTCAGATAATTCATAAGTTGTCGATTTGAAAATTCATCCTCTCAACTTCTTGTCTTTTAATTTTTTAATACAATTTATTACCTGTTTTTATAGTTAGCCATTATTGAAAAATAAACGTTATCTTGTTAAACAAATTTCTATTCTGAATAATGTATTGAAGCAAGTTTTCATTAATAATAATTTGGAGTGATAGCAAAGTGGTTGTTTGTATCATTACAATAATTTTTTTCAGCTAAAATTTTTATATAGGCATAGTCAGTTATAACTTAAGATTTTTTCCGTATTTTTTTTCAAGTGCAAAAATACGGTGGCGCTCAACAAAAGTATTTGAGATCTCACGGTTAATTTTACATTTCTTTAAGTGATTTTTTTTTGTTCTCTCCATGAGGATTTAACCCTAACCCCCCCAGCCTACGTGCTAGCCGGAGCAATTCAGGTGGTGTATGGCCTTTGGATACGATAAGGCGTAACACATTTTGGCGCCCAACGTGGGGCCCTGAATAGTTGGAATATTCAAGTAGCATCATTTACGTGAGGTCGAAAACGTTATGTTAGATTTTTGTGTTCACTATTTAGAAAGTAAATTGGAAAGTCGTATTATTTTTTTGTTGCTCAAGTTAGTTAAGTTTAAATTCTTTGAAACCGTCAAGTTATTCTTTAGTTATTATTTGAAAAAAATTTATCGTGTAGAAATTTTTTGAAAAGTTTAGGGAAATTACAATTTTTATTCAGGTGTGCAAAATGTTTTGTTGTTGCGAGTCTTTCTCGGATATGAAGCACACGTGAATAAGAAATAAATTTGAGATACACGTCTGGACATGTGTGTCCGTGTCTGTTTAATTATGATAATTTTAGCTAATTAGTTTTGGACTTATTTATTATTCAATTTCAGATAGTTTTATAATTAGTATTGTTTAATTTTAGATAAATATTTTCATAGTTAAGACATGACAGTTAGAATGTACTAGATTTAAATTATTTTCATATTAATTATAACCTTACCGACTAATTATTACATAGTTAGGATGTAATTTTAGGCTCATAATTTTAGTTAAATATAGTTCTAGTCTTTTAAAATTAGTTAATTATTTTAGCCTTAAGCCTACCGTTTTAGTTAGTTAGTTTTAATTTGTTAGGGCCTTAGTATGTAAAAAGATTTGGACGGGGTAATTCCTGATCATGTTTGCATGGAGCGAATTATAGATATGTTCGGGCTAGGCCTGATGCAAAGCCCCTGTAAATCAATTTTATTAGTGTGGAATTTTTTTTGAAATTTTAGGGAGTCCTATGAGAATCCTTAGTATTGTTCATTAAGTGTGGGGTCCTGTGGCAGGCTCACACTGATAAATAATTGCTCTGGTGAGACTATAAATGAAAATTTTTGGGGTCCTATGTGAGCCCAAAATTAGGTTGCTCTGGTGAGCGTAATTGTATTTAAATTTGGGGGTCCGATGCGAGCCTCAGGTGAATGATAGCTCTGGTGAGCGAGAATTTTGGAAAATTGAGGGTCCTATGTGAGCCTCAAATGTTTGGCTGCTCTGGTGAGCGAAAATTTTTTTTGAAATTGAGATCGTAGGTGTGTCTCAATTGTATTAGTGCACGTGGGAGCATATCATGTATTGTGTATTAGATAATTTAGATATTATGGTCCTGTAAAATTTTGTTAGGTCTCGTTAGTTTCGTTTAGTTTTCTGTTATTTAGTAAGATTAGGTAGTACATTCATTAAGGTTAGGTAACGGATTTATAATTATAGTGTAAATAGTAACTTAGGTTAGATTCGCAGCTTATTAATAGTACCATTAGGAAGTTACTCGGTAGTGATCATAAAGTATATCCACTCTGTCTGAGAGGGTTAAAAGTTTTCTGGTCAGAGGGGTGTGTTACGTTTTTTTGAACGAAGGAAACCTAAACTTTTAACCCTTCCCATTGTCATGGAAATATAGGTCAAATGATCGAACAACCAATTTTGTAAATCACTTTATTGCGCAAAATTTTACAATTTCACTTTGTTAAAATATTGAATGCGTCCATTAATTTCTGTATCGAGCTTGTTTCACCACATTTGTACCTAAAAAAAAAAAAAAAAAAAAAAAAAAAAAAAGTAAATAATAAAAACAGGAAAGAAATTTACGAACATTGTATTGATTTTCATTGTAAATTAAAATCACTGTGATAAGAAAATATTGTAACTAACACGATTATAAATTTATTAAAATTAAAGAAATTAAAATCAAAATTAATTAAAGTTATAGTAAAAAAAAAATAGGTTAAAACGTTGACAACTAAAATTGTAAACAAGTACGATGACAGCTAGACGGAAATGTCAACAGAGACCCTAAAAATCAGTTTTATAACGAGTGCGCAGACGCGGAAGCACAGAAAGTGATAGAAATAAACCGCGAGGTAAAGTGGGGACAAAAACGTGGTGGTTCGCGGGCTTTCATCGGTTGGAGCTCGAACGAGCGGGACGTGGCCCTCACGGGTTCATGCTCCTGGCTCTGATTCGTTTTTGTTAACCGAAAGGATGAATACGTCGTAAGAAGAAGTCACTTCTATACCCGCGAAGGTCAAGCCTTTGTGCGTATCAGTATACCGTTATTGGGATAATGGAGCTACCGTTTTTATACTTAAAGTCAAGTATGTAAAGGAAATTGTTGCACTTATCTGTAAAATACTGCTCCAACAAGTTTCTGGATTTTTTTCTTCGGAACCCTTCGTGTATAATTGCTCGACATTTGAGGTTAGAATTACTGTCCACGTGGTGGAATTTTTTTTGGCTGGCGCCGCTTATTTTGTGGAAGTTGGTCCCAATTGTGTATTGGAGTGCAGACGCTGCCGACCGTACAATTTCCACGCTATGGTGTTCGTCTGAAAATAGAATGTATTAGTGGACTACGCGAAATTGACACCTTGTAGTGTTCATCCTGTGATTAAAGTGAGTACTTTGTTAACTGAGTTTTGTTGTAAACGATAAAATTTAAAAGAAATAATATAAACGATTCAGTGCTAGTAAAATTTTTCTCGTTAGATTTTTTGTAGTTTATTAAGTACGTTAGATCTAGTCATGTTGTTAATTCTTATTTTTAATTTAAAATTTGGACGGATGTTGCTACCACTTATCATTGATCAAAAATACGTGTAAAATAATGATGTATCAACTTACTTGTCATCATTGTACATTGCTGGAAGTGCCCTCCGTCTAAATTGTAATATATGTATTGTAGGTTAAATTGTAATTTCATTTGATTACTTTTTGGAATATTGCTATGCCGGCTATATTTACCTAAAATCAAGCAAATAGTATTATTGAATATTCACAGTAATATCTTTATATTTGATTCAATTGAATGATACTTACCATTTTGAAATTTATTTGAGTGGATGAAATTCCATTGACACTTACAATCGAGATTTTATATGATGGTCCGTTCAGGATGATATTCCATTGACACTTTCACATAAAACTTTATATGAAGGTTCCGTTCAGATAATTCATAAGTTGTCGATTTGAAAATTCATCCTCTCAACTTCTTGTCTTTTAATTTTTTAATACAATTTATTACCTGTTTTTATAGTTAGCCATTATTGAAAAATAAACGTTATCTTGTTAAACAAATTTCTATTCTGAATAATGTATTGAAGCAAGTTTTCATTAATAATAATTTGGAGTGATAGCAAAGTGGTTGTTTGTATCATTACAATAATTTTTTTCAGCTAAAATTTTTATATAGGCATAGTCAGTTATAACTTAAGATTTTTTCCGTATTTTTTTTCAAGTGCAAAAATACGGTGGCGCTCAACAAAAGTATTTGAGATCTCACGGTTAATTTTACATTTCTTTAAGTGATTTTTTTTTGTTCTCTCCATGAGGATTTAACCCTAACCCCCCCAGCCTACGTGCTAGCCGGAGCAATTCAGGTGGTGTATGGCCTTTGGATACGATAAGGCGTAACAAGACCAGAAAGAAGTTGGCCCCGGAAGTTAAAAAAACGGTTTTTTTTTTTATATGCCGAAATTGTTCTGAAATTAGGTACTCTATTGAAATTAGTAATCCCTTTAACAGAAATCTGATTATTATTTAATTAGTTACTTCTGAATTTGGTCACCAGAATCTTGTAAATTAATTCCTTGTTATAAAATTTCTTTACATCAATAAATTGTTGTCAGCTATTTGCTCCAAATAATTCAACATATGATTTTTTCTGAATAATAATTATACTGAAATATGATAAACAATTAGACAGCTATTAAAACATATAGGTAATCAAGCATACATTGGTAGTTATTCGGTTTTGCAAATGGATATTGTTAAAAATAATATTTGGTAAAAATAAGTTCAATGAGCTAGTAATGATATCTCACGAAAATGAAATTGCGTGATAATTCATCTGAGTGAGTAATAGTCATTGCAAGCTAGTAGAATACTATACTTTTTCTACGAATTTTTCCTTATCTGATTCAAACAAAATTAAATATAATTTTTAAATTAAAGGAGTATAATTTTTAATTTATCTCAAATTTCATTAAATGCTCGTATCTATATACATCTATGGAAGCAATTAAATTAAAATATAAACAGTTTTGTTTACTTACACGTTACTACGCGACATACATGAAATTAAAACGTGATAGATATTATTCATAAAACAATTGAACAGATCGACAGGTATTGAGTAATGGTCATTCCTCCACACCTTTGAATTCAATAGCGTTGCCTAACTTTCTCAATAATTAGCGGATATATAATGAGTGCATTCTTCAACAGGAGTAGAAAAACAATATATTTTAATAATTATTTAAAAAAGTTGGTACATATTTATCTTCTAATTTGGCAAACTTGGCTTAAATAAGATTGACTAATCAAGGTTTTACTGTAATTGTGCATACTAATCCCGTTTAGGCTGATATTTGTTGGAACTAGATTATTAAACACAAATATACAAAATATTTAAGGTCACAATTACCTAAATATTTAATAATTTTTATAATTTTATAATCTGATTAATTCATTTTTGGTAGATTTAATTCTAATTCCCAAACATGCTAATTAATTCAAGGACTTTATGTCGAACACTGAACACTCAAATGGAAATTCAAATTAAAAATTAATTAAAAATTATAAATAAATCCGTCCAAAAAATCTCTCTTATCCCCAAAAATATCGGTATACAAAGGGATAATATATAGTCTTAATAAATATATATAGATAACATTTGATCAAAATATTACTGGTACTGTATGTCAACCAAATAATCACTCAATCAAAACCAGCACCTGCTGACATAAAAATTAGAAATTAAATTTAGACATTTGTATAATCTGCTTAATCCTTTATCGTCTATATCATATCTGACGAGGAAAAAAATATTATCCATATTTGTATTAAAAGTAAGTATATATAGGAATGTAAAATTTGTAAACGTTGATTAGAAAAAGGCATGTTAAGCTTGGCCATGCCAGCGAGACGGCGCGACAATATAATAACATATGTCAAAAGGGGATTATTTTGTTTCAAATATTTATTATTTTGTTGATTGAATTTTATTCTGTAATATTATTTCGTTGGTTTTGTTTGTAATCTGACTGTGGATTAACTGGCGAACAAATTTTTCTATTAAAAGTTAAAATGATACAGGTGTAGATTTTTTTTTATCAATAATGATTAAAAAAATGTAAATTTTGTTATTAAAATCAGGGGCATATACAGCCGGGCTTCTAGGGGGGGGGGGGCGGAAGGGGTCACACAGAAAAAAATATCAGCAGTTCTTCAATAAAATTGACGAGCAAAAAAAAAGCTACCAACTGGTTGTTAACATCAATTCTTACTTTATTACGTCAAGTATACCGATATAGTATCCAGAATTAAATAATATCTAGTCAATATTTTTAATTCTCGGGGGTGGGGGTGGGGGGTGGGGTCATGACCCCTTGACCCCCCTTGTATACGGGCCTGATTAAAATATTCGCCTTCTGTGTTACTACCGAGATGCGAATTTCAAAGGCAAAATTTATATTTACTAATGGTTGCTCGAAACCGAACCATATTTTTACATCAAGTAAACTATAGTTTTAAAAACGCCGTGAGCAGCGGGGCCCCCTCACGGAAGTCGAATTTTTCCCTTCATCTTCGGTATTGAATGTCTACAAGCGAAATCTGATTGAAAGTGTACAAGCGATTTGTCATTTTGGTGGTTTCAAAACTGATGATGCGTGTCAGGTTGGTCGGGGCTTTAAAAAAGATTTTAAGTTTTTAAGGATTGAATCTCAGTAAATTTCAATTTGGTTCCGATAGCAGTTAACAGGATAAAAGATAACACAATTCGTACAAGGACATTCCTACACATGCTTATCCGCCAATTGCCTTTGTGTTTTATTTTTAAATATTAAAAAAGGACCTTAAATAGTAAACTGGAAGGCCTTTATGAAGGTATTTTTTCTTTCAAAAAAAAATCCAAAATTTCTATTTTGTCAATAAAAATCGAAAATTAATACTTTATAAATAAACATTAATAACATTTTTAAATTACTTAATATGTATGTATTGCATTTGTTATAAAAGTACGTTCATTTTTTTTAATTTTTAAATTTACTCTTCGCCTACTTGTCTTATAGTATAAATATAAAGCCTTTTAAACACATTTAACAGTACCATTGAATTCCGATGTAAAAATGGGAGAAGTGTATAATAACCTCACTTATGTGTACTCATAAGTCTAATTTTTTCAGTTGAAAAATTCGACTAAAAATTAGACAATCATTTATAAAAAGTCCAGGAAATCATAATCTCCCCATGACTTGGTCTATAATGACCATTTAAAGCAGGAAGTTCTTAATGTATTTATCAGTCGAAATATAGACAAATTATTACCAACGTACGCCTCAAGACATTTTCATAGATACTTCCAGCATAGAAACGGGACTAGTTTTTTTCAAATGAAACACATTTTTTGAAATAAATGTTTTCAGAAAATGGAACAAAATAAAAATTAAATCCCGGTCACTTTGCGATCCTAAGGCAAACTGGTCGACCACGTTGATGCACCCAGCGTTGATACGAAGATCATGGAAGGTCTACAATTAATTTAAATTTCCCTAAAATTATTTCCAAAATATATGTAGCTATCTCTATGCTGTATTGCGTAAAACTACAATTTTATCCAATTATGTGATAGCTACATTGATTTTTAATTACAGTGATTTAATCAAAGAAAATAGTCCATAAATTTAAAATGGTTAAATAAATAAATATTATTAAACACAATTTAATGCTAATGTGATTGATATCACATTGAAAAACAAATATTGCTTACGGCCTCAAAATGATTTTAACAAATTTTTATGTATTCTCTGGATTCATTGTTAGAAGCTGAAACAAGATTTTAATGATAATGCATAGATTGTTATTATAAATAACTGAATTATTAAAAATCATATAATTTGAAATATGTAAGAGTAATTTTACATTATTTAGCTGAACGAAAATAAAATAGATTGGAGTAGTAACCCTGTACTACAAAACATAATTTTTATGAACGGCTGTAAAATTCAGAAGCCAGTTAGCCAATTGAAATTTTCCAAATTAGGTATCGACAGCATCATATTCATTATCTGAACATAATCTCTTATAGACAAATGCGTTTACAAACTACAATTTCAAAATATTTTCAAGAGAATAGTAGGTATATTATGTAATTGAGTTTATAAATTGCATATTACACACGAGCGAAAAAGTTGCAACCGAGTTACATACTAAACTTTATTTACGACTAATATGAAATTACCCAAATAATATTTGATATGAATATTATAGAGGAGAGGTGTGTCAATAGTAACAAAAAAAATATACAGGCTAGTAACTTTGTATTTATTAGTACAAGGTACGGGCATTTTTCAGGTTTTGAATGAGCTGCACAAAAGTACTCTATTTTGACTAATAATTAAAATAACTGCATTTATGTGGCCCAAAGTGTAATGTTACAATCGTCACCAACAGAGGATCAATTGTTACAGGGCTTAGGTTCAATTGTAACACTTATTATTTAGTTGAATTTACACGTTATTTATTATAATTAATCAAGTTTTAAAAATTCTTCCTTACATATTGAGTAAGGAAGGTGACAAATAGCATAGTTTCAGGCAACAGCTCTGAATTTTTTCTCTTTATATTACTCTTTTAACGGAATTCATATATACATCATTGAATATAGTTTCTATCCTAGTTTTCCGTTTTGCATATTAAAAGCATTTTTTCAATCCCATTAATGCAAGATTTTTGTTTCTCCTTTATTATTCCGATTTATACCTAAAATATAAAGTTAATTTTGTTTAAAGTTGTACATGTTACAATCGACACTACTGAATTTGTTACAATTGTTCCACCGCTGTTTCATTTTATAAAAAAAATTCATAAAATATTAATTTGGATTAAAAAAGCAAGGCTACCTATCTGATAATATTATCTGATTGATTGTGTTTCCAATAAAATCACTTTTCTTCCAATTGATGAGGTATTTACTTCAAAAATAAAAAAATTGTTAACGCACTCAAAATTTACGATTAGTTTATATAAACACATTTGATATTGCTTTGAGAAAACCGTCGGATGATATTAACTGGAAGTTTTGTCAGTAAAGCACAACTTTAGAAGCCACTTTATGATATGTAATACTCTTCAATAGGATTGATAGATGTCTCGCAAATTTTGAAGTTACAATTGACCCTCTGTTACTACTGACACACCTCTCCCCTGCATTATGTCGAACTTGAAATGTATTAAAAACAAATTCCAATCTTCAGTTGTCAGGTAAAAAGTTTGTACACATGAAAAATGTAGTGAGCCGTATGGTTCTTTACACACATTTGCGTATAAAGTACAAAATCTCGTACAGGCGTATTTAAAACATATAACATTTTCCAAAGTTTTGATAAAAATAATGAACGAACTCTAAGCAAATTTTGTCGTTTTTTAAAAACGAGTGAAAACAGTGGTATCGTTGAGGTATACACGATGAAAAAACCATTTTTAGTAGAAGTAAAAACTGGACACTACCTCTAGTGTGTTCTATAGGAAAAAAAGTTACTCTAAAATTGAAAATTTATAAATAACTATGAGGCACGCTGCCGAAAAATTATTTTCATAAATATCCAAGCTCTTTTGATATTTGTAAATTTGAATGTTGTTAAGTGATTTTTTAAATGAATATGATCGTATCTTTGTTTGGCTTCCTCATAACTAAAAAAAAAAAAAAAAAAAAAAAAAAAATAGAACAAAACAAGTTCCCCTGCAACATAAAATTAAACGCTCAGTTACATGCTTATCTTGTTTGTAACTCTTCAGATTTTGTTTATTGATAACATTAAATTCAATTACCCATTAATAGCAATAAAGTATTATTATTTGGATATTATTAAATTAAATGGTTTCACGTATCTATCTAAACTTACCTAAATAAAAAATCGTTTGATATTTATAAAATAATAAGTTTAATATTAATCAGCTCAACGAGCAGCTTTTAATATTGGCTTTAGGCGAAATGGTCATTTCTCCTTTTCATTTTTTGAATATTAAAAATTAATTAAAAAATTCTTGATAATAATATTTTTTTTTATAAAGAGGGATTTAAGGTAATAAAATTACATAATATTAATCTAGAGCATCACCTGCTATTAAAATTTGAGAAATTTCATTTTCATAACATTAAAAATAAAATGAACTTAAGTTGGGTCAAGTCGAGTTATTTGAAACAATGGAATTTAACGTTATTTTGTACATAAATATTAAGTAAATTGTTAAAAAAAAAAAAAACATAATATAGTGATAGCTTAAAAATGATTAAGTAACAGCTAACGACGTCATAGATGAATTTTATATCTCTTTTGAAAATAACACTGAATAAATGGTTTTCTACATATTTACTGCTGGATTTTTGGTGATTTTGGAGCTGAGGGAATCAGAAATGTAAATATCAACTACAAAGAAGAACGCTAATTTAGTTAATTAAGCACCCTAAAAAAAAAACTAAGTAAATAAAATAACAATAACAAAAACCTATTAACTAGATAAAATATCATCTGCTGTCATTTGGATTAGTAATTTTTTAGCTTTACGAATGATTGGGTATATATACCTAATGATATCATAGAAGTGAAGCTTTTATTTCAGTCATGAATAATATAATTTATTCTTTTTTTTTAGTACAACTTAGTTTGGAAGCTTCGAAGATAGATGCGGATATAATGTTTCAGATCAAGATTCTCTTATCCCCAGTCTACAAAAGTATCATTAAAAAGATGTCAGAGGAAAAAAAAATTATGATACTTTAAACATAACAAAGGATTCACTTTAAGGAGTTTATAAATGAAGACTGAAAGCTTGTAGTATATAATTTCTATGGGTTTGTATAAGTATAAACAGGGCCGGATTAACCCTGAGTGCCGCCCCTAGGCACCTTGAAAAATGCCGCCCCTAACTTTTGTTTGAAAAGAAGGAAATCTACTTTTTCCTACTTTTTTTCAAATTTTCTCTTAAAAAATAATTGACGAGGAAAAAAAACGTCAATTACTAATTTTCCCGCCCTGTTTTAAAATTTCCGGCCCCTAAAAATCTCCCGCCCCTAGGCCATGGCCTAGGTTGGCCTATTGGGTAAGCTGGCCCTGAGTATAAATGAAATGTGAAAATGTAAACTCTTTGTTAATTGATGTTTGATGGGTTCCAAATTTTAAATTAATTGTACACAAAACTAACAATTAAGGACACGGTCGGCCCGAGAGCGATGCAGACGGTGAAACCATTTTGAACCTCGTGTTTCCATATATGTAGTATACATATATAGCCAAATGGATATGAAAAAAACGTCCCAACATCACGGTGCAGATTTGGAAGTATTTTGTTCGTTTTGCGCAAACGCGACTTTTTTGGTGGTAATATGAACCAATCTGAACAGTAAACACGGTAAACACTAATTGATGCATCTGCGCAAAACAACTGAAGTGCCTCTACCCGATGTCTATCCGTCTCACTTCATCGGAACCACTGCCTCTTATAGGGATTGGCCGTATAGTTATAATACATATATGCGTGTTTCCCCATAAGCCCTGTGTGGTGTCAGTAACCTATTTTGCATTTTAAATGTAATATTTCAATATTATTGATTTATTTAGTGAAATCGAAATTGTTGTCGGGTTTTGTATTCTAGAATCAGAAAATTTGTAATTTATTTGAATTGTATCCAAATATTGTTACTACCTCGCATGTTATATTAAACTTTACCAATTGTATTATTCCCACTGTATACAGAAAGATCTAAGATCTTTTTTATAAAACATTACTTAGAATCTAACATTAATTCAGACCGATTTACTTCTGCATTGATTTTACCTATCAAATTCATACTAGCCTTAAATCTAAATTATGATAATATCAGCGACTTTTCTACAAAATATATTTACAAATTATTCATTGCAATTGTAGCCTTATAAAATGAGAGCAGTCTTGGATTTCTATTTTAACTGAAATTTTTATAAACGCATAATAAGTTTGTTGAACTGCTGCGATCCCATAAGGACCTGTCATATCTTCAAAATTGCCAAATCGTTTCCATGTAATTTATCCTGTCTCTTACTATACGAATTTGTGCAAAATAAAAGTAGCAAAATGCAATCAATTGTTGCTTTGTTGTACGAAATTTGTTTCAAAGCTCACGTAGTCAATTTTGCACTGGGCTTTCGGTCGAATTGATTCTGATTAAATACATAATTATATAGGTTCAGTCAGTGTTTAAAAGACTAAATCTTCTTTATAGATTTTTTTATTTTTTTGCGAAAAATTAAATATTCATAGAAGATAGTAAATAAGCGATTTGCTTTCATCAGGTCATTCCTAGTCGGCAGGTACACATGATAAAAATGTTTTAAAAATAAACTTTATAATACATTCATTATTATATGCAATGCAAGTAGGTATATTTATTGTCCTTACAGTATATTGATTGTCTATAATTAACTATGTAAATAGCCATCTTTACACGGTTATTGCATTGATCAAGTAATAATTACAGAATGATTAAGACGATGTGGTTGATAGATCATGTAATCATATAATCATTAAGCTCACCAGGAGGATGCATTAACGTCAAGAACACTGTTTGTACTTTGAATTGTTATGTGAATAAATTTAATTTGAAGTTTAAAAACACAATGAAATGTACCCTAAGCTGCAATATTGGTAATTTAAGCGATATGGCTGAAATTGTTCGATGATATTTTGATACAATCAAAGCTATAGGCGTAGACCGTCATTACCCGAATAGAGGTTGGGGTATGTGCGCCATGAAACCCAAGGGAAGTCATTTAAATAACCTTTTATTTTAAAAATATTAAAAATTTTTCACTGTGGCATCATTAGCTGTATTAAGCTACTTTAGTAAATTTTTTAATTTAGGTACCTAACAAACATTTTATGTTTAACACTTTCATTAGCAAGCTAAAAATATAGACTTTGTGAGATGCTAAATATGTTATGTTAAAATAAGAAGGTTCTTATATTTGTCACTCGATATCGCGTGATCGGCAATGAACGTGTTAATCTCATTATTTCGTTACTATTTATTATTTGTTGATATAGCAGCATTTACCAAATTTATCATATTTTATAAACCGATTTCCGATATTTTGATTGGCGAAACTGAAAATTTTCTCCTTCTTTGAATCACTAAAAAAGTTTATAGAAAGTTACTACTTTCTATAAATACAATGGGGATATAGAGTAAAACGACCTTTACCCTCTCAATAACATTGGATAAAATCTCATATTTTACAATATTATGGACTGTTTACCTATAAGTTTTTGAATTAATTTAAATTATTAGTTTGCTTACCCGACGAGGGGGTGGGGTAGTCGGGGTTGCGGCTCTGGGACCCGCGCTTGAGGAGGAGGCCCCTAGCTGTTGGTAGAGGGCTCGGAAAAAAGTTAAGAATTTTTTTTTTGCTCACCACCTATTTTTTGGGAGAAAATTTTTTAAAAAGGCGATTTGTTCTTTAGGTCCCACCATTTCTCTCCACGGCCCTGTTAATTTGTAAAAATAATAATTATTAACTGTTTCGTTTCATCTTCACCACTTAAGGTTTTGAATTAAAAAACTGAATTATTGTAAAGTTTCTAGATTCAATTTATTGTACTTTTTTTACAGATTACATACTGAATTGAAAATCTATGCGAAATCATTTGAATTTTATTTTTAAAAGTTTAAAGTAAGAAAACATTACAATAATTTAATTAATAATTACACTTACAAAATATTTTAACACAACCAACGGAAATGTATTTATATCCTTGGAGTAATGGAGACACAGCAACTATCTCTATCATGAAATCTGCAGTGTGCATTTTTGTTGTACCTTAGGCTCGTAGGTAGTCAGTGCCTTACTGGCATTCACCCAGTGTAGGTCAATCAAACAACAGTGGAGTTGGTGGTTGTTGGCACTGTAGAACCCCCACACACGCAGGTTTTGGTATCACACATATGTATGCGAAGAAGGATCACGTGACTGCCACCTCTATTTCGATTACGCACACATACACAGAGTAGCGCGCCAATACAAAATAAACACCGTGCACGTATATAACACATTTTCTATCTCTTACTGGTTACACTGACTCCAGTAGTGGAGAGGTACGTATTGTACCTCTGTCCTCTGTGATTTATATCACAAAAAATATACACATAATCATCTGTAAATATCCGGATTGTTTTAAATTTTAGGAATAATTAGGAAATTAAGAATTACCAGTAACTAATGTTCATAAAAGTACGAAGGAAGTAACAAACTTATTTGACTTTAAATTTTGAGCAATACTCATTAAGGAGAGATTCGCTAAAAAATAAAAAATAAAAAAATAAATTGACTTTTATTCATAATTATCTTCCTTAAAGTGTTAGAAACATTCTCCTAAAATTTTAATTTAAAAAATGAAAAATCGAAAAGTTATGAGTATTTTAGTGGACGCATTTTACTATAATTGAATTTAATTAAAAAATTTTAAATGCCTTTTTCTCGAAAGTACACTTTTTGACATGGTTCCTCACGTAGCTCAAAAAGTATTTGAGATATCGACATAAATTAAAATGCACATTATTCCTCGATACCGTCATTTTGGCAGGAACTACGATCTTTTGGTTCCATAATATATTTCAAAATGGGTGCTGTTTATAGTCGAGAAAAAGCGGTGATTTTTAAAAATTTATTTTCAAAATGCGATTTCTCGCTGGTTTTTATTCTTTTTCTTAGTTCCTAGTTAGTACCATAATTGTATATGTATATTTCCAGAAAATTCTTAATTTTTTTTTTTTTGGTTCACTGGGGATTTCAGAACGCGAGGTACCGTCAAGGTGGAAAAATCTCGCAGTGTTGACTTCAAAGCCATTTATACCAAGCATATATATATATATATATATATATATATATATATATATATATATATATATATATATATATATATATATATATTATATATTAAAAAAATTTCGTTGAATATACAGTATTTTGATCTTTTATTTACGTCTGATACATAAACCATTTTATGTTTCCTACATTGACGTCTAGATGTCACTTTATGTGTCATATTACTCATATTACACGTTTGTTTCTATATCGGTTCCCAACTCTTAGTGTCATTAATATTTCTTTGTATGGATATAGATGTCGATATTTTGTAAAAGAAAAAGATTAATAAATAAAAATTTTTGGGTTGTACCTTTTAAAAATATACTAAAAAAACTTTAAGAATAAAAAAAGTCGTCAAGTGCGTGTTTGACACGCATTATTTAGGGCTACTCAGGAATTATGTGTTGTATGTTGTATGAATCATTACATGTTGTATGATTAGTAAGAAACCTGCAAAAAATTTTGATAATTATACCATAGCTACAAGTTAAGGATATTATGGAGGTACTTAAAAATGGTGACAGTCTTATGAAAATTTGTGCGAATAATGGTTTTTCTAAATTTAATCGACTGTGAAAATTTAAATTAGATTCACTACAGCGTTTAAAAGTTATTGCAGGTTTAATTTTTGCTCACTTTTAACATGCAGTCTAATTGAGTTTTCAATAGAAACCGAATATAAACCAGCTTTTAATGCTTAGAAAAAATGGTGATAAGGCTCTTGTTTTTGTTTTAGATGTTAGGAAAAACGCTTATACAACTTTTTTTACCCCCAAATTTACCAAAATAGCCCCTCTAGTAGGTCCGACTCTGGCTTTGTATATATCAGTAGAAAGCTCTCTAAAAATGAAGTGTTGTGTCAATTTAAAATTTTTCTTTATCTGCCGCAGTTTTCAAGTAATCTAGCAAAATTGAAATTTTACCCTAATTTTGAGGGGTAATTTCACTTCTTAAATGGCGACTGTGTCAGATGAAAAAAATCGGGTCCGTTATTTTGGTCGACCCTACGGGTTGTCCCCATTTACTCTTTTCTCGTCTCTTTTGATCCCAATTTTTCATAGAGAAGAAATTATACGATTTTTGTTAATTTTTCAAAAACCACCAATATTTTTAAATTTTTTTGGATACTGCTGATAAAGTGACCATCTTCGCGTAAATTTTTAATATATTAAAGATTAGGTACTCATAAAATAAATACAAAAAAATACGGTGTGAAGTCTGAATGCGTACCTATTCATCCTTGTCTACGGTAGCACATTTTTTATTGACATAAATATTAGAAACGCAGGAAAAGAGACCAGGAATCAACATAGAAGTGGATTATGGTACGATATATTTTCTGAAAAAAGTGCTTAGGACCAAAGTTATAGAATTCAAAGTGATGCACTTGATGATGACTTTGAAGTTGACCTTGAGGTCAATTTCCAAAGTCATTTGAAAATCATTTAATATTTTTCAAAAGGAGTAGCTTACTTTTCACCCCTAAATGGTTCAAAGTATATTCGAACGAATTTCACATGCAAGATAGAAAATAAGTGATCAAGAAGTAATTTTGAAAAATACTTGCTCAATCGCAATCGGAAAAATAATAGTTAATCATATGTTCAATTGAATTCCTAATATGATAACTATAGAGTAGCAATAAAAATTTTAAAAAATTTTGAAAATTTATAATATAACATAAAGTTAATGTTTAACTTACAATTAGAGTGATATTAAATCTTTTCTTAACTTTACTTCTAAAATTACTTACAAAAATGTTTTCTTCTAATTTTTTCTATAAATCAACTTTGAAGATAGATTGAGTCAATACATGAAATTACTGCTTATAGGTACAGGATATGGTCAAAGTTCGGCAATGGCTAATCATTTTCAACTGACCTTGAAAATCGATTTCAGGGTCACTATCAAGTGCATCGCTTCAAATTCTACAAATTTGGTACTCAGCCCTTTTTTCAGAAAATATGTCGTTTCAAAAATATCTAGCTATAACTGTTTTCATCTACAGAGGTTGAATAGTGTTTTCTACCCCTAAAAAGCGTATTTAGCCGAAATAAAAAAACACGTATTTAATATTTTTCGCTGTTTAATAAGTATGTTAAGTTTCATTCAAATTGGCAAGTATTAGTTGGGTAGTGTTATTTGTCAGAATGTTTTGCCGATCTAGTTTTTTCAATATTTCTTTGCTCGTTTTCAGAATTTGTATTTTAATTTCTACGGACAAATAACTCATTCTTTTCTTCGATTTGAGTAACTTTTATTTGCTGATGTTGACCATTAATTGATCGAAACATATCAAATATTTTTCAATGATTTTTTTAGCGAATGTCGAAAATTTTGAAAATTTTTTCACCGTTAGTAAGTTAAAGTATTTGAATTCATTAAGTAATTAAATGATGTCCACAAGAACCTTACGGACTACCATAAGTTATATGAGATCCCTAGGACCCGTTTTTTACTGTTAGGATAAACTTTTTACTAAAATTATTTTAGATGAATAAAGGTTATGTTGTATGATTTCCGCCAGGGTTTACTGTTCCCATTATTGTAAAAAATAAACTAACCGACCGATTTTGAAAATTTTTTCACTGTTAGAGAACTAAATTATTTTAGATGGATACAACTATGCTGCACAAAGTCCGTTCGGGTTCTTAGGTCCCAAAAATATCAAAACTAATTACCCAGCCGATTTTAAAAAATCTTTTACTCTTAGAAAGCTAAACTATTTTAAATAGGTACAGTTCTTAGATGAGATCCGCCAGTCCCCAAAATTTGGAAATTCGCTATGTTATGCAGATGCTGCGACAGGGGTATTTAATCTGACAAACACAAAAATATTGCAGATCCATGGTAACGCGATTTAAAAATGAAATATTATTGATCAAAAAGTGTCAGAGATCACATTGATCCTGAGAAAAATTTCTCACCATACTTGCCCCACGTTCGATAAATCTGTTTCCAGCCTGTATATGTAACCGTGTATGTATTATTATTAAAAATGAGTGTATGTTAACTAATATGTAATTTAAGAGGGTGACTCACCCCCTCTCCAATGTTGCTCAAACTGAATTTTGAAATCGAAAATTTCATTTCTACGTTATTTCAAATGTCTTAAACTATTTTCCATGAAGAAGAACTTCTTAAACTACACAAGTAGTACGACTATTCGACACAGTCACTCCCTAGTTAACTACCCCTAGACTTAATATTAGGACATTGAGCAAAAATAGGTCAATTAGATTTTCTGACGTAGATTTCAAATCTGTAAACAGAATTTTTATATTGTTTAATTTTATCCCCTTTTTGCAAAATTAACCCCAAAATTTTAACCCCCAGCCACCCCTCTTGACACAATTTGAACGAATTGCATACCAATAAATAGCTCTTTAAAAAAGAGCAATACTGCCAATTTAAACTTTTGCTCTATCTCTTACTGTTTTCGAGATATTTAAAAAATTAAATTTTTACCCCAATTTTTGGAGGGCGATTTCACCCCTTCAAGCCGTTTTTCCGCCGATAAAAAAAAATACGTGTCGCTTATTTTTTAGTGTTCTACAACATATCTAAGTTTCATCAAAATCGATAGGTCCGGCCTCGGGCCCTTTACTTGTAAGAAATACGTATGAGCAAATGATAGTTCCAATTCCTTTTGGCCGTTCATATTTGCGAAATTATTTATTTCCGGCAAACATCGAAATTACAGTTGACGTGCTCTACAATTTATCCGAACGTGTGTACTGTGTACAATCTAAAGCAGCAAACACTCTCGGAAACCGCGTAATGTTATAAAAATTTTCTTTAACTTGCGCCTTTTCGACGTCAGTTGTTGGAAATTTAATGAATTCTTCACGCAACAAAGCAATTTTGTGTGACACTAATTTCACTACTTTGCTAGTAGTAGCTTTGAAAACTTCTCCTTAAAAAAAACATTATTTCTGAAGATAATGTACTATTCCTAAAAAAAAGATACATTACTGCTTAGTTGAAATACTTATTATTTAAAAAACAGCATACCAGTTCGTTTTGTGTTGTATTCGTGGGCGAATTTTTTCCAAAATAAAAATTCCATTCGCATTCGAAATTTTGTGTAAAAATTCAAATCGTCGCAAATATTAAAATGATTTGGATGAAAACATATTGTTTTTTTTTACATAAACGTTAAGTCATACAAATAGGTTATGTTATAAGAATCTTTTGACAAAAAAAAAATAATTTATTTTAAAAAGATTATAAAGGTACGGACACACGACACGCTTTTGGTGTAGAAGTTTTTTTTTTTACAAAAGGACAGAAAAGTTGATTTAAGATACTACCAACAAGGTAATCCTAAATTGTGAGACGCATCCAAAAGATAATACAGAGATAATATTATATTACAACTCTAAGAAAAAAGTAAACGCAATAAAATTTTACAAGTTGGATTTACACTATAGCAAAAAATGAAATAAATTATTTTCAGTACGAAACTGCCGTCTTGCAGCAACATTTATAAAAATATTAGTTTTCAATTCAAAATAGAATATGGCAATACAAAATACGATTTAGAAATGTTAAATTATAATCTAAATCAGGTGTTGTGTGAAATGTCTGACACTATTCTATTCGCCGTGTGTGACACTACTGTGTAAACAACCTCAAATATTTGCTAGAGAAGTCTAGCAACTCGAGTGTATACAACTGTTCTAGCCTGATCTAGACTGCAAATTTAAGCCGCTGCTACACGATGCTACGAACACCTTCCAACATTCGACGTTGGATGGTTCATAGCATCGTGTAGCCGTTGTTCGAACCTACGAGTGTCCAATGTCGAGCGTCAAACGTTCGCATTTGGTCGTGTCCCGTTCGATGTCGGTATTTTTGCACCGAGTCAAAGGGGTGCTTCGAACGTTTGAAGGTCAATGTTGGTTCGTTGGTTGGTTCGACTCAGCAGCTGCACGCTCGTTCATGTGAAGAGAGACAACATCAGTGTATAACATTAGAGATAACATCAGACAGATAACATCGTCCACTGAGTACCAACACATCATCATTCGTATTGGATCAAACATTCGATTCACCGTGTAGCAGATACATTCGTCGCACCAACTATCGAACTTAACTGCCTCAAACGTTCGATCGAATGTTGGAAGGAACGTTCGTAGCATCGTGTAGAACCCGCTTTACTTGAACGTGTAAACCAACGGGCCAAACTACTATATGATAGTTAGTATTCCGACTGTAGCAGAAAGGTGACGTAAAATCTCCTCCACTTCGCATCACTATGCTGTGTAAGTACAAACTGTTTGTAGTGGTTTAGGCTTGATGTTTGCTTCTGTGTGAGTATTTACACACACAATTACAAAACACGTATTATCGGACAGAGCAACGTGCAGGTCAAGTAACAATGGTCTTACAATACATAACAATCGTAGTGGATTCGATGACCGACACCGACTGACTAAATGCCTTAAGCTGTGACAGACCAACAAATGACTCCAAGCGAACTAAATTTTTTTGATATTAGTTTGCTTCTAGTGTTCTATAGTGTAAACATTGCACACAATAATGCTAATTTAGATGTCGCGTTATTTTGATGTCTCGTGTATCCGTAGCTTTATGTACATATGTTGTAGGTACCTATCATGTATTATATACTGTGTGATACAAGGGGACAAACTAGATTGGCTTTGCCTCTGTTCCACTTGTAATGAGTTTGTGACGTAGTCTGTTTGTGTACATACACACTGTTTGCAGTGTATTAGTTTGGTTTTTTGTAGTAGTATGTGTATACACACATACAATCACATCACACGTATTACCAGAGAGAGCTGTTCAACGTGCTCAACTAACAATGGGTATATTGTTAATATAATGGTGTGTTGACTCGACGACGACTACTGACGGACTAATGTCTTAAGCTGTGACTGGCTTACAAATGACTCCAAGCGAATTTCACTTTTTTTATGTTAGTTGGCTTCTAGTGTTCTATGGTGTGACACTTTCAAAATAGAGTATACTCACTATATATATAGGTAGCATGTGTAAATTACGTATGTATATTTTGAGTAAAATTCAAAACGTCAAATGTCAAAAACTAATATATTTAAATAGCAATTAAATTGAATTTGAATGAATTTAAAAAATATTGTTAAAGTTTGCATTTTTTTGATAGTAATTTACTGTTAATATGTAGGTAATATTAAAATCATTTAGGTAATTTAATATGTAGGTAATATTAAAATCATTTAAATATCCATAAACGACACAGTAATAATCATGTACCTAATAGTATAGGCGTCAATTATATTTTTTTTATTTATACCTTACTGCTAACAAGAAAGATTAAAAAAAAATTTAGCAATTAAGAAAAAAATCTAATTAATTTCTAATTCTATACGTTCGATTATTAAACAATTAGCAGTTAGGTCCAAAATTAATGTCTTAAATTTTTTATTTTTGTAATTAAGAAAAATATCCCCTTTACTCCAAAAAGTTGGGGAGCTGAGTTCAGCAAACAGAAATGCAAGTTGGCCACACATTAGAATAGTATTTTTGTGAAACGATAAGGGTTACTCAGAAGTTATGACCTCTGAGCAGCCCTAAAAATGGGTGTTTAATTTATTTGTCAATTTTTATAAGACAGTTTAATTACACACCTAAAAATAGTGTTCCGGTATAGGGGCTTTTACGTTATTTGTATAAAAAAAAGAAAAATAATAATAACGAAAAGTCGATTTTTGATGTTTTTTTGGCGAATCTCCCCTTAACGCAGCGGTTTTAACTTTAGACTAACCGCAGTTTGAACTTTTTACAATAACATGTTTGCTTGGCAAATTCGCTTTGGTAAAGTTTGACAAATAAGTGTTCGGAAACCACTTAGGTACCTCAAGTCAATAGCGATATAGGTACTTATTCCACTTATGTTTTAATCAATATTATCCAATTTCTGCTATAGCTTTTACGTCTAAATATTTTATTATAAATAAATGTACATACGTGTAGTCATATAATAGAATATTAAAAACTCAAAATTCGTTTTATACTTATCAATATTCTAAAACTAAATATTTTTTCCACATACACAAGAAATTTTTATTAAATGTTTCTAATCAATTACATTTAATACTCTTATTTAAAAACATGTTTAGTTCAAAAGATAAATTTGAAAATATTGTTAAAAAAATTATAATATTTACCTTCAGGTGTTTAATATATTTTTCTTGAAAAAAATTAATTAAATTTATATTTATTATACATGACCCGAAGAAATTTCTAATCTGATTTTAATAGATTACTAGTTTAGTGATATTTTTCAGTCGATAAACAAATACAATGTTACAAAAAATATAAATAAATACCCACAAAAAAGTACTTTTTTTTTTTAATAACAATTTTGTTAAATATAGAGAAAGTTTATATCTTAAAATCAAAATTCTTGTGATTTTTAATTTTTTCCCTAATTTTTAAATTTTTTTATAAAAATATGTGCAAGTAAATTGTCCCTTTTTGTCATTTTAAAATACTTAAAGAAACTTTGAAATAACTGACCATACATACTACATTAACTAATTTTTTTTCAGTACTGTTATTTAAAGAAACTATAAAATATCATACCGTACCTTACTAGCTCAAATAAAATTTTAAAAAATAACCATACCAAAAGGCGTTAAACGTTTATAATGTTGGATTTTATTTTATTTATTAGACATTTTCTTTCATTAATGAAACCTGTAACAAATTTAATTTACACAAAGTGGATAAAAGAGGAAGAAAACGAAAAAAAGATAAAAAAATTACATTTTAATATTTGATCAATAATTTTAAAAATAGGGGAAAATGGTCTATTACAATCTCAATCTTAACTTTCGCTTGAAAAGGTCTCCAGATGATTAGTAATATCGTTTTCGTTTCCTTGTATTTTTAAAAATTAGTGTTTTTGTTAAACTCGGTCAATTTTGCCTCAAGGAACCAAAATAGGTAATTTCTGAAAAACTGAAAGTACTAACACAGCTAACAATAAGTACATTTGGGAATATTTATTTTAAGTTGTCAAATATTAGAGCATGTCAAGAGTAGATATAAATGGGTGGTCATAGGGATCATGAACCCTCCCCCCACTGAACGGAGGCTAATTTAGAAATTATAGTCTAATTTTCTATAATTTAAAAACGTAAATAAAACGACATAATGATGAAACTGTTATGGGAATATTAAGGGAATACTATTATAAGTTTTCTAAATCGTCCTTTCCATTTTTATCTAACTTAGGACACGTAGGGTCATTAAAAAAGTTTTTGTTGGATCAATCACATTTATAAAAGAAATTGAGTCATTCTTATAACAAAAATGGGAAGCTCACACCCAAATTACTCTAAATCAATCAATCAGCTTAATACAAATCATTCCAATATGGTTTGTTTTGAGAGGAAATTTAATAGTCATTTTTTTATTAAGTGGTAATTTAGTAGTTTAGCCTTAAAAACCGTGAATGAAATAATATAATGATGAAACTGAAAGAGCATTATTGGTTTTTGGATCTTTAACTCTTTTAATATTAACTTACGTATATTGTTTATTCAAATACTTGCAGTATCTGAAAAGCATTATGAAATTTTTTTAAAAATATGTATTAACCCCTTCCTAATTTATTGATACTCTGACTGGTAGGTCATGAGTTTGATTCCTACAATCACCTATATTGGTCTATAGGGATTTATCAAGAACACGTCTACAGATGAAGATCTTACAAACTGTAGATCTCTTAACATTTCTCTCGTCTTTCATCCACAGTATGAAAATGTAAAATAAGTAATGATTCATTATTAAATTAAATAATTATCCATCCATTATTAAATTTTTTTTTTAATGAATAAATTTATGAAGATTGTACCTACTTTTTATGTAATCCAAACATTACCAATCCTCAGTAACCATTTTACTATATACGGATTTTTGGTTCGAATATCCTGTAGTATTCTGTAACCGAAAATTTTAAATTGTATATTTCTCACCCATGTTGACTTTCCATTGTTCCTTATGCGCAGGAGAACAAATATGTACTAAGTAGCTTCATTTTTGTGATGCTAAGAAATATTCCCGTTTCCCCTATTTCTTTTTTTCTCACTTTACTACACAAAAACTAAATAAAATCTATAAAATACTTGCTAACTGTTCGTATATCATTATCATATTGTACAATAAATGTCAAAAATTATCAGGTGGATGACAATTTTTTTACTTTAAAAATATACCAGAGAGGCCTGGATGACTTTACCGTAGAAGCTAATAATAATAATAAAATTGAATAACACGTACTCTGGCTGCCAGTTAAATAGTAACATCCTCCCAAATCGTCGTTTTTCGTTCTGATAATTTAGTGGAACTAACGAAAAATTTCACAGATATCATTAACAAGTAATTTAGTTGTATCATGGTCGCAAGTAGGTATTGCTAGACTATTATTTTATATATAATATTATAGCGTGATAACTATAATCTACAGCCAGCACGTTGCTTGGCGTATTGTATTTATTTAATATTAATAAAATTGAAAATTATTAAATCAGATTAAAATATGATATTTCTTTGTGTCGTTCTTTTGTATAAATTATAACTTTTTTTTATAAGATATTCGTAAAAATGTTATTTATCGTATATAACTTGTTTTTTTATTGTATTTTTGTCAATTAAGATAACAATTTTTTAATATTAGGTATAAAGTTTCTAAAGTTAATTTTTATCAAAAAAAAAAAGAGATCTTTCAATACATAGCCAAAGAAATGCTTTTTTACTTTAAAAAATTTTATTTCAAATAATAATACTTTTTTGATACAAAAAATAAAATAAAAGAAATTTTCAAATTTTCCCAAAAAGAATCGCTTTAAGAGTGTAGGAAGTATTCTCTTTTTTCCTTAATTTTTTAAGCGGTTTGCTTAGTGTGAATTCAACACTTTGCAATAGATTAAAAATAAATATTTAGACCAGAATTATTTAGATCATTTTGATCGTTTAAAACTTCTATTTGTGGGTCACTGTTTAATTTATTAATTTTTAGAGCCTCTAAAAGATTCAATTTTAAACCATTATGGCAAACATGTAGAACTTTTGGTTTATGGTCTGTTTTGGGAAAATGACCTGTTTCCAAGATGTGTAGACCGAAGTTAGAGCTGTGTTTTTGTGAACCAATGTGTTCCTTATAAATTATGTAGAAACTTCGTCTTGTTCGTCCCACATATTTGGCGATCAAAATGATCTAAATAATTCTCCTCTATTAAAAATAAATTTCTGAACGAATATAATCACTTCAGTCTTTCAATAATTTTGGACACCCCTATTTTAGTTTTCATAAACAGGTCATTTATCTGAACAGTCATATTATTAGGTAAAAATAAAAAATTTTTCATAAACGGTACCTACAAACTGGTTTAATTGCTTTCTTCTCTACACGTATAGTTAGTTGCTTCGATACAAAATTTTATGGGTTTTCCCAATTCAATAATATTACAACTCTCCTATATATTTTTCTTACCTATTAATTCCCATTAATTATTTTCATCTTTCTACTCTGAGGATGACCGAAAGGTTGAAAACACGTTCAGTAAAAATAAAAATAATTTTTAATTCGTGAAATAGACAAAGTAATCGAACTTTAAATATTTTTCAATATTTAAAATGGAGTTTTACAATGTAAATCTCTCAACAGTGAATTATTTAATAAATATTTAGTTTCTGACTATGCGTTCCGTAAACCTAAAGTAGGTAGGTATATATAATTACCGTATTTAAGCATTTTTTAGCAATAAGTTACGTGTAATAATTTTGAAAAAACCAAAATTTTAAATGAATTTTTTTATAGAATTAAATTTTAAAGACGGCAATAGTGTTCCACATTTTTCTCAATAGATTTTGAAGTGAAAATATCTAAATATAAAAAATTGTACGCTTATATGTCACCAGTTCACAAGTCCATCGAAGATGAATAATATGTAAGGTAACTGCGGGTAATAAGGCCTGTCGGGTAAACAGGCCTAAAATTCATAAATCGTTCAAATATTCGTATAGTTGTACCAAAGTCTGACGCATGCAAACCTTAGACACCGACAAGTTGCAACACATGCCCCACTGGTCGCCATCCCCCGCTTTGTCTCCAGTAACGAGCCATTTATCATAAGATGAGATTTCGTCGCTCAAATAATAAAATTTCAACGAAAATTATCTCAAGTAATTATAATACTAATGCTGTTAATTATTTTGCTGTTCATTTAATTTTGTTCTTCAGTTCTTCTTTTTGTTAATTCAGTTCACTAAATAATTTTACATCTGTCATAATAATTAAAATTTTATTTTTTATTTACTTGGGTGTCGGCGGCAAATAAGGCCTATCAAAATTACACATAAACTTTATAATGCTCCTAATACCTAAAACTGTTTTACACCCTCAATATTGTCTGAAGTTCCAATGGAAATGATCCCTAATAATTAAGGATGAAAAGCCAACTCACCAAAGCCGTATTCATCATGTGTGATACCAACATTTGAAGCAAACGTTCATTCTGGTCAAATACCAATTAAGCGTATTAAAAGAAGTTGCTAGCACACGGTTTATTCCTTGGACTCTGATGATAATGATGAAGATTCTTACCAAATACTGTTTAGAATTTTAGATTTTGCTGGCTTCTGTCATTTTTTGTTGATTTTTTATAATAGGCCTTAATATCCTACCATAGTAAAATAAGGCCTAAGAACAGAGTTTTCAACATTGTTAAATATTTTCTAATCCCACATTTTAATTCCCTATTTAAATTTTTTTATTGTTTGATTGACACTTTTGGTGTTGATTTATTCATAAAAAAGTTGATAATCTTCAGTATTTTTCATTTTATTTAAGATCTGCCTTAGCTAGACCTTATATTACCCGCAGTTACCTTACTCTAAGTATAGATGAAAAATATTATCTTTCCTTTGGTCTTTCTTTGGTCTTAATTCTACTTTGATTTGAATAGATCGAAAGTTACTTGTTTCAGAAACTTAGGAGCTCCATGAACGAAAACGCCTTCCAAAAACTGTAAACGATTAACGACTCTAAATTAACTCTGTCGCTCTATTAGCTGACTTTAATTTACTACACTCCTGGTATAATTTCTTTGATTTTGTTTCATTTGTTTCAAAAAAAAAAATTTTTTTAAATAAAGAAATCTTTTTTTTGCAATTTCGAGACTAAAAGACATGATTTAGTCCCTCATAATAGGAAGTAAAGTGTCACTTTTAATCTCAAGGGACAAAAAGATTCACTTTTAGTCTCAAGAGACTAAAAAGTTATTTTTCTCCCGCTTTTAAACCAATTAGCAAGCACAGTTTACAGAAATTTAACTTAAATTAAATAGCGTTGCTAGGTAATTAAAAATAATAAACAAATTCCAACTTGTAGATAAAGATAAACAACTATATTGTATTGTACAATTCGATTGATTTATCCAAAGTATACTTGATGGAATACTATTACATACAATTTAAATGACATTTAAGTATTCTTAATTTTTATGAATTTAAATTATAGGGAATTGCAAAAAATAGTATATACACCACTGAGAGGACTAAAGTGTTTTTTTTTCAACCCTCGTGTGATTTGTTGCCCTTGAGCTTTTGCAAATCCTCTGGCAACAAACTTCACACTCGAGATTAAAACTCACACTTTAGTCCGTTTGTGTGTAACATACTATTTAAATTGTTTTTCAATAATCAAAGAAAAATTTCTTTAAATAAAAAAAAACATTTTCACTTATTCAAAGAAAAAAAATCAAAGTAATTTTTAATCTTTGAAGAAGGAAACTGTTTTGAGAATGTGGATATTCTCCTAGTTTACCTAGACTTCCTAATTTAAAATTGAAGTCTTCAATTTAAAATTGTCATTTTGTCCCTTTTTATAAGTTGTAATTTTCATGATATTGAACTCTTCTCAAAATAATTTTTAAAAACCCGAAACAAAATTATTCAACCATTATATCGAAGAGATAAAATCTTTACGTCTACGAAATTTTTTGTTCTTTTCTGATTTTCGAAAATAATAAAAGAGTATATAATAAAGATTACGCTCGTCGATTACCTACCATCAACTAAATATTATTTTAAATCCCAATATCTGAACAATTAATCAACAATAAACTTCTTAAATACACTCATTTAATACTTGGGAGTTCACGTGGCTTATCAACAATCCAACCAATCTTTTTCGGGAATTTATTGACAATAAATATAATAATTATTGCCATCATTAAGATGTAATGAATTGTCAATGACCGTTTTTGTTTGAAGTTTGAGTTTGTCAGAGGTAGGTAGATAAACAGGTCCATATAATAATAATAGTCAGCAAGCGAATAATACAGGCAAGATTCCAAGAACCCTTCACATTATATTGTGTATGATAATGTGTAATTAAAAAATTATAAAAAACAAAACTGATTTTAATCTGTTTATTATGATTATTATAATTATCATTTTGTATAGGGTGGATCGGTTATACTGGGTGTCACAGAAATATACCCAAAAAATGGAAGGTGTCAAAAGCTTGTAATTACTGTTTAGTTCATTAAAATAATGAGTCCTAGTCTCGAAATAGTTTGCGACAAAAGTAAAAAAATATCAATTTTCTTAGAACTATATTTTTCAAACATTTTTTCAGTTAATATTGATAGATATCTAGGGCAGTACTTTCCAAACTTTTTTTTTATCTCGGAGGACCTTTTAAGTTCTAAAATTTGTACGAAACACTAGTTCAAATATAATTGACGAGCAAAAAAGAAAAAAAAAGATGTTGCTGTTAAAAATCCTTAAATTTTACTTAGGGGAGAAGTGGCATAAAAAGGACGTTTTTGTTTTAAGCGTTCTAGTAAATAAACGAGATAACAAATTAAAATGTTAGGAACGGAATTAGAAAATTCAGTTATTTTACTCTTGAAATAAAATCCAATAATAAACACTTTTTTGTTATTAGTTGTAATTTTTCTCAGTTTTTCAAAAAGTGCATTTTGTCCCTTTCATCAATAGACTGTATTGAAAGGGACATGATAATTTATGAAAGGGACAATACTAAATATCATTCATGTTGTTTAAATTTCCACCTTATGTACATAAGACATACGGTTCATACTTTTGCGCAGGTCATTTTACTGAACTTACATATTTTAATAAATTTGATTCAATAATGGAAACAACCGAATGATTTCAGTAATCGGTGATTATTAATTGCGTGGTTTTAGTAATCGATAATTAAAATCATTAATGTTTTTCATTTGATTATTTTTGTTCGAAAATTTTAAGCAAGGAAAAAATTAATTATTGACACTAAGAAACATGATAATACAGAAAAAGTTGTGACATCTGGATATTCAAATAAAACGAATCCGAAATCACTAGTCTTAAAGATAGCGCCTTTCATAACTGTTGGCTCTGTTCCTTTAATAAATATCACATCCAAATTAAAAATTTAACCTCTAAATCTACAATTTTATTTAAAAGATATCTGATCTGTTGTTTTCCTGTAGTTGAAAAAATAAATAACTGCATATAATTACAAACATTTCAAAAAATACTTACAATATATCAGAAAAAGTTCCGAAAAATTTAAAAAAAATTACTTTGGAACATAAAAAAATTTACAAGCACAGCATTACCATGTTTGAAATGATAGTAGCTTGGAGTCAGGAACAATATATATCTACATTGGTGCTGCCACACAAAACACAAATACGTTTGATTTGACGGGATTTGTATTTAGCGCGTAATTTGAATTGTCCCTTTCATACCACTTCTTCCCTAAGTGGTTAAATAACTTTCTAAAAATACCGTTGACGAGCAATAAAAAAGAAACTTGAAAATTAAACGCTAAAACATGTAAAATATCATATTCTGTGTTCTTTCGCATCATTTTTTAATAATTTTTTTCTTGAACACTATATCTAAAGAATTTTTCGCGGAACACAGTTTGGGAAACACTGCTCAATGATATATAAATAAATATAAAATATCAGCAATGTACAAACAACATAGTACGGATATCCAGAGGCGTAACTACAAATTTTATGCCGTGGGGTGATTTTGACTCAAGCGCCCCCTCTAAAAGCTTCATTTCTCCCCTAAAATGTAGTTGACGCATAAAAAAATCATTTAGTCAAAATAGCACGGTGGCGAGGCGAAAAAACGCGATTTCTCACTTTTTCCTCCTTTCTTTCATTTAAGAAAAAATTTACTTTATCTTCATATACATACACCAACTTATCCCTGTTGTATCTATTCTAGTGATGCGCCCTGCAGCGACTGCTCCACCTGCTCCATTGGTTGTTACGTCTCTGTAGATACCACAAACGAAGAAAAAAGTTTAATTTTGTACCAGAAAAGAAGTACTCTTTATTTAGTAGGTACAGGTTTAGTGGAAATTGAAGGATTGGTTTCTCACTTTAAAATGTTTTTCGGAAATGGAAACGTTATAAAATTATTTGGAAACATGTTTTGCATCAGCTGTTATGGATCTAATATGTATTAAATCTTATAACAATATTGTAATTTTTGCTATTTTTTCCTAAAAAAAAGTTACGATAGATCTTTACAGCGATAAAAAATGGTAATGAACTTTTCATTAGTCACTTCATTGTAGGTATCTAAAAATGATAAAAATGAAACAAAAATTTTTATTGGTAAAAATTGAAAGCTATAGTAATGAAATGTTAAATAATAATACGACTTATTTTAATCGTTAAATTGTTTTACCCTATTATATTTTTTCTGAATAAATACGATTTTTTTATGTTTTTGCGACTCAAATTTGTTGCCTAAAAGCAATTTAACTCAAATAACTGTCAACTCAAGAACATTCCAGCTACGCTAGTTGATAGCCATTCTCGTTAAATCCCTACCCAACAAATTTTCATTATATGTAAATACAATTTTATTTGAAAACATACAAAACTCTCGTGTAATATTCCTAGTCAGTGATAAATTGAAAAGATGACCATGACACATTTTTAAGTACAGTCGATCAAATCTTTCAGTTTTTAAGAAACGCATATATCCGTCAAAAAGTAGGCCACTTATACATATTAGAATATTATATTATATTATATAATAATATAATATTATATATAGAATATAATATTATATTATTAGAATATTATCTGTATATTAGAATATACAGATTAGCGTTGGCTGTCTCTATCTCGTATATCCAAAGCTACATGTTTTAGGACACACAAAAAACATATTAAATACTGTATTTACATTTATACTTATCTATATATATTTAATATATGGGTAGCCAACATCAAAGGGTGTAATTAGCATAAATCTTAAACTCATAGTGGTGAAAACACGGATTTAAAATATGTTTTTTTTGTGTCCAAAAATTGGGAGTTTTCAGATACGAGGTTGAGACAGAGTACTCGCGATATACTGAAGTCAGCAGTTTTACATAATGTAGATGGCGCAAATTTATTTACTACAAATAAACCTGGAAACTTCTCCCTACACTTCCGCTAAAAAATAATTGTTTTAATTTTGTTTATTAATTTTGGATTGTTTTACGGTCTCACAGAATATTGGTAGGTTAAAAAAGTAGTTACACACTGTTGAAAAAATTTATTATAAAAGAAGCTTAAAAAGGCATAAAAATAATGACAAGTTACATTAATACAATAAAGAACAAGATTTACAAAGAAGTTTGATCAATTAATAAATAAATTGTTTTTAAAACTGTTGTAAAAAGGAGCCTTAAGAGATCTTTATAATTATAAAAGTAATTAAAAAGTTTTTTAGGTAAAAAATAAAAATCATACATTCGAAAAAAATTATATACTTGAAAAATTTTGAACCCAGAAAAAGTATATTTGATGTTAACAGTGAAGGTTTAAGTATCGCATTAAAATATAAAATTAATTATTAACTACCCATTTACGATCTGTTTGTTAATTAATTACTTAAACCATTGAATTATCATTCTCAAATTCATTCAAACCGCACACTTAAATATATTATTTTTGCTGTCTAATTTGAATTTTATTATTAATAATAGTTTAAACACTTTAGAATTAGAAAAATTTGGAGAAATTATAGCTATTGACTTCTAACATAATTTTAGAAATATCAAAGTATTAGTCTCAAGTTGACTTTGAAGAACACTTAATTCCAGCATACTTTTTTTTAGGAATATAAAATTAATGGAGCAACGCGGGGTACCCCTATTATTAATTTGGAAGATTGATTATCAAAGGTAATAGAGATAATTTAAAAATGTTTTGGTATCAAAAACTCTGGGTTTTATTCGTTATTAAATCTTATCAAAAAGTATCCCGTTTTGCATCACCCTTCTCATGAGCAAAAGATCATGTTATTATTTTGTGGAATATATTCTGACTAATGACGCGATTTACGTGTTATCGAATATATATTCTTTTAGTACTGCAGAGTTATTTATCGTCTCTGCTTAAATATATAGACTCCTGATTAATCCCCAGAGACCTTAGACCTTTCGGACGCATTTATTAGTTACAATTTATTTTTTTTTTAGCATGCTAAATATATACTGGGTGTCCCGGCCGGATGTATGCATACACTGTCAAAAAATTTTACAACATTTAATGTTGGCATTTAATTGCCAACACTAACTAAATATTGTAAAATTACATATCGAAATGTTCAGAACATTTTTCTATGTAAAATTACATTGTAGAATGTTTTACATTACATTTCAGATGTAATTTTACACCACTCACTGTAAATTAATTACATACGACATGTAAAATTACAT
Organism: Brachynemurus nebulosus; assembly: GCA_035578155.1. NCBI lineage: Eukaryota > Metazoa > Arthropoda > Insecta > Neuroptera > Myrmeleontidae > Brachynemurus > Brachynemurus nebulosus. Next base: position 40,682,615 of record JAPWDM010000001.1, on the reverse strand, counting down.
TGTGAATGTTTTATAGATCACATTTCACATTTAATTTTACATCAGCCTTTTGTAAATCCATTACCAGAAATATGTAAAATTACATCATGAATGTTTTTGCAAATTACATTTCGTATGTATTTTTACACTAATGTATGTAAATTAATTACCTAAAATATGTAAAATTACATTAGAAATGTTTTCTGATAGTACATTTCATATGTAATTTTACATCAGACTTTGTAAATTGATGTACACTTTACATTTCCTATATGTAATAAAATATAATATAATGTATTTACTATAATATAATGTAAATGTTGATATAATACAAAATATTTAAATAATAAATACTTCCAAATAGGTACCTACCTATTTAATACTTTATGCTTAATTGTCTTTAAGCCTCATCGGTCCTGCAAATACATTACAGAAGAAGAAGCTATATTTAATAAAAATGAGTATTAGATACAGATAATAATATGATGACTAGAATTCAATAAATTTACAATATAATTTTAAATACATAATTTACATCAACGCTAAATTATACTCACTTTTTGTAAATAGCCATAATAAAGGAATAGTTCAATTAAAATAACACGTTTTTGTAGAAATAATTTTATTTAAATTTTATTTTATTTAAAACATACAAAATCTTTAAAATAATAGGATATTCAAAATTCCAATATATTTTAAACACAATTAAACTCAATTTATTAATAAAGTTATTAATATTAATCAAATTTATTTCATAGTTTCCAAATGTTATATTATTCAATTTAGTCACTATAAAATATCATATTCAAAATAACTATTTAATTCAAAATAAAACCTCCTTTATAGCAATCAGTGGCGGATTTACCCTAAGTGCCGCTCTAGGCTCAGTGAAAAATGCCGCCCCTAAAAAGTTAAAAATTTTTTTTGTATTTTTGCCGCCCTTTTTTCGCAAATTTGCCGCCCTTCTTAAAAACATAAGTGACGAGCAAAAAAAAACTTTCAATTCTACTTTTGGCCGCCCCTAAAATTTGCCGCCCTTCTCAAAAATCGTAAGTGACGAGCAAAAAAAAAAAACTTAAATTCTACACATTTTCCCGCCCTTTTTGCCCAAATTTGCCGCCCCTAGAATCTGCCGCCCTAAGCTTCAGCCTACTCAGCCTACTGGTAAATCCACCACTGATGGCAATTCAAAATATTTGTATACATAATTAATACTGAATAGAGTTGAAAGAAAGCAAATTTTAAACAAAGTGTAGCCCCTATTACAAATTTTAAAAAAAAATTTTTCTTTTTCTCATATAGGGTAAAAGCCCCCTTTGTGGAACGGTATCTAATACTGGAACAGTTTTGATATTTACATATTTATTTCTTTAATTAAGTAAGGAAACTTTAAATGCGAGGTGAATCTAAATTGAAAAACAATCATTCTATTAATAATAATTTTTTTTATCAGACGTTTCCTTCAGGAATAACTTCATTAATATGTAAATGTTCATAATTAGATACCGTTCCATAAAGGGGGCTTTTATCCTACACGCTTATAATATACCTGCAATTTTTTGTGTTTCCCAGGAAATCAAACAGGCGCCCAATTTATCCTTAGTATTTTATTAGTCATTTGCTCATTTGCGGTTTGTTATCATCACAAAGTTCCCATCATATATTCCATTGAATACAAGTAAAGATTCACTCACATACATATTTACACACATCCTATACATATATGTATGCATTTCTTTGTTAAAATAAACAATTTTAATTATAGCGTCTACATATATTTTCTTTATTTGACGATTAAATAAAAATAATCTTTATGAGGATTTAAACATTTTTTACTTTGTATAAAAACAAGTTAGATTTCTAAACAAATTTTTTTCATTTTAAAATATAAGTTTATAAAATAAATTCTATCTTTCTCTAACATAGATTCATTTTCAGAAATTAAATGATTTCTTAAACAAAATTTTAAAATATTCAATACGTAAAAAAAAATTTAAATGGAGAAACAATTTTCTTGTTTTATTATTTTTTCCAAACTTTGATCACTGTCTCATACGTCTCGTACGATGCCGCCTTCCAAAAAACATTTTCATATTCTTTCAACAGGGAGAATTAGTGAACCAATTCATTAAAATAATGAATAAAATTCAAATTTCTATTACTATATTTTCTCTAAAATTGTTATTTAATTGTACTGAATATGTAAGTATATATTACTAGCAAAAATATTTCTGTTTGAACTATGAAAGCTGTTTTTTGTTTTATTTATATAATTTCTATGAAAACTGTTTCTTGTTTTGTAAAATTATTTCTTATTTGACTGTTTTTAATATCATCTAAAAGTTTTAATGCCATGCTTCTATCAAATTTTCGCAATTAAAAAAAAACGCCGTGAGCAGCGGCGCCCCATCACGGTAGTCGAATTTTCCCCTTCATCTTCGGTATTGAATGTCTACAAGCGAAATGTGATTGAAAGTCTACAACCGAATTGTCATTTTGTTGGTTTCAAAACTGGTGATGAGTGTTCGGCTGATCGAGGCTTTAAAAAAAGGTTTTAAGTATTTAAGGGCTGTATCTCAGTAAATTTCAATTTTGTGCCGAAAACAGGTAGCAGAAAAAAAGCCAACACAATTCGTACGAGGACATTCCTGCCCATGTTTATCCGCTAATTGCCTTTATGTTTTAGTTTTAAATATTAAATAAAAAAGGACCTTCAATAGTAAACTGGAAGGCCTTTATAAAGATATTTTTTCTTTCCAAAAAAATCCAAAATTTCTATTTTATAAATACTAAAAATCCAAAATTCCTAATTTATAAATAAACAGTGACTTTAATAACATTTTTAAATTACTTAATATGTATGTATTTCATTTGTCATAAAAGTAAGTTCACTTTTTTTTTAAATTTTTTAAAATTACTATTCGCCTACTTGTATTTAGAATAAACATAATGCTTTTAAAACACATTTAACAATAGCATTCAATTCCGATGTAAAAATGGGAGAAGTGGGGGGAAAAGTGATGCGGACTCCCTACAAGGTACTAGCTGGATACTAACTGAATACTCGTACAAAATTTCAGCCCTGTAGGTTTCCTTATGGAGTCTCTAGACGTGTTAGAAAACAAGCAAAAAAAAAAGGAAATATTGGCGTCAAAATCGTGGGGGTAAGGGTTAAAAGTTGAAACCTCCAAAAAACAGTGTCTGGCTATTAGCTTAACCTGTGCACCAAATTTCAGCCCTCTAGGTTTATTTGGGGAGATTTTGACCCGAACGAAACTGTTAAAAAACAAGAAAAATCATGTTCTTTTGGGTATAAAAATGGTGGGGGTAGGGGTTAAAAGTCGAGACCCCCAAAAGGCACCCCCTTGATACTAACTCAATCCGAATACAAAATTTCAGCCCTCTAGGTTTATTCGGGTGACCTGTGCGACTGGTACAAACTTCGAAAACGTCGAAAATGCATGAAATTGTAGCTTAAAAATGAGGGGGGTGGGGGTAAAATATTAAAACCTCCAAAAAGCACAACCTAGGTACGAACTTTATCAACACACCAAATTTCAACCCTCTACGTTAATTCTGGGGGGCTGGGGGCCTGTTAGATCCAGCGAAAATCGTTTTTCCCCCCTCTACTCCCACCATATCATCCTAGGAAGCTGAATTTTGGATATGTTGTAGATAATTGACCGAAACATTATTTAGAACCGGTTTGAAAAAGTTTTATTGCTTTTCCGCCCCCACCACCCCCTTAAAGGTCGGGTCAGAAAAAAAATTTGCCCAAAATTTGACCCCACTTTGATAGTATGAGGTGCCTCGAAAATGAGCCCCATTTACCAAATTTCATCTCTTAATTTCCATAGGGGGGCCCTACACAAATTAAAAGGTGGCGGGAAAATAATATATATATATATATATATATATATATATATATATATATATATATATAGATATCAAACATTTTTTTTTCTACATATTCGTGTTCTACGGGTCCGAAAACGGATAGCGCCCCTACTCTCGCCTCTCGCAGCTCTTATCGTATAGACTGTATAAGTCTAATTTTTCAGAGAAAATTCGACTAAAAAATGCTAAATGCTACATGCTAAAATATGTGATAATAATCTTGTAAGTGGGTAAATATATATTGTATTAAAAATTTTTCTGATGGTGGATCTCTCAAATTACTTGCGGCTTCAAATATTTTACAAAGATATTCTATGGATGTTTCAGGATCTTGGTATCTACGATTGAAATTTAAAATCTCAGATCTAATTCTATGGTCATCTCTTTTACTATAAAATGTATTAATTAAAAAATTTTCTAATTCCTGAAATGTATTACAATTTGGATTCGAACTTATTGGATTCGAATATTCGAACTATAAATATTGTTAACTGATCATTAATGAAATCAAATTTAATTGAACTTAAGAAATCCATACCTTCGTTTACAAAATTTAACATATTTTTCATTATAATTATTTAATTATTTTACCTATTTATTGCATGATGCGGGTTCTTGGGATCATTTTTGTGTTTTTTGTTCATACTTCTGGACTTGATACGGGCACTCCATGATTTCTCCTACAACTGCAACTGCTCCTGATGTTGATGTATCTGTAAGGCTTTTCTGGATACTGCTTCTCCACGATGTATCACGATGTCTTTGTTTGAATGTTCCTTTTTTTCATACATTTTTTGTAGATTTGTTGTTTATATTAATTTTGGCAAAAAATTTCAGTTTTAATTTTGTTTATTTAATTGTTGTAATTGCGTTTGCTTAAATTTTTAGTTTAAATTTTCTTTTTGTTGTATTTTATACTATTGTTTATTCACTTTTAATTTTAATTTTTTAATATCAGATGATTTTTCTCAACTTTTTCATATTCAATCTTTAATTTTTTTATTTAACTTTAAAAGGTTTAAATTAATTGTTCGTAAAATTCTGCTTGGTTCGCCACTTTTACGCCACTTCTTCCGAATCCTAGTATGTTCAACTCTTTATGTTTAATAATTGATTAAATTGCTTCGAAATTTTGTTTTAATTGGCACTTTATGTTTAATAACGCGATTAAATTCTTCGAAATATTGAATTTCCAGTAAGGATAATATTTGGATATTTCCTTTTTATAGTACTGAATTTCTGAACTCATTAAAACACTTAAACACTTTTTTACAAAAAAATTTCAATTGTTTAAAATAGTTTAACACATTATAAAGCCACATTGAATGAAATTAACCTTGAAAATACATAATGAAAAAATTGCATACATGAACAAGCCAATTCAATTGACGCCGTAAATTGCGCAGAATCAGTCACGTGATACCGGTAATTTACATTCAAGACTGGTAATTTACATTCATTATACAGTAAATTTTCCTTTCGAAATGTGATTTTACTATTTTAGCATGTCAAATACCATTTTTATATGTAATTTTAGTATCAAAGGATTTAAAATTACAGAAAAAATTTATTTTTACATAAATTTCAAATTTTACAGTTAAATTATTTAAATTTACTAATACATTGTAATTTTCAAGACACGTATTGTAAAAAATTACCATATTTTTTATTGTAAAAATACATATTTTTTTAACAGTGTACGATTTACATGTTAATTGATAACATTAGGTTCCCATAAGGAAAAAGTTATGTCACAAGAGTGCTTTGGATAAACATATTCCTATTTTTGGTAATTTTCTTTTATAAAATAATTTTTTGCTACCAAATTTTCGGCACTATTTCTTCAACAGAGTATTCTTTCGGCATTTTTATTATATTAATGTTTATTTAAAAAAAAAAAAAAATAAAAAAATAAAAAAAAAAATAAGAAATGGCTTTTGAATTTACAGGAAGTGATACAAATATTTATGTAAAATTGTCAATTGCTTGAAAATTGCGACACTCATTTCTTTATTTTACTGCATTATTATCGTTAAAGCTATAGTAACAGTAGTTATAATATTAAATATCAGTATTATTAGTTTGTTCAAACCACTCTTGTGACATAAATTTTTCCTTATGGGAATCTAATGTTATCAATTAAAATGCAAACCGTATATATACATCCAAACGGGGCACGTGGTATATATATATATATATATATATATATATATATATATATATATATATATATATATATATATATATATATTACTCCGTCAAAAAATTTAAGACCACTTCAATTTTTGTTCTTAAATCCATTCAAAAATCCATGCACTTGTTTAGAATATTTAGGCATTTCTTTGACGATCACGTCTATAGTTGTGACTGCTCTTCCGATCGCTGCTACCAAGAACACTGTGATTTGCACTGAGCAGAGAACATACTGCTCTGTTCTTTAGCGTAACTGTTCTCTTAACTGCTCTTTTAGACCGTTCTTTTAAACTGTTCAGTTTTTTTTTTTTTTCAAATATTCATTCTTAAACATTTAAAACTTTTGCAAGTGTTAGACCTCCCGCCGATGGCTACTATTGAGAATACTGTTATGTATACTACCCATCTTATGTCCACCAACCGATTTGAATTATAGCACAATAGGGCTTTATTCATTCAATTCTTAGAATCCAAAAATTAACTCTCTGTTTTTAAGTATTTTTCAAAAGGAGATAAAAGGAACAAGTGAAAGTAGGTCGAATTTGGTTCATTTTAGTTTCAACAAAGAAGTAGTTATACATATACATATATATGTAACAGAAAAAGCAACAAACAAACTGTGATTATATCACTGCTATGATCACTGCTACTACAAACTGCTCTTTGGTTAAACTGTTCTCAGTGATCACTGCTCAATAAAAAGAGCTATTAAGCACACCTCTAATCACGTCACATTAAAGTGCGAAAGTGAATATTCTCTATTTTTTTTTTTAAATTTAAATATAATTTTTTTAATAGATAAAAATGTTTTCGCTTAATTAATGTTTCTATCATATTAAATAACACATTCTTAGCTTTCTAACAGCTGCCGACAAATTTCCGTACGACGATTAGTTACGATGTTATGAGCAGTTAAAGTTTTGTGTGTACTCTATACTCTTTGAATTACTATAACTCGGTTAAAAATTGTCGTACAGCGATGAAAAAAAAGCGAAATTAAAGGCAAAAAATGACCCTTTTGAATATAATATTAAAATTAATTGAAAAAAAATTCTTCGAACTAATAGTGAGCTTTGAACGTAAAAATTCCATTTTAAATTCTTATATCAAGTTTTTTTTTAATCATAAATCAAAAACAGTAAAACATAAAAAAAATTAAGGGAAGATTCTGAAAGTAGAAATTCTAAGCTTTCGTTCTGTTTTAAAATCAACGCTCTCTCATTTTTTTTGCCGAATTTACAGGGACTTAAACATAAAACACTATTTCTATAATGACATGTAAAATCGCCAAAAAGTTTAGTACCAAAAAATATATGTAGTACTATTAGATATGGTCCTAAACTTTTTGGCGATTTTACATGTCTTTATAAAAACTACATGTTATTTTTAAAAAGAATAGAGAATATTCTCTTTCACACTTTTATGTAACGTGATCGTCAAAGAAATGCCTAAATAATCTAAATAAGTGCATGGATTGGAAACCAAATGTGTAGTCAAATCCTATACACAACGTTGTTTAAATTAAAGTTTTCATGGCATAGATAAAACCATTTAAAAAAAAAAAAAATTGAAATGGTCTTAAATTTTCTGACGGGGGTGTATATATAACCAAAAACACTGGTAAACATTTCGAAACACTACTAAGAAAAAACTACATTGGATCAGTAAAATTGGAGATAATTTACGCTAACAAAAACTTAAAAATTAGTATTTGAAATTGCTAGAATACTTCTCCTCTTTACTAATTTTTGGCTCCCTACCAAATGGTTCTTATAAAATGTACTAAATACCTATATTGTATTTTTCATGATTATGTAACCTTATTTGATATCTATCTGCCACCATTACCTTCCAACAGTCTTTTGTAAAAGAAATATCGGAAAGTCAATAAATTAGAAACTAAAGATGAAAATTTTTAAAGATCTTTTCAAAAATCTTAATGCATTTCAATGTCACATATTCAAAAAATAATTTATTTCAATTTTTATTATTAAAAACAACTATATTTTTTAAGCGGCACAGTGTCCACTTCAAATAAATATTAAATACAAATAAAGAGTAGGTGTTCCAAGCGCGTACCTACATATAAATGTGTCTCTATAGATAAAAAAGAAAACATACAAAATATAAAAAAATGAATCCTAATTCTTGTAAATCCTTATTTATTTATTTATTGTTCTATTATTGTTTTTAAATAATACATTATTATTTATAATATTCTTTACTATTTGTTTATTGTTACTTGTAGCGTTTCGTTTCGTTTGTCTCGTTTTTAGATGTCGCAATTGCGATCATATTACCTGCACAATTTAAATGTCGTGTGTTTCGTATTTTTTTAAAAGGCAACAAAACAATACCAGTAATATTTTCAACTCTTTTTATGACAAATCTTCGATAAGGCGCACAGTGGAGTATTTAGTCATAAAACCTAGCCAAAAATAGTAATTGTATTTTATTGTTAAATTTTACTGTAAAATACGATTAGATCCAATTATTTATTTATTTAGATGTCATTTCAGGCGTGTATACAGAAGACGGCGAATCAAGGGGTCATGACCCCCAATCAAGGAATTAAATATATACATTAGATATTATTTAATCTTGCGCACAATATCGGCAAATATTATATAATTAATCCATTATTTTTACCAAGCAGCGTATTTTTTTTTCGTCACTCGCCAGCTTCAATTTTTGTTTCTTAATTTTGTTTCAAAAATTGTTTTAATTCTTTCATTTCTTACGTGACCCCGGTCTGCCCTCCAAGATGCTTGGTTGTATATGCCCCTGTAAACGTAAATGTGTTAATACAGATATCAAGAGACAAAAAAAAAATACAGATATCAAGAGACAAAAAACTCGAAATGTGTAATAAAATAATTAAACTTTTTTTATAGAAATGGCAAGTACATGCGAGAAGTTTTATTCCAGCAATTGTTTCTCTGTTACCTGCAAAATGAAGTGATATAAACAAATTTGCCCGGAAAAGCTCGGAAGGTGTTTAAATCATTATCTTTATTAAAGTACAATAAAATTTTATTACTTGAATATAAACTTAACTTAAAAATGTAATTAAAATATATAAGGAATTAATTTGAAATTATTTTAGGCATGATAAACAAACATTGACCATTCAACTTATAAATTAATGAGGGAAAAATAATTCAAGTTAATTAGACAAATAAAAAACTGAACCATTATACTTTGACTACAAAAATCATAATAAAGCCATGATATTCTACTGTCAAATATTTATCGGTCCAAAAATACTACTTTTAACAATATTAGTGAATATTAATAGATTTGAGCGTTACTTTATGGTATTCCATATTTGTAAATAATAAACAAATATTTTACTTCGCAAAAATACCACTTTTATTTTTTGAAACTGTGACAATATTGTTTCGAACCGTCATCGCGTCAGTTCATTTTCAAATAGAAAATTGAAATTGAAATTTTCGACCCGTCAGTTCATTTTCAAACATTTTAAAAATGAACTGACGGTTCGAAACAATATTGTCACAGTTTCAAAATGAAAGTGGTATTTTTGCGAAGTAAAATGTTTGTTTATTATTTACAAATATTACTGAATTTTGGATTTTTCGATTTTGGCCATGATTTAAAGCCAAATACTCCACTGTGAGGCGGTAAAAAATAATTCTACTAAAACTATTAAAAAAAAGTCATGCTTTAAAACCAAATACTTATATCAATTTTTTTTAAATTTTCCTAGTTAAAAATCAAATTTAAATTCAATAAGTTTATCATAAATTTGTCCGTCAATGCCAAATTTATGATAAAACGCACTTTTGCAAAATTATCTATTAAAACTCTAATTTATAAACTTAGTTTATAATCTTAATTTTATAAAGATAGATAAAATTAATTGTGTATTACTCCTGAAGAAATATTACAGAAAAATTGACTAATACTACTGACAAGAAAACCGCAAGAAGTCGAAATTCAAAAAATTCTGAAACTTTGCCAGTATCTGGAAGGTGACTACATAATAACATAAAAAATATCAGTTGCTCTTATAAATGTATAGATGCAAAAAATAATGTTATGTTTATTGTTGAAATTCTATAAAGTATATTATATGAACAAAATTTCATAAATTTTTAAATTTTTGAGTCCCAACTTTGAGGGATTGTTTTACCCCTTAAAATGGTTTTTTAGCAGCAACTGATATTTTTTATGTTATTAGGTAGTCACGCTCTACATACTGGGAAATTCTAAAAGTTTTTGAATTTTCGACTTCTTGTGGTTTCCTTGTGAGGTAATTAACTTTTTAGTATTATTTCTTCTTAAAGAAACTTAATTGTCTTTTGCTATTCTCCTCTCTTTTGATGTCTCTTTTGATAGACACACTATTGCATTATATCTTGCAATAATAAACCAAACAATACTAAAGTGTGTTTACGGTACTGCTAAACAAAAAAAGTTCCATTATTTGCCCTTCAAGTTTTTAAATTTAGTAGCATTTATCAACTGAAACTCCAGTGTTTGTGTTTTTTTTTTTTTTTTTTATTATTAAATATTCTTATTTGAACATCCAGAAAACAAGATTATCTCAATTACAACAATTTAGCGCTTCATTTGTCGTTGCATAATGGGGTTCAAGTGAACATTTGCTAGAAATTATCAACCATATAGTTAGGTATCTTTAGTTACGAACTACTTATTATTCTTGCTTGAACGTCACTAGAGCATCTGTTTTAGAATTACTTCTTCTTGGAATGTTCTCAGAGTTCATAAATTATATTAGAAACTATCCATTTAATGTTTCAACAATCCATTTAAAGATTATTTCAATTCTGTATTTCAAAATTTGATGCAGCCTTCAAAAAAATTTACAAAGAACGTATGTTTGGCTACTCGACAATTTAAAGAAATTATAAGCTTTTCAGAGTGGCTAACATCATTAAAACTAATCACAGTCGTTTCTTTCGTATTCAAAAGCGATTTCGAAGGGTAACATTCACCCTTGAAAGCAAAAGAGATGTACTCGACCAACCATTATGATGCCAAAACTGGAACTGAAAAGCTGTTAAGAAAGCTTCATTCACAAGTCAAATTCTATCGGGTATGTTTCAGTAAATGAGAAGGGTGTTATTTGTCATTAAAAAAGTTGCTTTTTAATATATTTCAAATCAAACCCGTTTATTTTAATTATTTAATTTAAAAACCATCAGCAACATGAAGAAAAATCTTGTATTTTTATATATAAAAATGACATGAAAGCCATACAAATTCTAAAATTCTTTGTGCAACGAAAGGGTTAAATATAAATATAAATCAACAACTCCTTCTACAAAAATATATAAAATCAAAACGAACCAAAAACTTTCAGTGTCTAGTCGTGGTGTTATTGTTGAGCTTATGTTGTAATAACAATGCAAATTTAAATCTGTTTAACGGACATAATCCGATTACGTTTTTATTACGTTTCTTTTTTCATTCATTTTAATATCAAAATGAAGAACTAGTGGAAGATGTATATATACTCTTTAGGGTTAAATTACAATACCTTACAATTCAATTGTATAAAGTATCTCCATTATTTATTTATATACCATCAAAATATTAGGGGAACATTACTAAATATTTACTTTTGAAGTACAATTTTTATAACGAGATAGAGAGTCAAAAAACTTCAAAAAGAAATTCAAAATCAAATACGGTTTTGGTTTAAGATATTATTGGATATTATTGGATAATTTTGTATTTTAATTTATTCAGACTATTTAATATGTCCACAATATTCTTTATATCATATAATTTCAAATCATTTAAAATGATATTTACTTAAAAATTTTCAATTTGGTTCATCAAGTTGTTAATTAAGAGATGTTAAACATAATATTATATTGCTTAGCTTACTTAATTTGACCATACTTTTTTTGATTGCATGTTCTTCTAAACCATTTAAAATAGTAAATTTTTATAACCTAAGTTTAAAAGTGTATGTATACCTACGTTCTCGATATACACCATGGAAATAGCAAGGGTAACAAGCTAAAAAGAGAAAAAAGAAGCGAAAAGCAACCTTTTTAAATATATCTCGATATGGAATTCTGAACTGAATACTTCTTTCAATCTTAATTGATTGAACTTCGAACCCTGAACTCAAAGTGATATAAAATAAATTATTTTTTGTAGAATTAACCAGATTATATATTATCTGGCCTCTTTCATCCCTTTGTTTTCCGTTTTCTTTGGTTTCCTAATTTAGTTGATATAGGATACATTCACCAGAGAAAAGTGTTTTGTAACATTATGTAACGGAAATTCTACAGTTACAAACAACAATGATTTTTTTGAAAGAAATTAACCCGTGTTAAATATTTTGTCATGGTTTTCCTTAAGTTTTTTAGCATATGACTTCCTAACTTCTGGAGTAGACACACATTAAAAAATTATAAAATAAACAAACCATTAGTAAATTAAAACTCATAATTTTAATATGTAACGCATGTTAATTTTTTTGTATCAGAACCCTCTGATTTATAATGGTACAAATTTCGTTACATAACAATTTTCTTTGGTAAAAGACCAAAAGCTGTGTATAGTTAAATTACTTTTTAAAAATCTTTTACAAAATTTTTGTTAGACTCCCATTTATGGAAGTTTTCAGAAAATTAATTCCAACTTTACTTTCAAAGATATAACCAATCTGTGGCACCATCAGGCCACAAAGCTGAGTTTTACACTCATGGAAATCTTCTCAACGTGTCCCAGAAAAAAAAACTACGCACTCAAAATATATAGTTGATCACTGCAATACGATATTTCTATCCTGCTACTCAACTGAATTAAATGAAAAGTTTTGTATGCAGTATTTAATTTCAGTCGGAACGCGCCGGAACGGCATTCCAGTACCTCCCAGAGGTTTTTTGATCAGTGTTTTTAATGAAAATTTATTTGTTCGTTTTATCACAAGTCGTTTTATCCCAAGTTTTCAAAAATCGGAGCTTGTGACTTTTAGGAAGGCCGTATGGTAGTGAAGGGTACAAAATATGTGGGTATGCGTTATAACACCTAAAATTTTAGAACTTAAGCACTGTTTGTATCTATGGTTATGATAAGAAGTAGCTTTAAAAACCAGGACAAATAGCCGTTGCAAAAAAACTCTGTCAGGACTCCGGGAAAAGGGAGTTAAATTCTGCTTAAAAATAAAAATATTTCAGGAATTAACATCAGTAGACCAACAATTCAACTGCCTTGTGAATTTCAATAATTTTGGTGTATTTTTCTTAGTGGTTTGCCTTACCTATTAGAGCTAAACTTGATTATTATTCAACATTTAGATTTCGAAAATTATTTATTACATATAGGAATATTGTGATTATTATAACATGATTCAGCTTTAGACATCACACAACGCATATTAAATTCATGCGTGCTTAATTTTTTTTTTTTATGTACATACTGTATATATAGATGTCGTTGCTGTTCATTGTACGTAGGTATCAGATGCTAATCTTTAAATTTATGTGAATGATTTAAATGTTGGTCGGTTTGTTAGTTTATGTTCAACCATTCCAGATAGGTAATAAAAATTTTACTTATTTATGGATGTCACTGTATCTGGTGGTAATGGTCTACATTTTTGTTGATGGTCGACCTATCCATTCTGAAGTCATACTGATTGTCAAGTCTACTCTTTTCTCTTCCAATTCCTTGACCGTCATTTGGAAAAGCCCTCTACTTCAATATGCAATAGACCAGATGTTCCTGGTTAGGCATTCATTAAGGTAGTTCTGGTGGAATCTGTACGCATACAAAATTGTGAATTAATATTACTAACATCAGTGATGTTATTACTTTTTTTCCATATTAGCACACCCATTTAATACCAGAATGATACCAACAAAACAACTAATACGTGTATACATATAAGTATATTAGTGAATTGTGGACAAAATAATAAAATAACATTTTTGAATAGTTTTTTTTTGCATTATTTCTGAAACTTAAAACATTTTCAAATTGCGTGGAGCTTTTGTTTATATACATAGATAACGAACGATTTGACCAAATTTTCTTCAACACCTCCAATATTTTTACACCATAACTCGATGTCTGTTCGTGCTTTTAACAGGCCCACCCCTTCAAACAAACCTATGAAATTTTGTATAGGGGAGAGGTGTGTCAGTAGTAACAAAAAAAATATACAGGCTAGTAACTTTGTATCTATCAGTCACAAAGAAATAAATTTTTGGTACAAGATACGGACATCTTTTAGGTTTTGAATGAGCTATACACAAAAATATTCTATGTTGGTCCATAATTAAAATAACTGCATTTTTATGGACTAAAGTGTAATGTTACAATCGTCACCATCCGAGGATCAATTGTTAAAGGGCTTAGGTTCAATTGTAACACTCATTATTTATCTGAATTTCCCTGTTAGTTACTACAATTAATTTATTTTTCAAAATTCTTCCCCACATCTTGAGCGAGTAAGGTGACAAATACCACAGTCTCTGGCAACAGGTCTGATTTTTCTCCCTCTATTACTCTTTTAACGATATTCAGGTATATATTATCGAGTACAGTTCCTATCTTAGTTTTTCGTTTTGCTTTATATAGCATTTTTTTATTCTGAAAATCGTGTGATTTAGATTAGGGACTGATCCAACAGGCAAAACTCATCGTAGTAGCATTGAATCGAACGATAACCGTAACCAAAAGTCGATATATAAAACCAACAAGATTTTGCCAAGTGTAACCTATTAATGGAAGGTAATTTTTCTTTTTTTTTAAATTATTAATCAAAACCGTTACCTTTATCATTCGATTCATATCTGAAATATAAAGTTTAATTTTATTCAACTTAAATTTTTACATCAATACAAAGCAATATTTAGAAAATTAATAATGTAAACTAAAAAAGATTTTATTAGCTACAAAATTTAAAATTAATCCTCAAAAATCAAAACTCTGAAAAACCGTAAAAGTTTTTAAACTTTATTTAATATTTAAAACCCTATATTGACTTTTGGCTCTATGTGCTTAGTTCCTTAAAAATACTAAAAAGAAAATTTAATTTTTAAAATGCTAAAAAGAAAAATTGTGGATATATAAAGCTACTGTAGTGTGTCGATTGTAACATGTTACAATTGACACTATTGAATTTGTTACAATTGTTGCAGTGCTGTTTAATATTATAAAAAAAATTTGTAAAATATTAACTATGATTAAAAAAGCGAGACTACCTACCTGCGTTTTCAATAAAATCACTTTACCTCTAATTGATAGGGTATTTACTGCAAAAATCAAAAATTTGTCAACAAACTCAAAATTTACGATTAGCTTATATAAACACATTTTATATTGCTGAGAGAAAACCGCCAGATGATATTAACTGAAAGTTTTGTCAGTAAAGCACAACTTCAGGAGACACCTTACGATGCTTTACACTTCTCAATAGGATTGATAGATATCTCGCAAATTTCAAAGTTACAATTGACTCACTGTTAGTATTGAAACACCTCTCCCTACCGACTGAGTTAGTATTAGTTTTATTCAACCGTTTCTATGTC
Organism: Brachynemurus nebulosus; assembly: GCA_035578155.1. Classification (NCBI taxonomy): domain Eukaryota; kingdom Metazoa; phylum Arthropoda; class Insecta; order Neuroptera; family Myrmeleontidae; genus Brachynemurus; species Brachynemurus nebulosus. The sequence goes on along the minus strand of JAPWDM010000001.1, from coordinate 40,667,001 downwards.
AAAATTTTTTTATTTCTTCGTATTTTTCGGAGAATCTGACATGTTGATAGGCCACCAGTTAACAATTTACGTGGTTGAAATTTTTTAGTATTTAAACAAAAAAAAAAAAAAAAAAAATGAGAAAATGAGGAGAAAATTCGACTCTAGTGATGGAATTCTGCTCTATAGTTTGACTGTTCCATTAGGTTTTGTTCAATATATCGTGCTAAGTGTTTAATTTTCTTGTTTTCAATTATAATACATTACCATATTTTAACTTCAATATTCCTTTGATTATTTTGTCATCTTGAACTTCCTTATTTTTCCAAATTTAAAATCGCGATATCCGATGAAGGGTAGCTCACAAGCAAAAAAGTAGAGCCTTTTTTGTAGAGAATTGTATATTCTATAAACTTTGGGAAGACTATTTTTAAGTTAAATTTTACGATTTACAATACATTTACGAAAACCTTATTTCTTTGATCTTTGAATAAAATTTTGACCACAGATAGGATCGATTGGAACTCTTGACATTTTATTTGCAATAATTTATTTAATATCTGTATCAATATTCAGCTCTGTGCGAGTTTTTTTGACGTTGCAACTTTTTCTGTTTATTTTGATTGGATTAATGTCTGCAAAATTGATCAATAAAACACATTTATTTTCAAGACTCCCTATTATTATAATCTACCAATAAGTTGGCTCAGCGCTGTGGTAGACTGACTGTCTAATTTTGATATTTTAATTGTGTTCCTTTATAGTAGAAAAAAATTTCTTCGGTGAAAAGAAATTTAATTTCATGTTTTTAATGATAAATTATTATTATTGATAAAAACAACCAGAAAAATATTTTTATCTCTTACACTAATTAATTAATTAACAGAAAAAAATACACTTTTATTTAATCGAAAGATATCTACATATGCATTCCATTTGATTAATATTATATTACTTTTAAATATTCATATTGATAATTAGTTTGTTTTACACTGTAAAAATATTAATACATATAAAACAACAATACTTGCAATGTATTTTAAATTTAAATTCCAATTAGATGATTATTTTGTATCAACTATACCACATAATTACTAATTACTACAATGTAAATATTAATTAATAATGAATATTATTTAAAGTATTATAAAAATTAATTTATTATTACCTACAGCTGTGGATACAATATTTTAAACGGGTTGAAATTGATTTTTAAAATTAAACATTGCATATTAAATATCTGAGAGAAATTTTTTTTTAAATCCAAATTATAATACAGTTATTTCTAAAAATTTTGTTCGCATCGCAAGTCTCATCTTGCGTTTTCCAAATTGTACTTAAATCGCAATTGTAGTAACGCCACAGTACTACGAAATAAAAAACGGTTGTTGTACATTAAAATGTTACCTACTAAATTGAAACGTCTTCCTAATAACCGCATTTTTATATTGTCTTGTTTGTAACTAATTTGCTTCGAAAATATTTCAATTCCTAGCAAAATTACCACATTTTGTTTAATATTAAACATAAGGATTTTTTACTTGAAGCTGTTTCAATAAAAGTATCAGTCAGTTCGTTATTAGACAGTTTTCGGTGATCAAGCTGCAAGCAAAAACGAGATATCTGATGTCTAGTAGTAGATATTGTTAGATAATAACACGCTTTAAGAACTCTAAATATATTCAATAATAAAATTTATAATAATTATTTAAATTTTCACAGCCGCTACTGTAGGTAAATATACAAATAGATAAATCAAACTAGTTTTTTATTTCTTTTTGCTTTCTTAATAACGAAAGAAATCTCTCAGTAGTTATTTCCGGTGATTAATTATTATTGTTGTATCTCGATATATTATTATTAATAAATAATATCAATGGAAATTGGCCGACATTGTTTCTTAGAGAAACTTAATTACTTATATACCTATACCTACAGATAGGGTTGCCAAGCGTCCGGATAAAGCCGGACACAGTCAGGCTTTTTGGTTGAGTGTCCGGCCAAATTATACGGTGTCCGGACTGTCCGGCTTTTGTTAGGCTTTTTAAATTTGACGACTTTTTTTTTACATTTGTCATGTGTTGGTTTCCGCTCCGTCCATGATTTGATTCATGAATCTTTTTAATTTTTTTTTTAAATTTGCTTAAGTAATAAATGAAGGGGTAAAATTGAACTTTTGTACCCAGCATTCGAATTTTATACAATAGTGAATCTTCTCCATACATACTTATAATGTACTGTTATTTTAGTTTTCCGGATAACTCAATATTCTACATAAAATTTGGCATTTTAATATTTCATTTAAAAGAAAAAAATTAATAGAATAATTAATGGCTTTATTAGACAATACCTAGACGTTATTGGCTATTACGTTACACAAAATTTTAAATCCTTTTTCCACATAGGCAAAGAAATCGACTAGTAATTCAGATTGCTTTTCAGAATTGTTTCGGAATAATTGATTTAAAGTAGCTTTACTCAGAGTTAGGATAATTTTACACAAATGAAAAAGAAGGGCATAATCAAAGGAGGTAAAAAATAAATTAATGAATACATGTTTCAACACTTTTTAAAAATTAATCCTGTAAAGAATAAAATAGGGAATAAACGCAAGAAAACCGGGGAGAGATCAAAGTTTACATTTTCAACACCTACTATTCTAGCGTCTTTAACAATGATCAGTTGCTTTAGGAAATGTTCAAACAAAATGCAAACAGACTTATAGAGGATGTAGGCGAAGGTATTTAAATTTTCCAATAGGAATAGGAAGGATTCTTATATAGAGTAAAGTCAACAAAATATTAGATATTTTAAAAATGAGTATTTTAACTCAATATATTTTTTTGTTACTTATATACCTAATTCGTTGACACCTTCTTAATAGGCTTACTTTAAATTTTTAGTCTTTGTCCTATGCTTGAAGAAGTTACCAATTAGTTTTTAAAAATTTTCAACTGATCCTAGATAACTAGCCAAAGGGAGAAATTAAAAATAAAGAGGGAGAAATTAAAAATACCTTTTCTAAACTATGAAATTCACGCTTGCGTAGCCGCGGGTAACAGCTAGTTGAAAATAATATTGTAATAAATATTGAATGATTAATAATAAAGAAAATTGATTCATTCAATTTTATTGTTGTTGCATTAGAATTTAAGAAAATTTTATGCTAATTGATAAAAAAGCCTTGTTTTACTTTTAAAAAAGTAGTCGTGTTATATACTAAGACTAAAAAATTAAGGGTGTCCGGCTTTTTTACCCAAATGTCCGGCTAAACTGGCTGATCTATACGGCTTTTCGATTTTGAGAACTGGCAACCCTACCTACAGACATGCCATAGACAGTATCTATAGTGAGTGGTCAATGAGTTGTGTGAATAAATAGCGTCATTGTAGTACCGCATTACTAACAATCCAACAGATTAATTGTAATATTTTACCCATTTGACTAAATGTAAATGAGAAACAAACTGTAATTTAATTTTTTCCTTGACATGCTGTATGATGTAGGCAGAGGTGTGAACATAACAATTGTCGTCACACTTATGAAGAAAATGAATTTACAGTACGAACTATAAATACTGGATAATTCTTGGACGAAAATATTTTCTAAATAATTCAATTTTATGAATTTTAAATAATATATTCATCAAAAATAAAAAGAGTTAATAAATGATTTCGGAGATCTTATTTTCCTTATCTTATTCAACATAAAAACTAAAATTTTGAACCAACTTGGACGTAAATTAGTGAGATAAAATTTTTATAATAGTTACTTTATGCAACAACTTGCAATATGAGTGTTTTTTTTTAGGCGTTACATGCAATATTTTTTTCAAATCTGATAATTAAAAGCTTAGCAGCTAAATAAAATAGATTTGATTGTTTCTTTATGGTATTTCATATACGCTATTACTTAACACTGCAAAAATATCAATTTTATTGTTGGAACTCATGACATGTTTCGATCAATATTATCATTATTAAACAAATCGAACCATTATCACCATTTTAGCGTAACCGACAAATATCAAATTTTACAGGAGAAGGATTTTTTAAATATTTGTATGGCGCTTGCGGTATTTCTGCTGTCTTAATTTTATTACGCCTGAGCGTATTATTCCTAGAATTTTATTAACCTTACGATAAAGATGGTTATTGTCGGTTATGCTAAAATGTGAAAATGTGTTATAATAACGATAAACTAAGCAGTTGCTATAACGTTAACACGTTAACAAATCTCAATTTTGATAAAAGTGTCGCTTACGATAAATCGGCGGTAATGGCTCGAAATGAAGATCACATTCAAATTCATGCCTACTTATACTAAACGTAATTTATAAATGATAGTAGTAGTGAATGGAAAGAATTAGGAATAGAAGTAGTGGGATAGGGTAAAAAAATTAGGAAAGTTAGTATAGGCGAGTTAGGCGCACGTGCCAGAGAAACAAATAAAGTAAAAAGTACAGTTGCATACAAAAATTATAAAACAGGAAATAAAACAGAATTATAAATATTGGTATAATCGTTTAAAACTGACTCAGAATTATGATTATAAATATTGCGTCTAAAATATAATATGCAAGGCACCATACTAGTAACCAAATTACACTGTTCCACTTGTCGCCAGTGGGTGACGTAAAATTTCCCCACTCTGTTGGTGTAGATACACACTGTTTGCAGTGGTACTGGTTTAATGGTTGCGTCTGTGTGCGTATTCACAAACACTACTACAACACACGTATTACCAGAGAGAGAAATGTGTGCTGTTCAACTAACAACGTCTAACAATGTAATACAATGCACTGTGCGTTCGGTGACGGACAGCGACTTGCTACATGACTAAAGCAGTGGCAGGCCTACAAAGAGCTCCAAGCAAGCTACACTTCGTTGATATTAGTTGGCTTCTAGTGTTCTATGATGTAATTAGTCTGAGTTCTTTGTTTGCTTTGGTAAAACTTTAACGTTTCTCTCCGATATGTGTCCTATTTCTTGTTTCTGTGAGATCTAGTGTTCAGCTCTGCGAGTATCAAAATTTCTGCTAGTTTTACCGACGTAGAAGCAGTCATATACTTAACAATTTAGTTTATAGATCCCCAGTTTTATTTTAAGTTTGTCTATTTTTTTGTTTTATTGTATATATTAAATTTTCTGTCTCTCAAGAATCTACTCAATGAAACTGGATAGGAATCAATAAGATCATTATTTTACCCACGTCTGCTGTTCGTGTTCTTGCCGCCTAATTGTAAAATATGCCAAATATTTTAAATAGAAATGAAACGTCATAATTTTTTATCATGTTACAGGACAGACTACGAATCATAACTAATCATACAAAGAATGAAGTTTATAATTACTTAAACGTAAGGAAGCCGCTTATAAAATGTATAATTTACCTGTATTATTTTGCAACAAATATAAAATTCGTAAAAAATTAAAGATTGTCTTTGTATCTTACTTACCTATTTTCACTATAAAATCGATTCTGAAAAAGATAAAAGCAACAGCTAAAATCAAAGAATACAAACACTTACTTGTCATATAATATCAAATGTTGTAACCTATTTTTTTTTTAAATATTAATAAAAATTGTAAATAAAACGCCTCACAATCTTTTTTAGTGATCATATTACATGTCGAGTCATTTAAGTAATTACTAGTACTTTGCATAAAACACTGTAAGTTAAGTGTTGTTTAAACATGAACGTTAATTATGCAAAATATGTGTAATAATTATCACATGTTATGTTTTATTAGCAATTAGTACAACCAATCATACACGTGGGAAAATTTCTATTTATTTAACAATACCTTGTACAATTTTTATCAATAAGCAGCTAAGTGCAAAACAAGTATAGTAAAAGAATAATCTGTTTCACAACTTCGATAAGTAAAATTGATTACTTTAATTAATTAATTTTTTAATAATTTCATTCTTTAATTCAGACGTCTTTAGTTCATGCTACAGTCCCTATACTACATGGAGTTGGGACATGTCAGCCATTTTCTGTCAAAGACAGAGCGGGAAATTTCAAAATTAATTATCACATGTTTGAATAAATATGTTCGAGTACATAATTATGTCTTAATGAACAATTAAAAAGTTTTAATTTAATTATTCTTTTTAGGTTAAATTAAATGATTTTTATTAAATATTTAATTTATTTCCAATTTATTTAACGCGAAATTTTGAGAGAAAATGGCGGAACCAGCCTTTTGTCAAACCAGCCAGCGACTCTGTTTAGTATAGGGATTCTAGTTCAGACCTTGACATTAAGGGGGGGGCGGGGTAACGTTAATTCGGCATAAAAAAGGCCCATTTTTAAGAATTTTTTCAAACACTACAGGTAATACAAATTTAATTGATCGTCGTTACATTATAGTACAACATACGAACAATATTTCCTTAATTTTTTAAAACACAATATAAATAATTAAGCCAACGGCAGCAAATCTTCGGAGGCGCCTCGAAAAAAAGTTGTCTGTCAGTGAACAATATAACTCATGAGTGGATCATCCAAAATAAAAAAAAATATATCATTAGGTAACCTCTTTCCTAAGGTATCACTGGAAGAATTTTTTTCGATTTTTTAATTTTTGGTGACACTTAGAAGTGAAAACATCGATTTTCGTCTAAAAAAGGGACCTATTTGTTATTGTAAAATTAATAATTATGAAAAATAAAAAAATAGCTCCCAGGAATACATGGTCATTTACGTAAGGAAGCTCTATACAAAATTTCAAAAATATCGGTCGAGTAGATTTTGATTTAAACTGTTCACCGGTTTTAAAAATGGCAAGTGTCAGAAAATGGCTTTAAAGTTTTGTATACCTGAAAATGCAATATTAAATATGAAAAATTTTTTTATACCTACGTCATTGGTTGTAGTATACATTAGTATACTTACAAATACCCATCGATGAATAAAAGAATTTAGGGATTCTTAGAGCACAAAGCCACGTACCTGCTGGAAGGGATACAAAAATGTATTGGAGCAACAAACGCTCAAAGTTCTATATCTTAGTTAGTTTTAATCCGATTTGTTTCAAATTTTCATACAACAATCTTAAAATGTTGTACAATTTTGTGAAGCAATAACAAAAATGAGAAAAAAAATTTAATACGTCGTCCCTCCCCCTGTTAAATAACCCATCTGATAATTTCAAGTGACACATTTGAGTTCCGCAAATAAAGTATGTCATCATTTTCAAACGCCAGTTTTTTTGTCAGATATAAGTTATTTTTTTCTTTGTAAAGTTAAGAATGTTTCATTAACAAAAATTATGTGTAAAATATAAAACTTCAAATGTGTGTTACTCAAAACTACATCTTCAAAAACGGAGCATAGGCTGTAGGTCGGAGCTGGTAGCATACAGTTTATGCAGGCGCATTTGAAGCTTTGCAATTTTTTTGGATCATGAAACCTAAAAGAATTCACTATTCACTCCCTTTATAACTTTTCACAGAGAAAAAGCAAAAACAAGAAAAACGGCAATTTTCTTTCAAAATCAGAGTATTTTTAGATTTAGTGACCTTAAAAATTTGTTTTGTTCAAAATTCCGTTTAATCTTCTAATTTCTGACCACCCAATGTAATTGTGTGCTCTGCCCTATAAAAGATATTTTTTTAAGCATCAGCCTTAACACCGCATATAAAATGGCATCGTCATAAGGTAAAAGTAAAATAAAATTAAAAGGTGTAAAAGGTTTTGGATCGATTGCATAAAAAAAAAAAATTATTTAAAATGTCTTTTTTTTTAGTTAACCCCTTAATTTATACATGCAATATCGCAGACACAATGAAGAGCTTAATTCTTTCAACAAATCTCAAAAAGCGATTGTTCTTAATATTATCTGCGTCCATCTGAAATCATTTAGAACTTGAAAACATTTTTATAATTTAAAATTTTTATACCTACTTAATTTGCAATTGTTGTTTAATTATACCTATTAATATAATACAATTAGTTACACCATATAATGTACCATTTGAAAAACTAACCAATCACTAATAGCCATAAATAATACACTTTCTCTGTGGAAGATAGTAGCAAATTGTTTTGATTGGGCGGTAGAAACGCGCATCGTATAAGTGAGTGATTTGATACATACCTAAATACACACTTTATGGTCTGTTGACTTTTACAATCATAATAATAATTTTTGAAAAAAACTCTTTGTTCACTTATTTTGTATAAAAGTGTGCATATTTTCATAGGTATTAGGTAACACTGATTGATGTGAGAAGTCTATCGTTAAAAAGTTAATGCTTACTTACATTTTTCGCTGTTAAACTGATAAAATATAAATTTTATGTGTGAACTTGAACAGAATAGTTCAATGGGGTATTTGACAGTAGCTGAAAAAATATCTATTTTGATTTTTACATAATTGCTCGAGTCATAATGATACTGAATATTGTTTTTTTATAAGATATTTCGTTCAAAAATATAAAAAATTTTAATTAAATAAAATTACAAAATTTACGTTAAAAATGACGTAATTAAAAACATCAAGCAAAAGCAGCTTACATCACAAGCTCGTTCGAATATGTAGGTATTATATTGTAGTTAGGAAAAAAACTGTTTACTTTTTTGGTAGCTATGAAAGAAATTTTTCATTATTAATTTTCATTACTAGACCTACTACTACTACTCAATGTCTTAGAGCCAATGACGTCATACGATTTGACGTCACAGAAAGCATCGTTTTGGCGATCTTTTTAAAAACTAAAATTTTATCGGTGATTTTTATTAAAAATATAGTACAAAATAATTTAAAAATGTGTATTATGAGTTTAGTAAGAAGTAATAAACATACTAAGATGGTTTTTAAAAATTTGTCAAATAGCCCAATTCTGCTAATTTTAATATTTTCTGCACAAACATTTAACTAAAATTAATAAAAAAATTAACCAATAGTATTTCACCCGTCATAAGTAATAAAAACATTTTAGTTAAAAAATTTAATTATATAGATGTAAGTAATTTAAGATGATGGAGAAGTTGTAAGATCACCAGTTTTAAAAATCAAATAAACTACATGTGGATTAATTATTTTACATTAGTTAATAAAATTCTTTAGTTACTACAGTTAATGTATAAAACGTTCATTCACTGAAAGTAATATTTCATACTTCATCATATTCATAATTTGAATAACTTATTCTAAAAGTTGACTTTCTGTTCAGTTAAAGTGATCTAGGTCAAATCAATTAAAAATGGTCTGACTTAATTAAAAAAATGCAACAAATGAAGCAGAGATCTACCTAGTTTTCTGTCTCTTTTTGTTTTTGAAATTGTTATATTAATTATAGTAACTTAAATGTACGTTTAATTTTGTTTCATTTGTTAATAACGTCAGACCATTTTTAATTGATTTTACCTGTAGTTATCCATCCGCAAATAGAATATAGTGTATAACTGAAAAACAAGTTTCACCCCCTTTTTAAGAGGGTAACCAAAATATCAGTCTCTCTTCATCGATTAGAAAAGCCCAGTCTTACACTTACCTACTACAGATCTTCCACAAAATCGGTCCAAAAAATCTCTCTTCCAAAATGCAAGTCCAAAATCCATTTTTGATCTGGGCTGTTCTTTTGCTGTGCTAAAAGGAAAAATGGGTAATTATCTAATTTATTTTAAAGATAATTTACACAACTTAAGTAGACTTTCTTCTTTACCTTTATTAATTTATCTCGTGCAGTGTCAGAGTTTATAAAAAATGTATTTTATTAACAAAACAAATAGTATACAGTCGAAACAAAACTTGATAAAGATTGGTACATCAACTACACGTAGCCTTATTTTTGTCAAAAATTAATTTCTCTATAGATACACCTAATGTTTGAAAACATTTAATTAATCACTCTAAAAAACCAATCTTGTCTTTTTTAACAAAAATTTAAATATCTATACCATACTGCGCACGCCGGCTGTGAATATGTAGATTTTGTTTAAAACCATACCTATATGAATTAATTAAATAAGATTTAATTAGTTGATAAATTGTATAAGAGACTTGAGACGCTAATTAAACACAAATAAGATCTTCAACTAAAAATTCGTATTAACACTAATTGGAATTATTCAGTAATGAATTTACTTCGTAAGTTATACGATGTGGTACGGTTTTACGCGTCTTAAAACAATTGAATGCGTGATTCACGATTATCTTTTATTTTTGATAAGAATAGTTTTGCATCAGGGAACTGAATGCGCAATAAGTGTTTCCTATGTAATACCGATTGTCGACACTGGTACACTTGGCTAATTTGATAAGGGAATGCAGAAGTTAAAACTATTTTTTCTTCTTACTTCTTCTGTACCGAGGAAAAATTACTCTTGTCAGGGTATACATACAAGATATGCGATTTACTCCTTCATACGCTTTGAATACAGTTCATCATCAAAATAAGAAATCAGAAATGGAGCAAAAAATATCGACGATTGGAGCAAATAGGCATAAATAATTGCTATATTGTTCAGTTTACGAATAATTAATTTAAACAAGTGTTAAGATTATTTTGTTGCTGTTAAGATATCACGCCTCTGTTGTTGTTTCTACTGTGCTGAATTTCATTAAAACTGTGCTGAGAACCATTTTTAATTTTTATCAACAAAAAGAGCATGGCGGGGTAACTATACGGTAGCGGCTCCAAACGCATTTAGGGCTGATATATTTTTTTTTAAATTTTCCTTTTTCTGAAATAGCTTTATGATTGGTTTTTTTTTTGTTGGAGTTATTTCCACCAGTGGTAATTATACTACTTTTTTTGCGTAAAGATTACTATATATATTTCATCCATTTAAGGAATCATCAAGTACATTAATATTTACATACCAATTATCAAGAATCATCCACCAAAAAATCAAACAATTTAATAGCTTTATATCTTTAGCTCGCTACGATATATGTGTTGGTTAAGGTAAAAATACTGTTATTATTTTTAAAATTTTTTTTTTCCACTAAGTAATATGCCATCGTACCTCAACGAAATTTTTTCTGTAAAAACCCCTCGTAATTTTCTAACCTGTCTATTTTTTTAAAATTTTTCGTATTGGTGTAAGGGAGGGAAAAATTGCCAAATTTGCTAATCAATGATTTGATCAATAATAAATAAATTTGATAATTTTTAATGAAATTGAAAATTCATTTGATTATTGATAAATTCAATAATTTTTTACCCCCTTCCACCCATACGAAAAACCTGAAAAAGTACACAGGTTAGTGCATTATTAGAAGTTTTTACAGAAAACATTTCAGTGGGCCAGGGCATATAAGTGGAAAAAAATTCTAAAAATAAAATAGTTATATTATTTTTTTTCTTTTCAAAAGTTGGCATATAGATTATATAATATAATAGTACTTTACCTTAACTAAAACATATTTCATAGCCAATTAATTATACAAATCTAGTAAAGAAAAAAAGTAAAGAAAAAATCAGTAAAGAAAAAAATTGTTTTCAAAAAATTATTAATTTTATTTTTTAAGAAAGTAGCATGTGCAATGACCTTAAAACTGAGAAAAAAGCTACCTTTGATTAGATCATCTCATAAAAAAAATATCAGTCTTAAATGTGTCTAGGGCCGCTACCCCAAAGTTACCCTACCATGCCCTTTTTTTTTTTAGAAACTTATTAAGTAGATACTAAAAATTTTTTGCAAATATATTCACCGACTTGGTGCAAATATTATTATTGTTTAAATTTTATAACAAATATAAGGTACCTTTTAACAGACAACTAAATCGCAAGTCAATTGAAATTTTCATTGTTTTCAGTTTCAATAGAGAATATCGGCACATTGTATGATATATTTATTAACAATTATTTTATTAAATGCTTTATTGCTTTCGAAAACATAACAATAACTAAATAAATGTGTGTGTGTGTATGTGTGTATGTGTGTATGTGTGTGTGTGTGTGTGTGTGTGTGTGTGTGTGTGTGTGTGTGTGTGTGTGTGTGTGTATATAAATATAGAAGTGATCTCAAAAACAATAACGCATTGACAAACTAAGGTCTCTTTTGTTTGTATTATTAAAATAGAAACAAATTCAATGTAGGTATATAGTTTTATGTACAGAAGTAAAATTGGATAGCACGTGTGCCTAGCATTAATAGTGCTTTGCAGTTTGAATTTGTCTCTAATACTTACAAGTAAAGGTACCGAGGCCGGAACTATCGATTTTGATGAAACTTAAATATGTTGTAGAACATTAAAAACTAAGGGACACGTATTTTTTTTTATCTGCGGAAAAACGGTTTGAAGGGGTGAAATCGCCCTCCAAAAATTGGGGTAAAAATTTAATTTTTCAAATATCTCGAAAACAGTAAGAGATAGAGCAAAAGTTTAAATTGGCGATATTACTCTTTTTTAAAGAGCTATCTATTGATATGCAATTTGTTCAAATTACATCAACAGGGGTGGTTGGGGGTTAAAATTTGAGGGTTAATTTTGCAAAAAGGGGGTGAAAAATAAACAATATAAAAATTTTGTTTACAGATTTGAAATCTACGTCAAAAAATCTAATTGACCTATTTTTGCTCAATATCCTAATATTAAGTCTAGGGGTAGTTAACTAGAGGGTGACTATGTCGAATAATCGTACTATTTGGTTATTTCAAGAAGTTCTTCTTCATGGAAAATAGCTAAGACAATTAGAATAACGTAGAAATGAAATTCTCGAATTCAAAATTGAGTTTAAGCAACATTGGAGAGGGGGTTAGTCACCCTCTTAAATTACATACTAGTTTATATACACTAATTTTTGCTATTAACACACTGATAGTGGGTAAAATAATGTGACAGTAAGTGGTTCTGAAGTTGGACTAAAATGAAATTCTCGAATTCAAAATTGAGTTTGAGCAACATTGGAGAGGGGGTGAGTCACCCTCTTAAATTACATACTAGTTTACATACACTAATTTTTGCAATTAACACACTGACAGGGGGTAATAATGTCACAATAGATGGTTCTGAAGTTAGACTATCGTATGTAAGGTTTTTATTAGGTTTCGTTATTTTAGCTGAGGTTATGTAATTTTCGGTATCGATAATTTTCGATAAGGAAAACTCTAATATCCATTAAAAAACAAACCTAATAAAGACCTTACATATGATAGTCCAAATTCAGAACCACTTATTGTGACATTATTTTACCCACTATCAGTGTGTTAATAGCAAAAATTAGTGTATATAAACTAGTATGTAATTTAAGAGGGTGACTCACCCCCTCTGCAATGTTGCTCAAACTCAATTTTGAATTCGAGGATTTCATTTCTACGTTATTCTAATTGTCTTAAGTTATTTTCCGTGAAGAAGAACTTCTTGAAATACCCAAATAGTACGATTATTCGACATAGTCACCCTCTAGTTAACTATCCCTAGACTTAATATTAGGATATTGAGCAAAAACAGGTCAATTAGATTTTTTGACGTAGATTTCAAATCTGTAAACAAAATTTTTATATTGTTTACTTTTCACCCCCTTTTTGCAAAATTAACCCCCAAATTTTAACCCCTAACCACCCCTGTTGATGTAATTTGAACAAATTGCATATCAATAGATAGCTCTTTAAAAAAGAGTAATATCGCCAATTTAAAATTTTGCTCTATCTCTTACTGTTTTCGAAATATTTGAAAAATTAAATTTTTACCCCAATTTTTGGAGGGCGATTTCACCCCTTCAAACCGTTTTTCCGCAGATAAAAAAAATACGTGCACCTTAGTTTTTAGTGTTCTACAACATATTTAAGTTTCATCAAAATCGATAGGTCCAGCCTCGGGACCTTTACTTGTTAGAGAACAAAATATTCGCTAGCCGAGACATTGTATACATTATATTCCTTAAGGGCAGATTCGCCAAAAATCGGCCTATTTTATTATTATTATATTATTATTTTTTTGTATAAATAAATATTTTATTAAAAAAATAAATATACAACATTATTTCTATTTGTCTTGAGATTACAAATTTTTTTTTTATTTCAGAAATGAGCTGAGTATAAATGACACTGCGAGATTTTTCCACCTTGATGGTTTCGCGCGTTCCGAAATCCCCGGTGATTTAAAATCAAAAAATCAAGAATTTTTTGAAAATATACAGTTATGGCACTAACTATAGGACATTAAAGAAAATAAATAAAAAACAGCGAGAAATCGCATTTTGACAATAAGTCGTCGAAAATTACGGTTTTTTATCGACTGTAAACACCCGCCATTTTGAAAATATATTACGAAACCGAAAGATCCTATAGTTCCTGCGAAAATGACGGTATTAACGAATAATATGCACTTTGCTTTATGTCGATACCTCGAATACTTTTTGCGATACACGCGAAACCATGTCGAAAAAGATATTTTCGGGAAAAAAGCATTTAGTTTTTTTTTTTTTTAAAGTTGAATTATAGTAAAGTGAGCGCACTAAAATGCCCATAACTTTTTAATTTTTTATTTCTTTTAAATAAAATTTTAGGAGAATATTTCTAACACCTTAAAGAACCTAATTATGGAAAAAAAAGATTTTTTTTAGTGAATCTCCCCTTATGCTTTTAATATATCTACATATACTTATTTTGTAATAGTTATTTACTAGTGGTGACAAATTTGATAATTTCAAGTCATATCCATTTGAATTCTGCAAATAAAGCAGAATGTATAACAATTGTCAGAAATTATCATAGTTAACTTAAGAGGTAGCTTTTTACATTTGAATAATAATAGTACACGTATCTAATATCAATTTTTTATTCGTTTTTACAGAAATGTATAACGGACTTTATGTTTAATCTCTCTAAAATATTTTAAACTCCGAGGACGTGGACTCACAAACGAAACCGAATTTTAAAATTCGGACTCCGTTAGGTTACCCTGTAAGTTTTATTCATTCACCATGTTTTATTCGGTGTTAGATACCAGCATACAATATTACATCGCACACAGAATAAATTATTATACCTACATATTTCCTTAAAAGTCATTTTTTTTTAATTGACTGATACGCATATCGGTCATAAAGTTAAGTATTTATTCAATCAAATATAAAATTCAAAATGTAATCTATAATTTTGAGATGATAAAAAACTAATTTATAATCATCGCTCATAGACAAAAACAAAACAACTGAACCGGCGAACTCTAAATCACTGTCTTTTTCAAACAGTGCAACGGATAAATTATATTGACAGCAACAGTAGAGAGAGCTATACAGAGAGACGGCAGCACAGCGTAGCGTTGAAAAGATGAAAAATTAAAATTTCTCAAGTCGTTCATTCGATGCTCGTTGCCTTATTGTTAATTGTCTTTTAATCATGATTAAAGTTTACTTGTCAACACATTGGACAATTACCAATAGGTACGCAAGTATGTGTGCCGTGTGGTGACGACTGCCTCGATATCTTTGTGTATTATTAAATTTTAATACCATCAAGTAGGTACCAATAATATAAGCTGGAGAGTGTGTGAGTGAGTATACCTGAAGACTGTATGTCAGTGAAATATACCTTATTAGGTTGATGGTCGGTAGTTTGTCCAATGTTGTACGTAAACATACTTCACTGGTGACGGGCCACTAAGAAGTTGTGTAAAGATTAATTTAGATGATGTAGAACTTAAATGAAACTAGAAATAAAACGCTTCCATTCCACGGAAACTTTTCTAAAGTCGAAAAATTTGACGCGGAGGGCAATATTGAGGCTGTTCGGTTTAATACAAAGGGCATTGAAGCATTCAGGGATACTATAATATCCAAATACAGAATAGCCCAATATTAACACTTTCAGTTCCACGGCTTCGGCATCCGAAAATAATCAAAATAACCTCAGAGGCCGATCGGGATCAATGATTAATTGATTACGCATTATGTATATGTGTGATGTTACCACACCGATGTGTATATACTCAACTGACACAAACACCAACACACACTACTCTCTTTGTTTCTATAACACAATTTTAAATAAACAATATAAAAACTAATAAAAGTGTTTTTTTTTTATTTATTTTAACCAGTTTGTTATCTAAACTTTCTGTAATTCTCTAATTGATTTTAATGTGTTTGAATGTCAAATATATGTATGTAAGTATCACATATATGTACATGTTAAATCATTTTATGGATTTGTTTATATAAAGTTTCTTTAAAAATATTTTAGGCTTCCGGGGAAGTTTACTGTGAAAGTGCTCGGGCCTCATAGTGTTAACTATTATGCATATATACTTAAGGTGTCCGCACAATGACTGACGTAAGACAAAAAACAGAAGATATACAAAGTAAAACCATTTTTAATAATTCCGAATAAAATTTCATATAATTTTTTTTGATGTAACTATTCTTAATGATTTTTACAAATGCTGCCGAAAACAAAATTAAATTTTTATCACGTATGCTGTGTAAATCAGAGGCTCTCAACAGGTGGTACATATATCCCTGGAGGTAGGCGGTGAACTGAATTTAAACTGTCCCCTATAAGGGTAAGGGTCACATGATTTGGGACTCCTCATATCCTTAATATTGATAAATAATTTTTTTAAAATTTTATTTAACATCATATCGGCTACTATAATTACAAAGAGGATTTAAGTTTGTGGTTAAAAAACACCAATAGTGATTACAAACTCGAATTTTGAGGGATAGGGAGTGCTCCTAAATGTAAAGCTTAGTCAAGTGGTTGTTGGTAACCTCTACACTACAAGCACATTGTGAATGTTTGGTAGAAAAAAAAAATAAGGTGCCGTTCAAGTACTTCCGTATCAGTGGAGAACATGATCGAAAGAGCATGGATTTAACTATCGCTCGAGGAAGAATTTTTCTCTTTCAACCCTACATTGTTATTTATTCCTTTTTATGTAACGTATGGAATATTCCAACGACGAGAGAATAAATATGTCCATTCTCTGATGAGTGTATGAAAAGACAAATATATTGACTGAAAAAATCAGTTGAGATCGAACGATTAGTTGAAAATGTTAGTTGAACGTAGCAGTCGAAGTGTCAGTGGAAGTAATGAGCCATCTTGTGAGTGGAGAACTGAGTTGGAACCAAGCCATTGGAATAAATCAATCTTGATGTCTTCACCTTCATTTAATCTGTGAACACTAGCTACTGAGAGGTTTCGATTAGGGGTTTGATAAAACCTACTATAAAGATATTCAAGATATTATATACTAACCGGAACTGGCACATTTTATTTAGTTATAATACCTAAATACTTACAATTCTATAAATAATACAAGGTTCTGGGAAGGTTGATTAGATGAAACAGAAAATTTTTGTAACCGCGATGCTTTGTTTTAATTAAGATAAACTAATACCTAGATGGTCTTCCCCTAATATAAAAACAGGTTCCGCTCTTAGAATGCTTCTAGTTTCATTCCCTTTTACAAATATAGGTGATTATGGAACAAGTGGACCATATGAGAATTGAATCGTGTAATATTAACTTTATCTTCGGTATAGCAAAGTAACCATAGTTACGAGGGAATACAGTGCTACTTACTTCACGTGTTTATCTCTTTCGAGTCGGTATTACAGTGTACTGAATTTACAGTGAACACACATATCTGTATTACCTCTATTATTATTATATACGTACGTATACAGGTTAAATAAGTAACGTATTGAATTCTCTTGTTTTTTTATTTCTTGGTCTTTTTTTTACGTACGCTGTCCTCTTTTTTCTCCTCTTTTTTCGCGTACATTTGTTAGTTTCTGATAAAACAATAATGCATAATACATTATCTGGAAATTGTATCTTACCAGTGACAACGAGTCTATTGTTATTAAAAAAAATTATACATACTCCTTGATAATATGTCCACTCAATTGAAATGAGCCGCAAAATATATTCGTTTTGCTTTCGTTTTTCTGTTTTTTTTTCTTGTTGGTTCATTGCTTTGCGTCGTTGCTGTGCTCTGACTCTTGTCCCTTATGATTATAAATTTTATACTTACGGCGTGTTATTTGTTTATATTGCTTATTTTGTATGGAATGAAACACAAATATATACATGGTACCTGTATAAACGTAATAATAAGAACAAATAGTTCACCGGTTTCAGTACATATTTAATAACTATAGCCGTGGCTCGTGTTTTACCCGCGTAAATTATCTGAATTATATGCGTCAAATTACTTTCAAATCAAATGTTCCGAAATTCTGTACAAAATCAGTTATCTATAGTTTTCGGTTCCACTTGCAAAATCTCTAAAATAATCATGTTCATATTTTAATAGTGTGACAAAGGGTCTAGCCGTACAATGACTGACGTAAGACAAAAAACAGAAGATATACAAAGTAAAAGCATTTTTAATAATTCCGAATTTGTTTCCCTATATCTGACTATACCATTTTTTAAAAAATATGATTGACGAGCAAAAAAAAAACGGGCCCCGGGCAATTGCCCCAATTGCCCTAATCTCTCACCGGCCCTGCCGTTACGAGATATGGTATACTTTGTACGTTTATTTTAGAAAACATGCTATCAATTGGTTAACACCCTTCAAAGTGACATCGTATGGATTTTACACCAACAATTAAAACCTTTTAACTTAAATTATTCCTTCTCGGTTCCACAGAAAACTTAATTACTTGGTACTAAAAACAGTTTCAGAAATATTTTAAAGTGCTCCACTAGCTCAAGTGGAAAGGTATAATAAGCTCAAAAAATTGTAGCATTACATCTGCAGAAGTCCACTTAAAAATCTTATTTATTTTTAATATAATTAGTAGTAATATATTTTTGTTTAAATTTTAAAATAGTCTCTCTTTAATATTTATTTATGCAAGGGTACCTACATAATTCTTCGATATTGTTTATGTAAATATATTTATTAAGAAATACAGTGATGACATCTTCAACATATGTTTTCATACTTTATGTTACAGGACCCCCTACGATCCACGATTAACCGTGTGCCTCCGCCGATATGAACATTACTTGCCAATAAATTAATATACAAATTTTAATACGTTTCTATAACCTGTTATTAATAATTAATTCGATTCTTATGATAATAAAAAAGCTTAAATTTATGAATATATTAAAACTTGAAAATTTTGGGAATTCCATTAAATTAAATAAATATATAAATAGAAAATAGGATATAAATAATTTCTATAAAATTATTGACGTCTTTGTATGAATTTTTTGATTAGCACCGAATTTTTTAATGAATAAGCTACCTTAGAATATATAAATGATAATGATAAATATAGATAGTAGTATCCTTAAAATTGAATCCAATGATTGAAGAGATATTTATAATTCACCGATCAATTTCGGTTATTATGCTGTTTTGTTAAAAATGTCAATATCAAGTGACATTTGAAAGTAAGGTTGGAAACTTTGTATAAACAAACGAAATTTAATATTTTCTAAAAACTAAAAAATGGACATCGTGTAGTTAGGTACTAGGTACAAAAAAGCCAAACAAAGTATTTAAAAAAATATTTTGCTTTAGAAATAATAAAATTTTGTACAAAGAGTGGCTTGATTTTGTTCACTATTAACGAGATAATCGAACTTCGTATCCCCTCCAGGCAAAAGGTCATAGCGAATACTAACTACAAATTGTTATATTATTATTAAAACAATTATAGGCCTCATTTGTCTCCTAACGCGTCTAGGACATGTTCTTGGAATAACGATATTAACTGACGAACTATATTTATTCTGTGGGTAGGACCCCGTGCGTATTATAGCTACCATCATGTTGTATAAGTGTGGTCGGAACCGATTCTGTTGCTTTCGTAGTCCGCCCTGGAAGAGAAACGATACAAATAATGAGTACAAGGTCACCCTGAAAATGATACTGGTTCGACCTACAATTTTAAATTATTATCTTTCATATATGATTGGTGGTTTTTATTTACAAAATGTATGTAATTGTTGCTCTAAAAAAAGTTCTTTGCTTAAAAATGACGCTTGAAAGTATTCAGAAAATTTTCATTTTTGTACTTTTTTTTAACATTCCTGATTTTATAGGGGTCCAAATTTTAGTTATCACAATTAAATTAATGTGTTGAATTTAGAGTTTGCTAAACATAATTTTACCCTCCTGAACTGTCTGTGAATAAATAGCCTCGCCTGAATTACACTCTTAGCAACTATGTAATTAAGTGTTATTACGTGTTAAGTTTTCTAGAAAGCAGTCAACTTCGAAAAATTACTTCGCCAGCTTCGAAAATCCAGGGAAATTCAGACAGTATAGGGAAATATGTGACTGCCAAACAATAAGTGAATAGTAATCTAAAACCATTTTACAAAAAATTGTATTTTAGTCTTTTATGCTTAAATTACGCTAAATCAAAATACAAAAAAAAAAAAAAGTTTTCAAAAATAAAATTCAATTTTTTATTATTTTTTTTATTTTTAGGCAAAATTACTTTTATGATTCTCAACACGTCCAGAATAATAAAATATTGTTTTTGATTTATAATTTCAAGGACATGTGGATATTAAAAATACATAATATTTCTAGAGCAACATTTTTGAATTTAATTTTGTCCATAAATACCAAGTAGGCTCTTTCTATTCGATATAGAAATAAATACACACCAAGTGTTTTATAAATCCTTTGCGGCTCTGTGTAACAAAAAAAAAAAGTTACATATGTCGAACACAAGTGTGGAATGATATTTATTTCACTTTTTTCTGGCAAAAATCAAATAGTCATGAGCCGCGTCTGTCGTTCGCTAATATACTATGGCTTGGTGTTGAAAACGATCGACAAAATAGACCTTTTTTTATTATTTATTTCCAATCACTTTAAGTCTGTAGGCATAGTGTTGTTAATAATCGTTTCGTCGACACACTTGGGTACTATCGGATAAGTTTTTATATTATAACGCGTCAAACACTATAGCCGAATAAATAATAGCTAACGATCAAATGGTAAAGAGAGGTTTAGCTAAGATGTGCATGAAAACTTGGACGAAAAATTCGCATCTAATTAATACACTAAGAGGGTGCTTGGTAGAGGGAGAGACACTAAAGTGTATCTCTCCGACAGGCTTGCCAACTTTTCAATTTTGGACGATCAGACATCAACATTTTTATGTAATTTCTTTTTTAAATTTATCGATAAAATTTGATTGCATTTTTGTTTTAAATATCCCGTGACCTTGAGGAACCAACGCTGTCCTCTTTTCCAAAATATGCCGTTAACGAAAAAAAATACTTAATAATCCCAAAAATCTCATGGCTGGACATTTGCTGTCGAGCCACTCGTGTAGGACCGGACCCGGACAGATCACGTAATAACCGGACTATCCAACCGAAAATCGGACAGTTCGCAACCCTGCTCTACGATAACAATTTGACTGTGTTGATCAAAACTTGTATTTCATATTTCGAACAATTTCGTTAAAAATGTGAAAAAATTGGCCAATTCCATCCGGGTGCTTTAAAAAAAAATGCCTTTTAGTATATTTCAATCACAACATTAAAAAATCAGAATTAATTTTTCCTCTGTTACATCGATTTTACCTGGTGGTACAATGTAAATAAAAAATTGTAAGTTTAACATTATTCTTTGTTCTTAAATTATGGTTGACCGGGGTAATTGTGAGCGGATTTTCATGAATTGAGATAAAAGCGTTGTTTTAAGTATTTTTTATTTTATATTGATATATAAAATAAAAAATACTCCATAAATAAATCAACCATAATATGATATTATGGTTGATTTATTTTTAATTCTACATTATTCAGGATGCACCACACCAATTTTGAGCGAATTCGCATGAAAAACAAAAATTTAATAAGCCATTCACATTTCCTCGGTGCGGTTTTGCAAATCTTATGAATTTTGGGGTAAAAATGAATGCCATCAGAAAAATTATTTTGAATGGATTACAAGAGGAGTGTGGTACATCAGAGTAAAGCCCAACTCATATTCTCCACATTTACTCAACTTTCAAATTTTTCATCATACTTTAGCGGTCACAATTTCTCTTTGTTTAATGCAATTTACGCATACCTCAAATTTGTACAAAAAATCAAGGTTAAAGAAAAATAACAAAAATTGTAGGAACATATTTATTACAAGCTAAAAATGATATTTTGATGATATTTTGTCATTTTATCATATAAAAAATCAAAAAGTTACATGTATTCACACAAAAACAAGGAAAATAAGACTTTTTCAAGGAAATACATTTAGTTTACATGAATAAAAAACAACAATCTTAGACCTAATACTGTAAATGGAAAAAAAAATGGTTTTGTGTTAATCCTACTGCCCTTGGACACTCACAGAGACATTGAAAACAAGTAATTTTTCTGTTTTTGTAAGTTGTTATTGGGTAAGGGAGCACAGCAATGATTTCCTAGATTGATACACAAAACATATCGCTCTTTACACAAATTTTTTTTGTATTGTTTGTACAACGGAAACTTGTACAATAAGGTCACCACCATCTTCATCAACATTTTAAACTCTGAAAAGGAGACTACTGAAATTTTTGACCGAATGGGGCATTTGTGAATGACGTTCACAATTAATAAAAAATTAAATTCAGGGGTAATTGTGAATTGGTAATAAATTGTCCAATTTCTTTAGCAGTTAATAAGGAACCATTTCAAGGTTTAGACCACTTCTTTAGAAGTACTTTTAACCATTTCTTACCCTTTTGAAAAAAATGTATTTAAAAAAATTTTTTGTGGATTGGTCGAAGTAAGATACTCAAAATTTTGCAAGGGTTTTTTCAAAAAAAAAAAAAAAAAAATACTAATACTTGGAGAATTGTTATGAAATTTTAATAGCATATTAAGAAAAGACAGAAAAACATACTAAGAGTTGATTTTTAACAATATTAATGTTATTTTAGAAATTATAGGCGTCGTTCACAATTACCCCAATTCACAATTACCCCGGTCAACCCTACATTATTATTATTAGCGTAAGAGGAAAAATTGTGTACTTTTATGTAATTTATTTATTTTTGCCGTATTTCTTTTATATTACGCTAATGAATAATAGATGTATTTGTGGACAATTGTATGAAAATAAATGAATAAAACCGTAAAACGAATAAATTAACTCATTTTTGTAATTTAGTATTTTTTACAGTAATATAAGATGTTAGAAATTTGTTTTACTGAATGATGTTGCTTCTTTTAGGTATTGTTTGAACAATGGTGTTGAAAGTGAGATTTACTTACCTCTATCAAAACTTAAATAAAATACCTTGTAATTTATTTGGTAAATTATTTATTTGGCTGACTTTATTGGTGCTGAAATCGCTAACAAAAATAGTATTATAAAAACAAAATATGTAACACGAAATCTACACGACTTCGGCTATAACTTGTGTATATTTCATGTCTTTGTGTTACATTATTTTTTTATATAATATATTGTTCAAAATCTTTTCATGAGTTTTTAAAAATTTCATACATAAAAAACAAAGGTGTTGTTTTTTTTTTCTATTATTAATCACTACACTTTCTTGTGAAAATTACAAGAACCCACAATTTTCAGTGTAAGAATAACAAAATCCGAAACTTTTCTCTAAAATCATAATGATAATTTGAATAATACGGTAATAGTGTATTACGTAATTAAGATTGTAAGTTGCATATTACACACGAGCGAAAAAGTTACGCGAAAGCCGCGCAGTGGCGAGTGCGTAGTTGCGAAAGTGATTAATATGCCTTACAACCAAGTTACGTAATATACTTTATCTACGACTAACATGAAATTCACAAGAAACAATAAAAAATTTGGTACAATTACAATCCATTAAAAGTATATAGAATTTGAAATTTATTAAAAACAAACGTAAACATTCAGTTGCTAGGTAAAGTTTTTGTACAGATTTTAATATAATATACAATATAGAAATTAATAAAAGTGTACTTGGCTGTGTCCCTTCACACATACATGCGTGTAAAGAGCAACTTCCTGTATTGCTGTATGTAAAACATAGCTTACATAGATAATATTTTATACAATAAACAAGCAATTTTATGGTAATCGTAGATCAAAGCTTTTTAATTACTCATGTGGGAGAAGTACTAACTTGGCGCACACATTTCTGTACGCAAAATAGCTGTTTGCTCACTGTGCTCTTCCCAGATACTTTTTTGCGTGCAAAAAGTAAACTTTCCACACGCAAATTGACAATAAAACACGCAAAGCCGCCTCTTGATTTTTCATTTAATAAATATTTCATAATTATTTCTATAGAAACCACCAAGAAAGGAATTTAAACAATATTTAATTCAGAAAAAAAAGACGAACACTCAAAAATATTATTTTAAAAAGTAATAAAAATGTCAAAAGTAGCAATAATAATAGAAAAAAGTATGTGACATTCGTAATAAAAAAATAGTATGTCCAACTCGTGCGGGATTGTCGATTGCCTACTCAAGCGAATGAGCGCACTCACTACGTTCGTGCGCTCAACTTCCCTTTCGTGGGCAATCGACAATTTCCCACACTTATTGCACAATATACTATTATGAAATCCTTTTATGTATCCTTGTTTCTATGCAGCTTTTTTATGGTAAACTTACTTCAAACGAAAAATTGAAGACCTATCGAATGAACGTTTTTCCGATACGGATAAAAAAATTATTTTACAGTTTAAATCTTACTGGAAATTTTGTGTAATAAGTTTTACCGAAAATTGCGCAATCTAACATCATTCACGATATTTCGAACTAAAAACTTATACTCACTGATACGAATAAAATTATTAACATACTATCAGTGTTAAAAAAATTAATTAGGCGTTCATTTCTGCAAGACTGTTTTTAATTATTGACGTAGTAACCAATGTTATTGCTCCTAACTTTTGATCCATACACATTCACATAGAAATATTTTTTTTTGGTGACATCAGTGTGGATCTTACAAAATACGTACTCTGTACTGCTTGTGCATTAACTGAACGTATTCGATACAATACCGCTGTAGTTAGAATCTATCTTTGTCTATACAATTTTGGTATGTAAATCAAGAGAGATACAAACAATATTTTTCTTTACTCTTGAAACATTCTTTAGAAGTACCATGAGTTGACGTACAAGCAATATGAACCTACCTACATTTAAAGAAAATACGTTCTAGCACAAAAACAAAAATATGCAGATGTATCGCAGCAATGCATTTTAACAAGATGTTCTGGAAGTGTAAAAAAATATGTTACAAAATGTACAAAAAGATTGTAACAAACGAGGAAAAAAAAACTTGAAATAACAACCAAACAATCTATCTCTATCGATCGATTTTTATCACAATCACACAATTCACACATACCTACTTACAAACACCTTATAAAAAAATACAAATGGAAACAAGTCAAACGGACACTACTCCATTCGAATGCAAACAAGTGTATATTATTAAAACAAATAAAATTTATATCTTACATCTAGCCATTCAATGTAAAACACGATAGATGCTAAATTCTTCATGCTAAAATAAATTTTCAACACGGTGATCAAAGAAATGAACAGGCGAGATAATAATAATAAAAAAAAAAGTTGGGAGTTGGAACATTGAGCTGAAGTGAGAATAAATACCGCCAAATGTACTCGCCATGGACGCGAAACGCGTCTTGTCCATCTCCCGGACATCACAGGAATCGTTGCACTTGTGAGTGAAAAGATGGTGTGAGAATGCACGTGTTCTGATTTATAATATCTATATAGGTACGCGAAATTCAATTGGTGTAAATATCTAAAACAAATGTAAAGCAACCACTGTTCAAAGTCATCAACAGCTACCTGCTATAAGCTTACCTGATATTGCAGGGTACACAGGTACAGTTAATTACGAAAGTGTTCGAATATGGCTCGGTATTTCCACTTTAATTGAAAAGGTATAGGAACATTAGGTTGGGATTTGCCGTTTTAAAATTACTTAGAACTTTTCTCTTTTACCAACCGAGTCAATCCACAAGGTGTTATCTTATTTTTGTTTAATCTAATTTTTGATCAACTTTGATGCACTATAACTTTGGAACCAATTGAGTCTCAGTCCCAAGGATTCATTCAAGATCTATATCATAAAGAGATTGTTACCCCTTTCGGCGGTTCACACTGACGCAACTCGACTAGCCTGGTAGAGCAGGGGGGGGTGAGGGGTTATATCCTCTG
This sequence comes from Brachynemurus nebulosus, assembly GCA_035578155.1. Lineage (NCBI taxonomy): Eukaryota > Metazoa > Arthropoda > Insecta > Neuroptera > Myrmeleontidae > Brachynemurus > Brachynemurus nebulosus. Next base: position 40,640,918 of record JAPWDM010000001.1, on the reverse strand, counting down.
AGAGACAAAAAAAATTTAAAGAAAATTAGCAACTACAAGAGACCTAAACTCTACGTTGTTGGACGCCACCACATTTGTATCAGAAAAAAATGTGGAAAAATCGTACGTTGTTATCAACTATAATTATCCCAAGAAATCTTAACTGAAAAGAAAATTAGTGAGTGATATGAACAACAAACACTGCAGTACAACAGAATTATTATTAACGTTGATTTGTTTCATACAACTATTTGGTAAGAAATATAGCAATTTGTGTACAATAAACAGATCTTTGCTTTTCTTTTTTGAAACAGGTGAGTAAAAGTATATTAGTATTTTATTATTTTTTTTTTTTAATGAATGATTAGTTAAAATAAAAAATTTAAAAAATTATTTTGAGAGAATGAATATCCAATCGGACAACTTTTCACCATATCAGAACGGTGCCTTCACTTGGACAACAAATACAAGTGTCAAATTGAATTCCATTCGCCCAATTTAACGTAGTAAATGTAATTGGGTTAATCAACATATAAAAGTTTTTATTTGCAAATTTAATAATAATATTTCTTTTGTTTTAGGTAATTATAGCCCGGCTTTTGGAAAATATTACTCAAGTATTAAATTTCAATTAACAAACTATAACCTACATAATGCCCAAGACGTGATAAGGGAAGGTGCCTCCAACAATGTAATTGTACAGACCGTTATTTTAACAGGTAAGCTTAATTATTTTTTTCGTTCAACCAGTTTGTTGTAGCAATTTTCGTTATACGTCTGGGTTTAAAATATTAACTAACAACAATAACTATATCTAAAATTTTTAACATTCAACAAAAATTTCAAGAGAAAGTTTTACTTGCACAAATTATATTAATTGTTTATCAAAAATTTTCAGTTTAGCAACGTACTCACTTTAATTAACATATGTAATGAGGACTCGTCTTTCCGTATTTCTAATTTCTTTTATTGAATCCTTGCAGAATATACCCCAGAGTAGCGGTTCTGTTCCACCAGGAGATTGACTACACAGATGAGTAACCATGGAATTCAAATACCACGACCACACAATTAACGGCAACCAGCCAAACAACAAAATTTTCCACGTGGTCCAAATTCCAATAAATTTTTACGGTGAATCTCCCGTGCCAATAATTCGAAGGCTTCCGTAGAAGAATCCAGAAATTTTGTGGAGCAGCAATTTACAGATAAGTGATAAAATAACATTTTACATACATGACTGTATTTTGCGACGATTGAGAGGATAAAAGGGTGAGCTATAATAATATAAAAAAATTGTAACAAGGTATATAATAGTAATTCCAAAAAATTTTTGCTCAATCTCTTTCAAGATATTTGCAGCTTTTAAATATTGCCAAAACATGGTTATGGCTCTTTTTCGAAAAATTGACAAACGGTCCTGGAACAAACTTAAAATAGAAAACAAAAGAAAAAGTATGGTCGTAAATTTTTTAAGTCTAATCTGGCACTCACCTAAAATTGAGGAGTAACTGATAATTAGAAAAATCAAAAATGCTGAGCAACATGTCTGTGTGATTTCTAACGGATTGATTCAACCAAGTTCTTTCACTGCACGCTGCTTAGTAACATTTCAAAAAACTTTCTAAAACGTATTTTTCATCACAAAACAAATATTAAAATTGAATTTGATTTACTGGATGGATACTGGTTTCTTAAAAAATTAATTGCCGTTCTGTTCCGTTAAAGGAAATTTCTTTTGGAAAATAATTACGTATCTACATATAATAAGACATGTAAAAAATTTCCAAAGGGAGTTAGCGACGGAAAAGTGCATTTCATTATCTTATTATACTATGCTTTAATTCTGTCACTCATATTTCTATTACTGACAGAAAATATTTGCTTTGGCAATTTGAACCTAATTTTGATATGAACTAATTAGTTAAAATTAGTAGCTGGACAATCGTCTTTAATGTGAAGTATTAGGTGCGTGCAAAAGTTCTACCCGTTTCCCGAATCCCGAATACTGAGTTTAAAAAAAAAAATATTTCGTATTAATAAATGATGCAATATTGCGCAATAGTATTCTACATAACATAAGCTCTCAATAGCTCGTGACTACATAATTCACGCTTATACGTAATTAATTTGCTGTATGGCTAACATGTCGTGTCGCAAAGATCATATCAGACAATGTTTGCTTTATGAGTTTGACAAAGGTCATAATGCTGTCAAAGCTTGTCGTATTATTCTTGAGGTGTATCGTAGTGGTGGAGAACTATCGATAGCACTATCGATAACTATCGATAGTTTTGACTATCGAAAACTATCGATATTTTTTTTTTTACTATCGATAGTTTTCGATACATATTTTCAGTCATTTCGTTTACTTATAAATACTAAAGATAATAAAAATTTCGTAGAAATTATAGCCAGAGATATAAAAACAACCATTTTAAGGGAATTTCCGGGCAAAAAGGAATAATTCCGCCCCAGCGTAAAACCGGCGACCTTTTTTCTTTTTTTTTTTTTTGCTCGCCGGCTATCTAAATGCCGCCCAACTTGGGTATCAAAAACTATCGATAAACTATCGATAACTATCGATAGTTTCACGACTATCGTAACTATCGATAGTCGGGACTATCGATAGTTCTCCATCACTAGTGTATTGGGAAGGTGCTATAGACGAAAGTACCTGCCGTCGTTTGTTTTGGAAATTCCGTAACGGAAATACAAAAGGCGCCGATAAATCGCGATTTGGGCGCCCTTCGAAGTTTTCTGATGAAAATTTTGAACACGCTATATTAAATGGTGAGCAAATAATTGCTGAGAATTAGCAAAGAGATTTTCTGTACACCGAACTACAGTATTTTTTATTTTTACTTTGTTATGCCCTAAAAACGGGTAGAACTTTTGCACATACCTAATATTTGCGCAAAATTTATGGGAAATTTAAATTAAATACACTCGAATTATAATTATTTAGTAAATTATTTATTTAGAGAACTTTCTTTATCCCTACAATCATACGTACTCGTCAAAACGACGAACGAACCTCTCTACCTGCTCCAATACTACAACTTGTCGGTGCCTGCTTGCTGTGAAACTTCTGTTATCTAATTTATTTGTTATTATAACACATAAGACGCATAAATTTTGTTTATAGCTATTGTCGTTTTTTTTATACTGAAATAGTGTGCGTCAAAAGGACGACGATGTATGATTAACCCATATTTTTTTTTAAAGATTTTGTACTCCACATATAAAAGTTTTCCTAATTTTTCTAAAATTTATTAAAGATATGGATGTTATAATTAATTTATTCAATGATTATGATAATGTGAAAGATGATTACAGCTGTTTGACTTATAGAGACGACATAATACTGAAGTTTTAATATATTGAATCAAAAACTAAAGAATACGTTTCAAGTGACTTAATAAAAGGTTAACAATTTATTTTATGGAAAATATTTTAATTTTTATTATTTTTTGAGATCTTATTCTAAAAATTACTAACAAATTTTAGAAAATTTACAAATGTGCCTAATGGGGAAATAACTACATATCTATAGGAATATTTATGACTGAGAAATTTCACATTCTGTAAAGTCACACTTATCCACTGACTCATAATAGGTCATAAATTAATTATCTGAAAGACATGTTTTATGATACAATTGATGTATTTATCTATTTTTTAATTTTTATACTGAAAATATGCTTTGATAAAAAGATTAAAAAAATTAATAAATATTTATATTAAGAAATTTTTCCAAATCCAATTTTTTTAAATATTTTGTTCGCTTTTGTAGTATTGTTATGTAAAAAAAATGCTTTTTTGCAAAAAAACTCTAAAACTCCCCGTAAAAAGTCGATTCGTCGAAACGACGCCGATGTATGATTAACTTAACTCGTAGACCAACGTATGATTCTAGGGTTATTGGCGCTGAAGTTGTTAACAAAAATATGATTACAAAAACACAATCATCGGGTCGCAATGGATACAGGTTGCATATATAGGTATATATTCAAATAGACACAAAATAGATACAAATAGAACAAATACATACCTACAAGAAAATAGTTGACTAATATTAGATATCAAAAGTAATTTATAGGAATATTTAAAGGAATATATTTCGTCGGTTTGGTGCAAAAACTCATTAAGTGACAAATTTCTCAAAAATGATTTTTTTATATTTTTCAGCTGACTATTATTTTCTCTTTTGATTGATAATACTCAATAGATGATCCGACCACTAGATTTCCTCATTTTTCGTTTGCAGATAATCATTATTTGATATTTGCCATTTTTTTGTAGAGCTAAAAGTCATTAGTCACTTACTGACTTTTTGCATTACAAAATACTACAACAAATACTAGAAATATGAGATATAAAAACTCACTAGACCATTTTCCAGGCAAAATAAGAAACATGTTTTTTTAATAAATTGATGCGTTTGGTTTATTTTGTTATATTCATACAGTTTAATTATTTTTGAATTGTTAAAACATAGTTTTAACAGTAATTCTGTTAATTTGGAAGATTAAAATTGAATGTTCCTATGGAAAGTAATGGATCCTGCAGTACAGAATAGTACTGATGGCGAAGTTGAAGATTAGCTCTTGTAATTTTGGTCTATAAAAAAAGTAGTGCTTCTAATATTTTTGTAATGCTAAGTTTGCTTATATAAAATTCTAAAACGTGTAAACGTGTATTTTACTAAATTTTTTTAGATCAATATTTAGATCAATAACTTATTGTTAACTTATAAGTTAATATGACTTTCATTTAAATAAAATGTCATTATATATTCAGTTGCAGTATTTTTATTTTGCGCAAAAATTCATTAAGTACCAAAAACAAAGTTTGTGAGACGCCTTTGAAAATTTTTTGACTAAATCTTATTTAAAATTTGGATTTTCTTATATCTCTAGCGGTTTTAACAACTTAAACAAAACAGATCTGTTGCTTAAACATTTTGGACAAGCAAACATAATTAACAATATTTCATTTCCATTTATCTCAGAAACTTAAAAATGTTACTTAATGAGTTTTCGCACCAAACCGACGATTTAAGAGTCTCTTAATATTTGATTGACAAAATCATTTTGCACTTTTCGACGTGTGTTTTCCATTTCTGCTGGCAAAACTTCTTGTGGATCAACATTCATTAGTAAAGAGCCATGTGCAGCGTCTATTTAAAAAAGAAAAAAAATTAATAAAAAATCAGAAACAGTATTTGCATTAAAAGAAAAAAGAATACAAATTTCTGATTAAACTAACCTGATATCGTATACACAACATTATTTGGCTCACTAAATTTCAAACTTTTCCAAGGATCCTTAAGTCCAGTTACAAAAAATGATTTTTTTTCACTGTCAGAATTAGCATAATGTTTTCCACCAAATTCTCTGTTTGTATTATTCACTTGATATTCTAGCTGTCTTAGAGAAAATATTTCGCCAAACACATCACTACATAACTTCTGTGAATAAGAATAATCGTAGGGGAAGAATGGGTCGCTTGAACTAACAAACCAACCCAGCTGGGTACATCGTTGGTAGAGCCATATTCGTTCTAAAACGAAAAAAATATAAACTTAAATAATCATTAGATCCACTCTCTTTATGCTATACAAATTGAAATCATATGATTCATAAAAAAAAATATTTTCATATAAAAAAAAAATAAAAACTTATATCTAAATCAAAATTTATTTTGCATTTCTAAGGGCAGGCGGAGTCCTATTTAAGAAAAGTTCTTGGGAAAAAAATTTTGCCTCCTCTCAGATGAGAAAAATACGCAATCACCCACTGTGACTCTTTTTTGAAAAAGAATTGGTTACCGATTGTAGGATTACAAAAATTCCTAGATACGGCATTGCTATACAATAAAACAAAAAATCAGTTCTGACAGGACACATCAGACTGCAGAAGAAAAGGAAAAATTTAAATAGTTTCCCACATCACGAAACTCATGAAAAAAAATTTGCCCTTAAGGAGACCTTCTCTAACACTTTTCAAATAAAAGAAAAGTTTCTCGACTTTTCCAGTAAAATAAAAATAGTAATAACCACTAGAAAAACTATGGTCAAATTTTGATCCGTTTAATGCCCCAAGTATACAGAATTACTTTTAGTTTTCATATTTCTAACGTTAGTAGATCTACAGTGTTCAGCATTGGTTTGACGTCAACCTATGTAATTGCAGCGATATACATTCACAGATACCAATACTAACATTTAGAAAATTTCTATCCAATTTTTGTTCTGTTTTATGAGTTATTTAGGTGGTATAAAGCCAGGTCAAAACCGCATATACTCAAATTTTTCCGATTCCCATACTTTCCATTCTAATATCTCTAGCTTCGCTATGCGAGCTATAAGGACGGAAAACTACGTAATAATATCGACAATTCTCCCTATTAAATCTTTATTTTAATGATATTAATCTTATATTACTCGCTACAAAATATCTAGTGTAATTCTTACCATCGCCAAATTCAGAATCATTTGATGAATTTGAGAGATCTGCTACCAAACGATCATATGAATAATCGAGACATGTATGTTCGGTTAATTTCAAAAGATCCCGTATAAACCGACCAAATCTGGCCAAAGTTGTGTCACCAAGTGTTTTATCTTCCAATTTTCTGCACAAATTACCATAACCATAATTTGAATTGAATAGAATATTGCGATTATATTGAACTATGAATGGAATAACACCAAAAATTAATTGTTGAAGTCGGACGCGGTCTTGAAATGATATTTCAGTTGGATTCGAACATAGATTAAACATTTTCTTTAAATTTTCTGGTTCATTTTTTAATTTTGCATAAAAATCTGCTCGTATTTCTACTAAATTTGAAATACACGTTCTTCCTTCGACGCTACGTTGGTATCCTTCACGAATTATATCGTATGCAACGTCGAAGAAATCTACGATAGTTAGCAAAACAAGAAATATTTTTTAGGCAACAATTCTACAACAGTAAATATATACAAGCTCACCGTCAAACGACACGGACGCCACCATAGGGCTATCAATTGATATGGATCCGCCAATGTCAATGTAAATTTGGTTACTATATTTAGCTCTGAACCATGCAGCTAATGTTCCTCCATACCCTTGTCCTGTTATAAGCCACTTTATTCTAGTCTTACTGCTATGTGCTAGAAGATCCTTTTCCATTGCTTTTATAAAATTCATCGCGTCAACTAACACCATACCAACTTCCATATAAGCGGAACCATCTTTTGTCAGATCTCTAGAATAAGTAATATGATTATGTTAAAATAATTTCAAAAATATTGCACATAAGATACTTGGTGCTCGGCTATGCTGATATCAGACGTCACAGGTGAGTTATTCCACGCTTAACCTTGATATTGTGTTTATCTAGTGATCAATTTCAAAATTTCTTTCACCGATTAATTTAATTTTGATCTACATCTGAGTTAAGTATAACTACATATTAATCAGTTCTGCAATTAGATATTTCTCGCAATAAATCATACAAAAATTTGGCTATCTGACGATTAGGGATTTAAAAAAGTGTAGGAACGTCTAATCTGCTAGCCCGTTTAAAATAAAATAAAATCAGATAATGTTCAAATACGTACCCCCCTGGTTTACTTTTTCCATAATATCGATGTTCCAATTTATAATACATTGCCTTTTTATATTTCGCCCATTCGTCAATTTCGTTAAATTCCATATATGGTGTGCCTTCTGTTCCCATTATTTCTAATATGGCATAACCAACTCCTTTAGTATAATTTACGAAATACGAATTTTTATAAAAATATCTCTAGAAATTTTAGGAAAAACTTTTAAAAATTGCTATGCATAGTTATCGATATAAAATACTTACCTGTTGCCATGTTTTTGATCCATTACTTCGGATATTAAAATGATCCACATCTTGAGTTATGTATCCTGTATAAAATTTGTTCTCTCTAAATGCAGTTCGATTTATATCATAATTATACAAGGCATCACCGAAAATAAATCCGGAAATCGGAAATAGATATAATGATAAACATTGTTGTATCAACAAAAATGTTAAACAACAAATGGTGTATTTAAAATTCATTTTGAATGAACTAAAAAACTTAAATGACAGAATTCGTCATATGTAAACATTTATATATATATATATATATATATATATATATATATATATATATATTTATATATATATATATATATATATATATATATATATATATATATATATATATATATATTTAATTATTGATTAAGGGGAAACCTACCAAGAAATATACTTTATTATTTTAATGTTGAAAGGAAAGTGATATTCCGAAATGAACAGTAAATGAAAAAACTGACATTTACAAAATTATTGTATATAACTATTAATTATGTTTTCACTTTAGCGAATTTTCGAACCGAAAACTAAGCTATTACGGCCACTGTCATGAGACGACTTGAGTCCAGGAATATGATAGAAATTTGTTTTGAGATCCCTAGAAACCGAAAATAATATTCACTAAAATTATATATATATATATATATATATATATATATATATATATATATATATATATATATATATATATATATATATATATATATATATATATTAATTTTAGTTCAAGTTCGTTAGGCAGGCCGGTCCGATGCCCGGAACATTGTATTCGGGTAAAAAATTAGTTTTTTGCCAAAACTTCCTCTTTTTCAAAAATTTTTGCAAGACACTTTTACACCATTGAATAGAGGAGAAACAATCACTTAAAAAAGGTCTTCAAACTATTATATGATATTATGTCAACTAATTTCCGAGAAAAACAAATTGTTCTAAACGGAAATTCGCTATGTTATGCAGGATGCTGCAACAGAGTATTAAAACGTATTTACGCTCTAGTAGTTTCTATTCAAAACGTATTTTCTATTTAACCGTTTTAGTGCGGCGAAGCGGGAGTCGCTTCTTTTGTGTTTTTCCAAAAATGTACACAAATTTTAAGTCATCTTTCAAAAAACGCGCAATAGTATATATACCTTTCAGCGTTATGTTCTCTTATTCTAAATTGCTATTTCCAAATAATAAGGAAAGACTTTGAATTTTATTTAGTTAATTAAAAAATATATTCTCGAACACTCTTACTGCAAATTAAAAGAAAAAAAAAATATAAAAAAAAAAAATAGGAAAGAAATTCTTTGACCCGATACAATAGAGTTCCCCTTAATGTTCAAGTATTAATAATTACTTCCAAAGATACAGTTACTTGAAAATTTAATATAATTATCTTTCAAGTCCCACTAATTTAGAATTAGTACATCAAATCATAGAAGAATAAAGTAAGGAGAAGGAAATTCGATTAAGTTTAATGATACCAAGGTCGTAGCAATAAGTGCGAAAATTTTGTTTGTATTGTATCCTGATCTCAGTTCATAACTGTTCGATACTTTGTTTTTAAGGCGGTATTCTACTCTAGAAAATTCGATTTTTTTGTTTCATTTTCTAAAAGTACAGATCATTAAAAATGTGCCCTCAAAACGAAATTTAAAAATTTTGAAAATTTACAAAATTATAGCCATTATAATACGGTAGGTTCCAATATCAGGTATAATACTTCAAAACTTTAAATACAGTTTTCTTGGAACTATGTTTTTCAAGCTGATCGACATGCAAAAAAAATCAAAAATTAAGTCACACATAGTAATGGATTCTGCATATAATTAAAGCCTTACACGATTCTGAGCACTTTAAGTTGCAAAAAAGTTCTGTCCCATTGTTTTTAGAATTAGAAAATTTACTTTGTTTTCAGAACAAGTCTTGTCATATTATTTATTATATTTAACATACATATCACATTACAACATTTTTTTGGCGATATCTCAAAATCATAAAAAGTGGACACGACCCCTTTTAAAACTGGACTGATCATATATCGCGTCCTATTTATCCAATCGGCTTGGAATTTGGCACATACATTCAATAGACGTTTCTTTACGGTAGAAACTACGGATATTGCGAAATTTGACTTTTACTATTTTTAAACAATAGAAAACAAAAAGAAAAATGCAATTTGAATGAATAATATTTTTTTCTTTTAATAACCAGTGTGGCATTTGGAAGCAAATGCACCATATTCGGACCAAATTTTGAATAAGTATTAACCGTAGTTTGAAAAATTAGACCTACTAATGACCGCACTGTTATTAAGTATATTACAAAATCACTGTATTAGTAATCTATCTGGAGATCAGATTAACAAAAATTTATTCGAAAAAGAAAAAATATACTAAATACTTACAAGGGGAGTATCAAACATAGGAATCACGGATTTGGGAGAAATTAATATATGTTTTAGAATATATTTCTCTGAGTATCGTAGTAATAATAATTTAGGCCAATACGGCTTCATTTAGAAATTAAACGCACGAAAAGTTTCGAATAACATATCGTGTTTGATATGTATCACTTAGTTGGTACTATCTGCAACAAGGGCGGCTGGTGATGTGGTTAGCGTCTGCTCTCATGTATGTCACTTTTTTTAATATACAGACGGGAAGGTTTTATATTCGAAACTATGTCTTTCCAACATAATTCTCTATTCAATTTTTTTTAACTTTTTCAAAATTTTCGTGCGTTTAATTTCTAAATGAAGTCGCATTGGCCTAAATTATTATTACCACACAACACTCAGAGAAATATATTCTACAACATATATCAATTTTTCCCAAATCCGTGATTCCCATGTTTGATACTCCCCTTGTTAGCTTACAGCAAATCTTGATATGAAATGATAACCCTGTAAATATCGTATTCCCCAGTTTCCTCTATTCCAAATTAGTCATATCTATATCCAAATGAGTTTCAGTTTTTTGAGAAACGGTAATGCCTTCCAAACATTATATTTTACAAGTATAATTTCATAGAATCAAATGATTAAAGCACAATTTCACTTTAAATATTAAAGTGTCTAGATTATAAAGTAAGTACAAACTTCCTTTCAAAGGGTATAGCAAGATAAGCGTAAGAAAATGGCCCTCATAGCCGATGTTTGTTATAATATATATCTCTTGATATGTTACACAAAGCAAACTCCAAATACATATCATTAAGTGTTTGATCATTATGCATAAATATTTACAAAAGTTACTAATAAATTAATTTTTATGACTCAAAAAGCACCCTTTTGATTTTAATGAGCTTTGATGTGGTGTAAGTATGTAGATAAGAAGCCCAGTTCCTATAACTAGAAATTATTGGAGTTATTACCTACTATATAATCGACAAGTCAGTTATTATTCAAAAAGTATATTTTCTATTATGATGAGCTTTGGTGTAGCATAAGTAGGTAGGCTAAACAATATACTGCATTTTTTTTTGAACGGTGTAAGTATACTAAAAATTTACCAAAAAATTAAAAATTTTCTATACAGTTATTTTAAAGCACTCTTTTCTACGGTTAATACATACTCGTACCATATACTCAATAAATTATTTATTACTCAAGAAGCGCATCTTCGATTTTGATGAATTTACATAACTTAAGCAATATTCCTTACTGTGCTGTAAGTATATAAGGTAAGCAATATTCTGCATTTTTTTGAAAGGTATAAGTAGGTATAGTAGAACCATACTAAAATATAAATTATAATCTTATGCAATTATTTTGAACTTTTAAAGTTTAGGGAAAAATGTCAAAAAAATGTAAATATAGTCCCAGATGTTTCTTAAATTTTGGCGTCAGTTTGATTTTCCTAGATGTTACAGTTTTTGAGAAAATTGAGTTTGAAAAATTGCAGCACTCACACATATATTGATTAATATCTCAAGGACAAATCAAGGTTAAAGGTTAATGACCCTATATTTGATAATCACATTGGGTACCAATGTTACTACATATATTATTACAGACATCGGCTATGGGGGCCATTTTCCTATGTTTCTCTTGCTATACCCTTTCTTGGTAATAAAAAGAATATACTTTATTCAAAAAAAAGAATATACAGTAGACTCTCGTGAAATCAAAGCTGCGATAATTCGAAACTCTCTATTATTCAAAGGAATTACGAATTCCCTACAAAATCTCTTTATATTTCGAACAAAAACAATACATTTTTATACACTTGGTAATTCGAACGAAAAAATCATTGCTACGTAACAAAAAGACGCGTTAATTCGAACTCATCGGCGTCAAACACTCGACAATGCAAAGTTGCAGAGAGAAAGAGACAGAAAGATTGTAAGTACATTTTGAGACAAGTTCAAGTTCATTAATCGCAAATGCTTAAAAAATTAAAATTGTTACCTGCAATAATTCGAACCTCTCTATAATTCGTAATATTTTAAGAGTCCCTCGAGTTTCGAATTAACGAGAGTCGACTGTACTTAGGTTCAAATAAATTCAATTTTGTTTCGTATACTCAACAAATGAGACTAAACAAATGAAATACTAGACTACATTTTTTTGTAAGTATTTGTTAAGGAATAGATTCACATATAATTGAAAGTAGAAGCGGTGTTTCTGTCACTGAATATTTTAATTCCCATCATTAATTCTAACATAACTATTACGCACTAAATAAAATTAAATCGTCTTGTACGCAGATGACAAATGACGCAAATTAAAATTTCAGAGAAAAAAATTTAATAAAGTTATTACAAAATTAAAAATATCCATCTCTAAATTAACACAGACGAATGTGAATACATAAGCACATTTCAATATATTAATAGTGGTTGCACCATAATTGTACTAAGTTTTGAAAAAAGATGCAATGACCATCTGTTAAAACAGGTACTATGTTAAATTTTTCAACATTTAGTTTTGTAAAAGATATTTCAACTGAATAGATTTAAACATAGCGATCTCGAAAATTCAATTTCAATTTCTATCAATTTATTTTTCAATTATCTACGTTTTTATGTTTAAAACAAAAAAGACTTAAAATATTTTCTCTTTTCATTTACGCAACTTACAGACAAATTTATTCTTATCGAACCAACAATATTAATCATTAATTTAAAACTTATAGGAATCATTTAACTTAATATTACTTAGTTGCCTGATTTCTGAGAGAATGTGTTAAAATTATTTGTTATTTTAAATGAGCCATTATTAAATAAAAATCGTAGAAAAAATGTGAGAAGTTAAAATAAATATTTTCTAGTGAATTAAAATTCTTTCTGAAAATTTAAATCTCATTGACGATGATAATATAAAATACCCCTGTCGCAACTTCCTACATAACATAGCGAATTTCCAATAATAAAAGTTACTTTTTCTCGAAAACTCGCTTACCCAAAATGTGTCTTCTGTGATTTTCTTCGCACTTTACCATAATGTAAAAGAAAATCGAAACACTTTTAAATTTTGGCAAATTTTTGCAAAAGCTCATTTTTTTGAGGTTTCCGGAATCGGACGTGTCTGGCTGGAGAACTCATCCAAGATTTTTGGACTTCCAACATTTTATTGTTTTATTATATTCAAATCCTTAAGGTATCCTACTATTATAACAAGTTTCATCCCAAAGTGAATTTCTCGGAAATATAAGCAATCAAATTTTCGAAAATGATTTAAAATAGAAATAGTCCTCACTATATGAAATTTTCTATTATGATATATTTCGATGTTAAAAAACGTCCTTCAAAACTACTGATTCAAATTATTAGTAGAAATGCTGTAAAATGGATAAAATTTTTATTTTTTAAGACGAAATTTGTTGTAAAGTTATTTTTATCTAATTTATGGCGAACAAAAATATTAACTAGATCAGAATTCTTATACTCATTACGTGAAAAAAGAGTTCTACTTCATTATTATCCAAGAAAAAATTCAACAAAATTTCTTATTTCTCGCCTGTGCCATGGTTAACATATTTATACGTACTATAATTATGTGTAAGGAATTCCCTTATTAAATACTAGCTATGCCCGCGACGTCCATAACCAACAGTAACGCTAAAACGAAAGATAATTTTATGATCGTTCAGGAGAATTTTAATTTATTTGAATATTTTTATAATAAATCTATATATACAAAAATCTCATATCACAATGTTTGGCTACGATAAACTCCGAAACTATTGAACCGATTTTGATCAAAGGGTATTACGGGATAAGAATGGCCGGTTGGCCCCCAGACGAGATTTTCAACGGCACTTTGGCTACTATAAGGACAGTTGAAAAGAAGTCTTGCGTGCAAGTTTTAGCCTCATATCTTGGGTAGTTTAGAAGTTATTTGTGATAATATATTAAGGCCATGATTTTTTAAACCTTTATATCTCGTAAACTATTACAGATATTGAGATAAACTAAAAACCATTGAGTAGGTCTAAGTTAGTCCTATAATATATATTTCTTTCAAATTTTTCCGTTAGTAAACAGTCATAGAAAATTCGAGAAGAAAAATAGAAAAACTTTTTTTTAGTGGTTCCTTCAGAGTGACAATCACGAAAAAAGTCTCATATATTGTACACTAGGTCCTGTTTAAGTACTGCAAGTTTCGTTAAAAACAAAGGGGTGGAACAGGATCAAAGAGGAGAAACCTCGATCGAAGCCACCATCGGAAAGGTGAATTTCATCATTCCGTTATGTTTTTATGCCATGCGCACAAGATTAATTAAGAACCTGGTGATGTTTTAACGATATGTACCGATATACCTATCATGACTTCCAAATATACAGTGTGTTCAAGGTCATGTGGGGCCAATATATAAATATGTAATAAATATTGTTGGTAGGATAACGGCCATATTTCTTGAACGATAGAGCTGGTATTTGGTATTGTAACTGTTTACGTCAAGTTCTAGGCTAAATTCATAGATGGAGTTGATCGTCAATATGGGATGGTTTCAAAATGGTGACTTTTCATTATCACTGAATTTATTATTATATTATTAAATTATTGCCAGTTTGAAGCTATTCAACGAAAAGAGCTCGTCTACGAACAGCTTGAACCTTGACCCCAATTATAATTATAATAAAATTAAGCTGTCATCCGATAAAAAGGTAACCGCTTCCACAACTCTCATACTTCAGTATACATTTCGGAATTTGCCTGCTATACTATGATTGTATACCTATCTAAAGTTAATGATAAGTAGCTATTAACTAAAACTGAAATTTACCTCGTAGATAGGTACAACTGATTAAATAGTTTCTCAAATGACAATAATTTTAAACTTAAAATTCTCAACTTTTTGAAACTATCCCATATTGACAATCAACTCCTTCTACGAATTTAGCCTAGAACTTGACGTAAACAGTTACAATACCAAATAGCAACTCTATCGTTCAAGAAATATGACCGTTATCCTACCAACAATTTTTTTTACATATTTATATATTGGCCTCACATGACCTTGAACACACTGTATATTTGGAAGTCATGATAGGTATATCGGTACATATCGTTAAAACATCACCAGGTTCTTAATTAATCTTGTGCGCACGGCATAAAAACATAACGGAATGATGAAATTCACCTTTCCGATGGTGGCTTCGATCGAGGTTTCTCCTCTTTGACCTTGTTCCATCCCTTTGTTTTTAACGAAACTTGCAGTACTTAAACAGAACCTAGTGTGCAATATTTGAGACTTTTTTCGTGATTGTCACTCTGAAGGAACCACTAAAAAAATGTTTTTCTATTTTTCTTCTCGAATTTTCTATGACTGTTTACTAACGGAAAAATTTGAAAGAAATATATTTATTATAGTACTAACATAGACCTTCTCAATGGTTTTTAGTTTATCTCAATATCTGTAATAGTTTACGAGATATAAAGGTCTAAAAAATCATTGCCTTAATACATATTATCACAAACAACTACCCAAGATATGAGGCTAAAACTTGCATGCAAGACTTCTTATCAACTGCCCTTATAGTAGCCAAAGTGCCGTTGAAAATCTCGTCTGGGGGCCAACCGGCCATTCTTATCCCATAATACCCTTTGGTAACTAATTATTATAATTTGGTCCAACTTAAAATACAGGATAGTTTTTATCGCAAAGTTTTTAGTCTAACCGTAGAAATTTACGAAAAACCGCAAAATATCAATTTTTTATTACTGAGTACAGATATCTGTGGAAAAGTTTATGAAGAAATCATACAATTTAATATTTTGCTAAGCATGTGGAGAAAAATAATTTTGGAATTTTTGTAAATATTAATAAGTATTTCTATAGATACCACCAATAATATTTTTACCTACGACTACTATGAAATTACTATATTGGTATCATTGTAATAATAAATAATATTGGTATCATTGTAATAAACCTGGAAGGTTAATAATTCGTATACTTGATGTAAGGAATTAATAGGTAGGTGTTGGGATTTTAAAATTTTATAGGCATGGTCCAATTTCTCAGCAGTTAATATTAGGGTAGGAAGTACGTTGAGTTTTGCCAAATTTAGAGGTTGAGCTAGTTGAACCAAATGTGAATGCAGGAGGTCGATATTATAAATTATATGACAAGCGTATTGTATGGTATTTAGAAAGTTTTGTTTACGATTTGTTAAACTACCAGATATTTATGTTTCCATTGTAGAGAGAATTTTATCTATCGCTGCTTGCTGAATGTTTATATGGTTTGATATGTTCTTAAAACGTTCAGTCATAATTTCATTGATTTTGATTTGGATTTTGATTTGCTTGTTATTTTCCAAAATTAAATTGTGTTGATTGGTTTTTAAATTATCTATTTCTTTATTTATCGCTAACGCGTCTTCCTGATCCATGTTGCCGGTTATAGTTTTTATGATTGAACTCAAGGCACTGACAAGGGCCCGTTTTATGCGTATTGGGTAAATTTGTTTGAAAATGGTTCTAAGTTCTTTAAATTTTAGCTGAATTATATTTTTGATAGTCGTGTTAGTTAACAACTGATCGTCTGTGTTTTTAATATTTTAACGAATTGCCAATTTCGTCTATATTTTCTCTGTAATTTGTAAGGTTAATTATGTGTATAAATTTGTTAAATTCTTGGTTAAGTTTGGCCTGTCCTAGTTCTATAGCCACTTGTCCCGAGTTGTTTGTTAGGTCGCGTATCTCGATTTTCTGTGTCGTTACCATTGTCATTATTGTTAATATTGCCCTGTAACAAAGGTCGTCTTAATTTTTGTTTGGAAATTTTACAATTTTTATCGTCTGTTAAAGTTACTTTATTATTAGTTTTTACTGTAATCTGTTTAAATTTTGGGTGTGATGAGGAATTATGTTTATTTTCTTGAAAATATGTAATTTGATTTTCGCTATAATCAATTGGTGGTTCACGATTATTATTTAAGAAATTAATTTTGTTTCCTTTTGCTGAATTTGATTTTGATAAGATTCTTGTTGAAATTTCTCTCGTTCTTGTTGTACTATTGCTGGGTCGGCAGTTAATTTAATATCATATTTACGTCCGAAAAATAATTCATATGGTGTACATATTTTAATCGCGGTATGAATTGAATTATTATATAGGGTAAGTACGGGAGAGATGCCGCGTCGGGAGTGATGCCGCAGTAGCCATAGTTCGTCGGTTGATTGACAGATAGCGCTATTGATGGATTATATGTTTAAAATAAGTTACTTATTTAAGCTGTATATGGTAATATTTATGATTAGTCCATCAGTTTAGTAATTATCCAACTTTTTATTATTGAAAAGTACGTTTTTTAACATAATATTTTATCAGCCATTTAATTCATTAGAATTTAAGAATGTATACTTCATTGTTTTAATGAAAATGAGTTTTGTTATTAATTTAGGTATATTTTAAAAGTACTGTATAAAATTTTAGGTTAAAATTCCGCACTATGCTTGCTATAGCAACATGCGGCATCTATCCCAACAAAAAGGAGAGACGCCGCATTTAAAGTTGGTATAGATGCCGCATCATATTACATGTTAAAAACATAGACCTATATACCTTAATTATGCAATTTTTTTTTTTGGACTGTAAATTATGCCACGTAAATATAAAAGATCCATTAATGGATCAGGAAGAGCCCTCATATTAGTGAAGATAACGAAAATAATGATGACTGCCTGTGTATTGAATGTTTTGAAAGGTACTCAGAAACAAATAAAAATTTGACTGGTTAAGATGCATTAAGTGCCAAAAATGGTTACATATGGCATGCATCATGTATGGAGATGTGTGTAAAATGCAAAATTTTTAATATGAACTATGCCGCGTCTCACCTTCTTTGATGCGGCATCGCTCCCATAGGTGTGGGAGAGACGCCGCTTTGCAGGCTCTACAAAAATGTTAATTATGGATCCTTTATGACTCAAAATTTACAATTATTTATAAATAATTGTAAAGAACAATGTTTAGATTTATTGTGTACCAAATTTCAAATCAATTAAATGCTTACTTTAAGAATTATCAAGTGTTTTCAAAATGTGCGGCATCTCTCCCGCATTCACCCTACAAAGAATGTATGTAACATTTTTAATTCAGCTGAGGAGGTTTTATCAGATGCGTGGGTGATTCGATATTTTTCAGGGATAGAGAAATCAAATCATTCGACAGGGGAATTTGATGTAAAACTTCTAATAGCTGTCATGTGTCTGTTAATACTGTACGTGCCACAAAATTATCGAAAACGTATTGAGTCAAACCCTTTTTATGAATCAACTACAATATTTTTAGGGGTACTATAGTGGGATATATACTGTGCTAGAGCCTCAAGGATATGAGTAGAAGAGCTGAGCGGGTTCTGTGACACCGTAAAACTAAGCAACTTGAACCCTTTTGCCAATGATTGAAATCGTGTGATTTTACGGTACTACACATTCCGAACTGATGAGTCATCAAACTGTATCGATGTGCAAACCTTGACCTTTGACCCGGCACGTACTGAGTACATGTATTTAAAATTTGTTGTTGACATTTGACCCCAACACTCGCTTATACTGTTAGCCTTGAAATTCCTAAGAGGTGAGTCAATACCAGCGACCAAATTAATTTATGTTAACCCATTATGCATCATCACAATTTACTTATAACAATTTCATTTTGTGTTAACCCATTACCAGCCAAACCTAACGCATGCGCAGACTGAATTTAAGTACACGACGCATGCGCAGACTGAATTTTAGGTTACAATTTGATAGATGGGGCACACTACCGCGTCTAAAATGTGGGGAATACCCTAACTCGGGGGTGGCCCCAAATTTTTGACACCGTACTGTACTTAAATTTTTGGTACACTACCGTGTCAAAAGTGTGGACCCCCCTGGTCAAAAAGGTATCCGATCACTTTTTGAAACGTACTGTACGTGCAAACCTTGACCCCAACACGCGCTTGCCTTAAGTACGTCATCTTAAACGAACTATCACGTCAAAAAATGTGGGGAATACCCTAACTCGGGGGTGGCCCCAAATTTTTGACGCCGTACTGTACTTAAATTTTTGGTACACTACCGTGTCAAAAGTGCGGGCCCCCCTGACCAAAAAGGTATCCGACCACTTTTTGAAGCGTACTGTACGTGCAAACCTTGACCCCAACACGCGCTTGCCTTAATTGCGTCATTTTAAACGAAAGGTACATTACCAAGTCAAAAATGTGGGGAATACCCTAACCCAAGGGGTGGCCGCTAAATTTTGTGGGGGGCACTCTACCAAGCGCTAGCCGCAATCATGACTTCAGACTCCAGATTTCAGACTTCGGGGTCCAGACTCCAAATTTCAGACCGCTACTGTACTGCCGGAAATTTTGGTGTCAATTGTACTTGAGGTTTTTTTTTTTTTTGTATATGAGTCAAGTCTTTATAAGATTAATTTGTTTATTTAATAAAAACTCGTGACTTTATACGGCTTGTGTTTGTTTATTTAAGATTTTTTAGCTGACTTAGGATGATGTAATTTCATAATATGTTTGCATCATAGTCAGAGAGGATTTTTATTTAAAAGCAAGTCTCAACTTGTCAGTTCCAGGAATTTGTTTACATTAATGTCATCGTAAATCATTAATTTTATTATGTTTATTTAAGATTTTGCTGACTCATACTCAGATATTTTTTTAATTTGTTTATTTATATAAGTTTTAGTTTAAAAAATGTTTATTTAAGATTTTGACAACACAGCAATTTCTTTGTTTGATTTCAAATACGAAATAGTTTTCTCGGAATTTTTAATTTTTGGCCTAATAATAATCGGGGGTTTTTTCAATTTGTTTATATAAGTTTTAATTTTTGTTTATTTAAAATTAGTCAGCAATTCTTTTATTAGGTTTCAAATGCGAAATAAATTTCTCGGAATTTGACATTTGACCTTCGGTTATTTGCGTTGTAAAAATTCTGAGTCAGCATTTTTTGTGATTCCCCTCCAGAATTTTTCGAGCAGTCAAATTCGTATAAATTGAGGTCTGCGTGCCCCCTCAAATCACTTCTTCAGCAAACTTCAAGCAGTTAATATTGTTATTGTTGCAAGAATTTGTATCGAGATTTTTTTAAAATTAAAATACAACAATGGCTTCATTAAACGACGTGGCAACTAGAATGGTGGAAAATGTACGAAACGCGCTATCATTACTGGAAATGGATACCCGGGATGCAGATGAATTGGAAAAATGGATGAAACACACAAATACCAACATACGACTAATCAACAAGGCTATACGTGGAGCGGAAAACTTGGGACAACGCAAACATTTTGAATCATGTGCGGGAAAAATGAAAGGATTTCGAATCAGAATGAAGGCGCTACGAAAACATGGTAAGTTTTTTTTAAATATAAATTTATTTTTTAATGATTTTTTTATAATTTTGATATATCAACATGGTAAGTTTTTAAATATAATTTTTTTTTTTTTTAATGATTTTTTATAAATTTGATAAATAATTTTTTTATGTTGATTGTTTCAGGTGCCGGCATGAATCGAAATCAACGTAAAAGATCTGATAGAATTCAATGGGCTGACGTGGAATCCGCATTTGCAAGTCGAATACGAACGGGAGTGGTTACTAACATAACACACATAGAACCAAAGGACTTTTTAGACGACGCTACATCGATGTTCACTCGGCGAATACAAAATATATTAAAAAAATACTTAACGATAAAAGTTAACACAACGTTTTGCGGGTTATTTGTGAAAACTGATGGTGACGAGGACAAATACGACATGAAACACTTCAATACGCCGAATATCATAATAGATCGTGGAACAAACCTAAAACAATGCTTCGTGGAACATGTACGGGAACCAATTTTGAGAAAATTGAGCGAATTTGCCGAGTCGGGGAGCGGATGGGCTTTATCAAGCATAATCAACCTAGCTGTGAACATCAACAAGTATACACCTTTCCGTGGATCAAGCTACATCGAATTACCTCAAGAAATAAAAACGAAAAAAGCATGTATCAACGTAAAAAACTTCAACGATGACGCCTGTTTCGCGTGGGCAGTGGTATCTGCACTTCATCCAGCTACATCAAATAAAAATCCAGCTCGAACCACCTCTTACCCACACTACTCAACGGTGCTAAATTTAGACGGGATACAGTTCCCAATGACAATTCAGCAAGTGAGCAAATTCGAGAAACAGAATCCAACAATATCAGTCAACGTGTTTATACTAAAAAAACAAAATGGACATTTCGAAACCGTACCTGCTGCGCTAACGAGAGAGAAGAAACAAAACCACATAAATCTACTAATGATCCAGAACGAGTATTACGAGGATGAGGATAACGAACAGGATAACGACAACGATCAAGATTTACGCTACCATTTCTGTTGGATTAAGGACTTATCGCGACTTGTGTCAAGACAACTAGCAAACACCAAGAGTAAAAAATACATCTGTGATCGATGCTTAAATTACTTTCGCACAGAAGATAAACTGATAAAACATACAGAAGACTGCGTGAACATGAACAACTGTCGGGTGATAATGCCGGAAGGGAAAAGCAAATACATATCGTTCAAGAACTATAGCAACAAGAAACGTGTTCCATTTATAATTTACGCGGACGTCGAATCATTCCTACAACCTGTGACTGATAACGAAAATCGGAAAAACACGACAACGTACCAACAACATCGGGCATACAGTATCGGTTACTACTTTCACTGCTCCTACAACAACCAACTAAGCTACTATCGATCATACCGCGGACCAAATTGCGAAAAATGGTTCGCGGAAGAATTGGCAACGTTACGTGAAAATATCTTGGAACCCATATACGACAACATAATACCAATGAACGAGTTAACACCAGAGGAACAACAGCAACTTAAACAACGAAGTACCGGGTGCCACATCTGCGAGAAACCATTCAAACCTGAGGATATTGTGGTTTGTGATCATAACCACTTCACCGGCGAATACAATGGACCTGCGCACAAAGGATGCAACTTGAATTATAAGGATTTTCATATGATTCCTGTTGTATTCCACAACTTGAGTGGTTATGATGCACATTTCGTAATAAAGGATATAGCAACAGCATTCGAGGGACGTGTCGACTTACTACCAATCAACAAGGAACGATATATTGCATTCACTAAACATGTTACGGGCAGCGAAATTACATTTAGATTCATCGACTCTTTCCGATTTATGGCATCAAGTTTGGATAAATTATCTTCATATCTCAACGAGTTCAACATAGTTAAATCACAATTTCCGGATACCGACTACAAATTACTTACGCGCAAAGGTGTTTTTCCGTACGACTACATATCAGGCTGGGATAAATTGGAAGAAACATGTTTACCATCACGGGAGAAATTCTACAATAAACTCAACGACAACGATATCACCATGGATGACTATACACACGCACAAAAAGTTTGGGATACATTCAACATACAGACGCTTGGAGAATACTCGGATTTATATATGAAAACGGATATACTACTACTCGCGGATGTTTTCGAGAATTTTCGGGATACATGCATGCGCACACACGGATTGGATCCAGCTCATTACTACACGACGCCGGGACTTACGTGGGATGCAGCCTTAAAATATACAAAAGTAGAGTTAGAACTGATATCTGATGTGGACCAATTATTATTCATTGAACGTGGTATTCGAGGTGGATTGAGCCAGTGTAGTAACCGATACGCAACAGCAAACAATAAATATATGAACACCTACGATCCGGATGAGGAATCAAAATACCTGATGTACTATGATGTGAACAACTTATATGGATGGGCAATGTCACAATACTTACCAACGGGAAATTTCAAATGGATGGATAATACCGAGATAGATGTTCGAGAAATAAGCGACGAGTCACCTACAGGATACATACTTGAAGTGGATTTGGAATACCCGAGAGAGCTGCACGATAAACACAACGATTTACCATTATGTCCAGAGAGAATGTGTGCACCCGGTACTAAACAGGAAATGTTACTGGCAACGCTATACAACAAACAGAAATACGTGATACACTATCGGAACCTGAAACAATGTCTACAACACGGGATGAAATTAAAGAAAATACATAGAGTGCTACAATTCGATCAATCACCTTGGCTCAAATCCTACATAGATTTAAACACAGCTTTGCGACAAACGGCGGGAAACGAATTCGAGAAAAATCTCTACAAGCTACTCAACAACGCAGTCTTCGGGAAAACGATGGAAAATGTACGGAAACACTCGATTGTGAAATTGTTAACGAAATGGTATGGACGATATGGTGCGGAAGTTATGATAGCGAAACCGAATTTCCACAGCCGCACCATATTTGACGAGAATCTTATTGCAGTGGAACTACGAAAAACGGAAGTGTTTATGAACAAACCAATATACGTCGGGCAAGCAATTCTGGATATTTCGAAAACATGTGTCTACGATTTTCATTACAACTACATACAGCCAACGTTCGGGAACAACAGCAAATTACTCTACACAGACACGGATTCATTGATTTACGAGATAAAATGCCCAGATATTTACGAAATAATGAAACGTGATATTCAATACTTTGATACGTCGGATTACAGCGCGGATAATCAATATAACATGCCAAGAGTCAATAAGAAAATACCCGGGTTAATGAAGGATGAGCTAAATGGACGAATCTTTACAAAATTTGTGGGCTTAAGATCAAAAATGTATAGTTGTCAAGTGGATGGCGAGGATCACACGAAGAAAGCGAAAGGTGTAAAGAACTCTGTGGTTAAGAAAACGATAACTTTCAACGATTACGTGGACTGTCTAAAACACAATACAATCATAAACCGACAACAAAACCTGATACAATCGAAAAAACATAACGTGTATAGTGTAACTCAGAACAAGGTGGCGCTCAGCCCGTACGATACGAAACGACATATTGTGGAGGGGGAAACGGATACTTTAGCATGGGGACATTACTCATTAAATTAGTACGCAAGTGGAAATGGCATTGTCATCATCGGCTTACTGGAAACGGCTACAAATATTTTCAAGTGAACTGGATAAACTACGTAAACGGGTTGATACCTACGAAAAAACAATTGATGCTATTGTAAAAATGCAAAATTTGAAATTGTCTGAACCGGAATCAATGGACTGGGATAAAACAGATGTTTCAATTGGTGAATTTTTCGAACGTGAACCAATGCTGCTGAACGAACTGACTTTGGAAACATTTCTTCAAATCTACAAGTGGATCAGTTTGAATGTGTTGAAAAGTTATGGTGCGAAAATCATACAACGCGCCTGG
Organism: Brachynemurus nebulosus; assembly: GCA_035578155.1. Taxonomy (NCBI): domain Eukaryota; kingdom Metazoa; phylum Arthropoda; class Insecta; order Neuroptera; family Myrmeleontidae; genus Brachynemurus; species Brachynemurus nebulosus. The sequence goes on along the minus strand of JAPWDM010000001.1, from coordinate 40,616,305 downwards.
ATTTGGTTACCATCCGATTATCGAGCCATGTTTCAAGAATGTGAACCATGTTTTGAACATTATAATCGACCATGGCAACAAGATCATATTGATGGACCACCTGGTTTGAAAATTCGCTGTGAAATGTGCAAGAATGGTGTGAAAATGGAGGAAAACTTTCAACCGCCCGTTGGTGAACCATTGACATTTGCAACACGGATTTCACACGTTGAAGACATATTTCTGACTCATCCTTATTTGTATACAAAAGTCAGAAATTTCGATATGTTATTATACTTAACAAAACAACTATTGAAATATGATATTTGGGTGCAACATCTGTATGCATATATGATACCCGAATATGCACAACGAATTTGTCAAGTATGGGATCAGTTACCTGAAAACATGAAACAATTACGTTCGGGTGTTATTGAATATATAAACAAATCATACAATTTTTAATATTTATTTATTGTAAAAAATATTTCATATACAAAACATTTATTGTAAAAAATATTACATATACATTTATTGTGAAAATATTTTGTATTCATACTTATATTTTAAAAAATAAAGAACAATAATTATTTACATATATGTGTTATTTATTTGAAAAAAACCTTTTTATCTTACAGATTATTAAAAAATATATTATTTAAACAATATCAGATTCTTGAATCCAGCTGTTGTTATCCGATGGGAAACCAAGCCACTTGACCAATACTTTCCCATCACGTCTCTTCAGAATTCGTTCCACGAGGTACACATCAGGATATTTAACTTTCTGTAGTTCATACTCGTAAAAGCTGCCTCGGATAGGCCGTTGATTGATATCTTCAAGTAGATATGTGACCGGATTTGTATGTTTAACTTTGACGATTTTAAAAATTTCCGTAGACCAATTCGGTGTGTAGCCTTTTTCAAAGATTGATTTAAATTTGCTAATTCGAACAAAGTCGTTAACTTTATACTTGGCTGCACCAGCAATTTTTATATTACTGTATACATTAGATAATAAATATGCTTCATTATCAGCAGTGACATCTCGTGGAGCCATTTTGATTGTACGATGCTTTGTTCTATTATATTCATCAACTAAATCGTTAATTAATTGCAACCATTTATAATTACCGTTTAGAGAAAAAGCACGCCAAAGTTTATTCTTAATGGTACGATTAAAACGTTCAACGATTGAAGCTTTTAACGTACTATATGTAGAATAATGATTAATATTATGTTTTTCCATTAACGCCTTAAAGTTACTATTAAAAAATTCTCGGCCGTCGTCTGTTTGAAGGTGCGTCGGTGTGCGCTTGCTCTGTTTGAATATTGATTCCATGGCAGCAGTAACAAGCACTCCAGATTTATCTTTTACCGGTACAGTCCAAGCATACTTCGAAAATGTGTCAATAGCTGTCAACAGGTACCTATATCCATGATTTTCTTTCGCATAAGCACCCATTTCAACAAGATCAGCTTGCCATAAATCATCGATACCCTTAGTTATAACACGACGCCTTTTGAAATTTTTACGAGCCGGTTTGTGTAATTCGCTTACAACTTGTTCTTTAACTTTACTCATCTTGAACTGTTGGCATGGTATTTACAGTGAGTTGCTTATATAGGTTCGAAATAAATTGTATTTTATTTTCTAATTGCTTAAATTTAACGTGAAATTCCTCTTTAAATACCGCATTTGCAATAGTTTCCATTACCATTTTCAACTCATTATCCATGTTCTCCAAATGACTAAGTTTTGCGGTTACAATTGATTCAAATTGTTTATGTGAATTTTCAAGTGTTGTCATACCGTCCGAAATTTTAGCAAGCCCTTCATTAAGAAAAGCCAAGTTAACAGCATCAGCTTTATGTTTAGGTGTGCGAACGTTTGTCAGACGTTTACCTTTCATATCGTAATCACCATTCGTTGTTAAATTAATGGAAGCGGCTTTTCCGCCACTGCTGAATCGACCGAATTTGTCAACGCTCATGTTTGAAATGACTATCTAATCAGGTTGATCACCTGTATTTATTCTATTACATCAGCCTCGCGCAATTCCTCTAAAATGGCTTGTATCTCATTTTGATGATTGGTGTGTCCAGCTTGCTGTGACGCAACCAATAATATTAGTCTATCGATAAGTTCGTCTATATCATTCCAATAACGATAATCAATCGTTTGATTAGCATCATAATGCATTAAACCGGAACCGGTTGGTTGTCGTTTGGGTGTTGACGTGTACCTTGGTGACGATGGAAAAAGTTTTTTTATAATTATTCTATACTTATAACTTTGATTTGAATTAACTGGTGCATTAATATTATAACTTCTTTTATGCGCATTAGTACTTTTTAAAATGGTCTTATAAGTATCTAAATCCGACTCTGTGTATACATGATGATTTGGATATTTTTTAAACATTAACTCAAAGAGACCTTCAGTACCGGGGTAAACGATGTTGTTAATAATAAAATTATCATCAATTATATCCAATTCAGAATTACCAATCATCCATTTATTTGTTCGCTCATCTATACGCGGTCCATAGGTACGATCAAGGGTTCTTTTAGCTCTACGTGTGGTTGCCAACGTGAGATATTTTTCAGCTAGTGCACCAACATAGGGTTTTGCTGTAGGTTGACTACTTTGTTCCATCACATAAGGTGTTGCTGTAGGTTGACTACTTTGTTCCATAAGCGTTGACCTAAATATCTCAGTATCATCATCATTATTATCATTACTAAGAAAATGTGACTTTATATCGACATCAGAATCGGTTGAAAAACGTGCTTTTTTAATTTTAGGTTTTTCATCTTTAAGCAAGAAACTTTTTATTGGTTCATTTCTTATTTCAGCAGCTAGTTCCTTAAGTGGCTCCGTTATTGGCTTAAATGATTCTTGTAAATTTTTCTCTCGTTTAAACTGACTATCTTTGAGCGCACGGTATTTGGCGCGTATAGATTTTGTAGCATTGATGATTTTTCGTTTTAGCTCCCGTTCGCTATCCATAGTGTGTGCGTGCTTATGCTATTACAGTTTACTAGCAAATGTGCAGTGTGAACGTGTACACAGCCATTTTATAGCTTTTTCGAACCGAATTGATGAACTGAACAGAGATTTCGGTCGAACCGCACACTATTTCGGTCGAACCGCACACTATTTCGGTCGAACCGCACACTATTTCGGTCGAACCGCACACTATTTCGGTCGAACCGCACACTATTTCGGTCGAACCGCACACATTTTCGGTCGAACCGCACACATTTTCGGTTCAACCGCACACTATTTCGGTCCAACCGCACACATTTTCGGTCGAACCGCACACTATTTCGGTCGAACCGCACACTATTTCGGTCGAACCGCACACATTTTCGGTCGAACCGCACACTATTTCGGTCGAACCGCACACTATTTCGGTCGAACCGCACACTATTTCGGTCGAACCGCACACATTTTCGGTCGAACCGCACACATTTTCGGTTCAACCGCACACTATTTCGGTCCAACCGCACACATTTTCGGTCGAACCGCACACTATTTCGGTCGAACCGCACACATTTTCGGTCCAACCGCACACTATTTCGGTCCAACCGCACACGTTTTTGGTTGAACCGCACACTATTTCGGTCCAACCGCACTGCATCAGTAGGTATGGGGCCACTTGGCAACGCAGTGTAATTGCCTATATTCAGGGGCAAGTATCTGAATATTGATGCTGAGTAAGTATAGTATCATCTAGCAATGAACTATATGTAAATGGTAAAATGAGTTAGTCTATTTCGGTTCGAAACACAATGGTATTTCATATAGAAATAATCTATATGTTATAGATCAGTTTTTAATTTGAATAAAGATATCGAAATTTTTACGATACCTTCCGCTATTCAACTCACTGTCTTTATCTATAACCAAAAAGTTGAACCTTTCACGCCAACATTCATTGCAAATTTCTTTGAACTGATCGAATGACATGTCACTACCTACATGTTCTTGGAAAACGTGTTTAATATTAGTCAAATCTTGTTTAAATAAAACTATTAAATTAGCATTATCGCTAAGTAATTGTTTTGGTATGAAACTGTACGTCTGACAAAGATAGAAGACTGAAACATCTTTATGACGCCCCATACTGAAATATGCTCTAATATTATTTTGTTTATCCGTTGCAACATCGTCAAATATAAAAATTGAATTATTTTTTACATCTTCTGGTGCTATAACATCATCATTATTAGAAAAAGTAAAATATCCTAAACCTCTTATCGGTTTGAGAACGCGTTTCAAATACTCATACTTTGGTTGACAGAGTGATTTTGAATAGAGATAAATATTTTCAAAACTTAATCCATTCGGATGTTCTAATAAATTTAATAAAATGCTAGTCTTGCCACACCCCGAAGGACCAGAGATTATACATCTTATACTATTCGGTAATAAGGGGCCATGCTTTTTTTCAGCTAGTGTGATTGATACAAAATCCATATTTTTGATTGGCAGTTCAACATCTTGTTTTACGAAACGCATTTTTAACGCTACTGATTTATTATATAAGCGCTCAGCCTCTTATATACTTACGCGCAGTAGTCATCATGAATCACTACAGCGTGGATTGGCGCACCTTAGGTCTTGAATGTATACTCGTCAACAATGAATTTAATTGTTGCAGTGATCCACAAGTTACCGACAACAATGAAATTAAATGGTTTAACGATTCTGATGAACCATTGTTGTCAATAACTTTTAATCATATTGACAAGGATGATATTATGCATCTATGTATTATAATTTCTAATTGTTGTAAAAAGAGGATTTATTTGATTGAAAGTGATCAAAATTGTAAATTAGCTGTTCATGAAATTGATTCATTTCAATTTTTCATGAATCTATAAATAGCTCGAATCAAATTTTATTAGCATTCAGTTCTAATGTTACGTCACAACCGGCAACAACAACGAAGTGGTCGTGGACTTGTTAATTCATTAATTAACAAATTGCCATTTGAACTTCACATACCTGGCTATCAGTATTGTGGACCGGGTACAAAATTACAAGAAAGATTAGCAAGAGGTGATCCGGGGATCAATAAATTAGACGAAGCTTGTAAGGCACACGATATCGCTTACTCGCAAAGTAAAAATCTCCCTGATCGACATAAGGCAGATTTAATTTTAGCAAACGCAGCCTGGGATCGAGTTAAATCTTCAGACGCAAAATTTGGTGAAAAAGCTGCTGCGTGGGCCGTAACAAACGCAATGAAAGCTAAAGTAAAACTTGGTATGGGTGTGAACAAAAAGGCTACACTCGGTCAAGTGCGACGAAGTGTACGCGGTACCGTTAAAAAATTAAAACGTGAACCAATTAATAATGCTGTAAAGCTTGCTCTTAAAGCGGCTAAAGTTGCAGCTAGGGGTAAAAAAATTAAAACACCACGTATTATTCCAATACCTAAAACGGGTGGTGTTCTACCACTTTTACCAATTTTTGCGGCACTTTCGGCAGCCGGTGCGCTAGCCGGGGGTGCATCAGGAATTGCGAAAGCTATTAATGATGCTAAAGCGGCACAAAAACAGTTGAATGAAAGTGAACGCCATAACCGAACGATGGAGGCTATTGCTATACGTAATGGCCGGGGTTTGTATATAAAACCATATAGAAAAGGATTAGGATTATACTTGCAACCGTATCCAAAAAACTTATAATGAAATTGCCCGAGCGGGCACTAACAGATAGAGATTTACGTAAATATGCGAAATATTTACCCCATTTTCGTGGTGTATTTATGCGTGATAATTTACCCAAACGTGGACCGTGGTATAATGAATGCGGTATTTTAAATTTAGATAGTTCTACCGGACCTGGTACTCATTGGACCTGTTACTGGAAAAATGGTAATCAGGTAGATTATTTTGATAGTTTTGGTAATTTAAAACCACCGCTTGAAGTGGCTCGCTACCTCAGTGGAAACAATATTACATACAATTATAATAAATATCAAGATTACAATTCCTATAAATGTGGTCATTTATGTTTGGAGTTTCTTTATAATAAATATTACGGTGATGGTGATAAATATTTATAAAAGAAATCAACGCTCACGTATGTTTGTCATTTCGAAAGACGAAGTCATGGCGTTCACATTAACTTTGTCGGGAAATACTTCTATACTCACTGCACACTATTTTCCGGCAATTCAACTTAGAAATCAATATGAGTGTGCTCTATTAGATTTCCAAGTATACAATTCAATTCCTAACGTAACTGCTAAAAATAATTTATTACATTACGGTGATAATGATGTAATATCATTTCCTACCGGCACCTTTGAAATAGATGATTTAGCTACATATATAAACAAAACTATTTACAACAAGTATGGTAATATAATATATAACAACGAAAATGATAAACCATACATACATCTAAGGGCTAATAATAACACACTCAAATGCGAAATAATTAGCAATAAAGCTATTGATTTCACTAAACCTAATACAATTGGTTCACTTTTAGGGTTTACTAAACGGATATTGGAACCAAACAAACTTCACTCATCTAATGAGCCTGTTAGTATTATGAAGGTGAATGCAATACGCATTGAATCTAATATTACGAGTAATGCTTATATGAATGGTATGCTAGCTCACACACTTCACGAATTTTCACCTCTTGTTGCGCCAGGGTATAAAATAGTTGAGGTACCGCGAAATATAATCTATTCACCAGTAACCGTTAGAGAGTTAACATCTCTTTCGTTGAAAATTGTCGATCAAGACGGTGATTTGGTTGACTTTCGCGGTGAAACAATCACAGTACGTTTGCATTTGAGACCATGTTAATTTACAATCTGGAGCAACCCGCCGCTAGGCTATATAATAGAGCGTTTTTACAGCCTGAGCTCATTCAGTTGAATACCATTAAACGTAAAGCATTTAAGCAACAGCGTATTTCACCTGAACGTTTAGCATTTCTTGAAGCATTGGGTCACAAAGTTAAAAGAAAATGGTATACAGCGACGTATTAAATATTCCTGGTGGCTCACAAATTGATGATAGCATTACGAACTTTGAATATCATACATATGCGCCCCTTTTTACGATCCTTTAAGAATAATGACGAAGTTAGAATATTAATTCAAAACCAGGACTTGTACATTTTACCTAGTGAAAGTTTTATTTACATTGAGGGGAAAATTTTAAATAATGAAAATGCCGTTCCAGATATAAAATTGGTTAATAATTGTATTGCCTTTCTATTCGATGAAATTAGATATGAATTAAATGGGGTTGAACTTGAACGTGTTAGGTATGTTGGTCTAACATCGACATTGAAAAATTATTTATCGTTAAACGATGATGAGAGTAAACAATTACTAAATGCTGGTTGGTCGATTGATAATGATTGTACAATAAAATTACCACAAGCCAACTTTAACTTTTGCATTCCGCTTAGAAAATTATTGGGATTCGCTGAGGATTACGGAAAAATTATGTTAAACGCAAAGCATGAATTAATTCTTATTCGTGCACGAACTGACAACGATGTAATTGTTTCAGAATCGGATTCGTTAAAATTTGAAATAAATAAACTCGAATGGCGTGTTCCACATGTAACTGTATCAGATGAAATTAAATTATCACTGCTAAAATATGTTGAAAAAGCTGAACCTATACAGATTAGTTTTAGAGCGTGGGAAACTTATATTCAACCTGCATTACCCACTACACAACAAAACACTTGGGTTGTAAAAACAACTACACAGCTAGAAAAACCGCGATATATCATTTTCGCTTTACAGAAAAAGGATAAAAATGTTTCTAAGTTTGATCATTGTGATTTAAATAATTTCAAAGTTTACCTAAATTCACAAGTGTACCCTTATGATGATTTGAATATTAAATTTGATATTAATCAGTATGCAATACTTTATGATATGTATACCCGCTTTCAATCCTCATACTATCATCGTTCCAATGAACCGCTCTTAAATTGGGAAAATTTTAAAACTATAGCTCCGATAGTTTTTATCGATTGCTCACATCAAAATGAGTCACTGAAAAGCGGTTCAGTTGATGTTCGTTTAGAATTTAAATGTAATAAAGATATTCCGGCTGGTACGACAGCAATAGCCATTTTAGTTCATGATGTCATTTTCGAATACATTCCACTAACTAACCTGGTTAAAAAGTATACCTAATTACCCCCACCACTTTTAATTATTCTATATAAAGTTGTGGATTGTGTGAATAATTTCAGTTCTACGGTGGCGGTAAAAAATGGCGTTTCTTGACATACAAGGCTATCAAGGAGCTAACAACGAATTTTATTTTAAAGAAGTTGGTATTGCTGCAGAAAATTCGGATGATATATTACATCTTATATTCGACGCACCGTTTGATTTCAACGAGTTGCCGAAGAAATATCAACGAGTAGCCAGTTGGCTTTACCGAAATTGGCATGGGATACCTTGGTCGTATGGATTTATTCCATACAAAAAACTTCATACCATATTGAAACCTATATTAAAGAAGTATGATGTTATATACGTCAAGGGTGGTGAAAAGAAGAAATGGATATCAAGTTTGTTTGATAGTACCGAAAACCAGCCGTGGATTCTGAATTTGGAAGAAATATTTGATGTACCGAAGATTTCCATTCTGCGAGATGAATATTATTCAAGACGCTGTATGCTTCATTCAGATAAAATTTGTTCATTAGAAAATTGTATTCTTTTAAAAAATTTTTATATGGAAAATAAATAGATTTTAAGTAATATATAGATTTAAGCAATTTAATTTTTTGTATACATATTCTATAAATAAAATTAAAAAAAAAAAAATTATGTGCGTTTTATTTAATTATTACCCTGAATTCCCCTATTTTTTACAGGAAGAAGTTACTTTCGTTAACCTATAAAAGTATTGAAAAAAAATCTTATTTATTATTCTAATTGAAAAGCATATTTCATGATACACCCTGTATAAGAATACACCCGTACACATGCATTTGTATATTATAATTATATTATGTATTTGTGATGTAAGTTTTAAGATGATATTCTATAAATTTTTTACCTCAAAACTACTATTTTATAAAAAAATTTAGCAAATCTTAATGCTGTTATAATTTTTACATTAAACAACATAGTTAAACTATAGTATACATATTAAGAAATAATCCAAGTATTTATTGTACAGTAATATATACGAATTTATTTGCAAACATATTATTTTTTTGCTAATTAAGCAAATATTTTCCCAATGCTGATAAAAGTGATAAATTATTTTAGTTAGATTTTGTTGACATAAAGACTACAATCATTTACTAGAATTTATAAAATTAAAATTAAATAGCGATTTATTCTTTTACTATACAGGGGTGTATACATAATATACAGGTGTGTAGATATTAAGATAATTTTCATTTGATTTATAAATTATGCTGGAAATACTCAAATTTTTAAATGAGGTTTTACAATCTGATTTCAAGGTCTGCTAAAATAAACATTCAGCTAAAACAAACATTTAGATATTGGTTCTTTGTTTATTTTAAAACTGATAAAAATTCCTGGAACTGACAAGTTGAGACTTGCTTTTAAATAAAAATCCTCTCTGACTATGATGCAAACATATTATGAAATTACATCATCCTAAGTCAGCTAAAAAATCTTAAATAAACAAACACAAGCCGTATAAAGTCACGAGTTTTTATTAAATAAACAAATTAATCTTATAAAGACTTGACTCATATACAAAAAAAAAAAAAACCTCAAGTACAATTGACACCAAAATTTCCGGCAGTACAGTAGCGGTCTGAAATTTGGAGTCTGGACCCCGAAGTCTGAAATCTGGAGTCTGAAGTCATGATTGCGGCTAGCGCTTGGTAGAGTGCCCCCCACAAAATTTAGCGGCCACCCCTTGGGTTAGGGTATTCCCCACATTTTTGACTTGGTAATGTACCTTTCGTTTAAAATGACGCAATTAAGGCAAGCGCGTGTTGGGGTCAAGGTTTGCACGTACAGTACGCTTCAAAAAGTGGTCGGATACCTTTTTGGTCAGGGGGGCCCGCACTTTTGACACGGTAGTGTACCAAAAATTTAAGTACAGTACGGCGTCAAAAATTTGGGGCCACCCCCGAGTTAGGGTATTCCCCACATTTTTTGACGTGATAGTTCGTTTAAGATGACGTACTTAAGGCAAGCGCGTGTTGGGGTCAAGGTTTGCACGTACAGTACGTTTCAAAAAGTGATCGGATACCTTTTTGACCAGGGGGGTCCACACTTTTGACACGGTAGTGTACCAAAAATTTAAGTACAGTACGGTGTCAAAAATTTGGGGCCACCCCCGAGTTAGGGTATTCCCCACATTTTAGACGCGGTAGTGTGCCCCATCTATCAAATTGTAACCTAAAATTCAGTCTGCGCATGCGTCGTGTACTTAAATTCAGTCTGCGCATGCGTTAGGTTTGGCTGGTAATGGGTTAACACAAAATGAAATTGTTATAAGTAAATTGTGATGATGCATAATGGGTTAACATAAATTAATTTGGTCGCTGGTATTGACTCACCTCTTAGGAATTTCAAGGCTAACAGTATAAGCGAGTGTTGGGGTCAAATGTCAACAACAAATTTTAAATACATGTACTCAGTACGTGCCGGGTCAAAGGTCAAGGTTTGCACATCGATACAGTTTGATGACTCATCAGTTCGGAATGTGTAGTACCGTAAAATCACACGATTTCAATCATTGGCAAAAGGGTTCAAGTTGCTTAGTTTTACGGTGTCACAGAACCCGCTCAGCTCTTCTACTGATATGGGATGTATTTCTTGTTTCAATTGGGTATGCTTGTGCAAAAACGCGAAAATTTATCTAAAATTGTTAAATATATTAGTTTGTCAAAATAAAATATATCAATGTGTACAATTTCGAGCGGCTGTGACGGTGTTTTAGTTAACTCAAAATTTTGTTTTGGTGGTCGTCTGTCATATTTATTTTCGTTACACAATTTAAAATTATTGGCATAATAAAAATTTTTGAATTTAAATTTGGAAAATTAATGTTCACGTCTAATGTGACTAAAAGTTTCGTTGATTCTTGTATGTCTAAAGTCATGATAATTTTTTATTAGCACGTCTTGTTGGTCGTCCTCTAAAACGTCTTCTAAAAGTTTAGCTGCTCGAATAATTTTGTATTGTTTACCTTGAGAGAAATAATCAGAATATATTCTTTGAATTTTAACAAATAATTCGTCATCAGGACAGTAAATGGCTAGAAGGAGCTTAGGTGGTACTAGTGATGAGCAAAATTAATCTTGGTCTTGCAGTCTTGTCTTGGTTTTGCATTTTTTGCAAGACCAAGACCAAGACCAAGACTATGTATACCAAGAGCAAGACCAAGACCGAGACTATAAGTATGGCTGCAAGACCAATACCAAAACTCAAGTGAGCATGACCAAGACAAAAGCAAGAAAAAAACAAGACTCTAACTAAACTATTTAAATAGTTTGGAAGTATAATTAATACGTAAATATAGTAAAAATTCTGATTTTAGAAGGAAAAAATTCGCTAATAAAAAAAGCAAGAAGCAAGCTCTAGAAAAGCAAGCTCTAGCAAGACCAATACCAAGACTCTTAGTGCAAGAACAAGACCAAGACCAGGACTGCCAAGTCTTGGTCTTGGTCTTGCATTTGGTCGTCACTAAGTGGTACATTTTCTTTTATGATTGAAATTAATGTATCGTCGTCGTCAGCAGAAAGAGTAATTGTAATACATCGACGTGTATTAAAAAGAATTTGAAATTTACGTCTAGTAGCAGTTTGAATATTTTCATCTTTTAATATGAATAATTGATTTTGGAAATCATTAAGGAGTTTTCAGAGATTCGAATTAAGGAGGTATCATCCTCTGATGCATTATGTACTGTTTGTGTAGAAGTGTCCGGCATGGAATCGTCATTAGTGTGGGAGTTACTGTCAATTATAATTCGTGAGAGGGCGACTGCGTTAGTATTTTGTCGACCAGGTTTGTGTATAATTTTGTAGCCGAATTCTTCAAGTTTAAGTCACCATCCTACTAATTTACTGTTTGGTTCTTTAAGTGACATGAGCCATCTGAGCGGTTGATGGTCAGTAATTATTGTAAATTTTCGTCCGTATAAGTAAGGCCTGAAATATTTGGTTGCACATACGATGACCTAAAATTCCTTCTCAGTGGTCGAATAATTTTGTTCTGAATCAATTAATCCTAGAAGCGTAACATATTTTTACCAATAGGTCCTTGGGACAGGACTGCTCCGATTGCTACATTGCTTGCGTGCGTTGTCAAAAGGAATTCTTTGTTAAAGTCGGCATAGGCAAGGATTGGGTCGTTTGTCAAGAGGTCTTTACATGTTTCAAAACATTTAAGGAACTTGGGTATATTTTTTAACTGTTTCACCGTTTTTCAAACATTTAGTCATTGGTTTTGATAACCTAGCGAAGTCTTTAATAAATTTCCTGTAATATCCAAGAAGTCCCAGAAAAGATTTAATACCTTTTTGTGTTTTGGGTACAGGGAATTTACACCTGCTTCTGATACTATATGGCCCAAAACAGCTACTTCCCGCTTTAGAAATTCGCTTTTATCTAACAGAATTTTCAAATTTGCGTCCTTTAATCTGTTAAAAACTTTATCGAGATTAATAATATTTCTTGAAGTGAAGTGAAAAAGATAATTATGTCATCCATATAGACAAGATAAGTTGTACCCTGTAGATCCTTTAGAACGTTATCCATAACTCGTTGAAAAGTCGACGGGGCGTTCTTTAATCCAAAAGGCATGCGAACATTCTCGAAATGTCCATGGTTTACAGTAAAAGCAGTTTTCTCAAAGTCCCTAGGATGAACTTCAATCTGATGGAAACCAGATGCTAAATCCAGAGTAGTGAAATACATGCATTTACCGAGTTTGTCCAATACATCTGTGATGTTTGGGATTGGATATTTATCCGCTATAGTTTTTTCATTAAGTTTCCTATAAACCACGACTAATCGCCAGTTTCGCACTCCACTTTGGCCCAGTTTTTTAGGAACTATCCAAATTGGACTACTCCACGGAGAATAGCTCGGTCTTATGATGCCTTGATGAAGCATCTTATCAATTTGCTTCCTAACCTCATCCATATGAATATAAGGATACCGATAGGATTTGGTATAAGCGGGTAGATCTTCGGTGGTTTTTATTTCATGTTTTATTTTATTAGAAAATGAAAGATCCTGACCCTTTTTATAGAAAACATCTTCATATTTACGACAAAGTTTAAACAAAACCTGTCTTTCTTCGCTATTTAAATGTTCGGTCCTAATAAGGGATTCGATCGCGGGTAATTCTGTATCGTGAACAGTTTGAAATTGATTAAAGTTACAGTCAATAATTTAATGATTCAAAATTTCTACTTTGAATGGCTGTTCGATTAAAAATTTTTGTGCACTAGTTGTGTGATTTAAAACAGGTGCGAGTATATGCCAGTCTTTAACACTGTATACGCCAGAAGGAATCGAAAATTTATTTTGAATTTTAATGTCATGTCCTAATACGTCGCCTGATTGTACGTCTGTTGGAATTTTGACTAATTATTATTATTATTATTATTATTTATATATTTGACTTATGACGAATCAATTTATAACATTAAATATACATAATCATAATAACAACATAATATTTCAAATAATAAATTATATTTTAAATTTATAAAGAGAATATTCGTTCCCTAATACAGCAAGAAACATAGGCCCAAGCTAAAGTCTTTCTTTTCTTTTAATTAAAATTTCCTTTAGAAAGTCCACCACCAGGGGGATTTTTTGGGGGTCATAGGTTTCTAACAGTGTAAAAACATCCGTGAGACCAAGCTCTTTCAATTCGGTCCTTCGTAATTCATTAACCCCTTGGCAATCCTCTACGAGGTGTTTCACGCTTTCATACCCATCGCACAACACACAAACTCTTTGCCCTTCCCTCTTTTCACTTTCCCATGCAAATCTATACATTCTAAAATTAGCTAATATCCAGCGCTGCTCTCTGTTAGCTACTTGTAAATATTTAGCCCCATCCTTAAAATGAGCAAGTTGACTATATAATTGCAGCGTGCATTTAGTTTCAATTTCATTCAAACATTTAAAAAGAGCCGCTTCCATAATTTCTTTTTTAACCCTACTTCTACTCCACAGTTGCAAATTATCCCTCATCTCTAACAAATTGTTAATCTTAAGCTTCATAATTTGATTTTTAAGGTATTCATTCCACCCATAATTTAAACATAACTTTTGTAAATTCTTCTTACTATTATTTAAGGTAGCATAAAAATTAAATGATCTCTGTATGGCAAGATACTCAAGGTATACTACACCTACTTCAACACTAATAGCGCAGTTGGGTGTAGATTTAGACACTCCTAATAACTCCTTATAGAAATTGTATGCAAAACTATTTAGAAGTGCTATCTCTCTCTCCGCATAATTACTCATTCCCCAAATATCACAACCATAAAGTAAGATGGGCAAAATAGTAGCTCTGAACATGTCCAGTGCGATAGATATCGGAAAATCATTATATTTATAAATGGTCTTTCTCACGCCAATTAGTGCTTTACTAGCCTTGAGTTTCATTTGCTCCATATGCACCCTCCATTTACCGTTATGAGATAAATATACACCTAAGTAAGGAAAACTCTTAACATTTTCGATCCAGCAATTAGTTAACATAAATTTTTCATTATCTCTCAATTTGGTCCCGTTGCTTACTACCAAAATTTTAGTTTTATTAACATTTAATCTTAGATCAGATGCCATTGTATATTGTTCAAGTGCCCTCAAGGCTCTGTTCATACCACCCACTGAACAAGAAAGTATCACCAAATCATCGGCATACATAAGTATTTTTATTTCCCTGTCTCCTAAGCAAGGTGGTAACGTATTTATCGGATCGAAAAACTCAACTATATTATTGATATATAAACTAAACAATAGTGCTGACAATTGGCAGCCCTGTCGAAGACCTTTATAAGTTTTAAATTTTCTTGAGACTGCATGATTATCCAAACGGATGCAAGCATTAGTTTCATGATAAATTGATTTCAAAATATTAACCATCTCTGTCGGCATACCGAGTAACAAGAGTTTTTTCCATAACAGATTGCGATTAATACTGTCAAATGCTTTTTCAAAGTCTACAAAGCAGAAATACAACTTACGTCCACTTATTTTTAAATATTTATCCATAAGTGTTTTTAAAACTAGTAAATTATCTGTAGTTCCATATCCCTCTCTAAAGCCAGCTTGAAACTCACTCAATGTATTTCTATCTCTTACCCATTCTTGTACTCGGTTACACAACAGTTTGGTGTAAATTTTACTAATATTGGGCATTAACGTCAAACCTCTATAATTGCTAGGATCACTCACACATCCCTTTCCCTTATATAAATTGCATATCACTCCAGTATTCCACGTTGATGGAAAAATTTTTCTAGTTATCATACTATTAAATAATCTAACTAAAATTTCAAGAGCTTTTGGACAGATAGAAACAACACATTTAATACATTCATTTAGTATACCATCTAACCCACCCGCTTTTCCATTTTTTAAACAGTTTATGATTTCTCCAATTTCCTCAGCTGTAGCTACGATTGATTTAATATTATCTTCTTTAACGCTTTTAAACTCTATATCCTCATCAAAATCTCTACCTATTATTAGCTCTTCATCCCCATATAACATCTCATAATGATCAACCCATTTGTTTTCATCGATATACCCCTCTCTAGGATTACCCTTGCTTCTTTTGATTAGTGCCCACAACTTCTTTAAATCATTATCCCTCAGGGCTTCCTTAATTTCTAATAAACGTTGTTGGTTAAATTCCATTCGTTTTCTTTTACACAATAATCTATATTCTTTTTTAAAATCTAAAAATATTTGTATATCTCGATCCTGTCTAGTTCTTCTCATTTTTCGCAATCTACTCTTAAGCCCTTTCTTTTTAATTAAACATTCCTTATCAAACCATTTATTGACAACTGGAGTATTAGCGCTTTTACCTTGATATTGAAAATCTGCACAGATAAAACTCATCCAATTTTGTAAAATATCGGCTGCTTTATCTATTTCATTTATGTTTATCATATACTCTATACCTATTAGATATAAATTACTTTCTTCGCCTCTTATTCTATTTGCAATTTTATTTACATTGTTTATATTCCATTTGTATCGTGTTATACTACGTCTATTACTAGAAGTATCATTTATTTCTCTATGTTTAATACTACTTTTAAGAAAGACTTCAATAGGAAAGTGATTAGATTCTGTAACCGACCCAACAATCATATCAATATTGTCAAACCACAATTTTTCAGTAACTATTACATAGTCTACAACACTTGCACCGTTTTGCGATACATAGGTCAATTCCCCCTCTTTATCACTAGCAGTCCTTCCATTTAATATTATATAGCCATTATCTCTACACATCTCTAGAAATTCCTTTCCGTAACTATTTAACACACTGTCTTTACTATTTCTTTGTGGTATGAACATATTATAATCAAATTCCCACTCATAGCTAAATTTATTACTACTCAAATAATTAAAATCCTGTTCTAACCCTATTCTGGAATTCCAGTCGCCACCCAACATAAACTCGGGATTATTATATTTCTGTCTAATTTGAACTATTTCACTATCTAATTTACTATAAAAATCTCTAGTAGTATACCTTGAGTACTGCGGCTGTAAATAAACGAGTCCTATTACAATCCGACTCAAATCTCTCTCATACTTCAGCCATATAACCTCGTGTAACTCACTTGGTATTTCACAAATATAATGTTGTAGATGGTATTTATAGAAAAATGCTAGGCCTGCCGGATGTCTACCCCTTTCAAAAATCCTCCTACTATTTTTAAATATACTTCCATAACCATCTAAGTTGAAGATCTCTTGTTCTTGGGCCCATGTTTCCACCAAACCTATAAACGAAAATCTCTTTAAGTAATTAATAATATCTACATTAGAAAATTTAGTTTTAATTCCTTCTAGATTCCAAAATACCACTTTTACGTCCTCCTCCCTTATTGCGTTAGGTTTTTTGATTTGGATTCTATGCTATTATTGCGACTATTTATAACACCCATATCCTTAACTTTCTTTGTTTCTTGAACAATTTTCGCCATATGACTACCATCCTCCTCTGAACTTTGTTCCGCTAAGCGTTTTTTAACTTTGACCTTTGCCATATTTTCTTTCTTCATACGTCTTTTTTCCGCTTCCCTTAACCTTAATTCTCTAGGTAAATCTTCATTAATATATATTCCAGTACCCATTAAATTGCGACGACTGTGCAAAATTTTCAATTTAATATCATAACTTCTCAAACAAACTTTCACTGGTTTAGTAATATATCCATCTCCTTTCCCTAACCTATAAACTTCTTCAATATCTTCTACAGTTAATTCAATTTTTAATTTCTCTTCAATTAGAGTAATTATATCATCCTTTAAGATATTCTTTTCGTCAAGCTTCTCCAATATACCATGGATAATGATGTTATTTTTATTCAGTTGTTTCTGTAACTTTAATATCTTTTCCTGTTGAATATTTACTCTTTTTTCTAACTCATTTTGTTTTGTTTGTATATTTTGACATAAACTTTTCAATTCACTAATTTCACATTTAATATTATTTTCTGACTTTTCAATTTTGTCACTTAACGCAGCGAATAACTCTTCTAGTTTCTTATCCATATTTAAATTTTAATTTCTTATTATTATATTGCCATTTAAACACAATTAATTAAAAAGAAAAAAAAACAGAATAAAAAGTCATCACTAAAAATGAATAAAAGAGGTTTGATGACACATTGACAATACACAATGCTTGTTTACGTTTGGAACCAATTTTGACTAATTGTTTGTAATTTGGTTCAATTATGTGTATGCCACTTGTGATGTTGGGTTTGAACAACAATCTGTTTGTAGAAAATGTTGTTATTAGTCGTTTACCGGGAATATCAATTTGAGCTTGAAGTTGGTTAAGTATGTCAAGTCCAATAAGTCCGTCAAAATAACCGTGAAATTGTAAAAGAAGGAAATCTATTGTACCAGTTTGATTGAATTCACTAAAAATGGGCAATTTTGCCGTTTTTGTAACATTATATGATCCTAAAAGTGATTTAATTGTGGTAGGTTTAATTTCGGTTGTAAGGACTGGATGAACTAATTTAGGATTAAGGAAGGAATTTAAAGAGCCAGTATCAATTAAAAATTTTAAGGGAGTACAGTCATTTTGGTCAGTAATGTGAATATAAGGTAAAGAAGATTCGTGAAGATTTTAATCTATGTACCCAATTTGTTGTCGGAGATCAATTGAAAATTTTGATCATCAATCTCATTTTGATTATTTTGGTCTGTCTGTTCGTATTCGTCTCCTAATAACTGTTTCTGTCATTATTTTCCTCGACTACGTATTCATCTAGTAAACTAGATCCCGATGCCTCTGTCTTAAAAAGTTCGTTTTAAGCAAAAGTTGGTCTACTTTGGGGTTGGAAAAAATTACGTCTAATTGGTTGTTGTGGTTGAACATTAGGGCGTGATTGTTGGTGTTTTGTGTTGGGTTGTCTAATGCTCTTACATTATTTTGTATGTTAAATGGTCGCGTTTGTTGTATATTATTTTGTGTGTAAAATGGTCGCGTTTGTTGAATATTATTCTGTGCATTAAACGGTGTATGTGTAATAAAATGTTTCTGAGATTGTATGGGATTGTGAAAATTGTGTGATCTAATCGGTACAGGTGCGGATATTGGAGGTTTTACTGTAATTTGTTGATATGATTTTTGATGATAATGAATATTTTGTTCCTTAATAGCGTATTCAAATGCGTTTTGAATTGTGTCTGGGTTTCGTGCACGGACGACTGATCCGATAGGTTCTCTAAGTCCAGCTAAAAATACATCTATGGTCAAATTTTTAAATAATTGTAATTTAGAAGTTATTGCGATTGAATCACTTTAATTTAATTTGGTAAAATTAACTAATGAAGAAAGTATTTCGATTACTCTCGCATAAAATTCCTCCATTTTCTGATTTTGTTTTGGTTTTAGGCTGTAAAGTTCCCTATTTAAATTTGTTTCATGTCTTTTGTCGGCATAATGCGAAATTAAATTTGATTTAATTGATTGCCACTCTGCAGGAGTACCGTACATCTTCAAAATTTCGCTCGCTTCTCCTACAATTTTATTACGGGTAGCCCGTATCCATAGTTTACCGTATCCTTGTGTCCAATGGACCCTTACACGTGCTATGATTTCATCTTCATTTTCGATAAAATCATGCAATTTTCTAGGATTTCCGTTAAATTCAGGCAGGAATTTAATTGGGTCTGGTATTTTAAATGCTTCGAGCCTTGTGAAGCCACTGACTGCATTTTCGTTGACTTGCATTTTTGTATTTTTAATATTTATTAAAATCTAAACTTTCTAAACTATTTGAATTATCTATATTTATATTTAAATTATTCGATTGAACTGTTTCAATATTACTATCACTAACTAGAGCTAAGTTAACGTTGCATATCGTATCCTCAAATATGCTCCCGTTTCACTCAACTATTGCGTCTTCTGCGCCGTTTAGTCGAGGGATTTTCGACCTAGAATATGGGCTATGTGATAATTTAAACAATTCTGATTTTACAATGAAAGACATACGAAAGAAGAAGCAGGAACAAAAATAAACAGCGAAAAATATGCAATTTACTCTACTTACCGAATGTTCCAGTAAATTTCCATTCCTCGTAGATCTGTTTTGATTGAAGGATTGAAATCTACGCACTACTGACCAGAGTGTACCACAACTCTTAATATGCCGTTAAGATTGAATTGTTTCCTTGAGAAACCGTCAAATCCACAACTCACGATAACACTATTATCGGTAACAATGCTTAAAACAATCCGAACGACTGCGCCAGTTACGTTTTGTAACAATTAAAGTTAGTTTTTAATAAAATTATTTAAGTTTAGAATTACAATATTTGATTACAAATTAAATCACTAAGGTACTCCAATGTTATTTACTTCTAGCTAGATCGAACAAAGTCAGATAAGTTTCATAATTACATTATTTATACATAAATTATACAAAGGAATTGCTGAATAGGCAAATATTAGATAGCTTCAAAAAAGATGTACCTTTAAAATGATATCATCGTAATCCCATTGTCTTAATATATTGTATTTAATTATTTAGCAGTTTTGATGATTAAGCTTTTAAACGGATGCAAATGTTAATTATATTTAGTTACATGAAAGATTAAATAATTTAATGAATTTCCTATGAACTTCTGTTGATGCAATTTTTATAGTCTGAATTATTACTTATTAATTATCTACATACATTGTACATTCTTAATATTACAAAAATACTGATTAAATATATAAAAATATAACATGTGTTGATTAAGTATTAGCTATTACATGAATATATATATATATATATATATATATATATATATATATATATATATATATATATATATATATATATATATATATATATATATATATATATATAGCCTTGGCCAAAATTATTAGGCACCCCCATAAAACACGTGTAACTCATAAATTAGTTTAAAAATGACTTATCTGTTTAATAATAGAATGAAAGGCAATACAAAAAGTTAATTTTAAACAATAGATAAAGGATTCTAAGGTTGTAGTGATGTGATATTTCAATTTTAAAGATTTTTCTTTATCAATATCTTTACCAAATTCACTACTAAATTTATTATTTATTATTTATGTAGCTCAAAATAATTATAAAACATATTATTTTAAATTACAAAAAATATATTAAAAATTTATGCGTGCCTCTTATTTCAAAAATGTGTCCTGAATGTTTTGTTAACAAAAGCCAAACATTACATTGTTTCCAAAATTTGGCATGGCCTACATTAAAATCGTATCGCGATACAAGGTATCATAAAACACCTGGTCGATGAAACGTGAAATATGAAGTTTTTTGAAAAATAATGCAATTTATTTGTTAATCCTTTTTTAACTTTTAGGATAACAAAAAGCTGCTGAGTGTTGTTTGTTTGTGTAGTAAAGACAGTATGTAATACGAAATGCTGAAACAACGAGAACTTAACACAGAAGCAAGAAGAAAAATCAAGATGTTATATGAAGAATAAGGGAAGACTCAAGTAGAGATAATTAAATCAGTAAAAGTTTGACGATGTGCAGTGCAATCTACCATTAAAAGGTTCGCGGAGACTGGCTCTCGCACAAATAAAATAAGAATGGGCAGAAATCGCATTACTACTAACCGCCAGGCTAGAAAACTTATCCGTGACTTAAGAACTGCAAAAATTCTTCTTTTGAGCTTGCTGCAGCTTAATCGGAGCACATTGGGAAACCAATTAGTTCTCGAACTGTAAGAAAAGGAATGACACAAGCAGGCTTAAAAAGCCCCAAAGCCAGGAAGAAGCCTTAGGTCTCCGACAGCAACAAGAAAAATCGTGTGGAATGGGCTCTATAGGATACCAGCATTCTTCTGAAGAAAATTGGTCTAATGTGCTATGATCCGACCAATCTAAATTGGAGGTAGGTTAAATTTTATACCGTCACATTAAACAGTGCGATTAGATTCGCCGGATCATACCACATTGGACCAATCTTCTTCAGAAGAATGCTGGTGTCTTAGAGCCAATTCTAAACGATTTTTGTTGTTGTTGCCGGAGAGCCAAAGGTTCTTCCTGGCTTTGCGGCTTTTTAAGCCTGCTTCTGTGAGTCTTCTTCTTACAGTTCGAGGACTAATTGGTTTCCCAATGTCCTCCGATGAAGCTGCCGCGAGCTCAGAAGAAGTTTTTTTGTTGTCTTTGAGTGCGTCACGGATAAGTGTAATGCATTTTCTACCCGTTCTCATTTTGTTTGTGCAAGAGCAAGTCTCCGCGAACCTTTTAATGGTAGATTGCACTGCACATCGTCAAACTTTTATTAATTTAGGAATCTCTATTTGAGTCTTCACTTCTTCATATAACATCTGGATTTTTATCCGTGTTTCTGTGTTAAGTTCTCGTTGTTTCGGCATTTCTTATTACCAGCTGTCTACTACACAAATAGACGACACTCAGCAGCTTCTTGTTATCGCGAAATTTAATAAAAGACTAACAAATAAATTACTTTATTTTTCAAAAAACTTCATATTTCACGTTTTGTGGACCAGGCGTTTTATGATTCCTTAAAATCCTTTATCTATTGTTTAAAGTTAACTTTTAGTATTGCCTTTCATTCTATTATTAAACAGATAAGTCATTTTTATATTAATTTAAGAGTTACACGTGTTTTATGGGGGTGCCTAATACTTTTGGACAAGGCTATATATATATATATATATATATATATATATATATATATATATATATATATATATATATATATATATATATATATATATATATATCTATATATATGTATATATATATATGTATATACTATATATATATATATATATATATATATATATATATAGTATATACATATATATATATACATATATATAGATATATATATATATATATATATATATATATATATATATATATATATATATATATATATAGTCAAATAGTCAAAATACCCCATTTCCTGAAAAAATCTTTACACGAAACTCTTGCACCTATTTTAAGATTTATTTTTTCTTAAGATCTTTTTTTGAAAGATCAGTATGCGCTTAGCCTCAGCGCAACCTCCCCACATAGCAATACCGTACTTTAATGCGGAAAATATATATATATATATATATATATATATATATATATATATATATATATATATATATTTTTTCCGCATTAAAGTACGGTATTGCTATGTGGGGAGGTTGCGCTGAGGCTAAGCGCATAATGATCATTCAAAAAAAGATCTTAAGAAAAATATTTAAAATAGGTGCAAGAGTTTCGTGTAAAGATTTTTTCAGGAAATGGGGTATTTTGACTATACCTGGAGTTTATATATAGGTACGAGTTATTAACTTACATGCATAAGAAACAATATTTTATAATAACAAATACAAGTAGCCACTATAATACAAGATTTAAGTCATCATATGATTTTTCACACAGAACAGCCTTTTATGAGAAAACACCGTTGTATGTAGGCTATAAAGCATTTGATAAATTACCAACGGAAATACGTAGGGAAGAGAAATTTGTTCAATTTAAAAACAAATTAAAAAATTATTTAATTAATTTGGCACCTTATGAAATAAGTGAATGTTTGTAATTTTTGACGTTTGTATACCTTTATTTGGTCATTTCTAGTAAATATTATTATTATTATTATATAAAATTTATTGAATATCATTTTCGTATTCTAGGGACCCCAAAACATATTTCTGTTATAGTCCTGGCCTCAAGTCGCGTCATCAGAACGGCTGTAATAGGGTATTTCCAGTCTTAGAAATTCGCTAAAAAGGTAAAAGTAAGAGTTGGGAATCCAGTTATACCTCTACTGAACGGATTTTTATAATATGTTTTTTGTCCACTTATGTGTGTGATATTTCAATCAATTAAACCAAAAACACAAAAAAGTTACTAGTCCTTGAAAAATTTTTAATAATTATTTTTTGTTATATTTCAACCAAAATATTGAAAAAAAATCTAAATAAATAATTACATTGAAAGTAATTTTTGAATTTTTTTTTAACCTTATAAGGTAAGAGCACCAGTAACCGTCATATTAAGACATGAGCAGGACTTGAATTTTTTCGTTCATAATTATACGAAATAACCAACAGTAAATCTAAAACGAAAGAGAATTTTATGATCTTTCAGGAATATTTTAATTTATTTGAATATTTTAATAATAAATATATTAATAAAAATAAAATAAAAGAAAAAGTGTGGTGTACTAATACCCATCAATAAAAAATTAACGATGTTCCAGTATCCGTCAGAGGAGACACCCAGTATCTGTCATTCTTTAGAATATGATTAATCTTAGACAACTGAACTATATAATTAAAATACTTAAGGATAAAGCTTTATTAAAAAAAATTATTTGATTCTGTTATTTCCTTTCTACAATTCCTGCAGATATAGTGCTTAGATTGGCACTGATCTGATTCTTTTAGAATTCTCTTTATCTTAAGTACAATCATACGTGGTGCTAATTCTTGTGAAGCATTATCCGTAATATCCATAAGTGCAGTTTTTGTACATTCTTTTTCATTGCAATCAATAACAAATAACATTATGTACTGATTTTTGTCCTTTCTATGCAACTACATGGTTATTAGCCGGGCTCAAAAAGATACTGATCTATCACAATCCCATCAGACGCTCTGTATTTTTCAAAATTTCTATAAATTTTCCTTTCTTAAAATATTCTTCAATTTCCTTCCGCCAGTTTTTAATATTTTACGCTACCGAAGCCCTTGATTTTTTTTTAAATTTTGAGATAATCGCTTAGATAACTTCGAATGTCTATTGCAAAAAGAAAAGAACCATTTTCGTCCAGGTCGATCATGGGTAAATGGATTTTCTCAAGTATTGGATTAGTAGTTGGCTACTGTCTAGCTGTTAAGGATCACAGTTTCATTCAAATGTATCATCCACTTTCTATGTTCTCATCTTCTTTGTTGGTTAAAATAATTGTGGAGGCACCTTTTGCATAATATGGGCTACTTTCTTTTTAATTTATCTGACAATGTGGTCTGGCAATTATTTGTGATATACGAAATTGTTTGACTACGATAGAAATCGGCATTTTTTTAACGAATAGCATATCAAAAGCATTTATTTAATCTTCATTACTGTATTTTATATTGAAATTTACCTACAAGAAAGACGATACTAAAAGCCGTTACTATAGGGCACCAGTATCCGAGATTAATTTACAAGGACTACTGAAATTTAATTGCTACAGAAAATAATGACGGCTACTGATCAGTAGCTTTATCGTATTGTTGTGAATGTAATCCAGATTTTAAAACTTTAGTAGGTATAAAAAACATAGGAGAATCTGTATCCGTTTTAGTCGAATTTTTCCTTGAAAAAATTAGAATTATACAGCCTATACGATAAGAACGGCGAGAGGTGAGAGTAGGGGCGCTATCCGTTTTCGGACACGTAGAACACGATTCTGTGTGTATGGGCTATATAATATGTGTAGGCCCCCCCTATGGAAGTTAAGAGCTGAAATTTGGTAAGTGAGTATCATTTCGATATACAACAATACTAGCGAAATTGGGGTCAAATTTTGGGCAAATATTGGATTCGACCCAATATTTAAGGGGGTGGTGGAGGCGGTAAAACAATAAAACTTTTCCAAACCGGTTAGAAATAATGTTTCGGTCAATTATCTACAACATATCCAAAATTCAGCTTCCTAGGGTGACTTGGAGGGAGTAGAAGGGGGAAAAAATATTTTGACTGGATCTAGCAAGCCCACAGCCCCCCAGAATTAACGCAGAGGGTTGAAATTTGGTGTGTTGATAAAGTTTGTACCTAGATTGAACTTTTTGGAGGTTTTAATATTTTACCCCCACCCTCCTCATTTTTAAGCAACAATTTCATGCTTTTTGACGTTCTCGAAGTTTGTACCCCTCGCACAGATAACCCAAATAAACCTAGAGGGCTGAAATTTTGTATTCGGATTATGTTAGTTTCAAGGGGGTGCCTTTTGGGGGTCTCAGCTTTTGAGCCTTACCCCCACCATTTTATATCAATAAGAACATGATTTTTCTTGTTTTTTAAAAAGTTCGTTCGGGTCAAAATCTCCCTAAATAAACCTAGAGGGCTGAAATTGTGTGTATAGGTTAAGCTAATAGCCAATCACTGCTTTTTGGAGGTTTCAACTTTTAACCCCTACCCCCACGATTTTTACGCCAATATTTCCTTGATTTTTTTGCTTTTTTTCTAACACGTCTAGAGACTTTCTAGGGAAACCTAGAGGAATGAACTTTTGTACGTGTATTGAGTTAGTATCCAGCTACTGTCCTTTAGGAATTCCACATACTTTTCCTCCAACTTCTCCCATTTTTACATCGGAATTCAATGGTATTGTTAAATGTGTTTTAAATGCATTATTTTTATTCTAATAGAAAGTAGGCGAATAGTAATTTTAAAAAATTTAAAAAAAGTGAACTTATTTTATAACAAATGCGATACACAAATATTAAGTAATTTAAAAATGTTATTAAAGTCACTGTTTATTTGTAGTGTAGAAATTTTTATAAAATAGAAATTTTGGATTTAGTTAGAAGGAAAAAATATCTTCATAAAGGCCTTCAAGTTTACTATTTGAGTTCCTTTCTTAATATTTAAAAATAAAACACAAAGGCAATTGACGGATAAGCATGGGTAGGAATGCCCTCGTACGAATTGTGTTGGCTTTTTTCCTGCTAACTGCTATCAGCACAAAATTGAAATTTACTGAAATTCAGCCCTTAAAAACTTAAAATCTTTTTGTAAAGCCCCCATCAGCCGACCACTCATCATCAGTTTTGAAAACACCAAAGCCACAAATCGCTTGTAAACTTTCAATCACATTTCGCTTGTAAACATTCAATACCGAAGATGAAGAGAAAATTCAACTTCCATGGTGGGGTCCCGCTGCTCACGGCGTTTTAATATATATAAGATACCGTAAAACCGTCTAGACACGGACACTTTTTTACATTTTTTGGTATAATTTTATGTTTATACATGTCTCCTTCACAGATATCACCAATAAAAGTATTACCATTAGAAAGAGCGTATATTATTTGTTATATCCCTGACCCATTTGTTTGATTATAAGTAAAAATTAAAAAAATAAAAAATAATTAGTAAGTGTCCGGGTCTACACCCCAAATCCGTCTTGACCCGGACACTTACTTAAATAATCTAATAACATGCAAACTAACCTCTCTGGTCGGGGTTAGGACAGTGTTTTATATCGTCTGAT
The DNA here is from genome assembly GCA_035578155.1 of Brachynemurus nebulosus. Taxonomy (NCBI): domain Eukaryota; kingdom Metazoa; phylum Arthropoda; class Insecta; order Neuroptera; family Myrmeleontidae; genus Brachynemurus; species Brachynemurus nebulosus. The sequence goes on along the minus strand of JAPWDM010000001.1, from coordinate 40,589,349 downwards.
GTCTTTGAACCTGTTAAAGGCTTCAAAACATTTTGTGGGAAGGGAGAGGGGTCAATACATAGTATGCCTCTCTATGAAGTAAACATGCGATATGACACCAGAAGGAGGCATAAACCGCGTAATTCTGGCGGAAGTATAACGTATGGATAGTGGAAGTTACAATCAGGGGCATAGTGTAATAAACTGATGTGTCCGGGTCTAAACGGATATATGTGTATAGCATGTATTTTTTTTATATATACATCGAATATAACTTCAAACATCATTAAATGATGCGCGATAAAATTCTGAACACATACATATCAAAATTAAAACAGTATGACAATTATGACGAAAATTACATGTCTAAGATAGACACACATTTTATTTCTTTAAAAAACTGGAGAATAGTAATCCTGTAAAATGAGATAGTAAAAGTTGAAATCCGTAGTTTTTTATTAGTACAGCTGTTTAGAGGATGTTTTTCTCTCTCTAATGACGTCGAGAACAAATGTTTATTGTATCAGGTTAATGTAGAGACTACTTACTTTGAAGATTGGTGCAAAATGTTCGGGTCTAGACGGTTTTACTGTAGGCAATTTTTACAAACACTAACTTTTAAATGAGTCGTTATTAAATCTAATGCTGACTGATTGCTATCATAAATGGAATAACGGTTGGGCATACTTTCCAGAATGTCTAGCAGGAAACACAAAAAATATATGCTTGGTTAGGTAATAGTTTAAAATTTATCATTTTACTGAAACTTGACGGCTATTGGGTCAATGACGGCTACTGGTGGTCTTACCATAGATATGCAATTTTTTACTACAAAATGGGTTACCAATTTCTTTTTTAGGTAAACTGACAGTTTAAATTAATTAAAGCAGGAGCAGTTAAAATTAGTAGCTGGAAAATCGTCTTTCATGTGAAATATTAGGTGTGTGCAAAAGTTCTACTCGTTTTCCGATTCCTAAATACATAGTTTAAAAAAAAATATTCGTATTAATAAATGATGCAATATTGCACAGTAGTATTCTACATAACGTAAGCTCTCAATTGCTCGTGACTAGATAATTCTCGCTTATATGTAATTAATTCGTTATACGGTTAACATGTAGTGTAGCAAAGATCATTTCAGACACTGTTTGCTTTATGAGTTTGACAAATGCTGTCTGATCCTGTGAGTTTGAGAAATGCTGACAGATTTTTATAGCGATAAAAATGTAATAATGCTGTCAAAGCTTTTCGTAATATTCTTGAGAAGTATGAGGAAGGTGCTATAGACGAAATTACCTGCCGTCGTTGGTTTCGAAAATTCCGTAACGGAGATAAAAGCTGCGCCGATAAACAGCGATCTGCACGCCCTTCGAAGTTTTCTGATGAAGATTTTAAACAACTGTATTAAATGGTGAGCAAATAATTGTTGGATAATAATTAGTATCGAGGTTTTCTATATACAGAACTACAGTATTTTTTATGCCCTAAAACGGGTAGAAGTTTTGCAGACACCTAATATTTACCCAAATTTTATGGGAAATTTTAATGAAATACACTAATTAATTTAGTAAATTATTTATTTGGCGAACTTTCTTTATTGGCGCTAAAATTGTTAACAAAAATATGATTACAAAAACACAAACATCGGGTCGCAATCCGATATATATATATATATATATATATATATATATATATATATATATATATATATATATATATATATATATATATATATATATATATATATATATTCAAATAGATACAAAATGGATACAAATAGAACAAACAGATATAAAAAAAAATAGTTGACAAATATTAGATAACGAAAGTAACTTATAGGAATATTCAAAGGAATATATTTAAGAGTCTCTTAATATTTGATTGACAAAATCTTTTTGCACTTTTTGACGGGTGATTTCCATTTCTGCTGGCAAAACTTCTTGCGGATCAACATTCATTAGGAAAGAACCATGTGCAGCGTCTATTTAAAAATAAAAAATAAAATTAATTAGAAAAGCCAAAGAAACAATATATGGATTGAATGAAAAAAGGAATGAGTAAACTAACCTGATATTGTATACACAACATTATTTGGCTCAGTAAATTTCAAACTTTTCCAAGTATCATTAAGTCCAGTTACAAAAAATGATTTTTTTTCACTGTCAGAATTAACATAATGTTTTCCACCAAATTCTCTGTTTGTATTATTTACTTGATATTCTAGCTGTCTTAGAGAAAATATGTCGCCAAACACATCACTACATAACTTTTGTGAATAAGAATAATTGTAAGGGAAGAATCGGTCGCTTGAACTAACAAACCAACCCAGCTGGGTACATCGTTGGTAGAGCCATATTCGTTCTAAAATGAAAAATATTAATTTGAATAATCATCCGGTATGTACACTCAACTGTCTTTATGTCATAAAAATTGAAACCAAATGATTGGCGACAAAAATTTCATACATCCAAATTATTAAAACTCTGAACATCCATTAAAATTTATTTAAATTTTAAGTACATATTAAAAAAAAAATGTTGACAACAGAGCTCGACAACTCTGTGTTTTTTTTAAATATGTACCTAATGTTGTAGGATATTTTCGTCTCGTTTTTATTTTAAACTTGCTGGGAGGACAGGAGATAAGTAACTGATTAGAAACTAATTACCTATTAGCGTTCAGGCCCGACGAGAGGGTGGGGTAGCCGAGATTCCGGCCCCGGGGCCCGGATTAGAGGGTGGCCAGTATTGGTCTATAAGGGCCCAAGAAAATGTAAAACGATCTTATTTTTACTTATTACAAAAATTTTTGGGGAAGATATTTATAAGAAATATCTCTTATTCTTGGGGCCCACCATTTCTGTCCATGATTCTGTTAGCGTTTATTAAGAATAGCAAAAAATTCTTCAATAAAAGTGACTATTCTGTTCGAAGATAACAAACAATAAAAATTTATTTTGTACTTTTAAATTCAAAATTTTAAAAACTTTAAATAAAAACCGCCAGACAAAATAAAAAATTACTTTTTACATTATTCTTGAAATCTTTTTTCATGTCTCTCACTCTGTAGATCTGCAGTGTACATTGGTTAGATGTCAACATACGTAATTGCATACGTACACGCACAGATACCTACGTTAACATTCAGAAAATTTCTATCCAATTTTTGTTTTGATTTACTTACATGGCAAAAAAAAAATCATGTGAAAGCCATATGCGCTCAAATTGATCTGATTGTCATACTTTCCATTCTAGTACCCATAGCTTCGCTATGCGATCTATAAAGACGAAAAAGTACCTAATAATACCGACAATCTTCTCTATTCAGCCGTAATTTTGATAAAATCAATAAATTATGTTACTCCCTATAAAATATCCCTAATATATCTCTATAAAATACCTAATACAGTTCTTACCATCGCTAAATTCAGAATCATTTGATGAATTTGAGAGATCTGCTACCAAACGATCATATGAATAATCGAGACATGTACGATCGGTTAATTTCAAAAGATCCCGTATAAACCGACCAAATCTGGCCAAAGTTGTGTCACCAAGTGTTTTATCTTCCAATTTTCTGCACAAATTACCATAACCATAATTTGAATTGAATAGAATATGACGATTATATTGAACCATGAATGGAATAACGCCAAAAATTAATTGATGAAGTCGCACGGTATCTTGAAACGATATTTCAGTTGGATTCGAACATAAATTAAACATTTCCTTTAAGTTTTCTGGTTTATTTTTTAATGTTTTATAAAAATCTGCCCGTATTTCTTCTAAATTTGAAGTACACGTTTTTCCTTCGACTTTACGCTGGTATCCTTCACGAATTACATCGTATGCGACGTCGAAAAAATCTACAATAATTACCAAAACAACAAGTATTTATTTAGAAACAAATTATAAAACAGTAATTATTCTACATTGTAAATACATATATACAAGCTCACCGTCAAATGACACGGACGCCACCATAGGGCTATCAATTGATATGGATCCGCCGATGTCAATGTAAATTTGGTTACTATATTTAGCTCTGAACCATGCAGCCAATGTCCCTCCATACCCTTGTCCTGTTATAAGCCACTTTATTCTAGTCTTACTGGTATGTGCTAGAAGATCCTTTTCCATTGCTTTTATAAAATTCATCGCGTCAACTAACACCATGGCAATTTCTATATAAGTGAAACTCTTTTTACTGAGATCACTAGAATAAATAAAATAATAATTTTAAAATAGTTGCAAAAATATTGCATATAGGACACTGGGCGCTCAGCTATATGGATATCAGACGTCACAAGCAAGTCCGAGAGCAGCCATTCGTCGCTAAACTTTGATATTCTATTTATACTTTCTTAATATCTTCTTTCAATATTTTAGTTAAATATAACTACGTATTAATCAGTTCTACGAAATTTACCCATTTCTGGCAATAAATCAAAATCAAAAAAATTTCGTTATTTAAAAAAGGTTAGGATTGGCTAATCTGCTGGTCCGTTTTGTTTTGGCTGCTATTTGCTCTGCCGCAAAAATTTGCCCACCTGTGGTCTACAATATATAATTCCAACACTCTATAAAATAAAATCAGAGAATGTTTAAATACGTACGCCCCTGGTTTACTTTTCCCATAATATCGATGTTCCAATTTATAATACATTGCCTTTTTGTATTTCGCCCATTCGTTAATTTTGTTATATTCCATATACGGTGTCCCTTCCGGGCCCATCATTTCTAATATGGCATAACCAACTCCATCAGTATAATTTACCATATACGAATTTTTATAAAAATATCTCTAGAAATTTTAGGAAAATCCTTATAAAGAATTTTATGCTTAGTTATCGACATAAAATGCTTACCTGTTGCCAAGTTCTTGATCCATCACTTCGGATATTAAAATGATCCACATCTTGAGTTATGTATCCTGTATAAAATTTGTCGTCTCTAAATGCAGTTCGATTTATATCGTAGTTATATAAGGCGTCACCGAAAATAAATCCGGAAATCGGAAATAGATATAATGATAAACATTGTTGTGTCAACAAAAATGTTAAGCAACAAATGGTGTATTTAAAATTCATTTTGAATGAACTAAAAAACTTAAATGACAGAATTCGTCATATGGAAACACTTTATATATTTTTTATTGATTAAGGGGAAAGCTACTTCATTATAATTTTAAAATACCCATGTCGCAGCATCTGCATAACATAGCGAATTTCCTCCTATCAACTTATTTTAATTAATGTTTCAAAAGACTACAAGACATAATAATGGTGATTACTTCTACGTCCGTTTTTCAGACTTTTGTCTAATACAGACGCCACCTAAAATTATTTTTTTTATCTGCAATATCATCAGTTTACAGAATTCAATTTATTATTTAGGAAAATAATTCAAATATCATTAACAATAAATATCTTGAGTGACTTTAAAAAAATCAAAACGACACTGTTTATTAAATTGCGTAAGATCTGATTCTGACAAGTTAAAAGTGGTCAAATGAGAGTAAGCTAGTAAACGCAATGACAGATATGACGAATTTATAAGGATTTTCTTGTACCACAAAATCCAAAAAATGTGGGAACCCGTACTTTTTTTAGTTAATTGTACTTTGTTTTTTTGCACAAAATTTTAAAATGCTTTATTTTCTTAAAAAGCGGTGACAATCCTAGTCACAGATATACCTATAAAAAGTTATCCTACTAAAAAAAAAACCATCCATAATACCTATAAGTCTAGCAAGTACTTAATACATTAATATTTTTTTGTATATACCAACATCTAAAAACATTTCAGTCCCTTTTTGACAATCCAGGCAGAACTAAAACACTCTTTTTTAAATTTTTTTATTGTTAAAATCGAAACGTTCTTTTGGAAACGGTTAAAACTACTATATTTTACATTAAAATGTCGACACAATCACCTCCTAGTTAACTACCCCTAGACTTAATACTAGAAAATTCAGAAACAACAGGTCAGTTAGGTTTTTTACGTAGATTTTATTTTTTATGATTGAGTTATAAAATTCAAAAGGATGTTTTAAAAATTTGTATTCGCTATGAGCTTTTGCCTGGATGGGATACAAAAATCGACTACAGTGCTCAATGTGGACAGATATATCAGTTTATCAGGACGGCATTTGTACATAATTTTACTATTTTCATTAAGAAAAAGTATTTCTTTTTTTTTTTAGATACTTGTTTGATTTTTCAAGGCGAGTACTTATTACGCTATCTATTTACCAAATTCTACAAAATAATAAAAGAATTATTTGTAACCCTACTATCAAACGTCATCTTATTTTGAAATTTTCAAAAAAATATAATAGTTACCTCTTATGCTTTTTCTTGGTTAATTATTGAGAAAGATTAACCAAGTATTATTTTCAGACATTTTTTACGTAAAATGAGCATAGGTATGGCTTTTGTTAAACAAATTTCAGTTCTTCAGTTCTTTAATATATTTTCCATTCATTTATAATAGTAAAATATCCTGAAAAAAATTGTTAGATAATCATTTCATATACGTGGCTACTGATTAAATTGTTTTCCTTTTAATCGTTCGAAACAAACAAACTCTAGGTATGATCGATTAATTGAACGGTGACGAACTGGATGAGGGTTTTCAGCGCATTTACATACATAGAAACTCGACTGCAGTATGTCACTGTCCGAAACGAACTGAGGTAGCATTAGGCGTGTTTATCATCTGCAAATGCTATACGCCTGAGAGGACGTACTCGATTAGCTTTTCTCTATACGCCTCCCGGGCACAACAAAAAATTTTCCAACATTTTTATATTAACGATGACACATATTAATGATGAAACTCGAACTGAACACAACCTGAATTAAATATAAGTAAATTCAGTTGAGTCTAATTTTGCATAACTAATGTCACTCGAATCAAATTTTGGTAACTCACGTTATGCGCTACTATATTCGCTACAATTAAAATTTTATTCGACGGTAAGGCACATTTTTGCATCTAGAGTAAATGCAGAAGGCGCAGTCGTAACGTCAAGGCTGAATTGAATTTTACATTAGTTCTGAACAAGGTCTTTTTCATACATAATATTGTACTAACATATAACAGGATGCCCAATGGTCAAGACTTAACCATTTAAACTTGACGGGAGAGAAACTGAGTTTGTCTCCCGTTTTAAAGTTGTCAATACTCCATAGACAGTAGGGTTCTCAATGAAAGATTTTGGACCTTATTTCAACTCAAGCCGTCAGTAAATGTTATTTTAATTCTTATTAAATATATAAAAATGTTATTTACTTAGAATTGACTTCTGACTATTTTACTAACGCGATGTATTATAAGATAATATTACTTCTTATACTAATACAGTTTAAAATTACTTTTAAGAAAAAGACATTTGAAATATTAAAAAGAAAGTTGAAAACTATCCAGAAAAATTTTTCATATGTTAGCGTAATAACGACTCTACTGGACTATAAAAAATTTTAAAACAATGTGTATCTTAAAATTTTATTAATTCATATAGAACAGTTTTTCATTTGGTATCAATTTTAATTGAAACTGATTGATCAATTTCTTTTTCTTTTATGTTGTACACAAATTTTAAATGTCATTTTTCAAAAGATGCTCAACAGTATACATATATACTTCTCAGTGTTATATGCTCTTTTTCTATCTTGTTGTCTCTAAATAACAAGGAAAGGCTTTGAATTTTATTTAGTTAATTAAGATAGTTTATTGTGCAATAAGTGGGGGAAATTGTCGATTACCCACGAAAGCGAAGTTGAGCGCACTCACTACGTTCGTGCGCTCATTCGCTTGAGTGGGCAATCGACAATCCCGCACGAGTTGCACATACTATTTTTTATTACGAATTTGACATACTTTTTTCTATTATTATTACTATTTTTGACATTTTTATTACTTTTTAAAATAATATTTTTAAGTGTTAGTCTTTTTTTTCTGAATTAATTATTGTTTAAATTACTTTGTTGGTGGTTTATATAGAAATAATTATGAAATATTTATTAAATGAAAAATCAAGAGGCGGCTTTGCGTGTTTTGATTAAATTTTGCATGTTGTATTGTTAATTTGCGTGTGGAAAGTTACTTTCCGCACGCAAAAAAGTATGTGGGAAGAGTACAGTGGGCAAACAGCTATTTTGCGTACATAAATGTGTGCGCCAACTTAGTACTTCTCCCGCATGAGTAATAAAAAATATATTTTCGGACAGTCTTACTGCAAATTTAAAAAAAGATAATTAAAATTAAAAAAAAAATTATTACTTTTTTGATTCGATAAAGTAGATTTCCCCTTAATGTTCAAGTATTCATAATTACTTCCAAGGATATAGTTACTTGAAAATATAATTATGTTTCAAGTGCCACTAATTTAGGATTAGTACATCACATCATAGAAAAATAAAGGTGAAGGATATTCTATTAAATTTAATATTACCAAGGTCGTAGCAATAAGTGCGAAAATTTTATTTGCTATGTATGCTGATCTCAGTTCATAAACTGTTCGATATTTTGTATTTAATAACGCAGACGGCAGTATTTTAGACATTTTTAAAATTTGACTTTTTTGTTTCATTTTCTGAAAGTATAAATCTTTGAAAATGTGCTCTCAAAAGGAAATTTAAAAATTTTGAAAATTTACAAAATTATAACCACTTTAATACTTGAGTTTCTGGATCAGCTATTATACTTCAAAGCTTTAAATACATATTTCGTGAAACTACGTTTTTCGAGCTGATCGACATGATATCTGGAGTCCTACTTATCCAATCAACTTCGAATTTGGCACATATTAATAGATGCTTCTTTATAGTACGAACTACGGATATTGCAAAATTCTGATTTTTACTATTTTTAAAAAATGAAAAAAAAAATCGTCAAGTGCGTGTTTTTGACACGCACTAAGTAACGTCACCTCAGTGAAAGTGTTAATCTATGATTTTTTGGCTCGTTTTTTAAGTACAGTGAGAATACAGCCCTCTTGCGTTTATTCAATATATGCATGTACAACTCTATAATTATTATATTATATTATTGTTATTATTATTATTAATTTTTCCCCCACTATAATCACACAACGAGATTAATATGTCATCCTTCGGTGACATAATAAAAATGAAGAATGAAATTTTCATATTTTTCTTATGTGGTAACCAGTGGAAGCAAATTCAGCATATTCAGGACAAATTTTAAATGAGTATTAACCGTAATATAATTTATCAAGTTAGTATAATTTCATAGAATCAAATGATCAAAGCACAATTTCACTTTAAATATCCTTCCAAATTTCTTGATAATAAAAAGAATATATGTACTTTAGTTCAAAAGAAAGAATATACTTAGGTTTAAATAAATTCAATTTTAGCGAATTTCCAAAACTGGAAATTCAGCTTTTACGCCAGGTGTCATGTTGCGACCTAAGCCCGGGACCATATCAGAAATATGTTTTGAGGCCCCTAGAATACGAAAATGATATTCACTAAAATTTATATATATATATATATATATATATATATATATATATATATATATATATATATATATATATATATATATATTCTCGAACGAAACGTTTAATCCTTATGAAATTTTGTGTGCGAATTCGATTTTCCAAATCGTTGGATGAGTTCGTTAGCCAGACACGTCGGATGCCCAGAAGTAGGTTTTCCGGGCGTTTTTTGTCAACAAAATGAGTTTTTTGCTAGAATTAAGCAATTTTTCAAATTTTTTTTACACCAAGCCATAGTAAAAGGTAAAATGCATAAAAAATGTTTTTATACCGTTGCTCTAAATTACTTACTTTTCAAGAAAAACTAGGAAATATGTCGTTCTCCATTTCACTCGCACTCGCATTCTTTTTTTTTCTGTCTCATTTTTTACGAGCTAAATTCGAAAAAAACCGCTTTATAAGTAGCGTGTCATGATTTTTTAAATCCAATTTAACGATTCGGCTATATTCTTTTTCTTTGTCAGTTAAATGTTTTTATAATGTATCTCTATTCCATTTTTTTTTAGATAAAAAATCACGGCGCAGTTTTTTATGTGATATGATCAGAATTTAGATGATGTTTACACCTTCCTAAAATTAATAAGAGCTTGCTACAATCGCATAAAAATTACGTTAAATCATATTCAAACAATAATATTTTTACGTAATTGTCTATCCAAATGACAATACTACGTTATAATTATATGTATAAACCCATCATTTTAGTGGTAAATAAATTTGCACATTCAGTTTTTTTTTTCTTTTGAAAACAAAACAAATAATTTTAAATTTTGACAAGTTGTATCACACATTTTTGAAAATATTAAATATTATAGGGCAAAAATGTATTAAAGATCTGAAATTTGTTTAACAAAAACCATACATCTGCTCGTTTTACCTTAAAAATCTCGGAAAATAGATTATTTTTCAATAATTAACTCAGAAAAAGCATATATGAGGTAATTTTCATGATATTTTTTTAAAAATTTCAAAATAGTAGGGTTACAATGTTTTTTTTTTTTTAATTATTTTGTAGAATTTGGTAAACACACATCGTAAAAAGTACTCGCCTTGAAAAAATCAAACAAGTATTTAAAAAAAAAATACTATTTCTTAAAGAAAATATTAAAATTATGTACAAATGCCGTCCTGACCAACTGATATATTGGAACCGATTTTGAGCAGCTGGATTTACTACAGCAAAAGCTCATAGTGAATACACACATTTTTTAACATCCTTTTGAATTTTGTAATTCAATCATTACAAATAAAATCTAAATAAAAAAAATCTATATGACCTGTTTTTTCTCAATTTTCTAGCATCAAATCTAGCGATAATTAACTAGCGGGTGATTGTATTGACATTTTAATGTAAAATATATTAATTTTAACCGGCTTCAAAATAACGTTTCGATTTTAACAATAAAAATATTTAAAAAAGTGTTTAAGTTCTGGCAAGATTGTCAAAAAGGGACTGAAATATTTTTAGATATTAATATAACAAAAAATATTAATGTGTTAAGTACTTGCTAGACTTATAAACTTTCATTTTCATATACGCTTTCGGTTTCGGATATTTAATTATTTCGGATATCGGTAGTTTTAGTTACGGTTACGAATATCCATAACATCCCTAATGTAAATGTTTGTCAATCCAACTTCATCGAGAGAAAGTTAATTATTTACGATTTTCGGAAGAACACGTATATAAACATCTTTTTTATAAGTTTTTTTTTTTTTAATTATTAATTTTTTAATAATTAGTTTCTACGCTACTGAAATTATCTATCCATTTGAAAATTGGGATCCAGTGATGTATATTGGCACTACAAAAGTGTGGGTGAAAAATTTCATTTTCACTTTTACTGAAATTATGTCATAAATTCATATTTTCAGAATTTATTCATTTGACAGAAAAATTCTAAATTATTAAAAAAGCCAAATAATTAATAACAATTAAAATAAAAAAAACAGAAAACATTTATTTATATTTGCAATTTTATAAAAACATGTAGGTATTATATTTTATATGCACTTTAACTAAAATGTCAAATTTCACACGTTGTTAATTTTCAATTTCACTCAACATATGCTTAAAAATCAAAACTTAAAGTTTATAACATTCACAATCCATGTAGAGTGTCCATACGTCTTGGTTTTCCCGGATTTGTCACGGTTCTAGCTCCTGTGTCCCGACAGACTTTTGACTTCGATTTGTTCCGGTTTTTCAAACTACTAATTTTTTATTTTCATCATCTAATAAGTACACAATTTTTCATTTTAAATAATGAATAGTTCAGTATCATATTAAAAGATCAACAGTAGATTCATTTACAACCAAACCTAAAAATATTTTTAAAAAATTAATTACTAATTAAATTTTCCAAGTTTTTTCGATTTTACCTTAAACACGAACTTCCAAAAAAACATTTTCTTTTCTTAACTTTCCATCATATATGTATCTACATAAATAAATTGTAATATTATTTTGCTTGCTTCTATGATACTGAAGTTCCTGAACAATTAAAAATTAAAATGACTGGAATTTTATTCGAACTTTTAAATAAAGTAGTTAACTAACGCGGACAACTGATAGCGCCACAATACAGAAATTGCCAACATTTAAATGTTCATGTTTTAATACATTTTCTTGAAAATAAAATTGTCTAAGAAGCTCACTTTCATAAGAAATTTTATAAAAATTTAAAAAATATATATTTCCTAGAACAGGGGGCGATTTATTTTGAAAAAAAATTAATATTTTATATAAAGAGCCATTAATAGGTAAACTATAGATATAATACAAATGTAACGAGACCGTTTCTGTATAGGGAATATTTTTTAAAAATTGTGTAGATACTGTAAATAGTTATCGATGTAGATATCAAAACAGCGATTTTTAAAATTTTTGTCTGTCTGTCTGTCTGTCTGTCTGTTCGTCTGTTCACGCATCAAACAAAAACTACTGGATGGATTTTAATGAAATTTGGTGTGCTGACAACTTATTACCCGGATCAACATCTAAGATACTTTCTACTTTCTACTTTGAGAAAATGTCTCATTCCCACGGGAAAATGAAAAAACCATGTTGAGCATGTGAATACAGTACGCAAAAACTATTGAACGGATTTTGATACAATTTGGTGTGGTGATAACTTATTACCTGAGTCAGCATCTCAGATACTTTTTATTTCGGGAAAGTGGCTCATTCCCACAGGAAAATAAAAAAACTTTTTGAGCATGTGCACATATTACGCGAAAACTATTGAATGGATTTTTATGAAATCTGGTGTAGTGATAACTTATTACCTGCGTCAACATTTAGGATACTTTTTATTACGGGAAAATATTTCCTTCCTTCAGGAAAATTCAAAAATTATTTTGCTTATGTGCATGTATACTTAAAACTATTGTTCGATGCGAATGCTTTATAATTACTATACTTATATACTTGTCATTTATTAAATTAAATTTACCATAATACAAAATTTCTGGAGACTAACTCTATTTTAAAATAATTTAGAAATTTCGACAATTTAAGTGCCTATATTTCCGAGAAATTCATTTTGGATGAAACTTGTTATATTTATAGGATAGATACTAGTTTGGGATGCAAATATAATAAAACAATAAAACGTTGGAAGTCCAAAAATTTTGTATGAGTTCTCCAGTCAGACACGTCCAATTCCAAAAACCTCAAAAAAATGAGTTTTTTGCAAACAATTTGCCAAAATTTAAAAGTTTTTCCAATTTTTTTTACATTGTGGTAAAGAATCAAGAAAATCACAGAAAATACATTTTGAACCATTATTCTAGGTAAGCGGGTTTTCGAAAAAAAAGTAACTTTTATGATTGGAAATTCGCTATGTTATGCAGATGCTGCGACAGGGGTATTTTTTCATATACTGAGCAAATGGGACTAAACAAATGAAATAATAGACTATAATTTGTTTGTTTGTATTTGTTAAGAAATAGATTCACGAATAATTGAAAGACACGGTGTTTCTGTCATTGAATACTTTAATACTCATCATTAATTATAGCATAACTATTACGCACTAAATAAAATTAAATCGTCTTGTACGCCGATGACAAATGACACAAATTAAAATTTCAGAGAAAAAATTTAATAAAATTATTACAAAATTAAAAATATCCATTTCTAAATTAACACAGACGAATGTAAATACATAAGTACATTCAAATATATTAATAGTGGTTGCACCGTAATTGTACCTAGCTTTGAAAACAAGATGCAATGACCATCTGTTAAAACATATTATGTTACATTTTTTAACATTTAGTTAAATATAAAAATATTTTAATTGAAAATGAAATTTAAAAATAAAGGCCAAGAAAATTCAATTTTAGTTTCTATCAATTTATTTTTGCATTATCTACACTTTTATGTTTAAAACAAAAAGAATTAAAATATTTTCCTGTTCATTTGCGCAACTTACAGACAAATTTATTATTATCAAACCAACAATATTAATCATTAATTTAAAACTTGTAAGAATCATCGAACTTAATATTAGTAGTTTGATTTCTGAGAGAAATGTGTTAGAATTATTTGTTACATTTTAAATGAGCCATAATTAAATAAAACGTCGTGGGCAGCGGGGCCCCATCACGGAAATCGAATTTTTCGCTACATCTTCGGTATTTTCAAGATATCTAAATGTGGTTGAATGGGTACAGGCGGATTGTCATTTTGGTGTTTTCAAAACTGATCTTAAGTGTCCGACTGATCGGGACTTTAAAAAAATGGTTAAGTTTTTAAGGGGCTGAATTTCAGTAAATTTCAATTTAATTTCGATAGCAGTTAGCTGGAAAAAAGTTAACACAATTCGTACGAGGGCATTCCTACCCATGCTTATCCGTCAATAGTCTTTGTGTTTTATTTTTAAATATTAAAAAAGGACATTAAATAGTAAACTGGAAGGCCTTTATGGAAATATTTTTTCTTTCCAAAAAATCAAAAATTTTTATTTTATAAATAAAAACTGAATTTAATAATATTTTTTAAATTACAATATTTATTACAGCTAGTTCACCTTTTTTTTTTAAATTTACCTTGCCTTCTTATGTTAATATTAAAATACATCATTTTACACAGATATAACAATACCATTGAATTCCGATGCAAAAATAGGAAAAGTGGGGGGCAAGATAATGTGGAATCCATAAAGGCACTAACTGGATACTAACTTAATATATGTACAAAATTTCAGCTCTCTGATTTTACTCAGAGAGTCTCTAGGCGTGTTAGAAAAAAATCATGGAAATGTTGGCGTAAAAATCACCAGGGTAAGGGTTAAAAGTTGAAACGGTTTGAAAGTCTCTGGTGGCTTCACATTTTAAAAGTGGATTAAAAAAAATTCACCTTCTTAGAGACCGTAATTAATTTTATGACTTGTTTCGTTAAGAATTCTCTTATTCTTTTAAATTTTTCAATATTTTTAAAATATGTTAAAAAAAGGTTTAAGTTCTATATGGATTTATATGTAACTTAATTAAAAGTTAATATTATATATATATATATATATATATATATATATATATATATATATATATATATATATATATATATGCGAAATACCACTCACTCACTCATCTATCAAGAAATCTCCAAAATTACAATACCTACAAACTTGAAATTTGACATGTAGGTCCCTATTGGGTCGTAGGCGCTCGCTAAGTTGCTAAGTAATTGCAGAAAAATAATTTTGAGATTTTTGCATATAAGTATTAATAAATACTCCTATAGATACAATCAATAATATTTTTAACTATGACTACTATGAAATTACTTATTTACTGTGCAAAATGCTATTTGTATTCAATATGGTTTTATTGGGATAATGTAATAATTTGAAATTTTTTAACCTAAGATTCCGAAATATTTTACTAATTTATCATAGGAGATGAAGGATTAAAAATAATAATTCAACATTCTTCCGTAGAATAAATTGTTTCTTTATTTTCTCTTTTTTCCAAAAATATTTCGTTTATTTTTATAGAGAAAATAAAGAAGCAATTTATTCTACGGAAGAATTGTTTGTTTTAAGTATTTTTTATTGTATATATCACATTATGGTTGATTTGTTACGAAAGGGTTGTTTTAAGTATTTTTTATTGTATATATCACATTATGGTTGATTTGTTTTTAATTCTACATTATTCAGGATGCACCGCACAAATTTTGAGCAAATTCGTATGAAAAACAAAAATTTTATAAGCCATTCACATTTCTCCGGTGCGGTTTTGCAAATCTTATGAATTTTGGGGTAAAAGTGAATGCCATCAGAAAAATTATTTAGAATGGATTACAAGAGAAGTGAGGTACATTAGAGTAAAGCCCAACTTAAATTCTTCACATTTACCCCACTTTCAAATTTTTCATCACAGTTTAGCGGTTACAATTTCACTTTGTTTAATGCAAGTTATCCATACCTCAAATTTGTACCAAAAATCAAGGTTAAATGAAAATAACAAAAATTGTAGAAACAAATTTATTACAAACTAAAAATGATATTTTGATGATATTTTGTCATTTTATCAAATAAAAAATCAAAAAATTACAAGATTTTCAAACAAAAACAAGGAAAATGAAACTTTTTCAAGGGAATAAATTTAGTTAACATAAATAAAAAACAATAATCTATTAGGTCTAATACTGTAAATAAAAAAAAAAATGGTTTTGTATTAATCCTACTGCCCTTGGATATTCACAGAGACATTGAAAACAAGTAATTTTTCTGTTTTTGTTTGTAAGTTGTTATTGGATAAGGGAGCACAGCAATGAATTCGTAGATTGATACACAAAACATCGCTCTTTACACAATTTTTCTTTTTTTATGTTGTTTGTACAACGGAAACTTGTACAATAATGTCACCAGCATCTTCATCAACATTTTCAACTCTGAAAAGAACACTACTGAAATTTTTGATTGAATGGGGGCATTTGTGAATGACGTTCACAATTACCCCACAATTTTAAAATCATGGGGTAATTGTGAATTGGTAATAAATTGTCCAGTTTCTTTAGCAATTAATAAGGAACCCTCTCAGGGTTTAGACCACTTCTTTAGAAGTACTTTTAACCATATCTTACCTTTTAAAAAAAAGAAAATGTATTTAAAAAAATTTTTTTTTGAGGATTGGTCGAAGTTGAAAGTTTGCAAGGGTTTTTTCAAAATAAAAAAAAGATACTAATACTTGGAGAATTCTTATCAAATTTTAATAGCATATTAAGAATGAACAGAAAAACATACTAAGATTTGATTTTTAACAATATTGATGTTATTTTAGAAATTATAGGCGCCGTTCACAATTGCCCCAATTCACAATTACCCCGGTCAGCCCTATATTAAATACCAAAAGAAATTTATATATAGGAATATTTTTAAGTAATATATTTAAGAGTCCCTTAATATTTGATTGACAAAATCATTTTGCACTTTTTCACGGGTGATTTCCATTTCTGCTGGCAAAACTTCTTGCAGATCAACATCTATTAGGAAAGAACCATGTGCGGCGTCTATTTAAAAATAAAAAATAAAAATTAATAAGAAAAACCAAAGAAACAATACTTGGATTGAAAGAAAAAAGGAATGATTAAACTAATCTGTTATCGTATACACAACATTATTTGGCTGAGTAAATTTCAAACTTTTCCAAGTATCATTAAGTACAGTTACAAAAAATGATTGCTTTTGACTGTCAGAATTGACATAATGTTTCCCACCAAATTATCTGTTTGTATTATTCACTTGATATTCTAGCTGTCTTAGAGAAAATTTGTCACCAAACACATCACTACATAACTTTTGCAAATAATCGCAGGGGAATAATAGGTCGCTTGAACTGACAAACCAACCCAGCTGGGTACATCGTTGGTAGAGCCACATTCGTTCTTAAATGAAAAATATAAATTTGAATAATCATCTGGTATGTACACACAACTGTCTTTAAGTCATAAAAATTGAAATCATATGATTGGCGAAAAAAAAATATCATATACATATCAAAATTATTAAAACTTTTCTGAACATCGATTAAAATTTATTTAAATTTTAATTTTAAATAATATAGGGAAGATTATATAGTATTATTATTGATTGCAAATACGTCCTATATTTTTTTATTTTTATGTTTATTTTCATCATGAAAATGTAAATTTTTACTTTCCGATAATGATTCATGTATTTTTCAGTACTTACACAATTGGTAATTTAACCATGTGTATATTTGGTTACTCATATTCGATATTTTTTATACCTATTTCTGCGAAAGCTTTCTGGTCTGCAAGTTTTAATGAATGTTCGATAAGAAGCAATAATCTTCCATTCAACAATTGCCTTTATCTTTTTACAAATTCGTTTTTAACCAAATAGACGCGGTTTATTTCTTTCTCAACATTCATACTACTTTACTTATTCTTTTTTGTATGTTTTTTAGGTGTCAACCACATTTCCTATATGGAAAAGTTTATTACAAAGCACTTGAACAGTGAACGAAAGAGATTACTGCTTCTTGTCGAGCATTCATTAACACAGCCACACCAGAAAACTTTAACTTTCGCAAAAATAGGTATAAAAAATATCGAATATGAGTAACCAAACGTACACATGGCTAAATTACCAATTAAGTTAGTACTGAAAAATATATGAATCATTATCGGAAAGTAAAAAAATACATTTTCATGATGAAAATAAACATAAATATAAAAAAATATAGGACGTATTTGCAATCAATAATAACACAGGTCAACATTTGATCTACGCAGGAACGCCGGAAGCGGTCAGTTGCTCCTAGGGTTTTTGGGGTCGCTGATTACGATTAAGGGGTTGGCTAACCTCCATCACGTCAGGTTCAAGGTCATTTGAAGGTCAAGTGGAGAAAAAACCTTTTAAAAAATCTGAAAAAAATCATACCTATATTTTCGAGGTCAGCGAATCGAAATAAGGGGTCGGCTAACCTCAATCAGGTCAGGTTCAAGGTCATTTGAAGGTCAAATGGAGAAAAAACCTTTTGAAAAATCTGAAAAAAATCCCCACTTGACCTCCAAATGACCTCGAAACTGACCTCATGTAGGTTTTCCTCTATCTCTTATAGTTTTCGAGATATCTTACGAAGTACAATTTGAACCCCCAACTTTAGGGGCTAGTTTCACCCCCTAAACGTGGACGATGGCCGATAAAAAAAATACGGGTCCCTTATTTTTACCTATACTATACATCAGCGAGGTTTCATCAAAATCCCGAATTTCACTCTGAGTGCATCTCCTTGTAAATAACAAGGAAAGGCTTTGAATTTTATTTAGTTAATTAAGAAATATATCTTCGTACAGTCTTACTGCAAATTTAAAAAAAATTAATTAAAATTAATAAAAAATAATTTTTTTTTTATTCGATAAACTAGATTTCCCTCCCCTTAATGTTCAAGTATTAATAATTACTTCCAAAGATATAGTTACCTGAAAATATAATTATCTTCCAAGTGCCACTAATTTAGGATTAGTATCAGGTCAGTCCATAAGTTCGTGCGTCTTTTTTTGGTAAATTTTTGAATTCAGCACACGAAAATAAAAAATGTAGCACAGCACGTTTGTACTGATTATCTATATTCATCTTCAGGTGCATGTCGCTGGCCCGGCCATGTCGGAAATTCGATACAAAAACTATACCACGATTTAGTATCTAATTTGTACTAATTTGTACCCCCAGTTTCAGAATTTGTACTCATAAGCTGGCGGAGATATTAGGGGGGTCCCAAATCCGGGCCAGCGACATGCCAGCCCGGCCATGTCAGAAATTTGATACAAAAACTATACCAATATTTAGTACCTATTTTGTACTAATTTGTACTCCAGTTTCAGAATTTGTACTCATAAGATGACCGAGATATTAAGGGGGTCCCAAATCCGGGCCAGCCCGGCCATGACGAAATTTTGATATAAAAAGCACACCACGATTTAGTACCTAATTTGTACTAATTTGTACTCCAGTTTCAGAATTTGTACCCCTAAGATGGCAGAGATATTAAGGGGGTCCCAAAACCAGTCCAGTACAATGCCAGTCCGGCCCTGTCGGAAATTTGGTACAAAAACTATACCAGGATTTAGTACCTATTTTGTGTTATATTGTACTCCATTTTCAAAATTTGTACCCTTAAGATGGCAGAGATATTAAGGGGGTCCCAAAACCAGGCCAGTACAATGCCCGCCCGGCCCTGTCGGAAATTTGATACAAAAACTATAGTACGATTTAGTACCTACTTTGTAGTATCTTGTACTCCAGTTTCAGAATTTGTACCCCTAAGATGGCAGAGATATTAAGGGGGTCCCAAAACCAGTCAAGTACAATGCCAGTCCGGCCCTGTCGGAAATTTGATACAAAAACTATACCAGGATTTAGTACCTATTTTGTGTTATATTGTACTCCATTTTCAAAATTTGTGCCCTTAAGATGGCAGAGATATTAAGGGGGCCCCAAAACCAGGCCAGTACAATGCCAGCCCGGTTCTGTCGTAAATTTGATACAAAAACTATAGTAAGATTTAGTACCTACTTTGTAGTATGTTGTACTCCAGTTTCAGAATTTGTACCCCTAGGATGGCAGAGATATTATGGGGGTCCCAAAACCAGTCCAGTACAGTGCCAGCCCGGCCCTGTCGGAAGTTTGATATAAAAACTACACCACGATTTAGTACCTATTTTGTAATATATTACGCTCCATTTTCAGAATTTGTACCCTTAAGATGGCAGAGATATTAAGGGGGTCCCAAAACCAGTCCAGTACAATGCCAGTCCGGCCCTATCGGAAATTTGGTACAAAAACTATACCAGGATTTAGTACCTATATTGTGTTATATTGTACTCCATTTTCAAAATTTGTACCCTTAAGATGGCAGAGATATTAAGGGGGTCGCAAAACCAGGCCAGTACAATGCCCGCCCGGCCCTGTCGGAAATTTGATACAAAAACTATAGTACGATTTAGTACCTACTTTGTAGTATCTTGTACTCCAGTTTCAGAATTTGTACCCCTAAGATGGCAGAGATATTAGGGGGGTCCCAAAACCAGTCCAGTACAGTGCCAGCCCGGCCCTGTCGGAAGTTTGATATAAAAACTATACCACGATTTAGTACCTATTTTGTACTATATTACGCTCCATTTTCAGAATTTGTACCCTTAAGATGGCAGAGATATTAAGGGGGTCCCAAAACCAGGCCAGTACAATGCCCGCCCGGCCCTGTCGGAAATTTGATACAAAAACTATAGTACGATTTAGTACCTACTTTGTAGTATCTTGTACTCCAGTTTCAGAATTTGTACCCCTAAGATGGCAGAGATATTAGGGGGGTCCCAAAACCAGTCCAGTACAGTGCCAGCCCGGCCCTGTCGGAAGTTTGATATAAAAACTATACCACGATTTAGTACCTATTTTGTACTATATTACGCTCCATTTTCAGAATTTGTACCCCTAAGATGGCAGAGGTATTAAGGGGGTCCCAAAACCAGTTCAGTACAATGCCCGTCCAGCCCTGTCGGAAATTTGATACAAAAACTATACCAGGATTTATAACCTATTTTGTACTATACTGTACTCCATTTTCAAAATTTGTACCCTTAAGATGGTAGAGATATTAAGGGGAGTCCAGCTTCAGAATATGTACCCGTAGGATGACAGGGATATTAAGAGTTACGTACACAGGGACAGTGTTATGCCAGTCAGTTTTGGAAATTTGCTAAAATTGAAGACAATAAATGGATCGGTCAAGAAATGGGGAAACCCAGAAGAATGGTAAACAAACACACGTGTACCGGACGCGAGTGGAAAATCACGATCTTTGATGTTGAACGAGTTTCAGGTAAGCAAACATGGGGCAGGAAGGCCAGACAATAAATATTACAAAATATTTTTAAATTTTATTTCTAAATTTTTGTTGATAAATGTGAATAATATATCTTTTCTTGGTACTTAATTTAAAATTAATTGTTGCTAACGTTAAAATTTCTGGGATTAAAGTTAATTTTTGAATTTGAACATTATATTGTCTCGCGTTGATCTTTCGACACGGTTTAGTCGTCTTATTTTTGAAGTGTAAGTTTTCTACGGATTTTTCTGAAAATGGGGCGAGGAAGGCCATTGAAAGTGGATTGTGAAGTAATTATTAATATTTTGTCCGAATATAAACTACGTTTATTTGAAAATGGACAGATCGTAAAATGTTCTGACAACGTATTCTGCGAAATATCGGATAAATTAGGAGGAGAAATGTCTCCAAAAGGGATTTATCTTTTTTTAAAAAGGAATAAGCTAGTAAAGGAGAAGTTGAAAGAATAGGGGTGTGTCAGTGACAATGAACGTGAAGTTTCACCTCCCTTTCTATATTCAGGTATGTAACAATTAACGTGGCATTTCAGCTTTTTTATTAGTACACTATTTTGTGTGAAGTTGGCCTTTTTCAAGCATTTATTGTTAGAAGAAAAGAACAAAAGGCAAATTTTTTTTATCAGCGCGCACTTTTTGAATTTTGAATTGTCAAAAAAATCTCTAATTTTGAATTTGAAACTAATTTGCTTTTTGTGTTTTCCTTTAAAGTGCTTGAAAATTTCGTATGGTCGTTTGTGGCAATACTAGTATAAACATAGCAATCCAGCACAATTAATGATAATGTAATGTAACGTCTATTTTTCAGAAAACAGTCTATAAAAAAGCCCACCCACATTATTTAGTTTTATCTTTATTTATTTAATAATGTTGCGTCTTCTACTTTATCATGATGTGGGTGGAAGACAAGGAAAGTTCGGTAGTAAAAAGGCAAAAGGGGCTATCTGATATAATATAAATTTTACAGAAGAGACGAAATAGTGTGAAGAATTTTTCTAAATTATCACAGATGGCTCCTTTTGCTCATTTTGTCAACTTTAGTATTCTTGAGCCAAGAGTTATACCGTTTTGCCATGTCAAAGATACTACTTTTTGATACTTTTTTCGCTTTTTTCTGACAAAAAAGCAATTTCAATAAAAACTGCAGATGGATCCTTTTGCCTTTTTACTACCGAGTTGTGTGAAGGTTAGTATTTGGTATCTGAAGGGAGACTGCAGAAAATAGCCAATCGCGGGGATCGAACCCTTGACAGTCCGCAAGTGCTAGTGCCTAAACACGCTGGAATTAGATGTTTTACGTGTTAATTTAAAATCTGCAAACCAAATTTTAATATATTGTATTTTTTACCCTCTTTTCGCAAAATTAACCCTTCAATTTTAACCCCCAATCACCCCTAATAATGTAATTTAAACACATTGCATATCAATAGATAAATCTTTAAAAAAGATTAATATTGCCAATTTAAATCTTTGTTCTGTCTTTTACCATTTTCGAGATATTTGGAAAATTAAATTACTACCCCATCCAGGGGCAGTTTCATCTCTTCAAACCGTTTTACCGCCGCTAAAAAAAATACGTGTCCCTTATTTTTCGACGTTCTATTACAAATTTAAGAATCAATAAAATAGGAGAGGTACCCCCCCCCCCCCGTGACATCCTTGTAGTAATAAGAAAAAAAAAATTATTGCTCTATCTCATTCTTTCTCCTGTTAGATTTCAAACTATTTTTGATTTTATAAAATCACACAATCTTCACACACGTGTGCAAAACCACATTGCGCTGGTCAGCGATTTATCTGGTATCTAATAACCAGAGGTAGCGGTTCAAAGTTGGCAGGTATCTCAAAACATCTCAAAAACGAAAGAAACTTTACTGCCTTTTATCAACCGAAAACCAATAATGGATTCATACTTAACACTTATGCGCAAATTTGTGATAGATTGCATTTTTCCAGAGCCACCAAGTGAATCTTCCAACGAAGGAGAGTACCAAGAAGAAAATTTTAATATTACCCTCTCTGCTGAAGAATGGGCAAATATTGCTCCAAAGGAACTGTATTATAAGAAGAAAGAAGCTCATGGCATGAAAAAATATAAGAGCTTAACACCAAACGTTTGGACTCATATAGTAACTGAACATTTTTGGTTAGTTACAAAATATAATTGCTGTTTGGTTTTTAAAAGAGCAGCAGTTTCAGATTCTGGAAAGCACTACATAAAAATGGAAGCTATGTGCAAAGGGTGTAATGGAATTTTTATTGGCTATATTGATAATGCACCTCCCGAAGGACAAAGGTTTGTAATAAAATATACGTTAGATGCTGAATTGATAATTAATTAATTAATTAAAAATTAAAACAAAACTAAAATAATATTTTCTTTTAAAATATTTAAAGATCTTAAATTTGAAAACTAAGTGCTAAAAATGATTATTTTCAGAGTGATTATTCCTTGCAAATACAACTCAAAGGAACCTTGCAAAGTTGCCCCAGCGAGACGTTTGATACGGGGATTTGCAAAAGATGCTGTTGTTTCATCTTTGAAGTCCGATCGCGACACAGCAGCTGGTTACAGAGTAAAAGCCGCTCACGACCTAATGACTTTTGGTGATGGGGAACCCCCACATCTTCCCTCACTTAACGCATTAAGGTGTTTAAAATACAAAATATTGGATGAACAACACACCGACAAGATAGTTATAAATGCTATAATGGATGCAAAATACACTACACCCTACCGAGAGAGTATTCATGATGTAGGCATTGATAAGTTTTTTGTGAAATATTGGACTCCTACGCAAATTAATTGCTATAAAGAATTTGCTAGAATTGCTTTAAATCCTACAATAGTAATAGATGCAACTGGAGGTTTAATCAAAAATATTCCACGTCCATTCAAAAATAGATCTAGGCACATCTTCCTATATCAAGCTGTTGCTACTGATAACGTAAATTTAACATTTCCTGTAACACAGATGCTTTCAGAACGACACGACAATATTGCCATGCAATATTGGCTTGAAGACTGGAAACGTGCAGGAGTTCCAAATCCTAAGAGTGTAGTCTGTGATAGATCAAGAGCGTTACTTTCTGGTTGTGTGAAAGCTTTTACGCAAAGCAAAAGCCTCTTAGAATATAATACTATATGCTATAAAATAGTAGTTGAGGGTGAAGTGATTGCTCGACCTTCATGTTTTCTGAGATGTGATATTGCCCACATAATGAAAAATATTACGAGCTGGCAGCCAATTAAAGTAATGCCTTATGGAGTGAAACAATTTTATGTTAGAAGCATAGCTGAAATATTAAAAGCAAATGATATTAACACAATTAGAAAATTACTTTTATCTTTGTTTACTGTATCCAAAAGTGAAACTATCGGTAAAAGAGTTGTGAACGGTGATACATCAATAGAAGATACCCCAGCAGAAAAAGCCAGACTACTACTGAAAGAGGCTATATCAAATATTCATTTTGAGGAAGAAGTTCAAAATTGTTATTTTGAAAATAAAGATGGCATAAACGAAGATGAGAATGATGATGAAATAACTATTTTCAAAGATACTAAGCACAGTTCGTTCAGAATGTGGGCAGATATCTGTTTGCAAGAGGCCACAAAGCTAATTAATATTGAAGGAGAACATTACAATGCCCTGCACTGCCCAAATATCGCGCCGTTGTTGATTGACATAATAGAAGACCTCCCGCTTGTTTCATCCGTTATGGTTCCAGTCTTTGGGTATGGTGAAGCAACCGCTTCTTCTGCATCTGTTGAAAGTTTATTTAATACAATCAAGAACAGATTATTTAAAGCAGAAAACTTACCCATCAGAGCAGACCAATTTCTTATAAAACACATTACAATGCTAGAGGGACAATTAAGATTAGCTGCAACAAACGTTTTAAGTAGTGTGTCGTCAGAAATACAACATAGTCCTGAAGAAGTTTCCATCCAGCAGGCTACATTTTCATTCAATAAATGTCCTGCATGTACTGAAGGTAACTACCCAGGAGGGGCACATCGATGCATAAAATGCCAACAGCCCGTGCATATAATTTATGAATCATGTTCCCGTGCCATAGATAATGAGGAGGGCTATGGACAAAAAAGAATTTGTACGAAATGTTTTAATTCTAACCTCCCAGAAGATTCGGTAAGGGAGAATTGGGGAGGTTTAGGATATTCGCCAGTAAGAAACAATGTACTAAGAAAAAAAATAAATGAATCCCCTCGTGCAGAAGAATCCAGGAAAAGAAAAATAATAAATTACTTACCGGTCAACGAAAACAAAAAAAAACGAAAAAAGACTAACATAAATTCTTATTTGGTAAGGCAGCCAGATTTAAAACACCTTTCAAGTGCATTAAAAGGCCCAAAACCAGTAGGTGTACTAAAAAATGGGAATCGAGCAAGTGAGCTACAACCACTGGTACCTAAAAGTTCAACTCTGAAAGTTACATTGTCAAATACTTGCTCATTTGACAGCTTGGCACAAATATTAGCATGCGTATGCAATGATAGCGATAAGTTTTGTGACTTTGTAGACTCGGTGACTCCACCTATAGCTTCTTCAAATTTTTTACTATTTTGTAAAAATCTTGCTACAAAAGGTATCTCTGCTTCCACTTATAAATCTAGACTGGAACTTTTACTGCAGGCCTTTCCAGAAACGCAATCATATCCTGGTGGTATATTACTACTTAACACTGAAAGTACAGCCGCATCAATGATATCAAAAATGATGACAGATTATCCCAGCGTTAAAGTCAAAACATCTTGTAAAAGATGTAGCTGTTCAACAGATGATAAAATTCAGTGCCTGACAGTGTCTGTTCCAGAAAATGGACTACCACAAATAAGTGATATTTTAAATGAAACTTTACAAGACCAAATAGTAAAATGTAATAAATGTAACGGAGAAAAATTAATTCAAAGAAAGCCATCCAAGGAACTGATTTTTCTGGAACTAATTAATATGAACTTTATAGAGGAAACTGACATTTTACAGGAAATCGAGGTTTGAAAATTAAGAATTTGTATTTTAAACAAAATAAATAGTGATAGTTTAGTGCTTTATACATATAAAAGAGCCTGTCTACTATCTTTATATACAGGGTTAGCCAAAATTATGGAAAATTAAAAAATTACAATATAAATCTAAATTAAAAATTAACCTAAAAATCAGAATTTGACCTTGATCATTGACCTTGAGTTCATGATCAAGGTCACATTCGGATGCAGAATTTTCTGCTCTTTCTATTTCCGGAGTCGAGAGAAGCTATTTAAAAAAACTTAACATTGATATGACCTTGAATCTTGACCTTGAGGTCAAAGTCAGTCACCATCGGATACGTCGTAAAAAATGTTGAAACTTTTGGCAATACCATTTATCCCAAAAATGCTATCTCGCTGAGATTTGTCACTGTTTCCGTACTTTTTACTAGCCCTGTATAATAGATATTATAAAAAAATTTTTTATGTTAACAATATTTAGACAATTAGTATAGTATTGTAATTATTAAATGAGCATCATCCTATTATCTCTACTATCGAATCATAAATTTTTTTATAGACAGATTTAATGAATTATTTTGAGGGCTCCAAAAATAATCTGCATGCGTGTTCGTTATTTTTTTCACGGTTAGCAGCAATTCTAAATTTCTATCAAAAATACTTTGCTTTCAGGTAAAACCCTGTGACTTGCCTAAATCAATCGTTGTAAGCGGTATCAAGTATTTCTTACGTGGATTTATAGGTTTTAGTGGCAGAAGATCAAGCCTTAAGAATGTTGGACATTATACAGCCTATGTTAGAAGGATGAACGAAGCTTGGGAACTATATGACGACGCTCAAAATACAAAAATAAACGTTTCTGCAAGCACAGTTTTACCATGTCAAATTTTAGTATATACGATTTAAGTAATAGAAATTCGACTGATGCATTTATTAGTAGTTATTATTCTTCACTTTGTTTTTGTGCATTTCATAATTAATTAATATTTATATTCTCTGTCTTTTTTCCCTTTTTATGTATGTAAAATTTATATATTTTACAAATGACTCTTAAGTAGAGAAGTCGCTGGAAGTAATTTTTTTGTCCCATTCCCACCCACTCCAAAAATTAATTTTCCACTATCATCTGCTTTCAATCTCGAGAAAAATTGTCAAATCCCGCTCAATCTCACTTCCATCCAATTTATAATTTTTAATCCCAATCTCGGTTTTTACTCCGAGTCCCGAAATGGAGTTACATTATCTTCAATGATATTCCCATTCGCTTCCAATTCCGTAGCCATTTTTAAAAAGTCAACCCGTAGCCTTCAAGTATCCAAATGGTGTTCTGTGGGCCCCAACCTGGTCGATTATTTTCCCGCCCTAACGACATTTCTACTTTAAAGTAGCCATATTCATATTTAAACTTCCACGCTTTGAGATTTTTCTGCTGATACGTGATTATGGTTTGAGAAGAAAATATACTGGATGTCCCGGCCGGATGTATACATACGATTTACATGTTAATTATTAACATTGGATTTCCATAAGGAAAAAGTTATGTCACAAGAGTGCTTTGGATAAACATATTCCTATTTTTGGTAATTTTCTTTTATAAAATAATTTTTTTCCACCAAATTATCTGCACTATTTCTTCAACAGAATATTTTTTTGGTATTTTTATTAATATTTATTTTCAAGAAAATAAAAAAATGCCTTTTTTTGAATTTACAGCAGATGACACAAATATTTATTATGTAGAAATGTCAATTGCTTAAAAATTGCCATATTCTTTTCTTTATTTTACTGCATTATTATTGTTAAAGCTATAGTAACAGTAGTTATAATTATTAAATTAGTATTATTAGTTTGCTCAAAGCACACTTGTGACATAACTTTCTCCTTATGGGAATCCAATGTTAAAAATTAACATGTAAATCGTATGTATACAAAATGGGACACCTGGTATACCTCAATTTTAAGCATTTCTTGGTTACCTGTTTATTTATTAATTTAAAGCTACCTGTATTTTATTAAAAATTTTTCTATTGTATCAATTGCAATATTTCATAATTAACATGTATGTAAATAAATATAAATTTTTGTTATCAACTAAAGATTTTACATAAAATAATGTAACTGTTATATAAAAAAAAAAAGAATAATAAATTATTCTTCAAAATTATTTATTAATTTTAAAGTACTTCCTTTGCAGATGTTTATTGTTATTGAAAGCCTTAACTTGCTAGTAAGTTAGCTGATTGAATGCCATGCCACAAGCTCGGACGAAGGAACCCCTTAATATTTCCGACACTTTACGAATACGACTTTTGAAACTGAAGTACAAACAAATACAAATTAGGCATTAAATCGTGGTATAGTTTTAATGTCGAATTTCCAACAGGGCCGGGCTGGCTTTGTACTCCTTTGTTTTGGGACTCCCTTAATATCTCCGCCACCTTATGAGTACAAATTCTGAAACTGGAGTACCAAACAGTACAAAATAGATACTAAATCGTGGTATAGTTTTTATATCAAATTTCCGACAGGGCCGGGCTGGCATTGTACTCCTTTGTTTTGGGACTCCCTTAATATCTCCGCCACCTTATGAGTACAAATTCTGAAACTGGAGTACCAAACAGTACAAAATAGATACTAAATCGTGGTATAGTTTTTATATCAAATTTCCGACAGGGCCGGGCTGGCATTGTACTGGACTGATTTTGGGACCCCCTTAATATCTCCGCCACCTTAAGGGTACAAAATGTGAAACTCGAGTAACATATAGTACAAGATTGGTACTAAATCCTGATATAGTTTTTATATCAAATTTCCGACAGGGCTGGGCTGGCATTTTACTAGCCTGGTTTTGGGACCCCCTTAATATCTCTACGATCTTAGAGATACAAATTCTGAAAATGGAGTACAATATAGCACAAAATAGGTACTAAATCGTGGTATAGTTTTTATATCAAAGATCCGACAGGGCCGGACTGGCACTGTACTGGACTGGTTTTGAGACCCTCTTAATATCTCTGATATCTTAGGGGTACAAATTCTGAAACTCGAGTACGAATTAGTACAAATTAGGTACTAAATAGTGATATAGTTTTTATGTAAAATTTCCGACAGGGCCGGGCTGGCACTGCACTGGACTGGCTTTGGTACCCCCTTAATATCTCTGCCATCGTAGGGGTACAAATTCTGAAACTCGAGTAAAATATAGTACAAAATTGGTAATAAATCGTGGTATAGCTTTATATCAAATTTCCGACAAGGCCGGGCTAGCATTGTACTGGCGTGGGTTTGGGCCCCATTAATATCCCTACCATCTTACGGGTACAAATTTTGAAACTTGAGTACAAATTAGGAAAAATCAGGTACTAAATCGTGGTATAGTTTTTTTATCAAATTTCCGACAGGGCCGGGCCCGCATGGTACTAGACCGGTTTTGGGATCCCCTTAATATCTCTGCCATCTTAGGGGTACAAATTCTGAAAATGGAGCGTAATATAGTACAAAGTAGGTACTAAATCGTGGTATAGTTTTTATATCAAACCTCCGACAGGGCCGGGCTGGCACTGTACTGGACTGGTTTTGGGACCCCCCTAATATCTCTGCCATCTTAGGGGTACAAATTCTGAAACTGGAGTACAACATACTACAAAGTAGGTACTAAATCGTACTATAGTTTTTGTATCAAATTTCCGACAGGGCCGGGCGGGCATTGTACTGGCCTGGTTTTGGGACCCCCTTAATATCTCTACGATCTTAGGGGTACAAATTCTGAAAATGGAGTACAATATAGTACGAAGTAGGTACTAAATCGTGGTATTGTTTTTATATCAAAGTTCCGACAGGACCGGGCTGGCACTGTACTGGACTGGTTTTGGGCCCCCCTTAATATCTCTGCCATCTTACGGGTACAAATTCTGAAACTCGAGTACAAATTAGTACAAAATAGGTACTAAATCGTGGTATACTTTTTATATGAAAATTTCGTCATGGCCGGGCTGGCCCGGATATGGGACCCCCTTAATATCTCGGCCATCTTATGAGTACAAATTCTGAAACTGGAGTACAAATTAGTACAAAATAGGTACTAAATCGTGGTATAATTTTTATATCAAATTTCCGACATGGCCGGGCTGGCATGTCGCTGGCCCGGATTTGGGACCCCCTTAATATCTCTATCATCTTAGAGGTACAAATTCTGAAACTGGGGGTACAAATTAGTACAAATTAGGTACTAAATCGTGGTATAGTTTTGACATCGAATTTCCGTCATGGCCGGGCCAGCAACATGCACCTTTCATCTTCTATGGGTACTAAAATGCGTTCGATATTTATGAAAGTTGGTGATGAGCTGAATAATATGTTCGTCAAAACGATGACAAGTTTCGACAGGTTCAAAATTGTATTGGTTTAGTAAATGAGTCATAGTGAATTCCATATATACGTACGTACATTATACGTACGAACTTATGGACTGACCTGATACATCAAATCATAGAAAAATAAAGTATAAGGGGTAGGATATTCTATTAAATTTAATATTTTATTTAACTTTTGTGTTGCAATAAAGCTTACAGTGTTGGCTACAAGGGCCTGTAATTATATAATTAACCCTTTTAAACAAACCATATGGTAAAATTTTTTTTCTCAAAATGCCGGACTTTTTACTGCCAAATGATAAGTAGAATAGATAAGGCTACAAAAAAAGAAAAAGGAAAAATCAAAGAACCCAACATTAAAAAAGTGAACCCTAGGAATTTACAAAAAATAAATTATACTAAACTATGTTGATAAAATTGAACATTATTTATAACTATACCCCATTGTCACAGATAGCGACACCTTTACCAGTGAATATATACATATGACAGAATTTTGAGGCGCCATAGTGCAGGACGAGTTAACTCGTCTTAATCATTTAAAGAGTTAATGTTACTAATATCAGTATGAGAATATAAGTATAAAATGTCTAAATAAATAATGTAGTTAGTTCTTAATAATTAATAAATAAATAAAAAAAATAGTCAAGTGCGTGTTAGATACGCACCAAGGCAGGATTTCGTAGTATAGTAACAAGAATTCGAGATAAAATATTTTTTGCATTTACTTAAA
This sequence comes from Brachynemurus nebulosus, assembly GCA_035578155.1. Classification (NCBI taxonomy): domain Eukaryota; kingdom Metazoa; phylum Arthropoda; class Insecta; order Neuroptera; family Myrmeleontidae; genus Brachynemurus; species Brachynemurus nebulosus. Next base: position 40,557,843 of record JAPWDM010000001.1, on the reverse strand, counting down.
ACGTTGACGGTCATGAGCACCCCGCAGCATCAAGTTAAACTAACTGTGACACAACGCTGTACCGTATCAATAATTCTGTAATACCTAAATGTACTAATTGGGAGTTCCGTCATAGTAGGTTATGATCATCTACGCATTAATATTAAAATTAACCTATAATTTTTTAATAACCCCAGACGCACACGAAGGACCTTTGTCACCGTGACATTTTTGCTACTTCTATCTGTTATATGTGTTAGAAAGAGATCTAACTCTATTGTGTGCTTCTAACACACAAATTAAATAGGAGTGACAAAAATGTTACGGTAACAAAAGTTCTTCGTGTGCGCAAGGACTAATAAGAGTATACAAACCTTTTACTTTGTGCATAAGCTAAAAAAAAATTTAATAAGAATACCGAACATTTGCCGATCCCATCCATAAAATGTTGCCAAACTTTCCATTTCTGTTTTCCGTTTTTTTAAGATGCCCACCTTTATACATTATACATATTACCGTAGACAGGGATGAATCAGGACAGGCGGATGAATAGGGACAAAATGAGAAATGTTATTTATATAATTAGTTTAAAAATACTAGACGTAAAAAACATATACTTTAAATTATAGTAAAATAATTATTTTTTCGGGTAACAATAGACTCAGGGCCGAATCTGGGGGGCAGCGGGGGCATGCGCCCCCCTGCAAGCTTTTAAGGGCGCCAAAAACATAAGTTGAGGGGACCAAAACGGATAAAATGTTTAAAATTATTTTGGCGCAGGGATATTTTAGAAATTTTTCCCTGGAACAGGAACCGATGAGCAAAAAAAAAGGATCAACACTGTCCATTTCTGATATGGGCCAGAAATGATGAGCAAAAAAAAAACAAGGGCGATACTGTCCATTTTTGATAGGGGCCAGGTGAAAAATTTTTAAAATATCGCTGCACCCAAATTCCTTATCTTGCATTTTTGCCACGAAGGGCGCCAATAGAAAAATTTGCCCCCCCCTCCTAATAACTCTAGATCCGGCCCTGACTATTCTTACCCGAAAAATAATTATTTTACTATAATTATAGGTTAATTTTACGCGTAGATGATCATAACTCACTATGACGGAACTCCCAATTAGTACACTTAGGTATTATAGAATTGTTGACACGGTACAACGTTGTGTCACAGTTAGTCAGTTTAACTTGATGCTGTATGGTGCTCATGACCGTCAACGTTTTAAGTAAATGCAAAAAATATTTTATCTCGAATTCTTGCTGCTGTGCTACGAAATCCTGACTTGATGCGTGTCTAACACGCACTTGACTATTTTTTATATTTTCCTTGACGTTACCGACAAACGAACGATAATGAACTTTGTACCAATTTCCGTTTATCACCATTTTTCCAGAGGAAAAACACCAAATTGAAATATAACTAATCATCCATATTCGTTCTATCTTTCTAATCTAAGATAACTATTTTATGCATATGTCACTATACAGACAACATCGCCTGTTTTAGGTTAGAATTTTAGGGTCAACAACTGTGCCATAGGTTTAGAATTGAGCCTAGTAATTGATCCTCATATTTCAATAATAAAAATCATTCTAAGGTGTTTTATCAATATTTTAAAATAAATTTTAAACAAATATTAACCTGTTCATATATTTTTAATTAAATTTTCATACTTACATGGTGAATATTGCACAGATCAAAACGATGTAACGTAAACCGTTTAGACAACTAAAAAATGGCTTTTACATTCACTTTAAACTTAATTTTTTTTTTTATTTAGTTAATCTATTCTATACGTTTTCAGTTGCTATTTATTGGGCACAGAATAAATTACTTTAAATTAAGAATTTATTTTTTTTCTTATTTTTTTTTTCTTATTCAAAATAATTATATTTGTTTGACAGAAAGATTATTTAATAAATAATTAAAACCCAAATTATTTATAAACACCAGAAAATAATTTTTGCCACTTAACTATTATTTACTTTTGAAATTGTAAATAACCAAATGACTATTGGTACATAGTTTGTTGCATATATATATATATATATATATATATATATATATATATATATATATATATATATATATATGCTTCTATAAAATAGAAAAAAAGAGAGAAAAGGGACTTTTTTATTGCAATTTTGTTGTTAATTTAATGTCACAAGTAAACACTGGTTGCGCATTGGTGTCATATATTTTTTTTATTTTGTTAACAATAATAAAAAATAATTGCTGTAAAATAACAGAAAAACCGAACTAATTGTTAATAAATTGATAACAGTTCGTTCAGTTATTGAATAATTTGCAATTTTTTTAAGTGTTGCCCATTAAATTTGTTAATTTGTATTGAAAAAAACAGTCCCTCAATTCAAAAAAAACGTGGGCGTCTTAGTCAAATACAAATGCGCGTGTCTGTGATGACAGATTTCGGTAAATTATAATGATTTCGGAGCTAGGGCTACGAAATCCTAATATACTAGGAGAAAAAAAATAACAATGTATTAAATTAATATAGTAAAATACGCCAAATAAAATTATATATGGGTGAACCATTTATTCATCAAATACGAAACTTCGTATTGTCAATGCATTACTGGTAAAATTGTATATACTACTTACTTTTTGGGTCGTTAGGTCCGTCAGCAAATCAACTAATTGGCGTTCCATGTTGTGTTGGGGGTTAATGTAGTTTTGGAAGAAATGTGTTCTACTGGACCGATATATAGGGCAAGTGAAGAGGAAGTGCATCAATGTTTCCGGGCTGTTCTGGTTGCATACTTCGCATATTTTATCTTGTCTCCACTTATATAAGCAACTATTAGCTGACAATTTTACAGTCAATGTACCCCCACTGTCCGTATTTGGCTCACTAATTTAATTTTTATAAAATTAAGTGAGTATTTCAAGTATGCGGGGTTATTTTCTGAAATGATGTGTTGGTACAAGGGGCTGTAACCTGAGGCAAGAATTCTTTCTTTATCTTTAAGTAATTGTTGTTGGTGAAACTTATCTAGAATATTTTTTGACTGACTTTTGATAAAGTATGGATTTTGATTTTCCCATATATCATTCATTCTGAGATTTTCCAGCATGCTTTCTAATTGGGTTACCCAATTATATTTCAGTATTGTGGTATTGTTGTGGTCTAATGATAATAATCTATTGTAGCTTATTTTGGGTAATCTCGTGTCATTCATTTCTAGTATTGTAACCCAACAATTTAAAATACTCTTAGTGCACGTACTGCGATGTTTTCAACATTTGTTTCAAATCGAATGATATAGTAAGGTGTGGACAATCGCGCGAGTTAAATACTGATTTAAAAAATTAGCTTGAATACATTCTAATTTACCTAAATATCTCAATGCCCAAGTTTCAGCCCCGTACAGTAAAGTTGAAATTACCACTGCCTTGTAAAGTTGTTTTAGCGAGATTCCCAGGATTGCATTTTCGATCGTACCATGATATCTTTGATGTTATGTAATGCCATACTGGCTTTTTTCATAGCATAATCAGTGGCCTTTGCGAAATTTGCTGAAGATGAGGACACCGAGATAAAAATATTCATTAGTAGTTTTAATTTCCGAATTATTTACTTTAAATGGCATTAACTGTTTATTAACTCTTCCGCCTTTTCTAAATATTTTTATTTGTGGTTTGTTAGTGCTAATATTAAGTTCGTTGATACTGCAACATTCCGTGAGGACTATTAAATTTAACATCACCAAGGTCGTAGCAATAAGTGCGAAAATTTTATTTGTGTTGTATCCTGGTCTCAGTTCATAACTGTTCGATATTTTGCATATAGGGCTATTCTAGTCTATAAATTTTTAAAACGCGTTTTTTTTTTTGCTTCATTTCCTGAAAGTATAAATCTTTAAAGATGTGCCTTTAAAAGGAAATTTAAAATTTACAATTTAAAAGTTTAAAAATTTCGCATTCTATTTATCCGTTAACTAGTATATCACAAAAGCGCTGTAACACTTAACAATAACAATATATTGCTATACGGATACTAGATCTACAAAAATTTATTCCAAAAAAGATAAATATATACTAAATAATTTACAGCAAGTCCTGTTATTAAATAATAACCCCGTAAAGATCATATCTCCCAGTTTCCTCTATTCCAGATTAGTAATCTACATCTAGAATAAGTTTCAACTTTTAAGAAACGATAATCTCTTCCGAACGTTTTCCTATATAATTTCATAGAATCAAATGATTAAGGTACAGTTTCACTTAAAAAAATAATATAGTCCCTGACTTATCAAGTAAGAATAAACTTCCTTTCAAACTTAAATTTGATAAAAGAAAGAATATTTTAGTTCGAATAAATTCATTTTATTCATCTATACCTACAAAATCAATGAAATACTAGACTAGAATTTTTTTGTTTGTAAGTATTTGTTAAGGAATAGATTTACATACAGAGCGTTCATAAAGTTGCGAAACAGCTGAAAATCTCAGTTAATATTGACTTTATCGAAAAATAACCCGGACAAAAGTTTCATGGAAAGAAATAAGGGACTAGAAAATGACCTCGAATTTGACCTTGACCATGACCCTGACCAAAATTTGGAGGTCAACTTTGTTTGTCTAAATGGAAACCCCTATTTTTGACCTCGGATTCGGAAAGAGCGGGAAATTCTACGTTGAAAACCATATTCATACTTCATATCCCAAAGTCGTGTGAAGGTCATAAATACGCAAAACTATGATACTGGTTGGTCAAGGTGAAGTTCAAGGTCAAATTCGAGGTCATTTTGTAGTTCCTCATTTCTTCCCATGAAACTTTTCTTCGGGTTATTTTTCGATCAAGTCAGTATTAACTGAGATTTTTTGGGAACTTTTGCGGAGTTGTTCCGGAACTTTATAAACGCTCTGTATGTTCAACCAAGCACCTTTAGTATTAAAAAATGTAATAAAATATTTAATAATAAAAAAAAAATATAGCAATTATTTATAATTATTAATTATTTAATTATTTTTATTTTTTTTATCGTTTTTAGTGTGATGTCTATGTATGTGTTCGTTAGTTCGTTCGTGATTTTTTTCGTCTTGATCTTGAGAACAAATAATGATATCAACTTCGGACTAATTTCATTAGATGCTTAATTAAACAACAAAGACTGGATAAAGTTTTCAGCAAATACGGATTACCGCTTTGTTTTTTGTAATAAAAAACGCAATTAACTTCATTAACACAACATAGATCATAGAATTTTGTTAGCATGTCTTTATTATATAATGGCCTAAAAACCTAACTGATGTTAAAAACGCCAGTAAATTATTATAAAATTTATGAAAAGGAAAATAAACACGAGACACGAAACTTTTTATGAATTATATTTTGTCTGGCATATCTTGAGAACAAATGATAATAACATTTGTTTGATAAGGGTGGAGCCCCCACCCTTACGTACAGAGGGCGAAGTCCCCGGTGTGGTACAAGGGACAAAGCCTCTATCGGGGGCTCAGGGGAGAAGCCCCCTGAAATGAAAAAAAATTGTTTTTGTACAGTAGTCTTTAGTCTTGAAGGGCACCCAGTGGGATGTTGACAGTGTCGGTAGACCTGTCCCCCCAAATTTTTAATATTGGGAATTGTTGAAATATTTTGAAAACATAATCGGTAGAGGCAAAATTTAAATTGACTAATAGTCATATTTCTTGCATATTTCTATGTAATTAATTACTACAGTTTTTATACATAACAAATTTTACTTTACAGTAAATTATTCTTTTGAAATTAATGACCCAGCATTTTTATTAACTAGTAAAATAGTACTCTAAAGGAAATTTAATATTACACGATTTCTATTAAAAATATAAAAGGCTTCATTATAAAAGTATTACTCGCATATCTGTTAAATACTAGTGATTCGAACGAAATTCACCAATATTGAAAAATCGGAAGTAGGTTGCATTAAAAATTGGGTGTAGTAAATATTTAATTTTTTCCGAAGACCCGTTAATAACTACAACCCTGGATTTATATATGTTAATATCCCTGTATATTTTTTTCGAGCTCTAAAAAAATTATATGCTACATCAATTTAAATTTTGTCTCTACCGATTGTGTTTTTAAAATATTTCAACAGTTTCCAATAATATGTAGAGTTACCGGAATTTGTATAGAGCCCTTAATTTTGTACGAATAACATTATAATAAAATTTTATCCAATACTTTTGTTTAAATATTAATTGTAGCGTATAAATATGATACAATAAGTAAATACCCCTGTCGCAGCATCCTGCATAACATAGCGAATTTCCGTTTATAAAAGTTAGTTTTTCTTGGAAACTAGTTGACATAGCATAATAGTTTGAAGACCTTTTTTATGTGATTTTTTCTCCCCTTTCCAATAGTGTAACAAATTTTTACAAAAATTTTTGAATAAGAGGAAATTTTGGCAAAAAGTTAATTTTTTTCATGAAAATTGCTAAAAAAGACATGTTCCAGGCATCGTCTAACGGTTTTGGACTTCCAATATTTTCACCAAATTTCATAAACGTAAGACATTTCGTTCGAGAATTATCGCGCGGACACACACACACACATATATATATCTATATATATATATATATATATATATATATATATATATATATATATATATATATATATATATATATATATATATATATATATATATTAATTTTAGTGACTATTTTTTTCGGTTTCTAGGGACCTCAAAACAAATTTCTGCCATAGTCCCGGGCTCAGTCGCGTCATGACAGTGGCTGTAATAGCTGAATTCCATTCGCTAAAACTGTCAACAGTTATGTACTTATTTGAAAAATATGTATATTAGAGGTACAAATACATTCACACACATAGATATACGTATATATACATTTTGTACTATATAAGGCGTTAAATTGTTTCCATACCAATATACCTATCAATCTATCATCAATGACACAAATATGAAATAATGCATTTAAACAAAATATCTAGTAGTGTTTCTTAGCCTATGGGGTAGACGTACCTAAACTGGATCTATATTTTTTCTTTAAATAATAATAAATTTATAAACTTTATATTAAGTTTCTTAGGATAATACAATTACGTATATGTTTTTTAAACCGAAGTTCCCTATTTTTATGGACTAGTTTCCAAAGGATATTAGTCCATAAAAATTGAGAACTTCGGTTTAAAAGAACTTATAAATAAGAAATTTATTTTCTATAAATGTGTACATGTCTGAAAGCAGGTGATTTTATTAAAAGAATCCTCAATTTGATACATTATAAGCACTAACTGGTTTATTTCGGCTTTTTCAGATTATTATGAATAATTTTTTAGATTTATATTATTAACATTAAATACGTCTAGAAAGTATTTTTCGTCTCCAGATCAATATTTTATTTGAGGATTGTGCACTTTTTACGGCAAAAATTAAACCAATTCTTTCAAAGAAATTAAATTATTTTTTATTGATTGCCATCAATTAGTAGTACCTACTCATGTTAGTATTCATCTTATGCAACTAATAAACGTTAACTTTTTTAGCGTAGGTCAATCTTAAGGTCAAAAATATCCAAAACTAGCAACATGACACATGTGACCGATTTAGGGAAAAAGTAAACAGGTTTATTAATCAGTCTTATAATTTAATTACTTATTTTAAGATTTCACTTGAATTGAACTACCTGGAAACGATTCTACAATGAAATTGATAAGTAATCCGTAGATCCTCTATTAATTGAAATATATAGTTGTTTATATAATTGATTTTGTATTTTAAAAGTACCAAAAGGCTTTACTGACCAACTTTTGGTACATTCATCCTATAAAGATTTTGTTTCATCAATACATTCAGATGCAGAGGACATCTTTTAACCAATATGAGTAGGTATGTATATCCACATACGTATATCTCACTATTGCAGTTATATACATACATACATACACATTATATGATTATACACAGACAACATATATGTAAACACACTAAAATTATAGAAAATAAATTGACTTTTTTTTTCTTATTTTCTCAAAAACTAGCAAACGTAGAATAAAAGTTTAAAAACCTTTTTTATGTGATTTTTTCCCGTCTTCGCAATGATGTAAAAAAATGTGGCAAAAACTTTTAAATTATAGCAAATTTTGGCCAAAAACTCATTTTCACGAAGAATGCTCAAAAAACCATGTTCCTGAGCTCCGACGTTTTTGGCTGAAGAACTCATCCAAGATTTTTGGACTTCCAACGTTGTCACCAAATTTCGTAAAACTAGCAGTTTTTCCTGAAGAGCTATCGTGCTGATACATAAATACATAAATACATATATACATATATATATATATATATATATATATATATATATATATATATAAATTTTAGTGAATGTTATTTTTGGGCTCTAGGGACCTCAAAACAAATTTCTGCCATATTTTCGGGCTGAACTTCGACTATGGCTTACACCATAATAGCTGAATTTCCAGAATTCTTTCTGGAAATTCGCTAAAACGATTTAAGAAGTTATCTTTAAAGATATTATAAGTAAAATATTGTGTGTACATGTAATATTTTAGATTAAGATTTGAGCTTTTAGCTTTAATGTAACGGCTTTTAGCAAAAACAGGTAAACTAGTATTTTTGATGTAGTTTTCATATTTGATATTAATATTTTGGTTGGCCGAATCATATTCATCCTATTTCAAAATTTACCCTCAATTTTATAGTCAAGTCCCCCCCAGTAGGTCCGACCCTGGATTTGAGTACATCAATAGAAAGATTTTTAAAAATAAAGAGTTGTGTCATTTTAAACTTTTTTTCTGTCTGTTATAGTTTTCGAGTAATTTGACAAAATTAAATTTTTACCCGAACTTTGGGGGCGGATTTCACCCCTTAAATAGCGTTTTTGGCCGATAAAAAAATACGGGTCTGTTATTGTGCTATTTGTTATTTAAAACGAAAAATTGTGTACTTACGAGTATAAGCTAATGAAAATAAGATATAAGTAGTTTGAAAAACCGGAACAAATGGATGTCCAGAAAAAATCTCTCGGGACAACGGAATTAAAGCCGTGACAAATAATTAACAATGTGTGTCGAAAATTTGACAATTTAGTTAAAATGGATATAAAGTATTTAATACATGTGTTTATAAAAATGCAGATAACTATAAATAAATGTTTTCTGTTTTTAATTTTTATTTTTATTGTTATTAATTATCTGGCTTTTTTAATAATTTAGGATTTTCTGTGAAATGAATAAATTCTGAAAATATGAATTTATGAAATCTGTAATATTTGAGTGGAAGTGAAAATGAAATTTTTTACTCACAGAGTTTAGAAAGATAATAAATTTTCAAAGTACAATATAAGTAGGTAAGTACTGAAATTACATAAAATTTGAATCTATTTTGATTGAAGTTGAATTTTAAGCACCCTGAATTTGTTTGACAAATTTGTTTGTCAAACTTCACGTTTTCACACAACAATAGCTTAAACGATCAAATCAAAGCTCAAACAAATTTGAGAAACTTGTCTGTAGTTTGTCACACTAGGGGTCCCTATAAAATAATTTTATTAGATAAATCTTGGCCAAACAGAATAAATAATGAAAATTACGGAAAAAAAGGTTGCTCGTACAGATATTCAAAAAAATTTTGTCAAATTTGCTATTCATTTCGGGGTAATTTAAAGCTAAAGGCTTAGATGTTGGATATGATATAAATATATAATAGAGCTTGTGTGACAAACACTGCCGCTCACCTTCAAACTTGTTGGTCAAATACGTCAAACAAATTGATCAATCAAGATTTTCATCAAACACGTCCAACACCTAGATTGTTTGACAAACGCGTCAAACAAAGCTGCCTACTATCAAATAATTTGACAAACTCTTAAAATTTGACAAACAATTTCATCGTTTACAGGGCACTTTCAGATTGCATATACAAAATTCTTTCATTCTTTATATATTATATTCTCTTCTTTATATTTGAAAATAAATTTTTCCACTTTCGTTTAGATTTTATTCCTAAAAATAGAGTCGTTAATCATGAAAACGAAGAATGTTCCCACCAAAGATATTGTCACTATGAAAAAATGTAGGAAAATAGAGCAAGTATGTGGAAAAGTTATTTTTCAGTTATAGTTCAGTTCAGTTGCAATCAGTTTCAGTTTTTCAATTTATTTCAGTTTCCACCTTCAATTTTTGTAAAGCGATTCAAATTCAAAACAATTAATCAAAGAATCAGTCATTGCGAATTTTGACGGAAACATGGATATTATAAGCCGTATAAACGAACAAAAAGATTCAAATTTTTAAATTTCTGCCATATTTTATACTAGTTCATATTTTAAATTTAATTGTTATAAATTAATGATTTATTTATATAATACATTTATTAACATATTATTTAATATTTAAATGCAGTCTAAATGGAATATTATTTTATAAATTTTTATTGAAAAATTATAAAAATTTTTTAAAATATTGAAAATCATAGGTTACCTGGGATATTTTTGTTATTTATATGTCATATGTTATTAATTCCAAATTGTCATATGTTATTAATTCCAAATTGTCATGACGTATTCCCATGGTATCCAGCAGTTTTTTAAAAGAACAACTTGAGACAAATATAAATATGGATTTTATGTGATTGAGTGAGACAAATGTATATCGTCGATTCCCTTGCTTAAAAAATTTTTTTCATTACATATCACTCAAAAAGCTTGCTTTTTGGAAATGTACCATTTTAAAAATTGCAATGGAGATAGTTTGTCCGTATAATAAACAAAAAAGACAACAAATGTCCCTTTGGAAATTTTTTTTACAATTTTTAACAAATTTCTTCATTTTTCTCTGGAATTAATTTACGTAAACTAATAGTTTAAAAACTCATCATACGTAATTTTTGCTCGTCTTTCCAATGGTATCAAAAAAAATTAAAAAAGTTGTTTAATTCTGACAGAAAACTTAGTTTTTTGCCCGAAAAACCTACTTCTGGGCCTTGGGTGCGTCTAGCTAACGAACTTAGCCAAGCCAGATCAAAATCCAGCTTTCATACCAAATTTCATAAGCATTAAACGTTTCGTTCGAAAGTTATCGTGATCATACGCACACACACGCACACACACGCACACACACGCATACACACGCATACACACACACACACACACATACATTTATATATATATATATATATATATATATATATATATATATATATATATTCAGGGCCGGCCTAAGACAAAAATTGCAAGTATGCAAGATTCATATTTTATGCCCCTGCCAGGGCAATTTATGTCCTTCCGTAACCGCTCGGCACCTGCGCGGGGTGAGGTACGCGTGGCACAGTGGTGCAAAAATCTGTCCCTAACCTTAACGTCTCGTTCCCGCGTCCCGCCATACGGGCAGACGACTGCTCTACTGACCTTGGATCTTGGTCAAGCGCATCAGACTACTGTATTCGAGAACTCATTGGTGTAGATAATCGGTTTTATCTTGACATTCAACTGTAATAGTTTTGAGACAATGTTCCTTCTAGTTTAAATGCAATTTATGTCCAACATTTAAATTAATTTCTGAAAATTTGCAAAATTTATTTTTTTACCAAAATTGGCCAATTTTATGCCCCTCCAAAAGGCTCGAGTGTGCGGCTGCATACATCGCACACCCCTCAGGCCGGCTCTGTATATATATATAGATCTTAGTGAATATCATTTTAATATTCTAGGGACCTAAAAACATGTTTCTGTTATGGTCCCGGGCTTAGGTCGCGTCATGACACCTGCCGTAATAGCGTATTTCCAGTTTTAGAAATTCGCTAAAAAAATCTGAATAAATAATTATATTGAAAGTAATTTTTCAATAGACTTCCTTATTTTTTTTAGCTATATAGATATGCAATTTTTTACTACAAATTAGGTTATCAATTCCCTTTTTTAGGTAAATTGACAGCAGGAGTAGTTAAAATTAGTAGATGGACAATCGTCTTTAATGTGAAATATTAGGTGTGTACAAAAGTTCTACTCGTTTTCCGAATCCCAAATACTGAGTTTAAAAAAAAATATTCCGTATTAATAACTGATACAATATTGCGCAGTAGTATTCTACATAACGTAACAAATGCTGTCAGATGCTGTGAGTTTGACAAATCTTGACAGATAAAAATGTCGTCTTGGCGATAAAAATGTCATCATGTTGTCCAAGCTTGTCGTAATATTCTTGAGGTGTATTGGGAAGGTGCTATAGACGAAAGTACCTGCCGTCGTTGGTTTCGAAAATTCCGTAACGGAGATAAAAGCTGCGCCGATAAAGCGCGATCTGCACGCCCTTTGAAGTTTTCTGATGAAGATTTTGAACACGCTGTGTTAAATGGTGAGCAAATAATTGTTGAAGAATTAGCATAGAAGTTTTCTAGACCCAGAACTACAGTATTTTTTTATGTCCTAAAAACGGGTAGAAGTTTTGCAGACACCTAATATTTACCCAAAATTTATGGGAAATTTAAATGAAATACACTCTAATTAATATAGTAAATTTTTTATTTGGCGAACTTTCTTTATTGGCGCTGAAGTTGTTAACAAAAATATGATTACAAAAACACAATCATCGGGTCACAACCCTATATATATATATATATATATATATATATATATATATATATATATATATATATATATATATATATATATATATATATATATATATATATATTGAAATAGATACAAAATAGATACAAATAGAACAAATAGATACAAAAAAAAAATTGACTAATATTAGATAACGAAAGTAATTTGTAGGAATATTCAAAAGAATATATTTAAGAGTCTCCTAATATTTGATTGACAAAATCGTTTTGCACTTTTTGGCGTGTGTTTTCCATTCCTGTTGGCAAAACTTCTTGTGGATCAACATTCATTAGGAAAGAACCATGTGCAGCGTCTGTTTAAAAAAAAATTATAAAAAAATCACAAACAGTATTTGCATGGAAAGAAAAAGGAATACGAATTTCTGAATAAACTAACCTGATATCGTATACACAACATTATTTGACTCACTAAATTTCAAACTTTTCCAAGGATCCTTAAGTCCAGTTACAAAAAATGATTTTTTTTGACTGTCAGAATTAGCATAATGTTTTCCACCAAATTCTCTGTTTGTATTATTCACTTGGTATTCTAGCTGTCTTAGAGAAAATATGTCGCCAAACACATCACTACATAACTTTTGTGAATAAGAATAATCATAGGTGAAGAATTGGTCGCTTGAACTAACAAACCAACCCAATTGGGTACAACGTTGGTAGAGCCATATTCGTTCTAAAACAAAAAAAATATAAACGTATTAATCATTAGATCCTCTGTCTTTATGCTATGCTATATAAAAAGTAAAAACTAATATCTAAATCATTAATAATAACAAATCCATTAAAATTAATTTAAATTTTAGATATTGAAAACAAAAATTTATAACACAGTTGTAGGACTTTCCCGTTTCGTTTCTGTTTGAAACCTTCTGAAGGGATGAGGTCAGTAACTGAGTCAAAACTATAGTATATAATCATTTATGAATAATAACCAAAAAAAAATTCAATGAGAGTGACTATATTCTGTTCAAAACCAAAAAGTAATAAAAATTTATTTTGTATTTTTAAGGGCAGGCGGATATTTAAGAAAAGTTCTCGGCAACAAAGTTGTTGCAAATACAAATTTTTAACAATTATATGTTATTAAACTTTTGAAATTTTACCTTTCCTCAAGTCAGAAGGATCGTACGCAATCATCCACTGTGATGTTATTTAAAAAAGAATTGGTTACCGATTGAAGGATTATTACAATTCCTGGATAGGGCATTGCTATACATTAAAACGAAAAATTCTTCAGTTCTAACAGGATAGATTGGACGTTCTAACAGGATAGTTTCCCACATCACGTGATTTATGGAAAATAATTGCTCTTAAGGGGATCTTCTCTAACACCTTACAAATAAAAGAAAAGTTTCTCGACTTTTCCAGTAAAATAAAAATAGTAATAACTCTGAACCACTAGAAAAATTTATGCTCAAACTTTGATCCATTTAATGCCCCAAGTATACAGAATTACTTTTTGTTTTCATATTTCTAACGTCAGTAGGTCTACAGTGTTCATTGGTTTAGACGTCAACCTACGTAACTGCATAGGTATGTACACAAATAGAGGAGACTGGGGTAAAGTGCCCACTCTAAGACAAAATGTTGCTTAGTTTATTTATTTGAAAAGAAATACAGATTAATAAGTATTTAGCATATAGTTGCTTTAGTGCAGAATCAATAACGATCAATATATCAACAATATCTTAAAAGGTATTTTTGCAATTTTTGCTTTTTGCAACATGTGTAAAGTAACCACTTTACCCCACTATGTTGGGTAAAGTGGCCAAGGGTATCCATTTTTAACCCCAAAAGAAGTAATAAACATGTTTATATACAAAATCAAACTATGTTTGTATTATTAATTATTATATATCAACGGACGGATATTGAAATTTCATCATAAGGGTTTCTTTTTCACATTGTTTCTCGGAATCCTAAAAACTGATTTTAGGCAGTTCTTTTGTTTATAAAATATAAAGAACTAAATAAAAGTTCTGAATTTAATATATGTTAAAATATTCTAAGAATTCAATTAGAGCAGCGATCGGAGACACTGGCCAGTTTGCCCCATTATAAGCCTGGCCACTTTACCCCGTTAGACGCTATTTCGGCAAACCACAACTAATTTAAATTTTCTGATTCGTCGATCACTATATTATTTTAAAGGCACTTAGACAGGGTTTTTAGCTATCCCAATTAAAAATTGTGTTCGTAATTAATAGAAAAATAATAAGAATACAACTTAAAACTTACTTTACATCAACAATCGAAAATTGAGAAAATTCGTTATAATTCATACTATCTGGAAAACTAATTATTGACGTTTTAATAGAATACTAATGGCTTGTCTATAAGCTAGTACTCAACTTCGCCACAAGATTGGAGTGGTTTCCGATGAGTGAAGGTCAATGGCCACTTTACTCCAGTCTCCCCTACCAACATTAACCTTCAGAAAATTTCTATCCAATTTTTGTTTTGTTTTATGAGTTACTTAGGTGGTATAAAGCCTGGTCAAAACCGCATATCCTCAAATTGTTCCGATTACCATACTTTCCATTCTAATACCTCTAGCTTCGCTATGCGAGCTATATGGACGGAAAAGTACCTAATAATATCAGTAATTCTCCTTATTTAATATTAATTTTAATGATATTAATCTTATGTTATTCGCTACAAAGTATTTAGTGTAGTTCTTACCATCGCTAAATTCAGAATCATTTGATGAATTCGAAAGATCAGCTACCAAACGATCATATGAATAATCGAGGCATGTATGATCGGTTAACTTTAAAAGATCCCGTATAAACCGACCAAATCTAGCCAAAGTTGTATCACCCCGTGTTGTATCTTCCAATTTTCTGCACAAATTACCATAACCATAATTTGAATTGAATAGAATATTGCGATTATATTGAACCATGAATGGAATAACGCCAAAAATTAATTGATGAAGTCGCACGGCGTCTTGAAACGATATTTCAACTGGATTTGAACATAAATTAAATATTTCCTTTAATTTTTCTGGTTTATTTTTCAATGCTTTGTAAAAATCTGCCCGTATTTCTCCTAAATTTGAAGTACACGTTCTACCTTCGACTTTACGCTGGTATCCTTCACGAATTACATCGTATGCGATGTCGAAAAAATCTACAATAATTACCAAAACAAGAAATGTTTATTTAGAAAAAAATTATAATACAGTAATTACTCTACATGGTAAATACGTCATATATACAAGCTTACCGTCAAATGACGCGGACGCCACCATAGGGCTATCAATTGATATGGATCCGCCGATGTCAATGTAAATTTGGTTACTATATTTAGCTCTGAACCATGCAGCCAATGTCCCTCCATACCCTTGCCCTGTTATAAGCCACTTTATTCTACCCTTCACACTATGTGCTAAAAGATCCTTTTCCATTGTTTTTATGAAATTCATCGCGTCAACTAACACCATGGCAACTTCTATATAAGTAAAACTCTTTTTACTAAGATCCCTAGAATAAGTAAAAAAATTATTTTAAAATAATTGCAAAAATATTGCACATACTTGGCGCTCGACTATGCGGATATCAGACGTCACAGGCGAATCTGAGAACAGTAATTCTTCGCTAAACTTTGATATTCTATTTATCTACTGATCGATTTCAAAATTTCTTTCACCAATTTATTTAAAATTTTGGTCTATATTTTAGTTAAATATAATTACATATTAATCAGTTCTACGAAATTTACCCATTTCTAGCAATAAATCATCAAAAAATTTCGCTATTTAAAAAAGGGTACGAATGGCTAATTTGCTGGTCCGTTTTGTTTTGGCTGTTATTTGTTCTGCCACAAAAATTTGCGCACCTGTGGTCTACAATATATAATTCCAACACTTTTTACTACACTATAAAATAATATCGATTAGTATGTTCAAATACGTACGCCCCTGGTTTACTTTTTCCATAATATCGATGTTCCAATTTATAGTACATTGCGTCTTTATCTTTTGCCCACTTGTCAATTTCGTTAGATTCCATGTACGGTGTCCCTTCCGGTCCCATCATCTCTAATATAGCATAACCAATTCCATAATCGTAATTTTTGAAATACGAATTTTTATAAAAATATCTCTAGAAATTTTAGGAAAAAACTTATAAAGGATTCTATGCATAGTTATCGATATAAAATGCTTACCTGTTGCCACGTTCTTGATCCATTGCTTCGGATATCAAAATGATCTAGATCTTGAGTTATGTATTCTGTATAAAATTTGTTGTCTCTAAATGCAGTTCGATTTATATCATAATTATATAAGGCATCTCCGAATATAAATCGGGAAATCGGAAATAGATATAATGATATACATTGTTGTGTCAACAAAAATGTTAAGCAGCAAATGGTGTATTTAAAATTCATTTTGAATGAACTAAAAAAATTAAATGACAGAATTCGTTATATGTAAGCACTTTATATATGTATTGTTATTGATTAAGGGGAAACCTACCAAGAAACCTACTTTATAATTTTAAAAGGAAGGTGATTTTTCGAAATCTTTTGAATAGTAAATGAAAAAACTAGCTTTTACAAAATTATTGTCTAAACTATTAATTATGTTTTCATTTTAAAACGTATTTTCGCTCTGGTACTTTCTATTCAAAACATATTTTCTATTTTAACAGTTTGAGTGCGGCGAAACGGGATGGCGTTTATATTTTGTTGTTCCAAAAATGCAGAGAAGCGCGATCGCGCTGCTTTTTTTTAGTATTATTTTTTTCTAAAAAATAATTTTTACATAATACTAGCTGTACCCGCGACGTCGTTCGCGCATAAAATCAATGAGATGTATATAAGTGTAATAATTATAAAGCATTTGCAAAGAACGATAGTTTTGCGTAATGCATGCACATGCTGAAAATGGTTTTTGCATTTTCCCGAGGAAAGGAAACATTTTGTCGTAATAAAAAGTATATCACACGGTAAAAAACATTTGTGTTTGTGTACAAAAAAACCAGTGGTTAAAATCTTTGTGTTAAATAAGTAACAAAACCCTGTGTTAATATAACATTTCGTGTTTGTGTTAAATTAAAATATTAACAAAAATTTTGATTTAACAGAATAAAAATGTTAATCTGTTTTAAACAGCAAATAATAACATCACATTTGTGTCAAATCAAAAATAACATCTTATTTGTGTAGTTTCAACACAAAAAAAACCGGTTTTGCGCGCTTCTTTCGTATGTTTGAGTAGTTATGACAACACCGAGGTGGTGAACACATACATTATAAATATTCTAATTCGAAGCATCAAATAAACAAGTTATTTTTGTTATTACCTATTAAATAATAAATGCGTTTATTATGTTGTTCCTAACATTTCATCAAATTGGAGTCAGATATCGCATTTCCAGTGTAGCAGTCAGCTAATTTCCATCAGTCACAACAATGAAACCGACAAAAATCATACAGATATTAAATATTCATTATTAGGTAAGTTAATTAAAAATATTATAGATTGAATTTTTATAGACTAAATTTTTTTCTTTGTTTGCAGAATTTATTTCAATTAATTAAAAGATTATCGAATATTCGACGTTTAAGTGGTACGTTCCATTTTGTCTTCCACGTTAAGTTTGACAACGATCTTCACAATTTTTGGGTATTGCTTCAACATTATTTTCATCAAATACCAAGTGAAATTCACCAATATCATCGTCGAAATCTTTACAAAAATTGTAGAAATATTAAATAAAAAAGTTTAAGTACTGAAAAATTATTTTTTACTATTTCCTTTCATTTACATAATAAATAAATAACAAAATACCTATACCAACACATTTATTCCGTAAACTTCTACATTCTAAATCAGTTAGTTTTACATATCTTTGTGTTAAAAAGATACACTAAATAATGGTTATATTAACATATTTACTGGTAATATTATAACTAAGTAATTGTGTAAAATTAACACAAAATATATGTCCTCTTGTGTGTTAAATCATTGACACAAATCTTGTGTATAGATTTGACAGATATGCTTTGTGTTAAAATAACACAAAAAATTGAGTGGACCGTTCTGGACATGTGAAATGTGTTAATTTTAACACAAATTTTTTGACTGTGCAGATAGAAAGTAGTTAGTGATGAGCAAATGCAAGACTAAGACCAAGACTTGGCAGTCTTGGTTTTGGTCTTCTTCTTGCATTAAGAATCTTGGTCTTGGTCTTGCTAGAGCAGTTTGAGTCTTGGTCTTGGTCTTGCAAAATGCAGTCTTGGTATTGGTCTTGGTCTTGGTATTGCTAAAAATCTTGCACTTTCTTGCATTTTTTATTAGCGAATTTTTTCCTTCTAAAATCAGAATTTTCTCTCTTTACGGTATTAATTATACTTTTAAACTATTTAAATAATTTAGCAAGAGTCTTGCTTTTTTCTTGCTATAGTCTTGGTCTTGCTCACTTGAGTCTTGGTATTGGTCTTGCAGCCATACTTATAGTCTTGGTCTTGGTCTTGGTCTTGCAAAAAATGCAAGACCAAGACAAGACTGCAAGACCAAGACTAATTTTGCTCATCACGAAAAGTAGTGTTGATTCAGAAAAGTTATTACCATACCAAATATCATAAAAATCCGTTCAATAGTTTTTGCGTAATGTGTGTACATGTTCAAAATGATTTTTGTATTTTCTTGTAGGAATAAAACATTTTCCCGGAGTTAAAAGTATCTTACATATTGACCCAGGTACTAAGTTATCATCACACCAAATTTTGTTCATTAGTTTTTGCGGGATTCGTGAACAGACAGAAAGACAAACAGACAGACGGACAAAATTTTTTAAAATCACAGTTTTAATATATACATCGATAACTATTTACAGTACTAGTACAATTTTCAAAAAATATTCCATGTACAGAAACGGTGTCGTTACAGTTTTATTATATTATGTAGATTTAGATTTGATTATTGCCGGTTTCTTTTTTATTATTTTAAAAAAAAAAAAAAATATTAAGTAAAATTTTAGCATATATACAAGAAAATTCTTTATCACTCAAACGGTTAAATAAATTCAGTTATACTATTTTTCATTTTGTATTTAAAATGAAAATTTGAATTTGCATACAAAATGAAAATGTTTGCATATCCAAATCCACGTACCTTTATATGACACTTATGACACATATAAATTAATGATGAAACTCGAATTGAATGCAATCTGAACTATATATACCTAAGCAAATTCAGTTGAATCAAATTTTTCGTAACTCAAGTTGTAATGTCACTCGAATAAAATTCTTTAATTCACGTTATAGTGGCATTTTCAATGAAAGATTTCGGACCTTACTTCGAATCAGGCAGCCAGTCAATGTTATTTTAATTCTTATTAAATAATAGTTAATATCCATTATCAATATTAATAAAAATCTAAAATTGTAGCCAGTATGAATAGACTGTATGACAGTGTTGGAATTTTTTTTTTCCTTTTTTGACAAATTAGGTGATGAAGCTTGCCAAATTATAGTATTTCGTAATATTTCATGAAAAATTATAGTACAACGCAAAAATACAGTTGAAGGAACAAAAAAAAGACGGTAATTGACAATTTTATAAAAAAAAATACAGAGTTGCAAACGACCGAAATTTACATACTTTGGCACATTTTGTGGAATTCTAATCACTAAAAATATAATTATTATAATATATAATAATATATAATAATAATTATCGTACGGCTGCCAACACTGATTACTAGGGATGTCGTTTTTTAATCGGTAAATCGGGAAATCGATTATTCCGAAGAAAGAAAACCGATTTTTAAGCGATTATTGATTTTGAGATCGATTTATATTTTACGGAAATCGCGATCAGACACATCAAATGCGTATATCAAAAATGTCTATGCATCAAATCAAATTTATTATTAATTAAAATGTGTATCATGTGTAAAATAGACAAGTTACCATTTACAAAACAATAAAGTTAAGGCGGTAAAATTTAAAAAAAAAAAATAAATAACGTTTATAATTCCTTCTTTATCCTTTAATCTGCAACAAAATTTATACGCAATTAAATAAAAACTTCTCAACATTTAGTACTTGGGGGTGGAAAATTTTTTTTTTATTTTTCAGATTTTTTGATCGAAAAAATTGGCCGATCGGCTCGAAACTATAGAACAATGAGAAAGAGGCCTGGAACAACTCAGAACAAAATTTTCAGCGCGAGAACAATAATTCAAAGGGTACTTTACTCCTGGTGGTAGACAAAAAATTTTTTGTTCGGATTTTTTAATCGAAAAAATTGACCAATCGGCTTGAAGCTATAGAACAATGACGAAGAGACCCAGAACAACTCAAAACAACATTTTTAGCACGAGAACAATAACTCAAAGGGTACTTTACTCTTGTGGGTAGACACAAATTTTTTTTTTATTTCTTGATTGAAAAAATTGGCCGATCTGCTCGAAACTATAGAACTATGACGAAGAGGCCTAGAACAACTCAGAACAAAATTTTCAGCGCGAGAACAATCATACAAAGGGTACTTTACTCTTGGGGGTAAGTCCTGTACTATTTTTGGCTACACCTTTTTAAATTTTTGATTTGTAAAAGTAATATTCTGGAACAATGTTCAGAACAGTTAGAACAACCTGTAACAACAATAAAAAGTTACTTTTTCGAAAAATGGGGGGCCAGTCCAAAAAACGGTTTTTTTCGATTTTTTGCCATATTTTTTGGTTTTTGGATTTGCTTTTCTGGAACAATGTAGAACAAACATAGAACAATCTGGAACAACTTTGAAAATGTTGAAATTCAAAAAATGGGTGGCTAACTTCATACAGGCAAAATTGTATTGACGCAAAATCGGTTAAATCAACATCCATTAGAAATAATATATGTCGGTGACTAATTGTTTATTTAAAGTAATTTGTTTAAGGGGAGCAGACCTCAAATGTTTTTTTTTAAATTGACTTTTTTTTATTTTGATTTATTATTGTAGCTTGTTTTCTGCTCTTTAAATTGATATATAACATAATACATATTTCATTTGTATTAGATTTGTAAATAAATAAACTATTTGTAAATAAATTCATTTCTCCGAAAACAGTGCTTTTTTTTAATAAATGCATCTTTTTTTAATAAATGAACCTAGAAACTTTGCACACACATGTAGGGCATTATTATACATAATCCCTCCAATTAGTTTTTAAAAATATTTAAAAACAGAAAAGTTAAAAAATATTTTATGGGTACTTTTATATTTAAAAAATCTATACTCTTTTCTATAAAATCTATAAAATTTTTACCAAACAAATAAATTGAGCTAAACAAAAATCATTTGGAGAAAATGTTGAAAAGGGATGTAGGAAATAGTGGTAAAACTTTCAGATCTATATCTCTAATGGTTATTAAGAAAAAGGTACATAAGCTAACATGGCGGAAGATAGGAAGGTCTGCTCCCCTTAATACCTTATTAAGATAAACAACACATACTTTTCAAGATTATGTTATCGTCAGGATTTATAAAAAGTGTCACGTAGGTCATCTTAATTCGATGTTTAAAAATTTTACTGACTTTTGTTTAATATATACAGACTAAAATAAATTTCGTTCAAATCATAGAACACTAGAAGCCAACTAATATAAAAAAAAGTGTAATTGGCTTGGAGTCATTTGAAGATGTGTCACAGCTTAAGGCATTAGTCAGTCCGTGTCCGTCGTCGAACCCACAGCGCATTATATGTACATTGTTACCATTGTTGGTTGAACACGTTGAACAGCTCTCTCTGGTAATACGTGTATTGCGGTAGTGTGCGTAAATACGCACACTACTAAAAAACACCAAACTAATACACTGCAAACAGTGTGTATCTACACAAATAGAGTGGGGAGATTTACGTCATAAACTCATTACAAGTGGAACAGTGACATAGACAATCTAGTTTGACCCCTTGGTTCAAATGCAGTCGCAACCTAATTTGCCTTCAAGTACAGTAACGGTCAGATATCCGACCCTTTTTAACAAAAACTAAAATGGTATTATATTAAAATGATACTTTTTAATATTTAAATAATCTTATAAGTATGAAATTGATATCACAAGTTACAGGTAAATGCAAAATTATAGAGATTTTCTTAGGTTATTTAAAATTAATACATATGTATTAATAATACGTATGTGATAGGAAAAAGGTATGCTACACATTGGAATTAAAAACACGTCATGACGGGTTTTGAAAATTTATTCACTGTTAGAGAGCTAAACTATTTTAGATGGATTAGGTTGTTATATGAGATCTGCCAGTGCCCAATCTTTGGAAATTCGCTATGTTTCGCAGATACTGCGGAGTATTATTTTATTTCAACCAAAATACATATTAGAAAAAAATCGAAATAATTACATTGAAAAATAATATTTCAATAGCTTTCCCCTTATTCTTTACCTATAGAGATGCAATTTTTTACTGCAAAATGGATTTTTAATTCCAGTTTCTAATAAACTGACAGCAGAACTAAGAGCTGGAGAATCGTGTTTAAAGTGATATACTTACTCAAAATTTATACAAAATTTAAATGAAATACGCTCTAATTAATTTAGTAAATTATTTATTTTGTAGACTTTCTTTATCGGCGCTTATCTATCTATCTATCTGTCTATATATATATATATATATATATATATATATATATATATATATATATATATATATATATATAGATACAAAAAATTAGTCCACTTATATTAGATACCAAAAGAAAATATATAGGAATATTTAAAGTAATATAATATTTAAGAGTCACTTAATATTTGATTGACAAAATCATCTTGCACTTTTCGACGAGTGTTTTCCATTTCTGCTGGCAAAACTTCTTGTGGATCAACATTCATTAGGAAAGAACCATGTGCAGCATCTATTTAAAAGAAAAATAAAAATTAATATAGAAAAACCAAAAAAACAATATTTGGTTTGAAAAAAAAAGAAATGATTAAACTAACCTGGTATCGTATACACAACATTATTTGCCTCATTAAATTTCAAACTTTTCCAAGTATCATTAAGTCCAGTTACAAAAAATGATTGCTTTTGACTGTCAGAATTAACATAATGTTCCCCACCAAATTCTCTGTTTGTATTATTCACTTGATATTCTAGCTGTTTTAGAGAAAATATGTCGCCAAACACATCACTACATAACTTTTGCGAATAAGAATAATCGTAGGGGAAGAATGGGTCGCTTGAACTGACAAACCAACCCAACTGGGTACACCGTTGATAGAGCCATATTCGTTCTAAAATGAAAAATGTAATTTTAAATAACCATTCGTAACGTACTCTCAATTGTCTTTATGTCATCAAAATTGAAATCATATGATTAGCGAAAAAACAATATCATATATCTAAATTATTAAAACTTTTCTGAACATCCATTAAAATTTATTTAAATTTTAGATACATATTAAAAAGAAAAAAAATGTTTCCACAGAGTTGTAGGACATTTTCGTATCGTTTTTATTTTAAACTTGCTGGGAGGACGGGAGATAAGTAACTGATCAGAAACTAATATACCTATTAGCGTTCAGACCCGACGAGAGTGTGGGGTAGCCGAGGTTCCAGCCCCGGAATCCGGACTAGAGGGGGGCTCGTAGCGGTCTGTAAGGGCCCGAGAAAAAGTAAAACGAGCTTATTTTTACTTATTACCCAAATTTTTGGGGAAGAAATTATTAAGAAATATCTCTTATTCCTTGGGCCCACCATTTCTCTCCATCCACCTGTTAGCGTTTATTAAGAATAGCCCAAAATTCTTTGTTCTGTTCGAAGACAACAAACAATAAAAATTCATTTTGTATTTTTAAATTCAAAAATTTAAAAACTCTAAATAAAAGTCACTAGACAAAACAACAAAATCACTTTTTACATTATTTTTAAAATTTTGTTTCATGCCTCTAACTCTGTAGATCTGCAGTATACATTGGTTAGATGTCAACATACGTAATTGCATACGTACACGCACAGAGACCTATGTTGACATTCAGAAAATTTCTATCCAATTTTTGTTTTGTTTTAATTAGATGGCAAAAAAAAAAACATGTGAAAGCCATATACGCTCAAATTGGTCTGATTGTCATACTTTCCATTCTAATACCTTTAGCTTCGCTATGCGATCTATAAGGACGAAAAAGTACCTAATAATATCGACACAATCTTCCCTATTCAGCCGTAATTTTGATAAAATTAATAAATTATGTTACTCCCTATAAAATAGCTAATAGAGTTCTTACCATCGCTAAATTCAGAATCGTTTGATGAATCTGAGAGATCTGCTACCAAACGATCATATGAATAATCGAGACATGTATGATCGGTTAATTTCAAAAGATCCCGTATAAACTGACCAAATATGGCCAAAGGTGTATAGCCAAGTATTTTATCTTCCAATTTTCTGCACAAATTACCATAACCATAATTTGAATTGAATAGAATATTGCGATTATATTGAACCATGAATGGAATAACACCAAAAATTAATTGATGAAGTCGCACGGCGTCTTGAAACGATATTTCAATTGGATTCGAACATAAATTAAACATTTTCTGTAAGTTTTTTGGTTCATTTTTTAATTTTGAATAAAAATCTGTCCGTATTTCTTCTAAATTTGAAATGCACGTTCTTCCTTCGATGCTACGTTGGTATCCTCTACGAATTACATCGTCTGCGACGTCGAAGAAATCTACGATAATTACCAAAACAAGAAATGTTTTTTTAGACAACAATTCTAAAACAGTAGATATATACAAGCTTACCGTTACATGCCGCGGACGCCACCATAGGGCTATCAATTGATATGGATCCGCCAATGTCAATGTAAATTTGGTTACTATATTTAGCTCTGAACCATGCAGCCAATGTTCCCCCATACCCCTGTCCTGTTATGAGCCACTTTATTCTAGTCTTGCCTGCATGTTCTAGAAGATCCTTTTCCATTTTTTTTATGAAATTCATCGCGTCAACTAACACCTGGGCAACTTCTATATAAGTGAAACTCTTTTTACTGAGATCCCTAGAATAATTTTAAAATAATTGCAAAAATATTGTATATAGGACCGCGGGCGCTCGGCTGTGTGGATATCAGACGTCACAGGCAAGTCTGAGAACAGCCATTCCTCGCTAAATTTTGATATTCTATTTTTATTTTCTTAATATCTTTTTTCTATATTTCAGTTAAATATAACTACATATTAATCATTTCTACGAAATTTACCCATTTCTAGCATTCTAGCAATAAATCAAAAATAACAAAAATTTCGCTACTTAAAAAACGTTAGGATTGGCTAATTTGCTGGTCCGTTTTGTTTTGGCTGTTATTTGGTTTGTCGTAAAAATTTGCACACCTGTAGTCTACAATATAATTACAACACTCCTTGCTACACTATAAAATAAAATCAGAGAATGTTCAAATACGTACGCCCCTGGTTTACTTTTTCCATAATATCGATGTTCCAATTTATAATACATTGCCCTTTTATATTTCGCCCATTCGTTAATTTCGTTATATTCCATATACGGTGTCCCTTCCGGTCCCATCATTTCTAATATGGCATAACCAAGTGCATAAGTATAATTTACCATATACGAATTTTTATAAAAATATCTCTAGAAATTTTAGGAAAAAACATAAAGATGGTATGCATATTTATCGACATAAAATGCTTACCTGTTGCCAGGTTCTTGATCCATCACTTCGGATATCAAAATGATCCAGATCTTGAGTTATGTATCCTGTATAAAATTCGTCGTCTCTAAATGCAGTTCGATTTATATCATAATTATATAAAACATCTCCGAAAATAAATCGAGGAATCGGAAATAGATATAATGATAAACATTGTTGTGTCAACAAAAATGTTAAGCAACAAATGGTGTATTTAAAATTCATTCTGAATTAACTAAAACAGCTAAATGACAAAATTCGTCATATGCAAACACTTTATATATTTTTTTATTGATTAAGGGGAAACCTACTTTATTATAATGTTTAAAAAAGGTGATTTTCCGAAATGTTTCGAATAGTAAGTAAATAAAAAAACTGACTTAAAAAATATGGGCATACCTTAGCATCAAACATACAGTACCCAGGAAAAAATTGTGTATAACTATTAATTATGTTTTCATTTTAATACGCATTTACGCTCGGGTACTTTGCTTTTTCTATTTTATTTTCTAGTTCAGTCATACTATTTCCCAATTTCCATTTAAAATGAAAATTTGCATACAAAATGAAAATCTATGAAATCCAAATTCATATACATCTATATGACACTTATGACCAGGACTGGCTTGCGAAATAACAGGCTTCCGGGCACAATAAAAAATTTCCAAACATTTTTTAACTCCCAAAATGTAAAAAAAAAATCTTTACACTTTGTTTGGGCCCCTAGCCGTGGCTCCGGGACCACTTTCTAATCCCGGGCAATTTCCCCACTTGTCCTACCTTCTTGCCGGCCCTGTTTTTGACACATATTAATGATAAAACTCGAATTGAACACAACCAAAATTAAATATAAGTAAATACAGTTGAGTCTAATTTTGCATAACTAAAGTTGTAATGTCACTGGAATCAAATTTTGGTAACTCACGTTATGCGCTATTATCTTCACTACAATTTATAAAATTTCATTCGGCGGTAAGACACATTTTTACATCTAGAATATATGCATAATTTAGAAGGCGCAATCGTGATGTCAAGGCTGAATTGAATTTTACATTAGTTCTGAACATGATTTTTTCATACATAATATTGTACTAACGTATAACAGGAAGTCCAATGGTCAAGACTTAACCATTTAAACTTGATGGAGGAGAAACTTACTTTGTCTCCCATTTAAGTTGTCAATACTCCATAGACAGTAGCATTCCCAATGAAAGATTTTGGACCTTATTTCAACTCAAACCGTCAGTACCTAAATGTTATTTTAATTCTTATGAAATATATAACAATGTTATTTACTTAGAATTGATTTCTGACAATTTTACTAACGCGATGTATTATAAGATAATATTACTTCGTATACTAATATAGTTTAAAATTATTTAAAAAAAACGGCATTTGAAATATTAAATACCCCTGTCGCAGCATCTGCATAACATAGCGAATTTCCAAATATTGAGCACTGGTGGATCTCATCTAAGACCTGTATCCATTTAAAATAGTTTAGCTTTCTAACAGTGAAACAATTTTCAAAATCAGTTCAGTAGTTCTCAGTGAATTGAATCACTCACTCACTAGCCATCACTAGTCCTCAGGACCCTAACGGATCTCATTTAGTGTAGCATATATCCATTTAACAATATATTATTACATTACATAACTATAATTTTCGATTTTTTTCTAGGTATGCAAATATATATAAATTATATTTTCTCTCTAAAGAAGCACATCATACAAAAATTTCCTTTCCATAACGTACTCTTAAAAAGTCTGGCTAATTTTAATTTAAAACGATGAGACAGAGCGATTGTTATTATAACACATAGGTACATACATATTGAATGACTAACTAGCACTTGTTTTATCTAGAAAAGAATTGCTAAAACGATGAAGCATTTATTGCAAAAAAAATTCAGCAAATTTCTTAATTTTTCTCAAAAGCTAGTTCACTTAGAATAATGTTTTAAAAGCTTGTCTAATGCAATTTTTTACGCTCTTTTCGATGGTGTAAAAAAAAATTAAAAAAATTTTTGACTTCTGGGCAAATTTTGCAAAAGACCACTAAAAATGGCGAAAAATGGCCAAAAAACCTACTTTTGGGTATCCGCCGTGTCTGGCTAACGAACTTAGTCGAGCGAATCCGGATTCCAGCTCGCATACAAAATTTCATAAGCATTAAACGTTTCATTCGAGAGTTATCGCGTACACACATAAATACATATATATATATATATATATATATATATATATATATATATATATATATATATATATATATATATATATATATATATATATAATTATATATATATATATATATATATATATATATATATATATATATATATATATATATATATATATATATATATATATATATATATATATATATATAAATTTTAGTGAAGTAGATTTTCGGGTACTATTCTAGAGGCTCCAAAACAAATTTCTATCATAGTCCCGGTCTTAGGTCTTACCATAAAAGCTGCTGCCATAGCTGAATTTCCAGAATGGAAATTCGCTAAAAGAAAGTTGAAAACTAACCAGAAAATTTTATATGTTAGGGTAGTAACAACTCTATTGGACTACAAAAAATTTTAAAACAGTGTGCATCTGGAAATTTTATTAATTCATATAGGACAATTTTTCAATTGCTATCAATTTTAATTGAAATTGATCAATTTGTTTTTCTTTTATGTTGTACACAGATTTTAAAAGGGTCATTTTTCAAAAGACGCTCAACAGTATATATATAATTCTCAGTGTTATATATGCTCTTATTCTATATTGCTGTCTCTAAATAACAAGGAAAGGCTTTGAATTTTATTTAGTTAATTAAGAAATATATCTTCGAACAGTCTTACTGCAAATTTAAAAAAAATAATTAAAATTAATAAAAAATAATTTTTTTTTATTCGATAAACTAGATTTCCCTCCCCTTAATGTTCAAGTATTAATAATTACTTCCAAAGATATAGTTACTTGAAAATATAATTATCTTTCAAGTGCCACTAATTTAGGATTAGTATCAGGTCAGTCCATAAGTTCGTGCGTCTTTTTTTGGTAAATTTTTGATTTCAGCACACGAAAATAAAAAATGTAGCACAGCACGTTTGTACTAATTATCTATATTCATCTTTTATGGGTACTAAAATGCGTTCGATATTTATGAAAGTTGGTGATGAACTGAGTAATATGTTGGTCAAACGATGACAAGTTTCGACAGGTTCAAAATTGTATTTGTTTAGTAAATAGGTCATAGTGAATTCCATGCATGCTCTCAATACGTACGAACTTATGGACTGACCTGATACATCAAATCATAGAAAAATAAAGTATAAGGGGAAGGATATTCTATTAAATTTAATATTTTATTTAACTTTTGTGTTGCAATAAAGCTTACAGTGTTGGCTACAAAGGCCTGTAATTATATAATTAATGTTACTAATATCAGTATGAGAACATAAGTATAAAATGTCTAAATAAATAATGTAATTAGTTCTTAATAATTAATAAATAAATAAATATACTAGGAGAAAGAAAATAACAATGTATTAAATTAATATAGTAAAATACCCCAAATGAAATTAAACATGGGATGAACCATTTATTCATCAAGTACGAAACTTCGTATTTTCAATGCATTACTGGTAAAATTGTATATACTACTTACTTTTTGGGTCGTTAGGTCCGTCAGCAAATCAACTAATTGGCTTTCCATGTTGTGTTGGGGGTTAATGTAGTTTTGGAAGAAATGTGTTCTACTGGACCGATATATAGGGCAAGTGAAGAGGAAGTGCATCAATGTTTCCGGGCTGTTCTGGTTGCATACTTCGCATATTTTATCTTGTCTCCACTTATATAAGCAACTATTAGCTGACAATTTTACCGTCAATGTACTCCCATTGTTCGTATTTGGCTCACTAATTTAATTTTTATAAAATTAAGTGGGTATTTCAAGTATGCGTGGTTATTTTCTGAAATAATGTGTTGGTACAAGGGGCTGTAACCTGAGGCAAGAATTCTTTCTTTATCTTTAAGTAATTGTTGTTGGTGAAACTTATCTAGAATATTTTTTGACTGGCTTACAATTAGTATGGGATAAAGTATGGGTTTTGATTTTCCCATATATCATTCATTCTGAGATTTTCCAGGGTGATTTCTAATTGAGTTACACAATTATATTTCAGTATTGTGCTTTTGTTGTGGTCTAATGATAATAATATATTGTTGCATATTTTAGGTAATCTCCTATCATTCATTTCTGGTAATTGTAACCCACCAATTTAAAATACTTTTTAGTGCACGTACTACGATGTTTTCAACATTTGTTTCAGATCGAATGATATAGTAAGGTGTGGACAATTGCGCCAGTTAAGTACTGTTTTAAAAAATTAGCTTGAATACATTCTAATCAGGGATGGAAAAAAAACAGTTTTTTTTTTTTTTTAAATTTATAAAACAAACAGTTCAAAATGTTTTAAACAAGTGTTCCTATGTTTAGAATCATGTTTTTATCAGTTTAATTTAAACATATGTTTTAAACATTTTAAACTTGTTTTAAACAGGTTTAATTCCTTTAATTAAACCATATGGAAAAAACTTTTTGTCTCGAAATGTCTGACTTTTTGCTGTCAGACATTGGCATAAATGGGCATAAAATAATGTACTATTAATTTATAATAGGTGGCATTAAATGGAAACATTTGAATATTTTGTTGTAAAATTTATAAAACCGTTTGTTGTTTATACGTGTTGTACTGTGTACAACTACAACAAAGACGTTTCTGAGAAATTTTATAAAATTTGATCAGTGTTGTCAGATTGGAGGGTTTTCTCTCCAAAATTTAAGAATTTTTTTTTTAATTGCTGGAGGGAATTTTGGGGGGATAATTTCTTTGGGGGGATTTTTGACTGGAAATTTTCAAACTAGGGGGAATTTGGAGGTTTAATTAAATTTCAATCATATATTTGCCATCCTGCTTAAAAATTCTCAAATTCAAAAAACAGTTTCAAATCAAACACTAAAATTTAGGTGTGTGGTATTGTATTTTAAGACAAGGTCAAAAGTCAACAATTACTCCTAATTTTATTGTTTAAAAAAATATAGTAAACAATTTCTTGGAAATATATTAGAATTATATTTTGCTATAAATTATTTTATTTTATTTTATTATTATTTTTTTTTTTGCTTGTCAACTGTATTATTTTTAAGAGAAATTTTTCAAAAAGTTGGCCACTTTAAATATTGGTTATTTTTGGGCTACTCGGACGTTGCTTACGGATTTCGTGTGCGTTAAATAATTTTTTTATTTTTTGGAGTTTTCTTCCCTAAAATGCATTTTTTAGAGGGATTTTTGACTAATGATGAGTCAATCTGGCAACACTGAATTTGATACATAATGAAATAAAAGAGTTTAAATTACGGTACAAAGAAGTTCAAAATCTTATTGTTATCTTGTTATCTTAATGCTATCACTAAAGTCACAAATCGACCCCAAAACATTTGATTTAGTAACACAGTTGCATTCGACTGTAGCCTTAGTAGAAAGAGCTGCAATGCTAGCCGCTGTTTTTCAAGATTTAAATGGAAATACTTAATACAAATTAGTATTTAACATAAAAGAAAGAAAAAAAAAAACAACATAATACATACTTAAATAAATTTAGTTTAACCTAATTAAAAATTTAATTTTGATTTTATTATTTTATTACTGATGCATATTGGAATAGAACTGCCTAATTATTAATTACTAAAGATATAATTAAGCTATTTTTTGTTTTTTGTTTCAATACATTTTATTTACAACTTAACCGAAAGAATTTAATTAAAGATTGTTCAGAACCTAGTTTAATATGTAATGTTTTTTATTTGTTTCAAACATAGTTTAAAACATCGTTTAAAACACTTTAATTTCAAACATGTTTTATTTAGATTGTGTTTTAAACAGTGTTTAAAACATGTGATTTAAAACACTTTGTTTAAACATGCCAACTCTGATTCTAATTTATCTAAATATCTCAATGCCCAAGTTTCAGCCCCATACAATAAAGTTGAAATTACCACTGCCTTGTCAAGTTGTTTTGGCGAGATTCCCAGGATTGCATTTTCGATCGTACCATGATATCTTTTATGTTGTGTAATGCCATACTGGCTTTTTTCATGGCATAATCAGTAACCTTTACGAAAGTTGCTGAAGATGAGGATACCGAGATAAAAATATTCATTAGTGGTTTTAATTTCCGAATTATTTACTTTAAATGACATTAACTGTTTATTAACTCTTCCGCCTTTTCTAAATATTTTTATTTTTGGTTTGTTAGTGTTAATATTAAGTTCGTTAATACTGCAACATTCCGTGAAGATTATTTTTAACATCACCAAGGTCGTAGCAATAGGTGCGAAAATTTTATTTGTGTTGTATCCTGATCTCAGTTCATAACTGTTCGATATTTTGTATATAAGGCTATTCTAGTCTATAAATTTTTAAAACGCGTTTTTTTTTTGTTTCATTTCCTGAAAGTATAAATCTTTAAAGATGTGCCCTCAAAAGGAAATTTAAAAGTTTTGAAAAGTTATAACTACACTAATACGGTAAGGTTCCAGTATCAAGTATTATGCTTCAAAACTGAAAATGAATTTTTCTTCGAACTACGTTTTTCAAACTGATCGACACGATATTTCGCATTCTATTTATATGTTAACAAGTATATTACAAAATTGCTGTAACACTTAACAATATATTGCTATATGGATACTAGATTTACAAAAATTTATTCCAAAAAAGATAAATATATACTAAATAATTTACAGCAAGTCCTGTTATTAGATGATAACCCCGTAAAGATCACATCTCCCAGTGTCCTCTATTCCAGATTAGTAATCTACATCTAGAATAAGTTTCAACTTTTAAGAAACGATAATCTCTTCCGAACGTTTTCCTGTATAATTTCATAGAATCAAATGATTAAGAGTAGTAGGAATATGGGGCTTTGGGGCCCACCTTCCCACCTGCCGACTTTTTGAGTGACCTCGGCAGGAGGCAAAACTACTGAGGCGGTTCTAGAAGCCTCCGGCGGTGTGTGGAGCAAAATTTGGTCTCCAACCTAACGATATCTAGTGAAATTTTTTTCTAACCTAACAGAACCCAATGGAACTTGACCTAACCTAACGAAACCTAAGCGAACTTAGCTTAACCTAACAAAATTTTTTTCTAACCTAAGAACTGAAAAATTCCCTAACAGATGGCGCAGCCGCCTTCGAGCCTGTGAATTCGCTACTAGATGGCGCAGCCACCTTCGAGCCTGTGAATTCGCTACTAGATGGCGTTGCTAGTCTGGATTCCTGTGTGTGTAAGTTTGAAAAATTGTCAATAGATTGCATCGAAAACCTTTTTTTGATAGTTAAACTAGCCATTAAAAGATGGCCTTGCTTTCATAATTTTATAATATTTTTATCTGAAAACAGGCTTAAACTGTCAGCTGACGTCACTAAAGGTAAACTGATATCAAACAGCGAAGATTTCTCTCTAATATGCAAAAATGAATTTTATCATATGATTGTATATTTTTATCTGAAAACAGGTTTAAACTTGTATAAATTGCCAGCTGACGTCACTAAAGGTAAACTGATATCAAATTGCGAAGATTTCTGTCTAATATGCGAAAATGAAGCAGCAGGTTTTAACCTGTATGGCTACATAAAGTGTGACAGCTGACGTCACCATACTATTTTTTCTGCTATAAAAAGGGCGCGACAGAATTTCATCAGTTACAATTTTGTTCGAAACTTTAGTGAAAAAAACATTAAACCTTATTGTTGTGAATTTTCAATTGTTGTGTGTTAAGAGTTAATTGTTGCCAACAATGGAATCCATTACTGCTGGTGCTTCATCTGGAAACAGAGACTTAATTCAAAAAATGGCTGGAAATTTTGTGGATGAATTGAATCATCTTGGCGCTGTTAAACGATGGATTAAACTTTCTGATATGGAAATTGGAAAAGTATATAAAATAATGGGAGCCAGTCAACTACCATCGAAATTCGATTCATCGAAAATGAAGACAATATTGGAATTGGAAATTGGATACATTTCGTTACCAGCGAGATTTGACAATTTGAACGAGCAGATGCTGGCATGGTTGCAAAGCAATCCAAAACTTGGTATTATGAATAATGGACCCATTGGACTAACTCATAAATTGCAATTCAAAACGTTGGATCTTCTTGAAATCGTTGGGGGTGCTGAATGGCGAATTTTGTAATTTATTCTCTTCAAAATGTATTATTTAATTGTACTATGTATTTTAAAAATTTCAATATTGTACCAATTTTTACATATATTTAATAAAAATTATAAATTCAATTGGTGATCTTTGATTCCTCACAGAGCACTTTCTTGCCTATGCACAAATTTTTAATATAATTATAAATTTTACAAGTTAAAAAAGTGATCATTGCGTACCTATTTTTGTTTAAAACTATACTTAATAAAAAAAATTTTAAGAAAAAAAACCGATCTTTTGATTTACACCGATCCCCTAAAAAGAAATCAAACTAATTTTTGATATTATACCTTAAACTTGATGTATATATAAAAATTCCATTTACAATTATGGTACACCATATATACTCGTAAATTTTACAAAAATGTATCACTCTGTACATTTTTTTTTTAAATCTGTGTGCATATTCTTTGATGTTATTTAATCAGCTAAATCTTTAATCAACTAAATCAGCTAAAATTGTTACATACTTACGTTATAAATATCTAAGTGTGTATTTTTCTTTTAAATATATAACTTATAAATACTCATGATTACTTTACTATATAACTGTAATCACGCGATATCATGTTATAAAATACATAAGAATTTACTCATTTAATGTAAAAATATTTGGTCATCAACAATTAAATAAAAACGAATTTTTTTTAAATATATATAGTAATATAATATTTCGCATATATACAGTACTCTGTTAAAAGTATGGGTTTCTACACCGTTAAAAAACATATATTTTACAATATCAATATATTGTAAAAAATCATATTTCTTAATATTTTTAAAACTGAATATGTAATATCAAGAATTTAAAACAGTTTTGAAACATTAATTTCTCCTCATAATATTTTTCTAGTCTTAAATTAATAGCACAATGTTCTATATATTTTAAGAAAATTTTTCTTTTAATATTTTATAACTTATCTAAAAAATTTATAGCTATTTTTATCAAAAAATTATTACTTGCTATTGTTAAAAAATTAGTTAAATATATCTATAGGTATTAAATGACCTCTAGTTTTTGTAAATAACGGTAGTAATAGCAATTCATCTTAAATACGAAATTATTTTATCAATGCTAAATAAGCGTTTTTTTTTCTCATATTATCATACTCCAATATATTGTATATTATTATAATTTATAAAAATGTGTTTTATTTATTAAAAATTTAGCAAAATTTTAAATAATATCGCGTCAAAATAATATTCAGAAGTCAATAAAAGACAATAGCAGTAAATTTATTAAGATAACTATAAATAAATATTAATCTAATGTTGAAATATTTATTAACAAATAGTACTGCTTAGTAGAAAATTAGGCACCTATTGTTTTGTTTTCAAATTTACCTTTTTTGCAATTAAAGAAAATTTTAGTAACTATCGATGCCTATATAAAACGATACCCATAAAAGACAAGCATGCTCTGATCTCAACAATTTTTTCCCATGTTAAATTTGTATGTTCTTACTTCGCTGAAACTTATTATGTTTATATATATTCCCCCCAATATTTTCTACCATAAACAATAGTTATAGCAAGCTAGGTAGGTATTGAATAAGTATTTTTTGTTTGTTAATTTATTGATGATAGAGAAAAAAAATTTATGATTTTATAGACAGTGAAATACATTTAAACTATTTTTTTGCAGTTTAATTTTGTAAAAACACCTAAAAATTATCAGTCACAGACAAATATTTCTAAGCAAACGAATTGAAAATGTAGTTTTATATCATAAGAATAAATGCTTATATATAGGGTGGACAGTAAATAACTCTCATAATTTTTAAAGAGCGGATGAAAACTTTAATTTGGGATACGAAATTTTATTTTTTTTTTCACAGTTAAGCTGCATTCAATTAATTAACCCTTTCCTGCACAGCAGTTTTAGATCATTATTGTTCGACGATACTTTATTTTTAACAAATCATTAATAATATAGGTAAAATACTTATTGGTAAGAATTACAAAGCTTACACATATGTTCTATCGCACCAGAATGTTAATAGGACAATGCGATTTAATTGCCTATATTCAGGAGCAAGCAAAAACATTACCTATTTTAATAGCTTAGAAAATACACATTACATAGTTCGTTGTAAGAACAATCATTTCGGTGATCTTTTTTTTTAACGAATTACTAGAATTAAGGACTGTGGTATGTAAGAAATAACAACACTCATATAATTTTAAAATAATTAACATATAGCTATTGGAAAAGTTACAAAGATTTTTTTTTAACAACTTATTAAATTCTGATAGCTTATTTTAATATCTCCTATAGGGCCTTAAGTATAACCCTTCACCCGAAATTTTTTCATCACCATCGTTGGCGACTGTATTCTCGTCATCATCAGCTTCTCCTTCGCTCGCAGTATCTTCGCTATCGCTAGCAGATGTTTTTTCATCATCATTGGATACATATTTTAACACTGGTTCAATAATATCATGCTTTTCCAATTCCCTAGTTATTGAGATAATCCGCTTTCCAATGTCACTTTCCTTTAAATTATTAAAATGGCTTCGTTTTTTCTCGTTTTCGATATAATCCGCGAAGCTGGGATTTATAATATGACTCCTTTCCATTAAATTGCACACACTATTAACCATTTCTTCTCCAATTTGCGTCTGAGTCGCTAAACTTCTTAGTTCATCAACTAAATGGTTCGGGTCATCAAAATATTCTTCTTCTTCATCAACAGGTTTCGAATGGCCATTATGAAGGTTAGCATTTTCATCATCATATTTGAAACGTTTAGCTCCGCCATTTGTTGAGTTAGATGTCGAAAGTTGTTCCTTTTCTCCTGAATTTTTATTTTCTTGTTCTTCATCCTTTGCGCATGCGTTCTGAAGCTCTTTGACCATTAATATGTCTAGAGCAGTTTGTAAGAGACCAGCCATCTTTGGAGTAAAACTTGTTTCTTTGTAGTTATCAGGCGATGGTAAATGCTTTTGTTCATCAGATCGATTACCTTCATCATTCGCCGATTGTAGAATATTATGCGAGTTTTTTAAAGCGTGGAATTTACGTCTGATTGCTTCTGCTGCAGCCATCATACTTTGATTAAAAGTATTCAAGTTTCTTGTAGATAGATCTGTATCATCTTCCTGCTGATTTTGAAATACTGGTGCTTTATCTTCCTTTTCTTCATTTCTTGCTTCAAAGCTATAATTGGTTTCACCATCATCATCATCTTCATCATTCGATTTTGACGATTGACTTTGTATTGAAAGTCTCCTCTTCTCCGCTCTGTTCACGTGTGTCCCATTATTTACTGACCGATTCGTGGAATTTTCAAATTGACTTATTCCATTGTCATCATTTTTTTTATCATTCTCAGACGAATTATGTTTAGTTCTTAAATGACGCGACAGATTAAACTTCCGCGAAAATTTCTTACCACAAAATTCACAACTATGCATAGCTTAACAGTATTACAATTGCAACGTGTTTACGAATAGCTGAACTGAACTCGACTGACTAAAGATTCCGAGGGTTGAGCATTATATACCTATGGAGTGATTCTTTTTTTGATAGTGACTCTTTTTTTGGAGTGACTTTTTTTTTGAAGTGACTCTTTTTCGGGAGTGACTCTTTTTTTGGAGTGACTCTTTTTTTGGGAGTGACTCTTTTTTTTGGGAGTGACTCTTTTTTTGGAGTGACTCTTTTTTTGGGAGTGACTCTTTTTTTGGAGTGACTTTTTTTGGGAGTGACTCTTTTTTTTGGGAGTGACTCTTTTTTTGGGAGTGACTCTTTTTTTGTGAGGGACTCTTTTTTGGGAGTGACTCTTTTTTGGGAGTGACTCTTTTTTTGGAGTGACTCTTTTTTTGGAGTGCAAAATGCATCAAATGACACCAAAGTGCATCAAAATGACACCAAATGACATCAAAGAGCCACTCTCAAAAAAGAGCCACTCCCAAAAAAGAGTCACTCCCAAAAAAGAGTCACTCCCAAAAAAAGAGTCACTCCCAAAAAAGAGTCACTCCCAAAAAAGAGTCACTCCCAAAAAAAGAGTCACTCCCAAAAAAGAGTCACTCCTAAAAAGAGTCACTCCAAAAAAAGAGTCACTACCAAAAAAGAGTCACTCCCAAATAAAGAGTCACTCCCAAAAAAAAGAGTCACTCCAAGAAAAGAGTCACTCCAAAAAAAGAGTCACTCCAAAAAAAGAGTCACTCCAAAAAAAGAGTCACTCCCAAAAAAGAGTCACTCCCAAAAAAGAGTCACTCCCAAAAAAAGAGTCACTCCCAAAAAAAAGAGTCACTCCCAAAAAAAGAGTCACTCCCCAAAAAAGTCACTCCAAAAAAAGAGTCACTCCCAAGGTCATGTTCAAGGTCAAATTCGAGGTCATTTTCTAGTTCCTCATTTCTTCCCATGAAACTTTTGTCCGGATTATTTTTCGATAAAGTCAATATTAACTGAGATTTTCAGCTGTTCCGCAACTTTATAAACGCTCTGTATAATTGAAAGAAGCGGTGTTTCTGTCATTGAATATTCTAATTCCCATCATTAATTCTAACATAACTATTACGCACTAAATAAAATTAAATCGTCTTATACACACATGACAAATGACGCAAATTAAAATTTCAGAGAAAAAATCTAGTAATAAGATTATTAAAAAATTAAAAAAAAAACGCCGTGAGCAGCGGGGCCCCATCACGGTAGTCGAATTTTCCCCTTCATCTTCGGTATTGAATGTCTACAAGCGAAATGTGATTGAAAGTCCACAAGCGATTTGTAATTTTGGTGGTTTCAAAACTGATAATGAGTGTCCGGTTGATCGGGGCTTTAAAAAAATGTTTTAAGTTTTTAAGGGCTGAATCTCAGTAAATTTCAATTTTGTGCCGATAGCAGTTAACAGAGAAAAAGCCAACACAATTCGTACGAGGGCATTTCTATCCATGCTTATCCGCCAACTGCCTTTGTGTTTTATTTTTAAATATTAAAAAAGGAACTTAAACAGACCGGTGTGAACCTGGCGCCCGACTTTCGAAAATTTAAAAATAAATAATACAGCTCGTTTGTACTTCGTTTGTACCCGTTTGTACCGCATTTTATTTTGTTTGTACCTCGAAGGGTAAACATCTAGAAAAAATTTAAAAAAAGACCAGCGCCCAACTTTTAGACATTTTAATTTTATTAGTGTCATTCGACAGGGGTTCGTTTGTACCCGTTTGTACCTTTTTTCTTTTCGTTTGTACCTCAAAGGGTTCGGAGATACATGATATTCGAAACATTCTAGGTCGCATTAAGTTTGTGTTTTTAGAGACATTGAAAATATGACGACGGCATTTAAAAGAGCTCTATTTCCACACGTTTGTACCTTTTTCCTTTTCGTTTGTACCTCAAAGGGTTCGGAGATACATGGCATTCGAAACATTCTAGGTCGAATTAAACACTGAAAATATGACGACGGCATTTTATAGAGTTTCGTTTGTACACGTTTGTACCTTTTTTCTTTTCGTTTGTACCTCAAAGGGTTCGGAGATACATGTTATTCGAAACATTCTAGGTCGAATGAATGTTTGACATCCTAGAATGTTTTCGTACGAGGGCATTTCTATCCATGCTTATCCGCCAATTGCCTTTGTGTTTTATTTTTAAATATTAAAAAAGGAACTGAAATAGTAAACTGGAAGGCTTTTATGAAGATATTCCTTCTTTCCAAAAAAATCCAAAATTTCTATTTTATAAATAATAAAAATCCACAATTCCTAATTTATAAATAAACAGTGACTTTAATAACATTTTCAAATTACTTAATATGTATGTATTTCATTTGTTAAAAAATTGTATTCACTTTTTTTTAAATTTTTTAAAATTACTATTCGCCTACTTGTATTTAGAACATTTAAAACACATTTAACAATAGCATTCAATTCCGATGTAAAAATGGAAGAAGTGGGGGGGGAAAGTAATGTGGACTCCCTAAAAGGTACTAGCTGGATACTAACTGAATACACGTACAAAATTTCAGCCCTCTAGGTTTCCTTAGAGAGTCTCTAGACGTGTTAGAAAACAAGCAAAAAAATTAAGGAAATATTGGCGTAAAAATCGTGGGGGTAAGGGTTAAAAGTTGAAACCCCCAAAAAACAGTGTCTGGCTATTAGCTTAACCTGTACACAAAATTTCAGCCCTCTAGGTTTATTTGGGGAGATTTTGACCCGAACGAAACTGTTAAAAAACAAGAAAAATCATGTTCTTTTGGGTATAAAAATGGTGGGGTTAGGGGTTAAAAGTCGAGACCCCCAAAAGGCACCCCCTTGATACTAACTCAATCCGAATACAAAATATCAGCCCTCTAGGTTTATTTGGGTGACCTGTGCGAGTGGTACAAACTTCGAAAACGTCGAAAATGCATGAAATTGTAGCTTAAAAATGAGGAGGGTGGGGGAAATATATTAAAACTTCCAAAAAGCACAACCTAGGTACGAACTTTATCAACACACCAAATTTCAACCCTCTACGTTAATTCTGGGGGGCTGGGGGCCTGTTAGATCCAGCGAAAATCGTTTTTCCCCCCTCCACTCCCACCAAATCATCCTAGGAAGCTGAATTTTGGATATGTTGTAGATAATTGACCGAAACATTATTTAAAACTGGTTTGGAAAAGTTTTATTGCTTTTCCGCCCCCCACCACCCCCTTAAAGGTCGGGTCAGAAAAAAAATTTGCCCAAAATTTGACCCCACTTTGATAGTATGAGGTGCCTCAAAAATGAACCCCATTTACCAAATTTCATCTCTTAACTTCCATAGGGGGGCCCTACACAAATTAAAAGGTGGTGGGAAAATATATATATATATATATATATATATATATATATATATATATATATATATATATATATATATATATATATATATATGTATATCAGACATTTTTTTTCTACATATTCGTGTTCTACGGGTCCGAAAACGGATAGCGCCCCTACTCTCGCCTCTCGCAGCTCTTATCGTATAGACTGTATAAGTCTAATTGTTCGGAGAAAATTCGACTAAAAATATCCATTTCTAAATTAACGAATTTAAATACATCAGTACATTCAAATATATTAATAGTGGTTACACCATAATTGTACCTGGCTTTGAAAACAAGATGCAATGACCATCTGTTAAAACAGCTAGGTACTAGGTAATGTAGGTATGTTATATTTTTCAACATTTAGTTTTGTAAAAAATATTTTAACTGAATGGAAATTTAAACATAGAGATCCGGAAAATTCAATTTCAGTTTCTATCAATTTATTTTTGCGTTATCTATGTTTTTATGTTAAAAACAAAAAATAATTAAAATATTTTTCTTTTCATTTGCGCAACTTTCAAACAAATTTATTCTTATCAAACCAATAACATTAATCATTAATTTAAAACTTATAGGAATCATTTAACTTAATACATAGGAAACTCCCATATCGCACGCTCACATTTAGCAATTTCGTTGCACTCAAGATGTGCACAATGGCCCCCTTCCGTGTTTTAAAGTAAATATGTTTGAATGTGTTAGTGTATACGTAATAGTCGTAATAGACGTAACAGTAAATCATACAAATATATAAATCAGAAACATTGACATCTGTGATCTTTGATTTTCTCATTTAGCCATTTGGTCCGAGTGGATTGCGTAAAGGGAGTTTCCTATGTATTAGTTGTTTGATTTCTGAGAGAAATGTGTTAGAATTATTTGTTACATTTTAAATGAGCCCTTATTAAATCAAAATCGTAGAAAAAATGTGGGAAGTTAAAATAAATATTTTCTAGTTAATTAAAATTCTTTCTGAAAATTTAAATCTCATTGACGACGATAATATAAAAAATTGAAGTTATTGAACAATTACACTCAACTCTAGATTATCTACGCTAATAGATAGCACGGCCATAGCAAATAATTGGATTTGGTGAATTTGGTGAATAGCCCACATTGGCCTGAAATAACTATAAATGAATATGGAAACCAGTGGCGTAGTGAACCCAACCGGCGCCCGGGGCACGACACTTTATTAGCGCCCCTCACAGCCGGACCTAGCCTAAGTAGCGCCCGAGGCAGAGTAAAAAAATGGCGCCCCTGTAGAAAAAATATTGCCT
Source organism: Brachynemurus nebulosus (assembly GCA_035578155.1). Classification (NCBI taxonomy): domain Eukaryota; kingdom Metazoa; phylum Arthropoda; class Insecta; order Neuroptera; family Myrmeleontidae; genus Brachynemurus; species Brachynemurus nebulosus. The sequence continues at coordinate 40,515,208 of JAPWDM010000001.1, read as the reverse complement.
TTTTTTCTCCCAAAAAACAAGTGACAAGCAAAAGAAAACCTCACATACCTCATTTTTTTGGCGCCTCCAAAGACCTGTCCCCCTTTGGGGCACATTTGACACCCCTCTTTGGTGCACATTTAGCGCCCCTCTACGAGTGGCGCCGGGTGCATGATAGACCCCCTTGCACCCCCGTCGCTACGCCTCTGATGGAAACAAAAAACAAAAAACAAAGTTTAAAATAATAAAGGAGCTAAAGGAATAAATAATTATTAATAATAATGTGAAATCTTTACAATATAAATTGGATTATAGAAAAAATTCTAATTTAGTTAAAATCATTCCGGACTTATATGTGTAAAATATTTGTTGTTACAAATGAAAAACGCTTATTTCAATCTTGACAAATTAAATAAATCCTTATATATTTACATGTAAAATTGGGTTACACATTTGGTTTTATTTTTGATAATTTTCTTTATAGTTTGACAGAAACTTCAAACTTCTTTTATAAACGTCAACTGTCTCGCCTAAACAATAAAATTTTTAACTTCCAAAAAATACAACTTACTAACTTCAATTACCTCAAACATCAAAATGATACCAAATTCAATGATAATTTTCCGTCAGATCGAATAATCGATAATTTGTTAGCTTTATGATCTAACCACTGTAGCACAGTTTAAATAATATACTACTACAAACAATTAAGGGAGCAAAAAAAAATTGTTAATTTTTTAGTGATTTTTGAAGGACTGTATTCACGTGAAAAATGGTCGTATCGAGATGTTTAAAAAAGTATTTTGAAGCTCCAAGATTCTAGTTTTCAGATCTTTCGTCCAAAAATTTTTAGGAGTGCAAGTTATCGAACAATTATAAGGAATAACGCAAAAAAAGTGTTTGCAAATTTTTTTATCTTTTTTCTTTTGGTCTACGGACTTGAAAATTTTTTTTATAGTAAAATCATGGTATTGATCTGATAGCCTGTTTATTCAGCTTCAAATTCCTTTTTAAAATTTTTCTCTACGTTGATTTATTCCGGAGGTATCCGACTTTGAATGCAAAAAGATCATTTTTGCTTTAACCATCGATATCTCTGTAACCAGTGATCGGACAGAAAATTGAAGGGCAGTTTTGGAAATGGAATAAATTTCCTACAAGTCTATGCCGCGTACTTTAGGAACAAAAATTTTTTTCATCCTTAATTTTACTCTGAAAAATGTGAAAAAAAGGGACTTTTTTCCTTGTTGCGAAAAATCGTCGGCATCCCTGCGAATATTGATGGTGAGTCTAATGTTTGTATGAATTTTTATACCTCAGTGTACTCTCAATAACCCTGTAAATCGGCAGATCGATCTATCGAATGGTTTGCCTAAACCGTTTGTTCAAATTTTCAGAATTAAAAAATAAAGGAGCAAAATTGAATGAAAAATTCAATTTTTTTTGTTTCAAATTTTTCCAGTTAGGCATCTTTTATCCATTAAAATTTAAAAATTAAGAAAAAAAAATTATTTTTTAAAATTTTTTTCAAAATTTAAAAGATCTTTTTTTAAATTTTTTCCATTTTTTTTTTTTTAAATTTAATTTTAATTTTTTAGTTTTTTTGAAATTTTGAAAAAAATTTTGAAAAATTTTTTTTTCTTAATTTTCAAATTTAATGGATAAAAGATGCTTAAAAATTGTGAAAAAATTTGAAAAAAAATTGAATTTTTCATTCAATTTTGCTCCTTTATTTTTTAATTCTGAAATTTTGAACAAACGGCTTAAAAAAACGATTCGATAGATTGATCTGTCGATTTACAGGGTTATTGGGGCTACATTGAGGTATAAAAATTCGTACAAACATTAGACTCCCCATCAATATTCGCAAGAATGCCGACGATTTTTCGCAACAAGGAAAAAAGTCCCTTTTTTCACATTTTTCAGATTAAAATTAAGGATGAAAAAAATTTTTTTTCCTAAAGTGCGCGGCATAGCCTTGTAGGAAATTTATTCCATATTCCAAAACTGCCCTTCAATTTTCTGTCTGATCACTGGTTACTGAGGTGTCGATGGTTAAAGCAAAAAGGATCCTTTTTCATTCAAAGTTGGATACCTCCGGAACAAATCAACGTAGAGAAAAATTTCAAAAAGGAATTTGAAGCTGAATAAACAGGCTATCATGTCAATACTATGGCTTTACTGTAAAAAAATTTTTCAAGGCCGTAGACCAAAAAAAAAAAGATCAAAAAATTTTCAAAAACTTTTTGTGTTATTCCTTATAATTGCTCGATAACTGTCACTCCTAAAAATTTTTGGACGAAAGATCTGAAAACTAGAATCTTGGAGCTTCAAAATGCTTTTTTTAACATCTCGATACGACCATTTTCCACTTAAAACAGCCCTTCAAAAATCACTAAAAAATAAACAAATTTTTTTTTGCTCCCTTAATTGTTTGTAGTAGTATAGTTTGTTTCACAAACAGTTACGAAACGAGATGACGTAAGAGTGTCGTTTGGAATTCAAAAATGCCAAAGGGTTATCCATATTATGTAAATAATGCATAATATTATGCATAATAATGCAGTGAAAATTGCATCACTAAAGTAAATGTAATTTAGAGAAACTTTGCAGGTCAAATTATTTTGTGAAAATTTACAACTGATAATTATGTAAATTATTTAATTTTGTCAAAGTTAACGAAGAGCTACAGACATTTAAAACTTTAAATAAAGTGGTATTAGTAAAGTAAAAATTGTCTTTTTATTTTAAAATGGAATACCATAAAGTAACGACCAAATCTATCAAATATCCTCATACAGTACTTCTTTGGTATATGACCAACATTCTATTTTCTTGTGCACCGATTCATTTTTCAATGTCGATACATCTAAACCTAGTGACACTCTATCTAACAACATCTTTTTTCAACATGTTCCCGAGTTTAATGATTTTTTCCTATCAAGCGAGATGGAGATACATTTTGACTTTCGTGAATTTAAGAGGTTTAAAATTGAGAATTTTTTTTTGTTAAAATTTATAGAATATTTTGAAAATTTGCATAATGATAAAGAAGCATTATATAACGGCAAAATTATTAATAATTTGTCCAAAAAACTTAAATCTGAAAACGTTATATTTTCTAAAGCTGACAAGGTAATACGATTGTTCCTTTTGATAGAGGGGCTTATGTAGCAAAAATTTACGATAACTTTGATACACTGATAATTTTAATGTTTTAAATTACAATCCTACAGAGCGCCTTAAAATTAAAAATTTTATTCCTACATATGACCTTCAAAATGACATTAAACTTCTGAAGAACCCCCAAACTCGGGGGTTTGTACGGGTTAGCTAAAATTCATAAACCAGGTAACAAATTTTGGCCAGTTGTTTTCCAAACTAATTCATTATTCAATAGTCTAATTGTAAGTAGATGGTTCCTAAAACTGATTCAGTATACTAATATTAAATTTAAAAACATTCGTTAAATAATCCATTACAACTTACCTCTTTTTTTAACTCCATTTAAAGTCCCTATTTTATTGTCTGTTGATGTTTCAGGTTTGTTGACATCCATACCTTTAGATGAACTGAAAACATTATTCCAAAATTTCCTAACAGTCAATTTACATTGCTTTCCAAACTTCGTTAATATAGAATCTTTGTTTAATAGTTTGAATCTCCTTCTTAATCACAATTTCTTTAGTTTTAACGAGAAAATCTACACACAGCTGAATGGATTATCTATTGGGGGCGGCTTATATCTCTGTTCATGGCTAATTTTTTATGGATTAGTTGGATAGTCAGATTTTCAATTCTAATTTTAAACTTCTTCATAGACTTCTTTGTTGGAAACGTTACGTTGATGACATATTTGTTATTTGGACGGATTCCCAACAAAAGGCTCTTGAGTTTCTTGAATTTATAAATAACCTTCACACTAGAATAAAATTCACAGTAGAGTTTGAATCGGACAACTTAAAACTTAATTTTTTAGACCTTACCATATATAAAGACCCGCATTCCAACTTTTTACATTTTTCAATTTTTAGAAAGCCCACACATACCGATCATTGTATACATAAAACATTCTTGCATCCGTTACAGTACAAGCTTGAGTTTTTCAATCATGCATTTCACTTATCCTTTAAATAAAACAAATTTTTGTCAAGAATTAGCTATTATTATTTACATTGGTCGTCGCAACAGTTATTCCTTTACAAAATTTTTACTAAAAATGTTAATCGTCAATTAGATTCTCTTATTTTTTCCCAATTTAACCTCCACCTATAACAACTGTGTAAACAAATATTCATTAATTCCATTTATTAGCGAACAAGTTAGTGTCTTCAATAAAATCTTCTTAGATCATCTGTTGATATTGAGTTTTTCATCTGTTAATACACTGTCATCTTTGTTATGTAAATCTAAAGATACTTTGAATCCCTTCATATCGCAAGAGATTCTATTTTGCATAACTCGAGCCTTAATAAAACCGCGCAATAACGAGATTTTAATACGTTATATCATATTATGAAGACGTTACTTGACTTTTCTTTTTTCAATCCATAATCTTTCTCAATAGGTTTTTATATTTGGTTCGGTCAATACCACAAATAATTTTACTTCATTTTAAATATGAAATATTTAAAATTTGTTAAAAGTTTTTCAATATTTTTCTAGAATAATTAAAATTCACTTTATTTCATACAATTTAATAAAGGCTGTTCATATTTCAAATGTTTTTTGAAGTGTTGTGTTTTAATTTAAATTTAATTTTCTTTCTATAACTGTGTTATTTATTCTAACTTGTTTTTTATATATTAACGTTTTTAGTCTTTTGCTAGAAAAATGCCATTTGACATGATTTATACTAACTGATTTTTATTGTTTAACTTTTTATTTCTTTGTTTGACATTTGTGTTAGTTTAGAATAATCTTATTTTTCTAAAAACTACTTGAATCTTCTTAACATTTTCTGTAAAACATTTTAAAGAATTTTGAGAATTATGTTTTCAAAATTACATTATCCTTGTTGTTTTTTTCGCTATCTTTTTATTTATGATCCTCTGAAATAATATCAACTTTTTTGATATTTTTATCAACTTTGTTTGGTGTTAAATTTTCTGAGGATGACCGCCAATCGGTCGAAACTAGTCAAAATTTCGACTTTTCTTTAATTTGATGTGTCTACGTTTTGATATATATTTTTTGTGGGTTGTCGTTTATTATTTTAAACTTTGTTTTTTGTTTTTTGTTTCCATATATTATTTCCCCGCATTTGGTACTTCTCAATTTAAAATTTATAAATGAATAATAGTTATTTTTCTATAAGTGTTATTATTAAAATTAGATTCAATACAAGACAGATTAACGGAAGAATTTTTATATTTTAACTAATAACCATAGGTAATTAAGTTTAAATATAACCAAAATTTACGTGATATTTACCAGAAAATAAAATAAAGTAAAACTTTTGAATCACAGATGTAAACCGCTCGCCATAATAGCAAGCCGACTGTCTATAGTTTCTTAAATATTGAGTTTTATCTAGTTTTGTTTTTTGTTTGTTAGTTTCTTAATACTACGAAAAACTTTGGAATGATAACTCCAGTGGGGTCGAATTAACTTCCAGCCACTCCTGTGATGAACATTATTGGCACCAATATGTCTCTTATGAAACGAAAGTCACCTTTTTTTTGTACAGTAATAAAAAAATTAAACGATGGCAGGCTTTGTGATTTGAGAGACAAAAAACATTTTCTCAAATTCGGATTTCGATAAGTTGGCTACCTTCGACAGCAAAAAAAGTCATCAATAAAGTAAGTCGAATAATTATATTCTAGTCAGTTAGTTTACAATTCAACTCTATCCAGCGGAAAATCCGGATGTAAAACTAGAGACACCTTTATTTTATTGTTGAAGATCAGTTTTGAGTGTAAAATTTATAATATCGCTTTTTGAAATTCAAAATATTCGTCTTTTTATCTTACCTTGAGATTAATTTTCCAAATTAGTAAGAAAATGCCTAAAAAAATATGTTCAGTATAATTTGTTTGAAAACATTGAAGCTTAGACAAAAACAAACACGATATTATACCTATATCGTATACATTTTTTCAACCGCTTGAATCATAAGTTAGTTTTTAACTTCGAATTTTCAAATTACATCTAATACCATAAAAGCACCACTCAGTACCTAAGTCATATACAAATGAATAAATTGATGCATTTTTGTTACCAGCAATCCGGTTTATTTATTGTCGCTTTACATAGTTACTCGTAGAACATACATTTTAGGAATACCTTTAAGTCAAAATCTAAGTAAGCTTTTTTGAAAACATTATACTGAAGTTTTACTGTATTTCGAAATTATTATTCTCTATCATCGTAAAAATGTTAATGGAACATTCCTTAAAAAAGCAGTTTGATCACCAATAGCAATAACTTTATTTCATTATAAAGTAGCCGAGCATTTTTCAATCAAAAGTTAAGTAACTGATGTTCAAATCTTGAATCCATCAATTAAAATTCGATTTTTAATTGATTTTATAATAAAACAGTGATTTTATCTATCAAATAAATTTTTGTCATTTTAATAAATTGAAAAAAATCTTCCTAAAATAAACATATAAGCACTATACACGTGCATATACTTTGATAACGATTAAATCATCGTATCAATAATAAAATAACATAGGTCCATATTTATATTTTATAAATTTTAATAATAAATACTTAATTGTAAATATTAATAAATAACAATCCACTTTTGATAAAAAAACAAAAAAAACACTACGATGTAAATATTAATCGTGCACAAGGAGTTAAAAGCTTATTCTAAGTTACACATTCATATGCCAGAAAGATCTATTATGATTACTTTTTTTAAAATTAAAATTGAAGCACTGCTGTCGGTGGATGGCGCGGTCAGCAGTGCCCGGTGGCATCGCCAGCGAAGGGCATGCGCCGCCAAAACTCAGTAAAGATAAAAACAACATGTAATAAAATCCTGCGATGAGCCCTGCCATTCCAGGGCTGAAAAAAGAGCGGACAGTCCTTGGTGGCGGTACGCTAAGTACTATAGTCAGAGCGATCAGTTACTAAGGACTGAAAACCATCGCTAAGGCTCCACCCGAGGTGTAAAAGGCCTAGGAGTGGAGGAAATCGACTAACAGAACTCAAAGCAAAGTTAAAGAAAAATATCACAGATAATATAACGGAAGATCTTATTACGTCATTATATTACAGCACAGGTTACACAAACCACAATATAAAGGTATCACAATTCGACCAGGCAGAACACGACTTACGACAATGATAATCACACACATACGGATACTAGACCCACAAGACCTGTTGCCAGACATCCGGGCGAGAAGCTATGGCATAATCAAACGGTGGTGTCTCTCTCATACGATGAATATCTTTTTCGGTCATACGACGTTCGTCCTCGTCGAAAAATTACCAGAACCCCGTTAGCCTGCAAGCGGTTACCGCCGAGCACGTGGTCTAATTGTAAGACCGGTCGAGGGGTTGGATTTGTGCCCGGATTAATATTATTATTACAGACGTTACGCCAACCCGGCGCTCACTACTTAGTAGGACAGTACTGGGTAACATTCACCTATATTGGCATTATAGGCAAGGTATTAGGCTCTGTGGAAGGGTAATGTACCAAACAAATCCATAAAAGTACCGTAATATATTCATGGACGGGTTTGTCCCACCACTCCTTATATTGTTGTCATTGTTGCTTGAAACGAGGTGTTATACGTCTATTTTGGTGTACACTGGGTCGTACGATCAGACTTTAGTGGAAGCGTAGGTGTTGGCTCCATGACAGACGGCTGTGATAGCCTAGTTCGTTTTCGTGTCCTCAGAGAATAGGTAGGAGTAGGGATAAAAGGAAAGAAAAGGACTATTAGTGTTTGCGTGTGTGTTCGTGTATGTGTGTGTGGAGGTGTCGTTCTGTTTTACGTTTCTTGGTGTAAATGTGTTCTGGTTCATCAACTTGCTTATTAGCCCCGATCCACACTATAGTGCCGACATCGGTACGCTCCCACTGTGTTCACATTACAGTGACGATGCCGGTACCTATTCTTTCTTCATTTACATTATAATGCCGCTCTCGGTACGCTATCAGTTCGGTCTCAGTTCGATACAAGATGTTTGTATAACAACTAAATACAAGCGGAGCGGAGTGGAATCATAAAAAGTATTTACAGTATAGGTATAAGTCATAACAAGTCTCATATCGCTCCGATAAAATATTATCGGAGCGGGACTGGACCGCGACTGATAATGTGAATACACTCATTGTTTCTTGTGTAAGAATATTTTATCGATTCGGGAGCGTAGCGATATCGTACCGAGAGCGGAACCATAATGTGGATCGGCCCTTAAGATCGGGTGTTCTTGGAATTGATTGTTTAGATGGTATAGAGGTTGGTGGACTTTGTGCTTGGGGTTGGGGAGAATTGTGCAATAGAGCGGGAACAGTTATAGTGCGGCAGTTGGTCGATCCTTCCCCTCCATCAGACGAATCTGGATCTGTATAATTATGCGTTAAGTGTTAGTGTGTTGTGTGATCGTGTATGTGTGTTGTGTGTTAGAAAAATGAGAGTCAGTGTGTTGTTGGCTCACTGTAGATAGCCCAGAGGGAGTAGAAGCAGATTTTGTACTTTCACATATCGTAGTCGGATTCGTATTACTGAGGACTAGACGACACCCGTTTATGATCACTGCCATTTGCATAGTGACATATCGTCGGGGGTAGTGCAAATTCGCGTAATTAGCATTGGATAATTCCGCGTATCTGACAAATGTAGCCAATTGAAAAATTTGCAGGCAGTAAACGCAGGAACCTGATTAGCAGCTACCTCTTTGATAGATACAATGTTTGACTAATGGAGAGCAAGAAATCGCCCAATAACAATACCGCAGATCTACTGTCGTCAATTGGCGATCCCGCGTATGTGGTCAGGTCTAATGTAGATACGCACTCTTTACCTATGGTATATACGCGGATTTGCACTATCCCCGACGATATGTATATTTTGGGAGACCCAACAGGCTCAAGCTATTGTGTAGTGTGTGTGGAATGACTCCGGTGGCACTGAGTACTACTGGAACAATGTGGACATGTCCCATTCGCTATTGTTGTTTTATTTAAGCTGCGAGGTTAGTGTATTTATCCAGTTTAACTGTGTGTGTTTTTTGTGAGTTGTGTGTATTCGGAACCGCAATATCGATCAGATAGGTGGTCTTAGTTTTTTTGATTATGAAGGTGATATCTGGTCGACTATGATTTGTGGTGTTATCTGTGATAATCGACCGATCCCAGTACAGTCTACAGGAGTCCTTCTCCACTACTAATTTTGGTGTGAGCTTGTAGTAAGGGGTTGTATCGGTTATAAGGTGGTGCTTAACCGCTAGTTTCTGGTATATAATTTTGCCAGCCTGATCGCGACGGTGTTTGTATTCAGACTGAGCGAGCTGTGATATGTTGGATCGTTTCGGGTTTGGAATGGCATCTCCGGCGTGAGTTAGATGTTATTGACGGGTCATGAAGTATGTATTTTGAGTAATTTTTTGTATGAATTACTTGATCTTGTATAGCCAGCATGAATCCTTTAATCTCCGGGAAAAGACTTCCTTGACTCAACCAGGGGTGCGACACTGCTTTGTCGACGTTACTCTGGTTAAGATCATGTTTAATGGTGTGTATGCCTTGTCGGCTTGGACTATTGCATTGTGTAAATGTGATATGTGTGTTTGGTGTAGAAGTATTCTCGCAAATTATGAACCTGTCTATTATGCATGTTCCTTACGTTTATAAGACCCCGACCCTCTTCGGCAGCGTCAGTCGTTCTATCGCTGCCTTGGGATAATGAATTCGGTATTTGGTCATAAGAACGCGGGACTTGATCTCGATGTTTGTCAAGTTCGTAGGCGTCCATCTGATTACCCCAAATGAGTATGTTAGCACCGGAACTGCGTAGGTGTTAATTGCTTTTATGGTTTTTTTTGCATCAAGGTGGGTGTTCAGTAATCTCCGTACACGCGTTAACTATTGCTGCATCAGGTGCTGTTTTACAGCACTGTGATCTATAGGTTTATCCCAATTGAATCCGAGATACCGGTACGACTCTCCCTTGTCTATGGGCTGCATAACAGGCTCTGGTTCAAGTTCGAATGCGACCGCATCTCGTTTTCCCCCAGAACGACATTGTGTTCAACATTCATCGATTCCAAACTCCATACAGAGGTCTCGTGAAACCTCCTTAGAAAGTTCCAACAGCTGCTGTAATTGATGTTTAGTAGCTGCCTAGATCTTTATATCATCCATGTACATCAGATGTGAAATGGTATGGCGAGAATTCGTTTGTGTACCTACATTGTAACCGTATTTGGTTTGATTTAACAGGCTAGAAAGTGGATTCATTGCGAGACAAAACCATAATGGACTCAATGAATCGCCTCGGAATATGCCGCGTCTTACTTGAATAAAATCACTTGTTGTTTTTTCGTTACCAATACTCAAATGTAAGGTTGTTCGCCAATCGCACATGATCGTTCCAAGGAAGTTCACGATACTTGGGTGTATTTTGTACAGCTCCAATACTCTCCGCAACCAGGAGTGCGGCACCGAATCAAATGCCTTTTTGTAATCAATAAACGCTGTGTACAGATTACGTTGTTTCCGTTTCGCTTGTCCCAGTACTACGGAGTCAATCAGAAGCTGCTATTTGCAACCTTACGACCTCTTTCGACATCCCTTTTGTTCTTCTGTCAGTATGGTGTTAATCTGGCAATGCTCATTGATCTTTTCTGTCAGACAGGACCTCAAAATCCTATACACTGTAGGTAAGCAGGTGATAGGTCTATAATTAGCAGGATTTTTTGTATCACTGTTTTTTGATTTCATGTATGTGATACCCTGCGTTAGGAACTTCGGTATCAGGTTTGGTGTTCTTATAAATAGTGTAAATTGTTCAGCGAGATACTTGTGTGTTGATGTAAAGTGTCTGAGCCAGTAGTTTTGTATGTTATCGATGCCACATGCCTTCCAGTTATGCAATCTCTGTAAAACTTTGGAGACGTCCTCTGTAGTAATATCCGTATGGGGCATCTCCGGAAGATGTTCGCTATTCCTGTATTTTGTATCGATGCAGCTGGCTTTGTCATTATGGTCAATGATGTTGGACCATATATTAGCCCAAAAACTATGGAGTTCGTTCTTCTCCGGTAGACCATTACTGTCAGTTAGCGTGTTCGTCAGAGACTGATAAAATCGTCTCTCGTTTCTGCTGAACGCTTGGTTTTGTCGTTTGTGTTCAGTACTGGTCGTATACCTTCGTAAGCGTTCCGCTAGTGCTATTAATTTTCGGTGAAGCTTATCTCTGATCTCTGTAAGTGTTTTATTGGTTTCCTCGTATTGTGTGTACTGTGTGTTTTTATGATATGTGGTGTATGTATTTGTTGACCCGTGTGGATCTCCGTACCCTGTTGGTATTGGATGATCCTGCCAAGGTTGCATCGAATGTTGTTGATGCATTTATTCAATCGTGTTTCCCAGGCAGGAGTTTTGTGCTCCTTCGAGTTGTGCGCTACAGGTGGTGTTACATCGGAACCATTAAAACGTATAGCTACAACGGCTTCACAGTAGATAGCTGTGAGTAACTCGATGAAATTGTCACAAGTTTCCAGATGTTTAGGCAGTATTGTATTATTTAATATCTCAACGATCTCAGCTAATCCACGTGAGGTGTGTTGTTCAGGCAACATGTACCTATGTGTGGGGTCCGCCCCTTCAAATTCAGTAAGCGCTGTGTTAAATTCCAGTTCGACCTCTTGCAGTAGGGTGCCGTTTACTGCTGTCTCATGGAGATTAGGCTCATTATCGACAAGTTGTTGAATGTCGTTTTGTGTGGCCTCCCCCCATTTCTGGTGGGACATCGACCTGTCTTTCTTCATTTTGAGCAAATTTATATGTGACTTGGGTTTTAATTGTATTTATAAGAGAGGAAGGGATAAGGTTATTGGTAAAAATGACACGTTTTTGATCTGCCAGTCTCTGTTCAGTGACGCAACTTAGGTTAGGGTAGAGTGCGCGAGAACTCTTGATGTAATTTTGTACGGTTATCAGTTTTGTCTGTTTCAAGTCTAGTAACTTTGAAGTATGTGCGTACGACGAATTCATTCACTTCATCTGTCCATTGCATACGCATACGCTTGTTACCAGCTTTAGTAGTCCCCAAAGGGTGCTCCGAGGAAACATTTAAAGTCGGCTGAGCCAAAAGTGCATTCGTATTTTAAAGTGATAAAAGTTTTGTAAGTAAACATATGTGTAAAAATTTTGAATTAAAATATCCAAAGGAACATACAGTACCTACACTACATTTTAGCAAAATAAAACTTGTGATAAGATAAACAAATAACGTTCCATCTCTTTTTCTGTACTTTGTGAAGATATCTTTAATTTGAAGCACACGTGTATTTGTTTGATTTTTAGATAATTATTAATTTCTTAAAATATTTTGATAATATTTTTAAAAAATAATTAATTAAAAACAATTTTTTTTTAAACATTAAAAGCTTTGTGATATCCATTTTTATTTTTTGTTTTATTACATAAAACATATTGTATTTAGATAATATTAGAAAATAATTAATCAAATTTTAATTTTTTGTTTTTAAAGCTTTTGTAATTATAAATCTATAATTTATAACCAAAAAGCAAGAAAAATTCAAATTACATATATTATGTGGGTTAGATTATTTACATGCCAAGCACAAAATAATAAAAATAATAGTTTATTGTTAAACAGGGCCGAATCTAACATTTAGTCATTCATAGTAAATGTCCTTACGCTCCTTTCACATTATACGGTTTTTGCCGTACGGCAAAAAACCGTACGGCAAAAAACCGTACGGTCGCATTTTTTTAGTGGAGTGAAGAAGAGCATTGGACCTTTCACATTACACGGTCACGGCAAAATGCCGTTGCCGTGCCGTGTAGCAGCCGTCTCTTGTCACTGGACTTGACGGTTGCCGTACGGCGTTTTTAACTCAGTAGTGTATGTAATTAAATGGATGTTTTCACATTAAACGGTTTTTTAACGTACGGCATTAACAATGTTTTGTTGAATTTCATGTTAATTATTAATTTTATTTGTGAAATGGATGAAACTAATGTTGAATGTGATAACCAGTATTTTAATAGATTGTATGTAATTTCGAAATTGTGTGTTTTGATGTTAAGTTCGCCAAGAAATTAAGCAAAGGAGTGTGTAAACATCCGAAAATCGTTGAAAAACTTATTTTTGTCATTTTTCAGGTCTTCAAACTGTGTGATAATAAATAATCCTACTTTCTATTTCCTCTGATTTATAGAATTAACTTTAATCACACTTGTTACTTGTATAATGTTGCAAATTAAATGAAGATATTCAGTTTACAACGGCAAAAAACCGTGCAATGTGAAAGCAACAATATCACGGCAAAAACTCGTACGGTTTTTTACCGTACGGCGAAAACCGTACAATGTGAAAGGAGCGTTATTCTCATGGCTGTTTCGAAAATATAAAAAATTCGCGTTAAGGTAAGTCTGTCATCAGAAGTGGTAAGGAGCTGAAAGCTGTGGTAGCATTTTCTTTCGTTAGTCATTTATTCAAGTTAATCACTTCTTAAATATTGATATCGAGGTTCACTGTGCAGTACAAAAAAACATAATATGTTATAATTATTGTCTCTAATTCCATTCGATTACAAATAGTACAAATTTGATCGGCATCGACAGAATACGAAATTTTTTGAATTAATTATCTTAAAATTTTAATATTTAACTTTGCTCTTACAATTGATTTATAGTGTTGACAGTCTCCATCAAAGCACGACTTGTTACCAAATTTATTTTTGTTATTAGAAAAAAATAATGTTTGGTAGTAAACTTTCCGCTCGCAAATTGACACTAAATCACGCAAAATTTAATCAAAACACGCAAAGCTGCCTCTTGATTTTTCATTTGATAAATATTTCATAATTATTTCTATAGAAACCACCAACAAAGTAATTTAAACAATATTTTATTCAGAGAAAAAAGACGAACATTCAAAAATATTATTCTAAAAAGTAATAGAAATGTCTAAAATAGTAATAATAATAGAAAAAAATATGTGAAATTCGTAATAAAAAATAATATGTGCAACTCGTGCGGGATTGTCGATTGCCCGCACTTATTGCACAATATACTATTTCATACTTCATTAGGAAGGGATGAACATCTAGCCTGCGAAATATACTATCCGTAAAAAAACACAGGTTCCAAAAACACGTAAAAGAAAAATTGTGCTATGTTTATATAATAGATTATAGGAAAAATTAGCATCTGTAAGAATATCTTTTGAATTCGCGTCCAGTTATTATTTACCAAATTCAAAGCTTTTTCTAGCACTATATCGAGAAAATAACGAACGTAAAGCTTTAGTTTTAATTGACTAACTTATATGTATAATTTAAGTTCTAAAAAAATTTAAGTACATCGTGTCAAGTCACTAGTTCTAAAGGGCTACTAAAAAACTGAATTTTAATTCCACTCGAAATTATCCGCTCGACTGATTACTAAAGTGCCAAAAATTAATTTCGACCTTTCTTAATTTCACACTATTTATTAATTAGAAAAATAATAATTATTATTTTGTTGTATCAGCTTAATAAAATCTATCTTCATTTTGAATCGCGGAGTACAGTAATTAATACACGTCAGATTAGATTAACATTGTTTTACATTAAAGATTATACTGTGTAAATGTACAGGTATATAGGAAGTTACAGAGTTGCGCTTCTCCAATTTTAATACATACGTTACATCTCCTCGTCTTGACTGGTTACGTCAGTATTTTTAATAGTCACCTTATCTTTTCATCTAAATACTTATATCGTATTGTTTGTTATAACAATTTCAAAAAATAAACGTTTAATATTTAATAAGAAATTTATATATCATATCTTTGTACTCTCATGCATCGATCTGTTTTTAATATGCAAATTAAATTCTTTGATTAAATAAAGTTATAAAATAATCAATTTGAAACCACTAATGCAATTACTTATTTGAACGCATAATTGAAAGACATCTTTCCTGTATATCGATCTATTTACTATGGTTATTAATGATTGAATTTACGGGGGTTTTATCAATGTCGATTAACATTGAAGATGTAACTATTCAGTTTTATTACAGTAACAGTCAGAAATATTGTTTCACGTCGTTGAATATGATTATACAATTGCATTTCATCTAGAAAACTGAAAAATAAAAAAGTAAAAAAACATATTTTGTAAAAGGTGTTATTAGTAGCCTGTCTGACAAAAACCAAAAAAAGAAAACACTCGTCAAAAATGATTATAAAACCGAGTTCTAAAAATATTGAAATGAAAAAGAGACCAGAATGTAAAATGTGAAGATACTGGTTCTACTTCTTCGACTGATAAAAATTTTTTTTGTACATTTAATGGTATTTACAAAATTTCAATTAGTATTCACAGTTTCCTACAATATCTAACAAAACTTTACTGACGATTTGCGCAATGAATTTTGATCACATAAGTAAAAAAAATTATTTTTCGTTACTCTTTTTTAATTGCCAACTATTTTTCGTAATTGAAGTGAAAACTTCTATAGGGAGGATTACTTTACATGAGGATGTAATGAAGTCTATAATGGTCGAGAATAAAACGGTATTACTTTGGCTACAATAAAATTTGCAGTGGTTGTATGGTGAAACAAACAGTGGTGGTTAGTTGATTATTGCTATGTAGTTATTTTATATTGTTTAAATTATTTAATTTATGATGTCTTATTTTATTAGGTTCAACTCGGTATATATAGTAAAAGTAAAAGTGAAGTCACTGTTGAGTATAATCTCATTTTTAATGAATTTTTTTTTACTAATATTGAAAACAAATATATATATATATATATATATATATATATATATATATATATATATATATATATATATATATATATATATATATATATATATATATAATAAATTAATAGCATTTTCACAACTGAGTTTATATTTTTCTATTCACTAAAAATTAGATTAAAATAATTTCACTTAACTTTCATTATATTACCTATCAATTATTTTCTGTGCTTTTCAGACTACAAAAATTCAACAAAGTTATGGAAATCAAATGAAATAAATTGTAAAATTAAATTAATTGAAATCATATTTAATATGCATTTAATTGATAACAAAATAATATTATTTGTAATTGTATTATTTCAAAGCCAATCTTCTGACATAAATTATTTTGCCTATGGTAAATCGACAGTTCTGATTATCCATTCTGGTTCTAACCTGATGCCATTTAATTTTGAATTCGGTTTGAAAATAATTTATTATTATTTATTTTCCACATTTTCATGAATGGTTCTGCACGTTCATACGTAATTCGTTGAGTAAAATCCTATTTATATCTAAATTTACGTTACTTCGAATCGAATGTGACATCGCCATAAATGTTCTCACTTTATTCGTGTAGTCTTAAGCACACACACAACTTTTTTTATCTATATTTTTTCTTTTAAATTTACGTAATTTTACAATTAATTAGTTTGTTAAATATATTTATCTACAAGTACCATGAAATTATTTGTTTATTGTACAAAATACTATCTAAGTAAGCTACGTTTTACATACAGCCGTATACCCAGCTGTACAAAAATACCTCTTTCCACGCATGTATATACTTATAATAACAACGCCTGCTACACTTTTGTTAATTCTTATATTACAATATATATTATACAGTGATATACATATTAATATAGGTATTATATTAGAATCTGTAGAAGAATTTTACCTAATAGCAACTGAATGTTTACGTTTGTTTTTAATTAATTTCAAATACTACATAATTTTAATGTATTGGCGACGCAAAGATTTTCACTCGCCCTTCTGATGGTAAAATTGGAACTAGCATCAAATAAAAATATACGTATACGATTAATGGGTGATGTAAAATCTAGTAATCCGCGCATAATTTGTATAGTACATTTATCTATCGACAATTAAACGTATACAAAAATTTTTACTTGATATAGCTTCTAGTTTAAAAAACCAGGAGCGCTCGCGTAATCTTTGCGACGCTAATTGTGTTTGTAGATTTGTACCAAATTTTTATCGTTTATTGTGAATTTCATGTTAGTTGTAGATAAAGTATAGTACAAAACTCGCTTGTAAGGCACATTACACACTGCGCGGCTTTTGTGTAACTTTTTCGCTCGAGTGTAATATGCAACTTATAACCTCAATCACGTAATATACTATTAAGTAAGTGTATTTCATTTAATTGATAAATAATTAATCAATACAGAATTTGATTAGTTAATCAATACTAGTGAAAAATCAAACAGTAAGAATAACGAAAAGTATGTAGGAATAAGGTTCAAAAAGCACTATTAAGTTCAAAAATATTTCAAGGAAACCAGTTGATGTTTGTAGAAATCAAAATATAAAAACGATTTTTTAAATATTATATAAGTTAAAAGTTAAACAAGTGTTCGTTGGAATACTGAAAAAATATTTTAAAATTTTCAAGGAAATCGAAGGGAAAATTAATATTTTCACCAACAATCAGAACTCAATTACCAGTCAAAATAACAGTGAGGTATTGTTGTACTTACAAAAGATGATGATAAATAATTAAAGAGACAATTTTATTTTGCAGATCCCTCTTTATTTAGCTTCTATTTAAAGTCTGTGACATGTTTCAGCTAATATTAAATGGGGAGTTTGTTAATGACAATATAAACCTAAACTATGTCACAGACATACCGATTAAGATAAAGTAGTATTTGTAAATTAAAATTTTGTTTTTCCAAAATTAAATACGGTAAAGTAACGCTTTAAATATATTCAATAAGTGAGGAAAATTTTCTTAAATATTACTAGATAAAATTTTTCTTCATTTATTTGAAAATTTTTTTTTGAGGCTCTCCTAAATATTATTAGCTTTTTTTGGAAATTTTTCCCATGAATATGTCAATCAGTATCGAAATTATAGTTTTGAGTTCACACGCATACGACAAATATCGATGTATTTTTTGCATTATGACTATAGCTGTACATTTTTGAATACTTAAAAAAAATGATCTGTAATTATAAATAGACCTCTACATACCTCTCTTTATTCCCTCTAGTATAGAGTAATTAACGTATGATACAAACTGTAAAATATTAATTTTACCAACAACTAATATTTACTTTATAATAAATTAATACCTATTTCTTTTACAGCGAGCGATATTTTCGCTCCTAGTTAAAAAGTCAAGTACTCCAATATTCATTTACATGTTAATTGAAAAATATTTCGTTATATTATTAATTTAATTAAAAATATGATAATGATTAATATTGATGACGATCGCACGGGGCAAGGGAGGGCGAAATATAAATTGACGTGAGTAAATAAAACGATTAATTAATTAAAATTTTTATATGAGTTGATTATTATTTTGATCAAATATAGTTCAACCGGAATTCACATTGAGAATTATTATAAAATAATGTTTAGTCACTGTTTATTGCAAAAATTTGCCACCAAATAAGTATTAGTGGAATTAATTTAAGATAAATAATTACACTTGATGAAATATTGTGAGAAAATTTTTTACTGGTGACCAAATTTTGCATTTAGATCACTTCATCAGCAACTAAAACATACAAGTTTCTATCAGATTTCTCTTGACTTTGGATGGAAACTACACTTAAAACGTACAAATTCCTTAATTTAAATGTGATTTTTAAAGTCTTAAAATTGATGGCATTATGTAAGTTAAATGGTTTAACATCACCGAAAGTCAAGTCAACTGAAAACTTAAAAATATTCGTTTTGGCTTGTTAACATTTTAAAACACAAAATTGCATTCTCCTTCTTGACTTTCGTAAACACAAATATACATTATTTGAAATCAAGTTTATAATAAGTATAATCTGTCTAAAGGAAACTAATTCTTCTTGTGTACATTGTGATAAAAGTTACTAAAGTAACGTTAAAAATGAAAAATTCATAATTTTTATTTTTAATGGGTTGCCCAATAACCCGACTAGAAATTTTCCTTATTTGCAGAAAGTATGATCGGGTCCTTATCAGGTTTAGATAAGGCAATCCCTAATAGGGAAAACCTGATAAGGTCCTTATGAGGATGTGGTCAGGATAACCTTCTTTGAAAAAAAATATTTTTCATCGGGTTAACCTGATGAGGAAATTATCAGGTCCATGTCAGGATAACCTTACTTGTAACTTTTAACAGGTTATCATGATCAGGACCTTATCAGGATCATATCAGGATAACCTTATGTAAAAAACATAAATTTCCGATCGGGTTAACCTACTCAGAACATTATCAGGTCCATGTCAGGATAACCTTACTTTACAATCTCATGTAAGCTTACATGATTTTTTTTAACTGAATCTGTAACAAAATAACCTTAAAACGTAAGAAAATTGTTTCATTTTTACACGTTTAATAAAACTGTATTCGTCAATAACTGAAAAAACTTATAATTTTTCGGTTTTGTTTAACAATAAGAACTACTCTCATCTTTATTATTATATATTTGGGTACATATATATATTCCAATGTAAGTAAGTTACTTATAGCATTATTTGCTGTACACAAATATTGTTGCTGTTCAAAACAGGTTAACGTTTTTGTTCTGTCAAATGGAAATTTTTGTTAATATTTCCATTTAACATAAACTTGAAATGTTACATTTAACGTTGAACTCATTTTATCTACATTGAAGTATTAATACGATTAATTCTGTATATATAATTTAATATGGAGCTAACCCGATAAGGACAGCTTGATTAGGGTTAAATAAGGTTATTCTGGTCAAGATCTGATATGGTAGTCCTGATGAGGACCTGATAAGGTAGTCATGATAAGGACCCGATGACTGTTTTGCGTGACAAACCTGATAAGGACCTCCTCATACGGTAATCCTGATCTGGACCTCATCAGGATGTAAGGCACACCTGATAAGGTCCTTGTCTCGACCTTAATAAAATTTCTAATCGGGAAGTCTGATTGTCAAAAAATATTGCCTACTGCAAACTAGTGATGTCGACCCGAAGACAGTCAGTCGATTAATCAACTAATCTGCTGTTCAGAAAATATTAGTCATTAGTCGAAAATATCGAGCACAGTATTATAGTCGACTCATCATAAATAGGGGAAGTTTTTTAAAGTTTAAAATTTTTTTAGAAAATAATTTTCTTTTTTTTTTTAAATTTTATTGCTATATTTTAATATGTTTTTAAGAAAGAGAAAGATATGACATATCACAACGTGTTAATCACAAAAAAGTAAAAAGTCATAAATCATATAAATAAATAATTTTTTTTAGTTTACATTTTTAAAGACTAATGAATAATACAGAAAAATTATTAAATTAGTCGTTTCTAGTAATTTAAAAAAATTAATCATTTTAGTCATTTAGTCGAGGATAAAATAGTCGACTAAAGAATGACTAAAGGTAAAAAAAAATCAGTCAACTAAACCGATTAATCGATTAATCATCCCACATCACTACTGCAAACTGTTATATGCTCTAATACGACAATATATTATAATAAGCTACCATAATCGTAAAAAAATTAAAGGTTAAGATTTCGTAGTCATAATAACGAAATCCTTGTAGATTCGTCATGTCTATCATCGCACCGTAAAACAAACAGAGACTAAAGCGTCTAGATATTTAGTAGATAATAATATTATTAAGAAAGTAAAGACTAATTTTAATATCAAACAAAAGTAAAAAATATTTTATTACGAGAATTGTGAAAAACTGGCTATGATAATGACAATTGGCTATGATATTCTGACTTAATGCTTATCTAGCACGCATTCGTCGAATTTTTGAAACTAAGCTTGAAAATTAAATTTTGTAAGATCTTGTATTTTATACGAACGTGTATAACAAAATAAATATTACAATATTGTAACTCCGAAATTTGCCACAAACGAAAAAACTAAATAATAAAATTATTGTTATAAAATTGTATGTAATAAATTATAAAGCACGCTCTGGCAAAGATATCCTTTCCATTTATAATTATTGCATTGTTAACAATTATATATCACAACATAAATATTTTTGGACTGATTTTTACAGCCAATCTTATTCCGTCTAAGATATAAAACGTAATATTTTTATATTGTAAAAAAAGAAGGAAATGCTAATAAATTTATATTTGCAATGGATACACTATAACGATTTTATGCATACATTTTTTATACAAGATGTATCAAAACAAATATATCCTAGTGAAACTAAATTTTTAGTTAATGACTGACTAAAATTTAGTCAGACGTGAATTATTAATTATTTCTATAGAAAGTTCCCATGTAGGACAAGACATCGCACGCTTAATAATAAACCGAAATAAGTCAAAATTTTATAATTTTAACTTTTTATAATAAACCGAACTAACATAGCTCAAAGAATAGGCACAATCCAATAATATATATAAAATTGCTTTGTTTCGCGTGGCGATCGGATTGTACCTATTGTTTGAGCTATGTTAGTTCGGTTTATTACAAAAAGTTAAAATTATGAAAGTTTGACTTATTTCGGTTTATTATTATTAAGCATGCGACATGGTAGAAGGTTTAATGATGAATAAAACTCAGATTTTTTGAAATCATTTTTTTCTTAAATTTTTTCTACTACTTTTGATAATAATCTGTCTTTCAAATTAAACCAATAATAAAAACAACAAACCTTTAATATTTTCGTAAAATATATAAATATAAAAAATTACATTTCTCCCCGCCTTGTTCCACATAGGGGGCAAGACGAAGTATCCAAAACGACAAAAAGCTATTTTTAACTATTCTGCACAAAAAACACATCGTTTTAATAAAAAAAATAAATAAACAAATTAATAAGAAAAAAAACATAAAAACACGCAATTGAATTTTAGTCCCCTTAATGAGTGAGAGGTAAAATGGGGTTCAGATGTCCCTGTCCGGTCCCACGCGTAATTATCTGAGATTTAAATAAATTATTCTGTAGCCTAAAAAGGTAGGTAGACATCACACACTTCGAATTTCTATTATTTTCATACCTTTATCAAATGTAGAAAATATATGAAAATAATACATAGTACCTTCCACCGTTTATTTATGACAAACTTTGATTGGGGGACAAATCGAACATGGATACTTGCTTACGATTAGTATGCTCAAGTGGTTGATAATGTGGGTACCCGTCTACCTCCCTATCCTGTGTTGTCCCAACATACTGTACCATAAATGGTATAAACAATGATTTTATCATCATAACTAGAATACCCATATAAAATTTGGAGTAATACGAATAGTTTTGCTAAAAAAAAGTATTTTTTGAATTGTATATATAGTAGTTGCCTGTAAACTGCAAGGACTAGAATGTTTTTGATATCCATTATCATAAGCATAACCGAAGAAGAGCCTAAATGTGGACAACCTAGCCCAAGAAGCTTCTCCAGTACCTATTCCAGAAAGTTCCATATATACTCTGTAAAAAATAATTTTAGAATTTCTTTAATTTAGCACAACTGTGTTTTCTTTCCTTTTTTTCCGTAGGAAAATCTACACTTATTACTCGCAGAATTAACCTCGTTATAAAAACGTTCACTTAAAAAACTTTTGATAAAATTCCAACTGAATTTTTGGATACTTACTTGAAGATCATTATTTGAACTATAAATAATAATTTAAGAATTTATAATATTTCATCTATGTTGTAGCGCGTGATCAATAAAAATTTTGTAGTGGTCAGTAATATATATTTTATAGATCTATAAATAAATTCTGGTAATTTTTTTCTTTTATTATTTTTATATCAGCTTATAGACCTCCCTCAGGACGACGCGATGGTGATACCATATATAGCACTAATAAAATAACCCATTGTGTTAAACGTGTCACCTTTAAGAAATTTGTTGTAAATTAGATGGTTGTTAAAATTCTACAACATCCAACCAACAGAATCAAGATGATAGGCTAGATAATTTTATTTTTATAAATACTTTTTATCCTCGCAATGTTTTTAGAAAAACCAAAGTGCATTGTTTTTAATTCTGTTTAAACAGAACTCCGTTTTCTTAATAATTTTCTTATAAATAATGCATTTCCTAAGGCCTTACTTTTACCATTGGAGTCCCTATAATAAATAGAGTCGTGACATGTGTGCTGAACGCTGATTGGTTCCGGCATTTTCTGTCCACAGTTTGCATAAAATACATTAGAAATAAACAAAATATTGACAAAAATCATTTAGATTAACCTAGAAAGAATAATTAAATTAAAAATTTTTAATTGTTCATTAATTCGTAACTTATTAACAATAATTATGTACTCAAAAATTTTTACTCAAACATGTAATAATTAATTTTTAAGCTTCCCGCTCTGTTTTGGACAGAAAATGGATGACATGTCACGTCTTTATTTATTATAGGAACTCATAGGAACTCTACTTTTGATAATTATGAACTTACCAGCGCCTACTCTTTACATAATAAATTATAACAATTGCTAGTCTTTAAGAAATTTTATAAAGGGTGAAAACAGATTTATCGAACATAGGGCAAATACAACGGGGATTTTTTCTTAAGATCGATGTGATGCTTCATCTTTGCAAATTAACAATATTTTTTTTTAAAATGGCGTTTCGACGAACAGACAATATTGTGATAGCTGTCAATTAAAATTTTTTATTAATCACCATTTTATTTGTCACTGAAAATTACTTTATATTTGGTACTTTTTAAATTTTAATTTGGCAAATATTAAGATATTTATAACCGCGGTAATAAGTTTTAAAAATGTAATATGATTAATCTAAAAATATCAGAGACCACATTGAACTTGAAAAAAATTCCGCCTTAAATTTGCTACATATATATATATATATATATATATATATATATATATATATATATATATATATATATGTATATATATATATATATATATATATATATATATATATATATATATATATATATATATATATTTCAGATCCCAGGAAGCGCGCATATCAACCCTTATTTCCAATCAAATACAAGTCAAAGATATTCATCTAATCCATCTTTATCTTCTGTAGTTATAAACTGTAAAAAAAACTCTTTAATTATATCTTAATGTTAACATACCTTTAAAATGAGTTCTTTCATCTATGATTAGAAATTTGCTTTTTTCCTTGGAATCAGAGAAAGTATTTTTTTTTTTTTGATATTTAACGGAAAACACATATGTTTACAATTTTAAGAATCTGGAAGTGTTTTGTGTCTAAATTTAACACTAATTTTAAGCTTACTAAGAAATTCGTCTCGATTCCCTTCATTGAATTTTATGATATCTTTAGAATTATTATTGCAACATAGAAGGGTATCTTGATCGATTTATATTTGATATTAATTTAGCATGTTAGCCTGTTAATATTTACTATCAAAACACTCTCCTAAGTATCATACATCTTTGATAAACAACATCTTTACACATTATGGTTTTAGGAATCAAAAATTTAGAAGGAAATTGATTTGAATTTGTCTTCACTCAGGAGGTTGTCATAATCCTCATAATCACAGCTACCATGATCTCACCTTTAGAGCTACATTGGGACGAATTGCTATAAAGAATGTGGTTCGACAGCCAATTGCTCCAGCATATTAGACGCAGCTCTCTGATTAACCGTATTTAGTAAATTGATCAGGAATTTTTGGGGGTCTAGCCATATTTTTGATAGAATAGTTATGAAATTAAAAAGAAAGTTAATTTTAATTAAATCATGGCTAAGATAGATGGTTTGAAAACAATCCACCTGTTAAAAAATTTTAAAATACTAAATTATAAATCAGGAATGAAAATGCTAATTTAGAAATTATACAAATATTCAAAAAATTTAGACCATTTTTTTGTTTCTTTGTGTTTTTTTGTTTTGTTTATGTATTTTTTTTTTAAATATATCACAGAGTTACTACTGAATACATATAAAATAGTCAACCCGACAGCGCAAGGCCATAGAAATAATTTTCTCTTAAACCATAAAATAAAGATTGTTTCCCTTCACGTTATCCACACACGAAAAGAAATTATTAAATTATTTTCGTTTTTATATTTTTCATAATTCTTAAAAAAAAAAGGAAAAAAACAAACATTAAAATATTTTTAAAACCATGTTTTCAAAAAAAATTCATAATACTGAATTATTTCATTAAATATAATATGTACAACCAGTTATCAAAAGTGGTGATCGATATATTTATTGTCCGACTCATTTACACTTTTGACTCGTTGTAAGCAACACCAAAATTGAAACAGGATCATATGCCTTATTCTTTTTACCTATATGCGAATTTTATTAATAAAACGAGTAAGATATATGATTCTATTTCAAGTTGCTTACAATGAGTGAAAAGTGTATATCTATGTCTATACGATATGTTTGCCCAGAGAAAGATACCGTTACTATGATTTCAACAATTTAATTTTTTAATGATTAGCTACAATCTACTTAAGAAATTTCGACATTCTTTGTACTTATAAGTTTTATTGTATTCAACTATTATAGCCCTTGTAGTCTTATAGCTACAATAAAAAATATATCTGATTAAAACATAAAATCCACTGATTGAGTGTATTTTTGTAAATTTTCTGTATCAACGTCCAATAGAACACCAAATTTGTAAATTTGTAAATTTGTCCCTATGATCATATATAACGGGCTACACTACAGAACCTCCTGTGTAAATTTTTCGAATGGTTTTCTGTTAATCTAATAAAAATTTGTTGTCTAACAATTCAACAAAAGGAACTCTCAGTTAATAAAAACATGACAGCGGAGCTCGATTTTTCAAATGTAATTGCTTTCAAGAAATAAGTTTGAGTTGAAGGAAACATAAATGATTTTTTCCAGAAAAAATAAAAAACGTTATAACCAGCGGGACCCCATCACGGAAGTCGAATTTTTCTCTTCATCTTCGGTATTGAATGTCAACAAGGGAAATGTGGTTGAAAGTCTACAAGCGATTTATCATTTTGGTGGTTTCAAAACTGATGATGAGTGTCCGGCTGGTCGGGGTTTTAAAAAAGGTTTTAAGTTTTTAAGGGCTGAACCTCAGTAAATTTCAATTTTGTGCCGATAGCAGTTAGCAGTCTTTGTGTTTTATTTTTAAATATTAAAAAAGGACCTTAAACTGGAAGGCCTTGATAATGATATTTTTTCTTTCCAAAAAAACCAAAATTTCTATTTTATAAATAATAAAAATCCAAAATTCCTACTTTATAAATAAACAGTGACTTTAATAACATTTTTAAATTACTTAATGTTTGTGTACTGCATTTGTTATAAAAGTAAGTTCATGTTTTTTCTTTTAATTTTTTAAAATTACTATTCGCCTACTTAGATTAAAAATAATGCATTTAAAAAACATTTAAAAATACTATTGAATTCCGATGTAAAAATGGGAGAAGTGGTGGGAGGGAGGGGGGAAAGTAATGTGGAATCCCTGAAAGGCTCTAGCTGAATACTAACTCAATACACGTACAAAATTTCAGCTCTCTAGGTTTCCTTAAAGAGTTTCTAGACGTGTTAAAAAAAAGCAAAGAAGTCAAGGAAATATTGGCGTAAAAATCTTGGGCGTAAGGGTTAAAAGTTGAAACTTCCAAAAAGTAGTGGCTAGCTATTAGCTTAATCTGTAGACAAAATTTCAGCCCTCTAGGTTTTTTTGGGTGACCTATGCGAGTAGTACAAACTTCGAAAACGTCGAAAAAGCATGAAATTGTAGCTTAAAAATGGTGGAGGTGGAGGTAAAATATTAAAACCTTCAAAAAGAAGACCCTGGGTACGAACTCTATCAACATACCTTCTACGTTAATTCTGGGAGGCTGTGGGCGTGTTAGATCCAGCCAAAATACTTTTTTCCCGCTCTACTCCCCCCAAATCTGATCTCAGGAATCTATGAATTTTGGATATGTTGTAGATAATTGACATTAGTTCCAACCGGTTTGGGAAAGTTCTAATGTTTTGTTGCCCCCCCCCCGCCCCTTAAATCTTGGGTCGGATCCAAAATTTGACCCCACATTAATAGTATTTTGGTGCATCGGAATGAGCCCCACTTACCAAATTTCAGCTCTTAACATCCACAGGGGGCCCTGAAGTGCAATTACCTTATCATGAATGAAATCAAGGAGCATTAGAATGAACAAATTGGGATTATTGTTAATTATAACATTTGAATTGCACTCAAAAAGTATTGGAATACCAATTTATCTCAAAGTTTGAAGCGAAATCGCAGTTAGTTTCGACCTAACCTTTGGTAAAAATTACACCAACTTAATAGTTAATTGAAGCCAAAAATAGGCCTATCACTGCTAATGATATCATTGAACTTACGTTCCAATTAAATTAGAAATATGTTGTTCAAGAAAAAGCTGCTAACTTTTTTCTTTAGTGGTTAAATTCCATTAATATTTCTAATTTATGTAGTTTAATAAAAACATTACATTTTCATTGTAAAAATAAAATTTTATTTTTCATAAATATTTAAAAGTAATATTAAAGTGGC
Organism: Brachynemurus nebulosus; assembly: GCA_035578155.1. Taxonomy (NCBI): domain Eukaryota; kingdom Metazoa; phylum Arthropoda; class Insecta; order Neuroptera; family Myrmeleontidae; genus Brachynemurus; species Brachynemurus nebulosus. Next base: position 40,487,608 of record JAPWDM010000001.1, on the reverse strand, counting down.
TTAAGAGACCATTACTTGCTTTCAGTCATCTAATGATGAATTTATTTTAATTCAATTAATAAATGATTTCATAGGAATTCTTTCAATTACAATAGGTATAAATCTGTGATTTGCTCCACAAATTTCTGAGCATTGCCCAAAAAATAATCCTGGTCGGTTAATATAGAAGTTAGTTTGATTAAGACGACCTGGAGTAGCATCAATTTTAACCCCTAATGCTGGGACTGTTCATGAGTGAAGAACATCCGCGGCAGTTACTAGTACACGAACTTGAGTGTTTATTGGTAACATTGTACGATTGTCAACATCTAGTAATCGAAATCCGTTTATAGGTAACTCATTTGTGGGAATTATATAAGAATCAAATTCTACAGTTAAAAAATCTGAATATTCGTAGCTTCAGTATCATTGGTGTCCAATTGCTTTTGATCTATATATATATATATATATATATATATATATATATATATATATATATATAGATCTATCTATCTATATATATATATATATATATATATATATATATATATATATATACATATATAGATAGATAGATAGATAGATAGATAGATAGTAGATAGATAGATATAAACAGACATTGTTTTGACACACAGCCTTTGCAGTAAAAAGGGTGCATACTAATTCGCTCCCGCGGCCAGATTTTAATTTTATCTTGAAAAAGGGTCGTAGGTTACTTCGCCCCCGGCTTATTATCTACTGACAGGTAAAATAATTATTTAAAAATATTCAAACTGATATATTGGCAGAATGGCTGTATATATATATATATATATATATATATATATATATATATATATATATATATATATATATATATATATATATATATATATATACAGCCATTCTTTAGTTACGGACATTACATTTTCACGCATATTTGCACGCCTTTTCATAAAAAAAAATATGTTGCTGTTTTTTTTATAAATTTTCAATACTAAGCAGATAGTCAAATGTGTACACAATATTTGTACTGAATAAAAAAAAAATACATAACATTATTAGTTTTAATGCTAGAGATATATTACGGACTTTTTGTCATGTCCGTAACACAAACTTTATTAGCTCTAGCATTCAAACTAATAATGTTATGTATTTTATATTCAATACAAATATTGTGTATACATTGGTCCATCTGCATATATATATATATATATATATATGTATATATATATATATAGAAAAAAATGTCTGATATATATATATATATATAAATATATATATATATATATATATATATATATATATATATATATATATATATATTATATATATATATATATATATATATATATATATATATATATATATATATATATCAGACATTTTTTTCTACACAATCGTGTTCTACGGATCTGAAAACGGATAGCGCCCTTACTCTCGCCTCTGGCCGTTCTTATCGCATCGGCTGTATAAGTCTAATTTTTCGGAGAAAATTCGACTAAAAAATTGCAGTGTAATACGCTAAGACAATTTAACGTTTAACGAATAAGTTAGTATAATTTCGTATTTTTTGTTACTATAGTTTTGAAATCGGTAAAATTACAAACAAAATGGCTAATGAAACTTTTGTACCATAACCATTTGTCCCAAATATTTTTAACTTATTATGTTTTTTTTTTTTTAGAATAAAATGGCCCGGTCAGCAGTATTCGGCGACATCGCCATCGAAGGCCATCACAGATAAAATAAAAAATGATGTGCCACCTCGGGTGTAAAAGGCCTTCGGTGGTACATCATAAAAATAATAACAAGAACAACAAAACATGTGTAAACAACAAACAGTACCCCTAAGGGTGGAAAAGTGGCATAACAATAATACTAAAAATACCTTGCCAGACCAGCTGGAACAGGGTATTGGCAATAAATAAGACAACACAAAATGTTTTTTGACACATAAAATAAAAACATTGTTGGAATAAAATTTACTGTCAGAATCATGAGACGACTTTAATAAAAACTCAGATGTTATGCCCCTAAAGTTTCTGAAGAAGATGCGAATTTCGGAGAAATTCAAGCATCTTTCTTTCAAATACAGCATCATAAGCTAAAGCTTCGGCTACACTATCTGGGAGCTGTAACCTCTGGCACAATGGCTCAAAGATTACATATTCCTTAACTATATGCCTCACGGTCAGCGCCGTCCCGCAGGCGGCACACCTTGATTGGTCCTCAGCGGCGAGAAGATAACGATGGTTAACGCTGTGTGGCCCAAGCGTAAACTTTTCAGGGCCACACTTTCTCGCCGGCTCAGATTTACAGGTGCCGGAATTCTTCAGACCTCAGGTTTCACCTGTCTGAGCTTAGCCGTGAAGTTGTCCCACTCTTGTTGCCATTTATGATCAATTGCAGATCGTATGCTCACTCTGAGATCCTCTGGACGTATGGCAATGTCCTGTGGCTCACCGACTTCGGCTGCATGACGTACTGCACGGTCGGCGAGTTCGTTGCCAGGTATCCCCACATGCCCGGATATCCAGAAGAAGGTGATCGACATCTGCCGGAGCATGTAGAGATACGTTAAGATGTTTTGCGTTTAGGGGATCGGTGGTATGAGAGTGCCAGATTGCTTGCAACGCGCTCAATAATTCGGAACAAATGAAGAATGCGCTGTCTTCGAATGTTTTCAGAATCGCAGGGCTTGTAAAATCGCAAGTAATTCCGCCGTATACACAGTGGCCTGGGGAGGAAGTGACCAAGCGTGAGGATCGTCACGAATGACGATGGCACTTCCCACACATGTAGCTGTTTTGAAACCATCTGTGTATATGCAGAGAGAGTCAAGTTCGGTTATGATCTCGTAAAAGCGGGATCGGTATTAGAGTGGACTGGTCTCCTCCTTGTTGAAACCAGTCAAGTTGAAACGACACCTTACTTTAGGAATCAGCCAAGGGGGCCCTTCCATAGGAAGTGTAGGAAGTACTCTGGCAAACTGCAAGTTCAGACTCTTTAATAACTCCTGCTTTCGAACGGCCACTGGTCGACTTATGGTGGAACGTCGACCACAGAGCTCCTGTAAACGGTATCTGTATAGAGTCGGGTGATTAATATGCGTAGGTGTTGCATATACCCCCGCTGCATAATTTCTGCAGAAGTGAACCACCGATGTTTTGTGTGGAGAAACACGAAAACCAAGAGCTTCTGTAGAAGACACCACTTCGTTGATGCCTTGCTGCAGCCGTTGTTGGATATCCTGCATAGAAATTTATCAGGTCATCAACGTACAAGCAACGACGAATTGGGACTGAAGCTGCAATATGACTGACTGCATTGGGAAACAAGGTGACACTAATGGTGGAGCCTTGAGGAATTTCATTCTCCTGGGAGTGGGCCTCAGACTCAGTGTCACTTACCCGGACACGAAACGTACGGTCAGTTGGAAAACTCTTAACGAACTGAGGGAGGTTATCTCTCAAACCCCAGTCGTGCAGCTTCTTGAGAATGCCATACCTCCAGGTCATATCATAAGCTTTCTCCAAATCGAAAAACACAGCTACAAGGTGTTTTCGTTGGAGAAAGACGTCGTGATTGGCATTCTCGAGGCGAACAAGATGATCCCTCGTTGAATGGTATCGACGGAACCCACATTGATATTTGGGAATGAAGTTGTGGGATTCCAGTCACCAGACGAGACGGTTGTTCACCATTTTTTCCAATACCTTGCTGAAACAGCAAGTCAAGGATATTGGACGGTAGCTAGATAGTTGCAATGAATCTCTAACTACTTTTAGCGTGCTTTCTCTTACAGCGTGCTTGAGCAGGCTTGTAGGCTATCACGTTTTCCTGCGTGGGGCAACGTCTAAGCTTGTTGTACGCCCGCTTTTTCTCTCATTGCTACACTCACGACTTCATTTCACTATGGTACGCGACGTTTGAGTAGAATGCTCGACGACATTGGAATACTCTTATGTGCTGTTTCAATGACACTGGAGGACATTTACTCTACATCATCTTCTACGTCTCCAGTCAGCTCGGGTGTACGAAATGAATCAACGGACATGTCCCAGTCAGCTTGACGGAGACGCCATCTCGGCGAAGACGAATGTGGAGTCATCGGCGTGGTACTATTCAAAATAATAGGTATATGGTCGCTACCGTATGAGTCTGAGCCAGCGTCCACTCATAACGGTGCGCCATAACCGGTAAGCGAAGTGACAAGTCGATAGCCGACAACTCACCGGTTCTTGCATTAATAATAGTACCTTTAACGGAATTCAACAAGATTGTTTCAGCTCATCTAGAAAACGTTCGATGAGTTTTCCTCGGGCGTCTGTTGTGCTACAGCCCCACATGGGGCTGTGAGCATTAAAATCTCCTAGTAACAAAAATGGACGTGGTAACTGTAAGGTAAGCTCGGTCAAATCTTCAACGTTCCAGTCGAAATCTGATGGGTAGGCCAAGCATAATATAAACTGGAGCGGTTTTAAAAATTGTATTGCAATAGCTTGTAGGGGGTGTTTAACGGATGGTCCTGACAAGGGACACCATTTTTGACGATGATGGCAACATCCTCCCCCTCGCCCAGATGTCTGGCTGTACATTGTGTCGGCGGACGTGATAATTTTTATTGAAAATTGTTCCGCCAGCTTTAAGTGTGTCTCTTATAAGTCTCATGAGGTGTGCTCAACCAGAAGCATCCGCAATTCACAGTAATGATGTTTTACACCATTACAGTTCCATTTAATAATCGCCATTTTTGTTACTACTTGGGTTGCTCTAGGAAGGATGACTATTTCCTAGGTTTTCCCTTTGGCTAGCCTTTCTTTCATTTAATCACTTTCACCTCGGCGTCCGAACTGTCAGATTCGGTGATCGAGGTGTTGGTATAGGGGTCGGACGTTGGGCGCTTAGTACCCGTACGTACCGACGCGGTCGTACTTTCCGAGTCGCTCATCGGTGTTGTGATTGAGCGATTCGGGAGGGGGGTAACCGGGCGTGTTGGTGTGCCCGGTCTGGACGGCGCCGTTAACCGCTGCGGTAGTGGAGCCGTCTTTAATGGAAGCAGCATGGTTTCTGCCTCCGCAGTCGTTGTGGGGGTCCCTTTTCGGGGGACCTTGCTTTTACCGCCTCCTCCCCCTCACTGTGACGTCCTCGGGGTGATGACTTCTTGGGTGGCTGTTTCTTCTTTGGCGAAGACGTCACAGTTCTTACGATAGGTCCCTGAGGGGTGGTTGTAAGCACCCTCTTGGCTTCAGGAACGTTGGCTGGCACTGGGGCTGACGGAGCTACATGTGTACTTACAGCTATAGAGCGCATGAGACACTCTTGCATTTTCTGCATGTTAACTAGCATTTGTTTCATCGCTTCCTTTATTTCCTTAATTTCATTCGATTTTTCAGCCGCTGAAGGGGTGGAGGCCGCAACACCGCGTGCATAACCTTTAAGAGCTGAGCGACGAGGCGTATTGCCTAGGAGCTTCCGTCTTGCCTCTGGGAAGGTTAACCTCTCCAGGGCTCTCAACTCTTGAATCGCGGATTCTTGTTTAAATATGGGGCAATTCCTCGACTTAGCCAAGTGATTGCCCCCACAATTAATCCATTTAATTAACCTTTGGCATCGGTAACACCTCATTGGTGCTGGGATGTACGAGCGCACGTCCACTTTATTGAAAAGCCCAAGGATCACTTCTTTAGGTAGAGTGACCCTGTTAAATGTTAAAAGAATTAAGGGGGAATCAGGATGTTTGTTCCTCCTGTTGTACTTTAGCCTTTTCGCTTCTATTACCCCCTGTGGAGACATCTCCGACGCTATCTCTTCCAGAGTACAGTACCCTAAAGACAGATGCATAATGGCGCCCCTGGAGTAGTTTAATACATTGTGGGGCATCATGTCTACCGCGTACTGTCCTAATACTTTTAGATTTTATATTTTTCCGGTTGTGCCGATGACAGTGCCTCTATGAGCAACCCATTGCCCGATAGTCTGTCAGCTTTAACCTGCCCAATTTCATCTTTCACTGAAATGGACTGATCTTACTGAAGTCACCTTCCTTTGGCGTAATAACAAGAAACTTCGTGTAACTGATACCTTGCAATCTTGGGGATTCCAACTGTAATGGAGTCTTACGATGTTTCTTTTTTTTGATTGGGGCGGGTTACCCCTTTTCGTTTGGCTACTCACTCCCCTTTTCGTTTGGGTTGTGGAGCAGGTACCGTAGACACAATAGCGGCACCAGCCACGCTACTTTGGCTCACGCCAGATGACGACGGCGGTGCTTGGTTCACGTCCGGTTTGGGGGGCCCGGACTCGTCCGAAGAAATAAAATTTAACACAAAAAACCCACTCCGCTCCCCACCCTCCTTGGAGCCTCATAAGCGACGTGGGAGTCCCACGCCAGGGATACGGAAATGAGGGTTCCTAGAAACAAGCCCATTGCCCCAGTGACACGCTCGACCCCGGGGCGCTCAAATTTACTGCGGCCGGTGCATAACCGCAGCCACGGTCTATCCTTGAAACCAGTGCCAAATGAAGTGTTGTTCCGCCGTACCCGCAGGTAACGGCTTCCCTCAGTCACCAGGATCCCCTTTTCCAAGCAACTCCGCTAAGCCATACCCGAGCTAGCGTGGGTCCCGAAGATGACTTAAAGTTGGGACAACATAGAAAAACGAAAACAAAACAAAAGCAAAAACAAAAAGGAAACAAAAGAAAACGAAAATCTGAAACAAAAAGAAATAAAAATAGCGAAAACAAAAAACAATAAAAACGAAGGTTGTAAAAAATGGACTACCAGAGCCTTGTTGGCCTGCTCGCCGAAGCTAACAGTTGCCCGCCGAGCACGTTGTCTAAGACTGGACGTGAGGTTGGATTTATGCCCAGCTTTAACTTATTATTACACGAGAGGATTGTATTTTTTCGAATAAATTTGGGTTTGTCTAACGGAAATTTGTTTCCTAGCAATTTAACGAGAACTGTCAACTAATAAAAACGCAACAGCGAAGCTGAAGCGTTTTCGGGTTGACAGTTCTTCGAGTTAAATTGCTTTTAGGCAAGAAATTTTAGTTGCAGAAAACGCAAATTTATTCAGAAAAAGTATAAAACTCAAGTGTAATACGGTAAGGTGATTTAACGAATAAAATAAATTAGTATAATTCACTGAGTACTGAATCAAACATATTAACATATTAATTAAAATTCACATAGTGTCTGAAAAATTCTCAAAACTGGATATGCTGGGACTCGAACCCGGATCTCTTGGTAACCAAGAGATCCGGGTTCGAGTCCCAGCCAATCCAGTTTTGAGAATTTTTCAAACACTATGTGAATTTTAATTAACATAATGAATTGGCCATTTGCCAAAGTGCATCGAGTGTTCAAGTATCAGCCAAAGCTGGACACTTAAGTGAACATATGAATATTGGTGTATGTTTAAAATACGGACAAAAGTCCGCCATACATTAATAATGTTTCACAGGCACTCGATAACATTTGAAATTAAAAAAAAAATATTAACATATGTTTATAAATAGTCTTCTTTATAAATATTAGATAAACCATTAAATTATTAGTTTGACCGCCATTAAAGTAATCACATCAGTCAATTTTTTTGCTTCAATTTCTTAATGTATTTGTAACACACAGCATTCTCTCTAGACGATTTTCTCCTCAATGGTATAATTCATAATGTTATTATTTAACACACCGTTACTATGGTTCTGAAATCAGTTAAATTTACCAATACGAATTTTTGTTTCGTTTTTATCGTGTTTACCTACAGTGAAATGATCAATAAAATGTTTTGTACCATTTTTTTCGAACATTTGTCCTAACTTTTTTTTCATGGTAAAAGTGAAAAAACTACAATATTCTTATGGGACTTAATACACATGAGTTAAATTATCACGTAAAATAAGAAAACTACAACATTTTTATGAGACTTTTGCTATGAAGTTACAATATTTTTTTGGCGAATTCAATTATTAATAATAATAATAATAATAATAATAATAAAATAAACCTTCACTAAGAAAATGTAAGTGAAAAATGCATAACTATATTCGATTTATCTTTTAACTTGTACATCTTTAGCATGGATTTCCTTCCTGGATGTTCTTCATCGTGGTAATAATGCTATTTCCTACAAGTACAATAATAGTTATCGTTATAATTTATATGTAATCGATGCATATTTCAAACGAAGGATAAAAACAATCAATTGGACAAAGCTGTAGAATACAGAAGTTGTTCACTACTATTAATACCTACCTGTAAATGACTAAAAATTACTAATGTCTTCTAATTTAAAGTGTAACATTTTCTTTTTTTTATTAATTTTGAAACGGAAATTAAATGTTTTAAAAAATGACCGAGACTTTTTGTCGAATGTCAAAATGATAAATTTTTGAAATTTTTAATGCTTACTGATACCTAATGTTTTTATATCTAATTATGATTATGAATTTTTAATGAAACATGTTTCATTCTAGGTAGATAAACTATGCGTACGTCTTATAGATAGGTAGTATTTTATTTAATTACTTTATAATAATATTTTTATTTTAAACTTAATTTTATTTTCACGTAAACAATATGATTATTCTAGCAGTTAATGGAGAGTTTGTTTATGTTGCTCTGGAGCAAAATACATCAATCTGACAATGTTTGCTAGAGATTTGTCCTATACCCATTTTCTGAGTCTATAATAACCATAACAAATACACAAAAATATTGTAGCTTTCATATATCATGCCAGTGACGTTCAATTAGGTAAAAAGTATAATTTGAAAGTGGGAAGCAAATGCTGTATTAAAGTATATAACTATGTACACGTATTTACGAACCCAGCTTCATCACGACGAAGTTAGTTATTTTCGATTTTCGAAAGACTACACTTATAAACACCTTTATGAAATACAGCGCACCTTTTTGTTGACTAAAAAGAATCTACCTACTTTATTTTCACTAAAATTGAAGTAGCTACAATAGTATTATGCGACTTAAATACACCTGCATTAAATTTTCCCAAAAAAATTAAGAAACAAAAACAAACGAGAGAAATATTTAAAAATTTATTTTTGGAAAAAGTCCGTAACTTTATTTTGAGACTTAAGAGATTCCGATTCATGATGTTGCTGTCAAATTTTTAGTTTTCAAATATTGTTTAAAAGATACAAGTTTAAATATTTAGGATTAATTAATTAAAACAGAGAAGAACAATTAATATTAATTAACATCTGTTTGTGCACACACTGTAAAAAATGAGTGTAAAATTACTATTATTATAGTTGCAATATTACTATTATTACAATAGTAAAACTTATTAGTTAGTAGTAAATTTATCATAGTAAATTTATACCGGTATCACGTGATGGATTCTGCGCAATTGACGGCATCAGTTGAGTTGGCTTGTTTATGTCTGCAGTTTATTACTATAATTGTGTAATATTACATCTTTTGGATGTAATTTATTGGTATCACGTGACTGATTCTGCGCAATTGACGGCGTCAGTTGAATTGGCTTGTTCATGCTTGCAGTTTATTTTATTATGTATTCAAGGTTAATTTAATACAATATAGCTTCATAATGTTTTAAACAATTAAAATTTTTTTATTAAAAAGTGTTTAAGTGTTTTGATGAGTTTAGAAATTCAGTAATATAAAGGGAAATATCCAGAAATTATCCTTATTAGAAATTCAATATTGTATTTACTTAAACAGTCTAAAATCAAGCAACGGACGTGCATTCAACATGACTGAACACTGGATCCACTTTGTTGTTATATTCGGTGAAAGACAAAAAATTCAATTTCAGTGTGATTTAAGACAAAATTTACCTAGTGATGGTAGTGCCTGTTAAAACTTATTGTGAGCTATAAAATATAATATTTAGTTCTAAAACTGAACAAAATAATGTTTAGCTTCTAATTTGTTTAACTTTGGTTGTATGTACTCATTCTGTGATATAATTATATGTATGTAGGTACTTGTATGTAGGTATACTTTATTTTATAAATAAAATTATTTTTAGAAAAACGTGTTATTGTAATTGAATTATTCATTTATAATTGCTATTTACGAAAAGTGAGTATAGTGTAGGGATTACGTTGAAGTACATTTTGTAATTAAAATTATATTGTAAACTAGCTGCGACCCGCGGTTTCACTCGCATAAAATTATTTGAATTTAGAGTCAAAAATATTAGGTAAATTTTAAGTTAGATATTCGGAAATTCTGTATATAATCAATTAATTATTTTGCCTGGCCCCGCTTGTCAAATGACCTTAAAGTAACCATATTCATATTTCAAAAGCATGGCTAATTTCCGCACCGTCATGCAGATACCCATGTTAATAGTTTTAGAAGTATTTCTATTTTAGGCCTTTCTAGGGGACAATTTTACTTCACTTTAATTTTTTCCAGAGCTTTCAACAATATTTGAATAAAATTTTGTCAAAAATTCCTTCAACTTTTCAATTTGGAATCTATTTGGTGTCACTGATGGACAATTCTGAGCACATGTCCATTTAAATTTGATATTCTGAAATTTTATACAAAATCAGTTTCTTATAGTACATCGCTTGGCTTGCTCAACGACTCTAAACTTATTTATATTTCAATAACATAATTTATTATGATAAAATTTTATTAGGTAAGATCGGCCCAGCTGTTTAATTAAAATCGTATTCGATAGTCCTGCGAATCAATTTCGATCTCATCTTTTAAGCAGGGCTTCGAATCGAACCGTAACCGTAACCGAAAACCAGTAAAACCGATTGATTTTACTGGAGAGTAACCGTTAACTGGAACAAAATTATTTTTTTTTAAAAAACTCAACCGAAAAGAAACTGTTATTTTTTTCGTTCCGGTTCATACCTGAAATTCAATATTTAATTTTATTCTATAATCTTCAACAATAAATTTCAAAATTTAACGAACTGATGTTTCTATAATATAGGTAGGAAGGTATGTGAATAAAATTTACAATAACATTTGAAAAGTCCTCATATTTATAACCAGATAAACACTTATTAGTCCAAGGCAGTAATTTTACTTGTGATCTGTTTCTGTTATATTTAGCTGTAGCAACTTGATTTATTTCAGGATGTCTTTGGGTATACCTTTGTACAGCCTCTCTATTAATTTCGGGGTGACTTTGGGTATACCTTTATATAGCCTCTCTATTAATTTCGGGGTGACTTTGGGTATACCTTTGTACAGCCTCTCTATTAATTTCGGGGTTAGTTTTTGTATATTTTGTTGTAGCTTGCTTTAACTGTTTTTTCCTGATCGCATCTGTAAATCTTTTTCTTCGTTTTTTCCCTCTTTTTCCGTTAAATGATGTGCTAGTAGAGAGAGCAGCTTCGTCTAAACATAGGGTATTAGCGCAAGGTAAAATGTGTGAGAGATTGCAGGCGAAATTTATTTCACATTCCGGTGGCTTGCTTGTGGTATGTGATTGTTGGACGGCACCAGGATTTGTGGATTCAGCCAACGGAATTAAAACATCAAAATGTCCTGCATTAAAATTTCCTGTGAATCGGATTCGTTTAACTCCTTGTAGTGCTTCCCCAAAGGTAGCAAGAAGAATGCCACCCTGAAACACTTGAAACTCATAAGGGAATATCTCCCCCGCCGCCTTAAGTTTGCAAGTAGTACCATAGGTGTGAGGTCTAGACATTTCGGTGACGTACCGACGTTTTGTAATATAAGGAGATCCCGATTGCTCCTGAGTAAAAAGTCTAAATCTTTCCCAGTTATTTGACACATGACTAACAATGTTAACACGAATTTGAGCAGCCATTAAGACATGACCGTACATCAAATAGGAAAGGGAGGAAAATAGGCAGGCGCCATCGCCAGGAATTTTTATTATTTGGCAATGGGTTTGTGTTTGGTTGACTATAATAATTTCCTCTTCCATAACTGATAATAGGAATAACTATTTCCATTTGAAAAATGGCTATCTTATTCAGAATTTAAAGAGTCTGGAAAGGAAAAGTTTTATTTTAATAACAAAAAAAAATTATTTAAGAATTGCTATTGAACAATACTATTTAATAACTAAAGTTTTGATACTTTACTAAATATCCTTTTTTGTTTTGTAATTGCTTCCTCGGTACCGGAATGCAGTTTTTATATCTTCTTAATTTGACATACAATAGAGATAATACAACAATCTCATCATCATCAGGTTTCCCTTAATGATATGTTCTAATTTTATCTGTTGATGTATTTTAAAAAATTGTAAAACACATTTACTGTAGTATAATATAAAAAAAGTAAGCATCAAAGTTACACTGTTTGGTAACAGTAAAAGAACCAATAATAACAAATAATTAATTAAATTTGAATAAATTTAGATCACAAACATTCAAGTTAAGAATGTCAGTAAGAAGCAATATGTATTAAATAAATATAAATGTAGTAACCTGAGCTATTAGTTTAAAATTATCAAAATTAAATTAAATTAAATTTTTTTCCAAACACTTAGCAACAATTTAAAAATTGTATAATTTTTTGATAAATTGGCCACAGATTGGGCATCATGACGCTGGCCGGAAGTTTTTTTGTAGTCAAAATTTAATAACTTCAGTCGATTGTAGGCCGTTTGTAGATGTTTGTAGTATATTTATTTTCGTTTGTAGCCCTTTAGTTTATTTGTAATTAACAATCAAAATTTTGTACTGAAGTTAGCCGGAAGCAATCGTGAATGTAATTTTTTTTGGTAACAATAGAAAGATTATCGTTTGTAGTGTCTAAATATAACGGTAAAATGTTAATAGGGTCGCCTGATGAAGCATAATTAATTAAAAAGTTGTTTAAAAAAATTGCGCATGCGTACCATTTTAAATTTGTTCCATGTGAGTTCGTTATTTTAAATTTGAGGTGGTATAGTTTTTATTGCATTATATTATTCAAAATTTAACAGATTGCGTTTATGAATACAGTAAAATTTAGTCAAAAAATTTTTGATTTTTAATTAATTATGAAAGATAATAATAATAAATTATTAATGAAAGATAGATAATAATAATAAATAATTTTCTATTGTGTTAAACCTGTTATTGAGTTAACTACTCGAAAGGTGGCTCGTTAAAAGAAAACTTCAGTTTGGTTAAAAGTAACAAATCAGTTATTTTCATATTAAGTAAATTATTTTTTAAAGAATTGCTTCAGTAACTGATGAGTTTGTTTAATTTGCACATTTTTGAAAATGCTTGTGAGATTTTATTATTTAAAGCTGCTATTTTTTTAGAATTTTTCATTCATACCAATTGCTGACACAAGTTTAAAAGAAACTACGATGTATTTTTGATAGTGTATTAACCCTAGAATCATACGTTGGTCTACAAGAAACGTTAATCACATACATCGACGTCGTTTTGACGGATGGACTTTTTACGGAGAGTTTTAGAGTTTATTTGCAAAAAACATTTTTTTTACATAACAATACTACAAAAGCGAACAAAATATTTAAAAAAATTGGATTTGGAAAAATTTCTTAATGTAAATATTTATTAATTTTTTTAATCTTTTTATCAAAGCATATTTTCGTTATCAAAATTAAAAAATAGATAAATACATAAATTGTATCATAAAACATGTGTTTCAAATAATTAATTTATGAACTATTATGAGTCAGTGGACATGTGTGACTTTACAGAATGTGAAATTTCTCAGTCATAAATATTCCTATAGATATGTAGTTATTTCCCCATTAGGCACATTTGTAAATTTTCTAAAATTTGTTAGTAATTTTTCGAATAAGATCTCAAAAAATAATAAAAATTAAAATATTTTCCACAAAATAAATTGTTGATCTTTTATTAAGTCATTCGAAATGCATTCTTTAGTTTTCGATTTAATATATTAAAACTTCAGTATTATGTCGTCTCTATAAGTCAAACAGCTGTAATCATCTTTCACATTATCCTAATCATTGAATAAATTAATTATAACATCCATATTTTTAATAAGTTTTAAAAAAAATTAGGAAAACTTTTATATGTAGTGTACAAAATCTTCAAAAAAAAAAAACATACGTTAATCATACATCGACGTCCTTTTGACGGACACTATTTCAATACAAACAAAACGACAATGACTATAAACAAAATATATATGTGGTGTGTTATAATAACAAATAAATTAGATAACAGAAATCTCACAGCAAACAAGTAACAACAAGTCGTAGTATTGGAGCAGGTAGACAAGTTCGTACGTCGTTTTGACGTGTAAGTATGATTCTAGGGTTAAGAAAAATTATTTTAATAATATGTATTATATATTATTAAACATGTTTATTGAAATAAAAAAATTACTTTTTTTAAAATTCATTGTTTTATTTTTATTTTCAAAAATATAACAACCTCATGAAACGACATAATTATTTTGTTACATGTGGTTAACTTTTTGTAATATTTTTTAATTTTGAAGTTTTAAAGCATATAAGATTAGATATCAAGATATTCTAGAAACCATTGTCGAAATAAAATCCATTGCACTCTTCTCTTTGCGATAAAAGTACATGAGTTTAAAAATGTGAAGGTGTAAGAAATTTTCCTTTTTAAGAGTTTATTATTATTATCTTTCATAATTAATTAAAAATAAAGAACTTTTAGATCAAATTTTACTGTAATCATAAACGCAATCTGTTAAATTTTGAATAATATGATGCAATAAAACCTATACATGCCTCAAATTTAAAATAACGAACTCACATGGAGCAAATTTAAAATGGTACGCATGCGCATTTTTTTTAAATAACCTTTTAATTAATTATGCTTCATCAGCCGACCCTGCTAACATTTTACCGTTATATTTAGACAAATAAACTAAAGGGCTACAAACGAAAATAAATATACTACAAACATCTACAAACGGCCTACAATCGATTGAAGTTATTAAATTTTGACTACAAAAAAATTTCCGGCCAGCGTCATGATGCCCACAGATTGCTGTATTACAGTAATAAAAAATTAATATTTTACGGTTTTTCGTAAATTTCGACGGTTAGACAAAAAATTTTGCAAAACCCTTTCTTAGCGAGCGCCTACGACCCAATAGGGACCTACATGCCAAATTTCAAGTTTGTAGGTATTGTAGTTTTGAACATTTTGTGATAGATGAGTGAATGAATGAGTGAGTGGTATTTCGCATTTATATGTATAGATTATTGAATTCTAGTCACTATGTTATTATCTATATCTGTTAGGTGTGTAAAGTTTACATGGTTTACATACCTGTTATATATTGTACATGTTATATGTGTAATAATTACATCTTTAATTCGTATTGTACACAACAAGTATGTACAGTTTACATACTTAGAATGTAATACTTTCTAGTGTACATCACAAAGATGTACACTACATCGTGTATGTAATTTTACTACTATAAAAATAGGAAACCTATTTCCTACTATTATAGTAGGAAATTTTTTTTACAGTGTATCTGTGCGCCCTATGTGCCCTGTATACCAGCGTGTTGATGCAGTATTCGCTTGTTTTTCGTCGACATAATTGCAAACTTCAACGTATTCTTTTTAGAATTTATAGATAAGAAAAAGTTAAACTTATAAAATTTTTCATTTTGTGGTCACCAGGCATTTTAGTTTTATAATTTACTTCAGAATATCCAAATTAAAGCACTAGCGAATTCATTTTAACCCAAAATAGGTATGTATCATGTACATACTTTATTTTACCTTGCTAAATTTGATCTGTCAGTTGTCAACTTACTATCGTGCGCCAGTTGGCGACATTTTCTACGGCATAGTCGACATTCAAAATTAAAACTATATTGTCAAAATTGTCTATTCTTTCTCCGCTTTTACTTTAGTTTAACAAACTTATTTAGAAATAGTAAATAATAAAATTCTGGCAATTTTGGAAAATTTCGAACAAAACATAGTTGAATCTTAAAATTGTAGAAACTTAATTGTAGAAAGCTAAAAATTTTTTCACATAATACGTTATGCATCTTACAACTATTAATATGTCAACTTATCGTTTGATTACAGCACCATTAGATTGCATTAACAATATATGTATAATCTTGTCAATTTTTGACACATACCTAATTAAAGTTAGTGTTGACTACTAAATATTTATAATTTCTCTCTGTTTTTTATTGAAAGTTCAACAAATAATTAACAAGTGTACAACACAAAAGAAAAGACAAGTTGCAATGCGTGTGAAACGTGTCCAAATTGAATTCACTTACCATTAATTATTTTTATAGCATTTTATTAAATTTCTTATTTATAGTTGATATAGGTAATAAATCGCGCTAATATTTGGTGTTAGATTCTTTTTAATTTTACGTACCTTCATTAAAACACCAACTGTAATTAGTTTATTTAAAAAATAATAATAATAATTTAATTAATAATCAACTTTTAACATTGTTGTAATTACAAAAGAATTGAACGTTACATAAAATAGCTATAAAGTATTATGACTTGAACCTACGTAAATAATTATTCTTTCACTTGTGTTTTTTTGAGAACATATAAAATTTTTGAGGTTTTATTTTATTTATAGTAAATTACCTTGAACATAATTATATGTAAAAATGGCATCATTTTCTAAATCTTGGAGTAGTGTTGTCAGAAGGTTATACTTATTTTATTTTATGTATCTTTTTATCAGGCGAGTGCGTAATTGCACGAGTGTGTATATGCAATATGCCTTGCAACCGAGTTATGTACTATACTTTATCTACGACTAGCATGAAGTGTACAATAAACGAAAAATTTGGTACAAATTCAATACATTAAAATTATGTAGAATTTGAAATTTATTAAAAACAAATTAATGTAAACATTCAGTTGCTAGGTAAAATTTTTGTACAGATTTTAATATAATATAGACGATATAAGAATTAATAAAAGTGTAGTTAGCTGTGGTACATTACACATACGTGCATGTAAAGAACCATTTTTTGTACAGCTGCATGTAAAACATAGCTTACGTAGATAGCATTACGTAGACAGCGCACTCGATCTCGTTGTATATGCGTCAGTCCCTTTAGCGAGCGCCACAATTTCAGCCTACAGGATACCTCTTTTTACGCATACGTATCGAACATAATTTTTTATAACGACAGCTTCTAAAGTTTAATCGACAGAAAATTTGTAATAAGGTTATATGAAAAAATTTTTTTATTATTATTTTGTAGATCGTTTTTTTTTTTATTAATTTGTTGATCATTTTTATGTTTAATTTGAATATGATTATCATTGACAATATTATGATATCATTAGTTTTTCGCACAGTTAGCTACTTTAACGCACGGTACTGTACTTTTGGGCACACTTACTATCGTTTGTTTCAAAATGATGTGAATACTGCTCTTTCCGCCCACTACACAATACTCAAATATTGAACTTTAGAAGCGGATGTTATTAAAAAAATATTATGTCACTTTTCAAAAAATTATACCTATTAATTTTTTTTTTTTGTAACTGTTTCTCGAATCAGAGAGAGTACTAATACACATAGGTGATTGAATGGGTGTCCGACTCGGACGCTTGCCGAGCATAAGATCGTTGGTGTAGTGGTTAGCACACCTGGCTAGTTACCAGGAGATCCTGGGTTCGATTCACGGCCGATCCGGATAATTTTTTCAATCACTTTGTGATTTTTAATTTATACCTATTAATATTTTTATTAGTTACAATTGTCATATTCGTATTAAAATTCATCAATCTAGGTAACAAGTATGGTGCCAAAACTATGGAAACTGCATAAAATATTAACAAAAATAATAATTCCTACGGACAAACAAGAAAAAAAAAATGATAAAATTATGAAATGATGATCCCTTAGTCGAAAAAATAGTATTAATTTTTCGCCAGACCACTCTAGCAATATTGCCTCAAAGATTACTATCTGATAGACTAATCACATCTGAAATTCTGTTTACTTCTTCTCAGTGAGCGATCCAATATCTTCTCAGTGAGAGAATATATCTTCTCAGTGAGCCTCAAATATCTTCTCAGTGAGCGATCCAATATTCATACAAGTCGTACACCATTTGTTTCAATTTTTTATTATATCGAATATTACCGAAGCAAAGAGGTTAAAGCCTGATCGGCGATCGCGCCAACCAGTCAACCTCTTGGTCAAGCATTATATTCTCCATTTAAAATTAATTCTAAAAATGGTAAGTATTTAATGATAAGAAAAATTTACATCAGTATTATTTTAATATTATTTAGTTGAATTTTACTAATCGAGATTCTTCATCACTAATTTAAAATAACACGAGGTACAATAGTTATGTTCCATTATTTGGGTATTGTTGACGAAGCTTCTAGTCGTAGTATGTTGGATATTCCCAATACAAAAAGTTTGAGGCCTGGTCTCGCACCACACAACCATGGTCATTACGTAACCATTTCGATCCAGTAACAGGTGAATTAGTCCGTATATTCAAATTCCCTATTTGTTATCAATTTTATTTTTAATTAATAAACGGAATTAATTCCTGATCACTGTGTGTCCCAAATCGATTCATTTACTGGCCGTTTTAAATTCTTAAAACTAATAAACTTTTGAAAACTAGGTGTCGTATTTTATTTATCGAAAATTAACAAAAGACAAGCGGTGCAGTATTGTGTGTAACGTTACAGTTTGTTAAGGGGTTATTCAGGGTTGTAGAAAAAAAATTGTAATATCTTTTCTTCGATATTTTTATTCCTGTGTATAGAATCATCAGTTACAATTTGGAAACAAAATATGAAATGGTTACCGAGTTATATATATATATATATATATATATATATATATATATATATATATATATATATATATATATATATATATATATATGCAGTAAAGTGGTTGAATTGCCCTCTTGGATATACGTGTGTGTTTTTAATAAAGGATCAGAATCCTTATTAAAATTTTTCGATATGCTCGGGCTTAACATTCGACCGCACACATACTATTACATTAATAAAAGAGACAACGAACGTATAAAAATTTCGGAAAAACGCTGCACTGCAAAATCCAAGAAAGCGAGGACGTCTAGAAAACAAATGATTGTTGAGCAGGAAGAATTGTATGAGGAAACCTTCGGGCTCCTGTAGGGTCCTGGGATAGCGGACTAAATAAATGTAACCAATGTCTTTGAACTGAATCGATTTTAATACAAAATACCCCTGTCGCAGCATCTGCATAACATAGCGAATTTCCAAATCTTGGGTACTGGCGGATCTCATCTAAGACCTGTACCTATTTAAAATAGTTTAGCTTTCTAAGAGTAAAAGAATTTTTAAAATCGGCTGGGTGATTAGTTTTGGTATTTTTGGAGACCCAAGAACCCGAACGAATTTTGTGCAGCATAGTTGTATCCATCTTAAATAATTTAGTTCTCTAGCAGTGAGAAATTTTTTAGCATCGGTTCGATAGCTTATTACTGGCGTTTTCGGATCTGCAAGATCCCGGTGGACCTCATTAAAAAATCAGCTCGACCGTATATTCTAGGCGGACTTTATGTAATATATATATATATATATATATATATATATATATATATATATATATATATATATATATATATATATATATATATATATATATATATATATATATATATATATATATATATTCAAAACCCGTTGTGTAGCATTCTACGCCGCATTTGCATCCGCAGGACAGTTGTGGATCGGATCTCAGATAACACAATTTGTACCTATCTAAAATAGTTTACCTCGGTAATAGTAAAAAAGTTTCAAAATCGGTCAGTTATTTTATTTTTGACACTTTTAGGTCCTACTGACACTGTCAGACGTTACATAACGTAATCTATATGTATCTAAAATAGCTTAGCTCCCCAACAGTGAAAAAATTTTCAAAATCGGTCGGTTAGTTTATTTTTGACACTTTTGGATCCGATGGACCCTGGCAGACTTTACATAACGTAATCTATATTTATATAAAATAGTTTAGCTCTGTAACAGTGAAAAAATTTTCAAAATCGGTCGGTTAGTTTATTTTTACCACTTTTGGGTCCCATGGACCCTGGCGGACCCTAAATAACGTAATGTATGTCTATCTAAAATAGCTTAGTTCCCCAACAGTGAAAAAATTTTCAAAATCGGTCGGTTAGTTTATTTTTGACACTTTTGGATCCCATGGACCCTGGCAGATCTTACATAACGTAATCTATATTTATCTAAAATAGTTAAGCTCTGTAACAGTGAAAAAATTTTCAAAATCGGTCGGTTAGTTTATTTTTGGCACTTTTGGATCCCATGGACCCTGGCAGACCTTACATAACGTAATCTATATTTATCTAAAATAGTTTAGCTCTGTAACAGTGAAAAAATTTTAAAAATCGTTCAGTTAGTTAAATTTTGACACTTTTGGATCCCATGGACCCTGGCAGACCCTACATAACGTAATCGATATTTATCTAAAATAGTTTAGCTCTGTAACAGTGAAAAAATTTTCAAAATCGGTCGGTTAGTTTATTTTTGACACTTTTGGGTTCTATGGACCTTGGTGGACCTTACATAACGTAATTTATATTTATCTAAAATAGTTTAGCTCTGTAACAGTGAAAAAATTTTCAAAATCGGTCAGTTAGTTTATTTTTGACACTTCTGGATCCTATGGACCGTAGCAGACCTTACATAACGGAATCTATATTTATCTAAAACAGTTTAGCTCTGTAACAGTGAAAAAATTTTCAAAATCGATCAGGCAGTTTATTTTTGACACTTTTGGGTCCTATGGACCCAGGCGGACCTTACATAACGTAATCGATATTTATCTAAAATAGTTTAGCTCTGTAACAGTGAAAAAATTTTCAAAATCGGTCAGTTAGTTTATTTTTGACACTTTTGAGTCCTGTGGACCCTGGCGGACCTTACATAATGTATTCTAAATCTATCTAAAATAGTTTAGCTCTGTAACAGTGAAGAAATTTTTAAAATTGGTCGTTTAGTTTATTTTTTACAATTATGGGATCAGTAAATCCTGGCGAAACTCATACAAGTCTAGTACTCTAACAGTAAGAAAAGGGTTCTAAGGATCTCATATAACTTATGGCAGTCCGTAAGCTTCTTGCGGACATCATTTAATTAATTAATTCAAATGCTTTAACTTACTAACTGTGAAAAATTTTTTAAAATCGATTGGTTAATTAATTTCTGGCCTTTTTAGGTCCCGAAAACCTTGACCTCACATAAAATACCTTTAATCCATTTGAAATGGTTTAATTTTTTAACATTATTAATTATTAGTGAAAAAATTTTCAAAATCGATTCAAAATATTTTTCCGTGCATACATATGTACATTGTACATATTTTGTTTTGTTTCATATAGGTATATTTAATTATATTATATCATAACATAATCTTCAATTTCTTGTTTACTTAAAAATTCAATAAAAAAAAAAAATTCTTCATTACATTAGCTTAGAAAATCTGTTTAATTTACATTTTTTAACATGAGATAGAACCATGCTAATTATAATGCAATAAATGAGAAACAAAACTCTATACATGTATGTGTGTTATAACACATGTATGTGAATATACTTCACTTGTTCTCACAAAATTCTTTAATAAAAAAGTGAAATATTTTTATACTTCATAAAGAACTGAGATAGAAATATAAATTACTTATTACAATGACAAAGAGAGCAAAATAAGGCAATAGTGAAAATTATGATTTTCTCGAAAACTACTTAACATAGAAAGAAAATTATAAGAACATTTTCTTCATAATTTTTTTTTCCTTTTCAACGATGTAAAAATCGAACTGTCTTATGATAGGATCGAATGATAAAAAATGGCCAGAAAACCTACTTCTGGGCATCCGACGTGTCTGGCTAACGAACTTAGTCAAGCCAATTCAGAATCCAGTCCGCACACAAAATTTCATAAGCGTTAGACGTTTCGTTCGAGAGTTATCGTGGGAACATATATATATAAATATAAATTTTAGTGAATATCATTTTCGTATTCTAGGGACCTCAAAACAGATTTTCTGCCATAGTCCCGGACTCAGATTGCGTCATGAGACCTACTGTAATAGCTGAATTTCGAGTTTTCGAAATTCGCTAAAAATTAGAAAAAAGTATTTAAATGCCTGTTACACAAAACTACATTTTCAAATCGGCTGGCACGCTTCAGCCCGTAGCTCTCAATTAATTATAACGTATAAGGGCGGGTTGAAAGCGTAATATTTTTTTTAGTCCCTGTACCTAAAAAGTTCACTCCGTTTAAATTTTAATCCTTTTTTACAGACAAAAATAACCAAAAAAAAAAAAAAAAAATCGGGATTTTTCGATTTTTTTGCATCGATGTAATTTTAGGTTCAGGAATTTCTTTTCTTTAAAATCCTATTCGATTTTCTAATTTCTGATCACCCGTTGAAGTTGTGTGATCGCAACCGAAAATGATGTTTTTTCTGAAGCGTCGACTTTGACACTGCATATAAAATCCAGCGTCATCGGGAAAAGGGAAATTAATTTTTTTTTTGATAGTTAAAGGAATCCCTAATAATATGTATTAGGTTTCAAATTGATTGCATGTAAGGTTTCTTTAGCAAAAAATTTTGAAAGTATGTCTTTTTTTTAGCTTCTAACCCTGAATAACCCTTTAATAAACAGTATATCCAGCAAAACTGTCAGACTATTAAACCCTTTCTTTCAATTTTACAAATCATTTATGTTTGATTCGTATAGATCCATTGAATACATAAATATTTTCAAAATTTTCAGAATTCAATAAATTATTTCTCAGGTAAAACACTGAAAGGTAAATTTGATGCCCAATAGCTATTTTTCAACTAATTGTTAAATTGCTTATTACATACGAAATTCCAATTAATTTTTCTGTTAACTTAAAGTCATTATCCATAATTAGTTGTAGTTGGTTTATTGCTTACAGTAGAGTCGAGCTGATTTGAGCCGAGGCAACATGTCATATATCAGTTCTAATATTATAATACCTATAAAAATTATAATGCATTATCTCAGGTTCGTTGGTACATTGAAAACAAGTTTAACTCTGATATAATATAGATGACGAGCTCTTGATTCAAGTCAATGATTGGAATGAAGCGGACAACTTGTACCATAATTATTGAGTAAAAATACAAATAATCAAAAAAAATTTGTATTATAATTTTATTTATCGCTTATGTTTAGCCGAGTCATCCATTACATGGCTAAGAAGAAGTTAATATTATCAGTCAAATACTTGAGAGGAATATATCTGTTCAATTCATATTTTTAATTTATAGGGTATTCACGATAAGATTCATTGAAGAACTTAACTTGAAACATTTAGAAACTGTAATTTTTAAGTTTAAGCCTTTAGTAAAACCAACTCATATGATTCCCTTCTCCTTTTCTTGTCCAGAGAACAGTCCCTTTCTGGCCCTTGATCTTTAAAATGTTCGTTATTTGAAAGCTTTTATTTAACCTGCAATTTTAGTAGTTTGTTTGTTTAGAACAAATCTTGTAATTAAAATTTAGACAGTTTCTCAGTGAGCTAGAGTTTTCAAATTTTGCATAAGGTGGAATCGCCTATTGTCGGCCGGTGCCCTAAGGTCGGCCACTACTTGCTTTTTAGTGTTCCGTACCAAAATTGCCAAAACGGAACACTAATGCAATCACTTCGGTGTCTGTCCGAGTGTCACAGGAAATTTCCTCTGAAATCACTTGACGCGAAAATTTGAAACTTAGCACGGAGATAGGGTGTGATGGCCTAATTTCAGATATGAAGTTGAGTTTCGATTTTGGCGGTTAATTTTAAGGAATAACCTGAAAAGTGAAATCGAAATTTTTTCCCAAGAGTACCGGGTAGAGTACAGCCTTGGCCAAAAGTATTGAGCACCCCCATAAAACACGTGTAACTCTAAAATTAATTTAAAAATGACTTTTCTGTTTAATAATAAAATGAAAGGCAATACTGAGAGTTAATTTTAAACAATTGATAAAGGATTTTAAGGTACCATAAAACACCTAGCCCACAAAATGTGAAATTTAAAGTTTTTTGAAAAATAATGTAACTTATTTGTTAGCATGTTATTAACTTTCAGGATAACAAGAAGCTGCTGAGTGTTGTTTATTCGTACCGTAGAGACAGTTTGTAATACGAAATGCCGAAACAACCAGAACTTAACACAAAAACACGAATAAAAATCCAGATTTTATATGAAGAAGAGAAGACTCAAATAGAGGTTGCTAAATTAATAAAAGTTTGACGATGTGCAGTGCAATTTACAATTAAAAGAACTGGAGACTGGCTCTCAAACAAACAAAATGAGAACGGGCAGAAAACGCGCTACTACTGACCGCCAGATTAGAAAACTTATGCGTGACTCACTTAAGGACCGCAAAAAAACGTTTTCTGAGCTCACTGCAGCTTTATCGGGAGACATTGGGAAACCAATTAGTTCTCGAACTGTAAGAAGAAGACCCACAGAAGCAGGTTTAAAAAGCCGCAAAGCTAGGAAGAAGCCTTGGCTCTCCGACAACATCAAGAAAAATCGTTTAGAATGGGCTTTAAGACACCAGCATTCTTCTGAAGAAGATAACTCCAATGTGGTATGATCCGACGAATCTAGTTTTGAAGTAAGTTAAATTCTATACCATTGCATTAAAAGATGCGATTAGATTTGCCGAACCATACCACATTGGACCTATCTTCTTCAGAAGAATGCTGGTGTCTTAAAGCCCATTCTAAACGATTTTTCTTGATGTTGTCGGAGAGCCAAGGCTTCTTCCTAGCTTTGCGGCTTTTTAAACCTGCTTCTGTGGGTCTTCTTGGGGCTTGCACTAGTATAGAACCGGGCTTGCACAAATTATCAAGTCGGACCATGACAGTGGCTGCGACAGCTGAATTTTCGATTCGAAAATTTGCTAATAAAAAGGATGCAAGAAAGTGCAAGATTTTTTAGCAATACCAAGACCAAGACCAAGACCAAGACTCAACCCGCTCTAGTAAGACCAAGACCAAGATTCTTAATGCAAGAACAAGACCAAGAACAAGATTTGGTAGTCTTGGTCTTGGTCTTGCATTTGCTCATCACTACACCTGACTTCAAAATACGTACTATTAATTATTTATTACTTTTTGAAGTCGGTTTTTTAAAAAAGCTTTTATTTTATATTTTATACTTTTTAGTTACAATGCTTATCAGCCCACCTTATTGAAACATTTTAATTGGTTTTTAATTATTTTTCTTAAATTCGAAATTTCATACGCTTAGGTGGAATAGCTTCAAAATACCAGTGTCCAAAAATCATAATTTTGGGCATTCATTGACTTTACTTTGAAATTTGGAACATACATAATCTTTAAAGTAGTAATTACTAGGGAAATAAAAAATCAATAAAAATCAACCAATTGTTCAAGTCATCAAATTTTTTTAAACTGGGTAACTACTGACAGAAAGTTATTTTTAGGATAATTGGATCAACATAAATTAAAAAAATATGTCACTATAGTTTTTAAATTAAATAATTTTGCATATACTTTTAAAATTGCCATAATTATTCATATTATTGAAGATGGTTAAAAAATTACTAAGCCAATGTCAAAAATTTTTTATGGGACCATCTGGAGAGCTTTGCCTACTAACCAAAAAAAGAATGGCGCAAATTGGTTCAGAAATGTGGAAAAAATCGGTGTACATACCTACATAAAAAAAACATTCGAGTTGAATTGAGAACCTCCTCCTTTTTGAAGTCGGTTAAAAAATGTAGTTTTTACACTGAGAAAAATTACAGTAAAAATTACGGAGCTGCCTCCGGTAAACCAGGCTCAAGTGACCAGTCGGTAGGAAATTATCAAGCAACAATATAAAAAATACCTTTCAAACATTATTTTTTACGATTCATTTGAAAATTTTTCCTGTACAGCTTAAGAATTTTTCCTATACTGCTCCGTAAAATTCGATGGGCTAGTAAAATTTCAAGTGGATACCAGGAAAATTTACTTAATTTTTGTTAAATTATACTAGAGATACAAGCATTTTTACGGAGGCAAAGTGTAATTTTTACTAAGCTGATAGGAAAAGTGGAGGGTACACGTTATTTTTTATCTCTATTTTCTACTTGAAACCTGTCTTTCGGCATCGCACCCATGTAACGCTAGAAGACTTTGTGCTTGTCTGCTTCTAACTGCTCTGGCACGCGTAAACCGAGGTCCGCACCAAACCAAGGTCATTTGGAATACAGCTTCTACTGAAAACAGACCACTTATTGTTGTGTGTGCCTTGTACTGTGTTATGTGTTATTTTTTTTATAATAAACTATTTAATGGACTTTGCATTTAAAACAACGAATTGTTATTTTATATTTCATGAATATCGCATTATTTTATTATTAATAAAGAACCAGGGCCGGATCTAGGGGGGGGCAGCCGGGGCACGTGCCCCCCTGGATGATTTTAGGGGCGCCAAAAACGTAAAATGGTAAAATGGTAAAATTTTTTTGGGCGGAGCAAAATTTAAAAAATTTTTGAAGTGAGGAGCAAAAAAAAAAGGTCTTCAGTCATTTTATGATAGGGTCAATGGTCCTGGAGCAAGTGATGAGCAAAAAAAAAAAAAAAAACGTGAATAGTAACAATTTATGATAGGGTTAAAGTGAATTTGGAAGTAGGTGATGACCAAAAAAGAAAAAGAAAAAGTCAATGGTGCCGATTTATGATAGGGTCCAGGTGACTTGTTTGTCATCATCCAGGTAAAAATTTTTTGCTGCGAGGGGCGCCAACAGGAAAATTTGCCCCCCTCCTTATAACTCTTGGTCCGGCCCGGTAAAGAACTGATAATTAAGATATAACAATTGAGATTTTTATATGTATTGATGTTTATTGAAAAATGTTTTTCCACAAATAATAAAAGACCACAGAACATTTTTTCAATATTAATAATTTGATTTTAATCCTTACCCTTCTATCAATATCGTTTTAAACTATTTTAATTCAATTATTTATTAATAAATAAAAAAAAAAAAACTTATAAATAATACGGCAAGAGAGTAGAATTTTTCCTGTACAGCGCCGAAATTTTTACGGAGTCACAGTGTAATTTTTACTGTGCAGCCAAATTTTACAGAGCCATAGAGTAATTTTTACTATACTCATCGTACTTTCTCCTTTGCCTGTCACTTATGCCCACATTACCAGAGACCTCCGTAATTTTTTACTAGAAATTTCCATAAAAATTACCGTATTTTTTTCTCAGTGTATATATTTTACTGGCTGTAACCATCACTATAATAAAGCTGTAAAAAATATAACAAAAGAATAATTTTTAAAAATTATCCTTAACAAAAGTCAATGAATTCTAACATGAACTTTTTAAAAAAT
Source organism: Brachynemurus nebulosus (assembly GCA_035578155.1). Taxonomy (NCBI): domain Eukaryota; kingdom Metazoa; phylum Arthropoda; class Insecta; order Neuroptera; family Myrmeleontidae; genus Brachynemurus; species Brachynemurus nebulosus. The sequence goes on along the minus strand of JAPWDM010000001.1, from coordinate 40,460,312 downwards.
GCGAACGAAGAGTATAAGCAACTAAGTTGGCAAAGTATAAGCAAGTGAATTAGTTTGAGAATATTAGGTAAAATAAGAATGATAAGTACGAAAATTATTTTTATCCATTTCAGAAATCAAACAAAAACTATTATGTAAATATATATGTTTTATTATAGAAACTATAACCAGAGATATGTACAATGCTTTCCAAACGCCGATGTTAGTTGAAATTCCCTATAATGTTAAATTGATGTTTCAACTAATCTTCATGTATGTAATAATTCATTTTCATCATGTGATGAGAACCTATCATTACATCTACTGTATTTCGCGTTATAATTATAGGTTACAAGGTGTTTGTTCAAAAGATATTTAATCAAATAGAAGGCGTAGTACACTAGTGCTATGTAATTTTAAACATTGTATGCACCTTTCGTCGGTATAAAGAGAATGCAGATCAAATTCAGTCTATATACAATTTCGAATAACCCTCCAAAAAAAATTTATTTAAAATTCTCCTTTCAAAATTAGATCATATTTACATACATATTAAAATTGGTTTTTATTCCATTATCAGAATTAATTTGGAAAGTAAATGTTAATAGCCACTAATTATTAGAATTTCAAATTTCTTAATAAATTCATCATGTAAAATTTGTGATCGAATAGAAAGAAAGCGTTGTTTGTTTTTGAATTGCTTGGTAATAAAATGAAACCAAATTCCATTTAGAAATTCATTATTATAAGAAGAAATCATGACCTTAATTTTCTTAAAAAGTGACGAAACTATAATAATCGAAAGTTAATACAAAGAGACATAATAAATTTTGAAATTTTACAAAATTAGAACAAAAATGTATGCACTTAAACTAAATTAATCGTACTGTGGCAGTCAACTACAAGACCATTTTTCTTCTAAGTGATATACAATGGCTAAGGAAAAATTTTTGCAGCTGGTTAAATTATGTATTTTATAAGTTCACATAGTTATAATTAATTAGGAGTATAATATTTTTAAGTGGCGGTTATGGTTTCGCTATCTGGTGATAAAATCAAGCCCGGTCTGGCCCACCGGGACACCGGGATGAATCCCGGTGCGCCCTTCTCCTGGTAGAGGATCGGCGCCCTCGCCCCCCCCCCCCAAACGTTACATAAATTTTATAATGTTGCAATAAAAAATTATTGCATTAAAAATATTTGTTTGTGTTGCCTTTTCTAGTATTTTAATTCAGAGTCACCATTCAATTTTTTGTGATTGTTATTGCAACGGTCCAATAGCTAGTGCTATCGAGTCCATACTTCGATTCGGTTAGACTTAAAATTTTTAAAACCCGTCTTCGTTCCACTATGACAAATGAAAGCTTGGAGGCTTTTATGATGATGGCAGTAGAGAAGGATGTCCTGGACAAAGTGGATAGCGAAACCGTCATAGAAAAACTTTGTATAAGTAGTACACATTTGAAACGACTTTTTTCATACTGAAGGAAGGTTTTAATGACAGTCAACTTGTTTTTTTTTTTTTTTAAATTTAGCCAACTTTAATAATGTTATTACAATTTGTAATATTAAATATGTACTTTGTAATTCACACTTTTTTTTTTACAATTATGTTAATTGAGTTTGAACCTGCATCACAATTTGAGAGTCAGCCCATCGCCCTTTAAGGTTACCCACGCCGGGCCTGGATAAAATTTAAGTTTGTGAAAACATTCTAGCGCCCTAAGTAAAGTCGGAGTTGTGTTAATAATCTACACGAAAGTAAATTACACATTTTTCTACCCGTAGATTAGGTCAATAGATCTGGCGTAGATAATACAGATTATGGACAATAGGGGAATTTGCCAAATAATAAATAAACACATGCCTTCATCCAAATAAGGTAAATGTCCCAAATTCCGACACTTTAAGGAGGCAACCAAGCATATTTCAGTAGAATAATTTAAAAATTGTTGGAAAGATTAAAAGTCTTTTGTCAGCAGCCAGGTCAAAATATTTACTTTAGACTATCGTTTACGCAAAATAGAAAAATAGAAGGATAAAATACAAAAAATAAGAATTTTAGTACTACTGCAATGACAGCTAATTTTGATATCTACCATAAGAACTTAACTCTAAATTTGACACCCTTTTGCACTTATCTTCGATAGTGTTTTTAAATTCAACAATTGTTGTCCATAATTTCGACTATAAACGTTTTAGCTCAAATAAAAAAAAAAAGAAAAAAAATTTGATATAGATGCATTTACTATAATTCATTGAAAAATTGCTTTATTTATTGCTCGGACATATTAGTTAATAATGTACTTTTCCAAGTTCTGCTAATATAAAAAAATGTTCCTTACTCACGTTTTGGTAGGTTACTTTTTCCCACCATTTCGTTAAAATCGTATCAAACACATACTCACACTGTTACTCTTATTCGAAACTGCATCCCGTAATTTTAATTACTTTCTTATTTTATTGTTTTCTCTTTCCTCGTTTTTTCACTTTTTTGTTTCTTTTCCTTTTCTGCGTACTTCTTTTCTCAATTTTTTTAAAAATAATATTCTTCCAATACTTACTGACGAAATTTGCGCAAGACTTTAATTTACGGATTCTAAATTCGACACACAAGAAAACTAGTCTATTTAAGAATTTTACGTTAAAAAAGTTGATAAATTATAATATTTTACTAACTTTTTATTACAATATTCTTTTATTATACCATTTCAATGTGAAAATCATAATTTAACTAAAATTTGAAATTTAGGGTTTTTGTACTTTTCTCATAAGGAATCAGTTACTTACACCTACTGTTTCTGACATTTCGCAAAATATCTAATTGATCATTAATTTTAGTACAGTATTTGTTAAAGATAAACCGAAATATAAAAAAGGTAGTATTACTTAATGTTCATAGATACCTCTTAAATACAAAATGAATGTTTTAAAAACAGAATTTTTCTAAATTTTTAAAAATAATATAAACATGTCTGATTTTAAGATACTGTCTAATTTTGGGTCATTTACCTTATGAATTACTTTTTCAAGGATTGAAATAGAAACAGGTTTCAAATTTCAATTTCAATTTTGTTAACAAATAATATAAATAGAATAAAAGGCGATTAAAGTTAAAGATTGTTAAATTTACAGTCAAATTAAATTTTAGTTGATGTAATAATTTATTTTGTTTTTGAGAAGGACAAAATTTTCGTTTTGAAGTTCTTTTTGAGCGGTATTAAAAATATCTAAAATTGTTTACATCGTCGTTATGGTGTATACATTGTTTACCCTATTGGATTATCGACGCCATTGTCTACTTGTAGACATCATTTTACATCTGATTGTCCAACACTGGAGCCATAGTCCAGAGTACATTAACATTTAACACTAATCTTAAGAGTAAAACGTCTTCTCGTGCAATAAATCTTCAACCCAATTTTAATAAAAGATCAAATGCCATAACAGAACAGTATCAGTAGTGCTAAGCTGATGGAAACACTTGTTAGCATTTTTTAGATTGTTAAGTTGTTGATTTTCAACTTGAATTTAAAAAATAGAAAAATTCTAAATTTTTTTCTACTAAAGATATTAAAATTTTTTCATGTATATTTATATTCAGTGAATATCTTATTATTATTATAAATTATATTACTAGTAAAAAAAGAGTGTTTCTGATATTATTTCTGTTATTTAATGAACTTCTTTCAATATCATTAACAATTTATTTGCTCCGTGCAATGCAGTTTAATAATAAATTAATAATTCTAACAAGCTCATAACTAATTATAATAAAATAATAATAATAAGCAATATAATATTCTGAACAAGTGACGATCAGAACACATTACATAAAACAGTTGCAAAAATATTCGAACTGAAAAAAATGACAAGCACCAAGTAAACGACAACTGATAAAACAATCGAACGAGTTTTATAAATAACAAATTGTTAACTAATTATTAGCCACTGTCAGTTTGTTTACAGCTCGTTATTTTATTAAATATTATGTATTTATTAGTGTGGATATAAAAACAAATCATAATATTGTTAAACCTATTATTCTTTTACACTTAATTATTATTTAAAACATTATTTCAACGTATACGTGTTACTCAAGAGAAAAAATGTGCAAATTGCAGTCATTTTAAATTTTTTGTCGATATTATCGTGGAAAAAGATGATTTTAAATATTAATAAATCAATAATTTGATGATAAAAAACAATTTTTAAATGCATGCTCTTATCTCAGCTCATCATACTTGCGTGTAAAAATTTATTTTTTTTAAATTAGAATTCAATTTTTACAGTGAGTTTCAAGTAATAATCGATCACTGAGATTTCTGAGTTTCGAATTATAAACACAGCAGAGAGGTTACCTAGGGGCCCTTCCATAGCAAAATTAGCTTACGAAATGATGAATTTTCAAACAAAAGAACGACTTTTCTGGTCCTAGTGTTAGAGTTCCCTGATAATATTAGATGAAGTATAGCGAATATTAAAGGAAATGAAGAAAAGTATATCCACATTATTTTTTAGTAAATTTTATTTAATCTTCCCATTATTATAAAGATTTGGATTTCAGACGATTTGTCTATCTACCATAACCGGAAAGTTACTGTGAAAAGTCCAAAAATAGATCAATAAAGCTTTTATTTTTTTATGTTTCGAGGTTCCCAAGTGATTTTTAAAAAGATATACCAAAGTTAAGCAAAGAGTACTTACTTTGTATGCGACAGCGGTATGTGAAAGCACTAGAAATTAACGGGGATTTTCATTGTTAACTTTGAGGTATTGAGAAATGTATGAAGGTTGATAGTTCGGGAGTTTCTGGACGTGGCTGCCAGTCACGTGTTGTGGAGAAGCTAGAACCTGGCACATTTAAACGACTCATCTAGTTTTATTATGACCGTTATAGTGAATACATCGTAAATAATTTTAGTAAAAATTCTCAGTGATTAAAACTAAAAGGTAAAGTAAAGAAAAACTACATTTTTCAAATTTGCTGCAGTTGTTACTTGAAGACAAATCATCCGAGCGAGTTGATTCTTATTGCAGCTTCTTCTATATATGTTCCTTCGTGCCATGAACCTTTAGTTTTCCGATCGAATAAAAAATGTAATATTTGCAGGTCAAAAATCATCAAATTTTCGCGCAAATTTTGAAAGTTTTTTTTTTTAAAAACTCCGCCATTTTGTTAAATTTCAACTTTTTTTTCGATTGAGGTTCATGACACAGGCAATATCTTCTAGTTTAATAGGCTTTTTGGTTTTTTTTTTATTTCAGGCACTGTGAAGGTCGCTATCACTGCAGCAGTAGGGGAACTTTTTTTTTGGAGCCATGGGATATCGCGAATAACTCACTGAATTTTCAATTTTTTGGTCCAAAAATTTTATCATGAATTTATTTTATATTAGCGAATATATCCTTAAAATAATAAAACATTCCATATAGTAGTTTTCTTCAAAAAAATTCCCAAAAATCACCTTTTTTCAGGCGGTCACACTAGTGGTCCCCCTTAAGGAGGTATAGGATACAGTAATCGATCAAAAAACTGTATGATATTTTGGAACTAATTCCGATAAAATGGTAATTACGATTTTATGGATTTTTTACTATTTATTTATATACGTATATCAACGGGTACAAATATTTAACATTAAAAAGAAAAAAGAAAGAAAAATATTCATTTTTATGGCAATTACAACACACTGTTTACAATCTGGTTTTTCACGCATTGATGGATGGTTTTTTGGTCCAGTTGGTTAGATCATAGATGAAAAAAGATATTTTCATCAATTACATACCTCTAACAATTGTCTAACGTGGAATTTTCCTTTTTTTCTTTCATAATTTTTTTTAAATTTTCGCTTTCTCTGTTACTCAATTCGGCCTTCTCTCACATATTTATGTAAAATACGTATTTTAGATTTACATATATACTAGCCCGGTTTTCTTGCTATAATTTTTGAAATTCTTCAACTAGGTATTAAATTCTTAGGTACAGATCGTAAAGGTTTGTAAAGGATCGTAAAAAATGATGTTTCATTATAGCTTAGCTTATTACAGGCTACAAACCAGTCCGAAGTAAACAAATTCCTGGCTACGGAACAGAGCAACAAAATCCAGGGCAATTCTAACCACTTACAAGGAAATGCACCCAGAGTGAAATTCGGAATTTTGATGAAACTTCATTGGTGTGTAGAATAGGCAAAAATTAGGGACCCTTATTTTTTTTATCGGCCATCTTCCACGTTTACGGGGTGAAACCAGCCCCTAAAGTTGGGGGTTCAAATCGTATTTCTTAAGATATCTCGAAAACTATAAGAGATAGAGGAAAACTTTAAATTAACGAAATGTTACTCTTTGAAAGACCTGTTCACCTGTATAGGTTAAACGAGGGTCGGGTTCATAAGAGGGTCTGGAGGGGTTAAAATGGGGGTAAATTTTCTTGTACAGCCTGCGAATGGTTCAATTTATCAAATTTTTGCCATCATAAATAGAAAGAGCACAAAAAATTAGGGGATACGTGTTTTTGCGTTTTTTCGAAATATGTGTGGTATCCAAGCTATATATGGAGGAAAAAAATAGGGTAGATTATATTGCATTATTATTGATTGCAAATACCTTCTATATTTTTTATTTTTATGTTTATTTTCATCATTAAAATGTAAATTTTTACTTTCCGATTATGATTCATATATTTTTCAGTACTAACTCAATTGGTAATTTAGCCATGTGTACATTTGGTTACTCATATTAATCATATTCCATATTTTTTATACCTATTTCTGCAAAAGTCAAAGTTCTCTGGTGTGGCCATTTATTAAGAATTTTCTGGCCATTTATTATCAATTAATAAATCTGGCCATTTATTAAGAATATTCGAGATAAATCGAGATAAATTTGTTTAGACACAAGTATATTTTATCTTTTAAAGTTAGAAAATGGTAGCGTCAGAACCAAAAAGAAAAAGAAATAAAACTAATACGCAAGGTATGTATGTATACCTAATCAATTTGAACGTACTTTTGCAGTTCATTGTACAATTTGCAGAACTCCTTTGTAGGATTTCGTAGCAAAACCACGAAACTTTTATAAATTCATCATCTTTATCGTTACATCAGGTGGTCTATCCGCACTTGACTACTTTTGAGTATAATCAGTATCGGACTTTATGCAATTTAATAGAGTTCCGTTTTTTAATAATAATAATAATAATACCCCTGTCGCAGCATCTGCATAACATAGCGATTTTCCAAATATTGGGCACTGGCGAATCTCATCTAAGACTGGTACCCATTTAAAATTGTTTAGCTTTCTAAGAGTAAAAGAATTTTTAAAATCGGCTGGGTAATTAATTTTGGTATTTTTGGGACCCAAGCACCCGAACAGACTTTGTGCAGCATAGTTGTATCCACCTAAAATAATTTAGTTCTCTAGCAGTGAGAAAATTTTCAGAATCGGTTCGATAGCTTATTTCTGGCGTTTTCGGATCTGCAAGATCCCGGTGGACTTGATTAAAAAATCAGCTCGACCGTATATTCTAGGCGGACTTTATGTAATATATATATATATATATATATATATATATATATATATATATATATATATATATATATATATATATATATAGTAAAAGTATTTTCAAAACCCGTGAGTATCATTTTCGTATTCTAGGGACCTCAAAACATATTTCTGTTATAGTCTCAGCCTCAGCTTACAGCGTGACACCGGGTGTAATAGTTGAATTTCGAGTTTTCGAAATTCGCTATAATGGGGTTTTACATCCGTTTTCGCAACCACAGTCTATAACAGACGCCACCCATATCACTATTCTTCTACCTCTATTCATACAATTAGATATTACAATTATTTATTTCATTATGATGTGAGTGGAGGACAAGGGAAGTGGTGTGAGGATTAGGATATAGGTAGGTATGCGGAAACTGCAGAAAACCTTCACGGCTATCGTCGGCTGTGGGGCTTAAACCCTCAATCCACCAGTCGGCAGTGCCAGTGCTTAAGCACGCTCGGTCACTCCGTTTTTTTTTTTAAATTATTATTTTTTTTTAAACTCATATAGAAAGTAAAAGTTTTATGTAACCATATTTATTAATAAATTAAAGGCTAATTTTAAAATTAAATAGAAACGAGAAATATCCCAAGAATTGTGAAAAATTCTCGCTACTAACTACGAAATCCTGACTTAGTGCATGTTAAACACGCACTTTGCAATTTTTTTTTTATTCATCACATATGATGCAATGCGGACACTGAATTCCAGTCACAGAATATAAAAATAACGAACTTTATACATTCCTACACATCAAGTATTTTTCATACTTGTTATAGTGCTCTTAAACGTGTCATAGTAAATTAAAAATTTAAATTGAGTAGTTTTCGTTTAAAAAACTAAATAATATTAATACAATAGGTGATTGATACATATTTTTAAATCAATAAAACAAACGATTTTATTTGCTTGTGTGAAACGCTCGAGCTGCGTTTGTTGACCAAAACCGGTCATTTGTTAAAATATTGTTGAAAATAATATGTAATTTCATGCTTCTTGATCTGAAATGGTTTTATATTTGTTTTCATTTAATATCAGTGCTTTATAGAAACTATATAAAATGTACTTAAATACAGACATACAGATACTCAGTGTAAATTTGGATCTAGATACAGGTACAGATAGTCAAAATAAATTTGTATCTGGATACAAATGTATTTAGATAAATAATTTCAGATACTTATATTTTGTAAGATATTTTTTTTAGCGAATTTCCAAAACTGGAAATTCAGCTTTTACGCCAGGTGTCATGGTGCGACCTAAGCCCGGGACCATATCAGAAATATGTTTTGAGGTCCCTAGAATACGAAAATGATATTCACTAAAATTTATATATATATATATATATATATATATATATATATATATATATATATATATATATATATGTATCCGCGCGATAACTCTCGAACGAAACGTTTAATGCTTATGAAATTTTGTGTGCGAATTCGATTTTCCAAATCGTTGGATGAGTTCGTTAGCCAGACACGTCGGATGCCCAGAAGTAGGTTTTCCGGGCGTTTTTTGTCAACAAAATGAGTTTTTTTGCCAGAATTAAGCAATTTTTCAAATTTTTTTTTACACCAAGCGATAGTAAAAGGTAAAATGCATAAAAAATGTGTTTATACCGTTGCTCTAAATTATTTACTTTTCGAGAAAAACTAGGAAATATGTCGTTCTCCATTTCACTCGCACCCGCATTCTTTTTTTTTCTGTCTCATTTTTTGCGAGCTAAATTCGAAAAAAACCGCTTTATAAGTAGCGTGTCATGATTTTTTTAATCCAATTTAACGATTCGGCTATATTCTATTTCTCTGTCAGTTAAATGTTTTTATAATGTATCTCTGTTCCATTTTTTTTGACAAGAAAACTCCCGACGGTATCTGTTATGTGATATGATCAGAATTTAGATTATATTTACACCTTCCTAAAATTAATAAGAGTTTGCTTCAATCGTATAAAAATTACGTTAAATCATATTCAAACAATAATATTTTTACGTAATTTTCTATCCAATTGACAATACAGTTATGATTAGAATTGTATAATCAGAGAATTCTAATATTAAATAATTTTGCACATTCAATTTTTTTTTTTTTAACAAAGAAAAATTTTTTTAAATTTTGACACATTCTTTTATGAAATTTCGATTAAGAAATATTAAAAAATTTTAAAGTGAATCATTTAAAAAGAGTTAAAAATAAATTAAAAAGGAAACATTTCTCTATTTTAACATATTTGTAAAGAAAATTTTACAGTTTACTTACAGTTTTTTGAAAAAATGTAATAACATTTTTACATACAATAAAGATTATATTTGAACGGTAGGAAATCCACAATTTTTTTTTTTATTTCTTTAATTAATTATTAAATTTGGTTTTAGAAGAAAATCTTCGTCTAATTCGCTCCAAGCCGAAAATATAGCCACTAATAAGGACATTCCACTGTTAAAATAAATGGAAAATATATTGAAATTTATTTAATGAAAGCCATTCATACACATTTTTAAAATATCCTTTTGAATTATATAACAAATAAAATCTGTGTAAAAAAATCTAATTGACGTGTTTTTTCTCAATTTGCTAATATTAAGTAAGGCTCGTTAATTAGGGAGTGATTGTGTCAAAATTTTAATATAAAATATGGTAATTTTAACCCTCTTTAAAAGAACATTTCGATTTTAACAATAAAAAAATTTTAAAAAGTGTTTTCGTTTTTCCCGGATTACCAAAAACCGTTCATAGGCATATCTGTGACTAAAGTTGCCTCCCTTTCTTAAGAAAATAAAGTATTTTTAAAATTTTGTGCAAAAGAATAAAACACAATTAACGAAAAAAAAGTACGCGTTTCCATATTTTTAAGATTTTGTAGTACAAGAAAATCCTTATAAATTCATCATATCTGTTATTGCATTTACTAGCTTTTACGCAATTTAATAAACAGTATCGTTTTGATTTTTTAAACTCATTTAAGACATTTATTGTTAGTGAGACATATTTGAATTATTTTCCTATCTAATAAATTCTGTAGACTGATGTTTTTGTAGATAAAAAAAATTCTAGGTAACGTCTGTATTAGACAAAAGTCTGAAAATGGACGTAGAATCTCACTGTTATTAATTATTATGTCTTAGTCTTTTGAAAAATTATTTTTTGAACTAAAATAAGAATAGGAGGAATATAAACTTAGGGGTAAACGACAGGAGTATATAAACTTTATTTTAGATTCTACGTTTATTTTTACAGAAAATCATCAAGTACCTATTATTTCTTTTTTGAATGTATAAATACAAAAAGTTCGAAATTATTTTATATTAGAATTTCAATTTTGGTCGACCCTACGGGTTGTCCCCATTTACTCTTTTCTCGTCTCTTTTGACCCCAATTTTTCATAGAGAAGAAATTATACGATTTTTGTTAATTTTTCAAAAACCATCGATATTTTTAAATTTTTTTGGATACTGCTGATAAAGTGACCATCTTCGCGTAAATTTTTAATATATTAAAGATTAGGTACTCATAAAATAAATACAAAAAAATACGGTGTGAAGTCTGAATGCGTACCTATTCATCCTTGTCTACGGTAGCACATTTTTTATTGACATAAACATTAGAAACGCAGGAAAAGAGACCAGGAATCAACATAGAAATGGATTATGGTACGATATATTTTCTGAAAAAAGTGCTTAGGACCAAAGTTATAGAGTTCAAAGTGATGCACTTGATGATGACTTTGAAGTTGACCTTGAGGTCAATTTCCAAAGTCATTTGAAAATCATTTAATATTTTTCAAAAGGAGTAGTTTACTTTTCATCCCTAAATGGTTCAAAGTATATTCGAACGAATTTCACATGCAAGATAGAAAATAAGTGATCAATAAGTAATTTTGAAAAATACTTGCTCAATCGCAATCGGAAAAATAATAGTTAATCATATGTTCAATTGAATTCCTAATATGATAACTATAGAGTAGCAATAAAAATTTTAAAAAATTTTGAAAATTTCTAATATAACATAAAGTTAATGTTTAACTTACAATTGGAGTGATATTAAATCTTTACTTAACTTTACTTCTAAAATTACTTACAAAAATGTTTTCTTCTAATTTTTCCTATAAATTTGCGCCTATTTTTCCATTTCGTCAGGTTTTTATTTTTTTTATTTTAGAAAAATAACGCAACAAATCAATTTTGAAGATAGATTGAGTCAATACATGAAATTACTGCTTATAGGTACAGGATATGGTCAAAGTTCGGCAATGGCTAATCATTTTCAACTGACCTTGAAAATCGATTTCAGGGTCACTATCAAGTGCATCGCTTTAAATTCTACAAATTTGGTACTCAGCCCTTTTTTCAGAAAATATGTCGTTTCAAAAATATTTAGCTATAACTGTTTTCATCTACAGAGGTTGAATGGTGTTTTCTACCCCTAAAAAGCGTATTTAGCCGAAATAAAAAAAACACGTATTTAATATTTTTCGCTGTTTAATAAGTATGTTAAGTTTCATTTAAATTGGCGAGTATTAGTTGGGTAGTGTTATTTGTCAGAATGTTTTGTCGATCTAGTTTTTTCAATATTTCTTTGCTCGTTTTCAGAATTTGTATTTTAATTTCTACGGACAAATAACTCATTCTTTTCTTCGATTTGAGTAACTTTTATTTGCTGATGTTGACCATTAATTGATCGAAACATCAAATATTTTTCAATGATTTTTTTAGCGAATGTCGAAAATTTTGAAAATTTTTTCACCGTTAGTAAGTTAAAGTATTTGAATTCATTAAGTAATTAAATGATGTCCACAAGAACCTTACGGACTACCATAAGTTATATGAGATCCCTAGGACCCGTTTTTTACTGTTAGGATAAACTTTTTACTAAAATTATTTTAGATGAATAAAGGTTATGTTGTATGATTTCCGCCAGGGTTTACTGTTCCCATTATTGTAAAAAATAAACTAACCGACCGATTTTGAAAATTTTTTCACTGTTAGAGAACTAAATTATTTTAGATGGATACAACTATGCTGCACAAAGTCCGTTCGGGTTCTTGGGTCCCAAAAATATCAAAATTAATTACCCAGCCGATTTTAAAAAATCTTTTACTCTTAAAAAGCTAAACTATTTTAAATAAGTACAGTTCTTAGATGAGATCCGCCAGTCCCCAAAATTTGGAAATTCGCTATGTTATGCAGATGCTGCGACAGGGGTATTTTTTGTATCAATCTAAAACTATTTAAAGCTGACGTACATATAGTGGAAAAGGAAGTTTTGTTTTCGGGGAATATTTGTTTTCGGGAAATGCTTTAATTTCCTTATCTCTTCACGACGGGCCTTAACATAAGAAATCGCCAGGGCCTCTGAAAGGCAAATCCGGCTCTTGTGGGGAGCATCACAAAATTTTTTTAACGGCACTACGTGATTTATGAAAATTCTTTTCTGCAAAACAATCACAATTTATTATATTGTAAACTAGTGACCCATTTGACAATTTCAAGTGATTCATTTGAATTCCACAAATAAAGTATCATGTCTAAAAATGTATTTGAAAGTATTATGGGCGCAAGCTCAAAAGACCTCCAGAAACTGAGGTGAGGGGAACACAAATTGTACTATTTCCATAGTTACCAACCAAAGCAAATAATTATGTTTTTATAGGAGTGAGTGTTTGTATAGGAGAAGTTTTTTTTTAGCTTGCGCCCATAATATTACTGTCACAGTCAACTGAAAAAACAGCTTTTTTCCCTTTGAAATTAAGAGTACACTTATATAAATTGTTTATTCGTTTCTGCAAAAATGAATAAATAATTTCCCTTTGCGTGTAGTCTCTCAAAAAAAAAAAATAGTAATAATAATAACAATAATAACAAATTTGAGCGCTCAAATCTATTAATATTATAAAGAGTGCGAGCAGGCACGAGCTTTTGAAGTTATATTCAATAATAACAAAGTTTATTTATTCGAGGGGACCCAAAAGTCAAAAACGAAACTGAATTTCAAAATTCGGGCTCTGTTAGGCCACCCCTGGATTCATTCGGTAATGATAGACACCTCACTTGTAGAAATCCGTTAGATAATCTTGGCTGTGTGCTTTTCAAAACTTTTTCCTTATTTTATGATATAGAATAGTAAATATAAAATTACTTATGAGTAAAATGTATCTTGTATCTGCATTTATTATAAAATTGCTTAAATAGATACATTTTTCACTTAAAGTGTATCTAGATATTAGATACAGATACTTTTAAATAAAAGTATCTAGATACAGATACCAGATTCTACAATTTGTATCTAGATAGTTGTAGCCAGATACTATACAGCACTGTTTAATATAGTGTAAGTAGACTTTAGGGCCGGAATTGCAAAAGCAATATTTTTACTCATTGTGTCTATTATTTACTAAAGTTTAAAATTTTCTTCTGCTTCAAATCTGTCAATTGCACCACAATATGTTATGCAGGATGCTGCGACAAGGGTATCGTATTGGTATAAAACGTAACTTATTCAATCTACAGAGTCACTCAGTCAACACTGAAATTTTAAAACCTAGAAAAATTCAATATTGTTTCAATTAACTTAGAAATCAAGCACGTGTCAAAAAAATTAATCACAATAAATTTTTTTCAAAATCAATTTTTTCCTATTCTTTTATTCAATCAAACATTTTTCAAACAATTATTTTTGGAAGTAAAAAAAAATTTATAGAAAGTGTGAAAAGATTTCAAAGTGATGATTAACTGTGACTTTGATGTTACATCACGTCACAAGTGTTAAGTTATGAATTTGTACATGCTGAGCAGTTAATGATTCATAGTGTGGACTCTATTTGTGTGCTCGGGGCACGGGCCCATCAACAATACAATAAAACGCAGCAATAATTGTATAAAGGAATATAAAAAGATGATCTTTTCTTTTCACAGCGTTCACCCACACACAACAAATAGCCGTGCCGTATCGATAGGCGAATGATGAATTATTACATTTGAATTACTGACTGCACAACAGTGACGACATCTTATAAAGTTTTTATGAAGCTGATTTTTGCGAAAACAAGAAGTAGTTTAAGGTAGGTACTATTAGCGAGTGAAGTTAAAAAAAAGACACTAATTAAATATTTTGTTTTTAAGTGAAAATTTATTTTTAGGATTCAATTTTTTTTACATATATGAAAACTTAAGATACCTATTTATTTTTGACAGAAGGCGTCCGAGGCAATCAGAGGAGTAGATTTCAGGGCACTCTTGACATTCTACGAGGGACTGGGTGTAAGCTCGACTGGGTAATGGGCTCGTTTCGTGGCCCACGGACAACGGGATGTCGAATCCCAACCCACAACTGTCATTATTATTACAGAGGGCGTTGAAATTGCTCTAAAAAAACGCTCAAATCTGCGCAAATGATGAAGCCTCTCCAATGTATTTGAAAAAAACTCAAATGAAATTGTAATATAGGCATAATACATGTAGTTGTGCATCCTCCCACCAAAATGGGAAGTAAAAAGTTTTTCTCCAAAAATGGCGTGTATTTGAAGAAAAAGCTTTGAAAACAGCCTTGTTTTCTCGCGCTTTTAAGTCTCTAAACGAGAAAAAAATAAAAAAATCCCTAGGTCTGTAGGGGAATGCACAATAAACATAATAATAAACAAAATAAGCCAAGTTATATTAAAATCGGATAAAAAATTTTTGAGCTAGAATCTTGAAAAATGTCATTTCAAGAAAAACCTATTTAAATTTTTTTTTTCAAATGAATTCTTTTACTTATGTTTTATAAAATATTTATAGATAAACATACTAACAACTAACCAGCCAATCCGGGATCGTATAGTAATCCTTAAGTGATCTCAAATTCTTCCTCCTGTAGTTCCTTATCCTGCCTTTTCTTTGTCCGGTCTCCCGGTTTTACGCAGCGTCGTCAAAACACAATTATACTCAATTATACTCAATCAGTATAACTTTTTTTACTTTGAATTTGGCTTGAAATTTTAAATATATACTCTCGGAACATTTAAAAACCCTTTTCTGAAAAGCAAAAAAAAATCAAAATAAATTTTATTAATTCGCCAATAATACTTCAAGAATACCTAATTTTTTCACAGCCATAGAATTATATAATAATTTCAGAATGTATGAACACTTATCAACATTTTGCCACCAAAATGAGAATTTCCTGTTTAATTTTGGTTAAAATTAAAGAATGAACAACTGTACGAAGTGAAATTTGTAAGTCGACTGGTAAAATTATAAATTATTTATTGACGAAAATCTAGTTTACGCTGTACCACATCTGTCATGATCTCGTGTACCCCAGCCAAAAAAACACATCAACGCTAAAATTTAAAAAAAAAAAAATAATAATTAAAATGCTATCTAAAATGTATGGAGTTATACGACATCAAGGGTATACTTTGGATAAATTTAAAAAAAATAAAAAACAAAAAAAAAAAAACTAGAAAATATAATAAAATGACTTTTCTTTAACTAACTGTTTGAGTGTGTTTAATATTTTAAATAGTTTATTACCTAACAATGTTACCAAATTTTTATATTATAGTCCAACTTTTATAGTAAAATTTTTCTTTAATAGTTTAGTGGTGCTCAATTTTACGTAATTTCCGACTACCAGTACTTAGGTTATACCTATAGGTATAAATTTATATATAATTTGCACTTGAATACACTTTTGTTTTCCCTAGGGGGAGAGTTCTCGCCAGAAACGGCTAATAAACTAAATTTTTTTCGAATCTCGTTTATTCTTTTTTATTTTGTCCTGTGGTTCTTTACAAACACGGTGATATATAAAACATGGCCAAAATTTATTTTTTTTTCAAGTAGAAAGATATTTATTTGTGAGCCGCTGCACAGCCAAGTTGTTGCTCCTTTGCAGACAACGCTCGTCCCCTCTCGCGCTGAGTTATAGTATGCACTGAGATAATGTTCTTTTATTTGTATGCCTTTGTAGACGTATTTTCTCAAAGTTGATTTGTTTTTTTCAACATCTGCTTTGTACGTCATCTACTTATTTCCGAAAGTTGTGTTTTTCCCGACAAGGAAAATCATATCTCAAGTTCTGGAAAAGATAGAGACTTAATTTTTTTTTAATTTTGTTTATAAAAATATTGCTCATAAAGTGGAGTATGCTTTTTTCATTTGAACAACTGTAACTATTTTTAAACATTTTTTTTAATAAAAAATTGGGTTCTATAATTTTCAGAAGTTTGGGATTACAATTTTATAGTTAATTTTTAAAATTACCTCAATCCCATACTCAGCTTTATGGACAGGTCCTTTAAGAATAAAATAATGAAAAAATATTTAAAAAATATTCACTACTTTTTGAGATATGGCGTTCCTTGTAAACGCTTAAAAACTTGTGGAAAAGGGCCCCCTCCTCCCACAGGGAAGAGTAATGAATGTTTCAAATACAAAATTTTCTATTTGAAACCCTCCCTAATTTGAAAAAAATTTCAACAAGCAAAATAATCATATTTAAAAAATTTGCTTTTTTATTTGAACTCCCCCCTTAAAAGTTATTTTTAGCTAGGCATTTCAAACTAGCTCTATGTATGTACCGTCACTGGCAATCTGATTCAATCACCATAAAATATGTGGATAAATAATTTTACCAATAATAATAATAAACAATATGAAAACAATAATTTTTTTTAATCATATTAAAAAAAGAAAAAAATTCACCTGACACAGACGGATATAAACAATAATAAAATTATTATTATGATTGTCCGTCAAACAATAATTTTTTTATTGATTTACAATAATAAATAAGCAAATCTAATAAATTACATTTGTACTTACACACGTCCATCCAATTTGCAATAAAAATTATGGGCGCGAAAAATTTTATTTACATTTGAGATAATCGGTAAAATGAATAATTGCATTAACAAATTAAATTGTAGTTAATCGAATCCGACTTGATTTTAAATGAGAAGAGTCGATAAAAATGTGATTGTTATGAATTTGTTAATTTGTTCAATGGATTTGTTGTAGAAAATCTAGAAGTTACTAATTTCAAATAAAAAAAAATATTTTCCTTTAATATTAATAATTTTGAGCTATATTTTACATTTTTACTAATGAAATGTCTAATTTTCGTTTGAATATGTGACACATATTTTCGGAGCTGAATTTATCTACGGACACTTGCAGCATATATCCAAGGGCCTCCGCAAATAAAATTATACTCTTATAAAAAATAAAAGAATAAAAAATTAATTTCCGGACTATAATTGATAAAAAATTAAGTAATCCACCAAACAATTAATCCTATACAATATACATAATGGAACATATCACATTTTTATTATATGTAGTATAGATTGATAAGTTGTTAGTAGCAAGAAGATGAAGGACTGATATTTTTACTGATATCAAATTCGTTCGGCTAGGGGAAAAATTTTTTGAAGTCACCACAAAATATACAAAAATTGGTTTTTCCTATCTACTAAATAATCATATTATTTAACACTGGTTTTAAAAATTCGTAATTTTTTTATGTTTGGGTAGCAAATTATATATATATATATATATATATATATATATATATATATATATATATATATATATATATATATATATATAAGCCTTCAGGTATATTTCTCAGTAAATTAGCAGGTCCGAAGTATTGCACATCATGTGTCATTAATTTTAATGACACAAACTGGACTTAACAATAAAATATATAGTTACTTACTTCTAGTTCTATTCAACTCTAGGTTACATAGAAATAGAAATTAATTAAAAAATCATAGACACGTCTCAAAACATGATAAAATCTAATTGGTCGTGAGAACCCAATATTTCATAAATATACAGATTGCATAATCCATGGATAATTATTGATAGTAAAAAAAAATTGTAAAGTATTAATTAAATTAATTAATTGATTTTTAATTAACAGAGAACGGTTTTTATAGGAAAATTCAAAATATAAAAATATTTGTGTTTTTATTAGAATAAAATTTTGAATTTTACAAGAAATGGGTGTACCAAATTATATATATTTTGTATGTATGTGTGTTTGTATACGTATTCATGTTTTAGTATAAACTGCCTTAGAAATACCAGAAATTTCATTAAATAATTCAAGATCATTGTCAAGAGAATAAATATGAAATAAAAAAAATTAATTAATAAATCAAAAAACCCGACTGCGTAAAAAGCAAACTAAAACGGTGGAAACAAGTTGAATAATATACAGGAAAAGAAAAATGAATAAAAAAGTAAAGCAGTTGGAGGCACCAAATATTTCTGTTTAACTTGATACAACATATAATATGCCTCCTGACTGCCATATATGACTGCTTTTATTGCTATATGCTATATAAATTGTTGCCTAAATTTTAAGCGGAAATATCTCCTATGTTTTTGAAACATGGGCATTAATATTTTAGATTCTTTATGTGAGTGTGATACTCTAACTAGTTGACAATATCTGATCGAAATCGGTGAGGGGTGTATCTGAATCCATTCTTGTTAACTGCTATCCAACATCTAATTTAAAAAAAAAAAAATAGAAATTCAGTCAGCAATAATAAAATTCCGACTGACTTCTCCAAGACTGACTATTTCCGGTGTTTTTCATAAATGAATATTTCCAGTTTGTTACAACCACTTAATTCCAGTTCCAACCAATTTTTCCAACTCTCTTGACCGTCTCTTGACCGCTTACTGTTTGCACTCTTCGATTACGACCAACTTCTCGATATCAACTGAACTTCCAACTTTACTCTTCTAACTGATTTCTTCTGTCGGTGGCCTCTCCAAAGGGAAAAAAACTCTTTCTCGAGCAAAAATTGAAGCCGAATCCTCCGGTTATGGATCTGAATGCCTCAGCACCGTACCATACTCTTCACTGAAACACTAATACTTCAATGGCAGATATACGAAAGATATGTATATTTGTTCGTACAGGGGGACTCAATACGATTGATGATCTTCCGATATCAACACAGAGTAAGTATTAATAACCCGAAACAGAGATCAGTTTTTAAGTAGCCATATAGGTACAGTTTTATCTATTTTACCAACTCCCAAAGCGATATTTTTTTATTCGACACAATTTTTGACGTTTTCTCCATCCCCAACCAAAGTTACCCTCTTTCCGTCATTAACTAGCAATGAAATTTTTTGATTTTTTTATGTAAGATAAATTTAAGGACAGCCTGTATATAAATAAATGGAAAAGCGTGATATCCATCTTGATTGCACGAGCCAACAATAATAATAAGTTTAAGCATATTTACAATGTTAAAACTACGACAATACTTATACTTACAAACATACGAGTAAGTATGTACAATTATATGAGTACAGTCGTAATATACCCAATGGATTGCATGAAGCTGCACTGAAGTGATTGAAAAACTACATTGTATCATTAAATGACATGTATGTATGTATTGTGAATTGTTGTTATAAGTTATGTTGCTTATCATTTTTATAGGCGCGTTCCAAAAGGCAAAATGGAATTACCTAACTGAATTTTAACCCTTTGCACTCGATGGGCGCCGCCACGGCGAGACAATAAATATTTATTCTACTCGTTAGGCGCCGCAGCGGCGCCATAAACAATAGGAACGTGTTTTATTATTTACAACACGCTAGGGGACCTAAGGCTCGATTTACATTAAAGCCCGATTTACATTAACGCTCCGCTCTCAGTACGATATCACTCCGCTCCCGGTTCGAAAAAATATTCTTACATAATAAATAATGAGTGTATTCCCATCATCGTTCTGATATCGGTCCGATATCAGTCACGGTTCGCTCTCGCTTCAATACCGCTCCAATACCAATACCACTGAGATAATATTTTATCGGAGCGATATCAGACCCTATATCGATAGTGTGAACACGTTTTGATTCCAATTCGCTCCGTTTATCACTCAGCCTTCTTCATTTATTTGAAAATTATTATATTAGGAAAACATGATACAACACAACGACGCGACGTCTTGCTACAATAAATTGTGATACATACTACTAATTAACTAATAGATATATTGTATTATGATATTATGTTCTCCTAATAGAATAGTGTTTGCAGCGTTTTAAAACTACTGTCGAGTGTCTGAGTACCCATACTAAAAAACGGTTCGAGTGCAAAGGGTTAAAGAATAGAATATCAATTAAATTTTGAATAAGAAACCAAAACCATTAACACTGGAGTCTCTATTGCGTATAATTTTTTCTTCATTTAACCGAATAAAGGACGGTAAGAGATGCATTTCTCATGCCGCTATCTCCCGCTACTTTCCTCCACTTTCGATAGTGAACTTTAAACATAAATATTTCATAAACGGTGCATTTCAGCAAAACAGTAACGAGAATTTTGAAAGCTAAACCAAAGGACATTATAAGTATTCCATACATATCTAATATCTAATGATATTAACAATATTTTCGTTAAAATAATTTTATTTCAAAAATATTTCAGTTAAAAATTGTTATCTTTTCTTTACGACATTATTGACAATTTTTGATAACCAGAAGTAAATTCTAACAGCTGCAATAGGTTTGGAAAATTTATTTCCTACCTTCTCTATCTGTCTTTGATTTAACTTTTAAAAATTTCGAAAAGTGTGCTTTAAATACATTCATTATAAAAAGCTATACTTAGATATTAAGTCCTGTTACCTAGGTTAACAAGACCGTTTTATGTAGATTCTAAATCTGTAAACAGAACTACAATTCTTTTCTTACACTTACGTTTCGCAAAAATAACCTCCAAGTAATAACTGAGGCTCCCCCATTTAAATAATTTAAACAAATTGGATATCAATAAGTAAACAATTTTGAACTTTTGCTCATATGGGTTTTGACACATAACATCCTTTGGCGCGTTATGTGAGGGATCGTATTAAATAAAGTGAAAAAACAGAAATGCGCAATCTTACACCATCGGACACAATTAATACTTATTCATTTTTTTTAACTCTCAAAAAAACTGATTAAGAAAGACGGAGGCATGTCATATACTGTATCTGTGACAGCTGGCTAGCCAAGGCACTATTATTTCGTATAGGTTTTTGTTACTTTTGTCCTCTTTTTCGCCCACTATTTTAACAATATTTACATCCTTAAGGGGCTCTTCTAGTCCAGAAAACAAAAGTTAAGTCTTTTTTAGGAATTTGTTAAAAATTACTATTCTGTTTATTTTTAGTCGAATTTTCTCCGAAAAATTAGACTTATACAGTCTATACGATAAGAGCTGCGAGAGGCGAGAGTAGGGGCGCTATCCGTTTTCGGACCCGTAGAACACGAATATGTAGAAAAAAAAATGTCTGATATATATATATATATATATATATATATATATATATATATATATATATATATATATATATATATATATTTTCCCGCCACCTTTTAATTTGTGTAGGGCCCCCCTATGGAAGTTAAGAGATGAAATTTGGTAAATGGGGCTCATTTTCGAGGCACCTCATACTATCAAAGTGGGGTCAAATTTTGCGCAAATTTTTTTTCTGACCCGACCTTTAAGGGGGTGGTGGGGGGCGGAAAAGCAATAAAACTTTTCCAAACCGGTTTTAAATAATGTTTCGGTCAATTATCTACAACATATCCAAAATTCAGCTTCCTAGGATGATATGGTGGGAGTAGAGGGGGGAAAAACGATTTTCGCTGGATCTAACAGGCCCCCAGCCCCCCAGAATTAACGTAGAGGGTTGAAATTTGGTGTGTTGATAAAGTTCGTACCTAGGTTGTGCTTTTTGGAGGTTTTAATATTTTACCCCCACCCCCCTCATTTTTAAGCTACAATTTCATGCATTTTCGACGTTTTCGAACTTTGTACCACTCGCACAGGTCACCCGAATAAACCTAGAGGGCTGAAATTTTGTATTCGGATTGAGTTAGTATCAAGGGGGTGCCTTTTGGGGGTCTCGACTTTTAACCCCTACCCCCACCATTTTTATACCCAAAAGAACATGATTTTTCTTGTTTTTTAACAGTTTCGTTCGGGTCAAAATCTCCCCAAATAAACCTAGAGGGCTGAAATTTGGTGTACAGGTTAAGCTAATAGCCAGACACTGTTTTTTGGAGGTTTCAACTTTTAACCCTTACCCCTACGATTTTTACGCCAATATTTCCTTAATTTTTTTGCTTGTTTTCTAACACGTCTAGAGACTCCATAAGGAAACCTAGAGGGCTGAAATTTTGTACGTGTATTCAGTTAGTATCCAGCTAGTACCTTGTAGGGAGTCCGCATCACTTTTCCCCCCACTTCTCCCATTTTTACATCGGAATTGAATGCTATTGTTAAATGTGTTTTAAAAGCATTATGTTTATTCTAAATACAAGTAGGCGAATAGTAATTTTAAAAAATTTAAAAAAAAGTGAACTTACTTTTATGACAAATGAAATACATACATATTAAGTAATTTAAAAATGTTATTAAAGTCACTGTTTATTTATAAATTAGGAATTTTAGATTTTTAGTATTTATAAAATAGAAATTTTGGATTTTTTTGGAAAGAAAAAATATCTTTATAAAGGCCTTCCAGTTTACTATTTAAGGTCCTTTTTTAATTTTTAAAACTAAAACATAAAGGCAATTAGCGGATAAACATGGGCAGGAATGTCCTCGTACGAATTGTGTTGGCTTTTTTTCTGCTACCTGTTTTCGGCACAAAATTGAAATTTACTGAGATACAGCCCTTAAATACTTAAAATCTTTTTTTAAAGCCTCGATCAGCCGAACACTCATCACCAGTTTTGAAACCAACAAAATGACAATTCGGTTGTAGACTTTCAATCACATTTCGCTTGTAGACATTCAATACCGAAGATGAAGGGGAAAATTCGACTACCGTGATGGGGCCCCGCTGCTCACGGCGTTTTTTACTATCTATTTATTCACATTTCAAAAACATAAAAAAAATTCATACAACAAAAATGAAAATTACAGGACTTACAGCGATGTAAATATAGCCATAAAAAAGTGACGCACTGATTGAGATGATTTTGGGGTTTATGCTCATATGAGACACGAAAAAGGAAAAGATTCTGGTTTAGAAAGTTTATTATTCTGGCACAACTATAATGGAGTAGCAGCTGTTTAAAAAAAATTATATTTTGATGTTTTTGCATTTAAAGTTTTGAAATATAATACCTGATATCGGAACGTACCACATTAAAGTGTCTATAACTTTGTAGATCTTCAAAATTTTGAAATTTCCTTTCGAAGACACATTTTTAAGGGTCTACACTTTCAGAAAATAAAACAAAGAAAATCAAATTTTAAAACATTCTAGACTAGAATACTGCCTGAACAAGTAATACAGTAATGCTGAAATAGTTTTTCCTTATTTTTTTTTCAAAATAAAAATGTGACATTTTGAACACAATCCTTGAAACTACTTAAGTAAGACAAACGCGTACATATAATTCAAAGGAGTTTGAAACTTGTTTCAGTTTGATATTAATACACATTTACGCAAACATTTACAGAGAAAATGACAACAAACCAGCATATTATATTGGTTCAATGATATCGTGGGAAAAACGCAGATTTTATTTTATTTACTACTTATTACGCATTTACGATCAAAATACTCAAAACTCACTCTGCAGTCAGTCAGTCAGTCACTATGATAGTCGTCATTGCTCAGTCATTGCTCACTGTACTTACTACTCTGGTAGTTTTTATCATCCAATAAAAAATTAATACAGTGTATATCAATAAATATCCACTTATCAACAGCGAAATTTTCATACATATAAATGTTTATTTTGTATGCATAAGTTAGTATCTAGTACTAGTATTATATATATTTTGCAGTTCACAAATGCTTTCAATAAGTAAACAATTACGAATTTGTATTATCTATCATATCATAACATAAATTTTTAAATTCACCGTGTCTGAATATTGAAGAAAATTGCAAATAACTTGGGAGAGTTATGGGAGTCGACCAGAAGTCGAAATAAAATTTTAAAATCTGGAAGTTTTCAGTTATATAATTCCTTGGGGTCAAATTATAACAGTTGTAATAACGCCATCAATCACGATTATAATAAAGCTTTCAGTCACACTTTACCCATTATGATCCAACGTATGATCAATCATACTTAGCTAAACACTAATTTTTAAGGTTTTATAAGGGAAGTTTCAACAACCTTCACTAGTATAGGACCAAATTCATCCATTTATTAATTATTTTGATCTTAAGTACTGCAACCTCAGACATATAAATCGAATCAAAGGCTGTTGGAGCCGCAGGTTAAAGCTAGTTAAAGGTATTTCTGTAAAAACATAAAATGTGTTTTTTCTGGAAAATTTTTTTAAAAAGAATTAGCTTTTCTTTGAATCTTTGTAGCTAGTGCCATATTAATACTAGAAAAATTAAATCTTCTTGGCATACGTCCATTTACTACAATCTTATAAAATATAATTTAAAAATTGAAGATTTTGAATGGGAGAGTTTAAAAATTACGCATAAACAAAATTTCATCAATTTTTAAATTTTTAAACACAGTTGAGGGGATGGTTTTATCCTAAAAAATATGTAAATGTAAAAATAATCTTATATTTATTACTAGCGCTCTATAAGGTACGTATAAAAAAAATATAAATTTTTAAGTTTCCAACTTTGAAGCGATGTTTCATCCCTTAAAATCGTTTTTTAGCAGCAACTGGTATTTTTTATGTTATTAGGTAGTTATCATCGACACACTGGCAAATTTTCAAAATTTTTTGAATTTTTGATTTCTTGGGGGGGTAAGGTTTTTAAACTTTTTTTTTTGCATTTTTTTTTTTAAATTTTTTTTCTGAACGTACAACATGTCGAGCGTGTTGTGTCAAAATTTCAAGTAAATCCAAGCAAAACTAATGAAGATACAGCGTTTCAAGCGACCGGCCCTCATGCTCGATTTTTATACCTGCCTGGTAGCTGCGCGGCGCGCCTACCTGGTAAGTATAAAATTTACTTTAATTTTACACCTACAAATCTTATACAAAACAAATACTTACTATAATTACCCGCGCAAGTATAGTTACTTACTATAATTACCCGCGTAACTTAGTTTTTTGTTTTTGAGTATAAAAAACTTTAAATCTATTTTCTCGCAAACAACATTTTTGAAGTTCGTGAACATCATAACTCAAAATCTACTTCACCAATTTTGTTGAAATTTTGTACACTGTTCCTACACATAAATCAACAGGTAATCAGGTCGAGTTTTTTTTTTTTTACTATTTTTTTCCAGTTTATAATAACAAATTAACCGAAATTTTTAGCAAAAATTGCGTTTTTCACTTCAAAATGCTGCCAAAAATAAAAAAATCGAAAAAATACAAAAAACTCTTCCTGACTCCCTAGGGAAACATATCGCCTTTTAAACGCATTTCGATTTTTTTGTCTCGGATGATCCGGTACCAAGTTATGATGTTCACCGCAAAACAACTTTTTTTCGAGGCGTCTCCGAAAATTCGCTGTCACGGACTTATTTATCGATATTTGTAATTGATAATTTTTTCAAAGATACTTCAAATGTTATACTATAAGGTGTATATGAAATAAATAAGCCAACATTATTCATATCTCTAAAGAAAATCATGAAAATATGCCTTTTTTTCGCTTTTAAAACCTTACCCCCCCTTATTAAGGTTTTCTTGTTAGTAGTTACTAATTTGCAGCATCTTCTTACCTATATAAGTTTCTATGAAACTGTCAAACGCAATCTTCAAACAGATATAAATAGGTGGTTGATTGCATTATACAGAGACATAATAAAATAAATTACAAGTTTTCTACATCAGATTTTAATTGCTAGCGCTATAATGTCTGATAATTGCTTTTATATTTACATCACGTACAGTTGCAGATTTAATAATTTCATTATGGCCGAAAACTTGAAAAGAAATTTGCAATGTACGAAGAGCAATTATCAAATAAAATAATAATTTTATGTCTTGATTGTTCTTTGAGATTTTCCCCGCGTCGAAATATTGAAACTACATTAAACCTACATCAGTGCTTTGAATTGAATCAAATAGGGTTAAAGTAGTTTCAGAATTACATGTAAAAAAAAGCCTACATTAAGCCTACATGTTGTCTTAAAATGACAGATTCTTCACTTATAGTATTAAAGTAGTATCTCTACTGACCCTAGAATGGTGCTCCTTGACTCTTCCAGGAGAGTCGATATAGATTCACTTAGGGTGAATATAGGCTCATTTAGATGTTAGAAGGGTCAATGTAGCGTTAAAATTCTGACTCGGATCATTATTTTATATATTAGAAAAATTATCGGATTAAATTATTGCATAAATTGTAATATATTACTTATTGAGGTTTGTGAGTGCTATTTTGTGGCTATTTCAATTTTTAACATCTATGGTCACAAAATTGACTTACGGAACGAGTATGCGTAAGGGTTATAAGTATACCTACTTAGTTTAGTTTAGGTGATTCAAAGTAAAAAAGCGCGAAGCAGTCGGTAACTTTTATCTCACACATTCAAGTATTAACGATGTGGTAATGACGAAGTCGCAAAATTGCACAAAAATGAAATGTGTTCGTAAAGTTTGCACAAGATTAAAAAAGTAATTTTGAAGTAAACACTAAATAAATTTTATAATTCCTCACAAGTAGATATTTATAAAATGAAATGACTGTTCCTAAAATTTAATAATAAAAGGTATTGTTAAATGAATTAACATTCAGAAGATTTTTGAAACTTAATAATAGTACATTTTGACTTATTTAATAAAATCAAGAAGACAATTTGTATAATTTTTCTATATGTACTAATATTTTAATATTGAAAACATTTAAGGGATCTTTTACAAGTGATTAGCTATTAAAAAAAAGACTTTTTTGGGATTTTTTTGGAAGAAAACTATTTATCGTAATTAGTGTAGTCAATAAAGGTTTTCACCTCTAAATTCTCTATAACAGATCTGATTTTGATAATTTTTTTTTCAATGGTTCCTTTTGTAGAATTATTGAAAATCATAAACATAAAAATGGCGTTTAAAAGGTTTTAGGCCCTAAATTTAAAAATGAGAATTTTTGATTTTCAGAAAACGATATTTGTGTATCAAAATATAATACATATATTTACTTACTGAACTGCTAAAATATCAATATTCTTAGCATATTTTGATGTTCATAGCATCTCAGTAAAAAAAATTTTTATCCAAAATGAAACATTAATGCTTCAAAAGTGACAAGACTTAGCGCCTTTAAACAAAGTCCATTATTTGATTTAATTATTATTCTAATATAAAAAAAATTCAAAAAAATTCCCGAATTTTAAATATGGAAAAATGAGTGGTAAATTATAAAAATTGTTAAATTTTGTAAAATTCGTGTATCTGTTTTTAATAACAAAAATGAATATTGCAGGGAAATTAAAGCGTTCGCATTTCTGGCTATCATGGCAATTATTACCCATCTAGTAGCTAATAACATATAAAAGTTTCAAAAATTTTCCTCGTTAAATTTTTTTACAAACGGCAGCCAAAAGTTTTTTTTTTTAACCATAAAAGAACTTATCTCTATGAAATATTTATATTTAGGTGAAAATTTTCGGAAAACGACTTGCTGTATTATTTTGATTACTATAGCATTTTATTGCTTATTGAATAAGAAAAAACCCGTAAAAATTTTAACTGTTTTCGATCTATCGTTTTTCCGCAATTAGAAGCAAAAAATTTTTTTGGTAGAGATAAAGACACTTCCATGTTTAATATATTTATGTTTAGGTGAAAATTTCCGGAAAACGACTCGCCGTATTATTTTGATTACTATAGCATTTTATTGCTTATTGAATAAGAAAAAACCCGTAAAAATTTTAACTGTTTTCGATCTATCGTTTTTCCGCAATTAGAAGCAAAAAATTTTTTTGGTAGCGATAAAGACACTTTTCCCACAATTTACTTTGGATCCTTTTTGGGATCCGAGGATCCGGAGGATAATTTCAACCTAACGTTCTTTTTTTCTGGAATATCAATAGTATTTGAGCAAAATTTGATCAAGATCCGTCTAGTCGTTTATTTTGAGCCTTTTTCGGAGCCCAGGACCTTACGGGATTTAAGTCCGCCACTTACAATGCTTATGATTTTAAATAATACATTGAAACATACAATTTTAAAAAAAAAATTCATAAAAATTGGAGCTGTTATAGAGAATTTCGAGATTTTGATCATTTTGATGCTTCATTGACTACATTAAATGAAAAAAAAAACTTTTGTTGGTACATAATTAAAGTACCTACATATAATTAAGTGTACCTTGAATATTTTTTCTTTTATTTTTGATCAGCCATCCGCCCTTGTAAGCCTGTTGAAGATCATAGGCTTAATAAAAATGTGCCAATGATTCAAAGAAAACTACAAGTCCGATTTGACTAAAATTGGATACATGAAAGGTCAAAAAACGAAGCTTTTTTTCTTACTGTTCCTTCAAAATGACGCGAAAAAAAATTATTAGGTCTGATGGGCTGATTCTAGATAGTCTTACGGAACACACCATAATAAAGAGAATACACTCAATTTTAGTCCAATCGGATTTATAGTTTTTCTTGAATCGTTCGCACCGTTTTCAATTACAAAATTTTCATGTAACATTCAATAGGCCAACAAGAGCAGATGGAAGACCAGACAAAAAGAAAAAATTTCAAGATACACTTAATTATAATTATATACTTTAATGTACAAAACTTATTTTTTTCATTACAATAAATAGTTTATAGAAGAAATAATTCCAAGAAAAGTGCTTTTTATAGCACATCACTTGTAAAAGACCCCTTAAACAAAAATTGACGCATCTAAATATATGTAGGTATGCATTAATTTTGTTTAAAATTCACAAAATTGTGTACATACATACATCTCTGTAATTTTCAACTTAATCATTTCTAAATGCAATGACTTTAATCTATTAAATAACATTATTATTAAAATAAGTTCTGTTTTAATTCAGATTGAAAAACGTGAAGTGCAAACCAGTGTTATTTATTCTGATTGTTATATTTTTAATTACTGAATGTCAATCTTCTGTCAAGTTCCAGACAAACATGAGGTAAGATTCCATTCATATTTTCTAATCTCGAATTATATTGTTTTTATTTATTTTTTTTTATCCCTAATTTTAAAAGGAAAGTTCTTGCTCCCTCGATATTAGAAAAACCCCAACTATAAACTGGTTCACTTCAAGCCTGGATTGTACCTCAGTATCTAATGTTGTACTTTATTTGAGAATTGAATACGTGAGTGGATAAAAGTGTTATGTAACATTTTTTCAAAAAGTCATTTTTTGCAAAATTTTTGAATATATTATGCTGAAGTATCATAAGTATATTACAATTTGATTTCATTACGCCTAATAATTTTGGTAGAAATTCAATAATAAACACATGCTATTGCATGGGAAGTATATCTATATAAAAACTTTCAAACGATTTTACTGTAAAACTAGCCGTACCCGTGGCGTATTTTTAAAATATACCCGAAGTCAGAGCTTGTGACGTCACTGACCGATCTAGGATCGGGTATAATTTACAAAACAGAAACTAACAAAATGACTCTTTAAAATATACCTCATTTCAGAGCCAAAATCGGGTATATTTTCAAGTACAAGAATACTATTATGTGAATTTGAATATATACCCGACAATAAATTAGTGTAATCTCATACAGTTACTAATAAGGCATACTTTCAAACTTATTTCAACTGTAATTTATACTCGATATTCATAAAAAAAATATGCACATATGATTTAAAACAAGACTTACATTGTCGCAAATAAAAAAACGCCGTGAGCAGCGGGGCCCCATCACGGTAGTCGAATTTTCCCCTTCATCTTCGGTATTGAATGTCTACAAGCGAAATGTGATTGAAAGTCTACAACCGAATTGTCATTTTGTTGGTTTCAAAACTGGTGATGAGTGTTCGGCTGATCGAGGCTTTAAAAAAAGGTTTTAAGTATTTAAGGGCTGTATCTCAGTAAATTTCAATTTTGTGCCGAAAACAGGTAGCAGAAAAAAAGCCAACACAATTCGTACGAGGACATTCCTGCCCATGTTTATCCGCTAATTGCCTTTATGTTTTAGTTTTAAATATTAAAAAAGGACCTTAAATAGTAAACTGGAAGGCCTTTATAAAGATATTTTTTCTTTCCAAAAAAATCCAAAATTTCTATTTTATAAATACTAAAAATCCAAAATTCCTAATTTATAAATAAACAGTGACTTTAATAACATTTTTAAATTACTTAATATGTATGTATTTCATTTGTCATAAAAGTAAGTTCACTTTTTTTAAAATTTTTTAAAATTACTATTCGCCTACTTGTATTTAGAATAAACATAATGCTTTTAAAACACATTTAACAATAGCATTCAATTCCTTTGCAAAAATGGGAGAAGTGGGGGGAAAAGTGATGCGGACTCCCTACAAGGTACTAGCTGGATACTAACTGAATACACGTACAAAATTTCAGCCCTCTAGGTTTCCTTATGGAGTCTCTAGACGTGTTAGAAAACAAGCAAAAAAATTAAGGAAATATTGGCGTAAAAATCGTGGGGGTAAGGGTTAAAAGTTGAAACCTCCAAAAAACAGTGTCTGGCTATTAGCTTAACCTGTACACCAAATTTCAGCCCTCTAGGTTTATTTGGGGAGACTTTGACCCGAACGAAACTGTTAAAAAACAAGAAAAATCATGTTCTTTTGGGTATAAAAATGGTGGGGGTGGGGGTTAAAAGTCGAGACCCCCAAAAGGCACCCCCTTGATACTAACTCAATCCGAATACAAAATTTCAGCCCTCTAGGTTTATTCGGGTGACCTGTGCGAGTGGTACAAACTTCGAAAACGTCGAAAATGCATGAAATTGTAGCTTAAAAATGAGGGGGGTGGGGGTAAAATATTAAAACCTCCAAAAAGCACAACCTAGGTACGAACTTTATCAACACACCAAATTTCAACCCTCTACGTTAATTCTGGGGGGCTGGGGGCCTGTTAGATCCAGCGAAAATCGTTTTTTCCCCCCTCTACTCCCACCATATCATCCTAGGAAGCTGAATTTTGGATATGTTGTAGATAATTGACCGAAACATTATTTAAAACCGGTTTGGAAAAGCTTTATTGCTTTTCCGCCCCCCACCACCCCCTTAAAGGTCGGGTCAGAAAAAAAATTTGCCCAAAATTTGACCCCACTTTGATAGTATGAGGTGCCTCGAAAATGAGCCCCATTTACCAAATTTCATCTCTTAACTTCCATAGGGGGGCCCTACACAAATTAAAAGGTGGCGGGAAAATATATATATATATATATATATATATATATATATATATATATATATA
Source organism: Brachynemurus nebulosus (assembly GCA_035578155.1). NCBI lineage: Eukaryota > Metazoa > Arthropoda > Insecta > Neuroptera > Myrmeleontidae > Brachynemurus > Brachynemurus nebulosus. Next base: position 40,428,429 of record JAPWDM010000001.1, on the reverse strand, counting down.
TATATATATATATATATATATATATATATATCAGACATTTTTTTTTCTACATATTCGTGTTCTACGGGTCCGAAAACGGATAGCGCCCCTACTCTCGCCTCTCGCAGCTCTTATCGTATAGACTGTATAAGTCTAATTTTTCGGAGAAAATTCGACTAAAAACCGTTACAATTTTTGAAATAATTTTTAGCTTCTTTTTATCTTAATTCTTAATTGTTAGCGTGTGAGTTAAACGTGCAAAATTTGTTCAAAATTAAATAATGATTAATAAAACAGATTTAGAAGGGCTTTTTACAAAAGCGTATGAATATGGATAATTTGAATTCGAATCCGCTGAAAAATATTAGGGGCAATTAAGGTAGTAGTCTGGTAACTTGGATTAAAAAAATTGAAAATTTTTGTGAAAAATACTGTGAAAATTTTAAACCAAAATTCAACGAAAACAAAACAAAACAAAACAAAACGAAAAATTTGTGAATCCGTTGCTATTTTATGAAAATAATGTAAAAAAAAACCTATGCATAACGATAGCTACAATTATCTACTTTAATAATTTTTTTCTTCTTTCAATTTGAAATTGTTCATCATTGCAATATCGTTGGTATAATTTGCAATTTTTTTAGGTACATTTGCATTAAAAGTTTGCAAATATTTAATATTATTCTATACAATTTTATATGAACAAATGGATACTCATTAAAATCATTTTAATTCGACCTTCATATAGGTATTCACTCACATTTGCAAAAAAAATTTGCTAAAATTGTCAATTTTTTGCGACGTCACAGTGCTATTTTTCCGTAACTACCTGATTGAATCATTTGTTTACCAATAAATTGAAAGTGGGTATGTTTTTCAGACTATTCTTATTAAATATTGAGTTTGAAAATATACCCGAGCTCAGCGCTTTTAATGGGTATATTTTCAAGTATCGAACTATGCTTATTAAACATTGAATGTATACCCGAGTTCAGATACATTGAGCTCTGAATACGGGTATATTTTCCAAATACGCGTACCCGTGACGTTGTTCACGCGAAACGTTGAGTAGTTTCTTTTTCCAATTTGTAGTTTATTGCGACACAAAATGCATTAAGTTGTCTTCAAATTGACAATTGTCTATTTATTGTATTTTTCGGTACACAATTAGCAACATTTTCTCTGATTTCAGATTCAGAAAAATTTCCAAACTGATAGCACAACATTCAATTTATTTACATTACATTTTGTTACTATAGTTATGAAATTATGAAATATGGAAATTTACATAATGTGTGTACATGCTCAAAATGGTTTTTCCATTTTCCCATGGTAATGAGACATTTTTTCGAAATGAAAATCTTAGATGTTGATCTAGATAAAAAATTATCATCACACCAAATTTCATTAAAATCCGTACAGTAGTTTTTACGTGATCCGTGAACAGACAGACAGACAATTTTAAAAATCACTGTTTTGATATCTACATCAATAACTATTTACAGCACCAGTACAATTTTCAAAAAATATTCCATGTACAGAAACGGTCTCGTTATAGTTTTATTATATGTATATAGATTATAAAAAATGTTACATAACACCTTCATCCACTCATATCCTCAATTCAACAAATAATTTAGTATTTTTCGCTCATTTGAGTTTATTTATATTTGCTCAATACATAGTAGCTATTCTTTAATAATTAATTGAAATATAACTACTATCCTTAAAAAAATATTGATTAATTTGGAATTTTATCAAAACAACTTTTAGGAATTCTGACTTGTTTATTCTGTTGCATATGGAAAAGTTATATAATTTTAAAAATCTATAAGAGAATGAACAAGCTCACTCACATTCAGTAATTAAAAATTCATATTACAAATACTTTGTTTACGTATTATGAGCGCAAGCTAAAAAGAACTTTTTTACCTATATCTGCATTTATCTTTGTCTATCATATTAATAAATAGAAGTTGACTCATTCACTCATATAAAAACATAATTACTTGGTTTGGTTGGTAACTATGGAAATAATACAATTTGTGTTCCCCTCGCCTCAATTTCTGGAGGTCTTTTGTGCTTGCGCCCATAATACATATTATAGTAAAATTCATTTGTCATTTGTCAGTTGTCAGTTGTCAGTTGTCATTTATTATTCTAGTGTTATTTCGCATAGTACGTACTCTCTCACCGGTTTGCTCCATTTAAATATCTATTTAAATAAAATTCCCTTCATTTAAAATTTGGTTTGAAACTGCTAATCAAATCTCGATTTATATTGTTTTTAGTTATCGCTAATTAAAAAAAAAAAAACTTCTCGATCCTTCGGTATTAGAAAAACCTCAACTAAATTTACTATTATAATTTTCAAATTTTAATTATAAATGATTCGCAAATAATACACTGTACCGAACAAAATTACATAATTTTCGATAGAAAAATTACAAGGGAATTTTAAATATAAATAACAACTATCAAATTTTACATTAGGAAAATGAAATTTCGCTGAACTATAATAGAAAAGTATACAAAATGTTTGCAGAACTTAAATTTTCAGTCGCAAATATTTTGTCAACGGAACCGAATACATTATCGATCAAAAAGAGATAAAAAAGGATGTGTTTTTGTTGTCCATTTTATTTCAAGATGGGACACTAAAAGTTGTCGTTACTTATTATAGATTTTTTTATCAACTTTGACTTCTATTGCTTCTGCCGAAGAACATGCTGTAATATATCTTACCGAATATTTCCTGTCATTTGAAAACAACCATCGCAAAATTTCCTTTTTTAACAGTCTACTTAGCTATTCGCACAACATATCTAATAATGAGTTCTTCACACTCATTATTAATTCGCAACGTTAATTACATAAAACCACAACCAATTGTAAACTTTGCAAATCAACTTTCAAAAAGAGTATTTTTATTAATTAAAATACTCTTTTTATGACCAAATCGCTGTTGATTAGTGTAAGAAAATCATCGACGTTTAATCACATCATATGAATACTGATTATTGATTTATATTTTTCTTAATCTGGGAATTTCCCAAGCCAATTAGCAAGCATTTAATTACTAAATATGGTGATTTACAACTCGCAGCGCATCGTTTTTTACATATTGAACAAAACAAACCATTGCTTAACCATTTGTTCATTAACAGTTTATTTGTTGACAAAAAAACAAATGAGTTTGAAAAAGACGAACAATAGAAAAGATGTTCTTGAATTATATACATATTCACGGACATATACAATTCTTATAATTAAATTCTTTCTTCACAAATATAGTAGTAAATTTTTAATTGTCTCGTTAAGATGGAGTAATGATAAGATAATACAGGTATGAACATTAATTACCGTAATAACAAAAAATTGGCCAAGTGCGAGTCAAACTCATACGTGGAGGTTTTCGTATTCTATGTTTAAAATAAAATAAAAATTGTTTAGAAAATTTAATTTCAAAATCATATTTAATTTAGTACAAGTTAAATTTAAAACAGTTATTTTCTATGAAAAGATTATTACTTTTATTATGAGGCGGAGAAATAACCAATTCTCTCAAAGCTTTAAATGGATAAAAAAAAATTGAAATTCTTTTCCATAAAATATTAGCAGAGCACTTTAAGAATATACCCCCAAATTTTCGGGACAATATTCGAAGTCCTTCGTATGTTTTAGCTTCTGAATGTAAAATGTGCTCGAGAAAGTGTAGTCGCTTGTGTCTTATTCGTATATCTATGTTCGTATTATAATTTTTATATATAGGTAATAATTTATGTACTTCAACAATGTGATGATAAAATGCTTAAAAACAGTCAATAACTAACGTTATCGAAAATTAGTGTTCTAATTTCTTAATTTTTCTATCTTTATACTGCATATTTTCATGTTTATGTGTATCATTATCGAAAAGAGAAATAAGAAAAACAGAATTGAAATTTTGGCAATTTTTCAATTTAACAGAGAAATTGGAAGAAGAAATAAAAAATTCAAATACAGACACGGTCTATTAAAAATAGCTCTATCCAATGATAACTTACACGACAAGTAGAAAATTAAAAACAAATTTACCTTCCAACCTTAAACGAAACATACGTAGAATTAATTTTAAAAAATATTTTTATTCAAAATTTGATTTTCGGTCAAGCTAATATCCATACTAATTCTTCAAATCTTTGATGTCTTTGACAAAGTGACGGATAGACGCAATAGCTTATGACTACGGTTCCATCTGATGATGCGAAACCCTAAAAAAATTGAACATCTGTCATCACTCATCTACAATCCTGGAAACTTGATAATGAGTTTTTTATTTGAGTTTGAGAATAGTTGAAAATGAATTAAACAATAGTTTTAGAATTTTTACCGATATAACGTGTAATTAGTCTTTCAATTTGCATCGAAGGTAGTAGCTAAAGAGTGAAGTACAATTTTTTTAAACATTAATAAATAGCATCTGGACGAAATGTATTGGAAAAATAATGATGCATTCGCACCGTTAAAATTACTGAGAAAAATCTTAATTTTAAAAAAGATATTCCTCTTTTTTTTTTGTAATTCTGATCTATGAATATACCAAACGCCTGGTCAGGGTGGTGAAGAAACTTTTATAGTCGTGATTTTCGAAGACAAATGTACTTACCTATATCCGTCTAAATCAATTTTTGTAACATTATATGTGTTCAAACGTCGGATAAATCTCCAGATCCCACGGTCGAGATTTGATTCACTGAATTTATAAAATTTATTGTGCATTAGTAATTAATTTTTTTTCACAGAAGTTATTAAAACATCGTTTGCTTATAGAAAAGATCTAACTCCAAATTTTCCTTGTCATTTCGATGCATACAATATGCGAAATTTATTTAAAAATTATGCACTTTTTATTATGCAAATCGCATTTTAAATATTCATTCTGTATACTCTCAAAGAATATCCGTAGCTAATTATTCATTTACCGCTTAGCATTAATCCCAAATATGAATTTGTGCTTAAGATTCCACAAATTCCGTGTATTTTTCATTTTGAATAGAATAAGTAACAATTCAAAATCAAACGCAAATCTGCTACATCCGACAATTTATTCATTATCAAGGTATAAAGTCTGCGAGGTAGATACATAATATGCAACATCCATATTTTATTTTATTTAGTTTCAATTAGCAGTTTAAATGGAAAAATATATATTGTTTAACATTTAGTTATGTTAATCCTGACAAAAATATGTTTACCTCAACATTGCACCAATGAAAAAATTTGTTTTTAAGAAAACGCCAAAATGGGCCGTTGACGCTGCAATCCAACAGTGATACTATTCGATAGAGCTCTGATGAATATACAAAAATATCACTGAGAACAAAATCCTTCCATCCAGTAATCAAAAATTTGGGGGACAGGTCTACCCACACTGTCAACTTCCCATTAGGTGTCCTTAAAGACTAGAGACTACTGTACATAAATAATTATTTTTTCATTTCAGTGCGACTCCTCCCCTGGGCCCCCGATAGAGGCTTTGCCCCTTGCACCATACCGGGGCTTCGCCTTCTCTACAAACAAATTATAACATCATTTGTTCTCAGGATATGCGAGACAAAATATTTTTTGGCAAAAACTAATTTTTCAAGTTTCTTATTTTGTTTTTTTTTGTTTTTTTGTTTTTTTTTTTTTGATTTTGTAATAAAATAATGGCGTTTTTAACATCAAGGAAGGTTCTTAGGCCATTATATAATAATGTTATGGTAAAAAATCCATATAATCTATGTTATCTTAATAAAGTTAATTCCGTTTTTTTACCACAAAAAACAAACAGCTAATCCGAATTTGCTGAAAACTTTATCCGGTCTTCATTTTTTGATTACGCATCTAATGAAATTAGTCCGGAGTTGATATCATCATTATTGTTCTCGAGATATACGAGACGAAAAAAAATTCACGAACGAACGAACGAACTAACGAACGCACACACAGACATCACCCTAAAAACGATGGATTCGGATTCTAGTGACCTTGAAACGTGGAGATATGTCAAAATTAGCGATTCGTAAAATCGAACCCATTACAATAACTTCCTATGGGAAGTTAAAAATTAGAGGCCCAAAATCACTTTATGTGTCAAACAATTTTTTGTTATCAAATATTTTTGGAGCAATAAAATCATTTTCGGTGAAAAAATTGTTGTATAGATAACTAAAAAAAAAAAGAAAAATTATTTCTGATGCAACAGCCTAAATTATATCCTCTAACCTTTAATGAATAGAGGAATCATTTCTCAGAGATAATTATCCTTATGTACTATTAGATTATTTATCTATTTAAGAAATTGCTGGAGTTATCTTGTCCTCGGTTTTAGAAAATCTAGTCTTGTTACCGTCTTGAGAAAACTTAGTTCGGAAATTCTTTACAAAACCAGTACTGTTCTTTATAATGCTTCTTTCTGCTAGCGCACCGACTGTAGCCACATTTATATTTCAAAAGCGTATCTAATTTTCATACCTTGAGACCATTTCGTCGATACCGATATTGATAGTGTTAGGAGCACTTCAATTTCCGATACTATTTGAGGTCCTGGGACTTTGGAGAACCCTTTGAACCCGAGTTAATTTGTTCCAAAAACTCAGTAATATTTGAACCTTTGGTTTAGATCTATCGAGTCGGATCTAACATATAATATTTAAATAAAATATAATTAAAATTTGTTCAGCGGATTACTTTAGGTGTTTTTCGGGTCCTTCGGACCTTAAAGTGTAATTTAAATCTCACGTTCGTTTTTGCAGCATCTCAATTTGGTTTGAGCAAAATTTTGTCAAAGTATGCCCTTTATTGTGGACCCTTTTTGAGACACTAGTCCTGATGGTAAATTTTAATTTTTGAAATATAGCCTATATTAGAATGTAGAGGATCACCTACCCAATAATGAAAGAATTTTTGAAATTGGTTGGGTAATTATCGACATTAACTCAGTCTAAGACACACAATGTCACAAACTATTGTATTACTATATGATTACAAATATTCCCATGAATTTTAATTTTCATTTAGGAAATTCCTATATTTGTAGTTTACGGCTGGATCTTAGGTGATTAAGATAAATAGTTTATGCATTCATTTCGATTAAGTTAACTAAATACTACAAATAACGAATCTTTGAGGATATGCGCATATTTCATTTTAAAGGTACAGTTATTCTAGTTAAAGTATACGACATATTAAAATGATTGCATTGTTCTTTTCAATAACAAATGATGTATTAATGATGTACTTAAAAAGAAAAAGACTTTTTTTCATAAAAACCATTAAAGATTAAATGTAGCCAGCCAAGTACGATGGGAAAATATTATTAATATGTTCACAAAAACAGATGTCACATCTGTTTTGCTTGACTTGGTAATTGCTAATTAATAGTGTCAAGTTTAATTTGATAAATATTTTAATTAATACCCAATATGTATTATACACACTATGTACTTAAACTGGTAAATAATTAGCAATAAAAAGTTTAACAAAACGGATTTTAATTTAGTTGTAAGAGAGATGTAATAACAGGTGGATTGCTAATAATACAGTTGCTTTAATTTGATAAACTTGTTTTGTTTTAATGCACAATTATTTTAATTAAGTCATCCCGGGGCCAAAAAATAAGTATTCAGTTGCCTTTTTAAACACAATTAATAATATTATTTTATAGAAATGTAAATTAAAACCGCTGTATGTCTGGATAAAGGGTTATTAAATATTTTATTAATACCCCTAATAAGACGCTTAGGAAACCAAAATTGATCACGAACATTTTAGTGGCTGGATGTTTTAATCGACTGAAATTTTTAAATGGAACAGAAAATTTAAATGCAATTTCCTTTTTTATTTAAAATATAAATAATTTGATTAGTTTGATAAACGTCACGTATCATTCGAATTTTAGTAAACTGAAATTCGAAAGGTAGCGTACCCCACGATTGTGTACGGGCTCATCAAAAAGTGTTGCATACCTCCACCAAAACAAAATAAGGACCGGTCAGACCAACACGGTCATCTTGCGGGATAAGTGCATCTCATATAATTATATTGCACTACTTGACTTATATCCAACCATTCAAGTAGGTAATAATTTCTGAACATAATTAAAGTCAAGTGGATTTAAAATTCGACAAAGGAAATGTAATACGTGTTTTGGTCAGTTTGTCACGTATTATCTCTGATGTCAAGTATGCAATTTAATTCCTTAATTACTGTTCCGGGCGCCCGCCACGGTCTGTCCTTACATTAAATCAAAGTTATGTATCATATACAGCTCCACGAATGTAGTGAGTGGGTTAAAAGAGATGCATACCTCTATCAAAATAATGCACACCTTCTCTAAAGTACTAGCTGATTTCAAAGTGAATATAGGTATATCCAACAAAGTACCGGATGTGTACTTTGTTGACTTGTATTTTGGGGGATGAGTCAAAAGTGAATACAGATGCTGATGGTACAGACAAAAGTGAATACCGAATGAGTCAGTAGTGGGTTTTGGACAGTTCTGAGCCAGATTCTTGCAGGATCCGTACGTATAGTATACCCTTCGTGTATACGTACATATATATGGCGTACTCTTTGAGAGGTGGTACATACAGAGTACATACACCTAACTTTCGTCTGAATGAGTGATGCAGTCTGCTGAGTTTTCCCTGGGATCAAGTTACAAAAAGAGTTAATTATAGTAAAAATTGTGTCAGTGACAATTGGTGAACCGTGAATCGTTCTGCAAAATCGGGAGGTGGGGAGGTGGTCCCGAAATGCTCATATTGCTACTACTTCGATTCCAAAGGACGCGAGATGTTACGGTGCATTAGTACGTATGTATGTGTTATTAAAATATTTTATTTCTTCTAATGTAAGCAGACCAAATGTCCTTGGCCGCGAAATGTTGTGGATTGATAATCATATGTTAGCACAGTAATAGAATTTTACGTTCCATGTATTACATATGGCAATACAGTCGCAAGACATATTTTTTTAATTACATATGTTATAATTTTATGCAATGGTAGGTATAGTATTCTCTTTAACGAAAAAAAAATTCCAACGTACTTGTTTATGCAGGCTCAGCAATTTCTATATGAGAATATAATTTTATTTCCTCTGATCTTTATATAGCGAACTAATTTATATACTGATTTCGGTTTTTTCAACTTAATCATTTTTTACAAGATTTTGTATCGACCTAGTCGTATGTTAATATTTAGTATAATTTTAAATATTTTTTATATTAACTGCATAGGTTAGTTTTTAATTGTTATTTTGAATTATTTTAGTATTGTTATATAGTATTACTCAATTAGAAAATAATATTAGCCTGTAAAGAATTAATAAAAAATAGATACTACATTATTTGGTGGTAAGTAGAATTCAGCTAATATAAATATTTTTTTTGACTGAAAATAATGTTATAAAATCTTTTCAGGTAGCACTAAAATGAACGTTAACGATTTAAGTGATAACGAGTCCATCGATTCCGAGGATTCCTTTGAATCAATTTATTCCTTTTCCATCGCTATCGAAAATATATATATATATATATATATATATATATATATATATATATATATATATATATATATATATATATATATAGACAGCAGATTAGATGTAAGTATTACGATGCAAAGACGTATATGGCATGAACATTATGATCGTGAACTTACAATCGAGCAATTAAGGCGTCGATATACTGACGCTGATTTAGTGATAATATTGCATTTACGTCGAAGGTGGGAGGAAATTGATAGAGATGAAGACTCTATAAGTGAAAGTGAAAGCGATTTAGGATTTGTGAGTGGTGAAGACGAAAACAGCAGTAACTCAGGGTTTATAAGTGACGAGAGTGAAATTAATGGTAATAATGTATAAGAGTAATATAAGAGTAATAAATTCAATCTTCGAAATTCTATATTGATAACTCAAAAACAAATACAACTGACATCAAACGACAGCAATATGTTATAAACTTTATTTGATATGTTCAGTAAATTTTGTATTTATTATATTTTGTATTTTCTGTTTCTAAAATTAAATAAAAAAATCAGTATTTTCGTAAAAAATCATGTTTACATAATAAAAAGTGATTACTGTATTTCGCCAGTTAATAAATTTTTAATAATGTACCTGTTTTTTTCTTTTTTTTTTCATCTATACGTAATAAAACATTTTTTAAAAGAAAAACCGATCTTTTTATTCACACCCATCCCTACATAAAAAATTAATCAAATTAATTTTTAATATTATACCTTAAACATGGTGCGAATGTAAAAATTCACATAATTTTAAATATACGATGGCTATGAGTAGAAAAAATTAGTTTGTATTCATAGGTAGATTTTTGCTAGCTTGTAATTTTTAAAAAAATGTATTATTCTGTAGATGTATTTTTATTTTAATTTGTGTATGATAAAATGATAATAAACAATTAGTTACATTTATACGGTACAAAAATAAAAAATCGATATATAAAAATTGTATGATCTATACAGTACTCTGTTAAAAGTACGGGTTTCGACACCGTTAAAAAACATATATTTTATAATATCAATATATTGTAAAAAAATCATATTTCTTAATATTTTTAAAACTGACTATGTAATATCAAGGATTTAAAACAGTTTTGAAACATTAATTTCTCCTCATAATATTTTTTTAGTCTTAAATTAATAGCACAATGTTCCATATATTTTAAAAAAATTTTCCTTTTAATATTTTATAACTTATCTAAAAAATTTATAGCTATTTTTATCAAAAAAATTATTACTTGCTATTGTTAAAAAATTAGTTAAATATATCTATAGGTATTAAATGACCTCTAGTTTTTGTAAAAGACGGTAATAATAGCAATTCATCTTAAATACGAAATTATTTTATCAATGCTAAATAAGCGTTTTTTTTTCTCATATTATCATACTCCAATATATTGTATATTATTATAATTTATAAAAATGTGTTTTATTTATTAAAAAATTTAACAAAATCATAATCTGACTTCACGATATTTCTGATTATATACTACGTCATGTCTATACATATATTAACAAGTTTGCCAAAAAAATGATGATGAAAAAACTTGAAGTCTTAAGACGTTAGTAATTGTTAAAAAATTACGATGAACGATTTGGTTCATGGAATCCCAACAATAAACTTAAAACTCTCCCGGGGGTATTCAGAGATAAATAAGAACATTACACATATTGAGTGATTTAGGTAATATATCTATGTAATAAATTTCTAACACTGACTGACTGACTGACAGACAACGCACAGCCTAAACCGTTGGGTTTAAAAGAATGGAATTTTGCATAGGAGTTCCCTATCTGACGTAGGTGAGCACTAAGAAAGGATTTTTGAAAAATTCGTCCCCTAAGTGGGTTTAATAGGGAATGAAAATTTGTATGTAAATTCTTTATTTTTGAGTGATATTAAAAATATGTTACTATGGCTATTAAAATAAATATTTAATGAATAATTAACTTTGACCGATAGACAACGGATAACCTCAACTCTTGAGTTTAGAGGGGCGAAATTAAGCACAGAACTTATGAAAATTGGCGTTTAGGCTTCTATTTATAAATAAAAGTCGGTTGTTTTCTGAAAATTTATTCCCTTAGGCGTTAAAACAGAAAATGAAATTTCATATGGGAAGTTCATCGTGGATATTGATTTAGGCTTTTGAAAAACATTAAAAGTGAGCACAAAGTGAGTACCTAATAAAGAGATATTGTCGATGGGCAATCCCATTGGGTATACGGCTACTATGTAAATAAAAGATAAATAAAATCAAAATCAGAAAATGTATGAAACCGAATCCAACAAAACTTAACCCATTGATCAAAACAAGTCATAAAAAATTTTCAAAAAGTGGTATTTTACAAAGTAAAATTTTTAAAAAGTGGTGTTGTGCAAAGTAAAATTTTGAATAATAATTATTATGTTTACTTACATATTACTTATATTCAGAAGTTCTTCTACTAGAACATGTATTAGCATGTTATACATTGTCTATATTCGGAGTTTTCGTAAAAAAAAAGTTTCAAATGGAAAAAGATTTTGCGTATGCGACTAAAGTGTGACTTGTATATATGCTACTTGAGGATTTTTGGTGTCTACACATGGAAATTAACTATACCTAAGGGGTATGCATACAATACAGAGCCATATTAAAATTTTATCAATCCTAAAAAAAGAAAATAATTAAATCTCCACTAGCACACATAAAATTTTGAAAGTTAATGTAAACCAAAATTCAAAAACTATTTTTCGTAGAAAAAATATATTATTAATGTCTAAATATTTTCTTTTTATGCAGCGAGTTGAAAATAATGCGTTAATGCAAAAAAATCAAACATTATCTTATTTATGTAAGAAAATATTTTTAAGAATAAATGCGTATATATAGGGTGGACAGTAAATAACCCTTATAATTTTTAAAGAGCGGATGAAAACTCCGTTGTCTATCGGTCAAAGTTAATGATTCATTAAATATTTATTTTAATAGCCACAGTAACATATTTTTAATATCACTCAAAAATAAAGAATTTACATACAAATTTTCATTCCCTATTAAACCCACTTAGGGGACGAATTTTTCAAAAATCCTTTCTTAGTGCTCACCTACGTCAAATAGAGAACACCTATGCAAAATTCCATTATTTTAAACCCAACGGTTTAGGCTGTGCGTTGTCTGTCAGTCAGTCAGTCAGTGTTAGAAATTTATTACATAGATATATTACCTAAATCACTCAATATATGTAATGTTCTTATTTATCTCTGAATACCCCCCGGGAGAGTTTTAAGTTTATTGTTGGGATTCCATGAACCAAATCGTTCATCGTCATTTTTTAACAATTACTAACGTCTTAAGACTTAAAGTTTTTTCATCATCATTTTTTTGGCAAACTTGTTAATATATGTATAGACATGACGTAGTATATAATCAGAAATATCGTGAAGTTGGATTATGATTTTGTTAAATTTTTTAATAAATAAAACACATTTTTATAAATCATAATAATATACAATATATTGGAGTTTGATAATATGAGAAAAAAAAACCCGCTTATTTAGCATTGATAAAATAATTTCGTATTTAAGATGAATTGCTATTATTACCGTCTTTTACAAAACTAGAGGTCATTTAATACCTATAGATATATTTAACTAATTTTTTAACAATAGCAAGTAATAATTTTTTTGATAAAAATAGCTATAAATTTTTTAGATAAGTTATAAAATATTAAAAGGAAAATTTTCTTAAAATATATGGAACATTGTGCTATTAATTTAAGATTAAAAAAATATTATGAGGAGAAATTAATGTTTCAAAACTGTTTTAAATTCTTGATATTAGATATTCAGTTTTAAAAATATTAAGAAATATGATTTTTTTACAATATATTGATATTATAAAATATATGTTTCTTAAGGGTGTAGAAACCCGTATTTTTAACAGAGTACTGTATAGATCATACAATTTTTATATATCGATTTTTTATTTTTGTACCGTATAAATGTAACTAATTGTGTATTATCATTTTATCATACTCAAATTAAAATCAAAATACATCTACAGAATAATACATTTTTCTAAAAATTACAACTACCAAAAATCTACCTATGAATACAAACTAACTTTTTCTACCCATAGCCATCGTATATTTAAAATTATGTGAATTTTTACATTCGCACCATATTTAAGGTATAATATTAAAAATTAATTTGATTAATTTTTTATGTAGGGATGGGTGTGAATAAAAAGATAGGTTTTTCTTTTAAAAAATGTTTTATTAAGTATAGATTAAAAAAAAAGAAAAAAACAGGTACATTATTAAAAATTTATTAACTGGCGAAATACAATAATCACTTTTTATTATGTAAACATGATTTTTTACGAAAATACTGAATTTTTTTATTTAATTTTAGAAACAAAAAATACAAAATATAATAAATACAAAATTTACTGAACATATCAAATAAAGTTTATAACATATTGCTGTCGTTTGATGTTAGTTGTATTTGTTTTTGAGTTATTAATATAGAATTTCGAAGATTGAATTTATTACTCTTCATTAGGTCCTAAATTATTACCATTAATTTCACTCTCGTCACTTATAAACCCTGAGTTACTGCTGTTTTCGTCCTCACCACTCACAAATCCTAAATCACTTTCACTTTCACTTATAGAGTCTTCATCTCTATCAATTTCCTCCCACCTTCGACGTAAATGCAATATTATCACTAAATCAGCGTCAGTATATCGACGCCTTAATTGCTCGATTGTAAGTTCACGATCATAATGTTCATGCCATATACGTCTTTGCATCGTAATACTTACATCTAATCTGCTGTCTATATATATATTTTCGATAGCGATGGAAAAGGAATAAATTGATTCAAAGGAATCCTCGGAATCGATGGACTCGTTATCACTTAAATCGTTAACGTTCATTTTAGTGCTACCTGAAAAGATTTTATAACATTATTTTCAGTCAAAAAAAATATTTATATTAGCTGAATTCTACTTACCACCAAATAATGTAGTATCTATTTTTTATTAATTCTTTACAGGCTAATATTATTTTCTAATTGAGTAATACTATATAACAATACTAAAATAATTCAAAATAACAATTAAAAACTAACCTATGCAGTTAATACAAAAAATATTTAAAATTATACTAAATATTAACATACGACTAGGTCGATACAAAATCTTGTAAAAAATGATTAAGTTGAAAAAACCGAAATCAGTATATAAATTAGTTCGCTATATAAAGATCAGAGAAAATAAAATTATATTCTCATATAGAAATTGCTGAGCCTGCATAAACAAGTACGTTGGAATTTTTTTTTCGTTAAAGAGAATACTATACCTACCAATGCATAAAATTATAACATATGTAATTAAAAAAATATGTCTTGTGACTGTATTGCCATATGTAATACATGGAACGTAAAATTCTATTACTGTGCTAACATATGATTATCAATCCACAACATTTCGCGGCCAAGGACATTTAGTCTGCTTACATTAGAAGAAATAAAATATTTTAATAACACATACATACGTACTAATGCATCGTAACATCTCGCGTCCTTTGGAATCGAAGTAGTAGCAATATGAGCATTTCGGGACCACCTCCCCACCTACCGATTTTGCAGAACGATTCACGGTTCACCAATTGTCACTGACACAATTTTTACTATAATTAACTCTTTTTGTAACTTGATCCCAGGGAAAACTCAACAGACTGCATCACTCATTCAGACGAAAGTTAGGTGTATGTACTCTGTATGTACCACCTCTCAAAGAGTACGCCATATATATGTACGTATACACGAAGGGTATACTATACGTACGGATCCTGCAAGGATCTGGCTCGAACTGTCCAAAACCCACTACTTGAGTCAAATGTAAATGATACAGGTTAATATCTTATTCCAAATCTCGTCACTACAATGTAATTTTTTCTTTGGATGATAACATCACTTCTCGATTTTTTACCCAAAAATATCATTTTAATTTTTAGGAAACATTTTCTCCAACTCATCTTGGTTGGTTTGGTGTCAGATGTTTATATTCAGCTTTCTTCAAGCTTCAATTTTATATGCCGCATAGCATTTCAATCCTACTTAAAATTGTTTTTAAAAATCTTGAATTTATATTATGACATATTTTAAGGTTTCTGAAAGATTCTTTTCACTTTGTTTTATACTACTCTTTGATTTATATTTTATTTTTTTACCTTGCATCGTTTTCAAGTTGTAACACTGACTAAAAACAGTTTTCGTCCCCTAGTGGTTGAACAGTTTGACTTGGAGGAATTTCAGCTACAGATTCGTGATCAGCGTCGAAGAAAAACTATGCTATTTTAGAACACATAATACATAACCCAACTACGTATCTCTGTACTAGCAAGATCACTGTGGCAGAAAGGTGACGTAAAATCCGTTCCACTTCTGCCCACTATGTTGTGTAGGTACACGCTGTTTGTGGTGGTGTGGGTTTGATGTTTGCTTCTGTGTGAGTATTCACACGCACAACTACATAACACGTATTACCGGACAGAGCAACGTGCAGTTCAAGCAATACATAACAATCATCGTGTACTCGGTGACCGACATCGACCGACTAAGTGCCTTAAGGTGTGACAGACCAACAAATGACTCCAAGAGAGTTACACTTTTTTGAGATTAGCTTGCTTCTAGTGTTCTATGTTTTAGAACAACTTCGTAAACTTAAATCAAATATTTATTAAAATACTTGTGATATTATTTATGTTAATCACATTTTTAGTATATAAGGCTTAAAAAAGTAGCATTTTTGCATTTATCAAACCTATTTTAAATTTTGAATCGGTTAAAAAAATAATGAGTCATTAGAACGCCCACGGTTATTTTTCATTAACACTTGCTCGTCTATAAGCTTCGTTAGGTACTAAAAGATCTAAGATTTTGTAAAGTAATTTTGATATTTATATAGACAGATACTACAAGTAACTTTTATATATATATATATATATATATATATATATATATATATATATATATATATATATATATCGGATATTCAAACAAATGATCTTGTATATAATAGAAAAAGATTTCCTCTATTCTAGTAAACATATATGTGCGTTAAAAGAATGCTATTTTTTTACACTTGCAAGTGTTTAACAAATTCTATAAATCATTATTAAATTACCGACATAACAATGTAGCTTATTACTTAAAAAACAATTATGTTCACATTGACAACAAGATAAAGAGTAGATATTAGTGTAAGTTAAATAGTGCTAACTACATTAATATCATACATGATTGTGTTCAGATTCAAAATATTTTTCTGACAAGTGACAGACACCTATCCATCTATTACAAGTTGTTAATAAAATTGTTTAGTATTACTGAGTTCATTAAAATAATTACATAAGTACGCAGGTAGATACTTTAAATTATATAATACATTTTATACTATGTAGTATAATAGTAAGATGGTAGAAAAAGCACGATTTTCATTTAATAAACATTTACAATAATTTATACGTAAATAAAATTTTAAAGGGTTTTCTTTCTTATGAATAGCTAAACAAAGGTATAAAATCATCAAGTCAGAAAGGACTTATTGGAAAAGGTACTTAATAAAAAAGACCAACAATTGAGGCAGTAATGAGGTAATCATCAGGAAAGTCTGATGATGATCATATAGATCGAAACATATATACCACAAAATTAATTCAATAAAAGTAACGTTTTGTAAAAGAGCGTACTTAATTATTTATTAGTTTATTTTTATTTTTTTTAAATTCCAAAATCATTAACTGCCAGTTTTGAAATACGAAAATCTTTCGAGTACACGTGACGTCACGTTTGAAAAAACTTGTCTTACAGCTGACCAGTAAATAAAACTATCGTTCCAAAAAAATACAGTCGGCGAGCAAAACCAACAATTCCTTTTCAAAATTACAGTTAGTGAGCAAAAAAAGCATTTCATTGTATGTTTAATCAATCCTTTGAGATTGGAGGAGGGGGGGAGGTTAATCTTAATTTTGTCACGTAAAATTAGATGGAAATTTGACAAAATGTGATGCAGCGTGATGACGGTAGAGGGAGACTATGAATTATGACTATAATCGATGAAAATAATAAAATTTGAAATTACTTAAATGTCGATTTCAAAAATGTTTTTAACGTTAACTATTAGCTCCAAGGAGCCAAATTTTTTATATATTAGGACAGTTTTTACATATTAACACGTTAATGGTTATTGACGCTGAACAGCGTCAAATGAGCGACATAACGCTATACAGTTTCAACAATACCACATAAAGTACCTATATTAGTTGTCAAAATCATGTACTAGTTAGGCGTCACGTCATTATAGGTTGTGACCATCAACGTTGTTCGTTAATGGCCATATGGGTCCAAAACATGTCATAGATATTTAAAAACTTTAAATACAGTGGTATTAGCCAAGTAAAAATTGTCTTTTAATCTTAAAATGGAATACCATAAAGTAACGCTCAAATCTATCAAATGTGTTAAATATTTTTATTTTTGTATAATAATACAGTGAAACCTGCCAAGTTGGACACCTCTGTATACTGGACACCTGCTCAAGTTTGACACTTTTCAATTGGCCTGGCGAAATTACATTGTTTTAAATGCATATTAATACTTATAAGTTGGACACCTCTATATGTTGGAAACCTATCTAATTTGGACAGTTTTTTAAAATGATTTTTGATATTTTGACCTGTTTACGTTGGACATTCATGTATTTTACACGTGACCGAAACACGTGTTAGTTATGTTATGACAGTTATAATAATTGAATTTTTACACGTGACCGAAACACGTGTTAGTTATGTCCTAAAAATATAAAAGCTCGGCAGTCACAATGGTTATTAGTCAATAATCAGCAGTGATTTCATGTGTACAGATCTCTTGAATATTTATTAGTTACAAATTTAGCGGAAACAATTGTTAAGTGTTTTAGACGAGCTGGTTTTAGTATTCCAAAAGCAAATGAAGGGGATCATAATGAAGACCCTGATTCAGAACTTCGCGATGCAATTAAATTATTACCTCCAGAGTTTCAAAATCAGTTACAGACTGCTGAAGAAATGATCACCGCCGATGCCTACTTGGAGGTACACGATCATGTCTTCAATACACATCAAGACGTTCTTCAACATTACAACTAGACGAGGAACAAGAAATCGAAGAATCTAGTGACGAGTGCGAGAAAGTAGCGGAGAAACCAACAACCCCTGAAGAAGCTTTGAACGGTATAAATACCGCCATTAAGTATTTAACTGAAAACCCATGCGAACTGTTAGAAGATTTATTCAAAATTCAAAGCAAATTAGAAAGCAAAATTTTCCTAAAAATTGTATCCAAACAAACTAAGATAAGTGATTTTTTTACGAAAGATAATGTTTAAATATCTATAATATGTATGTATTACGATTGTTATTCAATAGTTTATTTCAATAAATATTGATACGTAGATGTGTGTATATGTATTACTTTAAAAATAATTAATTTTGCATTATATTCTAAATTAGTGTTAACCTTAAAATTACTAAGCGTAGATGATTTTGGTATTTTGCATATGTTGGACACCTGTTTATGTTGGACAGTTTTTGATTGCACCGCGGATGTCCAACTTAAACAGGTTCTACTGTATTATGTATACAAAATTCAAAATTCCTGAATTTTCTTTTTGCAAGTAATGAGCCTTGAGATTATACAAAAAAACTACTTTCCAATAAAACATGATCTTTCTTTGTTGCTCTCTTTTTTGTCGTACGCCCTGGGGCGACTATTCTACCTGCTCCATTGTAATTATACCTTTGGCAAAAGCCTATGAACCATTTACTTTTCTTACATCAGAGTGTAGCAACATAAACATTAATTTAAACTAACCATGCAGTAATATTTTAAGTGATAGACTTAAGGCTTTATTGAAGAAAACATCCAAGTTTTATTTTACCAATCACTGTTTTGCGTGAGATCATAATTTTTAGAATTAAAATTACTGAAATTCACTAAACTACATTAATATTATAATTCCACATTCATGTAACTAAAATAAATATATGTACCTATATCTGATCAATTAAGAAAAATCAAACGCAATTACGTCTACAGAAATACCAACCATAAAATTAATAAAATACTCGTACATAAAACTGGAAAATATTTAATTTTAATCAAGAAATTATTGAGTCTAGTGAAATGAAATCTACCTTATTGCACGAGTTAATCGCATCATAAATTGCAATTAAAAATTGAATTGAACTAATTCGATCGTCGGAATTTTAAAAATCATTTAGATTTATAGGAAATTATCGCACGCTAAATGCATCTTCATGAACATATTTTTTAAATTATTGTATGTTACATGCATGAGTGTGTTGACATGTTGGAATTTTTTAAATGACTACAACGAATGATAATTGACTTAATGTTGAACATTCTGCTTAAAGCTGTATTGATTATGTGTGCAATTTTCTATTAAATTTATAGAAATTAAATTGAAATTGTAACTGTAATAGACGTTTATTCGCAACCTTGATGATGATACGGGTTTATTAAATAAAGAAATATTTCTTTGACACTACTGATATGTCTTTTTTTTGAGAAAAATAATTCTTTCCTACTGTATGTTTCTTCTTCTTCTTCCTACGGGTGGGGGGGTCCTGTCAGCCCATGCACTGATTCCCAGTGGAATATTGTGCAATAACCCCGTTTACTCATCAGTTATGCGTAAGAGGTCCGCTTCTTTGATGAAGTCAGTTAGGGCCCTTACGGGATCCCGATGAATAGTCTCAAGCTCTGTACCCAAACCCAGTGTTGAGTGCCTAATGCGAGCCAATGCCTCACATTCAAACAGAATGTGGTGGACTGTTTCATCTTCCACCTCACATTTCCTGCATACTGGTTCTTCTCTATATATTCCCATTCGATGCAGATGCTTCCTTAGATAATAGTGTCCAGTAAGAAAACCCACTATAGCTTTCATCTTCATTCTATCCAGTAGTAGAATTTCGGATGACAACTTCATGGAAGGTTCTTTAATCATAAGCCTCGCATGTCTTTGCTCTGGAGTATTTCTCCATACTGCAGTTGTTTCTTTTGTCATGGCTTCAGCAATTTCCCCTTTCGCGGTTTTAATCGTTATCCCACAGTAGGGTTCTGGGCTGTAGTCATCTTTTAATGCACCTTGCTTTGCAAGTTTGTCAGCTTTCTCATTGCCATCAACTCCCACGTGGCCTGGTACCCATATCAGAGAAACTCTGTTCTTGCTACCTAGTTCTTGTAGGAGTTCCCTACATTCCAGGATAAGTTTTGACTTAACCTGAAATGAGTTAATGGCTTTGAGTGCTGCCTGACTGTCACTGAAAATGAAAATATTCTTATTTTCATAAGATCTTCTTATATTTTCATAGAGACAGCAAATTATTGCAAACACTTCTGCTTGGAACACTGTAGCGTACTGCCCCAGATGTTGAGATATTTCAACTGCTGGACAAACACCAAATATTCCTGCTCCTGTTCGGTCATTTATTTTGGAACCATCAGTGTACCATATTATATCCCCACTTCTATGTTCCATGTTTTCCTCTCGCCATTCAGTTCGCGGTGTAATGCTAACTTCAAATGGCCTTTCAAAGAGGTATTTAGTTTCTACAATGTCAGATGGCATTTGTAGAATTTTGCTACATATTTCGTGAGAGATACTGGTGTGGGAAGACTCATAATGAATCTTGAGCCACTGCCCAGTCTTCTCTAGCCTGTAGGCTGTCATTTTGGCGACTCCACGAATGAAAATATCCAGAGGAGTTAATGACAGAATGATTTCCATTGCTTTTGTGGGTGTGGATGACATTGCCCCTGTAATCCCAAGACATGCTGAGCGTTGTAAGCTCTCCAGTTTGGTCTTTACAGTTTTCTGCTCAGTCTTCTTCCACCACACCACCGCTGCATACGTTATGATGGGTCTGATCGCCATAGTATATATCCAATGAGCTATACTTGGTTTCAGTCCCCACTTTTTTCCAAGCACTCGCTTACATCTTAGTAGACCAGTTTTCGCTTGGTTGATTTTGTAGTCAATATGTTGATTCCAGGTTAATTTACTGTCTAGTATAACTCCCAGATATTTAACCTCCCTCGTAATATTGACATTGTCACTAAATAATGTTGGCGTTTTAAGCCTGTCGAATCCCAATCTTTTGCGTGTAAAAGGTACAAGACTGGTCTTTTGAGGATTTATACTCAAATTCCTTTCCATGCACCAGTTACCAACCTTATCAAAGGCCTGTTGCATAAGATCAAGAATCGTGTTTATATCCATGCCTCTAATAAGAATGACTATGTCATCAGCGTATCCTTGGGCATAGATACCTTGTTCATTTAATTCCGTAATGAGGTCGTCGACTACAAGATTCCACAGAAGAGGAGAAAGTACTCCGCCTTGCGGACAACCTCTTGTAGGTTTTGCCTCAATTGTTTCTTCATGGAAATTGGTTTGAATGACCCTATCCGCAAGAAGTGTATTTATCCAGTTGCAGATTATCGGATTAATTCCCCGTTCTAATACTGCGTTGGAAATCGATGTATATGAGGTGTTATCAAAAGCTCCCTCAATGTCAAGAAAGGCTGCTAAAGCTATTTCCTTGTTTTCCATTGTTTTTTCTATCCGCCCAACTAGATGGTGTAGAGCCAACTCTGTAGATTTACCTGGTTGATAGGCAAATTGGTTCTTATGTAATGTTCTTATATACCCCATTGTATCCCTAATGTGCCTATCAATGATTTTTTCCATTACTTTCAATATGAAAGATGATAGACTAATGGGTCTAAAGCTTTTTGCCTGGTCATAACAAGTTTTTCCAGGCTTAGGTATAAAAATCACCTTAGCTTTTCTCCATAGATTTGGTATATATCCAAGAGCCAGACTTGCTCTAAAGATTGTACACAGGATTGGGGCAACCATGTATGATGCACTTTGCAGCATACATGGTAGTATGCCATCAGGTCCTGGTGATTTATAGGGCTCAAAAGAGTTTATAGCCCATATAATTTTATTTTGTGTGATTATCTGTTTAGCAAGCATCCAATGTTCCCTTCTCACTCTTTTAAGAGGTCCAATATGGTGCATATCATTGTCAACACTCACTATTTTTGAATTGGGGAAGTGTGTTTCCACCAAAGTTTCAATGACTTCTTTGCCAGTTCTGGTATAGTCTCCAGAATTCATCCTTAAGGTGCCTACCATATTTGGTAAGTCATCCTTAAGAATTTTATGAAGTCTAGCTCCTTCTGATATTGTTTCAATATCTTCACAGAACTTCCTCCACGAATTCCGTTTTGCCCTCCTGACAGCCTTGTTGTATTCCATGAGTTTGCATTTGTATTCATGCCACTCATCAGTCTGTTTAGCTCTTCTAAAGAGTTTCCGAACAGCTTGTCTCTGCTTGGCAAGTTCATTGCTCCACCATACGCAATGATGTTTAACTTTCCTTGACAGCAGAGGACTGTTATTTTGGTATGACTCAGTTAGCGCCTGATGTAAGGTCTCTGATGCTATTTCTAAGTCATATGTGTCTCTAACTTTAGAAGGAGAACCATTTAGATATCCTTGGAGTTCCTCCCTGTAACTAATCCAGTTCGTCCTCCTTGGATCTCTAAATATCCTCTCTACTACTGTATCAGACTCTATATTAAAACGAATGTACTGATGGTCTGCCATTGAAGGCTTCTCATCTACATGCCAATTTTTGATCCACCTGCGTATCCGAAAAGTGGATAGCGTGATGTCTAAAACTTCCTTTCTTACCGAAGTAATAAAAGTAGGTTTGTTACCTTGATTAATTATATCTAGATTATTATCTAGTATGAAATCAAGTAGTAACTCACCTCTCTGATTGGTGTCAGTACTGCCCCAGGTCTGATGATGTGCGTTCGAGTCACAGTACAGAATTAATTCTGCATTCTCCTCTGAACATTTGTCCACTAGCCTGCGGAGTTCTTCGCTTATCGGAGAGTTTTCTTCATATGGAAGGTACGCCGAGCATATGTAAATGTCTCTGGTTTTGCCTTCTATACGAACTTTGATCCTTGCCACTGCCAGGTCTCTAGAGCATAGTTCCTGGATTAATAAGGTGTCAATATTTTTGTTTACAAGTAAACATGCTCTTGGAGTTGGAGTTGAAAAGTCATATAATAACTTACCTCCAGAATCATTTAGGCCTCTTACACGACCCTTGTTAATCCAAGGTTCCTGTATGAGTGCCACGTGTATATCCTCAGCTAAAAATTTTTCGCTGAGGTTAGCAGCTGCCAGTTTCTTATGCTGAATGTTGGCTTGTACTAGCCTCAGCCCCATCTTCTGTCGCTGTGGTAGGTTTATCCAGAACTTTCGCCTGAATCTGAAGGAGTCCGATATAAAATTTATATCCCCTCCTTTTCAGAATTTCAGCGTCCTGTTCTGGAATGTTGTATACGAAGAGACGCCCACCTTGTTCTTCAACCTTTTGGTTCAGGATGGTCCAGTCTTTCGTTTTAAGTCCCGCGTTCTGTACCTCGATCTTCTTGAGGATTTCCGTCGGGGAGAAACTTGTGAACACCTTAGGGAATTTGGCAATCACCTTGGTGGTTCTGACAAGTTTCCTTGCCTCCCCTACCACTAGTGTTTTGCCTTCCCAAGGTGAGATTTCACCAACGGTCTTTACCAGCCATTGACTACTGTCCTTGTCGGCGCATGTGACGAGAATGGCGCCATTTTCTAAGCGACAGTTCTTGAATTGTGGACCCTGGCCGCTTGGTAGGTTTTCCATTTTGGTCATTATTGCCAGCTGGAAAAGTGTCAACTGCTCTTCTGACATCTTCTGGTCTGGATAACCTTCCAGAATGATTGCCATCTTAACAGTAGATACAGCCTCTTTAAAGGATTGGTCTGCCTCTTCTGCAGGCTTCCTCCTTTTTGTAGGCTCTTTTGGTGTACTACCTTCCGATCTAGGTCTCTTGGTAGACTGACTCGGGGTCTGTACACCACTGGTTGAGGGTTTGGGGTTCCTGTTCATTTCTGAACGATCTACCCAGGTTCCCTCTGCCATTTTCCTTTCTTTGGTGAGTCTTCTTTTAGCTGCACCAGAAAGTCTTTTCTTAAGACCCAATTTTTCAAGTTTGGTGGTCACGCCCTAAATTTCAGGTTCTTGTGTCCCAACCTTCTTGTCCGTTGAGTCTTGGTTTACTGCAGAGTTCTGGGATACCTCTGCGTCAGTTTTTTCTTTTATATTTTTATTTAATTTATCATCCATAAAAGTTTTGTTTAGTGCTAGGAATTAAAGGTCCATTCCGACAGAGCCTGCATGTCGGAATAAGGCTAAGTACTCTTGGAGGTCGCCAGGTATCCAAGAGGCTCCGTAAGAGACGGTGCTCCCCCACCGCCACGCACTCCTCGGCACGGGTCGCATAACACCTTAAGTTGGGTTCCCTCCTCCTTTCTCAACACGGGCTTGGGACCGGCTACGGCGGAGTTTACTGTATGTTTAGGAGCTGTGTCATTGTTCCTTTTTTTTTTACCCACGATGGAACGGAGCAGATATATGCATTTGGGGTAAGTGGTACCTATGTGCGTATATTTGTGTACCTTTTACTATTTTCTTTAAAATGGCTTAACCAGCTTTCATTTGAAAATTGGTAATTCCGAGGTTCTTAGTCATGTTTGATGAAAATTGGTTTAACGGTTTATCAGGATAGTCCAGAATTTTCAAGATAAAAATAAGATTAAAAATTTTAAAAACTTACTTTAAAAGCCGGTTATTGCGGGGTGGATCTTAACCAGGTGGGGTGAACATTCGTCTAACCGTTTTCAAGATATTTCGAGATTTCCAGGGCAAAAATAAAATTCAAAATCTTTAAACCCCACTTTAAAAGCTGAAAAATTTTCTTTTTGGGTAAATTACGGTATAATTTTAAATAATGTTCACACTACATAGTTTAGTATAATTTATATTTTGTAAATTTCTAGGATTCACTTTTTTGATGTTGGGATCATTGATTTTTTTCTTTTCCTTTTTTTGTAACCTTATCTATTGTACTTATAGCTGGAAGTTAAAAGTCCGGCATTTTAAGACAAAAAAATTAGTCCATATATTATGGTTTGTTTAAAAGTGTTAAACCATTATCAATTCCTATTATCTTTTATCTTTGATGAATTTTGATAAAGTCTTATCCCATGATTTGGAATGGAATTCTTATATGAAAATCATGACATTCATTCCAATATATTAGTCAAAGTTCATATGAAATGTTTATGAGACACCACGATAGTCTGTAGAAAGAGAAAAGTGTAGGTACGATAATTTTAAAAGATGAACGTTTTTAAAAGAATTCTTCCAGTATACTAATGGTTTTAATCATTTAAAATTACCATTAATTTTTCCCTTCAGACTATCGGGCTGTCCCATAAACATATCAAACGTACTGTTATTGTTATATGGGAACAAATATGATTTCCATATAAGAATCCCATTCCAAATCATCAAATAAAATTTTAACAAACTTCACCAAAAGAAAGAGATAATAAGAGATGATAAAATTACACCCTGTACATATATACTGGCTTATTTATTTTAAAGTTATTTATAATAGTTTGTAATTTTTTTTTATATCCATATGACCAATAAATAGGCAGTTGCCTTTTCTTATTTCGAAGCATTGGTGTATATACAAAGTGGTCCAAAATTATGTACCGTAATTGCTATAGAGCTGATAGTACGTTTAAAAATAATGGTACCTTTTCATCTACACTTTTTTCCAAAACTCAATAATTAGGGAGATAAAGTATAGGCGTGAAATGAAGAGGGGTGGAATGAAACTGACTACTTTTTTCTTGAAATTTTTTAGGCGCTTTTGAATAATGGATTCATATTTTAGGGGTGCGTATGAACATCAGGATAATTAAATTTATGGTACTAATTTTTCCATCACTTATGATTAGGGGATAATTAGGAAATAGATACTTCTACTTTAAATTATTCAAAAACGGTATTATTTATCGAAATGTAAGAAGTATATCTTTTCTGCGTGGAATTGTGTGAGGAATGATACTGTTAAGAATTTCGTTTAAATAATTGCAAATTGAAAAAGAAAGATCGTGGTAACTCACACCTACTACCCAAAACCACCGCTTGATCATAAGTGGTGGAATAAGTTTTAACATAAATTTAATCCTCCTAACGCAAAATACGTACCCCTAAAATATCAATCCGTTATTCAAAAGCGTTTGGAAAATATTTAAGAACAAATGGTTTTCGTTTCACCCTTTTACAGGGTTTTATGACCCTTATTATTGAGTTTTGGAAAAAAATGTACATGAAAAGCTAGCATTATTTTTGAACGTATTATCAGCTCTAGAAATTACGGTATATAATTCTGGACCAACCTGTATAAATAGCCGATAGGCGGTATCTTTAATTATGCAAATTTCAAACGAAAATGTTGCACTCAAAAAACTGTGTAATTATGTATTAATTTATAATTATAAAACTTATAAAACGGTATTAAAAATGATAACTTGTTCTTACTAATTATACAAATAAAAAAAAAATAAAAAACTGTGAATTTACAAATAAATAATAAATTTTATAAATAATTTTGTTATCAATATGTTTTGATCTGTATTTGATTTAATTCGATCTAATAGTATTATATGCGCATATTGTGAGGTTTCACATATTTTCTTGTGTGTATGGCTATGTGCGCCTAACATTAACTAACAATATTTTATGTACTTTACTTGTTAATAAATGTCTATTAAATAGTAAATTATTACATTTGCACTGAACTATTTCTTTCAATAATTGCAAAAAAGAAAATTATTTCTGCACTAAATGCAGTTTGTTTAATAATTGTAAATAACACGTCATAAGAAATATACGTTTTAATACTTTATAAAACTGTTTTAAAATGCTGGTTTGTATTGCTATTGTCAGAATATAATAATGTATTGTAATATCAAACTATACCTATCTGTTATAGATCTTATCTTCAATTTGCTACAGAAAACAAAAATAAAAAATAATGCGACTTTCTGGACCCGACAGTTAACGTTGAAAACATTTTTGAAATTCACATATGAGTCATTTGCGGTCTTTCTTTAAAAAATGTTATAAATTCTGATTTAAAAGTTGAATATATTTTACAATTAAAACGTGACGTACCTTTGAATTTGTAATTAAATCAATAATATCGATAAAAAAAATTCAACACTTTTGTTGAGTTTTTTGTATTTTAAAGCTGACAATTGTAAACATACCACAAAATAAATATACTTCTCTTCATTACATACTGTACATAAGCTTCTTTATTTTTATTTTGTATTTTTAGAAAATTGCATTGCTAATTCCAAAAACGACAAAAAATAAGAATATTTTAGTCCAAGATTTTTTTAAAAGCTTTTAGGTTAATATCTACACTCATAGCAAATTTCAAGTTTCTAGTACTATTAGAACTAACAGCATGATTACATCTGAAATTTAGAAATCCCCATAAACGTTTTCAACGTTAATAAGAATCAATCCCATGCAAGATTTTAGTGCCATTTTCGATACACTCCCGGTCCAGCCTCGACTCCTCGATATAATCTCGTGGTGCTTACATTAAAATCCCGTTTACTATTCATTATCCATGCACACTATAGTACCATACGTCAAAACGTCGAAAGCAAACGAGAGTGTACTATAGTGTGAAATGAACCCCAACAAAACACAAATAAATAAAATTTATATCAATTTCCACATAAATTTTAAAGGCTGACTTAAAAGTGTCCACGAATTGTGTCAGCAAATATACTTGGAATACCTATAGTATAGATTGGTGGTCAAATCTATTAACTTCATGGAAAGCATTTTAATTTTCAAATAGAAATAATTTTGTGCAATTAAAGCTATTCTTCGTTACTCTTATAACAAATTATTTATTCAAAAAAATTCACTGAAATTTTAAACAGACAACCAATCTGATGTTTTCTATAACTATATGTAAAAGTTATAATAAATATCAAATTAATGATAGAAATTTGGAAAAGGAATAATATGGTATGGTATTTTCCATCAACAAAATTATTTTATACTATAGGTATAAATTCAAGTACATATACCTATGTACTTGAAATTAACTAAAATTTCGCCTAGGTCATCAACAAATGAGGGAAATCCAGATATGCAGGATAATATTAGGTTGGCGGAAAATTTTTGCACCAAAAAACATTGTTTTATAAAAATTTTAATAACTTTAAGTAATGTAAAAGCCCCCATTATGGAACGGTATCTAATGCTGGAACAGTTTTGACATTTACATATTAACGAAGTTATTTCTGAAAGAAACGTTTGATAACAAAAATTATTATTAAGAGAATGATTGTTTTTCAATTTAAATTCACCTCGCATTTAATGTTTCCTTACTTACAAGGAAAGGTATCCAAATGTATCTCTCAAAAATTTTTGAAACTTTGGTGGATTGTAGATTTTATTAAAACTAATCCAAAGCCATATTTCGTTCGTGCTCATAAGCGGTTTAAGGAGGTGAAACTCACCCCTAAAAATTTGAGTTTTTTTCAATTTTCTTAAATATCGTGGAAATGGTAAGAGCTTTGGTAGGGAAACTATATATATTTGTAAATGGCACTTTAAGATCTTTATTATGATACTAAAATTAAAGTTATAACACCATTCGGGTTTGATCCCCCACACCCAACCCCGAATTTTATCAGGTATTTTTTGGTAAAAGAGAAGACTGTTATGTGCAAATAACAGAATTAATATATTATATTATTATATTCTTTTATTCTTAATTATATAAATTAAGAAAAAAAGAATTAATATATTTTACATCACACCAGTTTATTTCTTGTGGCATAAATACACCCTTTGTTAATATTAACTTGGGAAAATTTTTAACTTTTTGGTTTAATAATAAGCTAAATGCGGTCAACGAATCTCGTATTTTAGTAACGAATTGTTACAATATACTTTAAAATACATAATTTAGAAAGAAAAAATACACTGCACCCCCCCCCCCCCCCACAATGCTTTGCTAATATCTATACAAATCTTATTTACTTATTTATTTGTTTTTATTTATCTATACAACTGTCAATATTTTAAAGTTTGTAACCTACACAATAATAATATTGTTTATAAAAATGTTCAAAACAAAAATATTGTCCACACCAAGCACATCTTATAAAAGCCGGTTTACCACATGCACTATACTTTCTTGTTCTTCTTTCTTGTAAATAATAAACAAATACTTTACTTTGCAAAATACCACTTTTATTTTTGAAACGGTGACAATATTGTTTCGAACCGTTAGTTCATTTTCAAACAGATTCTGTTTGAAAATGAACTAACAGTTCGAAACAATATTGTCACAGTTTCAAAAATAAAAGTGGTATTTTGCAAAGTAAAGTATTTCTTTATTATTTACAAATATGGAATACCATAAAGTAACGCTCAGATCTATTAATACTATTCTTTCTTCATTGGGAAAGCAATATATTACAGAATTTTCAAAATTTTCTGGTCGTTGGTCAATATATTCACTTTTATACCATCCAAATTTGAACAAATTTTGAAAACGAGGCGACGAAAACTGATTGTGAGCTAGAGACTGAAGTTTTAGAATATTTTTACGGCGATGTAAATCAATGTCATATAATCATTTAGAATTATATTATCTGAGAATAATTTGATGAATTGTTTCCAGAGTCGATTACCATAAACATTCAGAGGTTAAAATATTGACAGTTGTATGGATAAATAAAAATAAATAAATAAGTAAATAATATTTGTATAGATATATAGATATAGATTATAACTATAATAATTATAATACAGATTTGTATAGATTGATAGATAGATTTGTCAAGTATGGGGGGAGTGGGGTTGTAGTGTATATTTATTCATTCTAAATTATGTATTTTAAATACTGTAAATCTGTAACAATTCATTACTAAAATACGAGATTGTTTGACCATATTTTTGCTCATTATTAAATCAAAAAGTTAAAATTTTTCCCAAGTTAATATTAACAAACAGTGTATTTATGCAAAAAAAAATAAACTGGTTTGACGTAAAATATATTAATAAAAAATTCTTTTATTTACACACATAACAGTCTCCTCTTTTACCAAAAAATACCTGAAAAAATTATGGGTTGGGGTGGGGGATGAAACCCGAATGATAATTTTGGTATCATAATAAAGATCTTAAAGTGCCATTTACAAATATATATAGTTTCCCTACCAAAGCTCTTACCATTTCCAAGATATTTAAGAAAATTGAAAAAAACTCAAATTTTCAGGGGTGAGTTTCACCCTCTTAAACCGCTTATGGGCACGAACGAAATATGGCTTTGGATTAGTTTTAATTAGATCTACAATCCACCAAAGTTTCAAAAATTTTTGAGAGATACAGTTGGATACCTTTCCTTGTTAATTAAATAAATAAATATGTAAATGTCAAAACTGTTCCAGTATTAGATACCGCTCCATAATGGGGGCTTTTACGTTAATACAAAAATTAATTCATAAAATAATATCCAAATAATTCTACTACTTTAGATTATCTGTTAGGTAGATCGTGAATACCCATTTTCCCGGAATTCAAGAGGCTGCATTGTGAAGGAATCATCCACTGTCATTTTCAAGTCTTTGAATTTTTGAAATTTTTTCCCTCGTAAATGATCCTTTAGTGCCATAAACAAATGATAGTCGGAAGGCGCGATGTCTGGTGAGTACGGTGGATGAGCGACCGGGTGCCATCCAAGCTCAGTAATTTTTTGGCGAATCGCTGAACAAAATGTGAGGACGAGCATTGTCTAGGTATAGATAAATAGTTACGCGTTTTGAGCGTTTTACTGGAATGACTACACTGGTTTCGCTAGTATAGAGATAGCAGTGTACGTTCTGTATTCTTTGTGTATCCCGGACAAATTTGATAGCTGTTGGAAAATTCTAGAAAATTAAAGTTTTTGGTGCAAAACTTTTTCGCCAACCTAATATAATTAATATAAATATAGTAAAAAGAAACAGAAACAAGAAACTAGGTACGATTAATTTTACTTCAATTGCTGATGATGTAAGTGAAATTTAAGTTATCATTTAAGTTATTATCATCACCTTATTCAGTCAAAAGATAATTAATTCAATTTACGAATAAAAGTGATGAAACTTTCTGTAATAAAATCTTTCTTTAAAAAAAAAACTCAATTTAATCTCTTGCAGTTGTAGATCTATCAAATGCTCTTAGAATTGTCACTAACAGTAATAAAATAATATCATTGATTAGAACCATCTCTAAAACTCCATCGACGCACAATCGACGGGTATTTTGCCAATCTAGCTGGCCAAAATTATTTTTACTGATTTTATTATTCTAAACAGATTTTATAATTGACCTAAGCAATAAAAAATTTTTTGCAGCATATTAAAGAAAAAATTTTGCTTCAAGTTTTTAATTTCATCCTCAGAGTAGTTTTCGCACGACAAAAAATAAGTTTCCAGATAATTCAACTTTTCTTCAAAGGTAGGTAAATTTTGCTTTTGCATTCTCTCATATAGCGATCTACGGGTGACTACTCTTACTCCCGAGCCACTGGGTGATCCTGAAATAAAATAAATACCACGTTAACAAGATCCAAAATTGCGATTTAATATCATTCGATTTTTTTCATTATCATGATTGATGATCCATAAGTTGAGAAAATGCGGCTAAGTGCGGCTTAATTAATAATAGTTATATTGATTAGACTGTCATATTTTAATTTTAATAAAAATAATTACCGGGACGGTTCCTGAAGTACAAAAAAAACCATTCAATGTGTTAAAATGTGGTTGAAAATTCGAAAACTCTAAAGTTTTCTTTTTCAAACAGCCGAAATATAATTAATATATTAACAAATAAAACAATAACTGCTTCAAATTTATGTGTTCTTACCTGCTTGTTCTAGATCCATAACTTGTATTTTTGAGGAATAACACAGAATATATTATTTTCACTCTTAATTGGGACGATTACACTTACAAAACAAAGAAAGATAATATTATTATATACACTTGTGATGGTTAAGTTCCGACTAAAACCACGGAGTAACCACGAACGGTGAGAAACTGGGAAGGGTTGTTTATTGTCCTCTGCGTACTTTACTTGATTAGTAAACTGGTTTGTTTCTACTAGTGATGAGCAAAATTAGTCTTGGTCTTGCAGTCTTGTATTGGTCTTGCACTTTTTGCAAGACCAAGATCAAGACCAAAACAATGTATACCAAGAGCAAGACCAAGACCAAGACTATAAGTATGGCCGCAAAATCAATACCAAGACTCAAATGAGCAAGACCAAGATAATAACAAGAAAAAAGCAAGACTCTTGCTAAATTATTTAAATAGTTTAAAAGTATAACTAATACCGTAAAGAGAGAAAATTCTGATTTTAGAAAGAAAAAAAATTCGCTAATAAAAAAATGCAAGAAAGTGCAAGATTCTTTAGCAATACCAACACCAAGACCAATACCAAGACTGCAATTTGCAAGACCAAGACCAACACCAAGACTCAAACTGCTCTAGCAAGACCAAGACCAAGATTCTTAATGCAAGAACAAGACCAAGACCAAGACTTGGCAGTCTTGGTCTTGGTCTTGCATTTGCTCATCACTAGTTTCTACTTAGATGAGTTTTTTGAAACTGACTTTTGGCCAGCTAGATTACGAGAATACCCCTATGTGCGACGTGAAAATGAGCTATATTTTTTTATTATTTTAGCAAATATACATTTGTATTACTGTGGCGTGTTATATCACTAAACTAAATCCAATATAATTTTATTATTAAATTTATTTCACTTATATTTATAATATCAGAATAAATAATATTTTCCATGTCAATACTGATTGAATTTACGAATATTATTGTATTTATTTTATCTGTTAATAAACGTCTAATTAATAATAAACGATATAAAATATATAATATACCTGCATCGTACCTGCATGTGTATACCTTATGTTATTATTCTTTGTTATATTAATATTTACTGTGGCCACAACAGGTAGATATTATTGTTAAGCTGAACTATTTTTTATATGTAATTTATATATAGATCAAATTAAGCTAAGCCTTAGTTAAATCAAATATGTCTCATGTATATAATATAATGAGTTTTATGTCACACTGTTTAATATAATCAATATCTAGATTCTAGAACATAATGTTTTAAGATTAGGACAATTTATTTTTACTACATAGCTAGTCAGAGAAAATTAAAAATACAATAAAATTATGTGCCTAAAAGAGAAAAGAAAAATAGATTAGGTACCTGCAAAAAAGAGAAATGTTGGAAATCCTAATTATACCGGGTGATTCA
Source organism: Brachynemurus nebulosus (assembly GCA_035578155.1). Lineage (NCBI taxonomy): Eukaryota > Metazoa > Arthropoda > Insecta > Neuroptera > Myrmeleontidae > Brachynemurus > Brachynemurus nebulosus. Next base: position 40,394,488 of record JAPWDM010000001.1, on the reverse strand, counting down.
TTTAACCTGGAATTTTGTATATCTCTGGAATTAATATCTTCGAAGAGTACATCTTTCTGTCCTAAAAATGCCACCTGCCCCCTGTGGGCGAGACGGGAGGCAACTTTGAAATCTTAAATTCAGATTTTACGAGACGAAATACGTAACTTTTATCTGAAACATTTTTTTCGATTGTCAACAGATAGTGCTGTAACTGTAAAAATAAGTTTTTTGCTGATTCCGGAAGAAAAGTGTGGAAATGGTGAAATATCTTCAGAAATACATATCTGATCAGAAAGTAAACAAATACCTGTTTGATATTTTTACAAAGTCTATTCAATGGCACCAAAAACGACCACCTCCACCTCGTAGGGCTGAGGTGGGTGATAACTTTGAAATCTTAAATGGAAATCCCTATTTTTGATCCCTGAAAGATGCCCTTCTCAGGAATATTAATTTTTTTGTCAGACAAATTTTTTCTACAATGCTTATTTTTCGAGGTATACAAAATTCCACGTTAAATGAATCTTCCGATATATGATTCTATTTAGAACGAAAAGATTTTAATTGATACTAGATTTATGGGAGGGTGTCTTATATATACAAAATTTACAATGAGCTCTGACGATTGTAATTTGCAACAGACCCCAGTAAAATCTCACTCTAAGGATTCCTCTTTACCTTTTAGATACAAAACCCTAGAAAGTGGAAGGTGTTAAGAGTTTCATCCTGCTGGAGGTGTTATTTGAGTCGTCTAAAACAGGAATTATATTTTACACGAAATGGATGGCGTGAAATAACCATTTTGTTCGTCGTAACCTCTTTAATTGTCTTAGTTTTATTTTTGCATACAATTTATTCCATTTGTTTGCAATGAATGTTTGGTTATTTTTTGTTATATCAAAGTGCATATCCGTGTTCACGGTCTTTTGTGATAAAAACGTAAATAATTACAATAGTATACCTACAATAATATCTATATAGCACACACTGCACAGCACTGCACTGTGTTCTTGTACAATCTCATACAAACACGAGATAAATACACCCATGTATTATACAAAATATGCATGTGAAAACGGGATATATGGAGTAGTGGTATTGTGTACGTACTTGTAAATTCAAATACAATTCGAAAATTTTTTTACATAACTATATACTTTTTTTCCAAAACTCTGGAAGTAAAATATGTCGCATTTTAATTGGGGCAGGTCCAAAAATTCAAAACTATAGTTATGGATATCTGTATTAGATTTCAGTTTCGAAAGCAGGTATCACTACTTCTCAACTACTCGTAAAAAAATCATGTAACTAAACAAATGTAAAGTAAAAAGTTGTTTTAATTTAATAACTTTTAGCGTTACTTTATGGTATTCTATACTTGCTATTAATAAATACGACACTTTGCAAAAATACGACTTTTATCATGTTTAAACTCTTATGACATGTTTCGATCAGGAACTTGACTAACTTACATGCCACATTGAATGACAACAACAATTCCATCCAAAGTGTATTAGCTGTCAAAATAGTGTACTAGTTGGGCGTTTTGTCAGTATGACCGTCATGGTGTTAATAAACTAAAAAGGATTTTATTAACTATAAATTTTAAAATTAATCTTCAAAAATCAGAGCTCAGAAAAACCGTAAGAGTTTTTAAATTTTATTTAAAACCGGATACTGATTCCTGGATCTGTATACTCAGTTCCTTAGATTTTAAATATTAATAAGAAAAGTCATTAATACATAAAACTGCTGGAGTATCAGTTGTAACATGTTACAATCGACTCTACTGAATTTGTTATAATTGTTCCACTGCTGTTTAATTTTATAAAAAAATTCGTAACATATTAACTATGACTAAAAAATCAAAACTACTTACCTGATAATATTATCTACATAATTGTCCGTGTTTTTAAAAAAATCGTTTTAATTCCAGTTTTGCGGGGTATTTACAATAAAAATCAAAAAAATTGTTAACACACTTAAAAAATGCGGTTGGCTTATACCTATATAATCACATTTGACATTGCTGAGAGAAAATCGCCCCATAATATTAACGGAAAGTTTTGTTGGTAAAGCAAAATTTCGGTGGACACCTCATGATGTGTAATACACTTCAATAGGATTGATAGATGTCTCGTAAATTTCAGAGTTACAATTGACTCAGTGTTATTACTGACACACCTCTCCCCTACAGCTCTACTAAAATTAATATTGTTATGTACATAAAACTGCATATGCAAAAATAAAATAAAGTAAAAAAAAATGTTTTTTAAGAAAAAGCTTTTATTTAAAAATCGGCTAAAAAAAATAAAATAACTTTTGAGTGAAGTTCGAAGCAATATGCAACATAATTTATAAAAGCTTGAGGCGCTATCATTAATTATTTCTGTTTTGGATATAAGTGTAGCTATTTTACTTTTCAGTAGTTACCAAATTTTACTAAACGCCTCAAGCTTTTATAAATTATGTTGCATATTGCTTGAAACTTCACTCAAAAGTTATTTTATTTTTTTTAGCCGATTTTTAAATAAAACCTTTTTCTTAAAAAATATTTTTTTTACTTTATTTTATTTTTTACTTTTTAGTGTGATTACAATTAATTTAAAAAATAATTAAAGAAATAATTGTTTTACCTATATTTTAATCGGTTAATTTACCCTAATCAGACATAACTATGGAAACAAAAAATTGCAATGTAAAATCAATGGACAATATTTGACAATTTGAAATGTCAAAAAGTTGCATAGGACTAAAAATCAACAATTTTGGTTTGGGACAATTTAGGGAAAAACTAATTATACAATATTGCATTGTCATCAAGGTTAGACACGTATGCAAAATTTGAAACCTCTAGCTTAATTAGAACCTGTCTAAATTTTGATTCCAAGATTTGATCTAAACCAGCATACTAACGTACCAAGTTAAATAAAAGCTTTTAATAAAATAAATTGGTATTTACTTACCGTTTACAAAAATTGTTCACATAAAATCTGGAATGTAAATCACAATACGATTGATAAATGTTCTGTTTTAAAACCATAATAACATGTCTAATAAATATTTTTGACTAAAAATCAACGCTACCCATCACTTGGTGCTGCCGTTACAAAAAGGGCTGAATCTGTCCTCATCGTTCGTCTGCCCTAAATTACCCCGTCATCTCAATATAGAACAACCATTCGAAAAAAACACTTATTAATATGTATATAATAAGATTGTATGTATATTTATACATACAACTTTCCATCCGTAAAATATATGTATGGTCCATTTCACTTAAATTTAACCATCATTCGTCACTTATGAACCTAAATAATTTCCGTTTTCTTGGCTTTATCTCTTTCATTATTGCACTTACGTAAATTTTAAAATTGCATTTGCAGTTTGTTTTTAAAAAAGAATAGAAGATTCTTTTGTTTCGAATAAAAGAATTATTCAATTTTTTAACAATGATTCATGCCAGTTGTACCTATTTGAAACAGGGTATATATCTTCATGCTTGATCAAACTCCTGTAACCAGCATTTCAGTCAATACAATTTGTCAATTCAATAAAATTAATGTTTAATAATCGATTAATTCAATATACTTAAATAAAAAAACGAGAATACTACAATTGAACAAAAAGATACAGAATAATTCTGATATTATATAACAAACGCGTTTACATTTACATGTATTAATATTAAAATCATTCCAAGCTACTTATTTACTGTACCTTTTTCATTGTGCGGCAGACATTTTATGTAAAGAATGTATATTGCATAAATGCTCTTTCTGTGATATACGAGTGCTTACTCGAAGCTGCTTACTTAAGCTACGAAGGAAACTACTCATTAGAATTATACAATTATTTACATAACAGCAAAATACAATGTAAGGAAGAAAAAATAATATGCTACTTTAAAAAAAAAACCGTGAGCAGCGAGGCCCCATCACGGAAGTCGAATTTTTCCCTTCATCTTCGATATTGAATGTCTACAAGCGAAATGTGATTGAAAGTCTAAAGGCGATTTGTCATTTTGGTGGTTTCAAAACTGATGATGAGTGTCCGGCTGATCGGGGCTTTAAAAAAAGGTTTTAAGTTTTTAAAGGCTGAATCTCAGTAAATTTCAATTTGGTGCCGATAGCAGTTAGCAAGAAAAAAGCCAACACAATTCGTACGAGGGCATTCCTACCCATGCTTATCCGCCAATTGCCTTTGTGTTTTGACGTCGCTTCCCGTTGTGGTTTTGTTATGTCATCAAATTCATTGATGATATTTAAGTACACCAAAATGAAGGTTACGAGATGCAAAATAAAAATATCGAGGGCTGCCAAGCATTAGTAATTCGCAACACTGAGGCTTGGCAGCCCTTGATATTTTTATTTTGAACCTCGCAATGTTCATTTTGGTGTACTTAAATATCATCAATGAATTTGATGACATAACAAAACCACAACGGGAAGTGACGTCAGATTTTTATCACGCGGCAAAAAATGGCAATTCTAAAGGAGGCCCCTTAAGGTCTGGGGTAGTACTACTTACTCACAAAAAATCGTTCATGTATCTCATACATAGGTTTTGCATACAGCGGGCTCTTGGGCTATATATAATCTATTTAATAAATTTCTAACACTGACTGACTGACAAACAATACACAGCCTAAGCCGTTCGATTTAAAAGGATAAAATTTTGCACACGAGTTGCTTATATAATGTAGGTGAGGACTAAGGAAGGATTTTTTAAAATTCGTTCCCTGAGTGGGAGGAAAATTTGTATAGAAATTCGTCATTTTTGAAGTTTTAGCGATATATAAATAGTATATTATTGTACAATAAGTGGGAAAAATGGCTTATTTCTCACGAATATGAGTTTGTTGCGCGAGCCCACAGGGAGAGTGCAGCAATTCATATGAGTGAAAAATAAGCTTTTCTCACGTATTTTACACTATACTTTTTCTACGAGAACATTTTTTTCATAAAATTTACAAGTATTTATTTAGGTAAATAGTAAATTTTTTTATTAATTTATGTCAGTTGTAAGATGTTCAAATTGTTGCCAATGCATACTTTGAAACTTTAGAAACAAAAATCAATAACTAATATGATGGAAATTATTTCGCACGCTATTACCGCACGGTGTGGGCAATGGTTGCTTTTAATTGTAGGAGTAGAAAAATGTTACTTTTAATTGTAGGAGTAGAAAAAATATGTTACTATGGCTATTAAAGTAAATAATATCTTATTTAATAAATTTTTAACACTGACTGACAGGTAACGCACAACCTAAACTATTTAGAAAACTATTCGATCTAGGTTTCTCCTTTTTGACCCTGTTCCACCCCTTTGTTTTTAACGAAACTTGCAGTACTTAAACAGGACCTAATGTGCAATATTTGAGACTTTTTTCGTGATTGTCACTCTGAAGGAACCACTAAAAAAATATTTTTCTTTTTTTCTTCTCGAATTTTCTATGATTGTTTACTAACGGAAAAATTTGAAAGAAATATATATTATAGTACTAACTTAGACCTACTCAATGGTTTTTAGTTTATCTCAATATCTGTAATAGTTTACGAGATATAAAGGTTTAAAAAATCATGGCCTTAATACATATTATCACAAATAACTTCTAAACTACCCAAGATATGAGGCTAAAACTTGCACACAAGACTTCTTATCAGCTGCCCTTATAGTAGCCAAAGTGCCGTTGAAGATCTCGTCTGGGGGCCAACCGGCCATTCTTATCCCGTCATACCCTTTCACAATTTTATAGTTCAGGGGCATCATTTGGTCCGCGGACGGCAAGTTGCGAGTCACTGCTTTCAGTGAATTCCGTCTCTGCAATACAGAAACAATACACTTACACAAGTACATAAGTAATTTGTGTTATAGTAAATGTAACGCATAAAATTCACGGTACGAAACAGACAAGAGAGAAGCATGAAAAAAATGTTTGTTTTTGCTTAAACAAAAAATGGCAATAAAAACAAAATGACCAATGAACCAAGAAAAAACAAAATATTCTTTCCTACCATTACGTGAAAAACAAACTGACCAGACAAAAATAGATAAATCACTATCATGTCTATTAAAAGAAGATGACCAACTTCGTTTCAGTTATTTTATATAACTGTGTATACACAATATAAGATATAAACATGTATATATTTTGTGTAAGTGGAATCTACGGTTTTATTATTGTAAAAAGAAATGATCGTGACTTATTCCCTTTAGCGATCCGTAAGATTTTATTATTTTTGCATAAATATATATGCAGATTTGTTGTAAAGTTTATAAAATATAATGTACATACTGTATGTTAGTACCCATCTGCAGGAGTGATGAATTCAATAACGGGACAAATGGAAAATATTCAGTCTGAAGTCAAAATACTTCTTCAGTAATGGAAGAATTGGATTAGAGTCACTTGTGAAGTTTTTTCCACAACAAAATGACAACTAAAAAAGTTTTTTTAACTATATCTTGAGCTTACCTATACGTTTGCCATATATTAAAAGATTCATCAAAATTAAATTCTGAGTTACTCTCTCAAAAATCTAACACTGATCTAGGTTCTATAAGCTTTTATATTCATGGATATATACAAAAATATTGAATGAATTGAAACAAATAATTTAACATATATTGCGGATGTTTCAGATTACAATAATGTCGAATATGACGGAGTTGCATTCGGACATGGCGGCAATATAGCAAATTAAAAAAAATAATAACGTAAAGCCATAATTTTCAAATACTCTTCAAATTTCGTGTATCCGGGTTTCTCTGGACTCCAAATCCTGTGCACGGTTTCTATGTTTGGTTGTTTTATTTTTTTTTTTTTTTTGTGTTTGTTATGCAAGTATTTGAATATTTTCTATTTTTCCAAAATTTTCACATTTTTAGACGGATATCGAAACAAATACCAAATGTTGAGATCTTGTCTGTAAACTGTTTTATGTATAAGGCAGAGGAAATGAAACTTTAAACATCGTAATTGAGCAACGGAAGCTGAAGCTATTCTAATTTAATGTACCACAACACCTATCTTCATAATTTAATTTTGTATTAAGCCATTCTTTTGAAACATACCCTTTGCAATAAAAAGGGTGCATACCAGTTCGCTCCCGCGGTCAGATTTTAATCTTATCTTGAAAAGGGGCGGGGGTAGGTTAATTCGCTCCCGACTTGTTGTCTAAGAGCTATTTATTGATATGCAATTTGTTCAATTTGCCTCAACAAGGGTGGTTGGGGGTTAAAATCTGGGGGTTAATTTTGCAAGAAGGGGGTGAAAATTAAAAAATATAAAAATTTTGTTTACAGATTTGAAACCTACGTCAAAAAATCTAATTGACCTGTTTTTGCTCCTGTTTTGAGGGGTAGTTAACTAGGGGGTGACTGTGTCGAATAGTCGTACTACTTGGGTAGTTCAAGAAGTTCTACTTCATCGAAAATAGTTTAAGACACTTAGAAACATGTAGAAATGAAATTTTCGATTTCAAAATTCAGTTTGAGCAACACTGTAAAGGGGGTGAGTCACCCTCTTAAATTACATACTAGTTTACTAACACTCTTTTGTACTATTAACACACTGACAGTGAGTAATAATGTCACAATTGGTTGTAAGGTTTTTATACGGTTTGTTTTTTTAACGGTTGTCATAGTTTTCGTTATCGAAAATTTTATCGATACCGAAAATAACGATATTTTCAAAATGAATAGACATTGAGAAAAAACAGGTCAATTAAATTTTTTGACGTAGATTTCAAATCTGTAAACAAAATTTTTAAATTTTTTAATTTTCATCCCCTTTTTGCAAAATTAACCCCCAAATTTTAATCCCCAACCACCCTTGTTGATGTAAATTGAACAAGAGCAATATCGCCAATTTAAACTTTTGCACTATCTCTTACTGTTTTCGAGATATATGAAAAAATTGAATTTTTACCCCAATTTTTGAAGGGCGATTTCACCCCTTCAAACCGTTTTTCCGCCGATAAAACAAAATACGTGTCTTTTAGATTTCGACGTATAATAACATATTTCAGCGGCATTGAAATCGGAGGCGGACACCTAGGAATCTTTCCTTGTAAGCAGATAGACAAATGTGTACACAATATTTGTATTGAATATAAAATACATAACATTATTAATTTTAATGCTAGAGATATGTTACGGACGAGACAAAAAGGTACTTTTTTGTCACGTCCGTAACACAAAATTTATTAATTCTAGCATTAAAACTAATAATGTTATGTATTTTATATTCAGTACAAATATTGTTTACACATTTGTCTCTCTGCTTAGTATTGAAAATTTATAAGAAAAAAATAACTTCTATTTTTTTTTTCTTATGAGAAGGCGTGTAAAGTGCGCGAAAATGTCATGTTCGTAACAAAAGAATGGCTATATTGTAATTGTATGAACCAGGACGTGAACATAAAATCAATCAATATTTTAAGAGATTTTGTTTCGTCTTCTTTCGAATAGTCTATCATTCATGTATCTATAGTTGAGAGTTTCCATATTTTCAATTTTTTTAATCAACACTTTTCTATAACACTAAGTATGTTCCCGAAGTTTCCAAACTATAGGAGCATTCTACGTCAAAAATATCCTTAACTTCTTCAAAATATTATATTTCATCCAAATTAAACTATTTTGAAATATATTCAAACTGTGTAGATAGAAAAGTAATATTTTAAATTCTTCTAGAATGAGCTCAAGCTTATGTTAACTTTAACAGACGATTTACAGTTGGCAATATATTGAAATCAAATTTTTAATATCAAACAGTTAGTTAAGTTAGTTTACTTTGAGCAATAAAATATAAAACGTACTTCGAGATTATTTGAAGATCTTCTTCAAGCACAGATTGGAACAGTAAAACCAACAAATAAATTTTGATGAGCTGAAAATTGCTCCGAGAACATTGCTATAAATATAAAGATATGATTCAAATACATGATTTCCATTACAGTCAGTAGCGTTGCAAATAGCTGATTATATACTAAATATGTTTTCAGTTCAATTTGATAATTTTATGTCTGGTGGTAACTACAGAACAATTTACCAAATATAACGAAAGTTTAATTTTTAGAATAACTGTTCAAATTGTCTACGCTTCAATGGAAAATTTCATTTTTGACTGGATTATTAATAAATTTTAAAACTGCCCCAAACGAAAATGTGTCAACACTTACAAAAGAAAACTAAATTACTCATCATGAAATATTTGGCATGACTACCATTAATCACTATTTATCACCATTATAGGCTTGCAGTATTCTTACTACGTAGCTTATTTACATTTTCTAAAAGTAACCTTTACCATTTGAAATCACCTGTACAATATATTTATGTATATATAAATTTCTCTTATCTGATAAATTTAAAAATCTAACAACACCTTATCGTTTTGTTTCGGTTTATTATTTTATTTCCCTCTTTGTTATCCAACATTGACGAAGGCAGCAAGGGTCAATCAATCGGTTAAAAATACATAAATTAGTGTACATCAATCATATGGTAAAACATTTTGACATGTGCAGATGATTTGAGTTGATACACTGACCAAATAACCATTCAAATTATGTCTGAACATATAAAACATTATTCATTGATAATAGGTGTGGACAGTTATTTTCAAAAATATTCGGATGTGAATTTTACACAAACACAAAAGTTGAGAAATGTAATGAACTCATCTATTATTAACGTATACGAAGCAAAGAAATCTTCCAGGAAAATCTTCTCTTTCAATTGTTACTACTATTGGCGGCTGGCACTAGTAATGTCGAGTTGACGAACAGCTAGTCGATTAATCGGCTAAAGTTTTTTTCGAAACAAAATTAATCATTACTCGAAAATATCGAGCATAAAATAATCGACTAATCGGTAAAATTTTTAGTCTAATTCATAAATACGGTAACTTAAGTAACTCTTTCAGTAATGATGTTTTCTTTTGAATTTAACTAGGTACCTATTGACTTCATATCATAAAAATTTGTTAATCACATAAAAGTGAAAAATCATCCAAACAGAGAATGTTTTAGTTTTCGTTTTTGGAGTCCAATAAATAATACAGAAAAATTATTAAGTTAATCGTTTTTAATAATTTAAAAAATTAATGATGTTAATCATTTAGTTGAGGGTAAAATAGTCGACTAAAATATGACTAAACGTTAACGAAATTAGTCGACTTAACCGATTTATCAATTAATCATCCGACATCACTAACTGGCACTCACTACTTAAAAAATCTTAAGCAATATCAAGTATGGATTTTGAATGAACACAAAAGTTTGAAAATCTAACAAACTTACCTATTAACGTAACACTTTGACCATTAATGGAGTTAATCTTTCCTTCGACAGACTAACAATAAAGGGGCACACATTACTTAAAAAATTCCAAGCAATGAGTACTTGTACGAAATAAAAATTGCTTATTTTTTATTTCTAGAACTGTAAATATTTTGATATGACCTTCTTTAAAAATTTATTGAAAACTTGAAATTTAAAAAATTGTTGGTAATAAATTTGTAAAACTATACAAATACTTTTTACGGATACTGTACTTACTACGTCAAAAACGTGCATATTAAAATTTTTTATTATGCATTTCGAATACATTTTTAAATATTTATTTACCTAATGGAATGCATTTATTCAACAAGGTACGCATGTAAACAATACAAGGTTTACAATTATACTATCAGTTAAAAAAATTTTTATCAACCTTCAAGTCGTCATTATGAAATGGTTTCTCCTGTTAATATTTTGTAAAAACTACAAAATTATCTCTCTATTATCGTTATCAAAGATAGACTTAAGCGAATCAAGCGAGATAAGAGTAATACCCCTGTCGCAGCATCTGCATAACATAGCGAATTTCCAAATTTTGGGGACTGGCGGATCTCATCTAAGAACTGTACCTATTTAAAATAGTTTAGCTTTCTAAGAGTAAAAGATTTTTTAAAATCGGCTGGGTAATTAGTTTTGATATTTTTGGAACCCAAGAACCCGAACGGACTTTGTGCAGCATAGTTGTATCCATCTAAAATAATTTAGTTCTCTAACAGTGAAAAAATTTTCAAAATCGGTCGGTTAGTTTATTTTTTACAATAATGGGAACAGTAAACCCTGGCGGAAATCATACAACATAACCTTTATTCATCTAAAATAATTTTAGTAAAAAGTTTATCCTAACAGTAAAAAACGGGTCCTAGGGATCTCATATAACTTATGGTAGTTCGTAAGGTTCTTGTGGACATCATTTAATTACTTAATGAATTCAAATACTTTAACTTACTAACAGTGAAAAAATTTTCAAAATTTTCGACATTCGCTAAAAAAATCATTGAAAAATATTTGATATGTTTCGATCAATTAATGGTCAACATCAGCAAATAAAAGTTACTAAAATCGAAGAAAAGAATGAGTTATTTGTCCGTAGAAATTAAAATACAAATTCTGAAAACGAGCAAAGAAATATTGAAAAAACTAGATCGGCAAAACATTCTGACAAATAACACTACCCAACTAATACTTGCCAATTTGAATGAAACTTAACATACTTATTAAACAGCGAAAAATATTAAATACGTGTTTTTTTATTTCGGCTAAATACGCTTTTTAGGGGTAGAAAACACCATTCAACCTCTGTAGATGAAAACAGTTATAGCTAAATATTTTTGAAACGGCATATTTTTTGAAAAAAGGGCTGAGTACCAAATTTGTAGAATTTAAAGCGATGCACTTGATAGTGACCCTGAAATCGATTTTCAAGGTCAGTTGAAAATGATTAGCCATTGCCGAACTTTGACCATATCCTGTACCTATAAGCAGTAATTTCATGTATTGACTCAATCTATCTTCAAAATTGATTTGTTGCGTTATTTTTCTAAAATAAAAAAAATAAAAACCTGACGAAATGAAAAAATAGGCGCAAATTTATAGAAAAAATTAGAAGAAAACATTTTTGTAAGTAATTTTAGAAGTTAAGAAAAGATTTAATATCACTCCAATTGTAAGTTAAACATTAACTTTATGTTATATTAGAAATTTTCAAAATTTTTTAAAATTTTTATTGCTACTCTATAGTTATCATATTAGGAATTCAATTCAACATATGATTAACTATTATTTTTCCGATTGCGATTGAGCAAGTATTTTTCAAAATTACTTCTTGATCACTTATTTTCTATCTTGCATGTGAAATTCGTTCGAATATACTTTGAACCATTTAGGGATGAAAAGTAAACTACTCCTTTTGAAAAATATTAAATGATTTTCAAATGACTTTGGAAATTCACCTCAAGGTCAACTTCAAAGTCAAGTGCATCACGAGAGTCAAGTGCTTCAAGATCATCAAGTGCATCACTTTGAACTCTATAACTTTGGTCCTAAGCACTTTTTTCAGAAAATATATCGTACCATAATCCACTTCTATGTTGATTCCTGGTCTCTTTTCCTGCGTTTCTAATATTTATGTCAATAAAAAATGTGCTACCGTAGACAAGGATGAATAGGTACGCATTCCGACTTCACACCGTATTTTTTTGTATTTATTTTATGAGTACCTAATCTTTAATATATTAAAAATTTACGCGAAGATGGTCACTTTATCAGCAGTATCCAAAAAAATTTAAAAATATCGGTGGTTTTTGAAAAATTAACAAAAATCGTATAATTTCTTCTCTATGAAAAATTGGGGTCAAAAGAGACGAGAAAAGAGTAAATGGGGACAACCCGTAGGGTCGACCAAAATTGAAATTCTAATATAAAATAATTTCGAACTTTTTGTATTTATACATTCAAAAAAGAAATAATAGGTACTTGATGATTTTCTGTAAAAATAAACGTAGAATCTAAAATAAAGTTTATATACTCCTGTCGTTTACCCCTAAGTTTATATTCCTCCTATTCTTATTTTAGTTCAAAAAATAATTTTTCAAAAGACTAAGACATAATAATTAATAACAGTGAGATTCTACGTCCATTTTCAGACTTTTGTTTATTAAATTGCGTAAAAGCTAGTAAATGCAATAACAGATATGATGAATTTATAAGGATTTTCTTGTACTACAAAATCTTAAAAATATGGAAACGCGTACTTTTTTTCGTTAATTGTGTTTTATTCTTTTGCACAAAATTTTAAAAATACTTTATTTTCTTAAGAAAGGGAGGCAACTTTAGTCACAGATATGCCTATGAACAGTTTTTGGTAATCCGGGAAAAACGAAAACACTTTTTAAAATTTTTTTATTGTTAAAATCGAAATGTTCTTTTAAAGAGGGTTAAAATTACCATATTTTATATTAAAATTTTAACACAATCACTCTCTAATTAACGAGCCTTACTTAATATTAGCAAATTGAGAAAAAACACGTCAATTAGATTTTTTTACACAGATTTTATTTGTTATATAATTCAAAAGGATATTTTAAAAATGTGTATGAATGGCTTTCATTAAATAAATTTCAATATATTTTCCATTTATTTTAACAGTGGAATGTCCTTATTAGTGGCTATACTTTCGGCTTGGAGCGAATTAGACGAAGATTTTCTTCTAAAACCAAATTTAATAATTAATTAAAGAAATAAAAAAAAATTTGTGGATTTCCTACCGTTCAAATATAATCTTTATTGTATGTAAAAATGTTATTACATTTTTTCAAAAAACTGTAAGTAAACTGTAAAATTTTCTTTACAAATATGTTAAAATAGAGAAATGTTTCCTTTTTAATTTATTTTTAACTCTTTTTAAATGATTCACTTTAAAATTTTTTAATATTTCTTAATCGAAATTTCATAAAAGAATGTGTCAAAATTTAAAAAAATTTTTCTTTGTTAAAAAAAAAAATTGAATGTGCAAAATTATTTAATATTAGAATGCTCTGATTATACAATTCTAATCATAACTGTATTGTCAACTGGATAAAAAATTACGTAAAAATATTATTGTTTGAATATGATTTAACGTAATTTTTATACGATTGAAGCAAACTCTTATTAATTTTAGGAAGGTGTAAATATAATCTAAATTCTGATCATATCACATAACAGATATCGTCGGGATTTTTTTTGTAAAAAAAAATGGAACAGAGATACATTATAAAAACATTTAACTGACAGAGAAATAGAATATAGCCGAATCGTTAAATTGGATTAAAAAAATCATGACACGCTACTTATAAAGCGGCTTTTTTCGAATTTAGCTCGCAAAAAATGAGACAGAAAAAAAAAGAATGCGAGTGCGAGTGAAATGGAGAACGACATATTTCCTAGTTTTTCTCGAAAAGTAAGTAATTTAGAGCAACGGTATAAAAACATTTTTTATGCGTTTTACCTTTTACAATGGCTTAGTGTAAAAAAAAATTTGAAAAATTGCTTAATTCTGGCAAAAAACTCATTTTGTTGACAAAAAACGCCCGGAAAACCTACTTCTGGGCATCCGACGTGTCTGGCTAACGAACTCATCCAACGATTTGGAAAATCGAATTCGCACACAAAATTTCATAAGCATTAAACGCTTCGTTCGAGAGTTATCGCGCGGATACATATATATATATATATATATATATATATATATATAAATTTTAGTGAATATCATTTTCGTATTCTAGGGACCTCAAAACATATTTCTGATATGGTCTCGGGCTTAGGTCGCACCATGACACCTGGCGTAAAAGCTGAATTTCCAGTTTTGGAAATTCGCTAAAAAGGTATTTTGAAATGGTATAGTTTAAATCATTTTTAAGGTAATGTTGATATCTGTTAAATATAATATGTGTTTTATGAACCACAGATCAGTGAGTTGATTTATTTTACCCACTTCACCTTTGCGAACGAGGAATTAATAGTTTGGCTATAACAAAGTAGGTAACTCGAAATTTTTGTTCTTGAACGAAGAAGGGATGGCACTGCAATAAACGCAAACGCCCTAAATCCTGACATAAACACAAACTGAACGTTTTTCAAATTTTCTACCAATATTTACTTTGCTCTACTTCACAGAATGTTTAATTATTTTCTTGTGGCTTTGTTTAACCCTGAACCAAAACACAATTTGAATAATAATATGCAAGTTATTTAATCGATTTAAGTCCTCTGAAGTGTTAAACTAATGTTGAAACAAGATATTAATCGCCTCAATCGCTTCAGTCAATTTCACAGCAGCCAGTACTGCAGGCAGCCTGCTGCAATCACTTAATAATAGGCTTTTCGAATCAATATTTAAAATAAAAACAAAACAACATCAGTAATATTATTCATGGCATAAGTATAGAAAATGGTGGGTAGTCAGAAGGGAAGAATCTTTATAATAAGTTATAGTACCTAATTATAATTTTGCTTCCGAGATAACTAAGGTAGCGAAAGCATTGTGACCACTTTTAAAATATAAAAATTTCTTCCACCCAAAATTAAAATTCTCACGCGCATTTTCGAAAAAGATGAAAGTAAGGCTAAAATGGTCTCCCAGGACAATGGTACTCCAAGAAGGTTCTAAAATAGAAATGCTTCTAAAGGTTTATAGAAAGGTTTCTAAAATAGAAATGCTTCTAAGTATTAATACGGGTATAATAAAAAATTTAAATCTTAAAATATTTCTTGTAATATAATAAGGCATGAGATTTAAGAGAGGATGCACTTTAAGCATGAAATCATTTTTAAGATTATATAAAAGTCTCTGATGAGTGCGCGGAAGCTGTGTGTCACACCACATTGGAAGCGTATTTTTTTGTTTTTTTTACTACAAATCAATATTAAAAAATGAGAAACAAATTTAGGCTTATTAACCGTAATGTTTATAATACACTATTTTCTCACAATGTCAAGAGGTCATTTTATGTAGCAAAGTCAGTAAGACACATAAAATGTAAAAACACATTACCAAGTACAATAGTGTTTTTCTATTGATAATAGTCAATTAAAGGGTTTCCCATTGTCTTTAATAACACAAGCTATTGTTAAATTTAATAAGATCGTACGTGCATAAGTATGCACAGAGCAAGTACTTATACATGTACCATTTTACAATTTATTTACAATTTAAAAAACATTACAAACTGAAAATATTTGCTTATTTGAAATTCTTAAACTTACCTACCTGTTTTATGTATTTTTGGACTTGTAAATAAAGGAGAATCGGGACAATAAGTTTAAATGTACTAGATTTCGACCGAAAAATTTTGAAACCATTATAATTTCGTCATGTCCTACATCTTTTGATCTGTGTATAACATAAAGTGTACATTCTGTAAATGTAATATCCTACAAAAGAATTTAATTTTTAGTGGTAATTTTCCGTATGTGGTATGCATGAAAATCTTTTCTCACGTACTACATTGCAGGGGGTATCGCAAGGCTAATAAAAGAGGTTCTTTTGACAATTTTTCATTTTTAAACCCCGTTTGTAAAATACTGTGTTTCAAATTGCCGTATAGTTTCTACGCCTACACCATAATTTTTAGCGAATTTCGAAAACTCGAAATTCAGCTATTACACTAGGTGTCACGACGCAACCTCAGGCGGAGACCCTACAAGAAATATGTTTTGAGGTCCCCAGAATACTAAAATGATATTCACAAAAATTTGTATATATATATATATATATATATATATATATATATATATATATATATATATATATATATATATATATATATGTGTGTCACCACGATAACTTTCGAACGAAACGTTTAATGCTTATGAAATTTCGTATGGAGACTCGATTTTGATCTGGCTTGGCTAAGTTCTTTAGCCAGACACATCGGATGCCCAGAAGTAGGTTTTCTGGCCATTTTTTATCATTCGATCCTATCATTAGACAGTTCGAATTTTACATGGTTAAGAAGCCAAAAAAAAAATTATGAAGAAAATGTTCTTATAATTTTCTTTCTATTTTAAGTATTTTTCGAGAAAATGTAAATTTTCACTTTTATATTAGTTTTCTTTCTTTGTTAGTCTAATAAGTAATTTATATTTATATCTCAGTTCTTTATGAAGTATAAAAATATTTCACTTTTTTATTAAAGAATTTTGTGAACAACTGAAGTCTATTCACATACATGTGTTATAACACACATACATGTATAGAGTTTTGTTTCTTATTTATTGCATTATAATTAGCATGGTTCTATCTCAAGTTGAAAAATGATAATTAAACAGATTTTCTAAGCTAATGTAATGAGGATTTTTTTTTTATTGAATTTTTAAATAAACAAGAAACTGAAGATTATGTTATGATATAATATTATTAAATATGAAACAAAACAACATAATATGTACAATGCACGGAAAAATATTTTGAATCGATTTTGAAAATTTTTTCACTAATAATTATTAATGTTAAAAAAAAATTAAACAATTTTAAATGGATTTAAGGTATTTTATGGGAGGTCAAAGTTTTCGGGACCTAAAAAGGCCAAAAATTAATTAACCAATCGATTTTAAAATTTTTTCACAGTTAGTAATTTAAAGTATTAAAATTTTGGAAAAAATTTGAAAAAAAATCGTTTAAATTTTGAAAAAAATTTTAAATTTTGAACAAACGGCTTAGGAAAACCATTCGATAGATCGATCTGCCGATTTACAGGGTTATTGGGGGTACATTGAGGTATAAAAATTTGTACAAACATTAGACTCCTCATCAATATTCGCAGGGATGCCGACGATTTTTCGCAACAAAGAAAAAAGTTCCTTTTTTTCACATTTTTCAGATTAAAATTAAGGATGAAAAAATTCTTTTTTCCTAAAGTACGCGACACAGCCTTGTAGGAAATTTATTCCATATTCCAAAACCGCCCTTCAATTTTCTGTCCGATCACTGGTTACTGAGATATCGATGGTTAAAGCAAAAACGATCCTTTTTTATTCAAAGTTGGATACCTCCGGAACAAATCAACGTAGAGAAAAATTTCAAAAAGGAATTTGAAGCTAAATAAACAGGCTATCACGTCAATACCACGGTTTTACTGTAAAAGAATTTTTCAAGCCCGTAGACCAAAAAAAAAAAAGAAAAAAATTTCCAAAAACTTTTTTGTCTTATTCCTTATAATTGCTCAATAACTGTCACTCCTAAAAATTTTTTGGACGAAAGATCTGAAAACTAGAATCTTGGAGCTTCAAAAGGCTTTTTTAAACATCTCGACACGACCAGTTTTCAGGTAAATACAGTTCTTCAAAAATCACTAAAAAATTAACAATTTTTTTTTTGCTTCCTTAATTGATTGGAGTAGTATATGTATTTATATATGTTTTCCCGCCACCTTTTAATATGTGAAGAGGCCCCCTTATGGAAATTAAGAGCTGAAATTTAGTAAGTGAGGCTCATTTTCGAGGCACCTCATACTATCAAAGTGGGGTCAAATTTTGGGCAAATTTTGGATCTGACCCAACTTTTAGAGGGTGATGGGGTGCAACAAAAGAATAAAAATTTCCAAGCCGGTTGGAAATAATGTTGCGGTCGCTTACTACAACATGTCCAAAATTCAGCTTCCTAGGATGATTTGGAGGGAGTAGAGGGGGGGAAAATAATTTTTGTTGGATGTTACGCGCCCACAGTCCCACAGTTCAACACCATTGTCACTGTTACAATTAATGCAAACGAAAGTTCATTACCCCACTTAGATAATTTGAAACAAAAGTGAGGTTATGAAAAAACTGTTTGAATTAGAACCTTTCTAGATATCAAAAATATACTAAATTTATAAAAGTTTAACACTTATTTGATTTAACATAGATAATAATTGCCTCGTATTGAAGAAATATTGACAAACAAAAGTTTTTTACTTTTTATATGCAAAATAAATAAAGCGTGCGCAATTACTGCTCATACGTCACTCGATCGGCAGTTGCAACTGGCAGTCGTGCAATGAGTTCCCCTCTCCTGTCCGATTCTATCCGCTATTTAATGTATTAGCGTGCGATGTATAGTTTCTGAGATATTTCGATTGCTCTACTTACACCTATACTGAACTAGCCTCGCTCTACCCTACTTAACTTTCAATACGCCAACCACCTTACGTCAACCTATTATTTTAAAACAATCAAAATCTGGATATTAATACTTTTGTTCGCTATTTTGATCGTTGATGAAGTCGTTTCCCCTGTTTCTCTCAAATGCATAGAAACAGTTACTAATATTGAAAATAAGAAATTCTAAATTATGTTCGGAAGTACTCTGTCCTACAGTTTATATTTATACATAAATACACCTTTATTTTTAAACTCCCTCAAATAAAAATTTATTGGACACGAGAGACAAATTTTATTGATAAATATCTTCATTCATAATTATAGAAGTATTAAATATCACAAAAAATTACATAATAAATGATTTTTGTTCCAGTTGATTGCGTCTGTGACGTTGCGAAGTAATCTTATTACCTACTTATATTACTTACAGCACAAAATTTAATAAATCTACTTTGTGTTATATTTCTTTTACATATTAATATTTAACCCGTAAATCATATTTGACACAAGCTTATGGAAATTTTTTGTTTTTACACTCATTAAACTTAATTAAATTATTACAAATTAGATAGGTAATGTAATGCTTTGGTATCACCACTACTTCAAAATTTATAGGAATTAAAAACACTACTTCTCACAAAAAAAATTTCCAAAACATATTTCATATTATTATTAATATCAAGGACAATAAAATAACAATAATTATAACGCCCAAAAATCAAATTTTATAATAAATACCACACGCAACAAAAGCTTTTACTATTGATTTTTTTACCTAATTATAACCTACAAAAACAAAGTTCAAAAATTAGGTTTGTGGGAACTATTCGAAATGTCGAATAATTCGAACTGAATCGAATAGTAATATTCGATTCGATTTCGAATCGAATAATTAGACTTTTCGAATAATTCGATTTTATAGCTCGAATTTTTTGTAATATCTTTTCATACTTAGAGACTTTAGATATGCTAGTAATTGCAATAATTGTTATTAACATGACTTATAGAACTGGGAATAAATCTAATTTATTAGGTATAAATAATTATTAATTACTAATTATTAAGTGTGATCGCCCGAAAAAAGGTGATTTTGGGAATTTTTTTAAAGAAAACTACTGTATGGAATGTTTTAATATTTTAAGGATATATTCACTGATATATAAAAAATTCATGATAAAATTTTTGGACTAAAAAATTGAAAATTCAGTGAGTTATTCCAGATCTCCCAAGGCTCCAAAAAAAGTTCCCCCACTGCTGCAATGATAGCATAGTGAGACCTTCACAGTACCTGAAATCAAAAAAACCAAAAAGCCTATTAAACTAGAAGGTATTGCCGGTGCCATGAACCTCAATCGAAAAAAAAGTTGAAATTTA
This sequence comes from Brachynemurus nebulosus, assembly GCA_035578155.1. Classification (NCBI taxonomy): domain Eukaryota; kingdom Metazoa; phylum Arthropoda; class Insecta; order Neuroptera; family Myrmeleontidae; genus Brachynemurus; species Brachynemurus nebulosus. The sequence continues at coordinate 40,374,162 of JAPWDM010000001.1, read as the reverse complement.
CCAAAATGGCGGAGTTTTTTAAAAAAAGTTTCAAATTTTGGGCGAAAATTTGATGATTTTTGGCCTGCAAAAATTACATTTTTTATTCGATCGGAAAACTGGAGGTTCATGGCACGAAGAAACATATATAAAAAAAGCTGCAATAAAAATCAAATGGATCGGATGATTTGTCTTCGAGTTATAACTGCAGCAAATTTGAAAAATGTAGTTTTTCTTTACTTTACCTTTTAGTTTTAATCACTGAGAATTTTTACTAAAATTATTTACGATGTACTCACTATAACGGTCATAGTAAAACTAGATGAGTGGTTTAAATGTGCCAGGGTCTAGCTTCTCCACAACATGTGACTGGCAGCCACGTCCAGAAACTCACGAACTATCAACCGTCATACATTATTTCTCAATACCTCAAAGTTAACAATGAAAATCAGAATTCGAAATTTTAGTATGTTATTTTTAAAGATATAGACTATCGAAACATAAAAAAAAAATTCCAATTATTTCAAAATGTCACATTAGTGGTCCCCCTTAAATTTATCGTTAAAGTTTTTGTAACAATTTTTATTATTACTGATTGATTTATCTTGTTATTTAAGTATCATGTAACTTTCCATTTAGAAAATTATTACAAGTATTACGATTTTTCTTTCAATTTAATAAACCTTCAACAATTTTGAATGACCCATATTATTGCAGTTATTAGTATATCTAAGAGCCAGAAACAAAAGAAAAAACCAAAATTCGAACTATTCGAAAAAAACGAATAATTCAATTTTTCGAATTATTCGAAAAGTCGAATTATTCGATTCGAAATCGAATCGAATAGCACTATTCGATTCGATTCGATTCGAGTACTATTTACGCACCCCTATCAAAAATCCAAAACAGTTTTTTTGAATTTTAACAAAATTAATTAAAATCCCTTAATTTTTGAATATGTACATGGGTTTTTCCATAGAATCAGTATAATTGTCAAAATATTGCAATAAACAGGGTCTTTGGTAAAAAGAAATTAGCGTTTATTAGTATGCCCGTACTAATAAACTAATACCCGTACTAATCAATATTATTACTGTTTTGTAATATTTTAATAAACAGTAAATAAAAATTTGTACAAAAAGGGCATTTATGTAAAAATTCGTTCAGAATACCTACATACATAGAAAAGGCCTATTTTGTGGATTTGTTATCAATTTCACTGTAGTAATTGAATGATTTTACTATTCATTGTCTACTACTTTGCTAGTCATTTTTTAAGAGCAATCAATACATTTGTATGAAATTAATGACATACGTACTTACGTAGATAGATATGGTTCATTTCAGTTAAATTTAACCATGCTTCGTAACTTTGAATTCAAATAATTTCCGTTTTCTTAGCTTTATCTCTTTTATTATTGCATTTTGCATTTATGTAAATTTTAAATTTGCAGTTTATTTTTAGAAATGAATAGAAGATCGATTTGTTTCGAATATAAGAATTATTTAATTTTTTAACGAAAACTCATGATCAATTTTATCTGAAAAGAGGTATATGAAAAATTGTAAATTTTTGGCAATTTTCCATATTTTGTAATTATAATTTTATTTTGCCACTACATAAATAAAAGTGAAAATAGCAAACAAAAAGATTAGACATGTCGCTACTACGGTGATGTGAGAATTTCGTACAAATTCTCTAATTTTTTCACTTTATTTTCTCATTATTTATGTTTATCCATTAATATCTGCATTAATTATTTCATCATTGGGTGAATTTGGAACGGCTCTCCCAATACACCGTTTTACCCGAGTAGCTTCAGCCTAACCCACCGGTCGCCGTCTCACATCTTTATATATACTCAAACATCACCATCATGTCAATAGTGAGCGTTTATAAATTTAAATAATTTTTTGAATTTAATCAATAGTCTAATCACAAATATACAGGACTAAAAGTTTTAACGGACTTATTGTCAATATTTCCATTCAAATAGTTTTATAAAATTGAACGTTTTTGTACTTTTCTACAGTACATTGCCTCCAAGTTAAAGAAATTTTTAAAAAGAAGAAACAAACTATTGTGCTATTGTCCGATATAATAATTATAGTATAACCAACGGTGATTATAATACATATATCTAATTACACATACGTAGCAATTGTTTAAAATTTAATATTTACCTATCTGTTTTATTCTTCATAAACGGGTGTTTAAGAAGTCATTAAGCTATATCAAAAATTTCATGATTATTATAAATTATTTAAAAATTTTTTATAATCGTATATCAATTACTTTTATAAGAAGTGTAGTAAATAGAAAATTTAAAGTACAAGAGGAGCCCAGCCCAAATAATCGGGACGTAAAAATACAAATTTTAGAAAAAAATTTTTTCTAGAAACATGGTTTTTTTTAAAATTCACCTAATATTTTTTTTAAAGATACAAAATAACATTGACTCAAAGGGAAACTGGTTAAATTAGCATTATTATGTGACTGATTAATTTTGAAAGTGGCATAATTGACTATTTTAAAAAAAATTTAGATGAAGAAAAAATCAATAAATAAATATATTATTATATTTATTGATTATATTTATAACTAATTTTTTTTAAATAGTCAATTATGCCACTTCCAAAATTAACTAGCCATATATTACTCAGTTTAGGGTATTTTAAGTTGAATTTTTTTAATTTTTTTCAAAAATAAATTGCAGAATCATCGTCTTCCTTTTAACAATTTTTTTATTTTTAAGTGAGCTTTGTATTGCCTGTAAGAAAATATTCGTAAAGATAAAATGGTCATTTTTTGGTCAGAGAATTAGATAAGTTGGAACTATAATAAGCATTATACAGTATACTCCGGTTATAACGTACTTGAAAAGGCCGCAAAAAACGGGTCCTTATAATGCAAGTTGGATCTAACCAGATTACCACATTTTTTATTTTTATTGTATTTGTACCGTTTTATTTAATCAAAAACACTATTTTATTATAAAAATCAGTAGAAAATAACGTAATACATAAATATATACCTACATGCTAATTGATTCGGGATTCTCATTCCCATAATTTCTCTGATTTAATTTTTAAACGTGTATTATTATTCCCTATGTTCTAATTTTTATTGACAAAAAAATGCAGAAATCCATCAAAGTTTTTATCTACTGACTTTTCCAATTTTCTGAAGTTTTTTTTTTTTTTTTTTTTTTTAAATTTAGTATGAAAATAATTTAATTAGTGACATTGGATTTAATTAGTGACATTGGAAGTTCGTTATTCGGTGCACTTCGAATAGGCTCCAATAGCCTTACAACTGAAACCTGTCTATAGCCGAGTTCCCCATAACTGAGTTTTTCTATCATTGCATCTTAAGAAACAATAAGCGGAACTTGTTTTGTAGATAATTATAATCGCGTCCATTATAAAAGAAGTATACTGTATATCTAAATTTTCTAATCTGTGTTAAAATGAGTAAGTATGTAATTAATTGATAAACATTGTTAGGCAAGGTCATACAGTTTATTCGTGACATTCATAAATGCAAGCATACAGTCATATTATTCAATGTTAGAAATAAAAATACACTTAACATAATTATTATATTACAATAAAACATCAGTACATAGCAGTAATGAATACTTGATTGGAAATCCAATTATTATATATACATAATACAGCCGACTCTCGTTAATTCGAAACTCGAGGGACTCTTAAAATATTACGAATTATAGACAGGTTCAAATTATCATCGCAGGTAACAATTTTAATTTTTTAAGTATTTGCGCTGAATGAACTTGAACTTGTCTCAAAATGTACTTGCAATCTTTCTGTCTCTTTCTTTCTGCAACTTTGAATTGTCGAGTGTTTGACGCCGATGAGTTCGAATTAACGCGTCGTTTTGTTACGTAGCAATGATTTTTTTCGTTCGAATTACCAAGTGTATAAAAATGTATTGTTTCAGTTCGAATTATAAAGAGATTTTATAGAGAACTCGTGATACCTTTGAATTATAGAGTTTCGAATTATCGCAAGTTTGAATTAACGAGAGTCTACTGTATCTGATAATGTGGATACATATTACATATTATTTTTGTACAAACGCGTTATATAGGCGTTAATACTCCGATAGTTGCACTATGCTAATATTTAAGAAAAAAGTTGATTTTATCAAAAAAAAAAAGTGCCACAGCATAAATTTTTAAAAGAAATTTTATATTATACAAATTTTATAATAACTTTTTTTTGTTAAAAAAACATTATCTTTTTAAACTGCTTAACGGAGTATTCTAATCAAGGAATTCGAAAATATCACTGAATATCATTTTTTTCATATTTTCAAATTTCAGACTTTTATGAATAAGCCTCTAAAAGGATTTACAGAAATTCGAATTATTTTCGGAGTTATTGCTAAAAGTTTGAAAAGTTGACATAGATTTGTATAGAAAAAAAAGTTGAGATGATTTTTGAACTCAAGCCAATTAAAATTTTTAAAGTTATAATAATGAACGCTTATAGAAAAATAAAATAAAAATTGACATAAGTTGCCGATATTTTTTGTCTGTTGTATATAGCGTCTGTCTGAAATTTTTCATTTCTTAATCAATATGATATGTATTACATAAAGGGAAACTTATAGTGTTATTTGATATCAACCTATCATACGTATTTGTAAGTATTATAATACAATGTAGTTATTCATTTACGTGTGTTAACAGCATTTTGTTTGCTAAACAAAACATTTATGACCATAAATAGATATGATTATTGTTTAACGTTAGTTTTTGCCATCTAACAAACGTTTTCCACTTTTTTTAATGTTTGTCTATTACGTATATATCTCTGAACTCATCTTCAGTAAATACAATTCATTTTTTAGATATATGTTTATGGTACGTATTTTCTTCAGGTGTGCAGTAATTTTTTTTTGAACTTATTTCTCTTTTCTTTTTTAAATATTTCTAACTCTGTTTAATAGGAATATAATTAAAACACGACTAGGAAAGACTATTTATAAAAGAATATTGAGGATTGTATTCTTTAAAGGGATATCTGAATTTATATGGAATTTCGCACGCTGTTCATCAAATGGCCTTCTAATTATAAAAATACCATTAAAATACACACACCGGCAGAATTAGCGGAACATATAAAATATCTGTAAAAATCAAAGAAACCATTTAATTTCAAGAAAATATTAGGTTGTCCCAAGCAAACACATCCAGTTTTTACATGTTGTATCTTGTTAGTTTTTAGACTTGTTGTAACATGACTAATGTCATTAGAAACGCGGCACTGTAAGTTTATTCTCAGTGATAGTCAGGTCGCTCTTTTGTAAAATGTCATCAATTAAAGAACAAATAATTCATTCAGTAAGTGATTATGAGCAACGAGTTTTACTCAAGTTTGCTTGTTTGTGGGACTGGTCTGTGGGTGTCACTCATTCTAACAAAAGCACTTGGCAAAAGAGGCACCATATCTCTCCGCTGGACTTCAATTGTAATATTAATCTTATTTAATGACTCACTTAAAATTACATGTTCACAAGTCGATATACCTTTATTTTCGGTAGCAAAACAAGTAACCATATAAAATATAAAATAGCAAATTTTTTGGAATCTTATGTCGTCTAAGAATAATTCAAGTTAAAGATTATTTAACAAATAGAAAATGAAACAAAGCGTTTTAATCCCGTCTGGTTCCTCCCGTGCTCTTATCAAAGCTTCCATTCGTTTTTCTATACTCAGAATGATGTTATCTATAGTTTCCTGGGACAGTCTCTGCCATTCTTCAGTTACGGCAGTTTGAAGCGCGACCACATTGAGAAGAAATGGCATTTGAATTCGAAAGTGACAGACCTCTTAAAAAGAATTGCATCAATAATAAATAAAAACAATTCTATGGAAAGTCAATTGATCCTTTACTTCAATATTATTTTAAATAAAAATGAAAAAATCCGCCATTACTTTGTTTAATAAATAGGTTTCTATATTTTTTTTATGTTCCGCTAATTATGCCGGTGTGTGTATATTTAATAATATGGTTCTCTGGGTATATACCTATACGTTTTAAATGGACGAGACAGTTCTAATACATCCAATTTAATTTCAACAAATATGTCCTAACGTAACTAATTGTAAGCTGTAAGAAAATTCTCTTAATCTTTTTATAAAAACAATTAGGGAGAAAGTAATAAACAAATTTTACAGTTCAATAAATTAGTGCTTTGAATAATTGAAAATTTTAGTGTTTACACACTTTTAGCCTTTAACCCTTTGACTATCAGAAATAAAAGCTAAGAAGAAATATGAAGACATATTTAGCAAATTTGTAAATTTCTAGTGTTACAGTTTACAACATTAGGGAGGCAATATCAGGGGCGTATACAGCCGAGGTTCTTGGGGGGGGGAGGGAAATAATCGGACAAAAAAAATTTTTGTAGTACAAAATTAAACTTCTATACTTCCGACGACCAAAAAAAAAACCTCAACTGGTAAATTTACCGATATGGTGTTTAAAATTAAATAATATCTAGTGTATATTTTTAATTCTCGAGGGCGGGGGGTGGGTCATGACCCCTTGACCCCCCCCCCTGTATACGCGCTTGGACAATATACATAATAACTCGACAAATGAAACTAATAATAGAAAAACCATTTGACAGCAAAATAAATGCTAGACATTGAGAAAAGGAATTAAATTATTAAATTTTACGATTTGGAGTTATATCAAATGACTAATGAGCAACCAGGATAAATATACAAATTAAATAAAAATATTTTGTAATTACTAGTTTTTTATAGAAAAAGTGAAGCTATCAAAGGGCAGCGCTGTTAGATCTATGAGCGAAATAGTTTTGTCAGTATAGTTGAAAGCTTAAATGTTAATACGTATGAAGTACCTAATTTATAATTTGATTTAAATATACTTATAAATTTACAGTTAACCTCTTGTTACCCTTTTAACCATACTGTGTATTAGATACAACCTTACTAATCTTAGATATATACATAGCCACGAGAAATAGTAACTTCCCTTTAAAAAGATGCTTAGAAATTAGAAAAGTAACCACGAGCATTCTAGTGACTGGTTTATATTAATCGATCAAGAATTTAAAATAAAATGTAAAATGAAAATACTCTTACTAGGGATTATTAAACCCTCATGTCAATATTATGTAAAAAAAATTGTTCAAGATAATTAATTTCACAAGTATTTTTATAAGTATTTGAGTTAGGTCTACGTATTGATTCTAAAATATCATATTGCCTGCAGGTTTTCTTTTATTAGAAGGATCTAGTAGGATAGCCCTATGAAAAGTGTCTCAGAAGCTTTGAAGTCAAAATTATAATAAAATGTTGTACTTTTGTGAGGAAAATAACAATACAAATTTTAGCCCCCTAGAACTTCCATAAGGAGAAAAAAGACATTTAACCCCAAAATTATTTTATTTTATATTTTGGATTCTATAGCTGAAGTAACATGTTCCAACTCACCTACATAATGTTTATCTGCTCTAAGATTTATTATAAAAATAATCAAAGACCCCATATATTATTTAGGTATAATTACGAAAAATAATTTTTTTATTTCCACCCCTACTTAGAATGGATGGTTTTCATTGTGATACATTCACTATTTTTTCAGAAAATATGTATCTCCTCCTACAAACTACATATACACCAAGTCTCATTATTATTGATGCAATGGAACATAGCCAAATAAAGATAACGAAGTAGTGTAAAGTAGCGATGTCGATTTTAAATCGATTAATCGAAGCTTAAAAAATCGATTTTTTTCGATTTTTTTCATTTGAATCGATTCATGAATCGATTATTAAAAGTAAGAAATCGACAACCGATTTTTTTGAAAAATAATTTCATTTTTATTTTAATTCTACAAACAAACATGTATTAAAAGGAAACACCAAAAATGTTATTGTTAGTTGTTACTTTTTACCCGTTGTGATAACAATGGGTAAAACTCCCCATGTGGCTATACTCGTATGTATATATACGCATTATCTTTCCTAATTAGTTCAAGTAGTATCCAATGTGCCAATAGCCAATATGTATACCATATAACCATATAACATATATGTACCTACCATATGTACTATGTGTACTACTATGAAGACCATGAATGCAAAAAGAAAGGAAGACCACCCATGTTCGAAGTGATTCCTCCCCTACAAAAGGACTTACATATTTAGAAAACATTTTTTTGTCAGTTTGTTTGAAATTTTTAAATAAACTTGGTTCATTCCGTGATATTCGTTCTGTATATTCAGTTGCATCATTTCAACTTTTTCCTACTTTCACCAATCCACGTTACCTCATCGCCTTTACAATATAAAACGTTTTTACATAGTATACCTTCCATGTAATTTCAATTAAATTCCTTAACAAACTATCAGTTAATTTATTTTTAAACTTTTCAAAATTTCGATTTTTTAGATCGATCTTACAGAATCGATTTTTTTTAGTCGATTTTTTCTTTGGATCGATTTTTTTAATTTCGATTCCAATCGATTGAAAAATCGATCTTTTTTTTGGAGAATCAACATCTCTAGTGTAAAGGAGTGTAGTAAATATCAAGATGAGAATTGTAGCCAAGTATATTGAATTATTTTATTATCATCTTGACGTCAAAGCTTCGAAGGCACTTTTTATAGAGCGATCCTGCAAGCACTTTAAAGCTATGTCGCTAACCAATGAAGTTCGTTATTAACGAGACACAGTGTACAAGCAAACACGTAAAGTTTTATAACAAAAAAAAAACTACAATTTTACAGTTCAACAAACGTTAAAACGCTTGTATGTATGTACATCATAGCGTATCATAAGTAGTTTTTACAATTGTATACAGAAAATCTTTACATTTTTATCAAAACAAAAAGTACTAGTTGATGGATAGAGAATTTTACATAGTGTTAATTCCATTAATGGAACAATGTGGTATTATCATCACTACTAGGTACAAACCGTGCAGCCCCGAAGCTATTCACTATGACATAAAAGTACTTCTGTACTTCTGTTTTCTATGCGTACATGTATTTTGCCACTTTTGTCGTGTTTTCAATAACTTAATATCTACAATAAATCTACAGAAAGAAAAAAATAAAGTAGGAAAAAAGAGATTTATTTTGTTTTTCGAACAATAGTGTTTTAAAATTGATAAAGCTATTGAAAATGTGATTCAATGGCTGAACATAAATTATTGAGTTTTTACTAATATGGTTAATAAAAACAAGCTGAGTTATCCTAGTTTTGATAAAATTACTACTCTAATTGTAAGAGGATGTTGAATTATTAGGGGTACCTATATTTTGTTTTCGTTCTTGTTTAAACGAGAAAAAATTAATGAATCAGTGAACGATATTGTATATTCAAATTCAGCTATTAATAAAAATCCAAAATCAGTATTCCTTCTAATCGCAAATACGGATAAAAATGATATTAACACATTTCTTGTACAATATAAGAAAATGTTTTTTACTCGAAAGGTTACCAACTTGTGACTTTCCTCCTAAATTTAGGGGCAAAAAAATTGCACTGGTTTTTTTTTGGGATGTGGAAATCTTTAGAAGTTTTTTTAAGGGGCTTAAAGTTTTGTTTAATAACATTTATCTACATTTTTTTTACTAGTAATATTCCTTCCGAACCCTAAGTATTAATGAATCTTGTTTCTATAGTGTTAAAACTGGAAACAATGCACCCATAGAAAAAACAAATTTAATAAAAACCATATTGATTCAATGTAAAACATTAACGAAAGTCTAGTAAATTTTACAATTTATTGTTTCAATGTAGAACAACTTTATTTTAAAATTGAATAATATTGGTTCCCAACAAAGTTCCTTATCTTTTCAATATACTTAATTTTTTTTTAAGTTGTACATAATTGAAACAATAATGATCGTTTTCAATTTTAAGTTGGCATTTTTCTCACAGTGTGTATACTATTTTTCATCAAAATTTCATTAAAAAATTTCGGCAGACCCAATATTTTTTATATTCGGTTATTGTTTTATTGGGTTCATATTCGGTATATATTAATAAAGATACTTACAATACCAAACCACAGTGAAAGATTATACCATACTAAAAAATTTCGAGGTTTTTGGAGAAATTTGATGTTGACTTGTTTTTTTTTTCCAACAGTTGGCATGGTGAGAAATGTGTATATTATGGGTACAATGTAACAAAGAAAAAATGCCATAGCCATTTTTAAAAATTTGTTTTCGGAAACACAGTTTGGGAAACGCTTACTTAAATTATAACTGAACAATTTTTGTTTTGTAGATGTCAAAGAAATCACTTAAGCATAAATACCACAGTCAATATTATTGTTCCTTTACATATTTTAGGCAAGAGAAAGTATATTCGAAGGACTTCAGGCTAGATAGATGAAAGGTATATCAATCGCCACCATTGACAATCGCTACCAGTTTTATGTTTCCGATCGTTGTAGAGACGAGCTTGTCTCTATGTATTATGTAACAAGCAGAGATAATGTTAAGAGGAATAAATTTCTACAAGTCAGTTTCACACTGGAACAAATTGAAAGCTGAGATTAACCGTATAAGAAATCAAGTAATAACACAGTCACACAAAAAAAAAAAATTCTGACCTGGAGGTCTCACTATATGTACTATATGTTTTTGGGGCTGAATCCGAATTTGGGGTCAGTTTCATTCCAGTACATCTGGGTTCGGCCATAACCTCAAAAAACACCCTCAAAATTAACAAATATAGCAATTTGAGGGGTTTTTTTGAGGTTATGGCCGAACCCAGATGTACTGGAATGAAACTGACCCCAAATTCGGATTCAGCGACCCCAAAAACGTATAGTACATATAGTGAGACCTCCAGGTCAGAAAATTTTTTTTTTGTGTGGCTGTGTAATCATTCATTCTTTTGTCTAACAAGACGAGTACCAAACTTGAGAATAGCGAACTTGATTCCCTTTTAAGTATATTATGTTGTCAAGTTCATTTCCCTTACAGTTAGTGGGATTTAGTATAATGGGATTTCACCCTACACTTTCACAACGATTTCTTTCTTCAAAGATAAAAAATTTCTTTAGATTTTTTTTTCTTGAATCAAAAAAATATTTTCTTGGATTTTATTGCAGTAGTCAAAATAAATTTCTTAGAATACAAAAGAAAAAAAATTTCATTCAAAGAAAAAAAATCAAATAAATTTTTGATTTTTGAACAAAGAAATCGTTTTGAGAGTGTACCATTTGATGAACATGTCAATAAATTTTGGATATGGTTTTCTTGAGAATCGCTTTAACTGTCAACTAAACAGAATTAACCCTCCAATACATTTAAAAGGGAACTAAATATATGAGTTTTAAGTTTTATATGCTCTTGTGTAGCATGAAACATTACAGTTTTCTTTTATACATTTTGTCTAATTTTATCTGGGTTGAAAAATTTAGTTGAAATTGATTATAATTTAATTCTATCGCATACATAATGAAAGAATCTGGAAACGAATCAGTTTCGAGTTATTAAGAAAAAAAAATAATTATGTAAAACTAAAAATAATGTTACCACATCAGATTCTATTTTAAACTATGAAAACAAATTTAAATAATTACCTACAACATCTAATTACTAATTTAAAAAAATTTCACCTCATTAACGAAGATAAAACAAAAAGTTTGTTTAATTTTAGCAATTTGATTCAAAGAAATATCCATATAATTTTAAACAGATAAAATGAATAAATAATATAGGTATATAAAATTACATATTACATATTTTCTCCTCTTAATTATTATCAAATTACAAATCTAAATAACATCAGTTCAATATTAATCTTAGTTTAATATCTAAAACGGACTATTAAGAGACAATAATCCACTACATAACATAAAGTATAATCAACTAATTTTAACTAAAATAGTTATCTTTGTAAATATTATAGATTAATCAAATATTTTTCAATAATTATTACCGTTGATACAGTAGAAGTCCGAATTGATTTTATGAACGTGAATTTAATTTTATCGTACTACTATAAAAAAAGATTGCCATCTCAAATTTATTTTACGAACTCTTTTTAGCGATATCCCCCCACATGATATAATACGTCAAAACAAAAAAATTTCATCCCCAGTTTCCAATACGGGAAAGTATCTCAATAGTAACAAACTTTTCTTTATGTACTAATTAAGATCATTTTTTTAATTTTTTTTATTATTTTTTTTTTTGTTTAAATTTGGGCGCAGTGCTGCCGGTAAACAAAGCGAACAGCAGTGCTGCTCGGTAACACTACCAAGGGCATGCGCCACCTAACTCACAATAAAATAGACTAAAAATACATAAAACAGAAAGGACACATAAATACAGTAGACAAAGGGCAACAGACAGAATAAAAACAAACCAATAAACAGGCCTTGCCATCGCAGAACCGAAAGAGATACTCGACGAAGCAGAATTATTCGGACTAGCCAAGATGTGTTCTTTACGAATATAGATAACTAGAATCGTAACACCACTGGAGCGGAAAATGTAACTTCAGTAGTATAGAACAATTTTTATACAGTCTGCAAGAATAAAGAAAGACAATACCATCAGTTGGGGCGAACCTAGACAGTAGGGGCGAATCTAGACAGAACTGCCTTTCGATATTTATTCGTCAGTGTTATGACCGTATAGATCAATTTATGCTACTGAATTTTGTCAGTTATGAGTTAGTCATCAAAGAAAAGCAGTGAACGTGACATCTTTGTATTTTGTTATTTTACAGCCGCATTGTTTATAATTTTTAAAAATAACGCGCGTTTTCAAATCTAATAAAGAAACTGCTGTACAAAAAAAAAAAAAAACAGTTATATATATAAAGTAGGGACTGGCAACAAAATGTTTGGCGTTTTTTTGACAATATATATACCAAAAATGAAAGCTGTATTGTGTTTAATTCTTTTTTTATAAATTGATTAACAAAAAATTGTCTATAGGTGAGGCGATTTCATACACCATGGTGCGTCAATATAAAAAGATAGTGGGTATAAACTACATAAACTGTAGTCTAGATAACGTAAAATGGATAATTTAAATATCCATTTTAACATAAATAAATTAAATAAAAAAATAAATTAATAAAATAAATTTCAACAGAAATGCAATAACCGGGGAGGTCCAAGGGGTCCAGACCCCCTAAAATTACCTGGAAATTTCCCCTTCAATTTATTTTAATTATATTAAAAAGTAAAATTTTTAGTGGTTTACTAATATTTTTTATTTGAAAATCAAATTTTCGGAGACGATATTTTATTACAACATTTTCCATTGTTATCGGAGAACTGCGTTATCAAAAAATTTGATAATTTAAATTTTTGTTGGATCCCCTGTATATATGTAGTTGTTGCGCTCCTGCTTTCCGATATTAAAAATAAAAGAAAATCGCTCAGACAAGCTGCTGAATATTTCCATGTTCCCAAACCGACCTTGTATGATAGACTCAAAGGCAAATCGAGATAAAATTCTTTTAAATCCAAAATGTTTTATTCCACCCATCAAAAGTCATTCGCTGATGCAGTTATTTAGTTTAGGGAATTTTCAGATTGGAAATTCAGCTATTTTTATCTTGCACTGTCCAGATTCGCCCCACACATAGGGGCGAATTTAGACACTATATAACCCCCCCCCCCCAAAAAAAAAAAATGTAGTACCAATTTTGGTATTTTTATTACTGTCTTATATGCTCGTGAAATTAAAGCATTTAAATTATTTTTTTAGAATTTTTCAGATAAACTCTAAACAATTTATTGCCAAAAAACTGAAAAAATCGTCCACATTCGTCCCAACTGACGGTACTAATTTTGAATATATGAAACTGAAGAACTACCTTAATTTTGCAAAACTTTTTAACAAATAGAAGACTAAAACGAGCATAACGGTTCACTGGCAAACTCTTTTCGCCATGGTATTATATTAACTTAACATTATTTAGGAAAAAATCGTCTTTCTACTGTACCTCTAAACGATAATTAAAAATGATTAATTTATTTATCTAAAGAAACAATTCACAATTTTAACACATAACAAGTACCACTCGTGTATTTTAAAAGTTCATCTCGAAATGATATCGAATGATAACATCAAACATGGAAGATGTGTATAGATATAGAACTATACTATACCTATCTACATAATATATAGTGTATAGGGTGAATGCGGGAGAGATGCCGCACATTTTGAAAACACTTGATAATTCCTAAATTATGCATTTAATTGATTTGAAATTTGGTACACCCTAAATGTAAACATTGTTCTTTAAAATTATTTATAAATAATTTTAAATTTTGAATCATAAAGGATTCATAATTAACATTTTTGTAGAGCCTGGGAGAGATGCCGCATCAAAGAAGGAGAGTCGCCGCATAGTTCATATTAAAAATTTTGTATTTTACACACATCTCCATATATGATGCATGCCCTAAGTAACCATTTTTGACACTTTATACATCTTAACTACTCAACTTTTTTTTTGTTTCTGAGTACTTTTCAAAACATTCAATACACAAGCAATCATCATTATTTTCGTTATATTCACTAATATGAAAGCTCTTCCTGATCCAGTAATGGATCTTTTGTATTTACGTAGCATAATTTGCAGTCCAAAAAAAAATTGCATAATTAAGGTATAAGTCTATGTTTTTCATATGTAATATGATGCGGAATCTATACCAACTTTAAATGCGGCATCTCTCCTTTTTGTTTGGATAGATGCCACATGTTGCTATAGCAAGCATAGTGCGGAATTCTAACCTAAAATTTTATACAGTACTTTTAAAATATTCCTAAATTAATAACAAAACTCATTTTCATTAAAACAATGAAATATACATTCTTAAGTTCTAATGAATTAAATGCTTGAAAAAATATTAGGTTAAAAAACTTACTTTTCAATTATAAAAAGTTGGATAATTACTAAGCTGATGGACTAATCATAAATGTTACCATATACAGCTTAAATAAGTAACTTATTTTAAACATATAATCCATTAGTAGCGCTATCTATCAATCAACGGACGAACTATGGCTACTGCAGCATCTCTCCCGCACGTACCCTATATTTTATGTATAGAAGGACCAGAAATTATTGGAATGACTTTTCAAATGGGTGTTGTTAGTACTTAAGTATAAAATTATTTTGTATCTTGCAACAAATATCACCTTATGTTCACGGAGAAAAAAATTTTTTTATGCTACAAAAAGTAGCATTTTTTAATAATATTTATAAATATCCATTGAATATTGATAAACATGTAGTCCTTGTAAATTAAGATCGGATACTGGTACCCTAGAGTAACGGTTTTTGTTGCCGTCTTTTTGTAGGTAAATTTAAATATAAAATACGGCTATGAAGATTAAATAAATGCTTTTGATATGCTATTCGTTAAAAAAAATGCCGATTTCTATCGTAGTCAAACAATTTCGTATATCACAAATAATTGTCAGACCACATTGTCAGATAAATTAAAAGGAAAGTAGCCCATATTATACAAAAAGTGCCTCCACAATTATTTTAACCAACAAAGAAGATGAGAACATAGTAAAGTGGATGATACATTTGAATGAAACTGTGATTCTTCACTGCTAGACAGTAGCCAACTATTACTAATCGAAAACTTGATAAAATCCATTTACTCATGGTCTACCTGGACGAAAATGGTTCTTGTCTTTTTGCAATAGACCTCCGGAGTTATCTAAGCGATTATCTCAAAATTTAAGAAAATCAAGGGCTTCGGTAGCGTAAAATATCAAAAACTAGCCTATATAAGGAAATTGAAGAATATTTTAAGACAGAACGAATTTATAGAAATTTTGAAAAATACAGAGCGTCTGATGGAATTGTGATGGATCAGTATTTTTTTGAGCCTGACTAATAACCATGTAATTGTATAGAAAGGACAAAAATCAGTACATAATGTTATTAATTCCAATGAAAAAGAATGAACAAAAACAGCATTTATGGATATTATGGATAATGCTTCAGAAGAATTAGCATCGCGGATGGTTATACTAAAAGTTAAAGAGAATTCTAAAAGAATCAGTTCAGTGCCAATCTAAGCAATATATCTGCAAGAATTGTAGAAAGGAAATAACAGAATCAAATAATTTCTTTTAATATAGAGCTTTATCCTTAAATATTTTAATTATACAAAAAGTTTCAAGCAACTAAGAACATATAAATATTAACATAGGGAAAATTTGTTATGATCAAGGGGTGCTTTATTTTATTATTATTAAATATTTAGCAAAACTTTAAATAATATCGCGTCAAAATAATGTTTAAAACTAATTAAAAGACAATAGCAGTAAATTAATTGAAATAACTATAAATAAATCTTAACTTAGTGTTAAAATATTTATTAACAAATAATACTACTTAATAGAAAAATTGGACACTGGTTGTTTTGTTTTCAAATTTATTTTTTTGCAATTAAAGAAAATTTTGATAACTACGAATACCTATATAAAAATAATACCCATAAAAAGCAAACATACTCTGATCCCAACAATTTTTTCCCATGTTAAATTTTGTATATTCTTACTTCGTTGAAACAGACTGTATAACTCAGTTGTTTAAGATTAATCGTATTCTAAAGAATGGCGGATACTGGGTCTATCCTCTGACGGATACTGGAACATCGTTAATTTTTTATTGACGGGTACTGGTACATCACACTTTTTTCATTGTTTTATTTTTACTAATATATTTATTACAAAAATATTCAAATAAATTGAAATATTCCTGAAAGATCATAAAGCTACACCTCTTTCGTTTTAGCTTTGCGGTTGGTTATTTCGTATAATTATGAACGAAAAAATTTAATGTAAATTCCTGCTCATGTTTTAACATGACGGCTACTGGTGCTCTTACCTTATCAATTTAGAGAAGAACTCCTCTTTTAGAGTTTTTTAGAGCTTAAACCCTAAAGACAAGGACTACAGCAATGAAAAAAGTCTTTTTCTATTGATATTTTGCACATAAACAGTAAAATTATTATTTTGAACTTTATTTACTAAAATTACTTGTTGCTAAATTAAAATGACATTTACGAAAAACGTTAAATACGACCCTGTTAAAAAAGAATATTCTTTAATGTGGCCGAACAGAAGATATTATTTTAAGGAATTTACTTTAAGTACACCTATAGTACGTAAGTACATGTTTAGGAAGATCTCTATTTACACCACATTCATTAGTTGATTTCACTTTATTCAAGAGTCGGTCGACTGTTTCATTTAGAAACTACTTTCATACATTTAGATAATTATATCTCCATGCATGACTCACTTATAGTAACATTATCCACTACATTATGAATTATAAGTACTGATCCTAGTGAGTTAGTTTATCGATTTTATTAGCGAATTTCCAAAACTGGAAATTCAGCTTTTACGCCAGGTGTCATGGTACGACCTAAGCCCGGGACCATATCAGAAATATGTTTTGAGGTCCCTAGAATACGAAAATGATATTCACTAAAATTTATATATATATATATATATATATATATATATATATATATATATATATATATATATATATATATATATATATGTATCCGCGCGATAACTCTCGAACGAAACGTTTAATGCTTATGAAATTTTGTGTGCGAATTCGATTTTCCAAATCGTTGGATGAGTTCGTTAGCCAGACACGTCGGATGCCCAGAAGTAGGTTTTCCGGGCGTTTTTTGTCAACAAAATGAGTTTTTTGCCAGAATTAAGCAATTTTTCAAATTTTTTTTTTACACCAAGCCCTAGTAAAAGGTAAAATGCATAAAAAATGTTTTTATACCGTTGCTCTAAATTACTTACTTTTCGAGAAAAACTAGGAAATATGTCGTTCTCCATTTCACTCGCACTCGCATTCTTTTTTTTTCTGTCTCATTTTTTACGAGCTAAATTCGAAAAAAGCCGCTTTTTAAGTAGCATGTCATGATTTTTTTAATCCAATTTAACGATTCGGCTATATTCTTTTTCTTTGTCAGTTAAATGTTTTTATAATGTATCTCTATTCCATTTTTTTTTAGATAAAAAATCACGGCGCAGTTTTTTATGTGATATGATCAGAATTTAGATGATGTTTACACCTTCCTAAAATTAATAAGAGCTTGCTACAATCGCATAAAAATTACGTTAAATCATATTCAAACAATAATATTTTTACGTAATTTTCTATCCAAATGACAATACTACGTTATAATTATATGTATAAACCCATCATTTTAGTGGTAAATAAATTTGCACATTCAGTTTTTTCTTTCTTTTGACAACAAAACAAATAATTTTAAATTTTGACAAGTTGTATCATACATTTTTGAAAATATTAAATATTTTAAGGTAAAAATGTATTAAAGATCTGAAATTTGTTTAACAAAAACCATACATCTGCTCGTTTTACCTTAAAAATCTCGGAAAATAGAATATTTTTCAATAATTAACTCAGAAAAAGCATATATGAAGTAATTTTAATGATATTTTTTTGAAAATTTCAAAATAGTAGGGTTACAATGTTTTTTTTTTAATTATTTTGTAGAATTTGGTAAACACACATCGTAAAAAGTACTCGCCTTGAAAAAATCAAACAAGTATTTAAAAAAAAAATACTATTTCTTAAAGAAAATATTAAAATTATGTACAAATGCCGTCCTGACCAACTGATATATTGGAACCGATTTTGAGCAGCTGGATTTACTACAGGCAAAAGCTCATAGTGAATACACACATTTTTTAACATCCTTTTGAATTTTGTAATTCAATCATTACAAATAAAATCTAAATAAAAAAAAATCTATATGACCTGTTTTTTCTCAATTTTCTAGCATAAAATCTAGCGATAATTAACTAGCGGGTGATTGTTTGAAATTATCTATCCATTTGAAAATTGGGATCCAGTGATGTTGTACATTGGCACTACAAAAGTGTGGGTGAAAAATTTCATTTTCACTTTTACTGAAATTATGTCATAAATTCATATTTTCAGAATTTATTCATTTGACAGAAAAATTCTAAATTATTAAAAAAGCCAAATAATTAATAACAATTAAAATAAAAAAAAAAAAAAAAAAAAAACAGAAAACATTTATTTATATTTGCATTTTTATAAAAACATGTAGGTATTATATTTTATATGCACTTTAACTAAAATGTCAAATTTCACACGTTGTTAATTTTCAATTTCACTCATAATATGCTTAAAAATCAAAACTTAAAGTTTATAACATTCACAATTCGTGTAGAGTGTCCATATTTCTTGGTTTTCCCGGATTTGTCACGGTTCTAGCTCCGGTGTCCCGACAGACTTTTGACTTCGATTTGTTTCGGTTTTTCAAACTACTAATTTTTTATTTTCATCATCTAATAAGTACACAATTTTTCATTTTAAATAATGAATAGTTCAGTATCATATTAAAAGATCAACAGTAGATTCATTTACAACCAAACCTAAAAATATTTTTAAAAAATTAATTACTAATTAAATTTTCCAAGTTTTTTCGATTTTACCTTAAACACGAACTTCCAAAAAAACATTTTCTTTTCTTAACTTTCCATCATATATGTATCTACATAAATAAATTGTAATATTATTTTGCTTGCTTCTATGATACTGAAGTTCCTGAACAATTAAAAATTAAAATGACTGGAATTTTATTCGAACTTTTAAATAAAGTAGTTAACTAACGCGAACAACTGATAGCGCCACAGTACAGAAATTGCCAACATTTAAATGTTCATGTTTTAATACATCTTTTGAAAATAAAATTGTCTAAGAAGCTCACTTTCATAAGAAATTTTATAAAAATTTAAAAAATATATATTTCCTAGAACAGGGGGCGATTTATTTTGAAAAAAAAATTAATATTTTATATAAAGGGCCATTAATAGGTAATCTATAGATATAATACAAATGTAACGAGACCGTTTCTGTATAGGGAATATTTTTTTAAAAATTGTGTAGATACTGTAAATAGTTATCGATGTAGATATCAAAACAGCGATTTTTAAAATTTTTGTCTGTCTGTCTGTCTGTCTGTCTGTTCGTCTGTTCACGCATCAAATAAAAACTACTGGATGGATTTTAATGAAATTTGGTGTGCTGACAACTTATTACCCGGATCAACATCTAAGATACTTTCTACTTTCTACTTCGAGAAAAGGTCTCATTCCCACGGGAAAATGGAAAAACCATGTTGAGCATGTGCATACAGTACGCAAAAACTATTGAACGGATTTTGATGCAATTTGGTGTGGTGATAACTTATTACCTGAGTCAGCATCTCAGATACTTTTTATTTCGGGAAAGTGGCTCATTCCCACAGGAAAATAAAAAAACTTTTTGAGCATGTGCACATATTACGCGAAAACTATTGAACGGATTTTTATGAAATCTGGTGTAGTGATAACTTATTACCTGCGTCAACATTTAGGATACTTTTTATTACGGGAAAATATTTCCTTCCTTCAGGAAAATTCAAAAATTATTTTGCTTATGTGCATGTATACTTAAAACTATTGTTCTATGCGAATGCTTTATAATTACTATACTTATATACTTGTCATTTATTAAATTAAATTTACCATAATACAAAATTTCTGGAGACTAACTCTATTTTAAATTAATTTAGAAATTTCGAAAATTTAAGTGCCTATATTTCCGAGAAATTCATTTTGGATGAAACTTGTTATATTTATAGGATAGATACTAGTTTGGGATGCAAATATAATAAAACAATAAAACGTTGGAAGTCCAAAAATTTTGTATGAGTTCTCCAGTCAGACACGTCCAATTCCAAAAACCTCAAAAAAATGAGTTTTTTGCAAACAATTTGCCAGAATTTAAAAGTTTTTCCAATTTTTTTTACATTGTGGTAAAGAACCAAGAAAATCACAGAAAATACATTTTGAACCATTATTCTAGGTAAGCGGGTTTTCGAAAAAAAGTAACTTTTATGATTGGAAATTCGCTATGTTATGCAGATGCTGCGACAGGGGTATTTTTACTACTACTAGTTTTATATACGCGTATAATTCTGTAAATACCGTGTATAATTTTGTTTGGAATATGAACACCATATTTCTTTCTCTGTTTTGCACATTTTTTCTATTCTGAAAAACAGAAAAGGAAATATGGTATTCATATTCCAAACAAAATAAACAAGCTATACCTACAATTTAAAATTGGACTAAAAAGCGATGAAAATGTTCTATAGCTTCTTTGTTGATCAAAAATTTTGATTAGTTTGTTAAAATGGAATTTATGGACCTACTGAAAATGTTAATGTTATTTATTGTTATAAGTATTATAAATGTATAGTCCTACTTTCAGGAATGTGTGGATAATTTAACCTTATAGTAACATCCTACTAATTGTAAATACAAATATTTAACCTTTGATGAGACATTGTAATTTTTAGAATTTAATATGACGTAGTGACACTTTTCTGGCGGCTCTAGGTATTATTTTATACATAGCATTTTTATTCCGCCAATATTATTTATACATACTTATATAGTTCCGCCAATAATAAAATTTGTCTAAGTAAAATCGTCTTTTTCGCGACTTTTTTACACGTCACGAATACTTTCTTTCCTCAGTGATGATTTACAAAAGAAAATTGATAAACAATTTGGTAAATATCACATATTTACCAAAAATTAACTAAACGATCCTATTATTCCTATAGAATTCAAGTAAATGATCCTATAACTCCTGAGCCATTTGTATGGTGTTTTTAAAAAACAGGAAAAATACGATTTTTTTCAAACATTTTAAAATTGATTTTACAAAGAATTTTTCTTTATATAATCGACATTTTTGTCTTAAAGGAAACGATCTGAATTTTTTAAAATCCTGCTTTCAATTATTGTAGCATAAGTACTTTCAGATATATCAGGCATTATACAATCTACTTAAGTAGAAATCATACGGAAAACTTTTTATTATTAACTTTACCTAAATCTGAAACCTAAAATGAAATAATCAGACGTTAAATTTTTTTAGTCGTTTTTTACGAGGATTGTCAAAAAATATGAATTATCCCTCAACAGTAAAGTATCTTTGATATTAAAGATGTTTTCTAACAAACAAAAAAGATAAACGGTCGGTATTCAAAATACAGTCTGTCACACAAGAGCGTCATCTGCATATTTAATAGAGAAATTATTATGTCTCAGAAATGAATAAATTGATTTAAAGTACATTAAAAGCACTATTACGCATTTATTTAGTAAGTTGTCCAGACTTCACTATTGTTTAGAATTCGTGGGCACCGTTTTGGCATACTTTTTATAGGATTTTTCGCATTTGTTGCGGTAACGACCGCCAGAGAGCGGATATGGCGACTCACCTATTTTAATAAGAGACCAAGTATATTTGGCAGAAACCCATATGTAAAAACACGCTTGGTCAGTAAAAATTACTTTACTCCAATCATGATTCAAATTTTGCATATAGCCAACAAGCGTAACTTTTTGACATGCTCTGATTTGAAGAAAAATTTTAGCATCGTACTATACGCCAAAAAGTATTTGCTTTGTTTAGTCGCTTATTCAGAGTCATCATACTACAGTGGTGTAACGAAATAAGAACACTATCGGGACCAAAGAGGAGAAGTGTGGTTATTTCGTTACATCAGTGGCGGCTTCATAAAAAAATTAAAGCTGCTGTGCATTACTTAAGTATTTACAAGACATATTTTCGTATACCTGCAACAAGGTGTATTTAAATGTCTAGAGTACGACATTGGTTCGAATAAAAGGGTTAGCCAATTTTGTATAATTTACGTATATAATATATATACGTGTACATATGTGCATGTATCATATCATATTATAGCTTCCAAATTTTTTTGAAAGTATATACATACTAGCATTTACCCGCGGCTTTGCTCGCGTGGCAGTAGCAGTGATGAGTGGATTAGTAGGTTCTGACGCACACTACGTCGTCAAAAGTATGGGAACACCTTGTCTGGGAGCTTGGGTGCCCATACTTTTGACACGGTACTGTACTTAACGTTGTGGTACACTGCCGTGTTAAAAGTGTGGACACCCCCTGAGTCAAGTTGTCCCCATATTTCTGACGACGTAGTATGTGTCAGAACCTACTAATTCACTCATCACTTCTACTGCCACGCGGGCAAAACTGTGGGTAAATGCTAGTATGTATATTACTTACTTAATGCTAGTATGTAAATTACTTACACATATGCACACGTATATCGTATATATTATATACATACATACATCCATAAAGATAATATACCTATAAAAATTTATTTTAATTCATACTTTAGAAAATTTTAAAAACAAAGTATGTAAAACGAGAATAATTTATTTTAATAAATCTTTATTGTTTACTTGGTGCATACATATATACATGAGTATTACATCCGCCACAGTATATTAACTGGTATGTTACACTAACACATTGAACAGGTAACTCACTATCCATGTGAGGGTATCCCTTCCAAAACACGTTGAGTGTGGTTATTACGTGTGTGCTTATATCGTTACAGCACTGTAATATTAACTTCCTTTTTAGCCAGTAACTTTTGTCCTTGCCGCAGTGTCAAAAAAGGCTTTCGTTGAAATAACTTGAAAATGGTTTTATCTTCTTTTTCAAAAGGCCCACGCATTTTTCTTTCTCGGGGAAATCCTTGACGTTTTTCCGATCATTATATCGCAATACCTACTTCCATATCAAGTCTTCTGACTTGTGCATATATTTACCAGCAGCTTTATAAGTCATTTTAGGTCCTTTACTGTGATTACACAAGAACATTGCCTCGAAACATTTTGCATATGATGCACTAATTTTGGAAATGTATTCTTATCGCAATACAAAGTAATACTGGCGTCTCAAGCACAAAGCGTAGTAGTCTATCCTACGCTTCAACGAATACTACAGTAGTGGAGTTTCCTAATAGTTTCCTCTTGAAACAGTCCAGCGGACGCTCTTGTGTGACAGACTGTAACAGTAATAAAAGTAATTTATAATGTATTCAAATAGAATCAATGTGTAGAAAAATTTGTAAAGAATACATAAATTTGGCTTTTCTTGGCAATTGGACGTAATTGCATATCTGAATGTAGTTTTCAATTCTAATCAACTTTTTTCATAACAATTTTTAATGTTGGCAAAAATAAAAGTTTACTCTTGATGCAAAATTAATTTCTTTTTTTAAAATCCTCGTAAAGGACTGAAAAAAATTTAATATCTGATGATTTCATTTTAGGTTTTAGACCATGCAGAGCTTTTATGAAGAATAATATTAAATAAAATATTTTTCCTGAATTAATAATAAAAAAGTTTCCCATATGATTTCAGTTTAACAAATAGACACACTTAAAAGCAGCATTTTTTTATTTGACTATAAAAAGCTCCTAAGCTGATGAGGATAGAAAGACTTTTACATAAAGCGATTAAAATTAAGGATACATTCTAAGAAAGTATGACACAAAATTTATTAAAAAAATTTTCTGCATTTCTTTGCACAACCTTAAAGTGAGAAAAATATTTTAATATTTTACCCATTATTCCTTAAAAGAACATCTTTGTTCAGTAAAAAATTTTAAATTTCGGTATCAAAAAGAAGATACTTCAAGCTTTAAAGTATTCTTTTCAAAATCATTTTCGGACTTTTTTTGGCTGAGATGTGGGTTTGTTAAGAAAAGGTAAAATTTACTTTAAATTCTTCTTGATATTTTTACTATTTATAAACCTGCAATTTGCTCAAATAAATCGCTTTAAGGATCCTATATTATTTTCTATCTACTTTCGTTCTCTACCATTGGAACCGACGTCGATATTCGATTGTTATTATAACTCACATGAAACATTTTCTGTTTTCTCTTCTTAAAATTACTTCAATTTAACGCCAAAAAGTTATTAAAGCAACTTAACATTTGTATACACTTTTTATGGATTAAACATTTTTCTAACACACTCCTAACACTTTTTCTTTAACACTTCTACAATCACCGTTTATAGAATGTTTGAATGATATTTTGTCTTGTACTACCTTATACAAAAACCGGGCGCATCGTTAGATATAGCATTACATATAATTTCTTAATCTAAACTACAATCAGTTTTTATCAAACAGTGAAAATCCAAAAGTAGATATCAGACGAAAATCAAAAATACTATATTTACATATTGTAAGAATGTTTTAACAAAGTTCTTAATAAGAAGTGAATTCTTTATATTATACCTACATAACTTATATACAGAGTACATTTGACTACTAAGGACATGCAAATTTTATTTATATAATTAACACCTTGTCTGTCCGTCTATGCAATATTCCTATCAACTGACGTCGTATGAATAGAATCGACAAAATCAATAAGCGCGGTAGCGCGTCGGCAAGTTCTCACCAGTCGTACGTGCACCAAGCTATATTAATTTATACGAATCATTTCAAGACATTTTTGACCCCCCTAAAACTCTAGTTCTATTTGTTGTATTGAGTTAAAATTTTGCATACACTATAACATAGTCGAAATCAGCCTTAATTTCAAATTTCATCGATCTAACTTTCATACTTCCTAAGATATAGGCTCCCAAAAATCGATAATTTTGGCACTCACTCACTCACTCACAGATCATCAAAACCTCTGACCTACTTTCAGTGGACCTAGGAAATTGAAATTCGGTCAGAATATGGATCTTAGTCTAAAAGTAAAGGGAAAAGTCTAAAATCATAATATTTTTCGTTATTTGTGGCCCTTTCTTTCGAAAAATACAGGGCAATTTTATAAAATATAAAAGTTACTTAAAGCCTTCCTAAATATTTAAGTGTACTAGTTGTCGGTAACTATGAAAAACAAATAATTATTTATAGCAACAATTTACCTACTATGGGTCGTATAAATATTACCTACTATATGATTAATAAGTTCAAAAACATTTAAATTGAACAAGTTTGTATTACACTACATTTCCTACAAAAAGTCCTAAAATCGCACCAAAAACATAAATGTGAAAAATGGACAAATTCTATTATATTGTGTTAGCCTGAAAAAGAATTGAAATCAAAATAAACTCTCAAGTTCCAAACACATTTTTCGTTGCAGAATCGGAATATAATAAATTGTTTTAAGAAATATACATCAAGTTTTTTAAAGTAAATAATATAAATTTTTCATTAGAACTTGGGTAGAATTAGAACTTTTCATTAGAACTTAACACCAAGTAATAGGTACATGATAAATGAATAAAAACTCACCAAGTTCTAATGAAAAATTTTTGTTATTTACTTTAAAAAAGCTTGATGTATATTTCTTAAAATAATTTATTTTATTTCGATTCTGCACGAAAAATGTGTTTGGAACTTGACAGTTTATTTTAATTTCAATTCTTTTTTAGGTTAACTCAATATACAATAGAACTTGCCCATTTTTCATATTTATGTTTTTGGTGCGATACATTGTTTCTCTGAGAAATTCATCAAAACATATAATTCGTATCACAAATTTTTATAAATAATTACAAGTAGAACTCTTTATAAGTTATGCAGTTGGGACCAACAAATCTCTTAAAGTTATAATGTTCCTATCATGCCACTCAAAATATCTTAACAAATTTAACAGGTGTGCGTTATTGGTTATACCATGCACTTGTAGCTGTAACAGGAACAACAAAAATGGAGAAAATATTATAACTTATGTCTTATGGGAATTTCAAAATAGAACTTACGAGAGCTTTACAATTTATGAGGATATGACTTATTATGAGGTGTTCTACTGTAAGTATCATTTAAAATGTTGCACGAATTACTTTAAATTTACAAGAATTATACAGACGAAAAAATGCATACCTACCATAATTTGTTGATAAAAATTAGAAGGAACGTTACCCAAAAGCTTTGCTACCTTTTGCAAAAGAAATAAAATAATTAAAGACATGAGTGGATGAAGGTGTTATGTAACATTTATTCAAAAATTCAGTTTTTAACAAATTTTGAAATATGCTGAAATGCCATAATATACATAGCACGCTCCCATATCGGACGCCCCCATTTAACAATTTCGTCGCACACAAGATGTGTATAATGGCACCCCTCCGTGTTTTAAAGCAAAAATGTTTGAATGTGTTAGTGTCTAAGTAATAGTTTGTAACAATAAATCATATATGGCCTAGATGTCGATGCGTGAGTCCTGTGTATCAGGAAATTGAATATGTTAAAATATGTTAATTGGATTTACTCTTAACAGAATATAAATTTAAAATAAAAATAAAAAATAAATCATACAAATATATAAATCAGAAACATTGACGCCCGTGATCTTTAACTTTCTCATTTAGCAATTTGGTCCCAGTGGATTGTGTAATGATCTATTAAAATTTAGTTTCATTACGTCCAATAGTTTTGTAGAAATTCAATATGTAATAAACATGTGCTATTACATAGGAAGTATATGTAAATAAAAACTTTCAAGCGCTTCTACTATAAAATTATAAAAATGTTACATAACACATTCATCCACTCTGTCTTCAATTGCAAATACCTAAAGAAAATATATTATTTTTCGAGTTTTATGATTTGTTAAAGCTAGATTTTCTTTAACATAATTTTATATTTGCTGACTGTGATAATTTTGTCAATAATAATGTCAAATATAATTGAAGAAGTCTAGCACAAAGGCTGAAAGCACCAATTTTAATATTGTCGGGAAGTTAATAAAAACTAAATAAAATCTGAAAAAATTTATCAAAAAGGAAAACAAATATTTGGATTTACTCTTAACAAATTATATAAAAAAAAAAATACAATGTTACGCTGCAATATCATTAATTCAAAGGTTTTATTAAAGTTTAGAAAATTCAAATATGGTGGAAGTACAATCGCTTATAGTCTAAATAGTTACCTATTTTTTTTTTTTTTTTTAGTCACAATTCTGAGAAATATTTTCAGTCATACGATTAAGAAATCCCTACACTCCATTAATTACTTTATTATTATAGTATTTTACAATATAAGTTCGGTAAGTTGCTTTTACTGATCGAGAAAATGTTGCGAAAACGAGACCCGCAGGGTCGAGTTTTTGCAATTTTCGAGATCAGTAAATGCACTTAACGCATCGTGTATTGTATAATATTTTTTGCACGATCGATTTAAAATAATTAAAGATTAAAAATGTGTTAAATAAAAAATAAAATTCAGATAATATAGATGAAATTTATATTTCTATGTTATGACATAGAATGCCATGAATAAATATTATAAATATTCATAACAACTAATATGAATCTTTGTAGTGACAATTGACAACTATATTTGTAAATAAAAAATTAAGTGTCAATATTTCACTGGCATGAATATTTTTTTTGAATTTTCGATTAAAAAAAATTGAGGAAAATAGTTTGTTAAACTATATTACTAGTGAGAATAATGAAATTGATGAAGCATTTTATTTTTGACTGCAAATTTATTCTCGTAAAATGAAAGGAAGATTATGAGAACCACAGAAAATCTTAATGATTGAACGACCTTTTGAAATGTCAATAAAATAAGAAGACTGATGCCAACAATAATAATAATAATGTGCAAACTAGTGAAAATTTTCATATTATTAATGGATTTATTTTCCTAATTGTTCAAATTGTACTTTTAATTTCAATATAAATAAATAAATACAATCATTTTTGAGCTAATTTAACTTACCACACTCCTATTTACTTACCACGCATCTATTTCACTTACCGCACTGTTATTTTTTGGTTTCCATGGATATAAACAAACGTTCGGGAAATGTAACTTACCAGCATTGTCAACAGCCTCGGTAAATGCATGAAAATACACGATCGTGCAAAAAAATTTTTTACCACCAAGTGGACTGATTGTAAAGTGAAGGATACCAGTATATATGCATGAAATTAGACTATTTACTTACATGAAATGCAATTTTTATATGACTATAACTATAACAAGTAACAAGCTTACGACTTTCAGATTTTAACATGTTATTTATTGGTGATGGTACTTACAACATTTTCCACTAATAAAGACACTTTTGTAAATTATGGCACTTACAGCCTTTCTGCCGGACAGTCTTAAATTTTGAAGTTAATAAGGTACCTGGTTAGCGAAACTCGGAATTTCCGGGTCCCGCACCTATTATAGATAGGATTGACGTCAAAGACCTGCACAGATTACTGCACTCGGCTATTTAAAAATCGTACTCCCATTTTCTTTTCTTTTGTCTTTTTGTTCTTGTTTTTATCTCTTTTATTTTTATATATATATATCTAATATTAATTATAATTTTTTCTGTTAAGCTGATTTTTTTTTACACTTTTTCCAATTCAACTTTTTTTTACACTTTTTCCAATTTAACTTTTTTTTACAAATTGGTTTATAGTTTTTAATTTTTTTACAGTTTAGGCTCTTTACAGTTTTTAACACATTTATACAATATAACACATTTTTCTTAAAAGTTTATTAACTTTTTTTCTTCATACTTTTTCTCTTCCTTCTTTGTATCCTTTCCTTATACTTAGACTATATTCAATCAAAAATTATGCTTGTCGCCTAAATATTTACCTATTTTTTTTTTTTGGTCACAATTATGAGAAATATTTTCAGTCATACGATTAAGAAATCCCTACACTCTATTAATTACTTTATTATTAAAATTTTTTACCACCAAGTGGACTGACTGTAAAGTGGAGGATACCAGTAGTCTAGTAGTGATCCCAAATGTCCTTAGTAGTTTCAAACACACCGTATATATGTAGATATAATAGGTATGTATCTGACTGTGTACCTGATAGGTACCTGTAATCTTTTTATTATTTAAATAAAATAAATTTAGAATATACATTTTAGATAGTTATAGATAAAATATAACCTACTGTTATGTTAGTTAGTGATGTATCTACATATAGATTCTTCTCAAATGAATTTTATCTATGGTAAAAGAGAATTTATTTTATATAAATGGGCATGTCGTATCGATAATTATATCATTTAAATCTTTTTAATTGATTTTTGTTGTTTTGTATCGTAATTTAGTTCATATCAATAGCTATCAGTTTGGAACGAGAAATGGGAAATTTAAATGGGCTCGTGTTTGTTAATTTTTTGTTTCCTCTAGCGTCTAGCGTGCATGTTGTTTGGTACATATTATGTATTGTCTGGGACTACTTCTTGTCAGATTCCAGAACTTATTGAACAAATTGAAAATTCAGCGATAATATTTGGAGAGAGTCTTTTCATTGCTTTAAGGTTTTCTAAAAAATATTACATTTTTCGAGGGTTTTTTCCAGAAAACAGTATTAATTTCTAAAGAATTATTAAAGATAATAAAAAATTTATAACAGACGCCACCCACATCATTATTTGTATACTTTATTTATACATTACACATTATATACGTTACATTATTCATTTTATAATGTGGATGAAGAACAAGGAAAATGGGGCTGGAGGCTAGGGTCTGGAAGGTGTATGTCTGCAACCGATTTTTTTTTAAAGGAATCATTTAGAGTTGTGAAGGAAAACTACAGAAAAGCTTCACAGGCATAGCGGGCCGCGGGAATTGAACCCTCGACCTGCCAGCGCCAGTGTACAAGCACGATCGACCACTCCGCTGAATTTCAAACTAATAAATACAATAAAACTTTCAGAAACAAAATGAATAAACCATTATTCTGCAACAGTTTTACGAAAAATAAGCAAAATTAGGTGGAAATTGATTCAATACAGTCTTATTGTCTTGTTTTTTGGGCTCGTATTTTAATATACACTTATGCAAATGAATAGTTTAAATATATAGAATATGAATATTTCAGATCCTTAGCAGGGCTGTGCTCCATTTAAAATGATTTCATTTTGAATATGTATTTAAAATACAAAATGGCATTTTGCATTTTCTATTTTCAATAGATTCGGTCAAACCATTTTCCATTTTCTATTTAAAATGAAAATTTGAATCCATTTTACATTTAAAATTAAAATGCTTGTATATTCAAATTTTTGGGTATATGTATGACACTTATGACTTATGTTAATCATAGGACCAATTATAAGTCAAATGTAAGTTGATTCAATTGACTCGAATTTTTTTATAATTCGAGTTGCGATGTCGTTTGAGTTAAATTTGTTACTAGAGCTGCAGTTCTCTTTTAAGTCAAATTTTTCCGACTCAAGTTGTGCGCTATTATCTTTAAGACATGTCGATAAGAAATGTTTTGGTATTTCAAGATGATTTTCATAATTTAGAAGTTGCAATCGTAGCGTAGTCAAGTTTTGAATACGTCAAGGCTGAATTAAATTTTACAATTTTTTTGAGTAACGATATTTCAAGAGTTAAATTTCGTTTTCATATCATGCAAACTTTATAAAATTTTCTTAAAAAGCTGCCCTTATTTAATTTTAGTACATTTGACAGTTTAGTAACTTTTTTTTTATTAATACAAAAAATTATAGATTAAATTCAAAGTAAAAATAAAAAAAAAGTATCTATTTTGCATTTTATAATCCATTTTAAAAGCTATTTTCCATTTTCTATTTTAAATATGTACAGGAAGACTATTTTCTATTTTGTATTTTAAATGCATTTTTGAAAAGCATTTTCCATTTTCTATTTTAAATGGTTTCTATGAACCATTTTTCCCAGCCCTGATGCTTAGACGTACATTAACTTGGCTAAATGGACCGGTTTTTTGCATTTGAATAAAAAATATTACTTAGATTGATAAAGTTCAATGAACCATTTTGGAAATAAAGAAACAATTATCGGAGAGTTCTAATCATAGATAGAAGGATGACGTTATAAGCTCTCTTTGGGTATACGTATAACTCTAATTAGTCTTTTTAGATTAGTATGTATGCCTAAGCCACCGATATATTATCAAATTTACGATGTCACTGACATTTTAAGTAAATTAATAAAATTATATTATGGTAGAAAAAATATTTTTAAATTTTCTGCAATAATATATTTTTGCAATTAAGAAATCAGATAAACTGTTTACACGGATTTACGCTTAACATTTTAATGGATGCTAAGTATTATAATTTTGTGATACGAACGTATATCTGATTTAAGCTGGTTAAAACATCAGTCCAAAAATATTTATGTATTTTAGTTGTATGTGTACGTATATATTATGTGATAAAATATGCAATAAAGTAATTCTTACAGTTTAAGTAGGATATATTTTTAAGCAGTCAGGATATATTTTTACTCTTCATAATTTTATTTTAAACTGAAAAGATATTATGTTGTTTTTAAAACTGCAGTGTTTACGATTCAATACCGAAAAATTACCAACAGTTATTAAAATTTCCAACACTGATCACAAAATAAAATACTCCTATCGCAGCATCTGCGAAACATAGCAAATTTTCAAAGACCTGTATTTATGGGAATAAAATTTCCATCAATAGATATACTATAAGACTTAAAATAAGCAATAATAATGAAGTTTCATTTCCGTATTTTAAATTATTGTCTAATGCAGACGTCACCCACATCATTTATATTATACCCAATTTCAAATATAATTGAGCATAAGTCATCTTTAAAGAATTAAATAATTTTTTTATTCGAAACAAATCAATATTCTATTCTTTTCTAAAAATAAATTACAAATTTAAAATTCACACAAGTGCAATAATGAAGGAGACAATTCCAAGAAAATGGAAATTCTTTAAATTTATAAGTGTTGAATCATGGTTAAATTTAAGTGAAATGGACCATATTTCTTTCTTACAAGATCAGTTTAGTACTGACCAATATTTTTGAAATTAATTAATTGCCCTCTGTCGAATAACCTATATGTATATATGATTAAAAAGTAGACTCTAAAATCAAATTTAATTGATATTGATCGTTAAAAAATATAAATAAACAATGTAACTCACTTTCATAATCAACAAGTACACCAAGAGTCAACTTTTTTACTGCTTATAATTTTGCGTTTGTATATTATGAGTATGACCTGTGAAGAATATACAGTAGCTGCACAAGCCCCGGACTCATAAGAACTGTCATTTGTTAAAAATTGTCAAAACACTTTTACCGAATTTCCATAACGAAAAATTAGCTATTATAGCAATTGTTATAGTGAGATTTCAGTTCGGGAGAGTGATAAAAATTTATTTTAAGGTACCTAGAACCCCAAAATGATAGCCACTAACTTCAATTTTTTAAATATCTCGGAAAATATTGAGTTTAGTAAGGGAAGATATTATGTTTGTTGCTGGTAAATTTTATTACAAAAAAATTCCCTCATTTCCCTGATAAATCACATTGCTCCTCGGGTAAACTGCATATCTAAAATCGACAAATTAATGCAAAAGTATTATTTTGAGTACAATTTTTACATTCTAAAAGTGAATTTTAAGCGCATAAATATCGCGGAAACGGTTCGTTTTATGAGGAAATATAACTTGTCTTTGAAGAAAAGTTTAATTGTTTTTATTTCAAAATTTAATTTAAAAGTATTTATTTAATAATAAATACTTTTATTGAAAAATCTATGTTCTTCGACATATTTGGAAGAAATCTGCGAAATCTATTTTCTACCAATTTTAAACAAATGATAGGTTTTCATGGAAGAAGGATTGCTTAGCCAGGCTGCTGGGATATATTTCGGATATACATCTGGGAGCACGGCAGTGCCCCCGCCAACACGAGGCAAAACAAAACAAACATGGCACTGATGTATCTTTTCTCGAAACAATTCAGCCTAGATTTTGACCCTGATAACTCCGGCCTGGATAATACTTAAGAGCTCAAATTATTAGGATAGAATGTCACCAGCCTAATGGCATATACCAAATTTAAATTTTATAGCTTCACTGCTTTAGATTTTATTAATACGCAATTTTCATTAAATTCGTCACTCACTCACTCACTGATGATCATCAAAATTATAGAGTACTTCCCGAAATCTTAGAAAGTTGAAATTTGGTATGTATGCTGGGGTTAGCATTCAACTGACGAGAAAATTAACAAATCCGTGATTTTCCCTCTTCAACTTCTTATAAATAATAAAATATGCTGTAATTTTTAAGTAAATAAAATAAAAATTAAAATCAATTGTGTTAAATATTCAAACCTTCGAAGAAAATATAACATTCCCGTATAACATTCAGAAGCTCTTCTAAATGACCGAATCGTATTTGCAAGAGTATTAAATTTTATTAAAGAAGCTAATTTAATCAATAAAATTTAATTTATTGGATATATCCTAATATATGTAATGAATAATGATATTATTCTGTAATTGTAATAATTAATTTACGATGCATATGGCCTTAGTTGCTGCACATCTTATATTAAATAAATAAATAAATCAAATCAAATCAAAAAGCTCTTGGTATTTGTAACTAGGAAAATATTATTTACTTTTCTTGTTACTATGAGAAAAATTGGTTATTTTTAAAACTTTGAAAATATATTTGACAGTTTAGAACGTCAAAAAATGTCTATTCGATTATTTACTTTTCTTTGTATTTAATTTTCTTGATTAATCGCTTAATGACGGCAATTTAACTTGCTCTATGATACCACATAACTATATTGTAATTTATAGAATTGCGGTAGTTTACAAAGTTTCAAATCGATACGATAATTAGAAGAAAGTGACAAGTGATTTCTTAGATTTCCTTACGATATCACAGATCAAGCTAATAAAAGCGTTGTAAAAGTGCAAAGGCGTAAATAATTGGACTCAAATTACTCACCATGACTGTACTAAATTTCCAGAGGCTAAATTTATTACGAAATTTAAATATTTAGTCGTTTTCGAAAATTAATAATACCTCTACAAACATGTATTTTACTACTACTAATGTTAAATTTTAAGAAATATTCGTAAAATGAAATTTGGTGTTGGTATATACAGGGCAGATTGAGCGTACAAAGAACGAGATCCATGATGTGTATTAGCTAAGGGCTCAGTACCGCTCAGACTTGTTGCCAATTACGATCAATAATTCCACAAGTAAAAGAGGGAAAGATTGGGAGTGGGCAGTGAATATAGGAGCTTCTGATATCCAGGAAATGGTCCCTGTAAAAAGAAAAAAACACGAACAACTTACAAAAAGAACTGAAATCCCACCAAAAAAACATTTCATCTAAAAAATTTTGCCAAGATTCGTAACTTTTTTACTGTTAAAAAGTGATTAAATCTAATGTTGAGCCAAGCCCTAAATAAGTCTACATCATGGTCAATGTAAGTCTTAGCCGATTCGCGAAAATATGGTAAATAAAACTAAATATTAACAGCTCATAGTAGATTATTGTGCTATTGACCATTGGATATTTACCATACCTCTGAGAATCGGTCAAGCCTTATAACTTGCTTTGACCATGATGTAGACTTATTAAGGGCTTGGCGCAACATTAGATTTCATCACTTTTTAACAGTAAAGTAGTTGCGAGTCTTGGCAAAATTTTTAACATGAAATGTTTTTTTGGTCGGGATAAATTGTATTTATACAAATTTGATGTCATATAGGTATGTATGAAATACGTTTTATTCGCGTATGCATCTGATCGAATGAAGAAAGAGAGTGGTACGATTGCACACATATCAAAAAAGATTAAAATGCCATATAAATTTCAAATAATACTATTTAATAAATTTAAAAAAAAATTAAATTAACAGGTTAGGTATCGCTATTCACGCAAGAAACAATATTCTTAAATTACTTATTATTACAGTGTATTTTTCGATAACGCAGTAATAATTTTTGTTATCTTAAATCAAAAGCACATAAAAATTATGTTTATTCACACTTGTTTCTTTTTTATAGTTAATTTTTTATTAGTCTAAAAGTTCAAATTGTACTATATAATTTGCACCAACTACCGTCAACACACCTAACTTTATATATTAAACACAATTTTACCATACCACTTCATTATCAAAAAAATTGAAAGACTTTTCTCCAATATACGAAAAAACATTAAATCAAAACAATAAGTTTCACAGTTCGATAAATACCCACGGTTATCGGTACCTTAAGGGGAGGTTTACTTGAGTGTCATTAAAAAAAATCGATTTTTTTTGCAGAAATTGGTAGCTAATTATGTGTAGAATATGTTCCCAAAGTGATTTTGCTGAAAGTAATTTAAGGGAACGTTTTCTTGAGATTTGATAAAAAAATCGATTTTTTTTTTTTGCCGAAATTGATAGCAAATTATTTGTAGAATATGTTCCCAAAGTGATTTTACTGAAAATAATTCAAAAACAAGATTCTTGCACATTAACCGAATCCTATTTTCTATAAAAAAAAATTCAAAAAACGTAGTTCACGCAATAATGAGTATTAAATGTAAAATTTTTAAAATACGTTTCGTTGTATTTATTTTATATAATCCCGGAACTACTTTTTTGGAGCTGGCGGACACGATAACTCAAAAACTATTCGATGAATCCTTTTTTTTAATTTTTTATTTTAAAGATAATTCAATTCTTCGGCACCTCTATCTAAGTTCGATACACTTTCAATATTTGTTTTATTTTTAAGTTTACTTTAAAGAGCGAAAAATAAGATAAAAATCGTAATCAAAAGTTCAAACATTCGCCATTTTTTTTCTTCCAGCAATTTATTGATACTATAGGTAGAGGTGCCGGTACTTTTCATATGTTTTATACATCTTTTTTGTTTTTGGATTTCGGTGGTTTATTACCAGCGCTAGGATGTCCACCAACAAGACATTGGATTTTCGGATCGTCACAATGCAGTATCTATAAAATGGACAATTTTTTATATTTTTCCTTGAAATTTTTTTTTTTTTTTTTTTTTTTTTTTTGTATAGTTTAATACTTAATAAATATGTGTACAAAATTTGAAATTGATATTTGCTTCCGTTCTTGAAAAAAAAAATTCTAGAAAAGTACATAATTTTTAAGGACTCTCGAGTAAACCTCCCCTTAAAAAATCATAAAACTTATGTATTTAAAAAATAGTAAGTATTCTTCATTTGATGTCTATCAAGCTAGCCCCGCCAAATCATAATCCCTAGATCCCTCAAGTAAACCTTCCCTAAAATTACTTTCAGCAAAATCACTTTGGGAACATATTCTACACATAATTAGCTACCAATTTCTGCAAAAAAATCTTTTTTTAACGACTCGTAAGTAAACCTCCCCTTAAGTGAATGCTATTGTTCGATTATTTTTTCTCAATCCATATGCTATAAATCAGATATTTTTATGTGATTTTGAAAGGAAATCCTGATATCCTTTACAGTACAAGAATTTTAATTTGTATGTCATGGGAAGACTCATCGGATATATGAATTAGATTATATTAGTATCTGAGCTTTGAACCCTATAGACTACCTCTTAATAAAAATTTTACTAGAGCTAATAATAAAAAGCTCGAGATAAGAAATATTCTAAATTTGTTTTCTAATCGTTCATGTTCCGGTTTTTCCTTTAGAAAGCCGGGATAAAACTATTGCACATATTAATTCACAATAAACTGGTTCAACCGCTTTGATGTAATTACGATAAATTCCATGTTTCTACAGAACGATTTCTCGAAAAAAACAGCAGTAATTTAATATTATTTCTAAATTCTTTGGTTAATCAATAAATAATCTAAAGAAAATCAACATGAATAATTTATGAAATAGTAACTCATTTCCCAAGGAACCTTCAATCTATATAAAGATTATACCTTATATTTATTATTTTAAGGTAACTATATGCCAATACTAAAATTGATTAAAATTGTTGCAGTAGTTTTGATATTATTTTCTATCATAATAGTAGGCACTTTCAAACGGGATACAGATTATTCCATTTATTAAAAAGCATATCATATAAATACGTATATCTAAATCAATTTTAACTGAAATTCGTTCAATAATTTTGAGGTGACTCAATAATTTAGTCTGTTTCCCACTGGAACTCTTAACTGGGTTAAAAATGTTTCTATCATTTATTCCAAAATGTATAAGTTCAGTAATTTTGACTTGACCGAATAATTTATTTTGTATCCCTCAGGAGCCTTTAAACGGGATAAAAATTTCCTTTCTGTTATTCCAAAGTATAAAAGTGTCCTTACTAAATTTAATTGAAATCAGTTTTGTAGTTTTACACTAATTAGTTTGGTATTAATATCCGGCAGAAACCTTCATCCAACATATAAATTATCCTTAACATATAAAATTTCGCTAGATTCATTTAGAGAAATTGTGAAGTAAATAACAAATTAACTGGTATCATAACTACTAAACCGATCTCAACAAAATTTAGTATAAATATTCTGTGGCTTAAAATAACTGATAGGATAATTTATATGTTGGGTGAAGGTTCCTGCGGGATATTAACATCAAGCTAATTAGTGTAAAACTACAAAACTGATTTCAATTAAATTTACTAAGGACACTTTTATACTTTGGAATAACAGAAAGGAAATTTTTATCCCGTTTAAAGGCCCCTGAGGGATACAAAATAAATTATTCGGTCAAGTCAAAATTACTGAACTTATACATTTTGGAATAACTGATAGAAACATTTTTATCCTAATTAAGAGTCCCAGTGGGAAACAGACTATTCACAGAAATTCGGTGAAAATATTGGAAGTCCCAAACCGTTGGACGAGTTCGTTAACCAAACACGTTCGATGCCCGGAATATGGTTTTTTTGGCAATTTTCGTGAAGCAAATTAGTTTTTTATCAAAATTTCCCCTTATTAAAAAATTTTTCTGACATTTTTTTACACCATTGAAACGGCGAGAAAAGATTATACAAAAAAGGTCTTTAAACTATTATTCTATTCCAACTAATTTCCGAAAAAAACTAATTTTTGCAAACGGAAACTCGCTATGTTATGCAGGATGCTGCGACAGGGATATTTTTTAATTTCATTTTTATAGTGTAGTTAGATTATTGCCTGTATACTTAGATTATACATAGCCTGTACTCGATCATTCGTAGACGGTTACATTTTTCTGGTACCTATTTTATAGGTGCCAATCCGAAATTTTGCAAATAAGCTCTTTTTGATTTGCTAAATGCTGAATTTGCAGGTACATAAATTTACCATCGGGGTAACGATATGTACGAACCACAAAATATTAATTAAATATGTACGTCAGTACCAATGTAATACCTACTAGTCTAATGTGTTTATTTTACAACAATCATGATTCATAATAATTATTATCTCATCAGTGGCACAAAACCGATAATAATTATACGGTGTGTTGATAATGAAGTTCTCCTCTTTATCCACATGTACATGTATACCTACTTAAGTACATTACATCGGTAGGTATTTTACATGAGTATGGTCCGGATAAATGATCGCGTGCAAGTCAACAAGTATTAGTGTTTGATAGCAGCTGAGATGCTGTTGCTTATCTATCTACTATGTACTCGCTACCACTCGTATCGTTTAAGTAAGTAAAGTAGCAAACTGAGAGATCACTTAACTAATCATTTGTAAGTACAGTGAGATCTGTCATTAGCGTATAAGTATTGAAAAAGAAAATGTTATTTTAAATTGTATTTCCTGTAATTAAAAAAGTTCTCGAGAAGTAAGAATTAATACCTATTTTAAATAAGATATTAATACATAATAAACTATATAGATGTTAAGCTTTAGTTTTACAATCATCTCAGGCATGTTTTTTCTGTTTTAGAGCTTTCCTCAAATAAGAAAGAACTTCACAACTTTCTTACAAGGAAATGCACCCAGAGTGAAATTTGGGATTTTGATGAAACTTCGCTGGTGTGTAGAATAGGTAAAAATAAGGGACCCGTACTTTTTTTTATCGGCCATCTTGCACGTTTACGGGGTGAAACCAGCCCCTGAAGTTGGGGGTTCAAATCGTATTTCTTAAGATATCTCGAAAACTATAAGAGATAGAGGAAAACTTTAAATTGACGAAATGTTACCCTTTGAAAGACCTATTCACCTGTATAGGTTAAACCAGGGTCGGGTTCATAAGAGGGTCTGGAGGGGTGAAAATGGGGGTAAATTTTCTTGTACAGCCTGAATGGTTCAATTTATCAAATTTTTGCCATCATAAATAGAAAGAGCACCAAAAATTAGGGGATACGTGTTTTTGCGTTTTTTCGAAATATGTGTGGTATCCAAGCCATATAAGGAGGAAAAAAATAGGGTAGATTATATTGCATTATTATTGATTGCAAATACCTTCTGTATTTTTTTATTTTTATGTTTATTTTCATCATTAAAATGTAAATTTTTACTTTCCGATTATGATTCATATATTTTTCAGTACTTACTTAATTGGTAATTTAGCTATGTGTATATTTTGTTACTATAATATTCGATATTTTTTATACCTATTTCTACCAAAGTTCTCTGGTCTGCAAGTGTTAATGAATGTTCAACAAGAAGCAATAATCTTCCGTTCAACAACTGCCTTTATCTTCTTACAAATTCGTTTCAACCAAATAAACGCCGAAGAAGATTGCTTTTGCCTCGTTTGTTTAGAACTGTTCAGCAATAGTTTACCAAACGAAAACTGGGTGCAATGTGTCGACTGTAAAAAACGGTCTCACGCTGCATACACCAAAGATGATTTATTTTACGTTTGTCATAATTGCCAGTCTGAATAAAAACGTTGATTTCATTAAAATAAGTGAATATTGATCTCTTTAAAATAAGTTAATTTTATAATTGCAAAATTGTTAACTATTAATTAAGTATTGCAGTTCTGTTATTTGTTCCTACAAATGGAAAAATTTTTTTTTCTTTTAATAAATAATTTGAATTAATTTTGTGTCTTGTTTTCGTCTTACCCATAATATTTCGTCGGTACTTGATGGTGTTACTTTCGACCCGTACAATGTTACTTTCGTCCTGCCTCTGAGGTCGAAAGTAACATTCGTCAATTTTTTTTTGCAGCTCTGTAATGGTTAGAAACCAAATCATAATCAATAAAGTTGTAATGTACATTTATAACGTAAAGTCGAAAGTTTTATATAATTATATTTCTTTTATCGAAAATATAATTGATAGCAAGATATTAAAGAAAAAGTAAAAAGTGTTACTTTTGTACCCGGTCTCCCCTACATGTAATTGTTTTTTTTATTACACATATAGCTTTAATAGAATTTATAATATCTTTGTCTTAAAAATGTATAATGTAATAATATTATTTCTTTCTATTTGTATAAAATCCTCTTAACTTTAGTGAGAAAAAAGTGACGTTACTTAGCAAAAATGATGTTAACTTAACTGAAGCTCTACTGTATCTCTTTTTTAACATCGTAAATATTTGCAGGATCAATCTCGTCAATCGGGCCTAATCAAATTATTTTAGTGTCCCTAATGTTAGGAACGGAAATTCTGAAAGTCAAACCTTCAAAGAGTGGGTCCCTGCATAATTATTGATATATTGCTAACTTTAGAATAATTCATTTTGGCTCATGGAGGTTTTACTGTAGGTGTAAGTATAACTAACAACCGTGGTTATTAAAAGAAAACCACAGACATAATCTATGTATCTACTAGCAAAGTAACTGACTTATGTACATATAGGGAACATTATGCATGTATATTAATTTTTTAAACATATCTTATCAGTTTCGTATTCGGACTTTAATTACCAGCAATGATAAAGGAGATTACTTTCGAAAGAGATTTTTAACACGAGATCGTTGTCTATCTTGTTTGATTATTATTCTCTTCATTTATGGTTAAAAATTATCAAAAAAAGAAATCTATAAATGTATAAATATTTAATGCATTTAAATAATTATTATTATCGCTAGCAATTTTTTTTTTTTCAAACCAATCAGGTATCTGTATAGGGTCTCCCTAATAATGTTACCAGCATGGGGATTTTGTAAACCGTGAGAGATAAAATTAAATGAATTATGCAGAAGTACTAAGTGCGTCGAATGCTGTTTTCAAACTTTTCAAATTCTATGTAGTTTAGGAACTACAGAAATTGTCCCTGATAATAGTTTTTACGTGGAATTTAAATATTTTCATAGAACTTTTCAATGACTAATGCTTTTCGAGTTTTCCTTATGGATCGTAAAGTAGATTTCTGCGCAGTTAAACGGTTTTTTATTACTTTTTATTGAGGTAACATATACTTATCTATCTTGAGAATCTAAAAAATTCTATTTGGAAATTTTTGTTCTAAGTTTAAGTCTAGAAATGAATAAATTACGCAACAAATATTTAATTATGTGTGAACTTTAATGACATAGGATAATTTACTATGAACAAATCGCATCTTTTGCTTAAGCGGAAATTGAAATGTCTCTTCACTACGTCATGAAAGGGGGGAGAAGGTGCTGTGGTCAACGGAGTACCAATTTTTAATCTTTCAGTATCAAGCGTTACGAATACTATAGCAATCTGTCAGCAAATTGTTAATTTGAAACGATTTGGTGTCGTTCATTTAAGAAAGATGCCACATAACATCGAACTCATAAGCACATTCACACCAA
This sequence comes from Brachynemurus nebulosus, assembly GCA_035578155.1. Lineage (NCBI taxonomy): Eukaryota > Metazoa > Arthropoda > Insecta > Neuroptera > Myrmeleontidae > Brachynemurus > Brachynemurus nebulosus. The sequence goes on along the minus strand of JAPWDM010000001.1, from coordinate 40,331,731 downwards.
AAATAAGAAAATGAGTTTTGAAAAAAAAGGTAAAATTTTACCGTAAGTGAGTTTTGAATCATTTATCGCAGAAATTGTTTTCATTTTTGCAATTGAAGAGCTAGAGTTGGAGAATTAAAGTATTCCGACATCAAATACTGACCTATTTTTTAAACTTTCTTTCCCCCAATTTGAAAGTCGCAATGTAAAACATCAGAAATACCAATTTTTTGCTCTGCTAGCATTATGAATCAATACGTTTAAAAAAATTGAACATTCAGAACGTCCTTAATGTCTTAAATTGTATTTGAACTGTTAGTAAAATTAACAAAAAATATTTAAAATATTTTATCAAAATTTCATTAAGTGAAATTCGATTACCATTTTGGTTATTACAAAAGTGCAATAAATTAGGCAATTTTATTTAAAATAAAAATGAATTTTTATAAAATAAACTAAAATATTGACAAATAAATTGTAAACACCTTTTATTATCCAGTTTTTTATTGAATGTACTGTAATTCTTGTATAATTATTACTTATTTAAATTATTACAAAATAATTTCAGGGTCGTACGCAGAAAAAATTATAAAACAGTAATATCTTATACAATTTACAATAGTCAGATAAACATTTTCTTTTTGGTTTTTTTTTTACAAAAGTTTCCATTTCTTGAAAGATAAAAAGAATAATAGGATTAGGACAAATATAAGAAAGAGTTGAATCTTACACACACACAGTATTTTTTACAGTACTGTCTAAGAAAACTTTCCACTTGTTCTAAAATAAGTTTTAAATCTCCTTTTATTACTATTTACAAAATTTTTGAGAAAAAAATTAAATCTAAAATTATTGTGACAAATATTTTGTACCTATTAATTCAATGAAAATGTCAAATATTTTTCTACGAAACATATCTGCATATGTAACCCCTTAAAATAAAATGGCATAGAAAATAAAAAAGTTTACTCTTTAGTTACTTTTTATTTAATATTAATTTTATTTCAATTATTTTCAGCCAAATAAGTCAGGATGCTTATTGAATGGTACTTATAGACTGGTAGACCATGAGTCTGATTCCCGCGATTCACTGTATTTGTAAAGATTTGTCTGCGGCTTTCAGTTCACAATTCTAGATGAATATCGATATAGTTCCATTAATGTGTGCAGTAGTCGCATATCTACCAAATCTTAACCCGTTTTGCCACTTCCCTTGTATTTGATTCACATCATCTTGCAATCCATATACAGTTGATTTCCAAGTTACTTAAGGGGTTAAGCCACTCTAGAATTTTCGAAAAATAGATTTTTTTTCTTCTTAATGATTTAAAAATGATGTACCAAAAGATTATGGTCGGGAAAAATCTCTAACTACTCGGTTTTCGAATTTTAGTAGAAAGTCGCCTAGTCGGCAGCGAGCTCCTTTTGTGATATCGAAGTAAATCCAGCGTTTAGTTATCGTATCATAAACTTTATTGCAGTATTTTTGGCTATTTCGGCTCAATGAATCGGCGATTAAACACAAAACAGTAACAAAAATTATTCATGATTTTATACTACTCAAAACTTCAAATGCTTTTATCCCAAAATTGCATTTTTCAAGTTGACTGAAAACATAACTCAGACAATTTTCAACCGATTCACTTCAAATGTTGAATATAATTTGAAAAATACTTTATCTATGGCAGTATGTAGGATTTTTTTTATATTGCATAGTACATTTGTTACTAACAATTATCTGACGAGTTTTTAGACAAATTTTTCACTTTTCACTTTAGAAGTGCGCCATTGGCCAAAAATAAATATATCGAAAAGATCCTACATACTTCTATAGTTGTTACTATCCTGAGTGTCCCGACCGGATGTATACATACGATTTACATGTTAATTTTTAACATTGGATTCCTATAAGGAAAAAGTTGTCACAAGAGTGCTTTGGATAAACATATTCTTATTTTTGGTGATTTTCTTTTATAAAATAATTTTTTCCACCAAATTATCAGCACTATTTCTTCAACAGAATATTTTTTTGGTATTTTTATTACTTTAATATTTATTTTCAAGAAAATAAAATAATGTCTTTTAGCAAATTTCCAGAATGGAATTCAGCTATTACAGCCACTGTCATGACGCGATTTGAGCCCGGGACTGTGGCAGAAATTTGTTTTGAGGTCCCTAGAAACCGAAAATAATATTCACCAAAATTTATATATATATATATATATATATATATATATATATATATATATATATATATATGTACACACATATATATATATATATATATATATATATATATATATGTATACATATATATATATATATGTATATATATATCTATATATATATATATATACATATATATATATATATATATATATATATATATATATATGTGTGTGTGTGTGTGTGTGTGTGTGTGTGTGTGTTCGCGCGATAACTCTCGAACGAAACGTCTTACGTTTATGAAATTTGGTTCAAATATTGAAAGTCCCAAACCGTTAGACGAGTTCGTTAACCAGACACGTCCGGTGCCCGGAACATGATTTTTTTGACAATTTTCGTGAAAAAATTTAGTTTTTTGCCAAAACTTCCCCTTATTTAAAAGTTTTTGTGAAATTTTTTGACACCATTGGAAAGAGGAGAAAGAATCACATAAAAAAATCTTTAAACTATTATTCTGTGTCAACAAGTTTGCAAGAAAAACTAACTTTTATAAACGGAAATTCGCTATGTTGTGCAGGATGCTGCGACAGCGGTATTTGAATTTACAGCAGATGACACCAATATTTATCCTATAAAAATGTAATTTGCTTAAAAATTGTGACATTCATTTCTTTATGTTACTGCATTATTATTGTTAAAGCTATAGTAACAGTAGTTATAATATTAAATTAATATTATTAATTTGTTCAAAGCACTCTCGTGACATACCTTTTTCCTTATGGGAATTCAATGTTAAAAATTAATATGTAAATCGTATGTATACATCCAAATGGAACATCTCGTATACATCCCTGGCTCATTATCACTCATTATAATTCAAAAATTACAGGAGCTGTTTGTCCGACCGTGGACCCTGGAAAAACAGAGACGTTATCGCAAAAACGCTGCAGAGCCGTCATTTTGAAATTAATCGCTTCAAAAGAATTACTATATACAATCACTGATATGTAAAATAAACACCCATTTTTGTAATCTCGATTTATGTTGTAGTTTTTCTGAAAAAAAAATCCCAAATGGTTTATTTTTTCGGCCTTTAGAATGACCTAAGGCCTTAATATCCTTCAGATTCCTACGGTTGAACTTATTCTTGATGATTTACATTTTGCTAGCTAATTAACAGTAAATACAATTCTGTATATTTCTAAATATAATAAAAATTTAATTTCATACCAGTAATATTAATAGAATAATAATAATTTTAACAAAAAATAAAAATCTTTAATTATAAATCAAAATTTTTTTATTAAAATTATTATTTTCAAAATAAAAAAAAATAATAAAAAAATTTACTTAGAAATATTTTATTTTGAGAAAATTTATTTACAAATTTGTTCATTATTTTGTAAATAGTAGTCAACTAGTCAGTCGGTACTCATAATACAGGTACACGCAAACAGTGAATATTTTTCAAATATAAAACATCAAAACGATGTAAAATATTAAAATTTATTAAAATTATCACACAATTTAAAAATGAAAAAAAATTATCAACAATTTCTAATCAGCACTGAATGGATGTAAAAATGAATAATACCCAAAATATTGATTGTATGTAGTTTTATTTATTTTTTGTTATGGTTTTTCAAAATGGACGTGTACAAAGATACGACGTCCATATATACTCGGGCACCATGCTGATTATTAAGAAACATAAAATTAAATAGACGGAATATTGGTTATAATTTTTCGTATTTAAATGTAAGTGGGTATATACAGTGTTTTAATCAGTATATTAAACCTTGACAAAATAAGCTTTTATACATCTTTACTTAGTCCTATGTCCATTACATGTCTATACTTATGTGATCGTGAAAAAATTCCATGTCGGGTTTTTAGCGGAAATATATGTTTTGAAGTTCTCTGAGATCAAATTAGTCATTTACAAAAAAATCTCTTTAAAATTTACGCATTTGCAACAATGAAGGAGATAAAGCTAAGAATACGGGAATTCCTTAAATTCGTAAGTCTGAAATGCTTAAATTTAGGTGGAGTAGATTATACACAAAAACGACGTGAGCAGCGGAGCCCCATCACGGAAGTCGAATTTTTCCTTTCATCTTCGGTATTGAGTGTCTACAAGCGAAATATAATTGAAAGTCCACAAGCGATTTGTAATTTTGGTGGTTTCAAAATTGATAATGAGTGTCCGGTTGATCGGGGCTTTAAAAAAAGGTTTTAAGTTTTTAAGGGCTGAATCTCAGTAAATTTCAATTTTGTGCCGATAGCAGTTAACAGGGAAAAAGCCAACACAATTCGTACGAGGGCATTTCTGTCCATGCTTATCCGCCAATTGCCTTTGTGTTTTATTTTTAAATATTAAAAAAGGAATTTAAATAGTAAACTGGAAGGCTTTTATGAAGATATTTTTCCTTTCCAAAAAAATCCAAAATTTCTATTTTATAAATAATAAAAATCCAAAATTCCTAATTTATAAATAAACAGTGGCTTTAATAACATTTTCAAATTACTTAATATGTATGTATTTCATTTGTTAAAAAATTGTATTCAATTTTTTTTAAATTTTTTAAAATTACTATTCGCCTACTTGTATTTAGAATAAAAGTAATGCATTTAAAACACATTTAACAATAGCATTCAATTCCGATGTAAAAATGGAAGAAGTGGGGGGGAAAAGTAATGTGGACTCCCTAAAAGGTACTAGCTGGATACTAACTGAATACACGTACAAAATTTCAGCCCTCTAGGTTTCCTTAGAGAGTCTCTAGACGTGTTAGAAAACAAGCAAAAAAATTAAGGAAATATTGGCGTAAAAATCGTGGGGGTAAGGGTTAAAATTTGAAACCCCCAAAAAACAGTGTCTGGCTATTAGCTTAACCTGTGCACAAAATTTCAGCCCTCTAGGTTTATTTGGGGAGATTTTGACCCGAACGAAAAAAACAAGAAAAATCATGTTCGTTTGGGTATAAAAATGGTGGGGGTGGGGATTAAAAGTCGAGATCCCCAAAAGGCACCCCCTTGATACTAACTCAATCCGAATACAAAATTTCAGCCCTCTAGGTTTATTTGGGTGACCTGTGCGAGTGGTACAAACTTCGAAAACGTCGAAAATCCATGAAATTGTAGCTTAAAAATGAGGGGGGTGGGGGTAAAATATTAAAACCTCCAAAAAGCACAACCTAGGTACGAACTGTATCAACACACCAAATTTCAACCCTCTACGTTAATTCTGGGGGGCTGGGGGCCTGTTAGATCCAACGAAAATCGTTTTTCCCCCCTCTACTCCCACCAAATCATCCTAGGAAGCTGAATTTTGGATATATTGTAGATAATTGACCGAAACATTATTTAAAACCGGTTTCGGAAAAGTTTTATTGCTTTTCCGCCCCCCCACCCCCTTAAAGGTCGGGTCAGAAAAAAAATTTGCCCAAAATTTGACCCCACTTTGATAGTATGAGGTGCCTCGAAAATGAGCCCCATTTACCAAATTTCATCTCTTAACTTCCATAGGGGGGCCCTACACAAATTAAAAGGTGGTGGGAATATATATATATATATATATATATATATATATATATATATATATATATATATATATATATATCAGAAATTTTTTTCTACATATTCGTGTTCTACGGGTCCGAAAACGGATAGCGCCCCTACTCTCGCCTCTCGCAGCTCTTATCGTATAAACTGTATAAGTCTAATTTTTCGGAGAAAATTCGACTAATAATGTATTTAAGATTTGAATTTTTAACTCCATGGGAGTTTTTTCTATTTAGTTCGAAGTTGAATATCTATTTTGATTGAACTACATTTAAAGGTGGCATAAAGCTTTTTACCGAATTTCATCTGTATTTGAAAAAATCACCACAAAATCTCTTTCGTATCTAAATATTGGCAAATAATGGCTCCAGATATCAAACTGTAAGCATTTTGTATGTATGCTGGTGAGGTCAATGATGGGGTATTCAGACTATTCAAGTATTTGTTCTATGTGTTTTGTAGCAACAGAGCAACGGTTATATCAAAATGACACAATTATATCAAAATGAGTATTTCGCACATTTCATATTATATATATATATACATATATATATATATATATATATATATATATATATATATATATATATATATATATATATATATACGCTAAGCTTACGGCTATCGTACATTTAAAAGAGTCTCAAAACTTTGAGTAATAATTAATTTTAATAATTGTCTCTAAAAATGTATTGTCTAAATTGCCTATGTTGATTAAATCATACAATATATCCCATTAATTTACTATATTCCAGTAATTTTATTTTTGTTTTAGTAAAAAAGTCAAGTAACATTTAAAATAGACAATTTTTAAATATATGCTAGTGTCTTTTCTAATAAACAAAAAAGAGATAAAAAGTATATAGCAAATATTTTGTATGCTTCACTTTATTCATATTAAAAATTACGTATTTCAGAATTCCCTGGTTATTGTTCTAACTTAAATTATTTCCATAAAATTTTCTGTATTTAATTTTTTTTCAAGTACTAAAAATCATTATTTTTTATGGAAATTTAATAAATCTTACTTATAACCTTAAAATTTGATCAAATAATTAAGATAAAAAACTTAACAATTTGAAACATTTTTATTTATTACAAAAATATAATAAATTTATAAAATTAATGTGGCCTTTTATTTAATTTTAAATGAATCGAATGCATTTTTGATTTAGTGTAAAAAATAGCTCCTGATATTTGATCAGATCTCTAAATTAAATCGAAAGAAATATATCCTATACAAAAACTGATAAATTATTATCGTTGTGCACAAGACAATCTGTGTTTAAATATGAAAAAAATTAAAAAATATTTTTTATCTACCATTCAAATCAATATTTAATAAAGATGTTAAACTTATCGATGAATTAGAAATATGAAATTCCATCATAACTAAAGTTATAATTACATAAGATTTAAGTAGGTACTTAAATACCTACTTAAGTGAGGTGGAGGAATCTAGGGGCATAGTTAAGAGAATTTCTTTTTATTAGCCCATTTATAATAGTTTTTATATATTCTAATTTGTTTAAACTAAATAATTAATTTCTTGATAAAAAGGAAAAAAAATTTAATCAAAATAATTTGCATTTAAATTGTACAATAAAAATAAAAATAAATAAATAGGTATCTACTTTAAACTGTAATGATATTTAAATAAAATATTCAATTTATTTAAATATTATTTTAGCACTCAATTGAGAAAATTAAAATTTTTAATTCTGATTAAAATAGTCATAAGTAGTTATTAAGTTTCGGTGTCTCAAAAAACTATTCTGTCAAATAAACAATCTAAAATTTCTTATATATGTACTTCCCGACGTTATTACTGTAAGGGCTGGTTTAGACTACGACAGAAATTGGGACTTCACATTCATAAGAATTTTAAGAACGAAACAGTTAGTGTCTTGATTACTATAAATCGATCACTCCTCTGCGAGTGTATGGGAAAATTGCACAAGAGGCACTTGGCTTGGACACAACGTGTTCACACAGCCACTGATTCGACACGTCATTATGGTGTCGTAATAAATGTCGCAATTAGACATACTTGTATGCACACATAGACGCTGAATGTATACACTGACAATGAGTGTACGGTGTATAGTATTGTAGTCTAAAGCGACCCTAAAGTTTCAAAACTTGGTTTCTGAAATTCGTTTGTTTTAATATTTAATACCATTTAATAAAAAATTTACTTTCTTGTTATTTTGTACAATCTATATGGACCAGAGACAAGCGTGATATATGACAAAAAAATTTGAGATGGGTAGGAAATATTTTTTTTAATTATTCAAAAACAAAGTTGACAATCCAAATAAACTGTTTTATTGAAAAATGCAGTTTCAATGAAAAATTATTCTAATAATTTTAAATGAACTTGTACCTATGATGTCTGAATTAACGGTAAGATTTTGAAAAATAAGGCCTAATTTCTCTTTTCATCGTGTTACCGATATTTCTCACTTCACTGTTTCAATGTGAGTCTATTTAACATAAATAATATTTTCATTGCAGTTTGTGTCAGAGTAATTAATTCTTTTTAGTAATAGGCTTTATAAGAGTCTTTCCCTTAGAGCGGTTGGCCTTGATAGATTTAGCACTGGGATTGTGATCTTGCATTTTTCTTGGCCTCGTCTTCTCCTGGAATTTCTTGCTTGCGACCGCCTTCAATTTTTTTGCCAGTGTTTGCCCAAAATGGAAATTGGAACATTAAATTTTGCTGCTGCTGATACTTTCAAATTTTCAGTTCAACAGATTATCTAAAAACAGATGTCTCTTATTACTCCGCAAAAACTTAAAAATGGGGTAATAAGAGGCAAGAGTAGAGTCCAGTTATGAAGAAGGTTTTTAAGATTTTCAACAATTGTTTATTATTTGTCATGCTTTCCGTCAACAAATTACATACTAAAAATATTTAAAAACTTAATATAGTAACAGAAAAAAAAATGAAATCGGTGAGAAGTCACGAACTTTTAGACCTAGTTCAAATGCAAATTTCTTTTCAATTAACTAAAGAAGATTCAAAAACTGTTACAAACTTATCAACAAGTTATTGGTGATAAAGTCAACATACTGTAGTTATCATTACTTATTTTTTAAAATGTTTGATCTTGAATTATTGGTGTTTTTTCAAGCTTGTCTCTTATTACCCCTGTCTCTTATTATCCCGGTCTCCCCTATGTAATTTAATCCTGTATATTTTATTTAGTTTTAGGTATTTATTTCAACAATTTTCTCAACCTATATATTTTGTGAACATCTTGAAAATTGTCCATATTTTTTTCCAAAATTTATCTCCTGTTTTAAGAACAATGTGTAGAAAAATTCGATGACAGAGATAATTACTATCTTTCTGTCTATCATAAAAACTGAGCTATTAGAATATAATAAACGAAAAGACTTTTTTTATTCTAAAAATATAGTCATTTACCTAAATGGGAAATATGAAAAACATAGTCTATATTATTGTTTAATAAAAATTTCTTTATTAAAATATACTTTTTTTTGAAGTGTGTACATAAAATATTTTAATATTTATTAATAATTTCTAGTTCTTATTTGGTTGCGGTTTTATTATTAAAAAAATAAAAATTTCATTAAAATAAAACAATAAAAAAAGCTGCCAGAATAATATTATGTGTACCTACCTACTTCTTTTACATAATATTACAAATCACTTTAATTTCATAACTACTAACCTTTAAGAAACAATATGCTGAACTACAAAAAAAAATTCAAAATTGTATATATTTTTTTAAATGTAGGTACTTCTTACATTTAAAATTTAATTTTTTTCTTGATTCAATAAAAAATGAAATAAAATATCAATAAAATTTTATTTTTGATTACACATCTTAATTTAATTTCAACATTTTTTTTTTTTTAAGTTAGTTATACTTATTTATTTAAGTATTTTAAAATATAATACCTACCTAACTTGTAATTAATAAAACAATTTTTATTACAGACTTTGTTGTACAATAGTATCGATATTGGATTGTGGTTTTGCAAAAAACGTAAAAACAAGATAAAGCTATAAGATCATAACTAATTTTGTTCGATACCAGCTTGACGTCTAACTATTTGTATATAGCACTTTGACAGCCATAGACGTCATAAGATATCAAGTAAAACCATACTAACTCACACAGATCATCGTAGGACGTCAACAATTCCATATAAAGTGTATTAGCTGTCAAAATAGTGTACCAATTTGGCATTTTGCCATTATAGGTTATGGACGTCAAAATGTTAATACAAGTGTATGTGGAACATAAAATATAATGTTTATATTAAGCTATACTTAACCATTGTGTGGATTTTTCGCGTTGTAAAAATAATTATTTAGGAGATCTTTTACAAGTGATGTGCTATAAAAAATAAACACTTTTTTAAAATTTTTTTTTTGGAGAAACTATTTATTGTAATGAAAAAAAAAATTGTACATTAAAGTACATATAATTAAGTGTATTTTAAATATTTATTTGGAATTTGTGGAAAGGTAAAAAAACACCAATTTTTCTTGACAGCAATTTTTCCTCATATGTAAATTTTGTAATTAAAATCGATTCGAAAAAAAACCATATGTCTAATTCGACTAAAATTTAATGCATTCTGTTTATTATGGTGTTTTTTTGTAAGACAATCTAGAATCAGCCCTTGAAATCAAAAATTCGATTTTTGGAAAGCTTGAAAAGTAAAAAAACAGCGATTTTTCTAACTATTTTTTTATTCAAAATGGCGCCAAAAATAGTATGAAAATCTAATAAGCTGATTCTAGATAGTTTTATAAAAAACACCATAATATAAAGAGAATGCCTCAAATTTTAGTCCAATCAGACTATATACAAGAGCGAATGGAAGGCCAAATAAAAAGAAAAAAATTCAAGATATACTTAATTTAATGTACTTTAATGAACAAAAAAAATTTTTTTTCATTACAATTAATAGTTTCTACAAAAAAAAAAAAAAAAAATTCTAAAAAAAGATGTTCCTTTTCAGCACACAGTCAAGATTTCTTATAATCGAGTACGCTTTTCACCATCATCCGCTCCAGCGGGCTTCTGGTCCTGGCTGTTCCAGGTTCAAATCTTGGTTAGGACGTAATATTAACCCATTTTTATTTATGTGTTTACCATATATTTACCGTTAATTATAATTTTATTTAACATATAAAATCATATAAAATCATATAATATTTTAATTAACATTTAAAAACGTTTATGGAAATTTGTACTTTATTCAAAAACGTAATCGGATTAACTAATATAAATATTATAAATAAGTGTTTATTAATACAACAATTTATATAAAATTAGAGAGACTGGCTTAATATCTACGATAAGTATTGAAATACTAGAGACAAAGATAGCTAAGCCATGTATTATACATATACACATAACAACAATAAGTCATTCTGAACTAATTCAAATGTAAACCTATTAAAAACAAATTGTAAAATTTATGTGAAAAATGATAAATAACTTGTAAATGTAATTTTGTAGGCAGAAAAGTGAATGGAAAGCACAAAAATTATAAATACACAAATGGTAGACAGTATACAAACGATCAAAAATTTAATATTACCTAGGTTAGCTGAAAAGTGGCTTTCATAATATACTTATATCTGAAAAGGCGAAACGTATGTTTAAAAAAAAATTCTATAGCCTCAAGGACAACTTTGTTTATAATGTGTAACAAAATCTGTAATGGTTGAAAGTGTTGTGAAAACATAGTAATATTGTTCGAAGTTTTTGATTCAACAGCATAGCTTTTACACACACATTTACATGAATATATTGAAATATGTACCTTTATATAAATTGAAATAAAAGCTACTAAAACGTACGTTCTGTACATCTCAGGAACCATCCTGAATTTTCTCAGATGGTGGAGTTTCTGCTCTGCTCATGCTTTCTTTTTTACCCTTTTGTCGCGGCGAGGAATTAGTTCCGCGTAAACAAATGAAGACTAAAGAGACTTTAACCAACTATCTATTAATGGAGCCATGCAAAAAAAAAAAAATTGACTTCGCATATCAAGCCCAGACTTGGGAGCCAATAACATTACGCTTTTGAACCTAACATTGAAAATTATGCTTTTCAGAAATATTTTTTTCTTAAGTTCGAAAAAAAAACAATATTATAATGTGAATTTCCTCTATCTAAAAGCACGTCTAATAATTGTTGGAATCAGAATACTTATTTACGTATTTCAACTCAAATAGCTCTCTTTCTTTCACGTCAGTTTCTATGCGTGTTTCGTACTTTTAAATTCAGGTAAATTCGTGATATTTCCTTTTTGATAAATCAGCCCTTAAATCAGTAAAAACGCATTTTTTCTGTTAGATACTTGATTTTTAAGTTTTCTTAGAAGCCTAAACGTCAATTTGTACGTCTCTGACTTCAAAATTGACGTATTTCTCATGCAAATTTTGATCCCCCATTTTACTCTCTTAGCCAATATTAAACTAAATTTAATAATTAAGTACACAGTATAAAACACGCCAATATTAAACTAAATTTAATAATTAAAACAAAATCCTAAGATGTATTTACTCTAATGTCGCAAGTCCCAAGTTCTACATCAAGGTCACCATTCTTTCGACTACCTTCCTTAACTACTAATTTTAATATTTTACAATAACACCTGAAAAGGAAGGATAAGGCCTTATTTCCGCCCCAAAATGACGAAAAAAACATGTCTACGATTTAATGTCTTCTTTATATATCTTGAAAGTAGACTATATGCCTGACAAGAAAATATGTATATGTTGCAGCTATATTGTCAAAACCGTTTTATTATAATAACGCTAGTCAAATTATAAATATAAAAAAACCAAATATTGTCAACTGACGTTGTCTTTTACAATACACCTAATAAATTTCAGTGCTATTATAATTTCGCTAGACTTATTTAGAGAAATTGTGAAGTTTGAAATTAATTGGTATCAAAACTACTAAACCGATCTCAACAAAATTTAGTAGAAATATTTTATGGCTTAGAATAACTGATAGGATAATTTATATGTTGGGTGAAGGTTCCTGCGGGATATTAATACGAAACTAATTAGTGTAAAACTACAAAATTGATTTCAATTAAATTTAGTAAGGACACTTTTATACTTTGGAATAACAGAAAGGAAATTTTTATCCCGATTAAAGGCTCCTGAGGGATACAAAATAAATTATTCAGTCAGGTCAAAATTACTGAAGCGATTTCAGTTTGGTTTCGTATATAAACTTATACACTTTGGAATAACTGATAGAAACATTTTTATCCCAGTTAAGAGTTCCAGTGGGACACAGACTAAATTCTTGAGTCACCTCAAAATTAGTGAACGAATGTCAATTAAATTTGATTTAGATACGTATTTATATGATATGCTTTTTAATAACTAACGGAATAATCTGTATCCCGTTTGAAAGTTCCTATCGCCTACTATTACGATAGGAAATAATACCAAAACTACTGAAACAATTTTAATCAAATTTAGTATTGGCATATACCTTAAAATAATAAATATATGGTATACTTTTTATACAGATTGAATATTCCCGTGGGAAATGAGCTACTATTTCATAAATTAATTATTAATGTTGATTTTCTTTAGATTGTTTATTGATTGACTAAAGAATTTAGAAATAATATTAAATTGCTGCTCCGTTTTTTCCGAGATATCGTTCGGTAGGAACAGGGAATTTATTTTAATTATATCAAAGCGGTTGAACTACTTTATTGTGAATTAATATGTACAATAGTTTTATCCCGGTTTTCTAAAGGAAAAACCGGACACATAATAAGATTTCAATTTAGAATATTTTTCAGCTTTTTATTATTAGCTCGAGCTTTTTATTATTAGCTCTAGTAAAATTTTCATTAAGAGGTAGTCTAGGGTTTACAGCTTAGATACTAATATAATTTGGTTTATATCGCTGATGAGTCTTCCCATGACTCGAGACATAGACATGAAATTAAAATTCTTGTACTGTGAAGGACATCAGGGTTTTCTTTTGAAATTCACATAAAAATATCTGATTTATAGCATACGGATTGGGAAAAAGAAATCAAACAATAGCATTCACTTAAAACATCATAAAACTATGTATTAAAAAAAAAAGTATTCTTCATCCGTTATGTTGAACTGCCCCATACCATATGTTCAAAATTTATATTTAAAGATCGACTAGACCGGTGAGGGTCTTTGGATCATTGCACGAAAAATTTACAAAACCATTAAGTAATAAAATTATTATTATATTATATACTTGACATAAGAGAAAAACGTGACAAACTGATCAAGTTCTATTTAATTTTAATTGTTCGGAAATTACTATGTAGCTATACCTCATTTCAAATACAATTGATCCTGAGTTATCGTTAAAAAATTAAATAATTCTTATATTCGAAACAAATCAATATTCTATTCTTTTCTAAAAACAAACTGCAACTTTAAAATTTACGTAAATTCAATAATAAAAGAGATAAAACCAAGAAAACAGAAATTATTTAAATTCAGTGATGAAGCATGGTTAAATGTAAGTAAAATGAACCGTATTTGAATTTGAATATAGGTTAAGTATACAATATAACTTTTGTGTGTAATGATTAGTTTATTTTCCATGGGGACCTTTCGTATTTATATTCCACAGAATCGTTTAGTCGGGATACGCACTATGCCACCAGCTATTCCAAAGCATGTGAGCGTCAGTACTGAATAGAATTGAAATCGCTTGCCTAGTTTTGACGTTATTGAACAATTTATTAGGTTTCCCATGGGAACCTATAATCGGGATAAACATTTTCTGTTTGTTATTCCAAAGCATAAAGGTATTCATACCAAATTTGATTGAAATCGGTTTTGTAGTTTTGATACCACTTAGTTTCGTATTCATATCCTGTAGGAACCTTCAACCAGGATATAAATTATCCTATTAATTATTCTAAACCATATAAGTATCCCCTTAAAATTTTATTGAAATAGGCTTAGTAGTGAAGACATTATTTATTTTAGTATTCACAACCCACGGAAACTTTTAAACGGAATAAAAATTTCTTATCGGTTATTCCAAAACATATTTATGTAAATATCTAAACTTACAAAATCGATTCAGTAGTTTTTTGACATCATTAGTTTCGTATTCATATCGTGTTTACTTTTACAATACATATTTTCCTGTAAGCTGATTTGGTTATATTGCCAAAAAGCATTACACTTCACAATTTCTCTAAATGAGTCTAGCGAAATTATAATAACACTAAAATTTACTAGGTGTATTGTAAGAGACAACATTAGTTGACAATATTTGGTTTTTTTATAATTTGACTAGAGTTATTATAATAAAACGGTTTTGACAATATAGCTGCAACATATATAAAAGAAGAAAAACTACAAGTGGTTTTACCTGTGGTACGCCAAACTTTGGTCTAACTGTGATTTTCATCGAAAATAACACATTTTTAATAACATTTCAATTTTTTTTTATATAGAGCGCATGGAGGAAGCAGTTTCTTTTTTATGTTATTTTAATGTTCTCATGTTACTGTACAATTTATTTAAAAATTACGTTGCTCGGACTTTGCGCTCATAGGTAAACACAAATAAAATGATTTTACAATTAAGAAAATTAGTCATTATACACCTAAATGCATAAAATAAATTTATTGAAAGGCCACCACGGCACAAACTTGTTGGAACATATCACTTCGTCATTTTGACGGCGTATAGGAGTGACAAAAATGGAAATTTTCCACTTTTACATAGATGGCCAAGGTCTTGATAAAATATTTTTACATAAAGAATCGAGTGATATTTTAAGAATAAAAATGCAATCTAGGCACACAGCTTCCAAAATATACTCCCTTTGAATAGAGCATAATCCCACCACTGTACTAACCTGGTACTGTCAGTGCAAAGTTGAGACAAGACTTATTGGCTGTTGCGCTCATATTGCCTCTGTGTCTGGTATTTAAGTTACGACAGATATCAGGATCATACGACTCGAAGAGTCTCGTGCGACTACAACAAATATTTAATGGATGCAGATATTGATGGATATTGGAGTGACGAGAATGAAGACTAGATAAGGAATGTAAAGTTTAAAAATGTTGGAACTTTCGAAATTATCCAAAAAAAGTTGATTAATTTCATAATTTTGCCTTTACATAAAACCTTCCTATAATAATGAGATCAACTGAAAAATAAACGATAAGTAAGAATATTCCGTCATAATATTTATTCCATCTTACTATTTACATTCATGTAAACCTAATGCACATATAAAAATTCATGGAGGGGATGGGGCGAAAATAAGGCCTTATCGATACCCCTCCTTTTTCAGCGCATCTCCTGTCAAAGTCTGCTCTTTTGATGCTTCTACCATCAAAATAATTATCCCGAAATCTTGACCCTGCAGTGTACGTTGCAGATTGATTTATTTATTTGCAAATATACATACATACGTTATACCTCTATCTATGAATGTAACTGATTTGTATAAGACATGAGTCAAACATGAGAACAATATCAGTAATTAGCGGCCTACAGAAGTGACATTGCACTGTCGTACCCGATTTGTAACGCTTCAGTGTAATTGGTTTCGCTGTAAGGTGCCAAACCAACAGCCACAAACCTCATCTCTCTCACACATCTAGATGATATATATAACTACAATTTGATATTATTTAGTTCATATTACACATACTATATATTTTTGTGTGTTGAAATGAAAGGAGAGAGAAAATTTTGCAAATGTTGAATTATTTATTCATGATCAAATAGGGGGAGTATACATCGTTTGTATTCTAATTGAATATATTTGTATTAACAACCCACTCGATAACGCGAAGGAATAGTGATACAGTTTTGTGGTAACTTTATTATTAAATTCAATTATTACTTTATTATATTTTTGAATCTACCTACCATTTTTGATTACAAGAGGAAATTTTTTTTATTTCATTACAAGTTTTAATCCAGATGCGTTCAGCATCTCATTTTGACTGGCTTGATGGTAATCGTAGATTTATAGTACACTATTTATTTAACAATTCCTTCCTAGCGTCTACATCTGTCCAACCATGAGTATTTAATATTGCGCCTATGTAACAATTCAACTTATGCCATTTTTCTAACGATATACTGAACTGAATAACTGAACGCACGCATGGGTCAACCTCAGCCACTTACAAGCCATAAGAGACCTCCGAATTCATCTCCATTGTTTTCATCCATTACAACCTCCGACTCCATCGTTTTTATCCATTGCTAGAGAGTAGAGACCCGCTGCACGCAATGATAGTTGAATGCGACTGGATTGCTTATCTTCTTCAACATTTTTATAACTCTCTTTCATACGTAGACATTGGGTACGTTTTAGGTTCCCCTTCGTCCATGTTTCTGTGATCAATGACTAGTTTCTTTCAATACTACCCATATTTCCTCTTCAAAAATACCGAGATTCTTGTAAAATTTTGTTTTTTCAATTTTAAAAAATTAATGTAATGTCAGTTATTGTTGCAGGAGTTATTATTATTGTCCAAGTAGAGTATCTTAAACGCTTTGGAAAGACACCTCAATCAACGTTCTAGCGCGATGCGTTCACAAAATACGGATCTTAATCCACTAAAACCTCCAATACGAAATACGAAATATATTTTTTCTCAAAGTGGTACAATATTTTACAAAGTTTTTATGTAATTACAGTACTTGATTTAATTCTAGGTACCTACAGCTAGTGCTTAACCCTAACCTAACATG
Organism: Brachynemurus nebulosus; assembly: GCA_035578155.1. Taxonomy (NCBI): domain Eukaryota; kingdom Metazoa; phylum Arthropoda; class Insecta; order Neuroptera; family Myrmeleontidae; genus Brachynemurus; species Brachynemurus nebulosus. The sequence continues at coordinate 40,314,261 of JAPWDM010000001.1, read as the reverse complement.
TACAATTCTAAGTACTTAATAACAATACATGAAAATCTTAATTATTAGTGACTCTATACAAAGGAAAATACTTTCAATCCCCCACTAATACATTATTCACTTCATTTTTATAATATAAATAGCTTCGCATAAAAGAACTGTTTTTAGTTGTGTTTTTTACCTGAGGATGGCGTAATTGCCGAAAGTCGACTCGTGTTTATACGATTTTTGTTGTGAAAAGTGACAAAGCAACGATCCCATGTTTTTTAATATGGATTTTCACAAAGTAAACCTTTCCAATATTAATTATTTGAAACTATTTTATATATTTATATGAATGGTGGAACCTCAAAAAAACTTTTATATATTTATATGAATGGTTGTTTACTGCGCAGTCTCATCAAGCAAGTGAGGAAGAAGATGTATAAAATTAATGTGTTTTGTGTTATTTATAATCATAAATACCTATACTTAAGTGAAATATTTTCTGATTTACATAAATATAATTATGTAATTTTGCTACAGTATGTATATGAAATTCATTAGAAAATTAAATTAATAAAACATTGAATTTCACAGCATTTTAAATATTTTAAATTTAATGTTTTTTCAACATTTTAGTTTTCAGTCTATAATGAAACTAAGACTAATTTTCGTATTTTGTACAAAAATTTTACATGTTGTGCTAATACACACATTGTTCATTACTACTTTCTCTAAGTATGTTCCACAAACCCAACCAACAAAGAATCATGTCTTGTTTTTTAACCCTAAAAATTTAAAATTGCATATATATGTTCTCTGACCCTACAATCTTTTTTACTCAAATAAACCTATAAAACTAACCAATATAATTATAATTTAATTGTCTTTTAAATAAGATATGATTGTGTTTTGCAGCTCCATGTAAAATTAATTACCTTGCGATTGAATGAAAACCATGAAATCAGCAAAAATTACTTTGGTTTACTGTATTTATCAACAATTTACAAGCGAACCAGTCAGAGCAATCTGAATGCCTATGAACAGCTATCGTAAATTGCCGAATATAATATGCAAGGAATTCTTCAGCTGTGAGTTTTTAAAAAATTATTATGTAAGTACAGCCGACTATCGTTAATTCGAAACTCGAGGTACTCTTAAAATATTACGAATTATCGAATGTTTGAAATATCAAATGGCTGGTTAAAAATAAATCAAAATTTACTTACAATCTTTCTGTCTCTTTTTTTTCTGCAACTTTAAATTGTCGAGTGTTTGACGCCGATGAGTTCGAATTAACGGGTCGTTTTGTTACGTAGCAATGATTTTTTCGTTCGAATTACCAAGTGCATAAAAATGTATTACTTTAGTTCGAAATATAAAGAGATTTTGTAGGGAACTCGTGGTAACTTTGAATTATAGAGAGGTTCGAATTTACGCAGGTTTGAATTAACGAGAGTCGACTGTACCTATAGAACTAAGGTTAATAATCACAATGAATGTACACATGTATTTGTATAATAATGAAGTAATATACACTGACTAAAAATTTGGATGTTCAACAACTTAAACGTACAATGAATGGATTGCTGCGTAATTTTTAATTAAACTACTACTTACTGAACATTTTACCCAAATTGTAGTTATCAGATAACGAAATAATTATTAAATATACATATTTTTGATATAACAACAATATATACTGATGAAATTTAAAATATTTACTATCTGCAGTCGGTACCTAAATAAAAAAAGTAATAATTTTTTTTCATAAATGAATTTTTGTTAATTAAAATTTTTATATACAGCGTGTAAACGGAGTACTTAACATGACTTTTTCTCACTTTTCATTTAAAATTTATATATTTTGATAATATTACAATGTTCCACTAATAAATAAAAATTTGTAAACAAAACATAATACCCCTGTCGCAGCATCTGCATAACATAGCGAATTTCCAAATCTTGGGCACTGGCGGATCTCATCTAAGACCTGTACCTATTTAAAATAGTTTAGCTTTCTAAGAGTAAAAGAATTTTTAAAATCGGTTGGGTAATTAGTTTTGGTATTTTTGGGGACCCAAGAACCCGAACGAATTTTGTGCAGCATAGTTGTATCCATCTAAAATAATTTAGTTCTCTAGCAGTGAGAAATTTTTAAGCATCGGTTCGATAGCTTATTACTGGCGTTTTCGGATCTGCAAGATCTCGGTGGACCTCATTAAAAAATCAGCTCGACCGTATATTCTAGGCGGACTTTATGTAATATATATATATATATATATATATATATATATATATATATATATATATATATATATATATATATATATATATATATATATATATATATATATATATATATATATATTCAAAACCCGTTGTGTAGCATTCTACGCCGCATTTGCATCCGCAGGACAGTTGTGGATTTCAGATAACACAACCTGTACCTATCTAAAATAGTTTACCTCGGTAATAGTAAAAAAGTTTCAAAATCGGTCAGTTATTTTATTTTTGACACTTTTAGGTCCTACTGACACTGTCAGACCTTACATAACGTAATCTATATGTATCTAAAATACCTTAGCTCCCCAACAGTGAAAAAATTTTCAAAATCGGTCGGTTAGTTTATTTTTGACACTTTTGGATCCGATGGACACTGGCAGACTTTACATAACGTAATCTATATTTATCTAAAATAGTTTAGCTCTGTAACAGTGAAAAAATTTTCAAAATCGGTCGGTTAGTTTATTTTTACCACTTTTGGGTCCCATGGACCCTGGCGGACCCTAAATAACGTAATGTATGTCTATCTAAAATAGCTTAGTTCCGCAACAGTGAAAAAATTTTCAAAATCGATCAGGCAGTTTATTTTTGACACTTTTGGGTCCTATGGACCCAGGCGGACCTTACATAACGTAATCTATATTTATCTAAAATAGTTTAGCTCTGTAACAGTGAAAAAATTTTCAAAATCGGTCAGTTAGTTTATTTTTGACACTTTTGGGTCCTATGGACCCAGGCGGACCTTACATAACGTAATCTATATTTATCTAAAATAGTTTAGCTCTGTAACAGTGAAAAAATTTTCAAAATCGGTCAGTTAGTTTATTTTTGACACTTTTGGGTTCTATGGACCTTGGTGGACCTTACATAACGTAATTTATATTTATCTAAAATAGTTTAGCTCTGTAACAGTGAAAAAATTTTCAAAATCGGTCAGTTAGTTTATTTTTGACACTTCTGGATCCTATGGACCCTGGCAGACCTTACATAACGGAATCTATATTTATCTAAAACAGTTTAGCTCTGTAACAGTGAAAAAATTTTCAAAATCGGTCAGTTAGTTTATTTTTGACACTTTTGGGTCCTGTGGACCCTGGCGGACCTTACATGATGTATTCTAAATCTATCTAAAATAGTTTAGCTCTGTAACAGTGAAGAAATTTTTAAAATTGGTCGTTTAGTTTATTTTTTACAATTATGGGATCAGTAAATCCTGGCGAAACTCATACAAGTCTAGTACTCTAACAGTAAGAAAAGGGTTCTAAGGATCTCATATAACTTATGGCAGTCCGTAAGCTTCTTGCGGACATCATTTAATTAATTAATTCAAATACTTTAACTTACTAACTGTGAAAAAATTTTTAAAATCGATTGATTAATTAATTTCTGGCCTTTTTAGGTCCCGAAAACCTTGACCTCACATAAAATACCTTAAATCCATTTGAAATGGTTTAATTTTTTAACATTATTAATTATTAGTGAAAAAATTTTCAAAATCGATTCAAAATATTTTTCCGTACATACATATGTACATTGTACATATTTTGTTTTGTTTCATATATTTAATAATATTTATATCATAACATAATCTTCAATTTCTTGTTTACTTAAAAATTCAATAAAAAAAAAAAAAAAATTCTTCATTACATTAGCTTAGAAAATCTGTTTAATTTACATTTTTTAACATGGGATAGAACCATGCTAATTATAATGCAATAAATGAGAAACAAAACTCTATACATGTATGTGTGTTATATCACATATATGTGAATAGTTTTCACTTGTTCTCACAAAATTCTTTAATAAAAAAGTGAAATATTTTTATATTTCATAAAGAACTGAGATATAAATATAAATTACTTATTAGACTAACAAAGAAAGAATAAAAGTGAAAATTTACATTTTCTCGAAAACTGCTTAACATAGAAAGAAAATTATAAGAACATTTTCTTCATAATTTTTTTTTCCTTTTCAACGATGTAAAAATCGAACTGTCTTATGATAAGATCGAATGATAAAAAATGGCCAGAAAACCTACTTCTGGGCATCCGACGTGTCTGGCTAACGAACTTAGCCAAGCCAATTCAGAATCCAGTCCGCACACTAAATTTCATAAGCGTTAGACGTTTCGTTCGAGAGTTATCGTGGGAACACATAAATATATATATATATATATATATATATATATATATATATATATATATATATATATATATATATATATATATATATATATATAAATTTTAGTGAATATCATTTTCGTATTCTAGGGACCTCAAAACCGATTTCTGCCATAGTCCCGGACTCAGATTGCGTCATGACACCTACTGTAATAGCTGAATTTCGAGTTTTCGAAATTCGCTAAAAATGAATGGTTACAACTGGCATTTTGAATTGAAGGCATAATAATATTTTTACTTATGTACGAACTTTGGATTAACATTATTGGTTTAAAAGTTGATTGACATGTTTTGTTTTTCTCTCAAAATTATCTACTTTGTATAAAAATTTTTGAGCTTATTGAAATTTTAACATAGTACGTACCTTTTACAATAATCATACACTCAGCAAAATTGCGACTTTTTATTATAGTATCTAGTTTCGTAATATCTAAATCGATTAAAAAAATTTAAATGGTCTCCTCAAATATCTGTGAAAATCAGACACTTTACGAAATAGATGACAAATTTAGGACCTTAGGAAATTTATATTAGAATTAATTAATCATCGTTTTTTTGTCTTTTTTAAAAAAAATTCTTGTTCTTAAAAGTTCAAAGTGACATGACGTTGTCCGAAAATGAAATTATAGACTTAATGCCATTCTGTCAGAAAATTGTTACCTATGACGACTTCTTTGGAAACACATTCATAATATACAGTTACTATATATTCAGTAAATTCTTCACTTCACTTCACAATTGTACATTAGTTAGAGTAATTATCAATCTATTGTTTTTAACATACAGAGTCAGTTATGGTTCATTTCAGTTAAATTTAACCATGTGTCCTCACTTTGAATTTAAATAATTTCCGTTTTCATGGCTTTATCTCTTTTATTATTGCATTTATGTAAATTTTAAATTTGCAGTTTATATTTAGAAAAAAATAGAAGATCGATTTGTTTCGAATATAAGAATTATTTAATTTTTTAACGAAAACTCATGATCAATTGTATCTGAAATGAGGTATAATAAATTTTTTAGAATAAAAAATTACATAAAATAAATATAAACTTAACTTTAATAAATATATTAAAGTATAAATTTCAAGTGAAAGAATTTCTGGACATGTTGTGGAGCAGCTAGACCCTGGCACATTTAAACGACTCATATAGTTTTACTATGACCGTTATAATGAGATCATTGTAAATAATTTTTGTAAAAATTCTCAGTGATCAAAACTAAAAGGTCAAGTAAAGAAAAACTACATTTTTCAAATTTGCTGCAGTTATAACTCGAAGATAAATCATCCGATCGATTTGATTCTTATTGCAGCTTCTTTTATATACGTTTCTTCGTGCCATGAACATCCAGTTTTCCGATCGAATAAAAAATGTAATTTTTGCAGGCCAAAAATCTTCAAATTTTCGCGCAAAATTTCAAATATTTTTTAAAAACTCCGCCATTTTGTAAAATTTCAATTTTCTTTTTTCGATTGAGGTTCATGGCAGAGGCAATACCTTCAAGTTTAATAGGCTTTTTGTTTTTTTTGATTTCAGGCACTGTGAAGGTCGCTATCACTGCAGCAGTGGGTCGACTTTTTTTTTTTTGTGGGGGGGGGGAGTTCGCAAATAACTTTATCATGGGGGGAGTTCGCAAATAATTTTATCATAAATTTATTATATATCAACGAATATATCCTTAAAATATTAAAACATTCCATACAGTAATTTTCTTTAAAAAAATTTCCAAAAATCGCCTTTTTTTCAGGCGGTCACAGTAGTGGTCCCCCTTAAACTTAATAATCAAAAATCTTACATATCTGTTATAATAATAAACAAAAATCTCTCTCTCAAAAAAGTTACACTAATTCTTAAGACAAAAAATATCATTCGTTTAAGCTTGAAATGTATCAGTAAAATTAATCTATAGTGGAGTACAATAAACGTCCAATTTCAGTTCACTTTTTATGAAGTAAAGAGAAGAGAACAATAATAGCGAAAAAGAATTTTAATCATGATTATAATCATTAATTTATGACCTTTGATATCATTCAGTTTAAACATATTTTCAATTTTATCAACGTATATACTGACTACAGTTCATCATCATCAACGTACCTATCATACATTGACAAAAATAACTTTATTTCTGAGTTGATATCAATATATGTATGTAGCAAAACTAATAGCTGAATGTCATTTTAAAGAATTGAAAATAACTAAAGTAAATCTGCAATCAAATGTAAATCTGCCTTAATTCTATATACAAGGTGGTCCAGAATTATGTACCGTAATTACTAGAGCTGATAGTATGTTCAAAAATAATGGTACCTTTTCATCTACACTTTTTTCTAAAACTCAATAATAAGGGAAATAAAGCAGAGGGGTAAATGTAGAGGGGTGGAACGAAGCTGCCTTCTTTTTTTTTAAATTTTTTAAGCGCTTTTGATTGCTGGATTCATATTTTAGGAGCGCGTATGAATATTAAGACAATTAAGTTTATGGTGTCAATTATTCCATCACTTATGATTAGGGGATAATTTGGAAATAGATACTTCTACTTTAAATTAGTCGAAAACGGTATTATTTATCGAAACGTAACAAGTATACCTTTTTTGTGTGAAATTGTCTGAGGAATCATATTATCAAGGATTTTGTTTAAATAATTGAACATTAAAAAAGAAAAGACGTGAAAAATCATACCTACCACTCAAAACCATCCCTTAGTCATGAGTGCTGGAATAAGTGTTGACGTAAATTTAATCCTTCTAACGCAAAATAAATACCCCTAAAATATCAATCCGTTATTCGAAAACGTTTGGAAAATATTTAAGAATTAATGGTTTTCGTTCCACCCCTTTACAGAGTTGTGTCTCGATTATTATTGAGTTTTAAAAAAAAAGTGTACGTGAAAAGATACCGTTATTTTTGAACTTACTACCAGCTCTAGCAATTACGGTACATAATTCTGGACCACCTTGGACCACCCACCGAAGGGTATAAGATGCTATTCCGACACTGTGAAGATTTGTTCGTGTACTAGGCTATTGACTATGTAGTTGAATAAGGAACTAATTCGTAACAGGCGTTTTATTGTTTCATATGTTCAATTGTACCCCAAAGATGATAAATTCACAAAGTGCTATTAAATTTAGGCGTGCGTTTTTACGAACGGCGTAAACTTATCGACTCTTAAGTTTTTTAACTATAACTCAAAAACTATGCATTTTTCGTAAATACACATGATATGATTTTTTGTAGAGAATTAAATTTCCTATCGAAGTGGCACTTTATGAACTCAAAAAACTTTTTTATCAACAAAATAAGTCAAAAAAACTATTTAAAGAAAAACTAAAATTTTTCAATTTTTCTTTTTTTTTAAATTTTTTAGTAGTACTTTTTTCTGAGTGAATTTAGGTATAGGGATTGGTTCACAAAAAAGAAAGCTGATGTAATTCCCGTCAGAATGGTGACCGATAAAACTATTTTCGATAACAACCGGCTGAGATACAGTCGTTCAAAGTTACCTACTTTTTTACAATTTTATTACTTTTGACTTTTATACCATGTTATTTGTAATTTTTACACACAAAAATTATTTTTATTGAGTACAAAAATTATTTCTGCTTTATCAGAGGTAACGATAAAATTATTTGCTAAAAATTTTGATATTCATATGATCTTAGGTATAAAAAGAAACTTTAATATTGTACTAAATTACAGTTCTATTTTTTTTTAAAAATTAAATGTACCTATTATATTTCTCCCATGATGTTTTCAAATTCAATATCAATATCTTCATCAACATCGTTTTGGACATCTCCTTCTGTAATTTCTGGAACATCCGCATTTTCACAATTTTCTGGAACATCCGCATTTTCGCAAATAAATTCTTTTCAGCTAATTCCTAATTTTCTACAGCTGCAGTTTCCGTGACAACCTTTTATACACCTGCAAGCTATTTGTTCCAGTAAATTCTACAGTGCATGAGGTTTTGTTGTTTTAATTGGCACTAATCCATTTTTAGATTTTTTCCAACCCCACTCAAATGGATTTAAAATATTTCCTTCCCACTGTTGAATTTGGTGGTACGTCCTTAAACTGTGATATTTAGTGGCATCAGAAGTTTGTGGGAAATTGGTTAGAGAAAATTTTGTGCTTTTTGATAATTTTTGAAAAAGTTGTAACCGAGAACTACCTAAACTGTTGGCCTTAATGCCATAAAGAGAAATTACGATTTAATTCTATTACGTAAATTGCGGCTGTAGAAAATTATAGGAATTAGCTGCTCCATGTTCTGCAAAGAATGTATGGGCCTAAATTGTGAAAATGCGGATGTTCCAGAAATGACAGAAGAGGATGTCCAAAACGATGTTGATGAAGATATTGATATTGAATTTGAAAACATTATGAGAGAAATATAATAGGTACATGTAACTTTTAAAAAAAATTAGAATTATAAATTAGTACAATATTAAAGTTTTTTTTATACCTAAGATCATACGAATATCAAAATTTTATCGTTACCACTTTTATCGTTACCTCTGGTAAAGCAGAAATAATTTTTGTACTCAATAAAAATAATTTTTTTGTGTAAAAATTACAAATAATATGGTATAAAAGTCAAAAGAAATAAAATTGTAAAAAAGTAGGTAAATTTGAACGACTGTGTCTCAGCCGGTTTTTATCGAAAATATTTTGATTGGTCACCGTTCTGACGGGAATTACATCAGCTTTCTTTTTTGTGAACCAATCCCTATACCTAAATTCACTCAGAAAAAAGTACTACTCAAAAATTTAAAAAAAAAGAAAAATTGAAAAATTTGAGCTTTTTTTTAAATAATTGTTTTGACTTATTTTGTTGAGAAAAAAGCTTTTTGAGTTCATAAAGTGCCATTTCGATAGGAAATTTAATTCTCTACAAAAACTCATATCATGTGTATTTACGAAAAATGCATAGTTTTTGAGTTATAGTTAAAAAACGTAAGCGTCGATAAGTTTACGCCGTTCGTAAAAACGCACGCCTAAATTTAATAGCACTTTGTGAATTTATCATCTTTGGGGTACAACTGAACATATGAAACAATAAAACACCTGTTACAAATTAGTTCCTTTTCCCCCTGTTTTTTTTGTACATAGTCAATAGCCTATACGTTCAAGTGAGTGATTTGACTGACGAAAAAATATATTCCATTGAGTGCAAATTCTTGGTAAAAAAAAAAAACAAAAAACTGTATTGAAATTCATATAACAAGGCTCTAAAAGTATGGCAATAAAAATCTTTCAACTAAAAGAATCCTTAGAAGACATAAATTAAAACTTTTCCTAATTTTCACATAATTTTTTAAAAATATTTTTGAATTAATTAATTCTAGGTATAGATATAGTTTTGTTACAGCATTTTACAATTTTTTTTCTGAAATGTTAAATGGTTGCTGTACTCACCGAACAAATACTTGCTGTTTTTTCTTACATGGCTATCTGAAAGGTTATTGTTATGCGAAGAAGCAGAAGTCAAGATTATTCTATTAAAATTATTAAAAAAAAATTCTAGCATTTCGGACAATAAAAGAATTAGTCTTTTACAGTTTTATAATTTGATTTCTGCATTTATTACAATGGAGACTGCTTTGAAAATTTTTATTATTAACAATTTGCTTTTGATCATCTATAATATAATTTTTTAACCATAATTTATATTTACTTAGTTCGGAGTCTCTAATTTAAAGAAAACTAGAGGCGAATAAAAATACATATCGTATCTGGTGTAGGTATTTATAATTGTATTTAGTTTGTTTTCACCTCGGTATAATACAAAATACTATAGCAGTTTAATTCTGATATCTTTCTACTTCTTACCCTATATAACTTCTTAATGTTACTGAATTGAAGAAATAAATGTTTTGATTGAACAAATGGATAAACAGATGGTCATTGGTTATCTTAATTTCGGAGGTAAAGTTATTATTATCAAAATATATTACCTGTATTACTCATTAAAAACAATACAAATGCATGAATGTGATTTAAGGGAAGATATAGTGATATAGTACAGTTAAAATATTTTATTGTACTCGCAATGATATGAGTGAGTGACCTTTAAAAACTACCATATACTTATATAGATAAATATATTATGTAACGGTATTAAGTATAAATGAGGCCTCGTGAGCAAGAACGGCCTAACTCAAATTACTCATATTGAAATAACGACAGTTAGAGTTATGCAAAAATATGTTTTTTTGTTTTTCCACCAAAGTCTTAATAAAATTTTGAACCTTTGCTTATGTATTATATTTTGAATACAATGTCAAATGCATGGATGTCACTTAGGCCATTTTTACACTCATGGTTAATAAGAAATTATTAAAAATGTATTAGTTAGTTTATGTTTCTTTCAAAGATTTTTTGCTTTAAATTGAGAAAAAAATGTGCCGTTGGAAAAAATCTGTATTTTTATCCAATATAAGGAATAAAATTGTAAACAGAATAAAAAAGCCTTTGAATAAAAAAAAAATTTAATTTATGAATCTAGTCATTATCACTTTTGTTTCTCACACTGTTCGTGAATGGCCATACGGGCCGAAATATGTCACAGACAATTAAAACTCTAAATAAAGTGGTATTAGTAAAATAAAAAATTGTCTTTGTATTTGTTTCTTTCATTTACAATATCATTTGTATTTGTGAAAATTTAAACATCTAACGCATAAACATTGCAAACTCTCAAGATTTTGATTGCGGATCCCAAAAAGTTTATAATTTAAAGTTAAAATTCGAAAATGTTTGCAGAAAAAATTAAAATTTCTTGTTAAGACAGTAGGTGTTATAGTAAGTTTGAAAAAGAAGGATTTCAGATAAACATAATCTGGATGACCAGTAGTCCAACTGTATTAGTTTAAACGTCTTATGAAATATGACTTGGACAACAAGAACTTGACTGTCGGAAAATTTCGACAACTATTGATAGTTTCCCGACTGACTATCGATAATTATGGATAGTTTCGATTATCGATAGTCTCATACCACTACTGCAGTTTAAAAACACTACAACATTGCTGGTGTGAAAAAATGACTTAGCCCGCCTTTGTCATTTAGGCCGATTCTGCACTCAAATAAAATAAAAAATGTATGATGCAAGAAAAAGTTTACATGCTGCCATCTCCAGTTTCATATTAAAAACAAATGTTGGCAGTTTTCATTTCAATAATTAGACCCTCATGTATACTTGGGTCCAATATCTCAATTTTATAAAATTTGTTAGTTAGGCCGTTCTTGTTCTCAACGCCTCAAATATACTTAAGTAGGTATATCAGAATTAATAACAAATGAGCTAACTTAAAACAGAATCATACTGCCATTAGTGGGCAAGATAACACCGGCAATTTTCATCCGATTGACTTGCAATATTATCTCTTCGAAAAAAAACCTCAGCAGTAGAACTGTACCCGCGCCGCCATTTTTTTTTTGGCTTGTAGAAAAAATTTTCTCTTCAGATCCCGTATAATTCTCCCTATATCACGTACACGGAGAGAAAAATCATATAATTTTTGTAGATAAAATTTTAGAAAAATTACCACGCTCGTATAAGATAATTATACGAGCACGCACATTATAAGATAATGCGTGCGCGATCGACGACCAAAATAAAAAATATGTGCTAGCATGGTAAAATTTAATGTGCTAACACAACTTTTATCACACTCTTATGCATGCATGTTATAGTTTAATTCTTGTTGTCGTACTCTTTCATTTGCGCATCTGACCTACAACCTTATGTTGCTTGGGCTGTACCTGTAAAAACTTCGAAGATGCCCGATCTCTTCCGACTTTCGATTCTTTATGATGCATACAAAAATGATTGCCAACAATATATTCTAATACTAAAGATAGTGAAGTAACAAAATGATGAATTAAATGGTGACATCCCCGTCCTCTAAGACAGTGTAATGAATACTGCTTGCTGCTTGTAAGACATTCTAATGAATCAAGGTGCTTGGTCCGACCCGTCCCACCAAGTTAGTCGTCCACACCTATGGTTGTCTATGTGACTTGCTATGAGTGAGCTACATTTCAACAGCGTTCACAAGACACACAAGTAAAGTAAAGTAAAACAATTAAAAAATATTTTTTTGTCGGCAATGAAAATTTTTACTGTGCTGTTTTACAAATTTTACAGAGCTAATATTACGGAAAGAATATTGTATCCTTTAAATTTTCTATGATTAATTATAATTTTTATATTTTTACCGTACAAAATTGAATATGTTCGCCTTTTACACGTCGATTGTAGTGCTGAGCACAGTAATTTTTATATGAATTTTCTCTCCGTGTATAGTATTATCTAAAAAGTTCTCTTAGGAGAAAAAAGTCCCCAAAATTCAATAAAACCTTTTCTGGCATTCTAAAGTGATGTAACGCCTTAGGAACTTTGGCTTTTTATCAAACGCTTTATTTTTTCATTATATTTCGCTTTGTTTTCTACAATTTTATTTGGAAATGATTAGATTTCGTTTAATTGTTACATGTATGTATTAGGTATTTATTTTAATATTAATAGAGAAAAAACAAATTTTATTTAATATCATGCCAAAGTTAGTCATCCTATATTCGTGTTTAATATAAAAATGATAATAATGGGCCCTCAGATTTATTAAGATTTTAACAAGCACGCCCAGGTCAACCCAAATAAAATGAAAATATGAGAAAAAAAAAGAAAAATTAATAGGAATATTAAGATATGATCTTAAATCAAACTTCTTTCTGAATTATGTATTTATATGTTCTCAGTTTTGTCACATATCTAATGATAAGTGTTTTCGTGAAGTTACTACCCTCGTCAAGTTAAAGCAATTAATTACCACTAAATGATTTTGTACTAATAAAAAAAATTTGCAACCTCTCATATTGATGGCAATATTCGACAACCTATTTTTAAAACCGGAAATAGTTCTTTTCCCAACATCGGATTATATTTTGGTGAAGCAAATGAGGCGAACATTGGCCGTCACTAGGCGTCAAGGAAAGTGCGTCGCAGCATATGAATGGATTTCAGCCAAACTTGATATATAGGCTCCAGACCTTGGCTATAGCTATTGTCTAACGTTTTTTGATTTGCAAATGCATGGAGCAAGAAGTGTAGATTTTTGAACATCCTATTCCACCGTAGTCTCGAATATGATCGAAAGTATTACGAACTTTTTGCAAAATTGAATTGAAAACGATGACGAACACTAAAAAAGAATCCTTAAAATTCACACAAAGACGCCGAAAATTTGTTTAAACGATAGCAAACAGAGTATAGTCGCTATTTATGTTCTTTCTTAATTTTTAATTCAGATGCTATTCAGATGTACATTATTTCATTATTTTACTCATTGATTTCTTTGGGGTGCAAATTGTTCACAAATACATATTACTGCTTAAATTATTATTGCTATTTCCGAATCTTCATTTTTAATAATTTTTTCCTAAAAATTGGTAAATTTGCGAAGTGAAAGTCACGACATATGAAGTATGGACTAGAACTAGTCCTCATATTCATATACCAAGTTTGACTAATATCTGCGACTAGTCATTAACTTAGTCATTAGGAAACCTTACACAAAGAGGTATATCTACTTTACAGGCTAAAACTGAAATTTTTCGATGTCAATAGGATCCTTTAGACAGAATAAAATACTTAAATTATGTTTGTTTTTAGATACTTCTCTACATACTCTGATGGGTTACTATTACATAAAACAAGAATCCATAACACTATACAATAAAAAAATTTTATTTTGTAGGTAGGGTTGACCGGGGTAATTGTGAATTGGGAAAATTGTGAACGGCGCCTATAATTTCTAGAATCACATTAATATTGTTAAAAATCAACTCTTAATATGTTTTTCTGTCCTTTTTAGTCGAATTTTCTCCGAAAAATTAGACTTATACAGTCTATACGATAAGAGCTGCGAGAGGCGAGAGTAGGGGCGCTATCCGTTTTTGGACCCGTAGAACACGAATATGTAGAAAAAAAATGTCTGATATATATATATATATATATATATATATATATATATATATATATATATATATATATATATATATATCAGACATTTTTTTCCCGCTACCTTTTAATTTGTGTAGGGCCCCCCTATGGAAGTTAAGAGATGAAATTTGGTAAATGGGGCTCATTTTCGAGGCACCTCATACTATCAAAGTGGGGTCAAATTTTGGGCAAATTTTTTTTTCTGACCCGACCTTTAAGGGGATGGGGGGGGGCGGAAAAGCAATAAAACTTTTCCAAACCGGTTTTAAATAATGTTTCGGTCAATTATCTACAACATATCCAAAATTCAGCTTCCTAGGATGATTTGGTGGGAGTAGAGGGGGGAAAAACGATTTTCGCTGGATCTAACAGGCCCCCAGCCCCCAGAATTAACGTAGAGGGTTGAAATTTGGTGTGTTGATAAAGTTCGTACCTAGGTTGTGCTTTTTGGAGGTTTTAATATTTTACCCCCATCCCCCTCATTTTTAAGCTACAACTTCATGCATTTTCGACGTTTTCGAAGTTTGTACCACTCGCACAGGTCACCAAATAAACCTAAAGGGCTGAAATTTTGTATTCGGATTGAGTTAGTATCAAGGGGGTGCCTTTTGAGTGTCTCAACTTTCAAACCCTACCGCCACCATTTTTATATCCAAAAGAACATGATTTTTCTTGTTTTTTAACAGTTTCGTTCGGGTCAAAATCTCCCCAAATAAACCTAGAGGGCTGAAATTTTGTGTACAGGTTAAGCTAATAGCCAGACACTGTTTTTTGGCGGTTTAAACTTTTAACCCTTACCCCCACGATTTTTACGCCAATATTTCCTTAATTTTTTTGCTTGTTTTCTAACACGTCTAGAGACTCTCTAAGGAAACCTAGAGGGCTGAAATTTTGTACGTGTATTCAGTTAGTATCCAGCTAGTACCTTTTAGGGAGTCCACATTACTTTTCCCCCCACTTCTTCCATTTTTACATCGGAATTGAATGCTATTGTTAAATGTGTTTTAAATGCATTACTTTTATTCTAAATACAAGTAGGCGAATAGTAATTTTAAAAAATTAAAAAAAAAGTGAATACAATTTTTTAACAAATGAAATACATACATATTAAGTAATTTGAAAATGTTATTAAAGTCACTGTTTATTTATAAATTAGGAATTTTGAATTTTTATTATTTATAAAATAGAAATTCTGGATTTTTTTGGAAAGAAAAAATACCTTCATAAAGGCCTTCTAGTCTACTATTTAAGGTTCTTTTTTAATACTTAAAAATAAAACACAAAGGCAATTGGCGGATAAGCATGGGTAGGAATGCTTTCGTACGAATTGTGTTGGCTTTTTTCCTGCTAACTGCTATCGGTATAAAATTGAAATTTAGGGGAGAGCGGGGCTATACCGTACAGCGAGGCTAAACCGTACACTCATTTTTCGTGTCTAGATTTCAAGCTAGACAAGTCCAATCGTTGTCGCAACCTAGCGCCTGACCGCGGAAAATCACAGGACTGAGTTCGTTCCGCTGTGCGTATAAATGCCAATATGACGGTGAAAAAACTTGTTTTTATTATTTCTCTTATAATTTTGGGGCACTGCCAAATAAGAGTTGGGTGGAGAACCTTTACTTATGAGCTAATAGCGATAAGATCATGAGAAATTACTTTTCTTAAGCTCTCTCTTGATCACTAGTGAAGACTAGTTAGGCGACGGAATTTGAGGTTAGGTTATGAAACTCCCATAAGGTACAGGATGGGGCTAAACCGTACAGAAGTGTACGACTTAGCCCCAAATGGTTTAATATGGTAACATTAATAAATTGTAGTTGATGCAGGAAATACAATAAAGTCTGCCGAGTCTGCAAATAATTTTACTTGTGATTTTTGTTTAAATGTATAAACTTTAAATAAAATACTTTCGTTCTCTAAAATTTATCACTTTTTTTGATAAAAGTTAACCTAACACTTTTTATACTTTTATAAGCTGAACTAAATATACCGATAATACAAGTTACGTTATGCCGTTTCTTAGTTGAGTCGACAATAAATAATAAAATGTGTTTTCTACAATAATTTATTGCATTACTCTTATTTACTTCCTTAACAAGATGATTTTTTTACAATAATTTATTGCATTACTCTTATTTACTTCCTTAACAAGATAATTTTTTTACTGTACGGTATCGCCCCTCCTACCGTACGGAATAGTTCCGACCCCCGGGGCTATTTCGTACAGAGACACTTTTTTGTAATTTAATTTAAATATGTAAACAGTGGAATAATTCAAATTTCTTTGTGTGAAATCAGTAGCCAATTGTCCAAATTATATATTGCTAATTTTCTTATAATTTTATACTCGATATTAGATGAACAAACAGCTCTTCCTTAAGTGTACGGCATAGCCCCGCTCTCCCCTACTAAGATTCAGCCCTTAAAAACTTAAAACCTTTTTTTAAAGCCCCGATCAACCGGACACTCATCATCAGTTTTGAAACCATCAAAATGGCAAATCGCTTGTGGACTTTCAATTACATTTCGCTTGTAGACATTCAATACCGAAGATGAAAGGAAAAATTCGACTTCCGTGATGGGGCTCCGCTGCTCACGGCGTTTTTTTTTTAAATATGTTATTAAAAGTTCATAACAATTCTCCAAGTACTAGTATCTTTTTTTTTTATTTTGAAAAAACCCTTGCAAAATTTTATGTATCTTACTTCGACCAATCCTCAAAAAATTTTTTTTTTTAAATACATTTTCTTTTCTTAAAAAGTAATGTAATGGTTAAAAGCACTTTTAAAGAAGTGGTCTAAGCACTAAGCCCTAAGAGGGTTCCTTATTAATTGCTAAAGAAATTGGACAAAAATGTTCATGAAGGTGCTAGTGCCCTTATTGTACACGTTTCCGTTGTACAAACAATACAAAAAAAAATTGTTTTTTATCCATGTAAACTAAATGTATTTCCTTGAAAAAGTCTAATTTTCCTTTTTTGTAATGAGAAAATATCATCAAAATATCACAAATTTGAGGTATACGTAACTTGCATTAAACAAAGAGAAATTGTGACAGCTAAAATATGATGAAAAATTTGAAAATGGGGTAAATGTGAAGAATTTGAGTTGTGCTTTACTCTGATGTAGGTACCTCACTTCTCTTGTAATCCATTCTAAATAATTTTTCTGATGGCATTCACTTTTACCCCGAAATTCATAAGATTTGCAAAACCGCACCGGGAAAATGTGAATGTCTTATAAAATTTTTGTTTTTCATACGAATTTGCTCAGAATTTGTGTGGAGCATCCTGAATAATGCAGAATTAAAAATAAATCAACCATAATGTGATATATAAAATAAAAAATACTTAAAACAACGCTTTTATCTCAAGTCATGAAAATCCATTCACAATTACCTCGGTCAACCCTATATAAAACTGATTTCTACACTACAAATAAATTGATAAGAACGACTGTTTTTTATATCAAAATGATAGTTTATATAATACATGAGCGTACATAACAATACATATTAGATTAAACAAACATACTTCCGGGGCTTCATATCTTCATAATAATAACTATGATTGTAATTCATGAAAAGGCATCTCTTTGTAATATTATTATAACATTTGCATAGTTACATACAATTGCAGTTGAATTGATGCAGCTCTCCTGGCTAGTAGGTACTACTTTTTTCAATTTAATGATCAACAATACAAAACAATAAGAGGAAGAAAAATTGAAATAAATATACCGGCTGTTTACGTTGTAACTTGAATTTTAACTAGATTTCGTAGAAACATGCGCAAGTGTACTTAAGAAGTTCAGAATTAGAAGCTAAAAAAACCCATTTTCAATAATTTTTTCTAAAGAAACCTCTTTTTAAATTTTTTTTAATAAAGATGTACATTAAGTGAATATATGAATATTGGTGTATGTATAAATACGAACAAAAGTTTGTCATACATTAATAATGTTTCACAGGCACTCGATAACATTTTAAATTAAAAATATAACTGCGTCAAACGATCAAGCTATTGATTGTTGGGCTGGGGTGGCACTCGAACAAGCGGTTCGGCAACCTAATTGGCAAGGCACTTGGCTAGATCCGGGCTCGAGCCCCAGACGATTAAGTTTGACAATTTTTCAAACACTATGTGAATTTTAATTAAAGAAACCTTATTTACAATCGATCTGAAACTTTTACACATTATCAGGTATTGCTTTAAGTATCCAAAAAACTTCTTTTTCCCGATGACGACGCATTTTATACGTAGTGTCAAAGTGAATGATCAGAAATTAGAATATCAATGTAAACCTAAAAAAAAAACCGTAAAATCGCGGTTTTTTTGTTATTTTTGTCTGTAAAAAGTGGTTGAAATTTAAAGAGGTGAATTTCTTTATGTTTAGGAACCAGCCTGTGCGCCGATTTGAAAATCTAGTTTTGAGTAAAGTATGTTATACATAGTTACGCACCTATGCGGCAGTATCACACACAATTATGAGCAGTGATCGCAATTGGCCTCTACGTTTGTTTTGGCTATGAGCCTATGACATAGATGCTATGTAATCAGACCGTATAGTATTAGACCCGATTTACATTAACGCTCCGCTCTCTGCATGCTCCCGTTCCACTCTCGCTCCGATATAGTCTTGTTCTGTTCACATTACAGTGCTGATATCATGCTGGTACCTACACGTTCTCTATTCACATTATAATGCCGCTCTGGGTACGCTTCCAGTTCGGCCTCAGTTCGATACAAATATCTTTTCATAACAACTGAATGCAAGCAGAGTGTTTGCACTATAGGTACAAGCCAAAACAAGTCTGATATCGCTCCGATAAAGTATTACCTGAGTGGTATTGATATTAGAGTGTAATTGGAGCGAGAGCGAACCGTGACTGATATCGGACCGATATCAGAGCGATGATGTGAATACACTCATTGTTTATTGTATAAGAATATTTTATCGGATCGGGAGCGTAGTGATATCGTACCGAGAGCGAAGCGTTAATGTAAATCGGGCCTTATGGTTATTCAAAACGGATGTTGAATATTATATAGACACTATGTACGTATTATTATCTATAAAAGCAAATAAATAAGAAATAAAAGAAAAAAACGGAAGATCTAACGTCAAACAAATAATAAATATTTCTAATAAAATATTATAGCATTTGACCTATAATATTATGATATATGAATTCTGATATTTATTGTTTTTTTATTTCTTTTTTAGGAAAAGAAATAAAATAGCTTTCATAATTGAATAGATAAGCTTAAATTCAAACTGAATCGCTTGAACTGTATATAGGAAACTTTCAGTGCTCTTTTTTTGAAACACTTCGGTTACGATTGCCCTTCAAACTTTAATTTACTTTTGTGCGTTACGTCTGAAAACTCAAAAATAATATCAGGCTACGTTTTATTATTTGTTTCTTAACTGCTCGTATTACACAATCTTATCATATTGGCACCTAGGATTATAAACGTTACCTACTACCTAGGCAATTATGATTTTTTTGATACTACACAGAACTATATGCCCACAAAATGCCCACATAGAGTTTTATAAATTATATTTTCCAAAAAAAAAGAACAGATTATACTTTTATTTCACAATATATAAATTAAAATTTTCGGTTCAAATTTTTTTTATTACGGTAAATTTTAGATTAAAAGGAACTTCTTCCAAGTTTTTATTTTTAATTTTTTTCATTAAAATATTAATTATGTGACATGTAATTAAGTATTTTTATTTGTAATTTGCATATAAAAAATATTTTTTAAACGATATATACAGGGGAAATGAGTTGGACCATGTATGTAAACAAAAAATATTAAAATTTATTTCATGAAAAGAATCGTAATAAATTTTTAATCAAAAATCAGAAATTTAAATTAATTTAAATATTTGATTAAAGTTTTTAAACTAAAAATTCACAAAACTAAGCAAAGGTTATTTATATCTATATAATATGAATATATTAATTTATATTAATACCCTTCAGGAATATTAAATGTCAACCTAATGAAATAAAGTGGCCCCATACAAATATAATTCTGGTTATAGATGGAATACAAAAAATAACGTCCCAGAGTCGGTAAATGTAGTAAATTTCTTTTTTAATAAATTGTGAAATAAAAACTGTTTTAAAATGTACTTTGATTATGAAGGGAGAGGGGTATCAGGCGTATCAGGGAATTAATTATAATTTTATAATTACAGACCAAATTATTAACATAAAAGAAAATAAATTCCTAGTAAATTTTAAGCGTTAAAAAAGATATTTCTGCAAATTCCCTTAGTTCGATTACAATCGCTCATAATGGCATCATTTCTAAATATATTTCACCATAATTGTTATGAAATTTCACAAAGTTAATTATGTAATAGTGAATATTAACGAAACAATTTAAATATTACTCTTTGGTTTCTATTTCATAAAATAGCCAGAATTTAGGCTAAAACTGTGTAAAAATTAAAATTCTCCATTATGTTCGACTAAATATTTTCAGGTATTACCTATCCGTTTTTCCTCCATAGATAATAATCGTATATTTTTTTATGGTCGTATATCTTTTCCTTTTTATGGTGCTAGCACCGAAGAAATAAACCAAGACTTTTCTACCGAGTCCGCGCCACCAAAAACAAAACAAAACAAAAGAAAAAAAAAGAAAACATCTAATCACTAATACAGATATAACTCAAGATAGTGACAAGTATTTGGCATAAAATTGATTGATTAACTGGTTGCTAATTGACGAATTACCAATATTAATAATGATTATCCCTCCTCCTCCAGCATGACCATAGTTTTATATTTATATTAAGCTATTTATCTGCACACTGCAGTCCAATCGAACAACTACCTAAAGTTTTAAAATACGTTTAAGCTTTTCCAACTACATGCTACGAAAATTTTAACAAAAGGAGTATTGGTAAATATTTTTCAAGAATGGTTTCCATAAGTTCATTGAATTAAAAATCATCTCTAATTAATTTCATTAAAAAATACTTACAGACATACTTGCGACAGTGACGGTATAAATGATTTTTATTAAAATTATTGTGTTTGTTTTAATTTTTTTCTCTTTTTATATTAAAATCAGTTATGATTAAATCATTTCATATAAATTTCATTTTTTATTAACAACACACATTATGTCCAACCAAAATATTATCAGTACATAAAATTAATAAGAACACAGAATTTAAACAGCTAATATATAAAAAAAAGAGAAAAATTAATTAAAGTATTTAATACTACAAATACATAATATTATGAATGATTCCATACAAGAGTGATGGATAGATATCTAATGTCTTTAAGCGAATTAGGAATTTTTGTTATTCTGATACCTGAACGGCCATAGTGCAAACCAAACGAGTGACGACAGTTCCGTGTAATAGACAAGCGCCCCATTATTCTAGTGTCTGAGAACATAGTCGTGTATAGTGTCAATTTTTTTTTTTTGTAGTAAATCATATCTGTAGAATGTTATTGGTGAAAAACAGCCTTAACTCGTTCTCATAGTTTTATCTTTCCACGCTCATTATACCACTGTATTTGAACTATTTAAAATTTTTTCTTTATCATCTTTCACTTAATAAGCATTTACAGTAGATTTTTCTCTTTTTAATAGAAACATTTTTCAATATTTCTGAAAGTCTGATAGGAGAAAAAACGTTTCTGAAAACAGATTATTGATTATTTTTTTGGTTAAAAAAATATATTTACTCTGTTTAGCTATCAATTACTTACAGTCTCACCATACCGTCGATACTAGAGATGGGCGACGGGAAAATTCCCAATGGGAATTTTCCCGGGAAAATTCCCATTTGGGTATTTATTGGGTATTTTCCCGGGAAAATTCCCGAAACCTGGGTAAAAACGATTACTTAGCTGTACTTCTTTGCAAATGTGTTTTTAATTAGATCTGTATATATTTGTTAATTGTGCGTGGAGTTTTACATAATATAATGTTGATGTAAAGTTTTCTAATTATTATTATCATAAAACCACTTCAGTACATACTGAATGTTTATTTATCTTTAAATTTAAAAATACATGCATACATATTATGTCGGCTAAACATAAGACGATTTTTCAACGAAGTTAGCAATTAATTTAAATTTATAACTCAATGTGTTCAAATTTCAGAGAAATATTTATGTACGTTTTCAAAAAAAAATTAAAATGCCACGAAATTCAATATTGACAAGTGAGAATCGAGCTAAAATTTCGACGTTTTGGAAATTGTAGTACTTAAAACATAATCTAAAGGGGCGAAAACTATGGAAAAAAACTGTCGTGGTAGGCCCAGGAAATTGACACCGAAAAATGAAACGCGTATTGTACAACTAGCGACGAAAATAAATTGTCTAGAGAAAAACTGTCGAACAAAAATTGTATAATAACGTGATATATTAATTAGTATTTATGTAGTCTGAAGATTAATTATTTACGTTTAGCAAATATTCGTTATGAAACAGCGATTTTGATAGTTTAATTCAAAAATATTACGATAAATAGTAAATTAAAATAAATACCCACTTTTCGGGAATTTTCCCGGGAATTTACCCCGTTTTTACCCACTTTGGGAATTTTCCCGGGAAAATTCCGGGTAGAATCCCATCTCTAGCTATAATTGTCAATGTTTCTGTATACACTTCTTTAAAAATTCTAGGAAAACTATTTTGCTGACTGAACAACATTCGACCCTGTATAAGTTATAGAGGATAAAAAATATTTCTTACATGGAATTACCTACATTAAATACCAAATTATGTGTAGACATTGTAATTTATAAAAAAATATAATTTTATTTAAAATCTAGTTAACGCTAAACACATCTACATACGTTCTTAACAAAAAATAACAAAAAAAGAAATATAGAAGAAAAACAATTTTTTATATTCATTCTCATAATAATTTCTAATATAGAATTAGTAACTTGATCCTTTTAAATATGATTGCATTAAAGTACCTATATCGTTTAATGTTTTGTTCGATTACCGAAAAAAGAACATTTTTATCAGCGTGTACAGATCGTTCAAGTGTAATAAATTTTTGGGTTTATTACAAATAAAGTAAATGATACACTTTCATGTAAGATTTCAAAATTAGGTGAAATAGAATTATTAGATTTTTTATTAAATCTTACTAAAAAGTTCATTGGTTCATTAATGAGTAGTGTATTTGAAATACACCTGTTCTGAAATAGATCGATCCAAAAATATTAAATGTAAAGGGATTGTTTTAAATATGAATAATGAATTTCTGGTGTAAGTAAATATCTTCACAATCTTTAAACTGTGAAAGTCTGAATTTTAATCTAAATTTTGGGAACACGTAAACGAAAATATTCAACGAAAAATTAACATAATTTTGTTATGGCTAATAATACGAATGTAAACTTCATAATAAAATATAACCACTTGATGGCAACTAAAGCAGTGGCGGTTTCCAGTGTCGTCGAGAGGAGAGGGAAATTGTTCGGGCACCCGGGTCTAAAAAAGGGGCCCGGAATTGTTGTTAGGGGGACGGATAAAGTGAAAAAACTTTTTTTTGCTCGCCAGCTGTATTTTTGTAAAAAAAAATGAAAATTCAGCGGTTCCCAAAATGGGGCCGGTGGACCGAATGTGTCTTGGCAGCCCTAAAAATAAGTATAGTATAAGAGATACGTATTTGATAAATTTTCTTCACTAAAATTATGGAGAAGAGTTGAAACAAATTGTTCAACATGTTTTCATTATTTCAAAGAATTTATATATATGCGCAAAAACCTTTTAACTATGAATGTTAATAAATAAGTTGTGAATTGTAATCAAAATCAATTGAGGGAAATTCATAAGTGATGCTAAAAGTATCTTTAGCCGACTTAGAACCAAGGATTCTCAATGATCAAAAGAAAATAGGAATTGTATAAACCACAAACACACAAATTTATATTTAATTTTATTATATTATTGCTTCCGAGACTGCTAAAGTAGGGGAAGCACTGTGATCACTTTTAAAAAATAAAAAATTTTTTCCCTCCAAAATAAAATTTTTTACGCACTTTTTACGTTTTACAACTTCCTAAACAATTTTGGTTTGGTATATGTCCGTCTGTCCGTCTGTCTGTCCGTCTGTCTGTCCGTCTGAGTGTCGCCAGTTTGCACCAAGTGGTATAACTTCTGAACTATTCGATTGTTTTTAAAATTAGGCCACCAGACTAACCCGCTATTGATAGACACCTCAGTTTTCAAAATCCATTAAGTGACTTTGGCTATGTGCTTGTGGAAAATTTTAGCATTAACGATAGTTCTGAGTCACAAATTAATTTTTAAGAAACATTTTAGCATATTTTTGCCATTTAAAAAAAAAATTATCTTAAAAAAATCGTACGCCGTAGAAGTGACAAGGAATATTTTTGGTTGATGCCCACCCGTATAAACTTTTTTTCAATTCGCTGAATATTCTAGGAACATGTCGAACAGTAACTTTCAAAAAACTCACCTGTATACATACATAAATTGATTTTTAACATCCTCGTTTATCGATTTATAGTTCTATTTAGAACTATAAATCGAGCGATCATAGAACATAACAGGAATGCTGATTACCAACTGGTAATCACTCAATATAAATTATATACTAAATATAATATACTATTAAAAGCTAAATAAATCTATATCTTAATTCTAAAATATTCTGTCAACTGAGTCTATACAAAAAGTTACTATTGTCAAGAAGGTTAAGGGCACACACATTAGGGTGATTTTCTAGGCGATGAATGTATTTATCACTGTATCGTACTATTTCCTCACGCACTGTGGGCACTTGAAGACTGCGATGTATGTCATCGTTACGCACGTACCACGAGGAAGCACTAATGGCTCGTAGCACTTTAGATTGAAAGCGTTGCAATATCTCAATATTGCTAGCAGTATCCCAAAGTTGAATATCATAAGTCCATACTGGTTTGATAACACTTTTATAAACTAGCACTTTGTTTCTTAACGACAACTTTGATTTACGACCTACAAGGCAATAGTACTTAGAAAACTTAACATTTAGCTGCTTGCGTTTAGTCCAAATATGCTTACGCCAAGTTAGTTTTCTATCTAGATGTATACCTAGGTATTTAGCTTCAGTAACTAATGGTAACACTACATCATTCAAACTAACTGCAGGGCAGGTTCCTTTTCTCATAGTAAATGTAACTTGCACTGATTTTGTTTCATTTACTCGAATACGCCATTTATGGAACCATTGCTGTATTCGACGCAAGCTAGATTGTAACTTTTGTGATGCAATATTTGGATCTTCATCAGTAGCTAGGACAGCAGTATCATCAGCAAATGTTGCAGTAGTATTTTCTTCATCAACCGACAGATCTACAGTATATATAAGATAAAGAACAGGCCCTAGAACACTACCTTGTGGTACACCGGAACGAATTGGAAACATTCCTGATATTTCACTCTGAAACTTTACATGAAAGTAACGATCTAACAAGTAAGATTTCAGTATTAAGTAAAATGATTCAGGAATATTTTTCCTTAATTTATACAGTAAACCAGTATGCCATACTTTGTCAAATGCTTGACTCACATCGAGAAAAGCTGCTGTACAATATTTTTTTCTTAAAAAGAACGGTTGATCGTATTGACTACACGATGAACTTGTTCGACGGTTGAATGTTTTGGCCGAAAACCAAATTGATGATCTGGAATAATTTTAAGGTCATCGAGGACTCGATGCAGTCTTCTGAGGAATAACTTTTCGAACATTTTGGATAAAACGTGGAGTAAACTGATTGGCCTGTACGACGTCACCTCATCTACTGGCTTCCCTGATTTTTGTAATAAGATGATTTGAGCTGATTTCCAAACAGCAGGGAAATATTTTAGCCTTAAAATGGCATTAAAAATTAAATTTATCATCACAATACCTTTATTAGGCTATTCTCTTAGAATCCTAACTGTGACAAGATCCTAGCCAGGAGCTTTCTTTATATTTAGTTCATTCCAGATGAATCTTTTAATTTCTTTTGGTGAAAAAGGTTCAATTGGGACAGTTGGATCTGAAAATGCTTCTAAAAATTGAGTTTCCTCGATATTTAAGTTGTCTCCGTGATTGGGTTGAAAAACTTCAAATAAAGTTTCAGCAAAAAGTTTTACTTTTTCTCGTGTACTTTTTGCCCAGCTTCCATTATTTCCACGAAGTGGTAGTATTGGCTGTTGTGGCTGTTTAATGTGCTTAGTAGCTTTCCAGAGGGAGTAGTCAGATGCTTCAGTTGGACAAAGATTTTCGATATAATCTTCAATAGCATCCTGTTTTAATTTGTCCAATAATCGCTTTAACTTTTGGGATATTTTGTTAAAACGATTTTTGTCTCTTGGAAGCCTGGTTTGTTGCCATATTCTACTTAGCCTCCGTTTTTCTAAACTCAAGTCCTAATCTGTACCTAGTGAGGTAACTTTGGCACCTGAATTAATAACATTGTCTGGAGTGGATTCACAAGCAGCAAATTGAATGATTTTAGTAAAATTTACCAGTGATTGATCTAATTCTAATTCTGATTTTAAGGATGTTCTTAGGATGATTTTGTTATCAATATAATTTCGAAAGTAACCCCAGTCTGTATGTTTATTGAACAGGACAGGTGTTTTCTCTTTATGGATTAATTTAGTGCTAACTGTAAGCAGAACTGGTGAGTGATCCCATGATAAGTCAAAGCCCGACTTTATTTCCATGTATCTATACTAGACATATTTTTCGTAACAAATACGTCCAACAGATCTGGAATTTTATTTCAGTCAGATGACCAACAAGTTGTTTCACCCGTAGATATATAAATTGATTTCTCAAAAGTGAAAATATATGAAAACTTTTCTCCACTTTGCATTAGTAGCTTGTGCAACTCGGATAATGCAGTAGCGTATCGCCGTGGAAACAAACTATCGAATATATCGATCAAAACTAATTTGTTTTGATAGTTCTGCTATTCGGCAATAGATACAATAGTTGGAAGCACAGCTAATGTATTTATAAGAATAAATAATTTTACAGTTAACTGAACAAATATTCAGTTATCTAAAAATATTCGATTTTTCGTGTTACATTTGAATGCATATTATTTAAAACTATATATTTTCAATGTAACTAAAATACGACAAATATGTGGGATAATCCAAAAACTAAATTCAGTAACAATGTCATGGTGCTATTTGATGCTGGAAATATGGGTTAAATTGGGTTATCATTCAAATAAATATTCACAGATAACTCAGACAAAATATTTACTAGTTAGCCTATTATTGAACTGAACGTCACAGTTATTTAATAGCCCCACATAATTTTTAATAAATTAGTTTCACTCATGTTCGATTTTTAATAAGTTTGTTTGTTCATTTATTCTACTTTAATTTTCAATATCTTATTAATTATTATAAAGAACGTTTTTGTAACTATTTCAAAAAATTAATGTTAAATTACCCGAATGATTTTTTCCCACAATTATTAATCTCATTTACGCAGGCAATAAAATTATCATATTTTAAAAATTAATATACATAAAAGTAATTAATTTTTTTCATTTCATATTTTGCTACAGACACAAATTATAAAAATTAATATATATTAATATAATTAAACATTAATTTTTTAATTCATAATCAACAAATTAATACATATATTCATTATATATACAACAATTTAAAATGACTTTAATAAAGAAACGGACATGTCTTAATGCCTTTTTAAATGAATTAATTCGATATTAATATTTAAATATTTTTCAAAAACAAATTAAAACATTGTAGAACAAAGTTTTCGAAAATTTGTTTAGTTATTAATTTAAATTGAAGAAAAAATTATAAAATTATGTTAATTTCAAGATATTTTAATTAACATTTACAAGTTTTAATTTCGTGTATTATTAATTTTTGTTTTATTTATCTAAGTGGTATTTAATTAATATTTTTATGTTGGTTAAAACAAAAGTGTATTTTATTTGAAAATATTAATATTTCTTAATTTAAAATTTAAGTATCTACATTCTTCATTTAAACTTGATAAAGATTTTAAACTATGAATGGATTCTAAAAAACTGCCTCCAGTAAAAATTATGCATTTGAATCGCGAAAACTAATTTGAACAATGTAAATAATAATTTTCCTCAAACGGCAGCTGAAATTTTCTCGCTAATTTTACAAAGTGTTAGAGATTTCAATTAAAAATGAAAATCATTTTCAAGGAAACTTCAAATACGATATTGAAAAAAATTTCTTTTTATATTACTAAGCAATATGTTACTTATCGTTAGAAAATTGTTTCATAATAAAGCTTAAAGTTACTTTAAAACATTACATTAACTTTATGATTTTAAACTAATTCACTTACTTTATCTCGATTTATAACTTTGCCAATTTCAATAAATTAATATTTGTTTATGAAAAAATGAATATCATATCAAATTTATTATGAGAACTGGGTGTGCCCTACGGTTTCACTCACGTAAAATTATCTGAACTGTAGGTAAATAGAACTACTTTTCAACCGGATATTCCGAACATTCGAGCAAAATACATAGCATTTCTTTGTAGTGCTGCAACTAGCGACCTAAAATTCTATTCAAAATCAGTTTCATATAGTGCTTCGCTCGCCAAATGACTCCAAAGCAGCGTTTCTCAATCTTTTTTCAGTCACGGCCCGGTAAAATCTCGGATAATTTTATGCAGACCGGTCACATATGACGACTAGCAGTCTTCTAAGTTACATTTATTTTATACTAGCTGCAGATCGCAGTTTCACCCGCGTAAAATTATCTGAATTATGAGTAAAATTATTGGGTAAATTTTAAATTACGTGTTTGGAAATTCTGTACATAATAAATTATTTATTTTTCCTGGACGTGCTCGTCAAACGACCCTAATTTTTACACCGTCATGTAGATACCCATGTTAATAATTTTAGAAGTATTTATATTTTAGGCCCTTCTTGGGGCACCAAAACCCTAGGGGACAATTTTACTTCACTTTCATTTTTTCCAGAGATTTCAATAATATTTGAACAAAATTTCTTCAGCTTCTTAATTTGTAATCTGTTTGGTGTCACTGATGGACAATTCTGACCACACGTCCATTTAAATTTATGATGTTCTAAGATTTGATACAAAATCAGTTCCTTGTAGCACATCTCTTAGCTCGCCCAACGACTCTAAAATAGACTTATTCATATTTCGGTAACATAACTTATTTTGATAAAATTTTGTCAAGATCGGTCCAGCTATTTAATTAGAGATCAGTTTCGACCTCATTTTAATTTGAAACCAGATATACTGAAATTCTCTGCTATACTGATATTTCAATAGCGTATATAATTTTCATATCTTGAGAGCCTATGTCGTTACCAAGTTAACCCCACCACTTCATTTTTTTTCAAACAAACATGTGCCATATTGTGCTCGTCGTGTGCTGTTTATGTGCCAATAAAAAAGTAAATTCCAATCTTGGATTCTTTTACAGTCAAATAGGAATAAAAAGAAGGAAAAGTGACACAAATTTTGGTTCGTCTAATTTTACTTCATTTCTTGCCTTTGGCTAATGACGTCAAACCAAGTTTAGTTAATATCACCTATAACAAGAAACAGTACAGTAATTGAATAACCTATTTTAAAATGTTTACTTTTTTGAAGCTGATGTCTAATGAAATAGTCACGGAGATTCCTTTAACCTAGAGGTATCGGACTATTCCGATAAAAAAGGAAGATTATAAAGAATTACAATTGCAACTATTCACGCGAAAAAAAAATTTGATAAAACATTCAGATTTTTTTTTAATTTTCACAACCACGTAACTTTTAATGCATTCATACCAGTTGTCACTCTTCATAAGTGATCATTAAGTCCCTAAATTAATCGGTGCGCTTTCCACTGAAGTTAAAAAGTTAGGCAGCGAGATATTTTTCATTTATACAAGTAGGTATCTCCTCTTTACCATTTAAACTTTCTCTATGTTCGTTACTGTATTTCTGCGTTCAGTTTGTTTTGGTTTTTATTAGTTCAATCGCCAACCATCGTTTTTTTAATAGATAGTAGCACGTGTGAGATTGAAGACACAACGAATGTTGCCATCTAGTAACGTTGGAAGAAACCTTATGGAGTTTTCTAACTACTAATTGATGTTTTTATTTTTTTATATATAATGCAAGTGTGTTCTGGGACAATTAATTGGTTTTCACATGTTTATTTTTTTTTTAAATTGAACTCGCCGCTGCGCGTTTCCTGCGTAATTTTTTCACTTATAATATGCAACACATAATCTCAGTTGCATAATATACTATTAAATTTCCTACAATTGATCCTGAAAATTGTGAAAAATTAGCTATTAACCACGGAACTGATACAGCGTGTCCGGCACGCACTTGGCAAAGTTTATTTTTTTTTTATAACAATTGCATTATACCTACTTAAAAAAGTAAATCCTAAATGTAACAATTATGATCATAAAGAATTTATTTATTGGTTTTTACTAATAGAGTTTTTGATAAATTCTTAGATAAGTGAAGTGAAAAGAGAACATGATACCATTATAAAATTCAAAGCTTAATTATATATTATCAAGTGAGCGATCAAATCAAATTAAATTCATTAATATGTGTACTAAAAATGCCGACTTGTTTTTTTTTTAATCTACATCGAAATATGATAAACGAGAAATAGCTAGTCCAGGTTCAGAAACGAGTGGAGTGGTCAGAATCATTCGCTCGGAATTTGTTTACATAATCTTGTCCTATAAGTAAATAGTATTGATTATAAAAGTTAATTTGAAAAGGTAACACAATTTTTTTTTCATATTCTTTGATATAAAACCAACAATTAAAGGGTCTCCACCTTTTGCTATAAAATTAATATTTTCGAAGTATACATGTTTTTAAGCTGAAAAAATCACGATTTTGCTTGATTTCAAAATTGAAATTTTTATTGAGACATTTTATTGATAGAGAGCAAAGTATGTGAAAAAAATTTATTTGGATAATTTTTCGCATTTTTCAATATAATAATCATTTGTCTATATGAAACTGGCTGTCTTTGTTTTAATATTACACATTACTTGTTGTATAGCTTACGTAATGATATTTACTAGAATGTACCATTAATTTATTAATTATGTTGTAGTTATTGTAACTAGCAATTTTTTAAATGATTAAGAATCGGTAAATAAGCATTGTCCGGTTCTGATTTGTTTGTTGCAATTACTATCATTGAGTTTAATGAAGAAGCCTTCACTTAGAAGTCTTTTTCTGTAATTGCCTTCTTTATCAAGAATTTTTGCATTTTCAAAGTCAAATCTATGGCTATTTTTTATGGCGTGTTCAGGAAAACCCGTTGATTGTTTTTGTCTTTTTAAATCGTAATTGTGTTGAGTTAGTCTATTATTCAATCTTTGACTAGTTTACTCATAATATGGAGAATTGCAGCCAGAACATTTTATTTTATATACAATATTATGGTTTTGCTTATTTTCGACTCTCAATCTTTTTTTAGAATAGGTACGTGTTTTCTAGTTTGTTATTAATAAAAGAAAAAAGTTATACGATTTTCACTAATTTTCTCTATGGTAGTTTTAATGTTTTTGGTAGGAAAGTTATAAGGAAGGCAAATTCTTTTGTTATTATCACTTATGTCATTAGGATTTGGCAAACTGATTATGTTGAAAAATGCATAATTAAAATTCTTTTATGGATTTTGTTAAAAAAAATTTTAATTTTTACACAAATCCTGTAATCCTCATTACTTTGGGTAGCGGTCAAAACGAAAAAGAAAACAATATAATCATTATAATGGTATAAAATTAGACAAAATTCTTATATTTTTAATTTAAAATCATGCATAACTTCAGAAATATCAATTTTGTACCAAAAGTTATTTGTTGTCGTGTTGTACGAAAGAATATAAAAAAAGCGACAATGCCAATATGTTACACTTTCTCATTTGTATAAATAATTTAGGTTTAAAAAAATCTAACCAGGTTGTCAGGTGGAACCATGGACTTTAATAATTTTTATTTATAAGACAAAATTACGTAAACGAATTCCGGACGAATAATTTTTACCGCTTAACTCGTTTCTGAACCTGGACGAAACATAAATGTGAATCTCTATAACTGTGTTTTGATAACAATCTTGAATTATATCTCTATAATAAAAATACCTATTTTAATCGTCTTAAATTTTTCTGGTTGTAAAATAAGTATTTTAATCTAGACTTATTGGGCACTTATTGAGCTTTAGAGAATTTTGGAGTAATATAGTATCAGTGTTCGTGTGAAAGTGATTTATGACGTATTCCAACAATTTCCAGTCCTTAATATAAATTTTATTGTCATGATCCCATTACCACCATACGTGTTATTTTGGTCATTCTTGGTACGTACCCTCATATTTGAACACATGCTCGGTACGTAATAATAAAATTTTTCCCCTTAAGAACGCACAAAAAATATAAAATATAAAATATTCGCTAGACAGGTTTCGGCTACTTTTTTAGCCCTCTTCAGTAGCATATGCCGAAACCGGTCTAGCGAATATTTTATATTTTATATTTTTTGTGCGACCTTAAGGGGAAAAACTTTTTTATTTTGTATAATCCAGCCCACAGTACAGCTCAATATAGTGATTTAACATGCTAATAATTATTTTTCATGAATCGACCTTTTTTTAGACTTCTTCACAAACTAAAGAATGTTTTGGTGTCTTCTAAAACTTCTAAAAAAAACATTGCAAAATTAAACCAATAATTTTATGAAGAGCATATTTCTGTTAAAAACATAATTAAATTCTTTGTAGGAATATTTTATAGTCGTTTTATTTATATACACAAGTGATAGAATTTTTTTTTCTTTATAGTTGAATAAATTTTAATTCTTGTATGTAAAAAAATGTGTTTTATTGGTAAATATCAAACAGGTAGATACCTTTACCTACCTACTGATTCAGTATATACAGTACTGAATAATTAGTTTTTATCATTATTAATTTAATTATTTCTTCCATAAATCATACTTAATGACACATATTTCCATAATCAATTGCAATCTATTAAACGTTAACTGACAGAATGCCGCTTTTTTAATATAGCACACACACACACATATAAACACAGATATATATATATATATATATATATATATATATATATATATATATATATATATATATATATATATATATATATATATATATATATATAAAGTGTATACAGTAGAGGGATAGAGGGTCACGATAGCTTCCAAGAATTAATAATTGTTAATTATAATAGACATTATTATACATAGAAATGAAATTTGACATAATATTTTTATATATACCACGCATTTCCCTTATTGTTAGACAAAGGTCTATTAAGTAGGCACTTACACAGAAAGTCCATAAATTAAAATATACATAGATTGTATTTAATTTCTTTTGAATAACCCCTTCGAGAAGTTGTACGTATATTTATGTGTCAGCTTTTCAGGCATTTCTTCTCAAAAAGATGTGCTTCCCAACTTGGAAAGAACGAAAGAAATTATATAAGATTGGTTTTGAGCCATTGTTCTAAACAAATCGGTTTCCGATAAAAATTGAAACCTAATTTTCAAAAGCAAAAGTTTTTCGGACATTTAAATATCACATAATATACATTTTTGAGTCATTATTTTATGTATACCTATACTGCGAAAGATTAGAAAAACTCATTTTAGTTTGTTTGCATATTGTCTATTGTAAGTTTTTACAGAGTGTGAGAAAAATAAGTCTCAAAATCCAGAGAGCAGATAGATTTCGTTAGTAAGTGTGTACCGATCTAGGCTGTTTTAAGTATATTTAGATGTAAGTCGTTCTGAAGAATAGCGGTGTAATCAGAATTTGGCAAAAACAAGTAAACCGCGACAGTTTAACCTGGCGACGTATCAACCGACGCATAGTATTCGATATGACCCATCTAATTGCACAAAAAGGTATATTTACAAAGTAAAACAGATGTTTAAACTAATGTGTTATTTGTGTAAATGAATGTTAGGTACACTTATTATGAAAACGAGAAACACCACCCGCACATGTCCTTGCATGTTATCGATAGTACAAAATTAACGTTGGTTTTGACGTAGCCATCAGTGTGATTGCGACTGTTGACGAATAAGATGTTCTTACTGTGGTCAGAAATTTAGTTTTGTTTAATGTTAAAATGGAATCATCTGCTATAGATATGTTTCTACGTATGTAACTATATTATTTTTTATATTATTGTATAGTCAACTAATTAGCTCCTTTAAACTAAAGTATATTAAGTTACTGTTAAAATACCCGTTTGTAATTAAAAAAAAAAGTTATACTGCAAGGTGTAGCAAGAATTTCAAAACTATTTTAAACGTTACTTTAGTTATTGTACTGTACAATATATGTATATATATATATATATATATATATATATATATATATATATATATATATATACATATATACATATTTATACATATATATATATATATATATATATATATATATATATATATATATATATATATATATATATATATATATATATATATATATTTAAAGTGCGGATTCGTGCGGAAATTAATGTATTTCTTTTTACAGGTCGTCAAATAATCAGAGAAGAGCTTTTTGACCAATGGCGTTCAACAAAGCCCATAGATAGTTTATTGTGTTTGATTAAACAAGTAAATGAATGTATAAATCTATATTTTTGTATTTTATAACTCAAGTGTCCCGCTAAATTAGCTATATATTTAATACTATACGACGCAAATTGAACCTAACGACAGGCTAGCCAACGACAATTCAACTTGACGACAGCTCAGCCTAACGACAGTTCAATCAAACGACAGTTGAACCGTAGAACAGTTAAACCAAAAACCACAGGACATTTCAGCTGTTTAACGCTAATATATAAATTAACCAAACCCAATCTGAACTAAGCAAACTCAATAAATTATAAACATACCCAACCTAAACTAATCGCACTCAACAAAATATAAACAAACCCAACCTAACCTAACCAAACACAACTTAACCAAAAACAACCTAAACTAACCGAATTCAACGAAAGGCAACCAATTCCAACACAACCCAACCAAATAGTATACCCTTAAATATGAGTACCGAACTGAATAAATTATAAACAAACCCAACCTAACTTAAACTAAACTAGCCTAAACTAACCGAACTCAGCAAATTATAAACAAACCTATTCTAACCTAACTTAAAACAATCTAACGTAACCAAACCCAACCTGAACTAACCGAACTCAACAAATTATAAACAAACCCCACCTAACGTAACCAAAATCTGCCTAAATTAACCGAACTCAACAAATTATAAACAAACCCAACCTAACCTAACTAAACACATCCAAATAAAACTTAATCAAATTCAACCTAAACTTACTGAATTTAATAAATTATAAACAAACCCAACCTAACCTAACCAAAGCCAACGTGAACTAACCGAAATCAACAAATTATAAACAAATCCAACCGAACTCAACTAAAGCCATCCTAAATTAATCGAAGTCAACAAATTATAAACAAATCCAACCTAATGCAACCAAATACAACTTAACCAAATAAAACCTAACCTAACCAAACACAATCTAAACTAACCGAATTCAACGAAAAGTTACCAAATCCAACACAACCCAACCAAATAGTATACCCTTAATTGTGTAAACAATCGCCCTTGAGACTTGAGACTACATAAAACTTTTTTAGTCTCAAGTCTTAAGGGAAGCAAATTTCATTGTTAGCTAAAATTCAAATAATTTTGTTCTTATTATTATTAGTTAATAGATTGTAGAACGGTTAAATTGTCGTTAGGTTGAATTGTCGTCGGTTGATCTGTCGTCGGTCGATATGTTGTTAGGTTGATTTGTCGTCAATTGGACTGTCAGGGTTGAACTGTCGCGGTTGAACTGTCTGTGGTTCACTAGTCACAGCACACCACATTTGATGCCACCGGCTTCCGGTCTAACAGTTATAAGCTTAACTGCGCTGATGACGTAAAAAAACTGAACTAGCTGAAGCTGTGATATAGATAATAAATTTTATTTGCCTATTTTTTTGAAGAGCCATTTCTTCCCCGACACTCTTTGACATGGTTTTGATATTCTCTAGGATAAATTTTCGATAATTTAGGAGAAACGACATAGGCATTGACCGACATTGAGCGACAAGTTAGGAACCTGTGACCCCACCGATTACTAAGTGACCCATTTCATAGTTTCGAAGGATTCACTTGAATTCGGCAACTAAAGTATGATAGACAAAAAGAGATTAGAAAATTTTATCAAAAGACAGAACTTTTTTCAGGTTTATGTTTTTTAAATGATTTTTTCTTCAAAAAGAAAGATAGGTATATATTTTTTAATTATAAAACATTTTTTACCTTTTCTACACCGTTATTTTAACAGGATGGTTTCGCTTTGTGTAGTAACAGTATGAATCACTATTAGCTTTTTGAAAATTCTGATAAAAATCTTTTCTGAAATATTTGACTTTCTTACCGACTAAAAAACTGTTTCAAAATGAAAATAAATATCACTAGCTGGAAACATTTTCTTAACAATCACACTTGAGTTGATTTTAGCGCACAGGAAAAATTGGTTGTTGACGCTTGGTTTAATTGTATGATAGTGTCTACAATACGTGATGGTATATTTTACGAATAATTGTATATGTTTATATTCTAACACCTATTGTTATTGACCACCTTGTAGTATAATATAATTGCAAGTGAATGCAACGGTCAGAGCTACATAAGTCAAGTTCGTGTAGCGGGTCAAGTGTCATCATTATAGCAAAGAACGTTACGTTTTAATTTGAAAAAGAAATAGAGGAAAAATGGGTTCACTAAAGGTTACAATTTATAATAATAAAACGGGAGGTCTTGTGCGATTGTGCTGTTTGATTCGATTTAAAAACCACACCTGCGTCCCTAACCTTTTACTTGCCAACTGCATCATCACTCACTCATTCCATTTGACCTCTTCATCTATAATAAAGATTGTAATTTTTTTATTTTGATTAATTTTGATTAATTTACTTTTTTTGAATCTAAATTAATTTCATTCACGTTTTATTAGTATCAGTTTTCAGATATTTACAAATAAACCAAATTAAATAAATACAACGGTTTAAAAATAACAGTTTTTTTTTTCATTAAATACTGAATATCGTTCAATGCGGACAATAGATATAAAGAAAGCTTTTATAATGCCCGATTTTAGCTTTGTTAAATTTTTTATAGGTTATGTTAGCTTTACTTTTTAATTTGTTAGGGAATAAGCTTTTCTCAAAATGATCCTCTTAGAAATTTGGTGACAATACCCTTAGGAAAAAGTGAAGATCGTCTCAAAAACGTTAATAGAAAAGATACTATGATTCCCTATTAAATATAATTCTTACCCAACGATATACTGCAGTATCTCAACACATGTATGTCTGCTTTGGTTTTAGTCTATCTAACTTATTGTTAGTTACGTTTCCCGGGACGCAAAAATTTCACTTGGATAAAATCATTGTATGAAATATTATGCTGTTAGAATCTGTTTACCGCTCTCTAGAATTTAGATAAACTGTTCAGTATATATGTATGACCTGTTTACCACTTTCATTACCGATATCGTGTGATACGTCTACTTTACTAGATGGCCAATCACGCGATATCACGTGACAAATATAAGAACCTACTTATTCAACATAAAATATAATATTTGGCTATCTCACAAAGTCTAGATTTTTATCTTGGCAATGAAAGTGTTAATACTTAATATAAACTGCAAGAATCTGGAACCGATTAAATACCGAGGTCTATTGCCTGAATTTTTTTATGCGGTTAAAGTTTTAAGTAGAGGACAATCTTTACCAACGACATGAATTCCCAAAGGCTCCCTCTTCTAGATTTTTACTCCAACTGACTTAAAACTTTGGAAGAATTTTCTAGACATAATATTGGACTATTAGATAGGTAATAAAATAAAAAAAAATTCTTAAAAATTTCAAACTTACGTAACCCTTTAAATAAATATGTGTATTTTGGATAATTCAGTAATATAATTCGGTACGACTGGTATCATCCCGATAATATTAAAAGTATCATCGATTTAAAGATCTAACAATAAATTTAGATCAAGCTAAAAGCCCCTCAACATAATTTCCCTTCAACAAAAAGCCCCTCAACATATAAGCCCCTCAACAACAACGAAATTGACTATGAGGTTCCGTACAATTAAATTCTAGTTTTCTTAATCACATTTTCTCCTCTCCAGCATTATTGAGTACAAAAACATCATCCACTTTTATTGTAAAAATAGAGTGTTATTAGTGGCTAAGTATAATTTATCATTAATAATATCGAATATAATTTATTGAGAATTAACATTTTATTTATCAATAATTAATTTATTTATTGAAATACATCGTAATAGAAAATAACTACATCATAGTTCAGTTTAGATGGAAGTATTGTAAGGTATGTAGTTACAAATGTCAATAATAATTCATGACTAACGATTATTCGGTTGTTGTGAGTCTTTGAAGTACGTATATTAAAATTTAATCATCATTACTACAGGACATGACAATATATTAAACACTTTGACGGTTCTTCGACTGATTAATTGATTTCGAAAAAATATATATGCACTAAGTACATTCCGTAGCTTCCTAATGCATAAGAAATCTAGGTTACTTCTAAGCTAGACATAACCCTGTCTGCGATCTGCTGCTAATTATGCAAGCAACGAAAATGTTTGTGATTTAATTTTTTTTGCAGTCAGAAAATATAATGGAGTTTTCTTTATGATTCTTCAGTGATTGGAAAAGTCCTAGGAGGTGGGCGGTTGCTGAAGATTTGCGATTTTTTAAATTTTTCGGGTAAGAGAAAGATTATGGATCCATCTTTTAATGCAGGTTCAAATGTGATACACACAACATAATAAAAATATTTCCTCACTACAAGATGTGGCCTTTGTTACAATTTTTGTTCCCCAAATATATGTATAATTTGATTTGATTTTTGGGCTCTACACGGAGCTAATTGTATCTTCATGTATGTCAGAGTCAAGGAGGGTTTTTTGTATTTGACAGAAAAATTGTTTATCATTACTAGGGAACTGGTGCTATATTACAACAAGTATTGTACAGCAATATACCATTTTGCGCTCTTAATACACAAATAACTATTGTTTCTTTGTCAAATGCTACAACAATATATATTAAAATGAACGAAATCGCAGGGTAACACTTCCGTAACATTCCTTGTAAGTCTAAATCTAATATTACATAGGAAAATGTAACTTTTTGTTTGAACTAAAATAATACTTTTATAAGGATGTGGATATGTTTCTTTTTGTTCGAAAACCGAGATTGGGACTCGTTTTTAGGGGAGAATTATTGCTATTTAACACGCCAAATTCAACTAGGATGTGTAGTTGATAGATATAAGTAGGATTCTGCA
Organism: Brachynemurus nebulosus; assembly: GCA_035578155.1. Lineage (NCBI taxonomy): Eukaryota > Metazoa > Arthropoda > Insecta > Neuroptera > Myrmeleontidae > Brachynemurus > Brachynemurus nebulosus. Next base: position 40,274,322 of record JAPWDM010000001.1, on the reverse strand, counting down.
AAAAAAGCAAAAAGCCAAAAAGTGGAAATGTTACTTTTTGTTCGACTACTCCTCAATTGTTGGTTAATTCTCAAAAATATTGAATTAAATGTAAAGCTTCTTACAATGCATAAGCTCGCTAAGTGATCATTAGAATAAATTGTTCATTAAATTTTATTCTAATAGTATTTATAACAACAAATATAACACCATTAAATATAGAAAAATTTTTAATTCAACCTTGTTTAATCGTCATATTCGCCAACATTTTAGTCACTTCTTCCGCTTCATTTTCATACACATTGTGCTCCGTCTATTTATTCAATGCTCAGAAGGTATCACTAAAATTTTGTCATAGACTATAATCGAAATCGGCTAACTATAATATTATAATGTATATTAAAATCATATGATATTAAAACAATTATCATTTTCTCATATTTTATATATATATATATATATATATATATATATATATATATATATATATATATATATATATATATATATATAGATATATATATATATATATATATATATATATATATATATTTATGCAGACATGTATGTAAGTAACATACTTACAAATATACCTATGTACATATTTTAACAGAAGGAATCAAGTAATGTGATTGACAGAAACAATTACTCAATATGTTGCAACGCAACGTATGCTCAGCTCAGATAAAAACCAGTAACATGTGCTTAGTTTCATTTTATCGAATCGACCGTCTTCGGTCATAAAAAACAAGAAAACGTAAAATCATGATTAATCGAAAATATGTATAATTTTTTTTTAACATTAAAACCTGGCATGAAAATGTAAAAATAGTATTTAAAATTATTTTGAGAAATTTTGAGAAAGACTTTGGATAAAGTTTTAGGAAATTTCAGATGGTATGAACACACCATATATATCCCAGTTGATATAAAATTTCTGCTTTATGTAAGAAGTTTGGAAAAAAACTTGGATCAAGTAGACCGTTGAATTTTTATGTTTAAATTACAATACTAAAATATTCTCTTGTCGTTTTTACCAATCAGACAACTATATTATAGTCGTACGGAACTACGAGTTATGATTAGAAGTCTTCATTATTATCCGGCAGATTGCCAATTTAGGACCAATCAAACGAGAAACTTCACAAACACTTTCAATCTGTTATAATTCTATAATTAACAATACGGTGCTTGCAGATTTTAACAACTGCTTAATATTAGTCAGATATAAAATAAATGGAAATTACATAATACGTTAATTTTTGTCACGGCACTTGTAGGTTTACAAAATTGTTCCAATTTCTCATAACTCAACATAGTATTTGTTTAATTTTTCTAGACGAAGGTAAGAGGAAATCACTGTAAAATTTAGAATTTTTTGTGCATCTTCCACTTTATTTTGCTATAACACGATTTGACCTTATTTTTGTGTAAACATTTTGACCCAGTTTCGATTAGACAGGAAGTAACAGAAAGTTATCTGGAATTACCGTACAAGAAATACGAACCTAAAAAAATACGAGTAAGTTAAACTGCGTTTAGAACTCTGGTTGGACTGTGTGTTAATTCTTTAAAAATATTATTTGCTCCTGGAAAAGTTTACAGACGTACGGACTCCATACAGTGTTAGTGTTAATATAAAAAGTTTTCATATGTTACAAATTTACTGACGGAAAAAAAGTCGATGACAAAGGACTTATGTGTTGGCCACCTTTCTCATAAGTCATATTCAAGTTTAAATTGCTAGGTTATTCCTTTTTTATCTGAAAGCAGTAAAGAGTACCTATAAGCGATTCTGAAACACTTTGTTCGACTGTTTATCTTTCTTTATTCTTATACTTAAATTGTTAAAACGATTAGTATTAAAAATAACGATTAGTAAACACGCAGCGCACAGACAGTCAAAAGCTAAACTTTTTTATCTTCCAGTCAGTCTCGGCATTTATGTGAGTATGTAATGCCTCTTATCACTGACAATCATTTTATGTTTGTCAAATTGTTGTTAACAAGTTCCAATAAAATGTATGTTATGTGCAACACGATCATACGTCTATCAGATGAGTTAAATACCCATGAAATTGGTTTTTTTTCTCTTCTTTAAAATATCATTTATTCTAGTACTTATTGAGAGATTTTATATCATATTTTTAGTAATAACTCTTGTTTCTTATTTTTTTTTTATTGGTAATTTTAAAACATGAAGACACATAGGGGAAACTTGGGGTAAGTAGGTAATTATATTGTAAGTAAAATTATAAAATACAAATTTTTTAACAGCAGAAGGTTCATGGGACTTCGTGTGCTTAGAAATAAATTATCATAACGTGATTTTGTCAAGATGCCAAAAATTTACAGTGATATTCAATAGATAGAAAATTTCATACATTTAAAAAAAATTAACATTCAAATTTTTACAGCTTCGTTTGAAGTTAATGATACAGGCGTACGTTATTTAGCAGTTGTAATGGCGCGGTTCAAATGATGTTTGATCATGCAAAATGGTTGACTACAAAGCTCGGTGTCACAATGTCATATCACACATACGTAGCTATCGTATTTATATGGTATGTAATAACGTCACCCGGAAGATTACACGGTACAAACAACTAAAACTGATAAACTGTTAAAAACAAAACCAGGCGGCTAACCGTAAATAAACCGTGCGGCTAAATGTGAACAGATAATGTTGTAGTGGTAAAATAATCAACCGTACGGTAGCAAACGCGTAATGTGAACGTATACTAAATATTTAGTGAAGGAAAGAAAAAATCTAATTTTCTATTTGTTCTTTTTATTAATCGTTTGAAGAAGTGTCCTTTAAAACCATTGAAGTTACCCGGGGAGGCCGAATGTTGGCAATTTATGCAGTGCCGGATTAAGACTACTTGATGCCCTAAGCAATCCGCGCCCGTGGGCCCCCTATCCATAAGTAAACTAGTATCGATCTTTAAAAAAAAAAATTACACAGTCCTACAACGAATTTCCTTCTTTAAGTTCAAGTAGTGTTTCTGCTAGATTTTTATGTGCTAATTACAGGAAAAGAGTCAAAAAATTCCATCACGTCAGAATTTTGAGGAAATAAGATTTTTATTTTTTCATTGGTTTTTCGATAGAAATTTAGTTTAAAGGCAATCTTAATCAGACTTATAATTAGGGTATAAAATGAAGTTTGTCTGATTGTAATTGGTCCTATGAACTGAATTAAAAACAACACAGACAGTCATGGGGACTGCCGAGAGAAGTGAAAACACTGTGTGAAAATACTTTCAATGTTATTAGGACAGCAAAGTGGTTATACAAAATATCCATGTTTTTTATGTGAATGCGATGGCAAGAACAGAGCAAAATATTATAGAAGAAAAGAATAGCCAGCAAGAATTAATTTGGAGTCAGGAAGTAAAAATATAGTTCGACAGAATTTAGTCCCACATGAGAAAATCTTACTACTTCCTTTGCACATAAAGCTAGGTCTTATGAAAAAATTTGTGAAGGCTTAGATTCAAGTATGGCGATGGGCGAATTAAGGTGATGGATTCAGGTGTTTCTAAACAGTAATTATCTTTGTTTGAAGTTAAACTGAAGGTATTTTTGTTGGACCCGAGATACGAAAACTAACTAAAGATGAAAACTTCGATGGAAAACGAACTCCTATAGAATTGGCAGCATTGGTATTGATAAAAAAACTTTTAAGGACTTCTTAGGAAATCATAAAGGCTCCAATTATGAAAATATTATAAATAACATGCTCCAAAATTTTCAAAGATTAGGTTGCCTCATGAGTCTCTTAGTTCATTTCCTTCATTCGCATTTGAAATACTTCCCTGAAGACCTAGGAACAGTTAATAAAGAATAAGAAGAAAGATTTCACTAGGATATAAAGGAAATGGAGCGAAGGTGCCGAGGAGAGTGGAATATTAACCTGATAAAATCGGGCTTATAAAAGAAAATCACTCAACAAAAGTTTTGTAGAAAAAAAGGAAAGGTTCCACAAGCCTCTGTAGTATTTCAAAACGCTCATCTTGACATAAACTATTCGGTAAATAAAAACAATACTACTTAGCTACTTAATTACTTTTTTACTTCTGATTTTTTTTCTTGAATACCTCAGTTTTTACATGATTTTTATAAGTATGTATTGTAAAAAAACTCTAAAGTGATAGAAATAAACCGATTTCAGATTCGTCATTAGGAGGTCCCAAAACCCAATAAAACAGCACTGAAGTTAAAAAAGGAAAAAAATTTCAAATTTGTAGGTCTATGTTACTTATTTCAAATATGTATATCATACGTATTTCATATATCATTACGTACCTTAGAATATGTATGAATTTTTTTTACCTGGAGTAGGTAATGGTAAAATACAATAGAAACCAAACGTGTGGATTTCCAAACAGCCTTACCTTTCATGTGCTAACAAATATTTTTGTGTGCTGTTTGTGGTGCCCCCAACACGTGATGCCCTAAGCAATTGCTTAGTTTGCTTATAGGCTAATCCGGCACTGAATTTATGTTTATTTATGATACTGAATACTAAAAAAAAATTCATTAGTTTTTTTATATAAGCTTTGTTGGTCATTTTAATCTGGAAAAATTATAAATATTTAATATAAATTTAAAATTTTTATCTTACTTAAATCATAGTGAAAATATCCTTAATTTTAGTCAAAAGCAATTACTTTTTTAAAAACTTTTATTTAACTTGCTATGTTAGTATGTTTGTTTGGATTAAATCTTACAACCAAAATTTAGACAACTTCTAAATGAGCTGGAGGTTTCAAATTTTGCGTATGTGTATAACTTGGATGATAATGCAATACTGTATAATAAGTTTTGCCCTAAATTTTCTCTAATTTGTCTTATGTAAATTTTTGACATTTCGAACTATCAAATATTGTCCCATGATTTTACATTGCAATTTTTAGTTTCCATAGTTATGTTTGACTTTCTAAATTAATTGTGATTAGACTAAAAAGTATAAAATAAATTAAGCTAAAAAAATAGTTTTTTAAAGCAAGCTTTTATTTAAAAATGAACTAAAATGTACAAAATAACTTTTGAGTGAATTTTGAAACAATGTGGAACGTAATTTATACCGCCTCAAGATTTTATAGATTATGTTGCATATTGCTTCAAACTTCACATAAAAGTTATTTTATACATTTTAGTTCATTTTTAAATAATTAAAGCTTTCTTTAAAAAACTATTTTTTTACTTTAATTTATTCCGCTAATTTATGCATAAATATTTGTTGCGAGTATTTCCTGGACTGCAAACTTTATTGAAAATTTAAAACCGCTTTCAATAATAATAAAATTTATTGCCAGAAATCAATTACATTCCCCCTATTTATGGGAAAATATACATATTATATGTATACTTTTTATGTCAATTTATTAGAAAAAATAGAAGTACTTCATTTTATTTTATATTTTTTTAATTTGTCTAATGTCAGACAGTCAGACATATCAAAATCAATGAACAAAAATATTACCAGCAATATAACCTTTCATTTCTGTTCGAAATATTATCATTTATACAATTTTTTATTATTTTTGACAGGTAGAAGTTCAGCTAATGTATTTACTTAATCCCATATACTCAAAATATCTAACTTCAATTTTTAAACATATACAGTTGAATTTCAACTAAAAGAAAGAATCATAATTTTACATACCTATACGCAATACTAAAATTGTAATCCCCTTACTTCAGAATTCCTTTCAGAGAACTTGTCGTTTACTTGAAATACATTTGTATATTTATTGATAATGTATTATAGCTACAACTTCACTATAAGAATACTTAAAATTTTCTAACAAATAAACATAAATTTCACGTGAGAAAATATTTAGGGCATTGTCAAAAATTTGACTTTACTAGTAAAAACCGCAAAATGGTTTTGAACTTTTGAATATTTATTTTTTCCTTATGACTAACTAAATAACTGAATACATGACTAATTTCTTCTTTAATTTTTCTCTAAATATTTATTAAATGTAAAAAACTAATATGAATAATAGTCACCTGAAAAAATTAAATTCTATGTCCTTATCAGCCATAATTAATCAATTTTAGCTGTAAAATTTACAAATTAGAGCACATCTACTTAATGTTTCATATCATTCACAAGTTTTTGCAATAAGTCATTTTTATGAGATAAAAACCAATGATCAACTAAAATGAGAATTCATGTTGATACTCATAACTGTAATGAAAATTATCAGTTACAAAAATATAATCTATTACAAATAACTCTCTAGGAGCGATTAAAGGGGTGGCCGAAGTAGACGACTGCCTAAAACATCGAGTTTTCTAAAGCCTCGCATGATGAAAGGCCCATTAAACTTGGATTTCTGTGGCATTTTATTTAGCTCTTAACTTATGCCAAAAGTAAAATTGAAAATCTTTTTCAGGTTCATACTAGAAATCTAGAAATGCTTGCAATCTTTTTTGATCGGCTCGATAAAAATCTTACTAATTTTGTAATTTTAGAACAATAAAAAATCTCAGTTAATTCTTAATTTCTGTGTGAATGTTCGTTCTGTGTAGAAAGCTTTATTATATGTTATTCTTTGAGAGAAATATTTCTTTTGAAGTGTTTACCAAAAAAGCTTTGAAAATAACTAGAGAAACGTAAAAAAAAGAAAAAGGATCAATTACGAAAATTGTATATGTTGTATACAGGGAAATTTTTTTTTTAATTTCGAATTATTTAAACAAAATAGCTCTACAATACGCTTTATTTTTAAATTTTTGCTTACTAATTTATTTGCACTAATTGTAAGTCAACTTATAGTTACAAAAAATAAAATTATTTTGCATAAAGTAAGGCTACACGACCTTAGAAATGCATATGAATGAAAACCTTTTAAAAATAGTTCGTCTTTGTAAAACACAGCCTGTATATCAGAAAAGGAGACTTCACAAAACTTATCTTGTGCACTTCCAATTTTAGTCTTTCGCCACCAATGTAACTCTCTTTAACATTAGTAAAATTCTTACATAAATTTGTAATGCATATTTTTCAAATTAATTTCAAAATTACTAATTTTGTTACATTTGTTGTATTTGAGCATTTTTATTTGATTTGACTTATATCTTTCCAAACCGAATTCTCCATCAATTGTGTGAATAAAGTACAAAATATACGGAGGCAAAGCAGTGCTCAGATGTGATGATAGTTTTTAACTCATCTGTACATTTTATTCAATTATTATTTAAGTTCTTTCGAAAATATACACGTATAGCATGCACTTCGTACATTACGTATTATCATCCTTAGGGATAAATTTAAATTTTTTCTATATTTTATTTACATTTCATAATTCTTGCAATACGTATATATGTACCATCCATATTTTGTTGTCTTCTAATAGAAAATGTTTCACCACCTACTTACCTTGCAGGGACACATTTTAATGTTTACGGAAATCTCCATAGGTACTTTGTTTGGTACTAATAAATGTTATACGCACATCACAAACAATCTATAATTACACGTAGGTAAATATTATTTGCGTGGTGCGGCAAAGTGTTACCACAATATATTATGACGATGGTGATCGGGGTCTGCGGGTTCTTTCTATGATACGAGCGAAGCAAAACGTACCATACTGATTTAGGTATTGCCGCGCCATGTAAATGTATTTTGTTTACACGTGCGCAGAATACCTACACACAATTGATTCGAATTATAATTTTATTGTACAAAAATGTGCAACTTGAAACAGTATACATATGTGAGGAGATCCAAGTATGTTAATTGAATGGTGTCTCATAGAGTAACGTACACGGCATAGTCAAAAATGATTCCAGTTTAGAAATACGAATATTCAAACAAGAATTGTTTGCGCTTGAAGACCATACGGAAGCAAAATTCCCCTGTTGCAGTATACTACATAACCTAACGAATTTTTCAGAGTTTATTTTTAAGGGAAAACTTTGTGTCACATGGAGCGCACTTATTATATTGCAATCCAAAAAAATAAAGTTGTTCAAATATTGCAAGACTTCTAATAATTAGATTATAATGACGATGTGGTTTTTTGGCGATTTTTCATAATTTTGTCTAAGTGTGAGGATAGTTTGTTTTTCTTCCTAATTGGTAAGTCATAGTTTCTTCAATCAAATACACAATCTAAATAATTTCTTGGATATTTCCATTGCTTTTGATTTTGAGACTATGACTCCAAACTTTATTTTTATATATAGAAGATCAAGTAGATTTCGTCTCCTCTTTGTTGATCCGATTTTAGAAAATAATTTAAAACAAAAAAAAAAAAAAAAACTAATAATATTAATAGATTAGAGCGTTACTTTATGGTACTCCATATTTGTAAATAATAAACAAATATTTTACTTCGCAAATATACCACTTTTATTTTGAAATTGTGCAACATTGTTTCAAATTAAAAGTGGTATACTTGCGAAGTAAAATATTTGTTTATTATTTAAAAACTAATAAATTTTTTGTCTTATAGAATCAATTTCTTCATCCTTTCAAAAACAATCTAAAAGTTAATACCATTTTTAAAAGTTTTATTTATTTTTACAGTTTTGACTCCTTATATTCGGAAATACGAAGGTAAGGTGAAAAATTCTCGGCCTGACAATGAAAGACTGCAATTTCCAGTTAAAAAATTTTATTTTTCTATATAATCCCCCTTGACTTTAACACGCTTGATTCAGCGTTTTTCCAAAATCAGTGTTCCTTATTTAATATTCATTTGTTACACTCATAGGTATTTGTTCGCAAACTTGAAGAAATTTGTTTCTGATAAGCGCTTCGCGTCCGATAAAGAAGTTAAGAGGGTCGTAGCTGAATATTTTCACAGCCTTTCAGACTCTTACTCCCGGGAAGGAATAATGATTTTGGAAAAAAGCTGGACCATGTATCTAGTACGTAAAGAAAGTATATATATATTTTTGCCAACGCAGTATATATTCGTGAGAATAAAAAGGCAAATAGAAGAAACAAACAAAAACAATTGCCCTCTCGCATATATAATAATTTATAATATGAAGTAACTGATTGAATATTCCGTACCAGCCCTCCTCATCATAATTATAGAGTGGAAAAAAGAAGGTTGGATCGCGAACGGATGATAAATAATAATTGAATATAAAGTGTTCGTTGTTGGTGCCTATAAAAATTTATTGTAATCAGGAAAATGGATTTCTTAATAGTGTGGAAAAGAACACAATGAAAAAAGATTAGAAATCTTAATGATTATTATTTCAGTAACAGATATTTTAAAAAAGTTCAGTGTATTTTTAATTACAAGCATTTTTAATATTTTTAATTCACTACCAATTAGTGAGCACATCGCTTCTTGATTACTCTTGAAAATATTTTAGCTATTTCTGCCTGCTGTAGGCGTATTAAATACATATATAAAATATTTACTGACATATTTATATTACATATATAAAAATCTCATGTCACAATGTTTGGCTAGGATAAACTCCGAAACTACTGAACTGATTTTGATCAAATTTGGCAACTATCTGTAATTTAGTCCAACTTAAAATATAGGATAGTTTTTATCGCAAAATTTTTAGTCTAACCATATAGAATTTTACGAAAAACCGCAAAATATCAATTTTTTATTACTGTAATTTAGTGATGTCGGATGATTAATCGATTTAGTCGACTAATTTTGTTTTCATTTAGTCATTTTTTAGTCGAATATTTTACTTTCGATTAAATGACTAAAATGATTAATTTTTTTTAAATGACTAAAAACGACTAATTTAGCAATTTTTCTGTATTATTTATTGGCCTTCAAAAATTATCAATTTGTATGATTTTTCACTTTTATGTGATTAATATGATATCTGCATATCAACAAAAGAAAAATATTAAATGTCAAAAATTAAATTTAAAAGAAAACCTCGTTTTTATGAGTTACATAGGTTACCCTATCCATGATTCGATTAAAAATTTAGTCGATTACTCGACTATTCTATGCTCGATATTTTCGAATAATGACTAAATTTGTCTGAAAAACAATTTTAGTCGATTAATCGACTAACTGCTCCTCGGCTCGACATCACTATACTGTATACAGATATCTGTGGAAAAATTTATAAAACAATCATACAAATTAATTTGTTGTTAAGCATTTGGAGAAAAATAATTTTGGAATTTTTGTAAGTATTAATAAGTATTTCTATAGATACCACCAATAATATTTTTACCTACGACTACTATGAAATTACTTATCTACTGTGCAAAATATTATTTATATCCTATAAAGAAAAAAAACAACTGGATTGTCCAGTTGTCATCAGTTGGCACTTCTGCTGTTTTCAGCAAACTTCATACATATGAAAATTAGATATGCTATAAAAATATGAATATGACTTGAAAATATGAAAATATGAATAATACTTTAGAGTCGTCGAGCGAGCGAAGCGAAGCACATAAGGAACTGATTTTGTACAAAATTTCAGAATATCAAATTTAAATGGACGTGTGGTCACATTGTCCGTCAGTTACACCAAATAGGGTACAAACTAAAAAGCTGAAGAAATTTGACAATTTTTACTTAAGTACTGTTGAGATCTTTGTGAAAGGTGAAAGTGACGTTAAAATGGTTTCCCATGGCCTTGGTGACTTGAAGGGCTTAAAATAGAAACAATTCTAAAACTGTTGGTATAGGTACCCATACTAAGTTCTTATGGTGCGGAAATTAGCCATGCTAATAAAATATGAAGATAGTTATTTTAGAGTAATTTGGCGGGCAGGGTCAAGTGCTAAAAATAATTGATTTTGCACAGAATTTTGGAATATATGATTTTACCTATAATTTAATCTAACATAGTTTGATATCTAGGTTGTGTAGACACCCGGTAGATGGCACTGTGTTTCGATTAGATTATACCTTCTATTTCACGTCATATTTTTTTACGTTCACGATGTTAATGATTTTTATAATTATACTGTGTATCGTGTTATAACTGTGCAGTGTATCGTTTGAGATGATAAGAAAAAATTAATTCAATCAATTATAACTACTGAACCACAGCAACCCGTGACCGGGTCAGGTAGTACTAAAATAAGTATATTCAAGGTAATTGACTATGGGATGGTGAGATAGACGTCCATTACCACCCGGTCACTTGGCCCTTCAGGTTTCGTGGTCATGATTGTTACTCAATTTATTCAATCTTTAAGTATTTAAACTATGTCATTATAATAATACATTCGGGTAACGATGGGAGAAATTTAGTTTAAATAGTGTTCAAAACTTTATATTTCTATATTTTGACGCCAATAACATTTGGTGATATTTAATTAAAAACAAAATTTATCATGCATACTTTTGTGATTATTTCAATTATTTTTATTATTATTTATTAGTATTAAGTTTACTAAAAATTAAGGATTCGTTTCTCCCAACTTGCTCCTGCGTATGTAAATATTTTATAATAGGGGTAAATAACCGGTATAGTATTGTATATAAATTTTCACACCTTTTCACCAGGTAATATTTTCCTGTTTAATTGTTATCAAATAGCTGTAATAGTTTTGGAATTTGTATTTGTCGATTGCTTAGTTAATCTAATTAATCCGTTTTGTTTGTTCAATGTTGTTTACTTGTGCTAATTTAAAATTTGTTGAGTCAAATTGGAAATATAATTTGTATTGTTTGAAATTTAGTCTTATTTATTTTTTTTCCCCTCAGACATCGTGGTCAATTGTAGGGTTTTAATGTAACGATTTAAACAGTTCAAAGGTGTTTACTTTTCGCGCATCCTGCTTATAAATTTGTAATATAGAAATTTCTATTAATAAACGTTGTTAAGGTTTATTTATTTCGTTTATTTTACTTTCTAAATTTCAGCTTCCAAACACCAATAACTTATTTTGAGATTTATTTTTATACCCCTTATTCCCACTGTTATTAAATTTGTTGTAGCCCTATTTGGTGTAACTGACGGACAATGTGACCCCACGTCCATTTAAATTTGATATTCTGAAATTTTGTACAAAATCAGTTCCTTATGTGCTTCGCTTCGCTCGCTCGACGACTCTAAAGTATTATTCATATTTTCATATTTTCAAGTCATATTCATATTTTTATAGCATATCTAATTTTCATATGTATGGAATTTGCTGAAAACAGCAGAAGTACCATTTGATGATAACTCGACAATCCAGTTGTTTATTTCGTTATAGGATACAAATAGTATTTTGCACAATAAATAAGTAATTTCATAGTAGTCATATGTAAAAATATTATTGGTGGTATCTATAGAAATACTTATGAATACTTACAAAAATTCCAAAATTATTTTTCTCCAAATGCTTAGCAACAAATTAATTTGCATGATTTTTTTTATAAATTTTTCCACAGATAAAAAACGACACAGTAATAAAAAATTGATATTTTGCGGTTTTTCGTAAATTTCTACGGTTAGATTGAAAATTTTGCGATAAAAACTACCCTATATTTTAAGTTGGACCAAATTACAGATAGTTACCAAATTTGATCAAAATCAGTTCAGTAGTTTCGGAGTTCATCCTAGCCAAATATTGTGACATTAGATTTATATATATATATATATATATATATATATATATATATATATATATATATATATATATATATATATAGATAGATTACATACATTTACACATTATGTACTTGATAGTGTGATAGTAAAAAGACAGAGCGCCAGACTTAATTTCAGTTAAATGTTTTTCCATTAGGAAGCGTCCATAAACTACGTACTTCCATTTTGGCCAGTTTTGAACCCCTTCCCCCTCCATGTAGACTGGAGGTGACTTTTGCCTTGGCCCCCTCGCCAGCCCAGCCATAGTGGAACGTAGTTTCTTTCTTACTAATTCCAAAAAATATTCAATTAAAATTATAACCTTTTTATGATAAAATATGAAAATTAAGACACTTTTTTACAGTTTAGCAGTATATTTCCTCAAAAAACACGTTCCCTGACAATAAGAATTTTAATATAAAGATTGTGTAACCGCAAGGTTACATAATTCTCTTGAGGAAGTTTTGTAAAATTCAAAATATCCAAAATATTAAGCATCTCATAAGTAATTCAAGATTATTCATGAATTTTCACATTCAAATTCATATTTGTTTAATTGTTTCAATTAAAACTACGTAGTTCGACTCTGACTCCCCCCGCCCCCCTATGTATCCAGCGCGGCTTTTTTCATAACCCCCACCCCCACCCAGTTAGGGTACGTAGTTTATAGACGCTCCCTTACAACTGTTGCTATACGTGTAAGATAGAATCTACTACTGATAGACTCACTCAAGTTTCTAATGGTCCAAATCATATTCCTACAGTTGAGACAGCTATTTTTCTTCAAGTATTGTGTTTTTCTTCAATTTAACCTACTGAAGAATTTTTTAAAGTTCAGGTACCACATCGCACCCTACCTCAAAAAATGACACCCTTTAAAAAGTCAAAATGTCAATTTTTGATATGAATGATTTCAAATTTTCAAATAATTCAAATTCTTCTGCATAGTTCTAGTATGTAGGAGCACGGCTCCACCTACAGTTTTGACTCTAAATAAAAAGCTAATGGCCCGATTTTAATCATTTTTTCTAAATGAATTGCTAAATGCAGAAAGAGGACATCTTCAATTATTTTCAAAATTGACTTATTATAATATTTTAATTCCTATAAATATATAGCAACATTTACTGCAGAAACAAAATAAAATATCCATCTTTACAGTATATAATTGCGTGTTACAGTATATAATTCGATTACTTCACAAACGAGACTACATTGTTGATTGGTGTTTTCAGGAACTATTTACTCAATACACTGATTTGATAAGAGATGAAAATATGTTCACTTTGTTACATTAATAATAATAATAATAAAGAATCATTTCACATGTTAAAGGTGCAAATTTTTAAGACATAAATGCTGCTACTTTTTTAAGACATATGTTCCAATAAACATTATAGTTTAAATCCCATTTCAAGTCCAGAATTATTTCTATTAATTATAAAACCAAAAAATTTCTGATCTCAATTGCCGTATTATTCGAAAACCTACTGTAGACAGCACTATACTTTCATAATATACAATGAACATAATATATTTAAATACACTATTACAAAAATATTACAGTTTTACTACTTTACATTACGGTAAAAAATAAGTTGCCACATAAATAATATTTTTCGATTTAATCCCGGTTGTATAAACATTCAGAAAATAGAAATATGTTTTAAATGAACATAAAAGTGATATATGATTTAAGAACATATTCATATATCATACCACATAATACCTGTGTGCATGTATTACCTACTTGCTCTTCTTACGTACTTACTTTGTTCACTAAACTCCTCAAAGTTGATTATTCTCTTCTCCACGGACATTCGCCCTAACGAGCCGGATAACAGCAACCAACAGCAAGTGTATGGCAATTGAGCACAGATAGGTAAGAGTAACCAGATACAATTTTGTGCATTATAGGTTTGTTTCAACTACCTAGAAAAACATACATTTTATGGATACCCGCCTGTGCAATATAAAAAAGATCTGCTGACAATGTAGAACACGATGCATGCAACGTTTCAACTTATTTTTAATCGTAATTATATGAACTAGTTCGCGTAAAGTCAGTTCGATACACAACCAAAAGTAGACACGTTTTGGATTGTTCTGCATAATAGAGCGTCAGAATTTCGAATTCAGATATGAATTATTTATTATTCTTTAAAAAGTTGTGCAGTAATTTTTGCATAATTTTGTGTAAAGATACAGATAAAATTTAAAAATGAATATATTAAATGGTAATGGGAAAGTGATTGGACAATGAATATGGTGAAGAATAATTAGAAATGAATTAAATAACCTAATACAAGGTGGTGAATTACGAAAAACTTAATTTTTGTAAAATGTTGGTCATCTAATACGTACACAATACATTAGACAAACGTGACTAAACTACTGCATACGCTACGCTACCAAAACCGACCCGACTGACTTTTGAGTTGTGTGCTTGAGTAACACACACAACACTTCTGATCTGTCATCTGACACTGAACGAGTCCTGAATGAACATCGACTCTGAAGGATGTGTCTGTTTATTGTTAACAAATTTTCCTTATGTGTTCTTTTATATTTATGTTTATCAAAGTTTAATATTTTCATATTATTAATATTTTTATATATTTAAAATTAATCAAACTACAATAAATAAAATACCCCTATCGCAGCATCTGCATAACATAGCGAATTTCGAAATATTGGGCACTGGCGGATCTCATCTAAGACCTGTATCCATTTAAAATAATTCAGCTTTCTAAGAGTGAAAAGATTTTCAAAATCAGTTGAGTAGTTAATTTTTGGCGCTTTTTCGCAAAAGGTGCTTGCCGCATATACCCATCTAAACTAGTTTAGCTTTCTAAAAGTAAAAAAATTTTCAAAATCGGCTAGGTAATTTATTTTTGGTATATTTGGGACCCAAGATCCCGAACGGACTTTGTACAGCATAGTGCTATCCACCTAAAATAAGTTAGTTCTCTAGCAATGAGAAAATATTGAGAATCGGTTCAGTAGCTTATTTCTATCCTATATAATATAGGATATTTTATCTTTCTAACAGTAAAACTATTTTTAAAACCCATTGTGTAGTTTTCTATGCCGCATTTGCATCCACAGGACAGTTGTGAATCTCAGATAATATACTGTACTTATCTAAAATAGTTTACCTCTGCAATAGTGAAAAAATTTTCAAAATCGGTCAGTTAATTTATTTTTGACTCTTCTGGGTCCCATGGACTTTGACGGACCTTACATAACGTAATCTATAACTATCTAAAATAGTTTAGCTCTCTAACAGCGAAAAAATTTTCAAAATCGGTCGCTTATTTTATTTTTGACACTTCTAGATCCAATGGACTTTAGCGGACCTTGCATGAGGTAATCTATATCTTTCTAAAATAGTTTAGCTCTCTAACAGTGAAAAAATTTTCAAAATCAGTCGGTTATTGTATTTTTGACACTTTTAGATCCAATGGACCCTAGCGGACCTTACATAAGGTAATCTATATCTATCTAAAATAGTTTAGCTCTCTAACAGTGAAAAAATTTTCAAAATCGGTCGGTTAGTTTATTGTTGACATTTTTGGGCCCCATGGACCTTGGCGGACCTTACATTATGTATTCTATATCTATCTAAAATATCTTAGCTTTTTGACAGAGAAAAAATTTTCAAAAACGGTCGCTTATTTTATTTTTGACACTTCTAGATCCAATGGACCTTAGCGGACCTTGCATGAGGTAATTAATATCTTTCTAAAATAGTTTAACTCTCTAACAGTGAAAAAATTTTCAAAATCGGTCGGTTAGTTTATTTTTAACACTCTTGGGTCCCATGGACCCTGGCGGACCTTACATTACGTAATCTATATCTGTCTAAAATATCTAAAATAGCTTAGATCTTTGACAGTGAAAAAATTTTCAAAATCGATCTAGTTCTTTAAAATTTTTTTCCTCGCATAAAAAAATTATTATTATGTTATCTTTCTATAATATTTAATCATATCATATCATGACATTACCTTCATTATCTTGTTCATTTAAAATTCAATAAAAAAATTAAAAAAATCTTCATTACACATGCTTAAAATATCTGGTTAATTTTAATTTAAAAAAATGAGACAGAGATATGGTATTTATAATACATAGATTTTGAAAAACTACCGTTTGTTTTACGTAAAAAAAATGAAATTTTTGTATATGTTATAAGCAATTGAGATAGAAATATAAATTACTTATTACAATGACAAAGAGAGCAAAATAAGGCAAAAGTGAAAATTACGATTTTCTCGAAAACTACTTAACATAGAAAGAAAATTATAAGAACATTTTCTTCATAATTTTTTTTCCTTTTCAACGATGTAAAAATCGAACTGTCTTATGATAGGATCGAATGATAAAAAATGGCCCGAAAACCTACTTCTAGGCATCCGACGTGTCTGGCTAACGAACTTAGCCAAGCCAATTCAGAATCCAGTCCGCACACAAAATTTCATAAGCATTAGACGTTTCGTTCGAGAGTTATCGTGGGAACACATAAATATATTTATATATATATATATATATATATATATATATATATATATATATATATATAAATTTTGGTGAATATCATTTTCGTATTCTAGGGACCTTAAAACATATTTCTGTCATAGTCCCGGACTCAGATTGCGTCATGAGACCTACTGTAATAGCTGAATTTCGAGTTTTAGAAATTCACTAAAAAAACGGTGAATCAAATATACAAACATTTAATAATTAAAACAATGTGTAACATTTTCTCCATTAAAATAATTTTAAACAATTATAGTGTTTTCTTTTATTTATAATATTTTCTGTGGTCCTCCGAACTATACGAACTTTTACTGAAAACTGCCCACCCGGAGAACTATTTATAAAATTGCTGCAATTTCGAAATATATTCATCATAACACTCTTTAGTCGTAAAAGTACTACTTTTTTCCTTAACAAAAATATTTTAATTTCCATTGTAAATCTTTTTTTAACAAAACTGCAATCTACTTAATAAATCTCTAACACTGACTGACTGACTGACAGACAACGCACAGCCTAAACCGTTGGGTTTAGAAGAATGAAATGTTGCATAGCAGTTCCCTATGTAACGTAGGTGAGCACTGAGAAAGGATTTTTTAAAATTCGTCTCCTAAGTGCGTTTAATAGGGGATGAAAATTTGTAAATAAATTCGTTATTTTTGAAGTTAGTGGTACATAAAAATATGTTACTATGGCTATTAAAATAAATAATATCTTATTTAACGAATCTTTAACTTTGACTGACAGACAACGTGCAACCTCAACTGTTGAGTTTAGAAGGACGAGTTTAGAAGCACAGGAATTATGAAAATTGGCGCTTAGGCTTCTATTTATAAATAAAAGTCAGTTGCTTCTGGAAATTTATTCCCTAAGGCCTTAAAACGGAAAATGAAAGTTCATATGGGAATTTTGTCATTTTTGAAATTAAAAACGTGGATATTGATTTAGGCTTTTGAAAAACATTAAAAGTGAGCACAAAGTGAGTACCTAATAAAAAGATGTTGTCGATGGGAAATCCCATCGTGCATACGGCTAGTAATGGAATAAAATTTAACATTTTAAAAAGGTTTTTTGAAGTGAAAACTTCTATGACGAGGGCAACTCTATGTGAGAGTCTAACGAAATCTGTAATGATTCAGAGTGAAAACAGTAACGCTTTTTGTCTATAATAAAACTTGTAATGGTTGTAAGGCGAAACAAATGCCAGGGGTTAAATTTAGTAATAGTTAATCATTGCAGAGTGATGTCAAATATATTTTGTATTTTTGTATTATTTTAATACTAAGCTTTTGACATAAATTATTTTATGGTAATCGAGACAATAATTCTGGTTATCGATTCTGATTTTAACCTGATGGTATTTAATCTATAATTCGGTTTGAAGATTATTTATTATTAATTGTTTTCCACGTTTTTGTTATTGGCTTGGCAAGACCATTCCTAACCGCGACTCGTTCAATAGTCCTATCTACAGAATAAACTTACGTTACGTTATTTCGAATAGGTTACCGAATTGTGACGTCTTAAAAAGGTCGTTTGGTCTTAAACACACTCACAATTTTTTTTACCACTCAATTTTACAATATGAATTTGGTACAGTCTAAAAGAGGAGAGTTGAAACAAACCTTCATACTACTTATTTGACTGATTCATAGTGTGTATATGTTTTGCTTTGTTTTCTACTACAATACGTGGTCATACGATTCGTACGTGGTTTTACGTGGTGTTGTTGTGTGTTGAAACGGACGAAGAAAACGGATGAACGCCTCTTTGAAGTGTTCCACACGGGAGATCATGATTATTTGCATAATTTAATCAGCAAGAACAATAGGCACCAACGTATGTGTAGAGACTAATATACATTTAACATAAATATAATACACTCATACATATACAAATTTGAATTGATCAAATTTTTTATAATTGAAAGTTGCGTCAACAATAATCAAAAACAAGTAATATTTTGAAAGGCCAGCAGTGTAATGCATAATTTTATTTTCTAGTGCAGTGGTGGATTTACCAGCAGGCTGAGTAGGCTGGAGCCTACGGCAGCAAATTTGGTCAAAGAGGGTAGCAAAATTGAAAATTCGAAGGTTTTTTTTTTGCTGCCACTAGAACAGCACTTGTTGTAAATCCGCCACTGTCCTAGTGTCTACTGCGAAGTGACTTTACACGAGAAAATAAAATTTCATTCAATGTTAAGTACCCTGGAAAATAGAAAATTCAAAAATATCATGAAACGAAGTCCCCTAACTTGTTAAATCTTAAAAAATATAAAAATATACGAGAGTTCGTATAATTTATTCGAAATTGAAGAATAAACCAACGAAAAATTATCTCTAGTTTTGAAGATAAATTCTTGCTAAATCAGCAACAGAACTTGAGCAGATAACCCGACACAAGACATTCCCCATTACCTTCACTACCACTATAAAAACCCACATCCAGCAAAAAGGCATCGACTTAAAAAAAAATTAGTCTTTCACTATATTGTCAAAAAAAATATTTCTTGGCTTACCAAATATTAAAATTTTCTATCCAACCATTATAAAGCAATACATTTTGTTTGGGCCACACGAAAATAGTATTTTTTTTTTTATAGATAGGCAATTAAAATTTTTAATAAATTTGATTTTTGTTTAAAAAAAATCGATTATATAATAAATTGAGGGAAATTACAGTAATCAATTTGTTTACTACAAACTGTTACAATTTTAAAATTAATTTGAATAAAAGGGAAACAGAAAGTCATTTTGATTGATACAATATTAAAGATAGGGTCTTTATTTTTAGTTGAAGAAAGAATAATAGGGCAAACACACTCCCTTGGCAAGTTTCATTACAAAGTCGTAAAAAAGCAAAGGCAACAAAGCCAAGGCAAGGAAGTGTAAGTAATGCTTCGACATTGAAATAGTATATTATACACAAAGGGACTAAAATGTAGTTTCAGATCTCAAGAGTGAAATTTATTGCCAGAAGGCTTGTAAAGACCCGAGGGAAGCAATTCTCATCAAAAGAAACATTTTAGTCCTGTGGCGTATATATTATTTTTTTGAATTCCGAATAATCCGAAATTCATCTTTTTAGATGATGTGCCTTCAAAATTTAATAAACTAATCGCACATTATGTGGCTATTATAAATACACTGACTTCCTGAGAAAAACGACAAATTCAATATTTTGGCGCACCAATATTTATTAACTTTTTCCCCGCAAAACGTAAGTGACGAGCAAAAAAAAAAAAACATCAAATTCAGCATTTTAGCGACCCTCAACATTTTGGCGCCCCTAAAAACCTGCAGGGGGAGCACGTGCCCACGCTGCCCCCAAAATTTATATGTCTATTTATAGACCCTATTTATAGACCCTCATTGTACCCTAATACACAACCATTTTGTTACGAAACTTCTTTTACCAAACAGATGAACTGTATATGAATGCATCTGGTACATTTAAACATCCTATAAATAAGGAATAATTTCATTTTAATTCTTTTTTGTATAAACTTAATTTATTAATAAAAAAAATAAAATGGGACAATTGTTCATATAATAGCCAGGGTTGGTTCCTTGCTTAACATTAACAAAGGAGTGCACAATATATGTATAAATTTATAAATTTACAAAACATAACACAAGTAATATGACGAATGTCAGACAAGTGTACAGATTCGTGTAACAAAGAGGCAGGCAGATATTTTATAACAAAAAAATATTAAAATTTTTAATAACTTACTTAAAATAATTCATGTTTAATACATTAGATACTATTGTGTAACATAAAGTGACAAAGCTACTGTCGAATCAAAAGAATAAAATCACTTGAAAAATTTTGTATCAAATAGTCGCTAGAAACTTGAAACTCGAGGGTAGATTCTTCTATTCTTGGTCGGTCCGAAAACCCAGTTATGACCAGTACGAGAGCCCGAAATACTGTCCGTAATAGTTGTAAAATTTAATGGTACCAGTTAACCCAAACCCAAGCTCAAATAAACCATATTGAATAAAATAAAAATTTCTGAATAATAGGGTAAGCGCGAGAGAAATGTCGTAGTTCGTCCGTTGATAGATAGATATCTGACATTTATGATTAGTCCATCAGTTTAGTAATTATCCAACTTTTTATTATTGAAAAGTAAGTTTTTTAACATAATATTTTATCAAGCATTTAGTTCATTAGAATGTACCTATATTCCATTGTTTTAACGAAAATCAGTTTTGTAATTAATTTAGGTATATCTTAAAAGCACTGTATAAAATTTTAGGTTAGAATTCCGCACTATGCTTGCTATAGCAACATGCGGCATCTATCCCAACAAAAAGGAGAGATGGCGCATTTAAAGCTGGTATAGATGCCACATCGTATTACATATTAAAAACATATACCTTAATTATACAATTTTTTTTGGACTGTAAGTTATGCCACGTAAATATAAAAGATCCATTAAGGGGGGAGTTCACGCCAGAAACGACTAATAAACTAATTTTTTCGAATCTCGTTTTTTGTTTTTATTTTGTTCTGTGGTTCTTTACAAACATGGTAATTTATAAAACATGGCTAAAAATTTTTTTTAAGTAGAAATATATTTATTTGTGAGCCGCTGCACAGCCAAGTTGCTGCTCCTGTGCAGACAACGCTCCCCCCCCCCCCGCGACTTGATCAGTAATATTTAGTTTTGGTGTGTACATGAGATATTGAATACACTGAGATAATGTTTTTTTCATTTATATGCCTTTGTAGGTGTTTTAATAAACAGTGAGTATAAACCGCTTCTTTTGTTATTATTTTTGTTTTTTACCGTTTCCCGAAAGTAGTAATTTTGCCGACAAGGAAAATCATATCTCAAGTTCTAGAAAAGATAGAGACTAAATTTCTTAAAATTGTTTTCCTAAACATATTGCGCATAATGTAGAGTAGGGGAGACCGGGGCATGTTGACACAGTTTTTAGTTTTCGATTTTTCTAAGTTTTTGTATTACAGCTATTTACATGGTTTTTATACTCAAATATAACTTGATTATTAAGCTTCAGTTTGGCACCTATAAAAACCTTCCTACTGTCATACCTTTTTAGATACTTAACTTTTTCTTGAGTAATGTCGCCTGTATAAACATGCCCCCTTTACGGGGCATGTTTATACAGTACCTAGGGTAAGTTTACACACTTTCTAAAATGGGAAAAAATAGGGCTAACACTGTAAAAAAAAAAAAAAAAAAAAAAAAACAAATATATATGCGAATCAGTTTTATTAGCAAAAAAATAACACTTCCAATTCAAATACCAAAAAATATAAAATAACGAAAAATTCATAGGATCTACAAATCAACTAGGATGAGTCACAGTCAAAATCACTGTTACAGTTCATGCACACAAAAAAAATTGAATCAGTTTCAATAAACCTACAGTTATCATATGTGTAAATATACCCCATGTGCCTTGTGTAAATTTGTCCCTTCGGCATATTTTCAACAAAATATAACCTATAACTTTTTTTAATGAGATTAGCATTTAATAAACTATCTTAAAATAGCCTTAAAAGAACGGCCTAACAAGATAATCCATTATGAACTGTAAAGATCTAATAGTATAATTACTATTCACATCAACATAGTAGTGTAAAAATTTACTCATTTCAAAAAAAATCACAAATTCTGCTCTACGTTGTTTGTTACTAATAGTACTGGTTGCAAACTGATGTACTTGCAAATGGCAGTCTCAGTAACTTGTTTGGCCTGACAAGTGCTGCGCTCCGATCAACGGTTTGTGAGTTATAAGGATTGTGTAAACATTTGTAACTATTTTTAAACATTTTTTTTAAATAGAAAATTAGGTTTTATAATTCTTAGAAGTTTGGAATTACAATTTTATATTTAATTTTTAAAATTACCTGAAACCCATACTCAGCTTTATGGACAGTTCCTTTAGAAATAAAATAATGAAAAAATATTTACAAAGTATTCATTATTTTTTGAGATATGGCGTTCCTTGTAAACCCTTAAAAACTTGTGAAAAAGGGCCCCCTCCCTCCACAGGGAAGAGTAATGAATATTTCAAAAACAAAATTTTCTATTTGAAACCCTCTCTAATTTGAAAAAAAAATTTCAACAAGCAAAATAATCATAAATAAAAAAGTTGTTTTTTTATTTGAACTCCCTCCTTAATGGATCAGGAAGAGCTCTCATATTAGTCAAGATCGCTCTATTAGTAGCCATATTTAGTAATTTTTGTTTGTTAATTTTTTTTAGATAGGCTACCAGATCGTAATATCTGCAAGTTTCTTCGTGTGTCCAAAATTAATATTTACTTCGTGTGTCAAAAATCTTTTTACAGAAAAATATTAACACCATAACAACGGTCATCACCTATAATGACAAAACGACAAACTGGTACACTATTTTGACTGCTAATACTATAGAATTGTTGACGTGGTGTGTGAGTTAGTAAGATTTTACTTGCTGTTTTATGGCGACAATGACCGTCAAGGTGTTAATAAATAAAATGCATGAAATATCCCACGATATACATATTTATTTGTCCTCTCTGATGCAATGCTTCAACTTTATACATATATATATATATATATATATATATATATATATATATATATATATATATATATATATATATATACATATATATATATATATATATATATATGTAGATACTGAGTATTTTTTTCATACAATTCTATGTTAAGAGTTTGTTGTTATTGTCATTCCTTTGTGTTAATAATAGTAATGAGAATTTTGAAAAATAAATTTCATATTTTAAGTCATGCATTAAAATAATATACAAGTAACGAATTTAGGAAGAAAAATACAGATTTTACAGTTATTATAGTTCTATTCTATGCTGTACTGCCTTTCTTTAAAAATTTAATTAACACGACAAACAAATTCTATTATTAAAACTGAAAAATAGTATATTACTTACCGAGGAGTCTCAAACTGCCTCGAATGCATTTTAAAACTACGAGATTGAAATTAATTTTTTAACCATTGCTATATAAAATTTCAAATATTATCGAGTGCTTATGAAACATTACTAAGTATGGCGAACTTTTGTTCGTATTTCAACATACGTTACTATTCATATGCCCACTTTCTGCTAAACTGAACTAGAATACTCGATTTCTGTTTGTATGTATGATCAATCCATATTTAAAAATCACATAGTGATTGAAAAATTACCAAACTGGATCAACTGGGGCTTGAACTTGGGATCTCTTGGTAATTAGCCAAGTACCTTGCCCCCTAGACCGAGGACGAAATACGAACAAAAGTTTGCCATACTTAGCAATTGAAATAACTGTTTCTCACATCAAAGAGAGTAATAATGTGATTGAATAGTTATCGGACAAGAGTGGCTCTCGAATAAGAATCGTATGTCCTAGGGGATAAGGCACTTGGCTAGTTACTAACAAGAAAATGCACCCAGAGTGAAATTCGGAATTTTTATGAATCTTCACTGGTGTGTAGAATAGGTAAAAATAAGGGGCACGTATTTTTTTTTATCGACCATCTTCCACGCTTAGGGGGTGAAATCAGCCCCTAAAGTTGGGGGTTCAAATCGTCTTTCTTAAGATATCTCGAAAATTATAAGAGATAGAGGAAAAGTTTAAATTGACGAAGTGTTATTCTTTGAAAGACCTATTCAACTGTATATGTTAAATCATGGCCGGGTTAATAAGAGGGGCTGGAGGGGTGAATACGGGAGTAAATTTTCTTGTACAGCCTGAATGGTCCAATATATCATATTTTTGCCATCATAAATAGAAAGAGCACAAAAAATTAGGGGATACGTGTTGCTGCGTTTTTCCCAACTGTGTGTTATATCCAAGCTATGTAAGGAAGAAAAAAATACGGTAGATTATATTGCATTATTATTGATTGCAAATTCGTTTTATATTTTTTAATATTTATGTTGATTTTCGTTACGAAAATGTAAATTTTTACTTTCCGGTAATGATTCATATATTTTTCAGTGCTAACTTAATTGGTAATTCAGCAATGTGTACATTTGGTTACTCATATTCGATATTTTTTATACCTATTTCTGCGAAAGTTAAAGTTCTCTGGTGTGCTTGTGTCAGTGAATGCTCGACAAGAAGCAATAATCTCTTTCGCTCACTGTTCAGGTGCTTTTTAATAAGTTTTGCGATTTGCGAAATGGGGCTGACACCTATAAAACGTACAAAATTAATAAGAAAAATAGTTTGAATGTTGAGAAAGAAATAAACCACGTTTACTTAGTTAAAAACGAATTTATAAGAAAATAAGGGCATTTGTTGAACGGAAGATTATTGCTTCTTGTTGAACATTCGTTAACACTAGCAGACCAGAGAACTTTGGTAAAAATAGGTATAAAAAGTATCGAATATTAGTAACTAAATATACAAATGTCTAAACTACCAATTAAGTAAGTACTAAAAAATAGATGAATCATTATCGGAAAGTAAACATTTACATATTCATGATGAAAACAAACATAAAAATAAAAAATTATAGAAGGTATTTGCAATCAATAATATTGCAATATAATCTACCTTACTTTTTTCTTCCTTATATGGCTTGAAAACCACACATATTTTGAAAAAAAGCAAAAACACGTATCGCCTAATTTTTGGTGCTCTTTCTATTTATGATGCCAAAAATTTGATACATTGAATCATTCAGGCTGTAAAAGAAAATTTACCCCCATTTTCAACCCTCCAACCCCTCTTATGAACCCGGCTCTGGTTTAGTCTATAAAACATTTCGTAAATTTAAAGTTTTCCTCTATCTCTTATAGTTTTCGAGATATTTTAAGAAATACGATTTGAACCCCAAACTTTACGGGCTGATTTCACCCCCTAAACGTGGAAGATGGCCGATAAAAAAACAATACGGGTCCCTTATTTTTGCCTATTCTGCACACTAGCAAACTTTCATCAAAATCCCGAATTTCATTCTGGGTGCATCTCCTTGTAAGAGATCCTGGGTGTAAGTCTCAGTCGATACAATTTGATAATTTTTCAAACATTATGTGATTTTTAATTGCTATAAAATTGTATTCAGAAATAGAAACATGCGTTCTTATTTATATAATTTAATAAGATGAATTAAAATTGACATAGTGTTTGAAAAATTTCCAAACTGGATCGGCTGGGACTCGAACCCGGATCTCTTGGTTACCAGCCAAGCGCCTTACCAACTAGGCCACTGATCACTTGTTCGAGTGCCACTCCAATTCAGTAATCAATCAAACACAACCTCTCTCTAATGCGAGACGCAGTTTTAAATGTTATCGAGGTGCCTGTGAAACATTATTAGTGTATGGCGGATTTTTATCCGTATTTAAACATACACCAATATTCATATGTTCACTCAATGTCCAGCTTTGGCTGATACTTGAACACTCGATGTACTTTGGCAAATGGCCAATTCATTATGTTAATTAAAATTGACATAGTGTTTGAAAAATTTCCAAACTGGATCGGCTGGGACTCGAACCCGGATCTCTTGGTTACCAGCCAAGCGCCTTACCAACTAGGCCACTGATCACTTGTTCGAGTGCCACTCCAATTCAGTAATCAATCAAACACAACCTCTCTCTAATGCGAGACGCAGTTTTAAATGTTATCGAGTGCCTGTGAAACATTATTAGTGTATGGCGGATTTTTATCCGTATTTAAACATACACCAATATTCATATGTTCACTCAATTCGATAACATTTGAAATTATATATATATATATATATATATATATATATATATATATATATATATATATATATAATTATATATATATATATAATTATATATATATATATATATATATATATATATATATATATATATATATGTAGAGAGAGAGAGAGAGAAAGAGTATAAAGTAGTAATACAAGAGTTCTAGGCACTAAACTGATACACTTATATGAGAGTAAGATATGAATTTTTTGTGTGACTGCATATCACTTCCATCCTTAAATGATTTTTGTTTGAGCTTTTTCTGACAAATGTAACTTAAGGGGGACCACTAGTGTGACCGCCTGCAAAATAAGTAATTTTTCGGAATTTTTTTAAAAAAAAAAACTGCTGTATGGAATGTTTTAATATTTTAAGGATATATTCGTTGATATATAATAAATTCATGATCAAATTTTTGGACCAAAAAATTGAAAATTTAGTGAATTATTCGCGATCTTCCAAGGCTTCAAAAAAAAGTCCCCCCACTGCTGCAGTGATAACGATCTTCACAGTGCTTGAAATAAAAAAAAAAGACTATTAAACTAGAAGGTGTTGCCCGTGCCATGAACCTCAATCGAAAAAAAAATAGTTGAAATTTAACAAAATGGCGGGGTTTTAAAAAAAAATCAAATTTTGAGCGAAAATTTGATGATTTTTAACCTGCAAAAGTTACATTTTTTATTCGATCGGAAAACTGGAGGTCCATGGCACGAAGAAACATATATAAAAGAAGCTGCAATAAGAATCAAATCAATTGGATGATTTGTCTTCGAGTTATAGCTACAGCAAATTAGAAAAATGTAGTTTTTCTTTACCTTACCTTTTAGTTTTAATCACTGAGAATTTTTACTAAAATTATTTACTTTGTTCTCACTATAACGGTGATAGTAAAACTAGATGAGACGTTTAAAAGTGCTAGGGTCTAGCAGCTGCACAACATGTGACTGGCAGTCAGGTCTAGAAACTCCCAAACTATCAACCTTCATACATTTCTCTATACCTCAAAGTTAAGAACGAAAACCAGAATCTGGTCTTCAGATAGCTGTAACTCAAAAACTATTTGAGATATGCACTTGAAATTTTAGTATGTAAATTTTAAAAGTATAGACTATCGAAACATGTAAAAAAAATTTTCCAATTTTTTCAAAATGTCACTAGTGGTCCCCCTTAATAGATTTCCACATAATTTTTTTTATTGAATTTTATATCTTCGACCAAAAAATATACAAAAAAATACGAGAAAATTTTCCGCTGAACGGAAAAACGATAAATCATGGACATACAAAGACAACAATGAACGTTGACTATTTATCTGGCTTACTCACTTATGCAATCATTTATACTCCAGCCAAAAACATCCATGCCAAAAATTTAAATGCTATTTAAATTGCGTAGAATAAATTAACATCAAAAATACTATGCAAAATTAAACTAGACAAATATAACATAATATAACTGTCGGCCTTTATCTAACCATTTGAATTTGTTGACTTAGCAACGTTAACAATCTTTTATATAGTCAAAATTTTTAATTTACTTTTTATAGTTCAAGGATACTTAATTATACATAGTTTTTGACTACCCACATACTTGGATTATACGTATTTCATACTAGATTATACCTAAACCGTTGCATCTTTTGATACCAGTGTTCAGCGACACGATTTTTTTAACTGTACCCCAGCCTAAAAATAAATGCATGCTGAAAAAAAATTTGCTTTTACAATTAACAACTAGCACAGTCCGCCCATCTAAGCAAAAATATTTTCCCAGAGGTTAGCTATGTTTTTGACACGTTGACACACAACGCTGTACTACGTCAACAATTCCTTCTAAAGCGTACACCACGTCCACCAATAAGGTATACAAACATAGCTAGAGCTATGCTGAGCTAAGAGTGTGTGACCCATGTTACCAATACCCGTCCGCGATTGAACTCTACGATTGTTCTGGTCACACATCATGTATGTCGCGTCAAAATTTTATTAAACAATTTGTAAATTAAAATTCACAAAGTGATTGAAAAAATTATCCGGATCGGCCGGGAATCGAACCCAGGATCTCCTGGTATCTAGCCAGGTGTGCTATCCATTACACCAGCGGTCCTTTGCTCGACAGGCGTCCGATACACACAACATTCAACCACTTATGTGTATGTACTCTCTATAACTCTCTCGGACGCCTGTCGAGCAAAGGACCGGTGGTGTAATGGATAGCACACCTGGCTAGTTACCAGGAGATCCTGGGTTCGATTCCCGGCCGATCCGGATAATTTTTTCAATCACTTTGTGAATTTTAATTTACATATGTGGTTTTTGGTCATGTTAACCAAGGAAGTCGAGTGCTTAAAGTTTCAGTTTAGCTGAACGATAAGTGAACATACGAATATTACGTGTGTTTAAAATGCAGACAAAAGTCTGTCATACGTAGTAGTGTTTCACAAGCACTCGATAATATTTAAAATTGGGAAAAAAAATTAAACAATTTGCTAATTTCCTAAATTTTTGGACTCAGTTTAGCTTTTTAAATTGTATATTTTTGTGATACACTGTCTGACCAAACATACAGATATATTGGATATATAAAACTGGAACATATAAATTCACTTTAGGTCGTTGAAAATGGAATTCCATTCCCATTCATGGGATGACTGCGCATTAATACATAAAATTCACAATATATGTTACGTGCGATATATAGATATCAAATAATTTTATTACTGTTCCGAGTATGGTACACATTCGAAAGTACCAATATACACTAAAGTTACATAAATATTATAATAATGCAGTCTGTTTTTAAAATCAGTATAAAAATTTGTTCATTTCAATATCCATTTTTTATTGGGAACTCCCGTCGATTTAAGTGGCTTCAATATATATATTTACTTACTGATATTGTTTATTTATTTATTTTTATTTTGAAACTCTTATTGCCTATTGGTTATTTAAAATTTCCATCAATATTTGATTGTTTGAGGTTATATTTTTATTTATTTATTTTTTTTATTATAGTATCCCAGTATGGCGTGTATTTTATAAAGTTGAAAAATTCTTTTTATTTGCTTTAAAAATTATTATGCAGTAATTTTTCCTACAGTCATAAAATATTGGTTTATATAATATACATATGCAAGATATTTTACAACTATGTAATATTGATATTCTCTAGGTCAATGTTTCCCAACCTGTACGCCTCGCAAAATATTTATGTGTTAAACAAATCTCCCAACTGTGTCAATAAAATTTAAAATTTATTCCAAAAAATCAATACAAACTTGCTAAAACTATAAAACAAACATTAACAAATACACTAGAATTGAGTAGAATTTACTTAAATTCTACTCAATTCTAGTGAAATTGACAAAGTAATTGAAACTTTAAATATTTTTAATATTTAAAATGAAATTTCACAAAGTAAACCTCTCAACAGTAAATTATTAACAAATACAACTAAATTTTTGATATTACTCTAAATATATATATATATCCAAAATATACTCACTGTAAGAAAGTTTGAGAGCCACTGGAGTAAGTATTTGCTAATTTCTTTGTCCTTTTTATACCTTAAACTCCAAGTTCAAAGTCCTTAAATTCCAAGTTCAAAGTTCTTTCTAGTTTGTCCTGGCCATACTGTCTGTCTCCACAAAATTTCTGTGACTGGCCTAGAAATTCTTATTGTTATACTGAATTATTTACTGTTATTGCCCACAAGCTATAAACTGAATATCAATTCTGACCAAACAATATTATTGAAATATAAACCAAAAATACCCCTGTTACAGCATCCTGCATAACATAACGAATTTCCGTTTACAAAAATTAATTTTTCTCGGGAACCATTTTATATAGAATAATAATTCAAAAAACTTTTTAATGTAATTTTTACTCCTCTTTCGAATGGTGTAAAAAATGTCGCAACAACTTTTGAATTTGGGAAGATTTTTTAAAAAAAAATTAATTTTTTTCAGTAAAAATACCAAAAAAATCATATTTTGGACATCGAACGTATCTGGTTGAAAAACTTATCCAAAATTTTTGGAGTTCCAACGTTTTTCTTAAAAATAAAAGGTTTCATTCTTGAGTTATCGTGCAACACATATCTATTACCTATACATACATAGTTACATAAATATATATAAATTTTCGGTTTCTAGAGACCTCAAAACAAATGTCTGTCATAGTCTCAAACTCAAGCCGCGTCATGAGGGAGACTGTGATAATTGAATTATCAGTTTGAAAATTCGCTAAAACTAAAAAACAAGGGCTTCTAGAACTGTGTTTTTAAAAATAGAGCAATAATTGTATTTTCTTTAATACTGTTTGTACATATGTCAAAAAAATATCTATTGTAGTTATCAATATGTTTATTTGATACATTACATGCTTATTGTGTTTGACATTACATGACATGTTTCAAATTATAAAACATTATACCTGTCTTAAATATTATACTATGTTCTTTTAATTTCAAATGTTATCGAGTGCCTGTGAAACATTATTAGTGTATGGCGGACTTTTATCCGTATTTAAACATACACCAATATTCATATGTTCACTCAATGTCCAGCTTTGGCTGATACTTGAACACTCGATGTACTTTGACAAATGGCCAATTCATTATGTTAATCAAAATTGACATAGTGTTTGAAAAATTACCAAACTGGATCGGCTGGGACTCGAACCCGGATCTCTTGGTTACCAGCCAAGCGCCTTACCAACTAGGCCACCGATCACTTGTTCGAGTGCCACTCCAATTCAGTAATCAATCAAACACAACCTCTCTCTAATGCGAGACGCAGTTTTATACTTTTAATTTCAAATGTTATCGAGTGCCTGTGAAACATTGTACTTTGCCAAAGCACATCGAGTACATATACATATTATATATATATATATATATATATATATATATATATATATATATATATATATATATATATAATATGTATATGTCCGCGCGATAACTCTCGAACGAAGTATCCAATATTTACAAAATTTGGTGAAAACATTGGAAGTCCCAAGCCCTTGAATGAGTTCTTCAGCCAGGAACATGGTTTTTGTTCTTGCAAAAAATTAGTTTTTTGCCAAATTTTAAAAGAGGAAGAAAATTACATAAAAAAGTTCTTTTAACTATTGTTTTATGTCAGCTAGTTTCCGAGAAAAACTAATTTTTATAAATTCGCTATGTTATGCAGGATGTTGCGACAGGGGTATTTATATTTAAACTGAATTTCGCCAAACACCTCTATCAATAATTTTATTAAACCAGAAAATATCCGAATATTTTAATAAAATAGAGCCATTTTAGAAGTTTTTTCGAGGATCATACGACTTATATTCATATAACATTGACATTATATGACTTCTAATTATCTGACTAATGTTGGAAAAAAAACGTAAGTATATGTAAATTTTTTGTCAGTGAGTAACTGTCTAATTAGAAAATAAGCTAGATCTGGTTCAAGTTTAAATCATTTTTGCTTTTTGTACCCCAAGTATACTAAGTAATGAAAAACACAAACCTTAAAATTAAGGTATTTTGAGTTTTATAACTACGTAAAATCTACACTATAACAGACGCCACCTACATCATTAATTTTTAACTTAATTTATATATTAATATAATTTCATCATGATGTAACTGGGGGAGAAAGAAAGTGATGTAGGGGATAGGACTTGGTAGTTACTCGTTTACAGCCGTCTTCTTAGGCCGGGCATACACGTTACGGTATACCTGTGCAGGTAAACTGCACAGGTTTATCTGCGCAGGCAACGGATCTGCGTATACCGAAGAGCTATACCTGTACAGGTAAACTGTACAGGTTTCACACATTAGTGAAAGCGTATAAACAACAAATCAAACCTGTGCAGGTGTGGTTTGATTCACATACACTTTCCGGTATACATACCTGCGCAGGTAGAAAATACTGATTTTCAATTCTTTCTGCAGCTCTGTTCACCTGTACAGTTTCACTAGCATACACGCTCAGGTTTACCTGTGCAGTTTACCTGTACAGGTATACCTTTCCGGTATACCGTAACGTGTATGCCGGACCTTAACGAACTATGCCGCTATTTGTTTGAAATTGTAAAGCGAAACTACAAAAAACCTTCAAAAACAAAGCCGGCCGTCGAATCCGAACCCACAGCCTGTCAGTTCGCTAGTACCAGTCCCTAAACACTCTCGACCACTCGGCTGGTAACTCTTCTAATTCAAACATTAAGGAAGTAAAATGACCTGTCCATAATTTACGAGAATCATTATAAATTAATTGGGTTTTTAAAAGCATAAATAACGTTCATTAAAATACTAAAAACTATATTAAATACATAAATTTACAGTTATCAAATTATTGAATTATACAGGTAAATATAAATAAAGGTATAACATATCTCTATAGGTTTATTATTATTATAAACATTATTCATAATACATACAAACAAATCATAAACAATATCGTTATTGTTGTGTTGTTAGAGCCAAAGCCGTGATTAAAAATTAAGGTCATTGTAATAAAATCATGTTTGAAATAATTTTTATTTGATTATAATCAATATGTAATATGAAATTGTGAGAGATATGTATGTAGGTATTCGCATATTCTTATATCATGTATTGTTGTATATTATTTAAACGAGTTTAACCTTTTTCTTGCACTATATAAATTAATTTTGACAGCTCAAAATGTAATTATTAACAATATTTCAAATATAATATAAATAAAATGAGATGAGGTGAGACCCACCTTGTACCTACCTATATGATTACAGATTTTTTTCGGATCTAATCTAGATATTTTCTCATCATTATCGTCTGTTATTTTTGGTCTAAAGGTCCAAAGTGCAAGTTGCTAATCTTGTTTTACACGACCGGTAAGTAACGTGTTTTCAACTCACTTATGTACCTATGAATATTCGACTTTTTTTGTAGTGCTGAATAGTTGATGAACCAGGAAAAATAATATAAAAAGTCGATAATTTTATCAATCAAAACCTAACTATGTTACTAAAACTTTTAAAATATTTCCGTAGAACATTAAAAAAATGTAAATAATAACAATAATGTGTTTAATCTACATTTCTGAGGTTACCCATTTATAACAAGAACCAATTGATTATATTTACTTTACACCATTTTATAGTTACATCCAACTGTGAATTGGTTAAATGATCGCGTATGGGGGGGGGAAGGATTTGGAAAGCATATACCTACAGTCATTTACTGACAGGAACTGTGCTGACTTAATTTGGGTTTCGAGGAAATCGAACCTACCAGTCTGAAAACCAATGCTTTAACACTCATGATCTTTTCACTAGCAAAGAAAAGTTATTGCTAGAATTTTGGCTTTTACAACTAGGGTTGCCAACCATACTTTATAATGAAGTATTCTACTTTACTTTTCACAAACATACTTTATATTTTTGCATAAAAATAAAGTATGCTAAAATACTTTATTTTGAATCTTGACTGTGATTACATTAAACAAAACTTTCCGATACATAATTCCCAAACGATTTATTAAATATTAAGATGAATGATTGACCTATATTTTGAATCAATAATACTTAAAAAAAATCTAGAAAAAATCTACTAATACTAACTAAGAATTTGCAAAGAAAATACTGCTGAAAACGGTAATATATACCTAAAAATTAGTGTACTAACTTACCAAATATAAAAAAAAATATTTTTATTTGCTTTCTGTTCCCACAACCCCAGCATTCATTGAGAGTTTTTCGGTGACGAATCCGAATGTGAAGTCTCGAGTAAAGGGAAATAGATTTTCCATAAATTTAATAGAAAATTAATTAAATTTATTTATTTAAATCTAGACTTAGATTGTAAAATTAGCTATGAAACGTTCATACGTATAAAAAATTGTTAGCATGTGCTAAAAACACAAAAAATGTATTTAAGGCAATCCAAGCTTAAATTTAGAAAATACTTTTTTTGACAAATACTTTATTTTTTCGTATTTAAAAAATTAGATACTTTATTTTTTTCAAAAAAAGTTGACAACCCTATTTAAAACTGCTCATCCTCTAGATCGGCAGAACTATGCGATATAACGCGCTGCAACGCATTCGTATAGAACACATCTTGTTTTTAAGTTGTTATGTATTTCAATAATTTACCTAATGTTAAATTATTCAGGGGTAACTTTTAAAATGCAGTCTCTATTATTGCTGTTTTAAATAGTTAATATTTTGATTCTAATAATAACGGCTGGTCTTTCTATTAATATAATATGATATTGTTAACTATAAAATTAAAAATGTAATGCTAGCTAGTGTTGCCAGATTGACTCATCGAAATCCCCCCAAACGTTAGTCAGAATTCCTTCAAAAAATGCATTTTAAGGGAAAAAAACCCCCAAAGAATGGAAAAAGTAAATTACAAATACATATATATATTTATGAGTTATGAGTTTATATTCGAAATTGTTTCCAATACCATGTCAACATCTGATTGATTAGCACTATCAGTATTACACATTCGAGGAAGAACGTTTTAACCTATGGTTTTAACATATTCGACGTTGGTGTAAAATTAATACAGCCCCGATCAAGTGTCAATCGTATTCGTTTAACATAGTTTTTTAAATGATTTCCGCCCTCAAATGATGTATAATAAGAGAATTTAACAAATAAGTACATAATTAGCATTATGTAGATACATTTCTTTCTTATTGGTTAATTTAAAATTGATTGCTGGCTTTGGACGTTGTCTTAAAATATAGTGTAGATTTGAATTTTATTTGTTGATTTGAAATTGATTGTTGAGTTTGATTATTTTTAATAAGGACAACAAATATATTCTTTAGATTTAATTAAGAAAAACCCCCAGATTCCCCCAGTTTCAAAATTTCCAACCAAAAATCTCACAAAGAAACTATCCCCCCAAAATTCCCCCTAACAATTTGAAAATCCCCCAAGTTTGGGGCGAAAACCCCCAATCTAGCAACACTGAATTGCTAGCTAACGAAATACTTTTCGAAATCATCCGAACTTCATATTTACCAACTGCTCTACTGTTTATTAGGTTGGTAGCGCGAGGTGACGCGATTCTAACCTCAAAAACTTTCAAAAGAGACTCAAAACGGAGCTACATCCTTCCACCAACCTAGAGAATATACCTACATTTATTCATACATATTTTTTTGAGAAAAAAATCTCTTAATACCTACAATCAAATGAAATTTTTTTTTTTATACATACATGTAAGTAGAAAAATTCAAAAATATACCTTTAAGTTAGCTATCTTAACCACTAGAATTAAAATTTAAAAAAATCTTATGAAATTAAGTATTTTGCACATCTAGAAAAAAACATAACGAACTTAACTAAGAAATTTTAACGAATTATTTTATCCACCAAAATATATCTAGAAATAATAATAAAATTAAAAAATTTGATTATTTGGCAATAAACAGGTTAATAAAATATATACATACATATAGTTTCAAAATTTTTTAAACAACTTACCGAGAAATAATTTTTAATTTACACGTTGAATTGTTTTATGTTATATTGTTATTAATATAACAATTTTTTTCGTATTCAAATGTGTGTTATTTAAGTAGCAATTGACATTTAGAGTGAGCCGCGCACAATCAAATATATTTATTTGTATCAAACATGATTAGAAATCGAATTTTATTAGTAAAAGTTCAATATTGTTATTGAAAATACACAATTGCATATTGTTATTTGCCGAAATGTCAGTCAAATAAGTGGACGACTAGGTACACTGAGCGGCCATAGGTCTAACCATCGTATCATATGAATTTATTATAGGTATTGAAGTCCTGCTATAATTGGATTAATTTTGATTTTTACGTAAGTATTAAATCCAGTTGCAACAGAATTTGTTATGGGTATTGTCTAATTTG
Organism: Brachynemurus nebulosus; assembly: GCA_035578155.1. NCBI lineage: Eukaryota > Metazoa > Arthropoda > Insecta > Neuroptera > Myrmeleontidae > Brachynemurus > Brachynemurus nebulosus. The sequence continues at coordinate 40,237,617 of JAPWDM010000001.1, read as the reverse complement.
AAGGCCTTTTGACCTTTTTGAGAATCAATTTTCTTGTTATTATTATAAAAATCAAAAATTTCAGCTATGGGTTAAAAAATTAAAATCAGCTTTCACAACTGTCGTTTAAAAAAGTTTACTTTCGAAAAAAACAAGTTTAATTTTCTTAAGTCTGCAAAAGTAACACAACCCGAATCAGAATTTTGACCCTACATTGACCCTTCTTTATAAACATCTAAATGAGCCTATATTCACCCTAAGTGAATCTATATCGACTCTCAATGAGCCTACAAACACAATGTTTACAAATAATAACCCTACATTGATGCTACTTAACCTTCCACAAACCTATTTTAATGCTATTTAGCACTTTATAAACAATTAAATACTAGATCTGAACAGGTTCAACGTAGTCTTTCAAAACATTTTATTAGTTTAAAAAAGTTAGATGGACCAAAATAATATACATATCGCGCGTTTTCTGTCTCAACCTCGTATATCAAAAACTACATGTTTTAGGACACACAAAAATTATATTAAATACTGTATTTATACATATACTTATCTATATATATTTATATATATATAGGTAGCCAACATCAATGGGTGTAATTAGCATAAATCTTAAATTCATAGTGATGAAGATAAAGATTTAAATACGTTTTGTTTGTGTGTCCAAAAATTGGGATTTTTCAGATACGAGGTTGAGACAGAAAACGCGCGATATACAGTGTCTCTCATAAAGTTCGCATCATATGGGAAACAATTTTACTATTGATTCTTTGAAAAATTTCCAAGTGAGGCTAATTGGTGCATCAGTTTAAATGAGATAGTAGCTAACGACATCTTACCCCCGCTTGCTATGTTGCAGGAAACCGGAAATTTCAAATTTGGGAATTGTGAAAAATGATAACAATTTGAAAGTTATTAGTCACTTCCTCATGAAATTTTGGCAACGTATCAAACTTAGGCTTGAAAATATATTCCGGTAGCTAAATATCATATTTTGCAAAAATAAAGCCCAAAAATCTGCTAATTCCAAAATACAACTTCAAGTGACCCTAAATTTAAAATAATTATACGAATTCTAGCAAAAAGAAAATTATACTAGTCTGCGTATTCATAAAATCACAATTACCATCAAAATATTCGCCTAAACATTGGTCTGTCAATAGAAAAATTTAACTTGATCACAAAAAGATATCCTTTGTAACATGCATTGGAGGTTTAATAAGCATGAACAATTGTTATTGCTTTATTTTCTATGCAGTAAGTAGTCAAGACACCTCTATATTACGCAAATTTCATTTCATTGATGACAATTGTGACTTTATGAATAAACAGATCTCAAAGAACGGCATAATTTTTATTTTACTAGCATTCATGAACTTTTCTGTATTTAGGGCCACTTAAAGTTGTATTACGGAAAAGCAGATTTTTGAGCTTTATTTTTACAGACTGCAGTACGTTTATCATACCTAATTTTGATACAATGTCAAAATTTCCTTAATATTTCAAAATACACAATGTTATTTTTTATACATATTATATCACAAATCTGAAATTTCCGGTTTCCTGTCAAATTGTCAATATAGATGAACAATTAAACTGCTAGAATATTTTTCAAAAAATTTTATTAGTAAAAAAGTTTCCCATACAGTGCTAACATTATAAAAGACACTGATATATGTATTATATATATACAGTATATACCGGAATGAACGACAAACACGAACAATAGACATAAACGAAACTTTACGAGACAGACGACGGAGATGGCCAAAAGACGATAAGGCATGTAAACATTTTTAAGCTGTTTGAAGAAATGACAAACTCTTATTGTTTTCTTTAAAACGAATTTAATAAAGTGTATCTGTGTTATTGTCAAATATGTGTAGTGATTATTTCTTTATTTTTTGTCAATTTAAATGTAAACAACCCCACAAAGTATTGCGTACATCATTTGATAATTAAAGTTGATTCAATATTAAATGTAAATTTTAATTTGAACCGGGTAAATGAACCCTAAAATTCAGGTGTGAGGTAAAAACTTAAAATTTTGTGATTATATGAAGAAATTGAGAGGAACTAAAGGTGAAAACTGTGAAAAAATTTAAAGAACGTTACAATTTAACTGTTAAAAACTGAGGTGCATTTAAAATAATTTTCAGCTTATTGTGGTGACGCGCGAAATAGAAGCGGCTTGCTAGCGGTAAACAAGCCCTGGTGTGAGATGAAAAATTAAAAATTTGTGTTTATATGAAAAAACTGAGATGAATTAAAAGTGAAAATTGTGAAAAAATTGAAAAACCGTTATATTTTAATTGTTTATATATTAATAACAAGAAGGAAATAGTTAAATGAATTGTCAAATATACATAGAATTGTTATTATTAAAAAATAATATTAAAAAGAAACTATTACCATTGAAATGGTGCTAAAAACATGGGTTAAAATAATTATAATTTGTATTGTACTTAATGTATATACGTAAAACTAATAAACAGTAAAATAATAAAATACTTTTGCAATTATTTTCAAACCCTATCTATACGCATGCATGCATGCATACATACATCCATACTCGTACGAATGTACACGTACATGTATGTATGGATGTATGTATGTACGTATGCGAGTATGTACGAGTGTATTGTTTGTATGCGATTAAGAACCTCTTTCCAGCCTCACAACACCTGAATTTAAGAGTCAAGGAGCAGTATTGTAGGGTCAGTAGAGATACTACTTTGACACTATAAGTGGAGAATCTACCGTTTTGCGAAAACATGTAGGTTTAATGTAGGCTTTTTTGCATGTAATTCTGAAACTACTTTTAACCCTTTTTGATTCAATTCAGAGCAGTAATGTAGGTTTAATGTAGGTTAAATATTTGGACTCGGGAAGTCTTATAAATATCTTCTTTAAAGAAATGAAACATTTTTATCTTCTAAGAGAAAAATTTTTACCACCATTTCACGTTTCAGAGTTTTCTAGCCAATTTAGTTCCATGTTTATGTGTCTGTTGGTTTGTCTGTTTATTTATCCCTCTGCCTGCTTGTGTGTACCTAAAATTTCATGACAAGTATAATTCCGGAAGTACTTATTCAACCATTTTGATTTTCATGGATTATGCAGACAGTTATTTAGATCAGTGTTTCTCAACCGCCGGTAAGGTATGTCACCGGTCCGAAGAAAGATGTATGAAATTATTCATTACAATTTTTATTTTAAGGTAGTAGTCTGGTAACTCGCGCTGTTTTTCATATCTATTTTTAGGGGCATTTTTTTTTTTTGAGAAAGAACAAATGAAATCCTTTTTATCATACATGAAATATTTGGATGGAACAGTTCTTCGTGTTCACTATTTATATTCACTAGATTCTATGGAAATGAAGAAAATGGATTTTAAGTAACATGTTGAAACCCAAATCACTTAATGCTTTCAATAGATTGTCCATATATTTCTTGTATTGTCGGCTTTCTGTTGTCCTGATAAATATTCAACCATATTTTTTAAACAGATCCAGGCTTTTTTTTCTAAATCATTACGACTGCTTTCGAAATTGTCATATTTTATCAATTCTCTTATCTGTAGACTTACAAAGATGCCTCTTTGATTTCAACATCACTAAATTTGGGAAACTTAGTGATTTATTTAACCAAATTTATTGTTTTTAGAATTTTATATTATTTCACATAACATGAACTATATATATATACAGGGATGAACCGTAACGACTGATCCAAATTAAAACTGATGATAGGCCACAAAAAGTTGGACCAAAAATCCTGATACTATTTTTTTATGGTACTTAGTTTTTAAAAAAATTCATTTTCAAAATTCGAGGCCATTGTTTTAGGATCACTGGGATAATAGTTTTGGCATGCATACAATATGTGTGCTTACTGTGATGACGATGATGTTTGGTACAGTTTCACTTCTAATACAGTGTTTGTTTACATGTCATATCAATACATAAATTTGATCTTCAAATTTGTGGAAATATATCCTATGTATATATTCTATCATTATCATATGACGACAGGTCCCATAATGTTCTGTGATGTGATGCCATACCATGTTTGCCTGTCATATGTATAGTCAAATGCTGACACGTGAATTAACCCTAGAATCATACGTTGGTCTACGAGTCAGGTTAATCATACATCGGCGTCGTTTCGACGAATGGACATTTTACGGGAAGTTTTAGAGTTTATTTGCAAAAAACATTTTTTTTACATAAAAATACTACAAAAGCGAACAAAATATTTAAAAAAAATTGGATTTGGAAAAACTTCTTAATGTAAATATTTATTAATTTTTTTAATCTTTTTATCAAAGCATATATTCATTATAAAAATTAAAAAATATATAAATACATCAATTGTAATAATCAATTTATGAACTATTATGAGTCAGTGGACATGTGTGACTTTACAGAATGTGAAATTTCTCAGTCATAAATATTCCTATAGATATGTAGTTATTTACATTTATAAATTTTCTAAAATTTGTTAGTAATTTTTCGAATAAGATCTCAAAAAATAATAAAAATTAAAATATTTTCCACAAAATAAATTGTTAACCTTTTATTAAGTCACTTGAAACGCATTCTTTAGTTTTCGATTCAATATATTCAAACTTCAGTATTATGTCGTCTCTATAAGTCAAACAGTTGTAATCATCTTTCACATTATCATAATCATTGAATAAATTAATTATAACATCCATATCTTTAATAAATTTTAGAAAAATTAGGAAAACTTTTATATGTAGAGTACAAAATCTTTAAAAAAAAATATAGGTTAATCATACATCGTCGTCCTTTTGACGCACACTATTTCAGTATAAAAAAAAAACGACAATAGCTATAAACAAAATTTATATGTCTTATGTGTTATAATAACAAATAAATTAGATAACAGAAGTTTCACAGTGAGCAGGTACCGACAAGTCACAGTATTGGAGCAGGTAGAGAAGTTCGTTCGTCGTTTTGACGAGTACGTATGATTCTAGGGTTAAAGTCCGTTTTATTCTATTTAATTGTTGATTTTTTGTAGTTGAAGCTTTTAAATTGTAGTTTTTGTGTTTTAACTTTTAGTGTTCTTAATATTCTTGATGGTAAATCTTCTTTTCATTTTCGTTTAGTGCTTAGTAGCTAATTAGTTAAGTTTAGTATTTAGTGTGACTATCTATAAACTTCTTAGAAAATAATTTTATCACGTGTTAGTTTGTGATTTTAAATTTTGGTTAATAAGGGAAATGGCTAATTACTCTGTTTGTGAAGTAGCCGATATGCATTTAATTTATGAGGAGGATTATTTGAAGATTTGCAAAACCGAATAATGCAAGCCTTCGAAATAATATGAAATGACGTTTGCATATTTCATCGTGTCCGTGAATCATGGATACGTCGATTAAATAAACATGTATACGAGCAGATGGTGACTATATGCACCATTATTTGTAAAAAAAGTAGGGAACCAGTGGTCCTCAAAATTTTTTTTAAAGTTATTTTCTTTGAAACTATACATTCTAGAAAAAAGTGGTATTAAAGTTTTCTGTTTAGTTTATCGTGTGTTACTAATCGGTGTAATTTCGGACAGTCGTTACTGTTCACCTGTATAACAGAATTCAACAAATTATATTTTTACAATCATGTATGCTTACAGCTGCATATCGCGCGTACTCTTTCTCAACCTCGTATATCAAAAACTGCATGTTTTAGGACACACAAAAAACATTAAATATTGTATTTATATATATACTTATCTATACATATTTATATATGTAGATAGCCAACATCAAAGGGTGTAATTAGCATAAATCTTAAGTTCATAATGATGAAAACGCAGATTTAAATACGTTTTTTTTATGTGTCCAAAAATTGAGACTTTTCTGATACGAGGCTGAGAAAGAGTACGCGCGATATACGATAACTGTATAACTATAATGTTCAACTGCCTCTTAATCTAATATTTGAATGATTTCTGACTCTTTTGCTAGACATCGACATAAGAATACAATTATTATATCACTGTAGGTGTTTTGATGGACATATTCGTGATATTTACTTTAAAAATATTTTACTTTGAGTTATTTGGATTGCAACTATTGTCGTTGCCAATGACCCTGATTGTAACTGACATGATTTTGTAATTATTTTTCGTCTTTCAATCATGAAACTATTACAGAAACGGTTAATTATAATCCTAGGTGATTATTCAAGCGAATTAATTTTCATTTTTTATGAAACTGAAGTTTTAGAATTAAAAACAGTTTTACTGTTTTCGTGTTTGAAAATTTACGTATCCAAATTGTTAAAATTTCATTATCAAATCAATAAGCAGGGCCAAATTTACATCTATGAAGGCCCTGGGGCACTTCTAATGAGATAGCCCATGAATACTTTACATGTGGACACCATTAGTACTTTTGTAAAGATCCCTATGGAGAATTTCACCAATTTTTAAAATTTTTCCGAAAAATAGGGTTGGCGAGCAAACAAAAAACACTTATTTTCTCTACATATTTTATTCCTTAATTTTGAAAATTTGATTCAGTTTTGTGGGGATCTCGGGACGCCTTTTAATAATTTTATCTAGCTAAAGGTCCCATTTTTACTTAATTTTTCCTTACTTTCCTTACTAATTAGGTAATGTTATGTAAAAACAAAAATTTTAGAGCAGATCATTCTGATAATGTTGATTTTTAATTTATTAACAGTTAGATACATTTGCACAATGTTTTCAGACGAAAAACGGTCCTGAAGCAAACTTACAATAACCGTCCAAAAACAAGTATAAACGTGAAAATTTTTTTAACCCTAATTTTGCACTCAGCTAGCATTAGGGACTAGGGAGTACTTAATTGATAAAAAAAATTTAAAAAATCAAAAATGTTAAGCAACTTGGATGGGTGATTTTTTATGGATTGATTCATAGGCAAAATTTTGTTTATTATAAATGACATTATAAACTGAAAAAAGTTAAAATAGTATTTTTATAATAAACAAAATTACAAAGTCTATTATTTTGCCAACAAAATTTCTTAAATACTAATTATTAAAAATATGTATGTGTTTAATAAAAATGGCCGTAACATAAAAGAAATAAAAATTTTAACACACTACGTAATTTGCAATTCAATTTATTATTGTAATTTTGTGAGTAAATGGTGAATGTAATTACGTGTATGTTAAAAATAAAAGTAAAAGAAAAAATAAGTAAAAATAAGTTATGTATAAATTTTAACTGAGCGTACGTACGTATATACGCATCAAGAAACGTAGACTTGCTCTCATATTTCTGCCACTGTATATTAATAACAAATTAATATAACGCCTGCAACTATTTAATACAAATAACTTGACACGTGTAATTTTGCCGTTAAGTTACATGAAATAAAGTGAGAAAAAATAGTATATTATAATATAGTAAGGGACTATAATGGAAATTTCGGTATATGATTTCATAGTCATTGATACTAATATATTATATAGTTTACTACTGTGCGAATTAGGAAAAATTAGAGTTCAAATGATGCTGACTTTTCTTGAAAATGAATTTTGAAAATTAGAAGAATAAGAAAGCTCCTTTAAATTACATCATGGTGTGTGCCATTGATATACGGTGTTAAGGGCGGTAAGTATATATAATACATTTGTGGAAAGCAGACGCCTACATTGCTGTATTTTTCTTTAAAATATTTTTTTAAAATTAAATTTTTCATTATTTTTTTTTTTTTTAAATTCAGCAATGTAGACGTCTGCCTTCCACAAATTTATTATATACTTACCGTCCTTAACACCATATATCAATGGCACACACGATGATATAATTTAAGGGAGCTTTCTTATTCTTCTAATTTTCAAAATTCATTTTCAAGAAAAGTCAACACCGTCTGAACTCTGCTCTAATTTTTCCTTATTCGCACAGTAGTATACTATATAACATATTACTATCAATCTACTATACTACTACTATTACATATTACTACTATATAACATGTTACTATCGCAACTATACCTAATATCTAGAAATTCTGACGTGCTGGAATTCATTAAATGAAACCTAATTAACTAAGTGGCATATCTTTATTTTGGGAAAAAAAGGTGAATTTTAAGGTCATCCGCTAATGAGCTCATTATTGAGGGTAATTTATTTTTTTCTATTCAGTTTTAATTGATAACTAAACCTCGTAAAACGGTGCTAACGGGGCCGTACTTATAAAAACTAAAGAAATAAACAAAAATGCATAATCTATCCTTGACTTAGTCGACCTAGGTAATTTTAGTCAAAAATTTTAATACCTAATATCTAGAAATTCTGACGTGCTGGAATTTTTTTAATATCTTTTTCGTAATCAGCGCACCAAAATACCCTAAGATCAGTCATCAAATCCAAAAGGGGGTGACATGATTTAAAATTCACAAGCCTGTGTTACCTACGTACGTGTAATGGATATCTATTATCACAGGCCTGCGAATTTTAAGTCATGTCACTCCCTTTTGGATTTGATGACTGATCCTAGGGAATTTTGGTGCGCTGATTACGAAAAAAATATTCAAAAAATTCCCGCACGTCAGAATTTGTAGATATTAGGTATTAAAATTTTTGACTAAAATTACCTAGGTCGACTAAGTCAAGGATAGATTATGCATTTTTATTTATTTCTTTAGTTTTTATAAGTACGGCCCCGTTAGCACCGTTTTACGAGGTTTAGTTATCAATTAAAACTGAATAGAAAAAAATAAATTACCTTCAATAATGAGCTCATTAGCGGATGACCTTAAAATACACCTTTTTTCCCAAAATAAAGATATGTCACTTAGTTAATTAGGTTTCATTTAATGAAACCATTGCTGAGAATGTGTTCCTAAAAGCCAATTACAACTATATAATGACTTTTTATTAGATAGCAAATAAATAAAAATGTATAATCCATTCGTAACTTGGTCGACCTAGGTAATTTTAGTCAAAAATTTTAATACCTAATATCTAAAAATTCTGACGTGCTGGAATTTTTTGAATATTTTTTTCGTAATCAGCGCACCAAAATATCCTAAGATCAGTTATCAAATCCAAAAGGGCGTGACATGACTTAAAATTCGCAGGCCTGTGTTATCGGTAAAAAATCAGCGAATTATTTACCAGTGAAAACTGATAATCTTTTTTAATTTTACCAATTTTCTGGTATTACAATCGCTAGATATGACAAAATTATACGGATTACGAGTTTGTGACTGTGGAAACCTAGAAATAAATTATTCACTCTAATCACATAAATTTACATTTAATGGTTGGACACTGCGCATGCAGTTTTCATAAACATTGTTATTCTTCTTAAAAAATGCTTACGTCAACTGTGAAAAATTATGTTATAGAGTACATAATACAAATACAAAAAACAACAAATACATAGTGCCTATATATGCTATAATGCTATAAGCGTAAACATTCGTCTTAAGATCATGATTTCAAAATATTATTTATTTCTTCAGCAGGTTTTCATGATTATTCCTGAAATTGCTTATATTAAAGTTCTATTTGGCCGTACTCAAAAAATTTATCATTGTGTGTATCTCAGTTAAGTTATAAACACCTGGTCGATGAAATATCACAGGCGTCTTGTAATAAAAAATTTGTGTCTTTAAAAATGTTGATAAATACAAATTGTGCGATATACGTTAACTGGGATAAATGAAAACGCAACGAATAAAACTTAATACTTAAAAAATATATGTGAATATAAAATCCTCACTACTAATTCACAGTTACTCCCAAATCACAACGTCCCAAAAGGAAAACACCGAACACAAGCGATTTAAAAAATTCAATTATTAATGAACAAGGTAATAAGGAATATAGAGCTTTCTTGTTTTTCATTGTACTTGGAAATCATTCGATCATTTCCTGGATTCAATACAGTAAATCAATAAATTGTTTAACAGGTGTAATTAACATGATTCAATTAAATTTTCTTCTTCTAAAACATAAATACCACAAACGAAGCATCTTCAACGAATACGGTAGTATTATTTGAATTTATAACCACATTAAAATTTATTTTATAAAAACTATATTTTATAAATTATTTTTTTCACGTTATGTTCAGAACCGATTTAGAAAACGCTAGTTGAATTGTTGAGGATTAAGTACCCATATTTGCCAATCTATGATAACAAATGTTTCAACAAAAGAAATAAACACTACGCCATCTACTGATAGACGCATAAGATTTCTTATTACAATAATAATAAATTTATAACTAGCTTGAAATAAATAAGTTAACAATAAATTCAGACTTGGATTACCATCAACATTCAAAACATCAATCACGAAACATTTTCTACTCTTGTTTTATTGTGTAAATGACTTAAAGTACGTAACAGGAAATTTAATAGCATACTAGGCAAGAATAATTGTACCATTATCGTAATAAAATATGTAGCATTGATATTAGAATATATAGGTACCATAAAATAGATGGAGTACATTTTTTTTAGAATCCAAATTGCCATATTGGTTAATACCTTTTATAACCTACAAACTTTCGATGGTAATTAATACACTGGTCAACAAATTACCAACTTTTGAAAGCCCATGAAATGAGTTCAACTGATTTTGAGAGTGAATTAAAAAATATTCACAGTGGTACTAATATCATGTCTTGGTTAGCTCGAGTTTCTTGTGGATGTCAATAAAAAAATTTATAGTCCAATTAAAAATTTATCAATTAAAATAATATTTCAAAAAATGTACAGTTGATGTGCTTTTTCTTTTAAAATTGAGATCTACAGCTTTTCTTCTTAACGCCCAACAATAGTCTGCTCTCATAGTGCAACGTATTTTAAATGCATTTAGTATTTTCCATAAAAAAGTTTCAATATAATTTTATTAAAATTGTTTCAAAACATTAAAAATTCATTTAAAATTCATTTGCATTCCGGCCCTGTTCTATTTATGATTAACATGGTACATATGTATAATTCAAAATAAACTTAATAATTAATTAACAGTACATATGTATTATGTAACTCATCAATGATAAACATTATTCAGTTTTCTAGTGAATTCTATGACGTACTGCGCAAGCGACTTTTAACAATAAATGCAAACCGATTTAAGTTAGCTGATAAGAGCAATCAGACAGAACACAGTCAGCCAGCAGGCAGTGAGTTTCACTCGTACCTACGAGTCATTAGTTTGGCAAAGTGTCCTTCTGACACTTGATATTAAAAGTAATTTAGCGGACAATGGGACGTTGAAGTAGACACCCATTACCACCTGATCACTTGGTCCTTCAGGTTTCGTGATTATAATGTTGCTCGATTTTATTAAACCTTTAATTGTTTGACAATTAAATTAAAAAAATATTGAAGAGCAGTGGTGAGAGGACCCTGTATTAATCCTTTACTTACCAAAAATCCTTTGGGTAGTCTTTTGCCTATTTTTACTTTTGATATACAGTTACTGTGTAAATGTTTTATTGCTTGAATCAAGGTTACATTTATATTTAACTCTTCTAATACCTCAAACAGTCTTTTAATTGGTACGCTGTCATATGCATGTTTTTTAGAAAATTGTGAAACATTTTTTAAAATATTCTACACATGTCACAAATTTTTATGACAGTTCTTTTTGTTTGAATAATTTTAGTTTTCATAACGAAATTAAGGTAAATTATCTATCTTAAATAAAAATTCCGCCAAAACGATACATTCGAGCAATGCAGCGATCCTATTGGTTGTTACACTTGTGACGTATAATGTAAAACATCAAATATGCCGGATACATATACTGAATGAAATATGCACTAAAGGTATATCGTAGGGTACCATAAATAATAGGATACCCTCCATAAACTTTGTCACTAGTACGAAAACATATACATATCAAGTAGAAAAAAAATTAATTTTTGAATATTTAAAAATATTTAGTAACTTGTCACAATCAATAAAATTGATTTAGGTAAGTAGGAGAATATTAAATATTGATCATTACTTTAATTTTTGAAAAAATTTGTAAAAGGAAACGATCTTAAAAAATTAAATTGAAAATTAATTAATAATAATATAGGTAATTATTTAATTTACTAACTATTTAATATATTTGCTTAATTTTATTCATCAAACAAATTAAAATACTGACAGATGTGGAAAGCAGTGGAAAATAATAAACGATTAGATTTTCGATATTATTCGAAGCAGTGCCATCTACAGAACGAATTATATAACAATACTTCTGATCTGTGTGGTGACAGCCTTCTTATTTGAATATCTACATGTGACGTCAGCGCGTCAAATTGTGGTGTTTAACCTTAGAATCATACGTACACGTCAAAACGACGAACGAACTTCTCTACCTGCTCCAATACTGCAACTTGTCGTTGCTTGCTTGCTGGGAAACTTCTGTTATCTAATTTATTTGTTATTATAATAACACATAAGACGTATAAATTTTGTTTATAGCTACCCGCGTCGAAATATTGAACCTGCATTAAACCTACATTATTCCTTTTAATTGAATTAAATAGGGTTAAAGTAGTTTCAGAATTACATGTAAAAAAAGCCTACATTAAGCCTACATGTTGTCGCAAAATGACAGATTCTACACTTATAGTGTCAAAGTAGTATCTTTACTGACCCTACAATACTGCTCCTTGACCCTTAAAATCAGATGTTGTGAGACTGGAAAGAGGTTTTTAATCGTATACATAAAATACACTAATACATACACGCATACGTACATACATACATCCATACATACATATATGTGTACATTCGTACGCGTATGGATGTATGCATGCACGCATGCGTATAGATATGGTTTTAAAATGAATACAAAAGTATTTTATTATTTTACTGTTTATTAATTTTAAGTATATACATTAAGTACAATTCAAATTAAAATCATTTAACCCATGTTTTACATATTTTAAACACCATTTAAATGGTAATAATTTCTTTTTAATATTATTTTTTAATAATAATAATTCTATATATATTTGACAATTAATTTAAATATTTGGTTCTTGTTATTCAAATATAAACAATTAAAATGTAATGGTTTTTCAGTTTTTTCACAATTATCATTTTTAGTTTATCTCAGTTTTTTCATATAAACACAAAATTTTAATTTTTCATCTCACCCCAGGCCTTGTTTACCGCTTGCAAGCCGCTTCTGTTTGGAGCGTCACCACAACAAGCTGACAATTATTTTAAATGCACCTCAATTTTTAACAATTAAATTGTAACGTTTTTTCAATTTTTTCACAGTTTTCACTTCTAGTTCATCTCAGTTTCTTCATATAAACACAAAATTTTAATTTTTCACCTTATGAATTGTAGAGTTCATTTACCCGGTCAAATTAAAATTTACACTTAATATTGATTCAAGTTTAATTATCAAATGATTTACGTAATACTTTGTGAGGTTGTTTACATTTAAATTGATAAAAAATAAAGAAATAATTACTACACATATATAACAATAAATTTGATACACTTTATTAAATTCGTTTTAAAGAAAACTAGTTCGTCATTTCTTCAAATAGCTGAAACATATTCACATGCCTTATCGGCCATTTCCGTCGTCTGTCTCGTAAAGTTTCGTTTATGTCTATTGTTCATCTTTGCCAATCATTTCGGTATATAATGTATATGCATACATATATACAGTGTCTTTTATAAAGTTCGCACAGTATGGGAAACTCTTTTACTAATAAAATTTTTTGAAAAATATTCTAGCAGGGTTAGTTATTGCATCAGTTAAAATGAAAAAATAGCTAAACTTATCTTATCCCAATTTGCAATTTGACAGGAAACCGGAAATTTCAAATCTGTAATATATAAACAATAACATTATGTCCTTTGAAATATTAAGGAAATTTTGACATCGTATCAAAATTTGGTATGATAAACGTATTACAGTCTGAAAAAATAAAGCTCAAAAATCTGCTTTTCCAAAATACGACTTTAAATGGCCCCAAAATACAAAAAAGTTCATGAATTCTAGCAAAATAAAAATTACGCCGTTCTTTGAGATCTGTTTATTCATAAAGTCACAACTGTCATCAATGAAATGCAATTTTCGTAACGAGAAGGTATCTTGACTACTGACTGCAAAGAAAATAAAGCAATAACAATTGCTCATGCTTGTTAAAACTAAAAATGTTACAAAGCACGTCTTTTTGTGACCAAGTTAAATTTTTCTATTGAAAGACCAATGTCTACGGCAATATTTTGATGATAATTGTGATTTTATGAATATGCAGACTAGTATAATTTTCCTTTTGCTAGAATTCATATAATTATTTTGAATTTAGGGTCATTTGAAGTCGTATTTTGGAAAAGCAGATTTTTCTGCTTTATTTGTGCAAACTAAGATATTTAGTTACTGGAATATATTTACTAAGCCTAATTTTGATACGATGCCAAAATTTCATCAGGAAGTGACTAATAACTTTCAAATTATTATCATTTTTCATAATTCACAAATTTGAAATTTCCGGTTTCCTACCAAATGAATCGGTCCATGCAGAAAGGGCTTCAGTCCAAAATAAGTGTTTTTGAGAAAAACACAAAAAACTGTCTGTGCCATAAGATTTTAATAATATAATAACACTTTTTTATATGGTACCTAATGCTGTCACCACTCATATGAATTACCTATATTACTGTTCTTGTACATAGTTTGTCAAAAAAAAAAAAAAAAAGAAAAATTATAATATTTGTTGGACTGAAGCCCTTTCTGCATGCAACAGTTAAATTAATGCTCTGTTACTGTGCATAGGACTGAAGTCTTTTTCGCATAGAAATGTGTATCTACCTTCTGAGATAAAGTTTCATATTCAAACCAAAATTACGGAAAAATGGACTGAATTCCTTTTTGCATGGACCGATTCAAATAGCAAGTGAAGGTAAGATGTGTTTAGCTACTATCTCATTTAAACTAATGCACCAACTAACCCCACTAGGATATTTTTCAAAGAATCAATAGTAAAATTGTTTCCCATATGATGCGAACTTTATGAGAGACACTGTATATTATATGTAAATTATTTTCGTAATTGTTTATAAAGTGTTAAATAGTATTAAAATAGGTTTGCGGAGGGTTAAGTAGCTTTAATGTAGGGTTATTATTTGTAAACATTGGGTTTGTAGGTTCATTGAGAGTCGATATAGGTTCACTTAGGGTGAATGTAGGCTCATTTAGATGTTAGAAGGGTCAATGCAGTATTACAATTCTGACTCGGGTATTGTCCCTTTTTTTTACTGAAATAGTGTGCGTCAAAAGGACGACGATGTATGATTAACCGATGTTTTTTTTTTTTTAAATTTTGTACTCCACATATAAAAGTTTTCCTAATTTTTCTAAAATTTAATAAAAATATAGATGTTATAATTAATTTATTCAATGATTATGATAATGTGAAAAATGATTACAGCTGTTTGACTTATAGAGACGACATAATACTGAAGTTTTAATATATTGAATAGAAAACTAAAGAATGCGTTTCAAGTGACTTAATAAAAGACTAACAATTTATTTTGTGGACAATATTTTAATTTTTATTATTTTCTGAGATCTTATTCGAAAAATTACTAACAAATTTTAGAAAATTTACAAATGTGCCTAATGTGGAAATAACTACATATCTATAGGAATATTTATGACTGAGAAATTTCACATTCTGTAAAGTCACACATGTCCACTAACTCATAATAGTTCATAAATTAATTATTTGAAACACATGTTTTATGATACAATTGATGTATTTATCTATTTTTTAATTTTTATAATGAAAATATGCTTTGATAAAAAGATTAAAAAAATTAATAAATATTTACATTAAGAAATTTTTCCAAATCCAATTTTTTTTAAATATTTTGTTCGCTTTTGTGGTATTGTTATGTAACAAAAATGTTTTTTGCAATAAACTCTAAAACTCTCCGTAAAAAGTCCATCCGTCAAAACTACGTCGATGTATGATTAACGTTTCTCATAGACCAACGTATGATTCTAGGGTTAAATAATGATAGTGTAAAATTAAAAACCATTTTTTTTATTTATCTGAAATAAAGGCGCAAATTGTACTCATAATATATCTTTGTTATTTTCTGACATAGGCTTAAACTATTTTTGAAATAAATGAAAAACATGCATATTCCCTATTAAGTCTAGGAGTAGTTAACGAAGGGGTGACTGTGTCGGCATAATCATACTATTTGACTATTTCGAGAAGGTTTTCTTCAAATCAAATAGTCTAGTACAATTAGAATAACGTAGAAATGAGATTTTCGAATTCAAAATTTAGTTTGAAGAACGTTGATGAGGGAGTTGAGTCACCCTCTTTCCTATATTAATTATTACTATTAACACATTGGCCGTAGGTAATAGTGTCACAATAAGTGCTTCTGAAGTTGAACTGTCATAATTATGTGAACACAAAGCACAAGCACCATGTGTATTTCCATAAAATAAGTATATTTCTATCTTTCCTTTTTCTCTGCGCAATTTAAAGGCAAGGTTATTATTATTAAAATACATTATCCACATTTGTAACACTTGGTTTGGAAGACTTACAGTGTTGATATTAATATATATGGCAAGCTTCAGAGTACTCCAATTTAAAGAAGATAATTGTATTGTATATCAAATGTATATGCTGCTAACTGCTCTTTATTGCTAACTTTAACACGTAAGTAAGGTGATCTTCAGCTTACTATTATTATAATTTATAAATGAAATGGTAAAATACATTAAGGCCATAATAAACGGCCAAGTTTGACTGGTAGGTGAACGCGTTACCGTAAATCAGTTTGTAAAATTACTACTGTCATTTCTCTTCAACCTCTATATTATATGTGTTCACAGTAGGTATATTACTTAGGTATATACAGTAATCATCCGATGTAAGACGCGATAAGGATCTTTTTTTGTAGATCCAACTGATCAAAAATGATTTGTGTAAAGTTATCATCCACATACTAGAATGTAAAAATTTCAAATCTTACTTACCGGGACTTTCTCTTAATTATTACTGTACCTACAATTTGAGCAAAGCTTAGTTTCAGAGGTACTAGACTATCTTTATGGCAATGTGATCACTAGAAGAAACCGGAATTATTTAAACTTTTTGTGAGATTAAGTATACATGGTTCTTACACATTACCATAAAAGTATACATATATAAGTGACATTTCTGCCCACACGATCAATCTGCTAATTAAAATTTAATAAAAAAAGGTCGATTTTTAATGTTTTTTTGGCGAGTCTCTCTTTAAATAAATTTTAATTTTAGCTTAAAAAATATTGAAATAAAATTAATAGTGAATTTCTACTATTTTTCGTCGATTCTATCTAGTATAGCTTACTATGGCTATAACTCTAACTCTGTAGCTCTATATTGCTAACTCTATAGCTGTAACTCCTAACGTAATCCAACAGACAATAATTGAGTAACTGTAAACAATCATAAAAGGAAAATACCCCTTTCGCAGTACCTGCATAACATCACGAATTTCCAAAGATTGGACACTGCACGGGCGGATCTAATATAAAAACCTGTATCCCTCTAAAGTAATTTAGCTTTCTAACAGTGAAAAAGTTTTCAAAATCGGTTGGGTAATTTATTTTTGGTGCTTTTGAGAAACCGGACCGTGGCGGACCTTACATAACATAACATATCCATCTAAAATATTTTAGCTCTCTAACAATGAACAAATTTTCAAAATCGGTGATTACGTGTTCTTGAAAAGTTAGTTAATTTTTATTTTGGAAAATGGACCAGATATAAATATTGTTATTGTAACGATAAATACCCCTGTCGCAGCATCCTGCATAACATAGCAAATTTCCGTTTATAAAAGTTAGTTTTTCTTGGAAACTAGTTGACATAGCATAATAGTTTGAAGACCTTTTTTATGTGATTTTTTCTCCTCTTTCCAATAGTGTAAAAAAATTTTACAAAAATTTTTGAATAAGAGGAAATTTTGGCAAAAAGTTAATTTTTTTCACGAAAATTGCTAAAAAAGACATGTTCCAGGCATCGGACGTGTCTGGTTAACGAACTCGTCCAACGGTTTGGGACTTCCAATATTTTCACCAAATTTCGTAAGACATTTCGTTCGAGAATTATCGCGCGGACACACACACACACACACATATATATATATATATATATATATATATATATATATATATATATATATATATATATATATACATATACATATATATATATATATATATATATATATATATATATATATATATATATATATATATTTTAGTGACTATTTTTTTCGGTTTCTAGGGACCTCAAAACAAATTTCTGCCATAGTCCCGGGCTCTCAAGTCGCGTCATGACAGTGGCTGTAATAGCTAAATTCCATTCGCTAAAACTGTCAACAGTGATGTACTTATTTGAAAAATATGTATATTAGAGCCAAGACACACGAACCACGCCACGACCACTTTTTTGTGGTTGTCGTGTGGTTGTACTGTCGTTCGTGTGTCTTAGACGGCGACTTGCGAGCCACTTTTTAGTGGCCGAATGACGTACAGCACGTACAGTCACTGCTAGGAGGCATCAAAGCCACTTAATACTGTTTGTTATATACAGTGTCTGCGTTAAGTATTCATACAATAATTGATTTATCAATACTGAAATTTAAGGAACTTAAAATTTTGCAGCGTGAAGTAGGTACGCTAGGATAAAAATAAACAAAATTAATCAGAGGTGATTCTTCTTTTAAATAATATTTCTTTTAAAATACATATTGGTATTTTGGTATTACATATTTTTGCAGATTCAATTTTTAAAATTATTTGATGAAACAATTCAAAAATTTTCAGCTCTTTATTTCTTTGAATTTTTAATTTTTTTCTATTATTATAAAACTAAAAAGGTTTAAATAATTATATAGCTTATTTATCTAATAATAGTCAATAATCCACGTTCAAACAGCAGGAGAGCTTCTAGTACATGCTTTTATTCTTAACCGAAGGGTTTTTCCATGCCATAAAAATGTTTCAATTCTGTTGACCAATTTGCCTTTATAATAATTATTTTGTATTACATAAATAATTCTGCAAAAATAAATCAATAAACAATATATATACAGGATACGTTTATAACAGCGGTACCTTTATTGTAAATAAAATGTGTCATAAAAAGGTTTATATTCAATTTTTTTCTTTCTTTTCTTTATTTTCAAAGTTATCATAAAATTTGAAGCAAAGATGTTCCCATGCCTTTATTTTTCCCATCCGGTTACTATATCCCGAATATATGTAATCCCAGATTGCGGGTAAATTCCGGATTTCCTCAATAAATAATTCCGTATCAAATGAATCTTCGTTAACCATTGCCATTTTTTCAAGAAAATAAAAACAAAGAAACAAAAACAAAAAAAAAATTAAAAAAGACCAAAAAAAAAAAGAAAAAAACAAAACAAGAAAAAAACAAAACAAAAACAAAAAAACAAAATAATAACAAAAAAACAAAACAATCAAAAAAGACCAAAAGAAATAAAAATACACACAATTAAGAAAACTAAACAAAACAAAAATTACAAAACACCTGCTTGAGTCGTATTATTCAATGATTTCTTGTAATGTTCGAGAGACACTGTAGTACTAGTAGTACGTATCTGTCGCTTATAAGTGGTCCATTGGTCGCAAGTTTTAGCGACTAAAAATTCGTCAAGTGCGTGTTTTTGACACGCATTAAGCTAGGGCTTCTCAGAGCCGTAACGTTCTACCCTAACTACTCAGAGCGTTAAAGATATTAAAAAGTGGATGCATAGAGCTACTGGCGAACCCACCACTTTAAAAAAAAGGATAGTGCGATGGTGATACCGCCAGGTGGTGTGGAAATTCACCAAATATATTTGACGATGTGGCGTAGTAAGGGCAATCAATAATCCAATTATTATTGCGGAGTGGAAATTATTAGGCCACCAATGTTCTTCTAAATAATTTTTGTACTTGCAAATAATTTTGGTTATATTACATACATATACGTACATACTGTATTTCATTATAATAAAAAGTTAAAAAAAAATAGAATTTTGTAATTTTTTTTACTGTAATTTACTGTAACAAGTTAAAGAAAAATAAAATTTTTTAAATAATTGTGTAACGTAAAAGTCCCTATACCGGAACGTGTTCAATACTCGAACAGTTTTAATATTTATTTAATTTAGAAATAATTTCATTAATATATGTATAATATATATGAAAACTGTTCGAGTATTGAACGCGTTCCGGTATAGGGGCTTTTACTCCACATGATATTTGTTTTATGTACTTCTAAATAATTTTTGTACTTGCAAATAATTTTGGTTATATTACATACATATACGTACATACTGTATTTCATTATAATAAAAAAAAAAGTTAAAAAAAATTCGTCAAATGCCTGCTAGACACGTATTAAGGCAGGATTTCGTAGTTCAGTATCCAGAATTCCCAGATAAAATATTAAATTACCGTACCATATAATAAAAAATTCACCAAGTGCGTGTTTTTGACACGCACTAAGTAATGTCACCTCAGTAAAAGTGTTAATTTATGATATGTTGGCTCGTTTTTTAAGTACAGTGAGAATACAGCCCTCTTGCGTTTATTCAATATATACATGTACAACTCTATAATACAGTGAGAATACAGCCCTCTTGTGTTTATTCAATATATGCATGTATAACTCTATAATAATGTTTCCCCCACTATGATCACACAACGAGATTAATATGTCATCCTTCGGTGACATAATAATTATAGAGTTGTACATGCATGTATTGAATAAACGCAAACGGGCTGCATTCTCACTGTACTTAAAAAACGAGCCAAAAAATCATAAATTAACACTTTCACTGAGGTGATATTACTTAGTGCGTGTCAAAAACACGCACTTGACGAATTTTTTTGCATTTGTACAACATTAAGTTAAAGTGACTAATTGTAACACAACGCTGTACGGTGCCAACAATTCTATATATATTAAGCGTACCAACTGAGTGTTTTAAGAAAATGTTTTAAGAAAAGTGGAGTGATAAAATGGGTGTGTAATTGACATGGAATAGGTCAGGAACGATTTGTAATACATAATAAGTCACTCAAAAATTTTTAAAGGAATCCTTAATTATAAAAAAAATGGATTATATGTAATACAGTATGCACGATCCTGTTTTTTCTCTGTTTCGTGTGACGTAAAAATTGATTTAAACACTTCATTTGCATTTGGATTTTTTGCAACACTGTACTCGTCTTTAGATTTCTTAAAGACTGAATCATGAATCAATTTTAAATCATTGACAGCCGTCGCACTTCGTTTATTATTTATTTTCTTGGAAATACCATTTGAAGTTCCAGCAGTTTCATTTTCATTACTACCGCTTGCCTTTTTCTCGAACTACAAATTGGAAAAAGGAACTACTCAACGTTTCGCCTGAACAACGTCACGAGTACGGCTAGTAATTGAATATAACAAGGTGGCGATTGAAAACCAATTTCAAAATTCCCTGACTTTGAATAAAATTCCAGGGCCTACTCCGAAAAAAATATTGTTTAAATTTCTGTTAATTATTTCTAAATGACGACCTTTTTTTTCTCGTCAGTGGCAAAAAATACGGTAATTATGCAGAAGCACGGCTCCACCTATTTTTGGCTCTAAAAGAAAAACTAATGATCCGATTTTAATGATTTTCTTTTAAAAATGTTCGCCACTACGGTGGATTAATTAAAAAAAATACTACAAATCGATAGCGATAATGGAAATACCGGAAAACTGTCTTTAAATTTGAAAAAATTCAATTTTTTTAGATTTTCTTTTTTTATTTTTTATGTATGTGTGTCAAAGTCGAAGTATATTGTCAAAACTGACGAAACTAACCTGACCTTAACTAATCTCACCACCTAGTTTTTATATCGAAGTCGAAGTGTATTGTCAAAACTAACTAAACTAACCTAACCTTAACTAACCTCGCCACCTAGTTTTTATATCAAAGTCGAAGTATATTGTCAAAACTAACTAAACTAACCTAACCTTAACTAACCTCACCACCTAGTTTTTATATCAAAGTTGAAGTATATTGTCAAAACTAACTAAACTAACCTAATCTTAACTAACCTCACCACCTAGTTTTTATATCAAGGTCGAAATATATTGTAAAAACTAACTAAACAAGCCTAACCTTAACTAACTTCACCACCTAGTTTTTATATCATCTATTCTTACTTATTGTGATTCATTTTACCAGAATATGCACTCAAATCACGGCGTTGAAGTAATCGAGTCGTCAAAATTAAGTCAATTTTTCGAATTTGCACGCTCAATATTTCGGAAATGCAACGAGATATAGATTTTTTTTATTCTTGAAAAAGTATTTACTTTGGTCAGTTTTACTTGACTATGCACTCAAACACACATATAAACGCACACAGTAAATAACAACAGAAAATTTGAAAAAATTGAATTTTATCAAGTTTTAAAACAGTTTCCAGCCTTTCCATTATCGGTATCGATTTGTAGTATTTTTTTTAATTAATCGGCCGTAGCGACGAACATTTTTAAAAAAATATCATTAAAATCGGATCATTAGTTTTTCTTTTAGAGCCAAAAATAGGTGGAGCCGTGCTTCTGCCAAAAATACTAAAGAGCAAAAAAATAAAAGTCGTCAAAAAACTTTTTAGAAAAACTATCAGTCTCGACGCTCTCGCCGAAATTCCCTGACTTTTCCAGAAATTCGAAATTCCCTGACTTTTCCAGGTTTTCCAGGTCGATCGCCACCCTGTAATAATTAGAAGTTAAATGTAAGAAAAGCAGTGTTGCCAGATTGGGTCCTGTGTGATAAATTTCGTGGTTGGGATATTAGTCATTTTTTTTTTGCTTGTCCAAGATTTTTTGCGAAAAACTAGAGACCAGTCTTGGGCTACGTTTTATTAAAAATTAGCGATTTTTCAGTCGAAATAGGGCTACTTTCGAAAAATTCATCTGGCAACCCTGAACAAAAATTCGTAAACATGGTGAAACAAAGACCGTAGGATGCATTGCTGAAAATTGTACACTTTTTTATGACTAGATATTTAGACTATTTTTTTTACAATATATTTTTAGAAAATTTGGTAGTTTCTAACGATGTATTATAATTTTAAATAGTATAATATTATCAATGTTTACATTTCATCAACTTGGATTATCGGAATTAATTGAAAAATATCTGAAGTAAACGGTGTGTTTTTTAAGTCAAATGAATTAAATTGTGCCACTTTAATAATATAACTAGAGATGGGCAAAATACCCAATAATTACCCAACTGGGAATTTTCGCGGAAAAATTTTGCGATAGGAAATTTCCCGTCGCCCATCTCTAGTGGTACATAATATATTCTATACTAGCCGTACCCTCGACGTCGTTCGCTCGAAACATTGTTATAAACTCAATGAGAAGTATGTAAGTGTAATAATTATACAGAACTTGCAAAGAAGCTCATAAAAAAATTGTTGTAACTCAAAATACTTAAAGGCTAAAATATAAAATAATAGCAAAAATATTTTAGAAATTAACCCCCAAAATACTTTAAAAATTTGAGCGAAGTGGGACTAGCAGTAAATAAGATATTGACATTTAATGGGATTCCATAATAGCGCCGTGGATACTATTACTCCGAACGCAATGAAATTTATAGAAGACCATCTAGAAACCAGACCGCATAATTTCTGACAATTTCATAAAAAAGAATTGAATAGTTCAGAAATTATGCAACTGGGTACAATTTAGTATATTAATGGAATGACATGGTAACGGCGTAGCTACCGTTACTCCAATTTCGATTAAATTCATATGGGACCATCTTTCCATTATTCAGGAAGCTCTAAAAGAAGATTTCTTTAAAAACCTTCTTTGAAACCAAGCTCTTATGTCAGAATGCGTTAAAATACTATACATAAAATGCATTTTTTATCATAACTGCTGATCCCATCATGGTCCCACTTTGAAATTTTTATGGTGCATTCCCTAAGTCACTATTATAAATATATATTATTTTCATAATTTTCAAAAAACACTATCTCAAAAAAATTTTCAAAAACAAGTTTTGAGGCTTTCCAAAAAAAATATTATTCCCAAAAAGTATTCAAGATTAGTATCAAATTAAAGCCCATTAATTCCTCATTAAATTGAGCAGTTATACAACTCTCTAGGACTTATAGAACTGAAACTAGAACATTTTATAGTGCTGGACTTGAGTAACAAAAAAGGGTATTTTGCAATTTTCAAAAGTATATAACTCAAAAACTATAAGAGTTAAAATTTTTTAAAAATTATATTTGAATTAAGGATGTTAAAGAGTACAATTAACCAAAGTTTCAAAAAAATCTGCAATAGTCAGGTTGAGAGCCTGGTTCGTTTTAAAAAGAATGGCCCAAATGCAATAGTTTAAATGCCAGCGTCTGGCACATACTACAATTTAGCCGAAATAAACTTATTTACGGTTATAATTGATTACCTTCATTTTTTTTCCAAATAGTTCAGTGTTGTATCGTAGCCAGACTTTGAATAATTAAATTGGCCATCCGAATAGAATATATTATGTCCAGTGGAATGCACGTTCAATTATAGTTCGCTGAGATACATTTGTTCGCTGAGATGCATCACTATAACTAAAAAAAATTAAACCTACTTCAAGTTCGGAACAAAATTCAAATTTTGGATACCATCTTACCATATTAACAAATTAAAAATTTCTATATACGTATCTCAAATACTTCTTTAGTCATTCTCAAATGCGAACGAAATTGTTCCTCCGTATATTGAGGAATTATTTCCTTAAAGTAATTATTCATCATGTGGAAGAATTTCATCTTGTGGATCGCCTTCTCGTGCAACCAAAACTTCATCAAATTCATTCAAATGATTTTATACAAAAATAACCTTATATATATAAATATTGTATCAGTTTGACAATACTCTTGTTATCATCACGTGGCCACGTTTCCACATGACACATGAGGTCATGAGCTGTTTCAATGTGTCTAACAAAAAGTATTATATCTATGAGTGTATTCCATTTGAAAAGACATGCTTCAGTGCTGTACGTGCTGTATGATAATTCAGTAAACAAAATTTTATGTGGGCAAAAAGTCAGGAAGGATTTTAATAATGCAAAGTATAATTTAACAGGTGTGGTTTAACAGGTGTGGTAATTTCGAAGAATATTTTCTTTCCTTATTTGTCCATTTTGAAAATATCGTTATTTTCGATATCAATAATTTGCGATAACGAAACTACGTTTTAGTAGCGCTAATCAGTTTGGAATACCTATAACCTGCTTTGATTAAGTCTTTAAAAAATTCGTTATTTTTTTGTTACGATGTAGGTCTTTTGTTTACGACAAAAGACAATTACGACAAGTAACGAAAAGTAATTTTTTTTAAAAAATAGTCTGTATTGCTGATCCAATAAAAGGAACTAGGTAATGGATCCTGAAATTAAACAATTTAAGATAAGTTATTATTTATTTATTTACTCAATTTGTGGTAAGAGTCGGTGTCGATAATTTTCGTTCGGTAACGACAAAAAGGGTATTGCAGCAACACGGTAATAACAAAATCCCACTAAGATATATCAGAGGAACATAAATTTATTTTTGAATGGTAGAGAGAGTTCATTCAAATTACTGTTTTAAAATTTAAACAATATAATAATATATTATGTTCTCCTAATACCTATAAAAAAAAAAAAAGTGAATTTTTTTGTTTTGGTGGGACTTTCGAAACTGGGACTTGAGGGACTTCATTTGGGACTTCAGGACACTCTACTCGAGACCAGGTGCTTTCAGTTTGGTTCCATAATACTTTCTGTGTAGAATATGTGGGACAAATTTAGTTATTAGTTTTATAACGTTTAACTACAACTATAACTAAAAATTGAAAAATTTAGTTGCAACTACAACTAACTTTTTAATTGCGAATAATTTAGTTAAGAATAAATGTTGACTGAAAATATGAATTAATCCACTAATTAGTTAATTAAAAAATATAGCTGATTGATGCCAACCCTGATACATACACCCCCACATAATTATGTCTCTATTCACGCCTGTTATGCCTCTATAAACCCCTAACTATGTCCCTATTCACCACTTTAACTTCCAACTTCATCAGAATAAAAACACGAAAAACACCAAATATATATGTACCCGAGAACACGCCTTCAATATAAAATTTAAAATAAACGTTAAAATAATCACTGGTCTCATTTGTGTTCAATGTACGATTTGTACCATATGTACGGCATGTTAAAAATGGAATCATGTACATTGCAACAATCAGTGGACAACCGTAGAATCGCGGTGGGGGTATCCACTTGTCATTAGTAAATAGAACTGAATTCCATTCACTTGCACTCGCAATTTTACTACTGCTTAGTACTGTTTCGATATGTTTACATGACATTTTTTACCTACAAGTTGCGAATACTAATGCTTAGTACTAAGCCCGTTTAAACAAGGTATTAAAACGTACCCATCAAAACGTATTCATGGTATTCATCATTTGTTATATGTGGTGTCATTTCATTGCAAATAATTCAAAATGTTTGAGATATATTTACGCAAATTACCTTAAAATTTAATAATTATAGAAATTCTGTTTAATTAGGTAAGTATTGTTACATTCTCGCATTAATTTTTAATAAAAATATTTCAATTTAATTAAATTTCTTCAAAACGTTAATTTTAATATACAGTACAATGTGTCCCATTTTACTGTAATCCGAGTTATTCGGACATACGGTGTTTCTTCGCCTAGTTATAGAATGACCGTGTTCCATTACGGACACACAACGACACTGTCACAATGCATTTCTTTTTTTACAAAAAACTAATTTTTTTAAATTTTATGCAAGACTAACCTTTTAATTGCATTTAAAAGCATTTAAAATGTTAGTATTGCAATAATTTTTTTTAAAAAAGTAGTTTTTTTGTGAAACATCAAATGCACTAGTCAATGTTGTTTATGATTTCTAAATGGAACACGATCGATGTGTATAATAATATGTATTTTATAAAAGATTCATACCTCTGACAGAATTTGACAGTAGGATCGATAGAGATAACATACAACAACAAGAGCACAATATAATTGTTTGGCAAAAAAAAATTAGCTTTCTTTTATGAAAACGCAAAATTGCTGTAATTTCTTTATGTATTCTTCACATATAATGGTGAAAGTGTTAATTTATGATTTTTGGCTGGTTTTTTATTTTTTAAGTACAGTGAAAATACATTTTTTAAGTACAGTGAATATACCCTCTTGCGTTTATTAGTATATGCATGTACAACTCATTAATTATTTTTATACTTTATTATTATTATTACCGATTACCACCTCCATCAAATTTTTGGTTTTAGACCAAAGTTATAAGGGTTTCGGAGCCCTAATAGGGCTTCGAAGCCCTAAAAACGACAATACGACGACACATTGCGACAGTGTCCGATTACGACGACAGGCTGTGGCTCGTGTGTCTTGAAATTTGTGTTTCCATAAGAAAAGTACATGCATACATACCCGGCCACAGAATAGCCACTATTTTGTCGCTGTCGCGTGGTCGTGGCGTGGTTCGTGTGTCCTGGCTCTTAGAGGTACAAATACATTCACACACATAGATATACGTATATATACATTTTGTACTATATACGTCGTTAAATTGGTTCCATATCAATATACCTATCAATGACACAAATAATGCATTTAAACAAAATATCTAGTAGTGTTTCCTAGCCCATGGGGTAGACGTACCCAAACTGGATCTATATTTTTTCTTTAAATAATAATAAATTCATAAACTTTATATTAACTTTTTACCGAAGTTCCCAATTTTTATGGACTAGTTTCCAAAGGATATTAGTCCATAAAAATTGAGAACTTCGGTTTAAAAGAACTTATAGATAAGAAATTTATTTTCTATAAATGTGTACATGTTTGAAAGCAGATGATTTTATTAAAAGAATCCTCAATTTGATACATTATAAGCACTAACTGGTTTATTTCGGCTTTTTCAAATTATTTTGAATAATTTTGTAGATTTATATCATTAACATTAAATACGTCTAGAAAGTATTTTTCGTCTCCAGATCAATATTTTATTTGAGGATTGTTCACTTTTTACGGCAAAAATTAAACCAGTTCTTTCAAAGAAATTAAATTATTTTTTATTGATTGCTATCAATTAGTAGTACTCATGTTAGTATTCATATTATGCAACTAATAAACGTTAACTTTTTTTAGCGTAGGTCAATCTTAAGGTCAAGAATATCCAAAACTAGCAACATGACACATGTGACCGATTTAGGGAAAAAGTAAACAGGTTTATTAATCAGTCTTATAATTTAATTACTTATTTCAAGATTTCACTTGAATTGAACTACCTGGAAACGATTCTACAATAAAATTGATAAGTAATCCGTAGATCCTCTATTAATTGAAATATATAGTTGTTTATATAATTGATTTTGTATTTTAAAAGTACCAAAAGGCTTTACTGACCAACTTTTGGTACATTCATCCTATAAAGATTTTGTTTCACGAATACATTCAGATGCAGACATCTTTTTACCAATATAAGTAGGTATGTATATCCACATACGTATATCTCACTATTGCAGTTATATACATACATACACATTATATGATTATACACATACAACATAGTTGTAAACACACTAAAATTATAGAAAATAAATTGACTTTTTTTTCTTATTTTCTCAAAAACTAGCTAACCTAGAATAATAGTTCCAAAACCTTTTTTATGTCATTTTTTCCCGTCTTTGCAATGGTGTAAAAAAATTTGACAAAAACTTTTAAATTATAGCAAATTTTGGCCAAAAACTCATTTTCACGAAAAATGCTCAAAAAACCATGTTCCTGAGCTCCGACGTTATTGGCTGAAGAACTCATCCAAGATTTTTGGACTTCCAACGTTGTCACCAAATTTCGTAAAACTAGCAGTTTTTTCTGAAGCGCTATCGTGCTGATACATAAATACATAAATACATATATACATATATATATATATATATATATATATATATATATATATATATATATATATATATATATATATATATATATATATATAAATTTTAGTGAATGTTATTTTTGGGCTCTAGGGACCTCAAAACAAATTTCTGCCATATTTTCGGGCTGAACTTCGACTATGGCTAACACCATAATAGCTGAATTTCCAGAATTCTTTCTGGAAATTCGTTAAAACGAGGAAGCATTTATTGTAAAGAAATTCAAGAAATTGATTAATTTTTCTCAAAAACTATTTCACTTAGAACAATGCTTTAAAAGCTTGTCTTATGTAATTTTTTACGCTCTTTTCGATGTAATAAAATTTAAATAATTTTTGAAGTCTGATCAAATTTTGCAAAAAATTACTAAAAATGGCGGAAAATGGCCAAAATTTTGGTTTTGGGGCTAAATTCAAGCCAATTTCAAGCTACTGGGGCTTTTGACTTCGTAAAGATTGGATGCTTCGTTCGAGAGTTATCGCGCAGACACAGATATATATATATATATATATATATATATATATATATATATATATATATACTTTAGCGAAGGTCATTTTCGGTTTCTTAAGGCCTCAAAACAAATTTCTGTCATAGTCCCGGGCTCAGGTTTTCCCATCACTCGCTGTAATAAGTGAATTTCCAAAATGGAAATTCTCTTAAAACTCAAACAGAGTTGAATTCAATGATTTCGATAATTATCTATAAAATAAATAATCTTAATTTGTAATTTAAATTACAACCTAATTGCTACAAATCTAGACAAATTAAATTCAAAACAATTCAGAAAAAGTATTATTTCAATATTTAATTCTTAATAAAACTGAAGAGGAAGTTTAATTATGTAAATACAAATATTGAAATGAGTGTTGTAGGTGGACTATTACTTAACTCTTAAATCTAATGGTGCACTTGATCATTTTCAAATATTTAAATTTTCTGTTACATGAATATTTAACGAATAATTGTAATTAATAATCAAAAACATTTCTAGATATTTTCAACGGCAATGTTTCATATCCATTAATTCTATAAGCAATATTCAAATTAACCGTTAATTTATTATAAATAAATGATTTATATTAAAATGTTATAAAGTTGTTGGTTATTAATGTTTAATTCCAGTACAATGTATCACAAAAGTAATATTATGGAGCGATATCTCTATATTTAATCGAGTGACGACTTTGATAATTCTCTAGATCAGTGGTTCCCAAAGTATGAAAAGTCATCAAGTCGTCAAGTTTTTGTTTTCGGAAATCAGGTATGCCTGAAGATTACGAGGTCAAGTTACTAAGAATTGTTTTATTTTTTTGTTCAACTCTATTTGAGATATTGTTTTGTAACAACTTAAAAAATTGTTGCGTAATGAAAAAACCACAGAGCGGTAGAGACAACATATCTATCTCTATACTACTGGAACTAGTGTAACCAGTAAGAGATAGGAAATATATTATATACCTGCACTGGGTTTACTTTGTATTAGGGCGATATTGTGTATTTATGTTAGTTAAGGTTGATGGTGGTGGCTGTACTATCCCATACATATCTATGACACCACTACGCAAATACGAACAACAATCAAATCCGTTGTCTTGTGATTGACCTACACTCATCGACTGCTACTAAGAGATTGGCTACTAAGTAGCCTAATGTTCACAGAAATGCCCACTGGTTATTACAGAAAAGAGATAGTTGCTGTACCTCTGTACTCTGGGGAAAAAACTTTTGGAAACGCTGCTATAAATTAACTCACCTTTGGAAAATCTTTAGGTATAAATAAAAATCAATCAGAAACTAGCAACATACGTTATTAACCCTAGCTAATTAAACTTAAATCAGTATTACTATGCAACTAATTATTCGACTCATTAACTGTGGCTTTTAAAACATTTATATTGTTAAAATTATTAAAATTCACGAAATCTGTAGAACTCGGTAGACTATTAGATTAATGTTTAGTTATCTTGGATTAATAATCAAAATGCGTTAATCTTAAGAAGATACTTTTATGAGTAGTTATGAAATTTACGAAAAATCAAACACCTATAACTCTAGCCATCCAATCCCGACTTGTTTTGGTTCTTCTATGGACTGCCAATAAACACTTTTAATATTTTCTCTTAAATCTGGGAGTGAATTGAACTCTCGGAACTTTGAAATTTTTACTTACCAAAAATTATACTTACAAGGAGATGCACCCAGAGTGAAATTCGGGATTTTGAGGAAACTTCGCTGGTGTATAGTATAGGTAAAAAGAAGGGACCCGTATTTTTTTTATCGGCCGTCGTCCACGTTTAGGGGGTGAAACCAGCCCCTAAAGTTGGGGGTTCAAATCGTATTTCTTAAGATATCTCGAAAACTATAAGAGATAGAGGTAAACTTTAAATTGATGAAATGTTACTCTTTGAAAGACTTATTCACCTGTATAGGTTAAACGACGGCTGGGTTCATAAGGAGGGTTGGAGGGGTGAAAATGGGGGTAAATTTTCTTGCACAGCTTCAATGGTTCAATGTATCAAATTTTTACCACTATAAATAGAAAGAGCACCAAAAATTAGGGGATACGTGTTTTTGAGTTTTTTCGAAATATATGTGGTATCCAAGCCACATAAGGGAGAATAATAGGGTAGATTATATAGTATTATTATTGATTGCAAATACGTCCTATATTTTTTTATTTTTATGTTTATTTTCATCATGAAAATGTAAATTTTTACTTTCCGATAATGATTCATGTATTTTTCAGTACTTACTTAATTGATAATTTAGCCATGTGTATATTTGGTTATTCATATTCGATATTTTTTATACCTATTTCTGCGAAAACTCTCTGGTCTCCAAGTTTTAATGAATGTTCGATAAGGAGCAATAATCTTCCCTTCAACAACTGCCTTTATCTTTTTACAAATTCGTTTTTAACCAAATAAACGCGGTTTATTTCTTTCTCAACATTCATACTACTTTTCTTATTCTTTTTTGTATGTTTTTTAGGGGTCAACCACATTTCCTATATGGAAAAATTTATTACAAAGCACTTGATCAGTGAACGAAAGAGATTACTGCTTCTTGTCGAGCATTCATTAACACAGCCACACCAGAGAACTTCAACTTTCGCAAAAATAGGTATAAAAAATATCGAATATGAGTAACCAAATGTAAACATGGCTAAATTACCAGTTAAATTAGTACTGAAAAATATATGAATCATTCTCGGAAAGTAAAAAAATACATTTTCATGATAAAAATAAACATAAATATAAACAAAAATATAGGACGTATTTGCAATCAATAATAATACTATATAATCTACCCTATGTTATTCTTCCTTATGTGGCTTGGATACCACACGTATTTCGAAAAAACTCAAAAATACGTATCCCCTAATTTTTGGTGCTCTTTCTATTTATAGTGGTAAAAATTTGATACATTGAACCATTTAAGCTGTGCAAGAAAATTTACCCCCATTTTCACCCCTCCAGCCCCCCTTATGAACCCAGCCGTGGTTTAACCTATACAGGTGAATTGGTCTTTCAAAGAGTAACATTTCATCAATTTAAAGTTTTCCTCTATCTCTTATAGTTTTCGAGATATCTTAAGAAATACGATTTGAACCCCCAATTTTAGGGGCTGGTTTCACCCCCTAAACGTGGACGATGGCCGATAAAAAAAATACGGGTCCCTTATTTTTACCTACACTACACACCAGCGAAGTTTCATTAAAATCCCGAATTTCACTCTGGGTGCATCTCCTTGTTAGTATGATTTTCTAATTTATTAACGATTCATGTTATTGTACAGGAATATTGTATTTTATGATGATACTATTTTCACTCACAAGTTTCAAAGAACTCTTAAGCGTGTTCAGTTATGCTCATATTGAAACTTTTTTTCTGAAAATTTTGTGTGATATTGTATAGTATTATAAGTAGGTACGTTTAAATATACAGTGTGAGCCGATTGGGAGTTGCAATGTTTATTTCGGCTGAACTATTGACTTTTAGTCAGATAAAATTTGTAGCTACTATTGTACTAGGGACAATCGACTGCTATAAGTAGCTTTATAGATTTTGTAACTTTCGAACTGTAATACAGTTATATTGTTTAAATAGAACTAGATATTAATTTATTAGTAAAACTGGCCCAATCAATAAACAACATTCCCCAAGTTTATTTGAGACTTTTTCTTAAATTTATTAGTTCTGCGACAATAGACACGTAGGTACTCAACAACATGAGATAAAACAATGAAAATTTGAGTAATTTTGATTCATAAACTACACAGTCAAAAAATTTGTGTTAAAATTAACACATTTCACATGTCCAAAACGGTACACTCAATTTTTTGTGTTATTTTAACACAAAGCATATGTGTCAAATTTTTACACAAGATTTGTGTCGATGACTTAACACACAAGAGGAGATACATTTTGTGTTAATTTTTTAGATATATCAGAGTTAGTTGTTAAACTTTTTTATTCAATTTTAAATTGGGGTTTGATGACACTGAAAGTATATTTTTAAGGATATTTTGGAGTGATGGTCATCAAGGAAAACAGAAGTGTGATTTTTTTCCCCTTTTAAAGGCTACCGGTTTCGACTTTTATTGTCTTCTTCTGGCCTATAATATTGTATTTATTCAATTTTTTTATTCAATATTTTACTTCCACTTCAGCTTAAGATATTTGAAAATCGTCCAAAATTGTAACGATTTTGTTCATATATTATTATAAATTAGACTCAAAGAACGCAAAGTACCGGAAAATTATAAGTTTTTTCAGTTATTGACGAATATAGTTTTATTAAATTAATGTTTAAAAATGAAACAATTTTCTTACAATTTAAAGTTATTTTGTTACAGATTCAGTTACAAAAAATGTAAGCTTACTTGAGATTGTATATTATAATATTATAATATACAATCTCAAGAAGCTTACATAATTTTTTGTAACTGAATCTGTAACAAAATAACCTTAAAATGTAAGAAAATTGTTTCATTTTTAAACGATTAATTAAACTATTTTCGTCAATAACTGAAAAAACTTTTTTTCGGTTTTGTTTAATAATAAGAACTACTCTCATCTTTTTCATTATATATATTTTGGTAGATATATATTCTAATGTAACTTACGTACTTTATTCATGTTTAAAGGTTTTTTGAAAATTTTCCTTTGTATCGAGTCACTAATAATTAAGTTTTTCATTTATTGTAATTACTTAGAATTGTACATGTTAGGTTAGAGTTAAGCACTAGTTTTAGGTACCTAGATTTAAGTCACGTATAAAAATCTTTCACATAAAAATCTTTGTATAATATTGTACCGTTTATTGAAAAAATATATTTCGTATATTTCGTATTTCGTATTAATTACGTACTTATAACATTCTTTTGCTTTACACAAAGATTGTGTTACTTCTCTGTTGTTCAAAACAGGTTAACATTTTTATTCTATTAAATCGAAATTTGTGTTAATATTTTCATTTAACACAAACACGAAATGTTACATTAACACAGGGTTGTATTACTTATTTGACACAAAAATTTTAACCACTAGTTATTTTTTACGCAGAACATAAATTTTTTTACTGTGTAATTTTTTAAAAACTTTTGGACATAGATTTCCATTTTGAAAAAGATATTATAATATTGTATCATAGCTTGAAAACTAAAAAAACTCTGAGACTCTTGGCTATAGTAATCAATTACTCCAGCGATAGCTACAAGTTTTATTTGAACAATTATTAATAATTTAGCTGCGATAAAAATAGCAACTCTCAAAAAACTCATCCTGTATTTTTAATGAGTTCAATAATAAATAATCCGATTAATCTATTTATTTTATTCAACTTTTAAATTCAGTTAAATTTATCGATAGTAGAATAATTTGTAATAATTAATTATGAGATACAATTACCATGAATTTATGATTGAAACAGAAATATTTGCAAATATAAACTTTGTATTTATAAATCTAAATATGCATTATTAATAATTATTATTACATAAAACCGTTGCAATGATTTGCATTAACAATTATGAATTATGTTTTTACAAATTCCTTAGACAGTGTGGTGACAATTAATCATAAACACTGTATTGGATGTAAAATATAACGTAAAGTGTAGAGGCTTAAATGTTACAACATAGGTTTAATCAAAGATTATATTACAAGGGTTAATAATTAAAAATTTAAATGTTTGTAAAATGTTCGTAGTCTTCTAACTCAAAATAAATTATTAATTACAATCTTGTAAAACAAATGGAAAATCGATTAAAATAAGTCTACAATATTTGTGTCTCTAGTAGATTTAAGTTAAATTACTTTTGTTTGATTTTATCAAGAAATGTTTATCGTGTTCTCTTATATAGACGCGCTCTTCTTTGAACTGAAAATGAAACTCTGTAATTGATATGATGAAATAAAGTAAGTTTAGTAGTAGACATTTCCGTAGCCAAAGTGGAATCTTTTTTTGTTACTAAAATTTTATTTGTACAATTTATACTTGTACAAACTCATTTAGACGACATTTATTTTATATTTAAAAGAAAAATATTGACTTGGTCTAATGATTAAGTAATTCTGCTCTTTTCAGATAGTTCGTGAGTTCAAGACCGACCGGGAGAGATACCTTATCATTAACACTAGGATACAGCCCCGATGAGAAGGCCAGGGAAGCCGGGCTGCAGCCTCGAAGCCCAGACTTGAGAAGAGGCCCCGTAGCTGTCGGTAAAGGATCCAGGAAAATAATTTAAGAGTTTTATTTTGCTCACACTTGCTTTTTGGGAAGAAATTTTAAAAAAATGCGGTTTAGTTCCGGGACCCGCCATTTCTCTCCACAGCCCTGTTAGGATACTTCATATTTGATTATCGATAATTATTATCAACAGCAACAAGAACAATAAGTACATTACATACCAAACGATGTTGTCGCACATCTAACCAATATAAAATAAAATAAAAAATGCATTGTACACCTCACCTTCATGAGCTGACGATTTTGGTGAAATTTCCATAATAGACTATGCCAGCCGTCAAAAATGTAGGTTGTATGTCTTTTGTTTATTCTTTAATCAACATAGCAAACCTGTCAGCCAATCCTTAGCGTTTCAGTTTGAAATTCGTTTCACCCGTCTTGTTACACCCGCTTTGAATAATTCTAATTTTATGTAACAGAGACACCATAACTTTTTGTTGCCATTCAATTTATTTTTCATTAAGTTGAAGCAATAGAATCGAATACAGAAATCTAAAGTATAGATGATATTTTCAAGTAAAATTCGACAGCACAAATAAAAATTTGTTCAGAAATTATATCTTCAATTATTTTTTAATCCAATTTTTCAACTGAAAAAATTAGACTTATACAGCCTTTACGATAAGAACGACGAGAGGCGAGAGTAGGGGCGTTTTCATCCTATCCGTTTTCGGACCCGCAGAACACGATTATGTAGAAAAAAAATATAAGTATATATATTTTCCCGCTACCTTTTAATATGTGTAGGGCCCCACTGTGGAAGTTAAGAGCTGAAATTTGGTAAGTGGGGCTCATTCCAATGCACAACAATACTATCAAAGTGGGGTCAAATTTTGGGCAAATTTTGGATCCACCCCAAACTTTAAGGGGGTGGTGGGGGGCAACAAAACAATACAACATTTCAAAATAAGTTGGAAATAATATTTCGGTCATACTGAAAATTCAGCTTCCTAGAATGATTTGGTGGGAGTAGAGGGGAAAAACGATTTTGGTTTAATCTAACACGCCCCTAGCCCCCCAGAAATAACGTAGAGGCTTGAAATTTGGTGTGTTGATAGAGTTCATACCTAGGATGTGCTTTTTGGAGGTTTTAATATTTTACCCCCACCTCCCTCATTTTTAAGGTACAATATCATGATTTTTCAACGTTTTTGAAGTTTCTACCACTCGCACAGGTCACCCAAATAAACCTAGAAGGCTGAAAATTTGTATTCGGATTAGTATCAAAGGAGTGCTTTTTGGGGGTCTCAACTTTTAACAATTACCCCCACCATTTTTATACCAAAAAAAACATGATTTTTCTTGTTTTTTAACAGTTTCGTTCGGGTCAAAATCTCCCCAAATAAACCGAGAGGGCTGAAATTTCGTGTACAGGTTAAGTTAATAGCCAGCCGCTGCTTTTTGGAGGTTTCAACTTTTAACCCTTACCCCCACGATTTGTATGCCAATATTTCCTTGATTTTTTTTCCTTTTTTCTAACACGTCTAGACACTCTCTGGGTAAACGTAGAGGGCTGAAATTTTGTACATGTATTGAGTTAGTATCCAGGTAGTGCCTTTTAGGGATTCCACATTACTTTTCCCCCCACTTCTCCCATTTTTACATCGAAATTCAATACTAGTTCCAAATGCGTTTAAAATGCTTTATATTTATATTTTAAGACAAGTAGGCGAATAGGAAATTTAAAAATTTAGAAAAATTAAACTTACTTTTATAATAAATGTAATACATACATATTAAGTAATTTAAAAATGTTATTAAAGTTAATGTTTATTTATAAAGTAGGAATTTTGGATTTTTATTATTTATAAAATAGAAATTTTGGATTTTTTTGGAAAGAAAAAATATCTTCCTAAAGGCCTTCCAGTTTACTATTTAAGTTTCTTTTTTAGTATTTAAAAATAAAACACAAAGGCAGTTGGCGGATAAGCATGGGTAGCAATGCCCTCGTACGAATTGTGTTGGCTTTTTGCCAACTTCTATCGGCACAAAATTGAAATTTACTGAGCTTCAGTGCTTAAAAACTTAAAACCTTTTTTTAAAGCCCCGATCAACCGGACACTCATCATCAGTTTTGAAACCACCAAAATGACAAATCGCTTGTAGATTTTCAATTGCATTTCGCTTGTAGACATTCAGTACCAAAGATGAAAGGAAAAATTCGACTTCCGTGATAAGGCCCCGCTGCTTACGGCGTTTTTTTCGTTTTATAGACAGGGATACCATTAATAAAACTTTTAAATTTTCAAAGAAAATCTTATGAAAACCATTCAGTTTATAGAAGAGAGCCAAAAACTTAAATGTATCGTTGTCTGTTCTACAAAATTTCAATTTTACTTAACAGTGCTACCAAAATATTTTGTTATATAGCCCGTAGAGAAACTATCTATAATCTGTATATTTTTTCTTTTGACTTTCGAGAGCTAAAACATTTTAAAATATTTTTTTTTCTTATTAAAAATACACAAATGCAATTCTTACTTCCTATAACTGCTAATATAGTAAAAGTAAGTATCTGTTAAATAATATTATATATATTTTATTTGACTCAAAACTACACTTAAACAATGTTTAACATTTAATCTGTTAACAACCATTCTTCCCTCATTGGTTCACTTCATACGCATACAAAACGTTAACAACCGCTAATTGCAAAAACTAATCATACCAACTTTGGCAAAAAGTACATTTTTTCTGTTTCTGCTAATGGTGAAACGAGGCAATAGGAGAAAAAAAGGTTTTATGAATTAAATTCTTTATTACCACATACGCTCATAGTAGAAGAACTCCAAGAAATTCAATTTATTATCTCTGCTATATAGCGTTTGAAATGTACGACGTAATGCCTCCATCAAGAGGCGATTGCAATTAATGAGTGAGTGCGGCCTACAATTTTAAATCTCTGTATCCAAAGGTAGTAATTCTCATTGTGGAGTTTAATTTCAAAAGCTATTACATTCAATATTTTGAAAAAGGAGACATTAACAGAATCGTTGAAAAAAATATTGCTGGCAAGACCTGCTATCAAGGGCGGATTTCAATTTACGACAAAAAAAGTTGACAAGTGCGTAATAAACACAATATCTAGAGCTTTTTTAGAGCTTTCGGGACAAACTATAGAACGTTTAACGATATAGAACGTTTTATTTTGGTTTATCGTAAGAATGCCTTTCAATTCACGCTGTCCCGTTCTACAACACGAGTCACAGACACTGCGCTGCCCTGCCTGCGTTAACTGCGTCTCAATGTGTGCCCAGCCCGAGGGTCAATTACGTGATAGTTTGTCAGGTACGGAATTTTTTGGAAAAAAATCATCAGTTTACTAAGGATTCTTTATTTTTTTAGCAACGTTTCGAGACGCAATGCTGTCTCCCCATCAGGCCCTAAATAACATATTAGTATTATAACAAAACAATTTTTTGGAATAAAAATTACTTACAGTTTTTTTTATAAAAGAACAAAAACAAGAACAAAAAACTTTTTCCTTAATAAAATGTCAAATAAATAAAATAATACAAAAAAATGATTTACTTATAAAATGATTTAATATAAAAAGATTAACAATTAAAATTTAAAAAAAAAAGGAAACAATAAAAGGATTATGAAACGAGCAACCATAATATAAATGTATTGAAACATTTTTATTGATTAGTTGAAATATGTTAAGATATTTTTGCCGACTAGTGATAGTTTGTTTTACTATATCTCTTAAAGCCATCGGTCTAAGTTATCTGAAATAATTTTAATTTAAGGTTCTTATACGCATGCTACTATTTCAGAATTTTTACAGCTGAAAAGTTGGAGGAAGTTTAAGCATTCCATAAAATAACCGCAGTCTAGGGTGGTCCTTAAAAAATTAATATTTAAAAATTACTAGGAGCACACGTTCATTTTGTTCCACAATATGGAAAAAGACTTCCATAAAAATTTTAGATTTTTAGAAAATATTTTACGGGTCGCTACTAAGTTTTGGATTTTCAAAAGAATTGAGGATTTTTACAAAATTTCTATAAAATATCATCAAACTGGTGACCACCTGCGACATGGATTATGATTTAAATTATAAATTAGGACACTACATTATCTTCTAATAATTACATGTCACTCACTCATAGCTCATTAAATAGATGTTCCCAAACATGCGCTTTGCAGTGTCATCCAAAGTCTAACTTGAGATCTCAGTTTCAAGTCATATGCAGTACTATGAGGAGTGTTTATGCAGAGGTGAGTTTATTAACTCTATTCTTTTCCAAATTAATCAAACTATAAACATACTTAGTTGTTTGCAATAGCATATTTTTGCAGTTTTTAATGGCTTTTAAAACGATGCTTCGTTTTATTTAACTTTGTAAATATAAAACAATAATACTTCACAAAAGTTACTTTATTTTTAATTGTTATAATTATTTCGAACATTAATTGTTTTTTTATCTTCTTGAGAAAACATAAAAATTATATCAACTATATAACAATATATAAGCGCCGACTCTAGTGTTTCCGACGCCTCGGGCAAAAGAAAAAATACCGCCCCCGCAAAAGCGGAAAACTTTTTTTTTCGCTTGTCAATTGTAGAAAGGCTGCCCTTAAAATTTGCCGCCACGGGCAAATGCCCGGGTTGCCCCCCCCCCTGAAGAGTATATGTAAAGTATTTATTTTATTATTTACATATAATATGGAGTGACGCTAAATTACATATACAAATAAAGTAACATTAAAATCAATTAATATTTTAAATTTTGTTCAGAATATCAAAGCAGAGATAGCGTAAAGGTATGCTATATTTAAAGATTTCAACAAGTAGTATGAGCTAAAGTAATAAAAAAATTTATTCTCCCTTTCTGAAACAATGTATGTAGTAGTGATATTATAATTAATTTCCTATGTTAGTATAATAAATCTCGTAGACCGATGATAATTTTATTTTTTTGTACTCAAATAGGTTAGCCCTGAAAAATTGATTTCGTTTTGAATGATATTGTGATACGGAT
Organism: Brachynemurus nebulosus; assembly: GCA_035578155.1. NCBI lineage: Eukaryota > Metazoa > Arthropoda > Insecta > Neuroptera > Myrmeleontidae > Brachynemurus > Brachynemurus nebulosus. Next base: position 40,196,807 of record JAPWDM010000001.1, on the reverse strand, counting down.
ATTTCCTAATGTTTAGTTTCATTTTGTTTATATTTAAAAAAAACGCCTTGAGCAGCGGGGCCCCATCATGGAAGTCGAATTTTCCCTTTCATCTTCGGTATTGAATGTCTATAAGCGAAATGTAATTGAAAGTCTACAAGCGATTTGTCATTTTGGTTGTTTCAAAACTGATGATGAGTGTCCGGTTAATCCGGGCTTTAAAAAAAGGTTTTAATTTTTTAAGGGCTGAATCTCAGTAAATTTCAATTTAGTGCCGATAGCAGTTAATAGGAAGAAAGCCAACACAATTCGTACGAGGGCATTTCTACCCATGCTTATCCGCCAACGGCCTTTGTGTTTTATTTTTAAATATTAAAAAAGGAACTTAAATAGTAAACTGGAAGGCCTTTATGAAGATATTTTTTCTTTCCAAATAAATGCAAAATTCTTACTTTATAAATAAAAAGTGACTTTAATAACATTTTTAAATTATACCTCATTTCAGATACAATTGATCATGAGTTTTTTTTAAAAAATTAAATAATTCTTATATTCGAAATAAACCAATCTTCTATTCTTTCCTGAAAATAAACTGCAAATTTAAAATTTACATAAATGCAATAATAAAAGAGATAAAACCAAGAAAACGGAAATTATTTAAATTCAAAGCGACGAAGCATGGTTAAATTTAACTAAAATGAACTATACTTGATATTTGTGTATTGCATTTGTTATAAAAGTAAGTATATTTTTTTATTATTAAGTAGGGTATGTATATAATTTCTTTTTTTTCTACAGAATGGTGTTGTACGGGTCCGAAAACGGATAGGGCCCCTACTCTCACCTCTCGCCATTCTTATCGTATAAGCTGTATAAGTCTAATTTTTTCAAGGAAAAACTCAACTAAAAATATTGTATACTAGCATTTACCCGCGGCTTCGCCTGCGTTGCAGTCGAAGGGCTAAGCTGGTTTTAGGACACTCTACGTCGTCAAAAGTGTGGGCACATTTTAGTCCAAGGGGTGCCCATACTTTTGACACTGCAATGTAACAAAACATTAAATACAGTACCGCGTCAAAACTGTAGACATACCTTGAGTCAAGGTGTGCCCATACTTGTGACAACGTAGTGTGTGCTAGAACCCGCTCAGCCCTTCCATTCGTGGCTTTTGAAATGATGATATCTAGTTCAAAATTATAAAATGTACTTTCATTTTCCCACAGGAATTTTCCCACAGAAATAAAATGTTTTCTCCGGGTAAAAAGTAGACTATAACATTGTTTTAACAATATGCAAAGTTCGAATGAAGTCAGTGATCTTTTTTTATCGTTTTAAATATACTTTCCCACGGGAATAAGACTTCTCAGAGGATTCAAATATTTTCTCGGCGGACAGAGTAGTCTGTGTTACTTTCTACCCCCCTGTAAATAATATGCAATATTTAAAATCAATCTTCCATGTTTTTAACAGTCAGTTGTCATTATTTCATTGTTTCATTTTAAAAACATTTTCCCTCGGGAATCAAATACTTTCTCGGTGTAAAAACCTATGTTTATTGCCGTATATCGTTCTGTCTGCTAACAAACAGAGTTTGAACAAACTTTAGGAATCTTTTTTTGTTTCATTTAAAATATACTTTTCCACAGAAATAAGATTTCCAACATCAATGAGATGTTTTCCCAGGGTAAAATTCGCCTATGTTCTTTTTCAGCTCTCTGTTAACAATATTCGAAGTTTGAAATCAGTAATCCGCTTTTTTTATAGTCAACTGTCATAATTGTCATAGGTTTTCCCTCCGGAATGATTTATTTTCCCGGGTTAAAAGATGGCCTATAACCGTCTCCGTCTTCCAAGCTATGTCTGTGCAAAATTTCAAGTTGACTGGTAAGTCGTTCAAGCGTAAATACAAGTCAAACAAACAAACAAACAAACAAATCAACAAACTCAATTTCGCATTTATAAACCTTAAACAATGAATTTTTAACAACTTTAAAATCACCAGCATACCATACCGTATCAGTTTCCACATTTCCAATTGTAAAAACGACAGACTTCCATTTAAAGTTTCTTCCCCTGCTTCAACCCCCTAAGGGATGAATTTTTGAAAGCCCTGAAACTATTGTGTTCAAATCAGTAGCCTAACACCAATTTCCATACATTTTTCTAACTCAAAAAATTACAGATTTCTATGAAAATTTTCATCCCATATTTTTTTTACCCCTTTTGGGGTGAATTTCCAAAAATCCCGTCTTAGTGCTCACCTACGTTATATAAGGAATCCCTGTGCAAAATTTCACGTTTTTAGGTGACAGACTTCCATTTAAAGTTTCTTCCCCTGTTTCAACTCCATAAGCCCTGAGGGATGAATTTTTATAAGCACTGGAACTTCTGTGTTCAAACCAGTAATCCAAAACCAATTTCCATTCTTCTAACTCAAAAAATTACAGATTTCTATGAAAATTTTCATCCGCTATTTTACCCCCCAAATGGGTGTGAATTTCCAAAAATCCTTCCTTAGTGCTCACCTACGTTATATAAGAAACCCCTGTTCAAAATTTCACGTTTCTAGGACCAGCCGTTTGGGCTGTGCGTTGATTGATCAGTTAGTCAATCAGTCAGTCAGTCAGTCAGTTTTGATTTTTATGTATATAGATTATTACGTCACAGGGTTAAAATATTTCTTTTGATCTCTTGCCTGAGGACATTAACAGCCCCTGTTTTATAAACTATTCAAAATTAAGTTACGCTAACAAATAATTCATTTTTTAAATCAACCTCAACAAATTTAAATGTTGGTACTGTGTGGTAATTGTATTTATTATCTCCTATTTTGTATTGAATTATACCGTTAATTTTACTGCCAATCGCCACCAGATGTACAATAAAGTCTGTAGTAATCAATCAATCGGATTGAATATCACATAAAATATGGCAATTAACATTTCTCTAATAAAATTATTGTAAAAAAATATAATAATTATATTATAAATTTTTGAGTTATTATTTTAGTTCCATTTATGTCATTCGAACAGTTAAGTAAATATAACTAGTTGTTATTTAATTGAATTTTTTTCGAACTAACTGTTGTCAATTTTTAGAGTCTAATTAATACTAAATTACCTTTTTTGTGGGCATTTGACAAAGTCGTAATAACAAATACCTTAAATATTTCGCAGTAACAGACTCAATTAAATCCTACTTTAACGGCAAAAATATTTTATAATTTCCTTTTACCTTTCATTGGAAGATTAATAATAATTATTAATATGGTATGTATATATTATTATGTCAGCGGCCGATGGTTGAATCAGCCAACTCACAATGTGCCAAGTTATCTACAAGCATTTCATGAAATAGCAACATTTCCTGAAATTTCTAAATAAAAGCCAGCTACTTTATGAAAAAGCTAATTAAATTCGGGCCGATCGAATCACATTTGACTTGCGACGATATGGCTGATTAAAAGCATAAAATTACTAGACAATTACTATATTGTTATATTGTCAGCAACCAAGAGAACATTTTTCATTTTGAAAATGGATAAATTTCAATACATAAAAATTAGATTCAAAAAGGATGGCCAAACGAAAAATTTTATTTTATTTTCGAGTTAGACAACACCGTAAAAAAGTTTGTTCTGCGTAAAAAAAAAAACCAAGATACTGTTTACCCGGAATTAACACATAGAATTATTTTATCCGGATTAACGTTTCCTGTGGGATGCAAATCCAGTTGCATAATCACATCGAAATGGCTGACCAAATTCGATGAATTTTAGTACACAGATACTATTTACCCGGAATTAACACGTAGAATTATTTTATCCCAATTGAAGTTTCCTGTGGGATGCAAAACCTGTTACATACCCACATCGAAATGACTAAACCAAATTCGATAAAATTTGGTACACAGATACTATTTCCCCGGAATTACACATAAAATTATTTTATCCCGATTGATGTTTCCTGTGGGATGCAAAACTAGTTACATAATCACATCGAAATGACTACACCAAATTCAATTAAATTTGTTTCACAAATAATATGCATTCGTAGTAAATAGCTTCTGTAGATATATCAAATTTCTTGGAATTTAGTTCAATCATTTCACTGTAATTAACTAACTGCTTCTCTATCCCACAGGACCCTCAACCTGGGATAAGACTAACCTATGTGTTGATTCAAGATAAATCATATCTGTGTACTAAATTTCATCGCATTCGGTTTAGCTATTTGGACGTGATTATGTAATCGGTATATTATCCCCCAGGAACTTTTAATCTGGATAAAACTATCCTATGTGTTATTAAAATTATTGCTGTATGTGTTGACGATAATTAGTGTCTGTGTCCTAAATTGTATCTAATTCGATTTAGTTATTTCGATGTGATTATGTAACCGGTTTTGCATCCCACAGGAAACTTCAGTCGAGATAAGATAATTCTATGTGTTAATTCCAGACAAATAGTATCTGTGCAACAAATTTTATCGAATTTGGTTCAGTCATCTCGATGTGATTATGTAATTGGTTTTGCATTAAGTTACATTTAAATCCATATAGAACTTAAACCTTTTTTTTAACACAATTCAAAAATATAGGAAAATTGAAAAAGATAATAGTATTTTTACCAAAATAAGTCATAAAATTAATTAGGGTCTCTAAAAAGATGAATTTTTTTTATTACACTTTTAAAATGTGAAGCCACCAGAGACACACAAACCAAAAAAACATACGGGTTAATTTGAGAACCTCCTCGTTTTTGAAATCGGTTAAAATATTTTTGTTTTGTTTCTAAAATTATGTTTCTTTCTAAACATTTCTAAAATTATATTTAAACACCGTTAAAAAAATTATAAGAGTTTATATTTATTTATTATAAGGTATAACTGCCATTTTATTAATTGAATGAATTTTTTGTAATTTCAAAATATAAATTTGTTTGTAAAATTACACTTTGATTAATTTAATCTAATTACCCTCTAAGAAGAACTTGCCTACCAATGGCTAGTCAAACCAATGTCAAACGACATTTTGTAGAACGATCTGGCTGACATTAGTTAGGAATTTCATGAAAGGTCTCTATCTGACTGATTCGATGATCAGACGCCGACATATACACAATTAATTTTGTATGCAAAAACTATATCTGTTGGTAGAAATGTACGTAAAATACACTACATCAACTTATTACCTGTATGCCTAGGTGTTTGTGAATTTAACACATTTTGTAAATTTTTAAAAAATAATGGTTGTCCCAATAGCTCTTTTCATTGTTCTAGCGATCTTGATAAATATTCAATTTGAAATATCTCTGTAATATTATTATGTCTTCCTATCTTTGCGAAACAAATGATATTTTTAATACACTATATTTCATTTATTTGAATTCAAAAATACAGCTAGTATTATTTTTTATGCCTTTCCTTTGACATTCCTAATTAAAATAATTTATAATCCATACTTTCAACAAAATTCAACCACACCAATAAATAAATTAAAATTAAAATCTACAACCGGCAGTAGTCAATAAATCAATCTAGACAAAAATACATTTTTTTCGGTCCTTCTTAATTAAATTTATCAATCGCACAATCAAAAAATATAAAAATCTTGTTCATAATTTATAATTTAATTATAAAAGAAAAAAATTTAATCCAACAATTAAAAATATAATATTTATTAATTATAACATTTTATCGTTAATTAAAATTTTACGTAGACGTCACTTTTTTTCTCAGTGCTATAAATTGTTTGAACAAATGATTTTTCTTTTATAAAATATATTGCTATTAAAATCATTATTCAAGTTTTAACACATTAAAAACTCAAATCCAAATTGATTGGCCATATCACTATAATGCAATTACCTACATATTTGTAAGAGACTTTTAATAACATATATATATATTTAGAGAAAAAGAATATAATTTATTAGTAGTAATATAAAAGATTGGTGATATAATTACCGGGTCATAAATATTACTGTAATTACCATTAACGATCCATCATGGCAGCATACCGCATGTCCTGTTTTTGATAGCTTTGAAGCTGGCTATATATAATGAAATTAAATTAGTACCTATTAAGACTCAAGTTTGGATATTAATCGGTTCACGGTCATTGATGTAAGACGTCAAGCGAAACCTGACTAACTGCGATACTACGTCATATCACGTCAACATATCCATATAAGGTGTATTTGTTGTCAAAATAGTGTATCAGTTGATCATTTCATCATAATTCTTCATGACAGTTAACGTGTTACAAAATAAAATAAAACCATAGATTTCTTCAAAATTTTTGTGTTCTTATTCGAATATATAAATAAGTTATGTATAATATTAATATATTTGAGCGTTACTTTATGCCATCAAGTTTATGGTATTCCGTATTTGTTGAGTTAATAGTTATAATGTAGAAAATGCAAATACAATAAACTGGGAAATTTCGCCAATGTCATTTTTTAAAGATTCGTAAAATGTTAATAATTTGATGATGGATTTTCAGCACACTTCAAAAATAAGACCAAATTTATATATCTATGACTCTGTGTAGGCTTCTTAATAAATTTCGTCGGTACCTACATGTTTATATCAGGTCAGTCCATAAGTTCGTGCGTATGAAAAGCATGCATGGAATTCACTATGACTCATTTACTAAACCAATTACTATACAATTTTGAACCTGTCGAAACTCGTCATCGTTTGACTAACATATTATTCAGTTCATCACCAACTTTCGTAAATATCGAACGCATTTTAGTACCCATAGAAAATGAATATAGATAATTAGTACTAACGTGCTGTGCTACATTTTTTATTTTCGTGTGGTGAATCTGCCAGGTCTGCAGCGATAAAAATTAATAGTGTACATGATGAACACACTATTAGCGTAAGGACTGCCCAGAAATGGTTTAAAAAATTTAAAGTTGGAGAAAGCAGCATTTATGATGAACCTCGTTCAAGACGTCCTGTTAATTTTGATGATGGCATTCTTCGAAATCTTGCGGAGTCAGAGCCAACAGTGGATCAGATCGCTGAAAGGATGAGTTGTGTTTGTGTTTTTTTATATTATTTAAAAATTTTCCAAATAATACGCACGAACTTATGGAGTGACCTGATATATTTGTTCGTGTATTTCTCAAAAGCTATGAATCCTATACAAAATACAGTAATTCTGAAATACAGTCATTCTTTTTGCATTGATTTAAGTAACCTTAGATCTCGAAAAATACGTATTTCATCAAAATCAGTTGAGTATTCTAACAGATATATATACTCATATGTAGCTTACTAGCAAAGTTATTGATATTAGTGCACGAAATGGTAGGCATTGCTATTAGTGCTCCAAACCTAGGCAACCTAAAGTTAATTAACTTTGCCATCTAGTAGTTTTTTTATAAAATATATAAATAATCTAGTAGAATCAATGGCTTCTACATTAAAATCTATCCTTTTCCAGTACATTCATTCGTACTCTACACCGAATAGTGTATATTATCTATATACCGATCGCGCAGTAGTATTGTATATGTACATCACACTATGTCAGCGATTTTCAACCTGTGGTGCGAGTACTCCTGGCTAGCGGTGGACTAGCTACGAGCATATCGAAACATTTTTAATAATGGCGGATAGTATAAAACCATTAGATGTTTCAACTAAAACACTAAAAAGTTGTAATTATGGTTTAAAAATAAAAATGAAAGGAGAGAAAAGAAATTACTAATTCTAAAATTCTTCAGCGCCAACGTTTATTTAGATCACAGTTGTAAACAAACAACATAATTTTAGAGCTCAACTAGGCGTCACGTGATTATACCTAAGTATTGTTTTGTGTTGAAACTGATCAATGCAAAGGGGGAGATTTATATTTAAAATTGACGAAAATTGTGTAGCAAAATATATAAAGGATCCCTTATTAAAGTCAAGAAAATTTTTATATAAAATTAAAAATAAGTGCTCCAAATGTCATTTCATTTTTCTCTTTAAAATTTTTCTTAAGTAAACATCAATTTGTAACTAATTTTACTCCTGATCAGATTTACTTCTAAAATCAACGAAGATAAGACATACTGTAAGTAGATGCAATAATTTTATTATATAACCGGCCGCAGCCCTATCATAAGAGTCGATCAAATAAAAGTGAATCTCACTTTAAAATAATACGATAACTACAATTTAAATATTTTTTAATGAGTTTTTCGTACGCCTTTACACATATATGCGTATAAAAGACCTGAAATTAACACCGTCTAAAATTTAATTTATATAAATAAATAAAATATGAATTATATAATGTACAGTATATTGCTTATAGCTTGTTATTTATAACGAAATGTTTCGAAATTAAATAACGACATGCCGGTTTATTGTCGGAATACAAAAAAAGCTATAAAAAAATTTAAATACAATTATTAAATTACCAAAATAATGAATAATGTATATAAATGATTCTCTTGTAACATGCCTTTAAGATATGTGACTGAAAAATATTTTTAAAAAGATAATTTTCGTTTAAGTAAGAAAATTATTATATTTAATTTTTGTCTAGAAACAACGATTTTCGAACACTGAACTGCCTAATTCCATTATACCTACCAAAGTTTGTTTTTTTTTGTAAAATATTGTAAAACCACTCCTCTGCAGTAAGTACACTAAAACACAAAAACATCAGATTCATCAGCAAGAGCGATTGACACAAGTGATGCTTCTCATCTGAGACGCTTCACAAAAATACTTAAAGGGCGGTCCAGACGCAACGTCTTATCGAACGATGTAGTTTAAGAGGGTGACTCACCCCCTCTCCAATGTTGCTCAAACTCAATTTTGAATTCGAGAATTTCATCTCTACGTTATTCTAATTGTCTTAAGCTATTTTCCATGAAGAAGAACTTCTTAAAATGCCCAAATTGTACGACTATTCGACATAGTCACCCTCTAGTTAACTACCCCTAGACTTAATATTAGGGCATTGAGCAAAAATAGGTCAATTAGATTTTTTGACGTAGATTTCAAATCTGTAAACAAAATTTTTATATTGTTTATTTTTCACCCCCTTTTTGCAAAATTAACCCCCAAATTTTAACCCCCAACCACTCCTGTTGATGTAATATGAACAAATTGCATATCAATAGATAGCTCTTTAAAAAAGAGCAATATCGCCGATTTAAACTTTTGCTCTATCTCTTACTGTTTTCGAGGTATTTGAAAAATTAAATTTTTACCCCAATTTTTGGAGGGCTATTTCACCCCTTCAAACCGTTTTTCCGCAGATAAAAAAAAATACGTGTCCCTTAGTTTTTAGTGTTCTACAATATATTTAAGTTTCATCGAAATCGATAGGTCCGGCCTTGGGACCTTTACTTGTAAGAGTTGCCGCTTTTTTTTCTTTCAATAATAATTATTAGCAGCACTATTTATTATAAAAATTGTACCTCTATTAGATAATATTTTAAAGTCATACAATTATTTAAATATTTTTGTCAGTTTCTTTGAATAGGTAGCTTGAATTTTTGTTTCTATGGATACCTAAAAATTTTACATATATTAAATAATATTCAAGTTCAGAGATTGTAATATATGTATTTTCGTTTACAAATTTATCAGCTGTTCCTTACTTCTTCTTTAATTTTTAAAACTCACTGTATAAAAAATTAGTAAAATACTCGTTTAGCATATTATTAATACAATTATTGATTAACAACATCTTAATCAAAGCAAAGTATGTCATCAACTTCTCTTTTTGCATACCAAGGAAGTTGTGCAAGAAAAATCAGGTTTGATAATTTTCGCTCAATTTATACCTTATTCTTAATGTTTGTGAATTTTTTCAGATTTTTTTGAACAATCCTTCTGGTAATAAGCGCCGGGGACAGCAACTTTTATGGTTTTCCTAAAAAAAAAAAAAAGGCAAAAGTGTGTAGTTACATATATTACTGGATTCGGGCTTTAATAGGCTTTCGTTTAATACCCTACTTCCTGCTCTTGGCAAAAAATTTCGATTTCACTTTTCAGGTTATCCCCTAAAATTAACCCCCAAAATCGAAACTCAACTTCACATCTGGAATTATAACGTCACAGCCTATCTCCGTGCTAAGTTTCAAATTCCCCTCGGACAGACACCGAACTGATTGTATGTGTTTCGTTTTGCCAGTTTTGGTACGGAACACTAAAATTTAACCAATTTTGTGTTTATTGAATATTTATTTGACTGAATATTGGCATAATATTGTTACATTTGTTACAACCAGACTAATCTAAAAATACTGAAGTGTACTGAAATACTAGGTATATTTTACAAAATCCTAATAGGTATAATATATAATATTTTTAAATTTTAAATAAATATGACTCTTCAAAACTAATTCCTTTCTTAATACTAGTAAATTCTTTCGGATAATTGTAAATCAATGATTCTTGTTCCTTCGCCTCAGTTTTAAACGAATTATGATTTTTTCGTGTTTCATTGACAAAAAAGTTGGCAAAATATTGTGATATTTTCACCGCATCTTCCCAATGTGCATATCCATTTCGATGCCATTCATAATTATTCTTTTCCGGGTGAAACTGTACACCCCACATTGGATATTTTTTCGATTCAATTGTCGAAACAAATAGAAAACCATCCTCATCTTTATTGGTGGACAATATGTTCCAGTCATCGAAAATACCGAATTTGGTCATATTCTAAACAAAACAAAAAAAAAAAAAAATATAAAAATTTAGGTTGATTTTTATAAGAAATTAAATTAATTAACATTTAAATGTAAATAAAATAAAAAGTACTTTCTCATCTTGAAAAATGTTATAATCAAAATGGATATTTAATCAGTTTTCTTATCAGTTAATCTTTTGTTAAAACATTGTAGGTATGTAATGAATTTTTTTCCTTTAAATGTACAAAGTGATCAGTAAAAATAATATTTAATAACACACAGATGTATAAAAAAAATACAGAATCTAAATACAATTTTTGAATTTCTTGAATTGAATCCTTCCGTCGTATGTGACTGATGTTTTTATAATATTTTGGTATGTGACTAAATAGATGAAAAAATAAACTAGTAGATATTTGACTATTTTGATCTCATAATTAGGGTTTTTTTAATATACGTTTTTAATAAAAGTTACAAATAAAATTTGAATTCTAGTACAGAAGTCGGTGACATCAAAAATATACCGTCAGAGAGATTTAGGAAAAAAAAAATTGTGTAAGAATCACTGGTTAAATGTGGATATCTGGAATTGTGTAAGAATACATAATGGATAAAGTGTGATGTGCAGTGTGACAGAGTAAAACTTGTCGAAATGTATCTATGACGAAAAATATTTATATTTCCTTGATTTTGACTGAATTAGGACATAGAAAAAGTAAATAGTCCAAAGAGTTTTATATGGCAGTATATCCATCAAAGAAGATATGAACATCACATTCGGTTATATTGTAATTTTGGAGCACTCGTTACTAATATGAACAAGCGTTTTTTACTGCTCAGTTTCAATAATAATAATTTAATTATTATTTTATAATTGCAATACTTGTTTATGGAAATTTTAATTTATATAAATTTTTTTTGATTACACAAAAAATTATTGTTCTTTAGAGCTTAATACATTCCTATATGAAATATATGTATACCTACGTATATCAAAATGATAATATCTATAAATTATCTAAGTATGTAATAAAAAAACCTTGAGGTTAAAATATTTAAAAGAATAGTACTCTGTTTGAGATTTTGTAACTACTGGTTATAGTTTCATAATACTTTTAACCCCTGCAGCAAGCATAACAGAAAAATCATCATTATCAATTTTGTAATCACATATCTTCAATCGAAATTTATTTAATTTGATATAACAAGTGAAATTTTTCAAATTAATCATATAATCCAAGTTGGCTAGCTTACGTATAGATGTGAAAGTCGTTAGAAAATTATAACATGAAAAAACCCTGACAATTAAGTCTTCATCATTCAAAAAAAATCGCTGGATATTTACCTCAGCTGTTAAGCACCACGAATGACTATTGGCCGTAACATTTTGATCTCTCAGTATTCGGATAATTTCTTCTGGCGCTTGACCATACACTCGACTGTGTCGATAATCTAGAAATTATAATATTTAGATGACAAAAGGCCTCATGCGCATGCAATACACCTAACCCAAATTATTATTATAATTCAACATTTAACATACTTGGTTCAAAATGTAAGTTATATGAAACATTGTGTGAGTTGCATGCAGTCAATAAATTATGCCCATCAGCTGCAACTATTGCCAGTACTTCAAATCCTTGGCACGTTCCCCATAATGGTAAATTCTTTTGCATAGCCAAATGATAAATTTTATAAAATGCTTCTGAATATCCGTTAGCATGTATATCAAATGATGCAGCACCACCAGGCATCAAAACTCTAAAACAATGAAATTTATTGAAGTCTACTAATTGTTAATATTCTAATGAAAAAGCAAATTGTTAGAATTTAAAATGTAATATTATATTCAATAAAAAAGGAGAAAAATTTACCCATTTACGGAGCTTGTTATTTCATCATAATATGCATCGCTTTGATTGATACTGAAAAGAAAAATACAAACATTTAAATTAATGAAAGCTGAATAAGACTTAAATGGACTATAATCTAACAAGTAATAATAATAAGTAGCTGCTGTAACTCCTTTTTTAATTTCCATATGTTTGAAAATTTAAAAATAAATAAAAAGCCTTTATATTTTAATTCACAATATACAAGAAGCAATTTTTTTCCATCGAAATCTAGATTTGGTCAGAAATAAAACAAATGAATGACAAACAGTTAACTTTAAACAGAATTTTATTTTAACAAAGCAAAATATTACAAAAATCTGTATTTATTACGAATATGCATCTTTTGGACGTTATATTTTAAATAGATAACATTCCTCATATGGAATCCGTTCTCCTTTAATGATTGACGTATACTCTTTCGGATAATTATAAATCAGTGCTGCCCGTTCTTCAGCTTCACTTCGAAATCGATTATTATTTTTTCTTGTTTCATTCACAAAGAAATTAGCAAAATATTGTGATATTTTAATAGCATTTTCCCAATGTGCATTACCATTTCGATACCACTCGAAAGTATTCTGCTCTGGATGAAATTGTACACCCCATACTGGATATTTTTTTGATTCAATAGTTGATACAAAAACTAAACCGTCTTCATCTTGATTTGTTGATAAGATTTTCCATTCATCGTCTATGTTAAATTTTGTCATGTTCTAGGAACAAAAAGAGAGATGAAACTCACATTTTCAACCAAAAGCAAGAGGACTGTCTTAGCAAATACCTCTTTTGTTACACACCAAGAATGGTAATTAGCTGTAACATTTTCCTCTTGCAATATTTTAATAATATTCTCTGGTGCCTCCCCAAATAACTGACTTGTTTTATAATCTAATTAAAATTAAATTAAATAATAAAAAAGTTATAAATGATACCATAAAACCAAATCATGTTACTGATCTCTATAAAGATCCATGGAGATCTTTGAAAAGATACGTGCCTGGTTCAATTTGTAATGGGTAAGATACATTATGTGCATTACAGGCTGTAAGTAAATTTTGTCCTTCTGCACTAACAATTGCCAAAAATTGTAGTCCTTGACATGTTCCCCAGACTGGTACATTTTTTTTAATGGCCATATGATAAATTTTGTTAAATATCTCCGCGACACCATTACCATGAATATCAAAAGAAGAACCGCCTCCCGGCATTAAAATTCTAGAATGTATAGATTCATCTTTTTTAAGTTTATTCCCCAGTACTAAGGTTAGAAATATTACTGTAAACCTACCCATTTACAGAACTTGTAATTTCATCATAGTATTCATCACTTTGACTCATACTGTAAGGAAATTGTATTAAATTAGGTACATTATTAACCAAATCAATGCCAACAATGCTTTCCCAAGGCGAATAGAAAGCTCAGCGAATAGAATAAATTACAAATTGTAATCTGTAATCCCAAGAATACTGGTAATAGTCGTACGCTAATATTTAGACTCTTTGGAGCAACAATTTTGACCCCCTCTCATATTGGTATCACATACCAATAAATTGAGACACATAAAAGCATGTACTGCACGTATGGAGTATAGCTATTAATTATTTTACCAAAGTGGTAACCAGACCCGACGAGAGGATAGGGTAGCCGGGATTACAGCCCCGAGGCCCGAGCTTGAGAAAGGGACCCATAGCAAATATTACCATAAAGCTAGAGTACCCATACACATCTTGCTTTTCCCAATAGTGTAGTCAATACAGGTTTTCACCTCTAAATTCTCTATAACAAGTCTGATTTTGATGATTTTTCTTTTTAAATTGTTCCTTTTGTAGTATTATTGAAAATCATAAATATTAAAAATGTCGCTTAAACGGTTTGAGGCCCTAAATTTAAAAACGAAAATTTTTGATTTCAAAAAAACGGTATTTGAATAGCAAAATATAATACACATATTTACTTACTGAACTGCTAAAATATCCACATTCACAGCATATTTTGATGTTCAAAACTTCTGAATAAAAAAAATTTTTTATCCAAAATGAAACATTAATGCATCGAAAGTCACAAGACTTAGCGCCTTAAAACAAAGTCCATTATTTGATTTAATTATTATTCTAATATAGAAGAAAAATTCAAAATGATTCCCGAATTTTAAATATGGAAAAATGGGTGGTAAATAATAAAAATTGTTAAATTTTTTAAAATTCATGTATCTGTTTTTAACACTTTCAGTCCCATGGCTTCGGCATCCGAAACCAAACAAAACTTCCTCAGAGGCCGACCGCGATCAATATTTAGAATTATAAACAAAACACTTAAAAATATTTATAAAAAATATTTTATATATTATGAATTCTTATAAAAATATTATGTACTACGTACCGGACACTTTTCATTTTTTGTACATATAAATATACATAATATGTTTTATCATAAAATATCCAGGCTTCATCTTTTATTTACAATAAATAATAAATTAATAAATATTTTTATCCACATATGTATGTATGTGTGTGTTGTATGCTTGTTTATGTACTCATCTTTTGACCCAGAGACTATTTTGACTGTGCAATCATTTTATGTACTTGTTTACATAAAATTTGTTTAAAAATATTGTCGGCTTCCGGGGAAGTTTACTGTGAAAATGCTTGGGCCTCATAGTGTTAATAACAAAAATAAATATTGCAGAAAAATTAAAGCGTTCGTAATTCTGGCTATCACGGCAATATATTACCCATTTAGTAGCTAATAACATATAAAAGTTTCAAAAATTTTCCCCGTTAATTTTTTTTTATAAACGGTAGCCAAATTTTTTTTTCTGACTATAAAAGCACTTATCTGTATGAAATATTTATATTTAGGTGAAAATTTTTCGAAAACGACTTGTCGTATTGTTTTGATTACTATAGCATTTTATTGTCTATTGAATAAGAAATGACTCGTAAAAATTTTAACTGTTTTCGATTTATCGTTTCGCCGCAATTAGAAGCAAAAAATTTTTTGGTAGAGATAAAGACACTCACATGTTTAACGTATTTATGTTTAGGTGAAAATTTTTCAAAAACGACTTGCCGTACATTTTTTTGGTTATTTCAGCATTTTATTTCCTATCGAATAAGAAATAACCTATAAAAATTTTTACTATTTTCGACGTATCGTTTTTTTGTAATATTGGAAGAAAAAAAAATTTTGAGAAAATTAAATTTTGTCAAAATACATTATTATTTATTTTGGACCCTTTGGGACTCCAATACACTGGAGGACAATTTTGATTCCCCGTTTATTTTTTCCCGATCTCATTAGTATTCGTACAAGATTTAGTCAAGGTCCAGTCAAACTTTTATTCAGGAAGTTTTTTGGAACCCTAACACCCTGGAGCACAATTTGAATTTCACCTTCATTTTTTCCTTATTCTAATAGTATTTAAGCAATATTTAGAGGTCATTTCCCACAATTTACTTTGTATCGTTTCTGGGACCCGAGGGTCCGGGAGGATAATTTCAACCTAACGTTTTTTTTTCTGCAATCTCAATAGTATTTGAGCAAAATTTGATCAAGATCCGTCTAGCCGTTTATTTTGGGCCTTTTTCGGACTTCAGGATCCTACGGAACTTAAGTTCGCCACTTACAATGCTTATGATTTTAAATGTTACATTGAAACACACAATTTAAAAAAAATTTCATAAAAATGGGAGCTGTTATAGAGAACTTCGAGATTTTAATCATTTTGATGCTTCATTGACTACATTACAAATTTATCCCGCAATTCCTACCAATTCTTTCGGAAGAGTTATTTTTCCCAACTTTTTTAAAACGATGACAGTCATGAAGAATTATGACTAAATGACCAACGCTGTTTTGACAATTAATACCTACACTTTAGCATTTATCAGCAGTTTTGCAGGCGTGGTTTAAATTATAACGTCATGTTAAATGAGTGCACTTACATCGTGTCACAATTGAGAGTTACTATTTCTTTGAGAAATTTTCTCACAAAAAGGTATAACAACTTCTGTTTCCCAAGCTATCTCTTAAATTGATTGATTAAGATATTAAAGCGTGAAAGCAAGACAAACAAACAAACTCACATTCGTATTTATAGTATTTGTAAGGATTGTTGACGTGGTACAGCATTATAAAGGGCCTTTTAGACGGTCATATCAGTTCTCAGTTCAGTTTCAGTTTCCGTTCTAAAAAGTAGAAATCCAGTGATCATCCGGTACCGTGATTTTTTATCACGCTTAAATATAAATCGTTTTTAATTATACGAAATTTAATTAGATAATATTCGTAATACAAACATTAAATGAGTACATGATACAATTAACAATGATAAGAAAAACGCATATTCATAAACATGACTTTGAAACAAACCTTGCAATAAGATAACAAAATAAATATTTATATAAATACAGTGTAAACTCTATATAACGAACTTCTATTTAACGAAAAACTCCTTAAAACGTAGAAATTACAAAGGTTTGTTTGGTTTACATTATCATTCGTATATTGAAACACTCTTTATAACGTAATAGCCACTCTCAATAACGAAAAATACGTCATTTTTAAGCCAAAAAAAATTTTGATTTCACTGACTTTCAAACAAAATAGTGATACAGAGTCGTAAATATTTCGTACGCACAAAGGGATTCTTAAGAAATCCGTTTATTTGTTTGTTGTAATTGCCTAGCTCATGTTTTTGCCTACTGTACTTTCGTACTACTGTCTTATTGCTGTCTTGACGTTATCATATACTTAGTTGCTTTCAAACTTTTTAACTGTAAACATGACGAGTAAAAGAAAGAGTTTGTGTATTGACGAAAAAGTGTCATTTAATTCAGTCAAAACTAAAGCCACTTACTAAATTCGTAAGTTGTATTCGTAAAATTATATTGTTTTCTTTTACTCTCCATATAACGAAAACTCTTTATAACGTAATAAAATACCCGGTCCCTTCAATTTCGTTATATGGAGTTTACACTGTACTACCTTTTCTATGGACTATGACGATTAGATATATCAACTTTGTGATATACCGTTAACTAATTATATTTGGATGTTAATTGTATTATGTTGTATTTTACAGAATAATCGCCTTTCTTTTCCGAGTTAATCTCTAGATACTTTTATTTTTAACAATCAAAATAAACATTTCAAAATGACCTCCATTCAAAAATGTAAAAAAGTGGAAAATTTTTATTGATTTTATTGTCTTAGAATAATAATTTTTAAATAAATTGAATTTAGCTTAAAATAGAAGGTTTTTCTCAAGGAGTTGTATTTCTATAATTTTCAGATATAGTTTGCGTGATTACAATAATAGTCTTTAAGCTGACCACTGACCATGGTGACCTAAATCTTGGCTGAAAAGGCGGTTGAAGCCAATATTCCTCAGGATTTGAACATTTTTAGTGCCGTAATTTTCTCGTAAAACAGTTAATCACCGAGGAAAACTCTCAATTATGGAAGGGAGAATTATTTCTCTGCGGGGGCGTAATATTCGTATATGTATAAATGTATAGGTCCGACGAGAGAAATGACGGGTCCTGGGCCCAAAAAATTTTTTTCTACAAAAGTATAATTGACGAGCTTCTCACTTTCTGTGGATCCCTAATAGAGGCTGCGTCAATTGTTTTTTGAGTTACCATGTGTTTTTTTTTTCTGTTGTTGGTAGATAACTAATTAAATAGGGTAGGCTCGTATAAAGTGATGCGGTCGGTAAGAGTGCGCACTCCTGCTTTCTCGAAACAGGACCGAAATTTGTAACAAACTTGAATAGTGTTTTGAAGTGTTCGGGTATCGGTAATTGCTCACCAAAAGATATTGGTTTACGAAATAATCCCAATATTCTAGATAAGTTTAACATTTTTAGTACGATTTGATATTATTTTTCTCGAATTTGAATATGTTACTACGGTTTATGTCGAAACAAGTTAAAAGTTATAAATGTTCATGTGGCTAGCTAGTACAGTTATTCACGAACTAGCTCCGATCACTTTAATTTGTGTCAGTACGCGTGAATGATTCCCACAGAATGATTTTGTTGACAATAAGCAGGCGTGTAAGATGCGCAGTACAAAAGCGTGTAAGACGGCGCACACATTCTTACATGACAGTTTCTTTTATCATGTTTTTCTTTAACATTTCTAAGGAATTCTATACAGCAAGCTTTCGTACAATCTAAATTCGTGTAACCCAAGTTTCTACATCAAAAGTTTACGATTACGAAAACTAACGATAACGGAAAGTAATTTTTTTAAAATATACTATTGCTAATAAAATCAGTGGGACTAGTGGAGCCTAAAATTAACCAATTATAACCAATTTTTAAAAAGTAATTTGATATCGATAATTCTCGATAACGAAAAGTATATTTTAATAGTCGTAAAATGTTTGGAATACCCACAACTTGCTTCGCTTAAGCCTTCAAAAATTTCGTTATTTTTTCGCTACGACACATCGTTCACCAGATATTAACGGTCAAAAGTTTCCATTACGAAAAGTTACGAAAATTAATTTTTTTTAAAAATGTGTTATTGCTGACCCAATCAATTGGATTAATGAATCCTAAATTAACCAGTTATAATCAATTTATATAAGTAATTCGGTATCGATAAGTTTCGATAACAAAAAATAGGTTTTAACAATCTCTATACGTTTGAGTAGAAGAGCTATGACAGTACAGCGGCACACTACGTCGTCAAAAGTATGGGGACACCCTGGCCCAAGGTGTACCCACTTTTTTGACACGGTAGTATACTATAGCATTAAGTATAGTACGGCATCAAAAGTGTGGGCACATCTTGGGTCAGGGTATTCCCATACTTTTGACGACGCACTGTGCCGCCGTACTGTCAAAGTTCTTCTACTCGTTTGAAATACCCATAACTTGTTTCACTTAAACCTTCAAAAATTTCGTTATTTTTTGAATACGACCTACCGATAAAAGCTTAGAATAACGAAAAATATGAAGAAGTGCTGACATAAGAAATTCTTCTGTTACGTAGGTGCCGGATTGTTTAAATGTGATTTGTGCTAAGTTCCAAGCCTTTTATTTAATAAGTGCGCCATCTTACCGACCTCGATGCGCACTCTTACACGACCGGTCGTGTAAGAGTGCGCATTTCCCATTTTGTGAATTTTTTTTAATAACTCGGTCGGTATTGAGTTTATAATAAAAGTGCTTTATCACAGCATTAACTAATCATTAAGGTACTAAAATAAATACAATTTACTTCTATAACATTTTCCATTATCTGTAGCCACCTAAATGTTAAGTGCGCCGTCTTACACGACACTACCCTACCTAATTAAGTTTCAGGTGAAGCAATTACGGATCTCAAGGAACAATTTCGGAGCAATTTAGCTATATGAAATATAAAAAAATTTTTCAACTTCCGACGCCAGCCTCTTTCCGGTTATTCTTCACAATTTTGAATTAAATTTCTTCTACGTCATTTCAACACTTGATAATTTTTTTACCCACGACGGAACGGAGAAGGTGTATGCATTTAGCGTAAGAAATGTGTGTGTGTGTGTGTCTGTTGCCATTTATCTCCAAAACGCCTAAACCAATTTTAATGCGGTTTTTTTTTATTTATCTAAAACCTGGTAATCCAGGGATGGTTCTTAGCCTGGTTTGATAAAAACTGGTTCAGCCATTTATAGGATATTCCAGG
Source organism: Brachynemurus nebulosus (assembly GCA_035578155.1). NCBI lineage: Eukaryota > Metazoa > Arthropoda > Insecta > Neuroptera > Myrmeleontidae > Brachynemurus > Brachynemurus nebulosus. The sequence continues at coordinate 40,176,599 of JAPWDM010000001.1, read as the reverse complement.
AAATCCAGGAAAAAAAATTTAGAAACCCATGCAGATGAATTTGCGGGATTTTTTAAATCAGTTTTAATGAACATTGGTATATTCATTTCCAGGATATGTTTCAGAATTTTCAGGAAATTCCAGAATTTTCAGCATAAAATTAATTTGAAAATTTTAACAAGGCATTTTGCAAATTCTAAGCCAGTTTTGAGAAAAAACAGCCAAGTGCAAGTTGTACTTGCGCAAATAGTGTTCCGTATAATAAAATTTTACGTTAAAGGTTAAACGTGGATTTAAAATAATTTTTTTTTAAAAAAACTCAACACAGAAAGCTCTATAAAGTTTCAAATAAAAAAGTTTTAAAACCCACAACGAAAAGTCTAAAAAGTTACAAATAAAAATTCCTGCAATTCCTGCATTTTCATTCGTTGTGTGTGACATGTCTTGCCGTGTATTTTGTAGTTAAATGTCACACACGACGAATTAAAATTAGCTTATTCTAAATTATAATGAAATTTAGAATATAGAATTGCAGGAATTTTTATTTGTAACTGTTTATACTTTCCGTCGTGGGTTTTTAAAACTGTTTTGTAGTTCACAAAGATCTTTATAGTTCCTATTTTAGCTAAATAATTATATGAAACCGCCTCTATTGTAAGAAAATTTTCTTAGGTTTTTAGCATCTCACATAATCGAAATTTAATTTTAAAATATTAACGGGTCTACGCAAAGCAATGCCATTACACTTTTTTTAAGGACTAGGCTTTCCGATTGAAAAATCGCAAGCAAAACAGTCGGCTTAGATGACAACAACCAAAAAGCTAAAACGTTCAATTTACACGAAATTAAAATACAGTACAAAATTACTTACAAAATTGGAACAACTCGAGCCCCAGATCCTTCGATATATTTAACATATGACGCGGCAATATAAGATTTATAAGTTCCATTTGGATATGCTGCAATAAAATCTTCATCCAGTTCTTGTGACAAAATTCCAACTATTGGTCGATTGTTAAGGACGTCATCCGATTTTAGTGTACGATCTATTAATTTGTACGAGTGTATTTTAAAACTTAAAAATAACAATATCAAAAACAAACAAACACTTTGTAACATTTTGTAACAATTAAATTCAAATTTCTAAACAATCAAATTTAAACTTTATTTTAAATCTACATTTAAGTTGGAATCATTAACAAATAACTAAAATTAATTAACTATCATTGAGGTCAATAACAATTATATGTTAATAACTCAATAAACGCATGCTATCACTTTATATATTGTTCTAATGCTGACAACGTTACAATCTATCAGCAATAATTTGCACATGAGATAAAACTATGTATTGTTTAAAAATACAAGATTAGGGTAAAAGCCCCGTTTGTGGAACGCGATCCAATAGAAAAACAGTTTTGACATTTATATCTTAATGAAGTTATTTCTGAAAGAAACGTCTGATAACAAAAATTATTATTAATAGAATGATTGTTTTTCAATTTAAATTCATCTCACATTTAATGTTTCTTTACTTAATTAAAGAAATACATATATAAATTAAACAGTTTTTGCTAAATGTGTCTCTTTTGCGTTTGATCAATGCTTATTTATAGAAACACATGCCTTATAAATTTCAACATTTTCCAGTTAATTTTCGAAGTTAGCGCAATAAAACTATACAAATAATTTTTATTAGTCCAGTTAAGAGATTATAAGAGCTAAATCATCTTTTTATTCGGTTTAAATGTAATTTATATATATATGTGTATTTCTTTGAGTACACATATAACCTGTGTATTTAACTAAAATCATGTACGTAAAATAACTAAAAATTTATATTATAAATAGCTTTAATTTCTTTTTGAGTCTAAAATATTTACTTACTGCTTTAAAATCGTAAAATTTTTAATATTTTTTTTTTATTTCGGAGCGTATCGTCAATTGATAAATAAAAAAATATTGATTTAAAGTTGCAAAATTTTATTAATAATGAAAAATTGTCGCCATTTTGATAAGTTAGTTTAGAAGGTTTAGAATTGATTAGAACTTTACCAAAATACATAGATGGCGAAACAAAATATAGTATTTTTCTGTGGTATTTTGGTATATTCTGTGATTTTGGTCGTTTATTTTATCGAATATTTAACCTCTTTAGCGGATTGTCATTTTATTTTAACTTGACAAAAAAAATACCATCCAAGTTAACCACCTTATAGATTACTTTGCCAAAAAGGTTTGATTCTAAGATAAATAAAGCTCTCTATAATGTATTCTTTTTTTTATTCAAATAGGTGGCAGCACAAACAGTTACCGACATGAGGACGAGTCTCACTCGTCGTGTCCGCTAGTTGTTAGAATCATAGACCCGAGTGAGACTCGGGGTATCCGCTAAAGTGGTTAAACCATTCTATATTTTTTAATTTGACATTCTATTTACTACTAGATGTCACTCTATGTCATAGAGTGAAAAGATGGCAAAAGATGTATCTGATGTATCTCATGTTCGTACATACGTGTTCTTTTTTAGGTGTCAATGTGCTGATTTTTTAAAGGGTGTTAATATTTTCTGTCCGTTTTTTTATAGATGTCAACAAATTATAAAACAAAACATTAATAAATCAAAATTTTTGGGTTATATTTTCTTAAAAACATATTCATTGGATTAAAAAAACTTGGTTTCATGCTTATTAAGAAAAAAAAATGGGTGTTTAATTCATTTATTAATTTTTGTAAGCAAGTTTGATGAAATACCTAAAAATAGTGTTCCACAATCGGGGCTTTTACCCTACTTAGAAGTGTGACAAAACAATATTTTTCCTCTAATAAAAATGTTTTCAAATTCCATGTTGTATAAAGTGATTATAAAGTTTTAAAATTTAAAGTTTTCCTTTATTATTCTTTATTTTTCATACTTTTATCAATTCAGTCAAATACTGTTACATGTAGGGTTGCCAGAACATCTCTTTTAAAGAGAACATGTTCTCTTTTTTGATTCCCATCTTTCTTTTTCTTTTTTTATAGAAAGTTGTTCACTTTTGTTCTCTTTTTTGAAATGAGAATTTTTAATAAATTTCCCTTAATATTCGAACTTAAGGCTGGAAGTTCTCATTATTTAGTGCTTTTAATAATGTTTGGTAATTGTATAGTTGGTTCCCCCTCCTTCAGCATTTATTTAGACACTATGTTAAGGGGGCAGGAAAAACCACTGCCGATATTAGGTTAACCGTTAAAGGAAGAAGGTTAAATTGCGTTTATTTTAAAAAAATCTTTTTTAATTTTTTCTCGTTGAGTGGTCTTGGTTTTATTAAAGATTCCCATGGCACGTCTTTGAAGTGCATGGTCAGATTCTTATCAAACTTATATGGGATTATCTCGGAAGAACATTCTTTCAAACAAAAAAAGCAAAAAGATTATCCAAATCAGTGCACATTTATCGCAGTTATGCCAAAAAAATATATACATCAGAATTAAGAACCACTTCTTTTTTAATACATTATTTTCTTCAAACAAAATCCTGTTTGAAAATAATCAATAAATATTTGAAACAATTGTCACAAGTTTTTTTTTTTTTTATAAATATGTATAGTAACTAGTATTTTGCAAAAATAAAATATTCGCTTTTATTATTTTCAGTTACACAACACCGTAAACTAACGCTCAAAAGTATTAACATTATTTCTAGATGTATAGTTGTACACTTTTTTTTCTTTTTTCTTATATAAAAAAATGTGTTTATTTCAATTAATTTCATAATGTTCTCTTTTTGTTCTCTTTTTTGATTTGAATTGTTCTCTTTATACATTCAAGATTTCTGGCAACCCTAGTTACATGTTCCACAGTTTTTGCAATGAGTGAGAATAAAATCCCTAATTTTGAAATAAAAAACTTAAAAAAAACTTGTGAATTGAAAAACTTTTGAAACACCGAGTGGTTTCATATTTTTTGGAACACTTGGTACATTCGCATTTGCGTTTGAACTGAACAGAGTGAAGTTATACTTGTACGGCCTATTTGCGTACGTAATTATTACTGTAAATGAACTGAGCATAGCGCTATTATCAATGTTGTCAACAACCACTGTTATAAAAGTCATCGTGGACAAAATTTAATTTTGTTTTTTGTAACTTTGAATTCGTCACCTCCGGATGTTTACCAATTCTACCAGTCTTGCCAGATGTTTGAATAAAATGGAAATTTTCCGAACATGTTTCTTTGACAAGTAAAATGGAAATCAATAATTGATCGTTTTCTTTGGAAATTGTTGTAAATTGAATTCCAGCTGGAAGTTTTATTTGTATAATCGCCTAGGATTCCAACGTTTTGATGATGATTTGTTTGGTTCAATAGAGGCAAGATTCGTTCGAGAGCCGACCGTCAAAAAGTTCATGGGATTGATTCGAATGTTCTAGCATTAAACATCGGATCTCGTCAATTTACTGAGACAAGTGATTCCTATTTTCGTCATTTTCCTTTGTGATAAACTTCCATGAGTTTAACTTTGTACCAACCTGTGCGAAACGGTTTTAATCATGTTAAACCTTAGTGAATCATTATGTGACTTACGTAATGGACAAATTTAGATCAGGAACCCTATTTTTTTAGTCGAATTTTCTCCGAAAAATTAGACTTATACAGTCTATACGATAAGAGCTGCAAGAGGCGAGACCAGGGGCGCTATCCGTTTTCGGACCCGTAGAACACGATTATGTAAAAAAAAAAGATGTCTGATATATATATATATATATATATATATATATATATATATATATATATATATATATATATATATATATATATATATATATATATATATATATATATATATTCATATATATATATATATATATATATATATATATATATATATATATATATATATATATATATATATATTCCCGCAACCTTTTAATATGTGTAGGGCCCCCCTATGGAAGTTAAGAGATGAAATTTGGTAAGTGGGGCTTATTCCGATGCACAACAATACTATCAAAGTGGGGTCAAATTTTGGGCAAATTTTTTTTCGGACCCGACCTTTAAGGGGGGGGTGGGGGGCGGAAAAGCAATAAAACTTTTCCAAACCGGTTTTAAATAATGTTTCGGTCAATTATCTACAACATATCCAAAATTCAGCTTCCTAGGATGATATGGTGGGAATAGAGGGGGGAAAAACGATTTTCGCTGGATCTAACAGGCCCCCAGCCCCCCAGAATTAACGTAGAGGGTTGAAATTTGGTGTGTTGATAAAGTTCGTACCTAGGTTGTGCTTTTTGGAGGTTTTAATATTTTACCCCCACCCCCCTCATTTTTAAGCTACAATTTCATGCATTTTCGACGTTTTCGAAGTTTGTACCACTCGCACAGGTCACCCGAATAAACCTAGAGGGCTGAAATTTTGTATTCGGATTGAGTTAGTATCAAGGGGGTGCCTTTTGGGGGTCTCGACTTTTAACCCCTACCCCCACCATTTTTATACCCAAAAGAACATGATTTTTCTTGTTTTTTAACAGTTTCGTTCGGGTCAAAATCTCCCCAAATAAACCTAGAGGGCTGAAATTTGGTGTACAGGTTAAGCTAATAGCCAGACACTGTTTTTTGGAGGTTTCAACTTTTAACCCTTACCCCCACGATTTTTACGCCAATATTTCCTTTATTTTTTTGCTTGTTTTCTAACACGTCTAGAGACTCCATAAGGAAACCTAGAGGGCTGAAATTTTGTACGTGTATTCAGTTAGTATCCAGCTAGTACCTTGTAGGGAGTCCACATCACTTTTCCCCCCACTTCTCCCATTTTTACATCGGAATTGAATGCTATTGTTAAATGTGTTTTAAAAGCATTATGTTTATTCTAAATACAAGTAGGCGAATAGTAATTTTAAAAAATTTAAAAAAAAGTGAATACAATTTTTTAACAAATGAAATACATACATATTAAGTAATTTGCAAATGTTATTAAAGTCACTGTTTATTTATTTATTTAATTATTATTTAGGAATTTTGGATTTTTATTATTTATAAAATAGAAATTTTGGATTTTTTTGGAAAGAAAAAATATCTTCATAAAAGCCTTCCAGTTTACTATTTAAGTTCCTTTTTTAATATTTAAAAGTAAAACACAAAGGCAATTGGCGGATAAGCATGGATGGAAATGCCCTCGTACGAATTGTGTTGGCTTTTTCCCTGTTAACTTCTATCGGCACAAAATTAAAATTCACTGAGATTCAGCCCTTAAAAACTTAAAATCTTTTTATAAAGCCCCGATCAACCGGACACTCATTATCAGTTTTGAAACCACCAAAATTACAAATCGCTTGTGGACTTTCAATTATATTTCGCTTGTAGACACTCAATACCGAAGAAATAATTTTTTATTTTTTATTTTTTTTATTTTTTATTATTTTTTTTTTTTTTTTTTTGAAAGAAAAAATATCTTTATAAAGGCCTTCCAGTTTACTATTTAAGGTCCTTTTTTAATATTTAAAACTAAAACATAAAGGCAATTAGCGGATAAACATGGGCAGGAATGCCCTCGTACGAATTGTGTTGGTTTTTTTTCTGCTACCTGTTTTCGGCACAAAATTGAAATTTACTGAGATACAGCCTTTAAATACTTAGAACCTTTTTTTAAAGCCTCGATCAGCCGAACACTCATCACCAGTTTTGAAACCAACAAAATGACAATTCGGTTGTAGACTTTCAATCACATTTCGCTTGTAAACATTCAATACCGAAGATGAAGGGGAAAATTCGACTACCGTGATGGGGCCCCGCTGCTCACGGCGTTTTTTTTATTTACAACTAATTTCCTTACTATAAAATCGATTTAATACTGGCTTTCTGGCTTCTGGTTATATTTTTTTTATAATGTCATAATTTTTTTTTATACTTCCTTTTGTTTAGCTAATATTTGCTACTAAACACATGTCACGTTTTTATATAAATTTGATCATTTACTATATTTTCAAAACTGGTTAATTCGAGTTACCTTTATAATGATTTATTCTGTACGAACATAGAGTTAGTTAACTCTGCATTGCTTATTTTTCATTTTTCTTAACTTAATCTCTTTCTTTTTACGTTTAAGGCGAGTTACCCAATTCTGTATTCTGTAATTTGTTTGTAAATTTTTATACGCTTTTCTAATCAAACATAAACAAAACTATACCATTAAAAAAATTGTTAGTTTGAAAATCTTAAAAGATTTATTGAAAATTGTAAAACAAATTTTAAATTATGGCTGTGAACTGATTGTTAACTATATAAATTTTATTGTACGCTATAAAAGTCTGAATTTCATTTTAGGAACCAAACACGAGAAAACGAAAATTCGAATAAAATACTCATGCTCTAAACAACTCAAAGATTTTAATAAATATTAATAATTGCTTACTAACAATCTGATGCGTAAGTACAATTAAGCAGGTGAAGCAGCCGCTCCAGGGCGCATGGTAAAAAATAGGACGCCAAATAGGTTGATGACTTGGTCGCCACTTAATTTTTGGGGAAAAGTTGACGCCTAGGAGGAGCGCTTGGTTAAGTCGCTCTATGGTACAAAATTTGTAGTTACGCCTCTTCTAACGATGATGCATATGAACTAATTTTTATTTGAGTGAGAATAATATATAAGTGAAAAACAAATCGCCAAGTGCAAGTTGTACTTGCGCTAACAGTGTTCCGTACAATCAGTTGTTTCTATGGATTTTTTGGTAACGAAATATGAAAGTCTATGAAATATTTTTTCTAATGAATAAATTTATTCTTAAAATACACACTATTTTTCGTATTTCGTACGGCTTAATATCATAAAAAAGTTGGCTATTAGTCTAGTCTAGAAGAGCCATTTTAGTAAAATTCTCATAGAGGGCACCAAAAATTATGATTTTGGTGTCATTCGATTCGTATTGACCTCTAGAAACTTTTTGAAAAAGTTGAAAATGCGCTCATAAAAATTGCAATTGTTATAAACAAAAGAGTGAAAAAAAATGAGTGTTTTTATTTTTTTGAAAAATTTCAAAAACTATTCAAGATTTTTGAAATTAAAAAAAATATCTGAAAAGAGCAGGAAATTTCACAAAAATAAGTCCCAACTCCCGAAACTGTATCTCCAATATTTATAATTTTAACAGAGCCCTAAAGTTATTGCTAAAATGTTGTGTTTGGCGTTCTCGCGCACCGCGTCATTCAAACACGGTAAACAAAAAAAATTATTTAAATATATTAAATATCAATATTAAGGAATGAAAAAATTCACGTACCTTCGGAATAAGTTGATAAACAATAATCCGTGCAAAAAAAATTTTTATATGTATTTTTCCATTAGTTATGCTATTGTTAATTAACAAAATTTTTGAAACCGAAAGTTGACATAGAAACCTTAATAATTATTTAACTAAAAAGCTCAAATTTTTTTTGCTTCGTAGAATTGTTCTGAAGAGGTGAAAAAATAGATTCCCGTTGAAAAAATCAAAAATTTTTAATTTTCCACTTTTTTATAAACAATCAATTGCATTGAAAAATGAGAAATGTTGATAAAGCATTTGTTTTTTTTTTTTTTTGTTTTTTTTTAAATCTTAATTATTTCGTCTCTTTTTCATTGAGCGCCACCTGAAAATAATTTTTTTAAATTTTTAAATGCTATTATTTAAAAAATTGTTATAAACAAATGCATTGTTTTTGAGGCAATGGAAAAAAATTTTTTTTGATTCGAAGGACCAATGAATATTATGATTTTTAAAAGAAAAATCGTTTCTTAAAAAAAATTTTTTATTGCTCAAAAATGCATTTGTTAATGAACAATTTTTTTGTGTCATTTATTATTAATATTAAAGTTCCGTTTTTTTTTTCTTTTAAAAAATCATTATTTATATTGCTCTTTCATATTCCGAAGAAATTACAATTAAAAAACGTAAAAAATTATTTGTTTATAACAAATTGTTTATTAAATAAACTTATTAAATATAAATAAAAAATTGTAATTTCTTCGGTAAAAATGTTACCGTAATAATTTATTTTCTCATAATAATTTCAACACTTTTTATCTTAAAACCAATATGTATTTTTTTGGTAATAATCATAATCCTTGCACGTTCCTAAGTTCCTACAGAATATGATATAAAATGTAACCTTTATTTATTGATAACAAAATTTACAATATTTATTACTTTTTTTTTAAATGATTGTTTATTATTTCGAAATATTATATTATCTTAATCTGCAATAGTATTACTAATGTAATCCTATAAGGCTACCAATTCATTAAATGTTAATCCTTAATACCAATTATTATAATCTAGATATGATAACAAACAATAATAATCATATTAAGGAAATTATATCATAATTAAAAATCCTATTGTTTTAATAAATAAGTAATTGACTTTTAAACACTATTGTTTTAATAAATAATTGACTTTTAAGCATTTGTAATTTGAGGCACTAATTTCATAAACAAAGACAATATTATTTTGTTGAACCATAATATTTATTTACTCAGTAACACTATAACTTTGAAATCAGAGAAATATAAATTCTTTCTATAATTATTTCCCGATTTGAAGCAATATTTATTTATTATTATCAAAATTTACAATATGTAGTAGAGAATACAGGTACTTTTAACAAATATAAATATACGACGCTAAGAGAACAGAATCATTCCAAATGGCAACAAACTTGGAAAAATACTGTTTGAATAAATTTACATCTATCTTACTAAGGTACATGTGAACACAAAAAAAATTATCTGAATTTTTATCAACAGATTCCTACAATTATTTAAAAAAATTAAGTTAAAAATTTACAGTAATCTATTGTTTTGTTTGATTATCTGAAAACAGAGCTTTGAGCGTTTAATCCTAAGACCATGTCATATCTCTCTAAATCGAAATTTTGGTATCTCAGCCACCACATAATTTTCCAAATTATCACCAAATATATATTTTTTTCTACTCATATTGAAGAACACACTCATTAGGCATATAATTATATATCCATTAATTGTTGATTTAAATTATAAAAGGAAAAAGTATAATATTCTACTCGCGTACAATGGCTAATATTACTCACTCCGATGAGTTGCGACATTTCATTTTCGTGAGTACATAGGAACTCCAATATAACGTAGTGGCCCGTACAAAATAAGGGGAAGTACGTTACATCGGATCACCAGGGCCGTCAGTAAAATTTTTTTAAGGGGATACAGAAACAGAATATGCAAACACATACGCATTTTATTATTGATATACACACGCATATACACTTCCTCAAATGCATGTTTACAAGAACAAACGTCTTCAACTAAATACATATTACATACACAACTGTTGTACATTGTAGTTGTAACTATATTAGAAAAATGCATAAGCTGCAAAATTTGACAACAATTTTAGAATACTCTTTTTAGAAACCAATCAAAATGTTAAAAAACCGACTTCACTATTGGTTAGCAATTGAAAAATAGACCAAACAGTGGAATTTAATAATAGTTTTAGAATATTCTATTCGGAAACTAGGAAAGATATCGGAAAACTAACTTTACTATGGTATTTGCCATTAAAGAAATGGTTGAATAGCGGAATTTGACAAAAGTTCTAGATTATTCTATTCAAAACCTAGAATAGATATCAAGAAATAAACTTTACCATCAGATAGGTCATCAAAGAAAATGCTAAATAACGGAATTTGATAAATGTTCTCAAATATTCTATTCGGAAACTAACAAAAATATTGAGAAATCGACTTCGTCAGTAGATTGCTCCTTGGCGAAAAAGGTTAAATAGCGGTGCTATACAAAAGTTTTAGTTATAAATTTACGCCAATGTATACAACTGCAAAAAAGTATAATGTTTACGTTTTCCTTAAATAAAGTGTCTTAACTCTTGTTAAATTCCGCTATTTGATAATATATGGGAACTTCTCAGACCCTCACATAAATTTGCTACGCCCCTGAATTGATGATTATGTATACCTTGACACCCTTGACATAAATACAATCTCACGTCTTCAAATCTGTGAGAGGGGTACCCCGCCACTCGATACGTTATATTGGAGTACGTTATATTGGAGTTCCTATGTATAGTATATCCGCTCCCGTCTACACATTCCAATCATTCCAAAAAAATAGAGTGTATTTAGTTTATATACGCACCATATACAGACGACATTAAATTGTATTAAATCTGTATAGCGTTATATAGGTATTAAATATTTAGTTTAAATAATTAATTTTATACAAAAATATGTAATCTAATTTTAATGTTTAAATGATAAATTTCTAGAATCTGCTTTTTGAAAATTCTGACTATCTGAACATCCAAAGTTACTTTTTTTTTCCAAAGTTATTTTTTTTTTACTTTATTTTTTTTTAACTAGTCAATACAGTTTTATGTGTACTGTATTGTATTTACTGGATTGTGGGACAAGGGTATTTTATCGTAATAAAAAGATACGGAAAAATTTATGTTTTAACACTTTAATTACTTCTCAAAAAAAAAAAACAATGCAGCATTCATTTCTTTTAAATACATTTATATAAATAAAAAAATTATGATTTTAATAATAATATCATTGAAAATGGACCAAATATGTAGTAGCACTTAAAAGTTTTGGAAATATTGTAACCTTAAAATTTTTTTTATATAGGTACCTAGATAATAAAATAATACATAAAATTTACCCTTACAATTTCTGCTGCCTACTCTACTTTTGTTCAATCTTCGATAGATGATTCTTTATCAGAGCCTAACAGACCCCTATTTTGCCTTCCAGACAGGCTCGTAACTAGGCTGAGACAATCGGAGCATTGCCCCGGGGCCCCCAACCAAAGAGAGTCCCAACAGAATAGAAGAAAATCCAAAATTAACTGACGTTTTTATGACATATGATAAACATTTTGAATTAAAAAATTAAGTTGTTTGCTGTCAATAGTTCTAATGTTGTTTTACTAAATTTTTTTGTAAAGTTTGTTCAGAAAAAATTAAAGAAGAAATTGGTAAGACTCGAAGGAAGAAAACCTCCGGATGGCGTCCAGATGCATAATACCACTTTGTGTATCAGTTTATTTCAAAAATTATCAAACTACACCAAATTACCAAAATTTAAGAGGTGCTTTGCCTTCCAAAGATTAGAGTAAAATTTAAATTTTTTAAATATCTCAAAAACAGTGAGAAGTAGAGAAAAGTTTAAATTGACCTTAGAACTTTTCTTAGAAGTTAGGTGTATACAAAAACAGATAAATGTATGTTTTCGTAGCTCTGAGTACTACAGCCAATGATGGTGGAGCAACAAACTGTAGTTATCATTTTAATTTTTAAAATAAATCAATTAGTGACTTATAATTTAATTTTGTTAATTTTAACAATTAACAAAATTAGCAATCTGAATTTTTAAAATTCATTGTTTCATTGTTTAGTTTTAGTAATAATAACAGTTAACAAACAAAATTATAATTTGAATTTTTAAAATCAAACAATAAGCGATTCATTAAGTATTCAATAAGTATTTTTTTTAAATGTAGTTCCTAGAAAGAATTTAGAAAGTATATAAGTATACAAAGTTATGCAAATTAAATTATAATATATGCAGAATAATGCATGATAAAGTGAAATTGAAAAATTATGCATAAAATGACGTATTTTAATTAGAAAATGGTAAAACGTGAAGTTCCTTCTATTTTTTTGCTTTGATTGCAGGAAAAAATATGTAAAAACATAAGAATTCTGTCCCAACTTATGACACATTCTGTGCACTCTCCACTTATCGAATACAGCTTATTAGCAAACGCATTAAATCTCATGTTCAGAGGTCGTAAAATGTAAGAATTATGGAGATTGTGGCGGATGGTCAGCCAAAATTGATGAAATTATAAGGGTTCTAAAATTTTTTGTTCAGAATCCTCAAATCTTTCAAGAGTTAGTTCTTCTGTATGTAATATAGTATATTTATTCGTCATCAGAAGAATCACTGTCTCCAACGTTGATAATGAAAGGATCAATTTCCCCATTATCAACTTTAACCTCCCGATCCCAATACTCCGTAATAATTTTATGTACATGTTGTACAGAGTTCCTCCAATTCTCAGGTGTAATGCTGTCTAGTGCCTCTTGCCATATTTTTAAAACTTCTTTTTTGGAAAATCCATTTCTTCCAATATTTTTATTATAATGGCCTTTTGTAATTCCCCAAATTAACTCAATTGCATTAAATTGGCAATGGTATGGTGGTAACCACAGTACTGAATGGCCAGCTTCTTTCGCAATTTTTTCTATGGCATATCCTTTTTCCGGTTTGTGTCTGTAACGAAACAACATAAGAAATGATTTTTTAGGTAAAAAGAATTTGTTCAGGAATATACTTTTGGACTATTTCCATTAAATCTTGCTTAAAATCTGTTTCTTTAAATGGCAAATTTTTATTCTTAAGCCAGTTCTGAATATCTGCCTTTTTCCAAGACATTGTTGGTATTTGTTCAATCTGAAAAGGACAAATTTCATTAAAACTTAATTTAATTAGCGTTTAGTACATAAGTCGAGTGTATATATTTTACCGGTGCACAATGATATCTTGCATTGTCTAATATAATAATTGATTGTTTGGTTAGCCCCGGCAGAAGTTGCTCCTGGAACCACTTTTGGAAATTGTCGGAGTTCATTTCTCCATGATAATCTCCGGTATTCCTCTGTGAAGCAAAAATTAAATGTGCTCCGGGGACAAAACCATCTGCACTTCCTGCTGAGACAATAATATATCTGCAAAAAAAGAAATTAAATAACTAAATAAATAACAAAATTATGATTTTACTTCCATAATTTTTGTACATAAAATATGAAATTAGGTGTCATACCTCTGCCCACCCTCACTTGCAGAGCGACTGCATTCGGCAGAATTATCAGTCCAGGTACGTTTAAATGCACCTTTTTGAAAAACCCACGTTTCGTCTAAAAAGACTACTAGTAAGGGGTTTTCTAAATTTGCATTCCTAAAATATTCTTTTAAAAATTTAAATCGGAGACTTGCAATTTCCGGTGTTTCCATTAAATATCGTCGATTACTCTCCAGTTTCCAGTGGAAACCTACAACTGGCAAAATTTTGGCTAAACTTGTTTCCCTCCCGTGAAATATGTCTGCCTGCTTTGCCTCGGCCAAAATCGTACCAAGTGTTATGTGTTTTCCTGGAAAATAAAGGAATATTAAGTAGGCATTTCGTTATTATAAATACAATGCATTTAAATGCAAGCGTACTCTCTCTATGCATTTTATATACAATTTCCTTAATTTTGGACAGTGCAAACTCGTCCAAATCAGTTATCGGTCTTTCTCGTAACGTCGGTTTTCGAGGGGAACAAACTCCACCGTGTCGATTTTCAGCTACAATTTTCGTAATTGTTGAAACCGATATTCCAAGCTGTGCTGCAACTCTCTGAAAAATAATTTTATATTTAAAATTAAACATTATTTTGAATGTTTTAAATGAATACAATTATGTAATTATATAAAATAAATATTATTTTATAGTCACACAGTCACAAAAACTTACGTGTTGAGCAGATTCTAGCGGTACGAGGGGCTGATTTACTTCTTTTTCCGCATTAGCAAACGCTAAAGCGTTCAAAACAAGTTTTTTCGCTGATTTTGATAGTCCTTTATTTTCCATGATGAAAAAAAAAGATTTAAAAATACTATTAAATTTTTACGAAACGTGTACGAACGAATATAAACGAAGTAAAAATTTGTGTAATTGTAAGTAAAGACACAATGTTAGAATAAAAATTCAACGGTAAATAAAGAAGTCGAACTCTCCTGATTGGTCACATAAAAATTTTGGAGAGTGGGAAAAGATTATAGCGAAGGAAGTCTATCCAGTGGCGGTTCACTTACAACATCTATACATGTGATTGAATAGTATTATAATACTAATTGAAAAATAAACTGATTATTTGACTTACTTTATAATAAAAGAGAGGTTTCAATTACAAAATTTAATTATTTTGGTAACTTTAATATTAGCTGTCACTATTTCTTTTCTTATTTTTAAGTCATTTTTTGTAAATTTTTTTATAAAACAGAACTGATTTAATTAAATCTAATTACTAAAAGCATTATCATTTACATAAATAATTATTATTTAGTATCTTTAAACGAAAATACATTCAAGTGATACGAAAATACAAGTAGTTGTCATTTTAGATCATTCATTGCAACAATACGGTACCTTCTACCTTTTCTAATTTGTCATTCAGGAGATAAAACCTTGAAGAAAAATTTAAACAGATAAAACAATAGTCCAGCATATTCGTTCATAAGTAAGACATCTGGGATGTTTACAATTAAATAAGAAATAAAATACCATATGTATGTACTTTTGACAAAAACCGTCACGTTTGAAATGTAATCTCTAAATAAACTGTTAAAAGCAGTAGTCAAGTAATATTTTTCATTTTATTTTAGTTTATTTGGTTAATTATATTACTTAAGATGTCATATTTTTGAACAGCAGATAAATTTAAAGTCAGATTAAAGGGTAAGATTCACCATTCTTACATTTAGTTTCTATTTAATACAATCAAATTATGGTTATGCGAACTAATTTTATTTTTGAGAAAGCCGCCAATGATTATGTATATTTCATAAATTGTTCAACCAGACAATTGATAAAGTTTGACCATATATAAATGGGATGACTTTTCAAGTACAGCAATAATTATTAGTATTGTTCGTTGCATTTATTTACTTATCCAGGTAAATGTTAAAAGAAACCGTCATTCATAAAACAGGAAATATATTTAAACATAATTGGAGTGAACATAAGGTGGTATTTGGTACTAGTAATAAAATAATTAAACTTTTTAAAAGTTTATAATCACTCTCAAAAAGTCATCTCAAATATCGATGGTTAAAGTATACCAACAAAACGAAACTGAGTGACACTTAAATTTTTATTGGTTGAAATTTCAAAAATGGACACCAAGTTAAATAATCCCTAAAATATATTTTATGAAGCTAGTACAAACGAGTAAATATTAACGGTAATATATGAGCTGAGACAATTTTAAGTAAGTACGTAATCTTATTTGGAAATTTTTATTATAAAAATTTTTTCAGAATATTTATTATTAAGGCAGGGATTCTATTCTTAATTAACAATATCTAATAATCGTTGTACGACGCCAGCAATTCCATATAAAGTGTATTTGCTGTTAAAATAATGTACCAGTTTATGTGTACAAAATATTAATGATTTTAATATTATATTTATTTACTCTTAATTCACTGTACCTATACAAAAATAAATAAATACATTTCTTCTTGGAATTTTAATAATAACATTATATTGTAGTAAGAAGAAGTAAAGTTCAGTCCCTTGAAGTTTTACAATAGAAATACAAAAATGATATCAGGGCGATTCTCGCGTGATGCACGGGACATAAAATTTAAATAAAAACATTTTTTTTTTTTTTAAAATTAAATTAATAACAAACAAAACAAAAAGTTTATAACATGGGGCAACTGGATTAAAATTTTTTGAGCATATTTTAATTTATATCTGAAATGCAGTACTCCAAATATAAAAAATAAACTTCGTTTTGTACGATGTCCCGTGCGTCACGTGAGTTTATGCCTTATATCTTGGGTACTGGACTGCAGATAAAAATTATAATATGCTTAAAAAATTTTAATTCATTTTCTGCGTTTTACAATCATTCTGTTTTGTTTATTATTAATTGCATTTTTTATGAAAAAATGTTTTTGTTGCAAAAATGTCCCGTGCGTCACGTGAGAATCGCCCATCAAATCAAGATAATTAAAACAGAAAAATTTCTATTACTGAATTTATTTGGCAATTTATTTAGTTAGCAATTATCTATTATTAAAATATTATTTTATTATATCGCTTCAGTTTGAACAAACCACTGCCAGTTATGTTCTAAATATAGGAGGAGTCACTTTACTTATTTTGTACTTGTAATTGTTTCCGAGAACAAACCAAACGATAGCTATTGTTCCACAACCGACTGTGGTACGATGAAGAAAACTGAAGAAAAAGATAACTATACTGGATGTATGTGTTTTCTTAATTGATCGCATTAAACTGTGGAATTTTAGGAATGTGGAGACGGGAGCGGATATACTATAATAGCTATTATTACCCACTCATTCAATAATACAGTACACTGAATAATACCTACATATTATTACACAAGAAGTTTTATGAAAGCCGAAAGGGCTTTTGCTTATCTAATCAAAATTTTTTCCCAAGCAATTTAACGAGAAGAAATGTTAACTAACAAAAACAAGATCTAGAAGCTAGAGTGTTTTTGAGTTAAAAGCTCTTTGGACTAATTTGCTTTTAGTCGCCAAAGGGTCTAGCAGCATAGCCCTATGAAAAATGCCCCCGAAGCTTCAAGTTCGAAATTATAATAAAATTATGCATTTTTTTGAGGAAAATAATAATACAAAATTTTAGCCCCCTAAAGACATTCAACTCCAAAATTATTTTATTTTATATTTCAGATTTTGGCTGAATAAACGTATTCCAGCTTTTGCATAGTGTTTATTTCCTCCAAGACTTATCATAAAAATAATCAGGTACCTGCTATGTTATTTATAATTACAAAACAAATTTTTATTCTCACCCCTATTTAGAAAGAGTGGTTTTCGTAGTGGTACATTCACCATTTTTTTTTTTTTTCAAAAAATATGTGTCTTTTCCTAAACTACATTCACACCGAGTTTCATTATTATCAATGGAACATACTCAAATAAAGACAAGGAAGTATTGTGACGGGGTATAATAAAAATAATACCACGATGAGAATTGTAGCAAATTATATTGAATTATTGAAGGAAAAATACAAAAAAAAATTTGGGGGACAGATCTACCTACACTGTCAACTTCCGATTGGGTGTCCTTAAAGACTAGAGACTACTGTACAAAAATAATTATTTTTTCATTTCAGGCGACTCCTCCCCTGGGCCCCCGATAGAGGCTTTGCCCCTTGCACCATACCGGGGGCTTCGCCTTCTGTACCTAAGAGTAGGGGCTCCACCCTTATCCAAAAAATTATAACATCATTTGTTCTCATGATATGCGAGACAAAATATATTTCAAAAAAAGTTTCTTACTTCGTTTTTTTTTTTTTTTTTTTTTTTTTTTTAAATTTTATAATAAAATACTGGCGTTTTTAACATCAAGGAAGGTTCTTAGGCCATTATATAATAATGTTATGGTAAAAAATCCATTCCGTTTTTACCACAAAAAACAAACCGCTAATGCGAATTTGCTGAAAACTTTATCCGGTCTTCATTTTTTGATTACGCATCCAATGAAATTAGTTCGGAGTTGATATCAATATTTGTTCTCGAGATATGCGAGACGAAATAAAATTCACGAATGAACGAACGAACTAACGAACGCACACACAGACATCACGCTAAAAACGATGGATTCGGATTCTAGTGACCTTGAAACGTGGAGATATGTCAAAATTAGCGATTCGTAAAATCGGACCCATTACAATAACTTCCTATGGGAAGCTAATAAATAAATAAATAAACGTTAAATAAAATAATTAATCTTCATCGCTGTCCCCATTAAATACTGTGCAAATATTTGGTTAGTCAAATATATAAGTGATTCTTTGATGGTTTAATATTACAATATGTATAAGTATATTCAACCCTTTCGAAATTTTCATGCCGAAGAGAAGAAATCCAGACAAAATTACTAAAATGAGTATTTTGCTTTTTTAAAAAAGATAACTGATCAGCTCGAATGATTAACACTTGATTTTTGAATAAAAGTGTACTTGACGTATGCACAGTAAGTACTTGGCATGCATTTTTTTCTCTTCTAGGCTCTAGCCGAGTTTATAGGCAGATGTGTTGAACAACGACATTCACGACGATTGCAATCGGAGATGATCTTCATGATGTATGTTAACAATATTTTATTCTCAGAATAACTTTCAATTCCTCGAAAAGAGAAGCAAAAACTGAAATATATACAATCAATAATTGCATTAA
This sequence comes from Brachynemurus nebulosus, assembly GCA_035578155.1. Taxonomy (NCBI): domain Eukaryota; kingdom Metazoa; phylum Arthropoda; class Insecta; order Neuroptera; family Myrmeleontidae; genus Brachynemurus; species Brachynemurus nebulosus. The sequence continues at coordinate 40,157,600 of JAPWDM010000001.1, read as the reverse complement.
ATAACAATTAATTATTTATGAATTGCTTACACAACTATGTGTCACTAGATGCTGCTATGGAGTAAAAATTATAAAAACACTTCCTGACTTGAATATAATAACAATGCTTTGAGTTTGAAGATGGAGGACTTTAGGAACATTATACTCTAGAATTCTGGTGAGAAATTTCTCTCGTCTAAATAATTAATTCATTGTTAATAGGCTTTAAACAGGTAGGGTAGTTACTGGAAAGATGAAATTAAATTCTTAATTTTCTTACTTCAAGAAATATAGATAAAACCAATAACTAAACTGAAATTTCCATTTAAGCTATTTTACGATAAAAAAAATCTCGATTATTTTATTATATGATCAAAATAGTAATGTAAGTATTAAGAATGTTACTACCGTCAACACCCCTGACTTTGCCTATCGAACATAACTTTATCATACCACATTTTAGGTTACAAAGATTAAAATTTCATGGTTTGTAATGTTTGTAAAATTTTTTTTAGTAACAAAACTATTTCTTTAGCGATAGAGTTGGTATTTCGGAAATTATAAAGTCAGATAAGTAATTCTTTCATATAAAAAATTGCATAATCTCAGAAGAATTAGAAATAATTTTTATCTTTATTTATTCGCGGACTACATCGAGTAATTCCTTTCAATAATGGCTAAGTAAGGTAAAGTTACGATCTTTTAACAGTTTGTAACGTCAATGAAACGTCTGACAGAAACGGTGAAAACATTACATTTTAACTTAAGTATGTAGCATCTAGATATACAGCTCAAATTTTCAAGTCTACGATGTTTTATTGTTGAATATCATAATTAGTATAGGTTAAATTATGTAAACTTGGACTAACGTCATTAAACAAATGCAACAAATTAATTAAAATTAGACGTACCAAAATTTTCTCTTTTTCTTATTGTTATTTTTGTATTAAAGTAATATAAGTTAGTACGTCTAATTTTATTTCATTTGTTAATGACGTCAGTCCAAGTTTAGATAATTTCACCTATAGTATATTCAACAACTTTACAAAATCTTTCATATTTCACTAAAAAAGTTTTTAAATCAAGCTTTTATTTAACAATGGACGCTTTTATTTAAAAATTTATTTAAACGCCTCAAGTTTTTTGTAAATTGGTTTTATGAGTTGCACATAATTTAAATAGAAGATTATTATAAAGCTACTCGTAAGTAGTTTGACGGTACATTTATTTGTGCACTCTTTTCAACATCCATAAAATAATTTAAAACCAAATATCATGCATAACTTATACATTAAAACGATTATAACTTCATACAATTTAGAGAACTGATATTATTTAAGAGTAAATCTTGAAAAATGTTTTCCATTAGATCAAACCATTTTAAGAAACATTTGTTTCTACAATAGGTATCTACCATGTCCGTTATACGTAATCTTTAAAGAACCACGAATCGATTAAAAATTCACTTCTCATAGATTCCTTTCAACTTGCACATTAACAGCTATCTAAAATGTATAGACTACATAAAAATATTTTAAAAATTATCAACAATGAACAGTGCAAATATCTATGCTAAAGAAAACTTACTGTTACCTTTCAAAAGAATTGCAAGATTAACGTGATACAATCAATCTCTATAATACAGTGTGTTCATTTAATCCAGCTACCATAAAATTAATAATCTCCTTTGATAATGATATGTCGGATTATAGGAGCAAAAATATAGAAATAGAAATTATAGAAATATATATATATAATTTCTATATTCAATAAAAGTGGTATTTTGCAAAGAAAGTGTTTTTGTTTACTAATACTAACTTTGAACTTATTATATACGTTCTCAGTTCATATATCTACAGGTAAATTTTGGTAGATTTTATAGCCTGTGTAGCAAGGAGTCTTTTCAAAAATGTTGTTCTGTGTGCGAAAACTGCGAAACTGAATAAATTTTCATATCGCGTACGCGTATCATCCTCAGTGTTGTGCAATTATGCGTAAATAGCCATAGTCTACATTTACCTGTCGACAATGCGTAGGCAAAGTTGACAGGTAATTTAGCAAAGTGAATTAAAGTGTGAAACACATGATACATATGATTGTTTAAATAAATTCCATAGTCCTTAAATTCGGATAAATTGTAAATTAAATGTGTCCAAATGATAATTTAAAAACGCCTGAGGACTAAAAAATGAAAAACTTGATAAGCTGGATCTTTTCTTATCTAAACTGAATTCGAAATACGTTGTGGTTTGTAGCTATATAGCAGGGCTGGCCACTAAGTTTACCTTTGGGAGCCGCAAATTCATAAAGCCGATTCGAAGCGAGCCAAGCCATTCTGAGATTGATGGTTCACACAATGAACACACTTTTTACATTTTTATGAAACTAAGAATATTTATGACATGAGAATGAAACATTTATGTAATATGTAAACATACTTTGTTTTAGTTAGTACATGCACCTAGGTATCTAAAACTTAATTTTGAGATGTACTATTTCTTGTGCTTATTTTGGCCGCGAGCTGTTTTAAATCGGGCTTATAACTGGTGAGCGGAGTTAGCACGAGTTCAGTTAAGTGTTAATCAATTAGTTCAGATCGATGTTTGAATTTAATAAGTCTCTTAGCACATTCTTTTGCTAGTGGATATTTCTCTGCTGGAAGGTTTTTCCAAAATCAACAGTGGAACCGCCAATTTTTTTCAGTCCTTTTAACGCGTCGTCTTCTTGCAGTTCAAGTATTTCTAACTCTATTGCTGCTATATACTTTGTTATTGGATATGAAAGGGGACAGCCGTCACTTTCTTCAGCAAGACCGATCAATTTACACAAATAACCTTTTGTTTCAATCTGGACGTCATCGTCAATAAGATTTTCAGAAGTTTTCTTTAAACATTTGAAATGAGCGAACGTTTTGGTTTCAAGATCTCTCTAAAAAAGTCTCAATTTGTTATGAAAGCTAAATACACTCTGTGCTAAATCATAAATAAGCTTTTTCCTACCTTGTAGTGACATGTTCAGCTGCTGCAAATACGGAATATCATCTCTAAAAAAACTTAAATCTAACAACCACTGTAGGTCACCAAGTTCAGGGAAATATTTTCCCTTTTCTTGCATAAATTGTTTAATGGGTTCATGCAACTGAAAAAATCTGCTAAGAATACTAAGATACATCATCAGGAAGGTCGTCAATATCCAGCTCTTCTATGAAGGACTTGAATTGTCTATGTGTTTTAGCACTTGAACGAATGTAGTTTACAATTTTAAAAACTACTTGCATAACTTGTGGGTATTGGAAATATTTTGCTGCTAGGTGTTCTCTGTAAATGATACAATGTACATGTACAAAAGGAGGGTATGATTTGTCAGCATTTAAAAGCCCAATAAATCCTTGTTTGTTCCTTGTCATTGACGGTGCACCGTCAGTAGCAATGCTGCCGATATTCTCGATAGGCACTAAATTTTTTTTAAAACATCAACCAGAGCTTCTTTGATGTCATAACCAAAAGTAGTATCCTTCAATGCAACCAGGTCTAAGAGCTCTTCCATGATTTCAAAGTCTTTTGATACATATCTCACAAATATTGCTAACTGTGGTTTGTCTTTAATATTGGTAGACTCGTCCAAGGCTAGGCTCGTTAAAAAAGATCGGTATTTGATTTTTTTGCGAGAAATTTTAGATTTTTTTCTTATTTCAAATAGACCTATCAAAATAAATTTTCGAGAAGCATTAAAGAGCCGCACAAGATCGACTCGCGAGCCGCAAAAATTCATATCTCTAAAAATATTAACTTTATCGTGAAAAGTCATAGGACCTTTTTTATTTGTATTTCAATAAAGAATATAAAAAAAATTTGTCCGGTTGAAAAAATACTTAAAGGTATTTTAAAGGTAGGCGACGCATACTTGTGAGCGCGCGAAATTAACAATTAAAAAACAGGTATAAACAATGAAGTTTTTTTAAATTTCTATTAAGGATATTATTAACTATTGTATAAAGAATTAAAAAAAATATTATATATATATATATATATATATATATATATATATATATATATATATATATATATAATATATATATAAAATATATATATATATATATATATATATATATATATATATATATATATATATATATATATATATATATATATATATATATATATTTAATATATTTTTTATTGGTCAAAAGTACCCAAATTTGAGATTTTTCGAACCTTTAAAAATTCATCTCTAAAAATATTAACTTTATCGTGAAAAGCCATAGGACCTTTTTTAATTGAATTTCAATAAAAATATAAAAAAAATTTGTCCGGCCGAAAAATAACAATTCCTTGAAATTGTTTAAACAATTTCGGTTTAAACAATATGGCCCCGGGTTACCCCCTGGCAACATGCATTTATATCATCAGTAGTGCAATTTGAACAGGATCGCATAAAAAAATTGAGGTGGAATAGTTTTCGGTACTCATGCGCCAATACCTCCTGCACTAAAAGTAATTTACAACACGGTTTACCCTGTTTACAACAAAGAATTTTTAAATTTTCAAATTTTGCGTTACTGTGATCTAAGTTTGGTCAAATATGCACTAAAAAATATATGCACCTAATTATGCATCAAAAAATGTTTATATGCTCAGATATCGTTAAAACACAAAAAAAATATGCATTTATACAAATATTCCGTAAAAATTAACATATAACTACATTTGTAAGTATATTGAATATACCCTGAAAAAATTTAAATTAACACTTCAAACATTTTTGTCATATTGAAACAATACATTTTGTTAATAAAAATTAAAATTATATCCATAAATATACTGAAAAGACTTACGGACATTTATTAATATTATATTACTTATTTTTAATTGTTCTATTCCAGGTCTGTAAGTTTCATGCCTAAAACGTAATATTTAGTTTCAAATTCAATAAAAATTTTTTTTGAAGTTCTTGATTATTTTGAGTTGCCGTTTGTGACACAATATGGTACAAACCTGGCACAAACCGGCATAAATAACAAAAAATTGAAAAGTGCGAGGCTGGTAAGAATTTGTTTTTTGGTATTTTCTCCTAAATGCTTCTAATTTTGAGCTGCTCTTTGCGGCACAAATTAGCACAATATAGAACAATTAAGAAAAATAAAAATTTCAAAAAGTGCGGGGCTAGCATCACACACATCATGATGTTATCGAGCTATATTTAAAGCAAACAATTTTTTCGGGTGTGAAAAAATCAGAAATTTATACATTCAAATTTCCTGAAATTATTTTTGAAATCTTAATTAATGTTGTAAAATCTGTATTTTTCAATAAACGGTCAACAAATTTTTGTTTTACAAGGCCTGTGGCAGTAGTATTTCGCTCCAGTTTAACTTTTCGGGTATTAACTACAATGATACCTTCATTTGAGCTTAAATTTCTGATTTCCAACTTTTTGATAGCTACAGGAAGTTTTGAATAATTTATTTTAATATAAGTTAATTAATTTACTAAGGACACAGGAGTTCTTGGAATTTTTTTGAAATATGTTTTGTTTACTTTAAAACTAACTGTTAAATTCAAGGGGCCAAACTACTATATATATGATTCTGGCTGTCGCCAGAATTTTACGTCATCAAACTTGGCAGCGAGGCACCCACACTTTCTATGGTTATAAACATATTTAAAGTTTATGTTTGTATGTGTAGTATAGTGGATGTTAGGATGTGTGATATTCGGTATGTATGTAGCGCGAGGTGCAAGGTGGGAGTGGATATATAATATCGAACAACTATATATATATATATATATATATATATATATATATATATATATATATATATATATATATATATATATATATATATATATGAATCTGCTACTAATGATGTAACCACGATGTAACAATCAACAGCCACCAGTAAATAGTATGTAGTTAATATGCACTTAAAAGGAAAATAGGCAAAATTTTTAAAAAAAGTGTGGATATAAGCAAAATATTCAAAATAAAAATTAGCTCATTTGCTTTTAAATGGTTTATAATGGGCATATCCCATTTGCGCCCCACGGTTGAAAATGTCAGTTGGGGGTCTAAAGGTTGAGTGTCGTAAACACACCATTTTTTATTGCAGTATACTAGAAGTACACACAGACAATTAAAAGACAGGACAAGGATGCAACTATTATATAAATGTATGTTCTGTGTATAAATATGTTATAGTATTTCAATAATAGAATAGAAATATACATATAAATACATATACTTATATAATGCAGAGATACATGTTACGTGATATTACATATTACTATATCAGTTATATTACATTAAGTTATTAATACGACATTAATAAAATTGGACATTAGAATGTATTTAAAAAAAAAAAATAGCATATAGATACATGCTAAGCAAGCTTTTGTTGGTATCGAATTTTTTTATTTCATTTTGAAAGATTAAAGCTTTTGAAAGTACAAGTTATCATTGGGAATTAAAAGTACAAAATTAAATAGCATGTAATTCTAAAATAAATTTGCGACTTTGTCAAAATTCATAATCAATAATAATAAAACCATTTAGTCTAACTTAGAAAGAATAATTAAATTAAAAATTTTTAATTGTTCAGTAATTTATGACTTATTAACAATAATTATGTACTCAAAATTATTTACTCAAACATGTAGTAATTAATTTTGAAGCTTCCCGCTCTGTTTTGGATACAAAATGGATGACATGTCATGACTCTATTTCACCTCTATTTATTATAGGGACTCTAAGGTTAAGCAACATATTATGCCATCTATTAGCCAGAAGTAGTCAAATAATTTTTCACAACCATTCGATAATATTTGAAAGATATTATTTAAGCTACGCGACGTCAGCGCCGCGAGAATTTTTTTTTCTTTTAAATCAATTTCTAAATTAAAGTATAATAGCTTAAAAAAATTGCCCTTTAAATGCCCTTTTAAATTTGCCCCATCGAAGCGCAAAATTCTTTTTTGATTTAATTATATAATTAGAGAGAAAAAAATTAAAAACATCAAAAAAGAAAAAAAATTTCGCGGCGCTAACTTCGTGTAGCTTATTATTAAACGTACATATTTGTTGCAAATAAGGTGAATGCGGGAAAGATGCCGCACATTTTGAAAACACTTGATAATTCTTAAAGTAAGCATTTAATTGATTTGAAATTTGGTACACAATAAATCTAAACATTGTTCTTTACAATTATTTATAAATAATTGTAAATTTTGAGTCATAAAGGATTCATAATTAACATTTTTGTAGAGCCTGCAAAGCGGCGTCTCTCCCACACCTATGGGAGAGATGCCGCATCAAAGAAGGTGAGACGCGGCATAGTTCATATTAAAAATTTTGCATTTTACACACATCTCCATACATGATGCATGCCATATGTAACCATTTTTGGCACTTAATGCATCTTAACCAGTCAAATTTTTATTTGTTTTTGAGTACCTTTCAAAACATTCAATACACAGGCAGTCATCATTATTTTCGTTATCTTCACTAATATGAGGGCTCTTCCTGATCCATTAATGGATCTTTTATATTTACGTGGCATAATTTACAGTCCAAAAAAAAATTGCATAATTAAGGTATATAGGTCTATGTTTTTAACATGTAATATGATGCGGCATCTATACCAACTTTAAATGCGGCGTCTCTCCTTTTTGTTGGGATAGATGCCGCATGTTGCTATAGCAAGCATAGTGCGGAATTTCAACATAAAATTTTATACAGTACTTTTAAAATATACCTAAATTAATAACAAAACTCATTTTCATTAAAACAATGAAGTATACATTCTTAAATTCTAATGAATTAAATGGCTGATATGTAAAATATTATGTTAAAAAACGTACTTTTCAATAATAAAAAGTTGGATAATTACTAAACTGATGGACTAATCATAAATATTACCATATACAGCTTAAATAAGTAACTTATTTTAAACATATAATCCATCAATAGCGCTATCTGTCAATCAACCGACGAACTATGGCTACTGCGGCATCACTCCCGACGCGGCATCTCTCCCGTACTTACCCTATCTTAAACAAATCTCCGGAAATTTATCTTCCATATTTGGAAAGAATTTAAAGTTCATTTTATTCAACTTTTGAAATTCTATATACCACAATAATTTCAGCATTAAAAATTTGAATAATACAACTTTTCCCTCAGTATTTAACGTTCATACCAGTTAATTATAATTTTCTTTTCATGTTATTTAAATTTTCCATAAAATTACATACTGTTTTTTTTTTTTTGTACATTCTAATGTCAAATTTGTTTCCTTGAATCTACAGAAATTTTAATTTAAAGGTCAAAAATTTTGTTTGTTTCAATGTTACACTTTCAGAATGAGGGGATGTATATAAGTTGTACAGATATTTTTTCTCAAAATTTGATCAATAGTACATATAATGTATATTATTATAATAATATTGTAATATAATGTAGACAAACGTAAAAAAGGATAGATGATTTATTTTTTTTCAATTTAAAACTGGATTTTTTCAATATTTGTCACATCATAAAACTTTTATTACGGTTAACACAGCAAGACATAAACTGACCAGGGGCGCAAAAGGGACCCACCGTTTATAATACTGAAAACTAAATTTTAGAATAAATGTGATCATAAATAATGAAGTATATGCAAATATGCATTCATCCAACCTTAGTGATCTATTGTAAAATAAATAATATTCATTGTTTACATTGACTACATTGTCTACGTAGACAATGGTCACATAGTCTACCTTATTGTTTACGCGTAGACAAATGGGGTAGACTACCTCATTTCGTCTACGTGCACAACCCTGAATTCATACTGCATTTTTTCTTTCGCTACAAAATAATTATTTTCTTTCGTGTATGTTATTAATTCATACACAAAGATACCATAAAAAGTTAAAATTTCAGTTTCTATAAATAAATTTTTGCAAGTCCAGCTCCTCTTCCAGCTCGGATGCCGGGGCTGCAACGCCGGCTATCCTACCTTTTCGTCGGGCCTGATATTATCATTCGAATACGGAAGAAATATCGAAATACTAGAAATATAAACTATTTGAAAATAAGACATTTATATTTGATTCAGCCTGTACAACTTGTATAGATTAAAAATTTCTCTATAAAATAATGTAGGTATACGTATTTGCCGGCGTGATCGATAGTCGTCACATGTAGTCATAATATAAAACACACGTAAAAAACAATTGTCTGATCTAGTTAGTGTGAGTGGTTTGGTAAGCGATCCCACCAGACTTGATGTCGTCTATTTTAGAAGAAGATGCAATACAACTATACACATACATATTATGCAGGTATATTATTATGGCAGGTGTGTCTACCTGTAAATCTTTACCTTTCTCACGGTATCAATGACATATTCTTTGTTTGTTTATTGTGCTCTTGACTTCCTACTATGTGCGTAAACTTATTGATGAAGTCTCCAATCCAATCGTCATATGTATCTAAGCATGTTTATACGTGTTTAATGTTGTATTGTAACAGACCATATACTTATGTCATCATTAAGATTATTTATTATGCCCTAAAGCTCTCCCACCTCTACAAATAGATTTAATATCCATTTATGTTCGCTTTGTTTATATTATAAATAGAATATAAAGAAAAAATTCTTGCAAATTTCAAATATTAATAGTTAATAGACAATATTTGAGAAAAAATTTATTGTACCAGGTGCTGCTCAATACCACACATCATAAACAGTTTTGGTTACTCCTATAAGTGTAGTGTACGGAATATACACTCAACTTATGGTAAAACATTTTGGAATCGTTTTTCAATATACCGATATCGTATATACCGGCGTAAATTCGAGTCAGTTAAATGTAGTTATAATATTATGTCCCAGTTATGTTTTTGTCTACTCAGCACACCCATCGGTATAAAATACTTTTACACAATAAAATAATTTTACGAAATTTGATGAAATCTTTTGAATACGTTATTCAGTCAGATACGTTTGATGCCCAAAATCTTTTTACACCGTGACAAAAAGCGAAAATATCACATAAGATATCTCTTCGTGCCATTGTCCTATGTAACTAGGTTGTAGAGAAAAAATAATTTTAGTAGCCGAAAATTAGCTAAGTTATGCAGGATGCTGCGAAAGGAGTATTTTTTAATATCTAAAATATTTTTTAATCTATGAACATATTTATCTTTCTGCTTTTCCTGTCTATTTCCTTTATGGTTTCTTTTATTACCACATTATTTACGGCCACTGTTATAGTAAGACTTGCGCTCAAAACTGTGACAGAAATTTGTTTCGAGATGCCCAGAGTATAGTTTTTGTGAGTCCCAAAAAGAGTGGAAGAAATTACATAAGACGGTTAACTGTAAACTGATTTACAAAAATAGTAATTTTTGTAATCGAAAATTCACTATATTATGCAGGACGCTGCGAAAGGGGTATTTTATACTAAAACGCTACTTCTATAGGAACTGAAAGTAATTCAGTCCTAATTAACTTTTCTGAAAATGGAGATATTTACTACCTACATATATTAAAATCTAATGGAATGCGGTTCAATTGAAAGTGTATGTATAATAGCAAGGAAGGGGAAAAAAATTTTGAGGAATTCCCAAATTGTGATTACCAATCTGATTTCAATCCGTAATTATCCCAATAAACAAAACATAATTATCAGCTCTTTTAAATATCCTAACTGTGCCGTAGACTACTTTCTACAGGTAACACTAAAATATATCCCAATAAAGAAACCTCAATTAGACCTAAACCAATATGCGAAAAGAACAAATATGAAATACCATAAAGTAATGCCCAATTAAGAGAACCTAAATCTTTAGGAACCTACCAGGACTGAAACAAACCAAGTATAACTTCTATGAAATTAAAGCCATAACAGACTGAAATTCTGTATTTGAAATTATGAACTAAGGGGACACTTGTAAAAGTTTGGTCTGGTAACAGATCTGATAGTATATTCAGTTCAGTATCTATAAAAAGACAAATCTTCGCTGCCCGAGTAATTAAATAGTAAAAGGACATCTACTCTAGACTCCCTGCAAAGCTGGGGGTTCCACTAACGACTGATGTAGAAAATATCCTGATTGATTGATTTTGGCAGAGAATAGAATACATATGTACCTACTGTGAGACAATGTTTCTCTATTGTGATCCCTCTTAACACAACATAAATATTTTTATCTACGACTACCATGAAATTGCTTGTTTATTGTACAAAATACTATCTAAGTAAGCTACGTTTTACATACAGCCATATATCCAGCAGCTGTACAAAAAGTGGCTTTTTACATGCATGTATACTTAAAATAACAAAGCCTACTACACTTTTATTAATTCTTTTATTATATATTATACAGCGATATACATGATATACATATTATATTACAATCTGTACAATTTTACCTAGCAACTGAATGTTTATGTTTATTTTTAATAAATTTCAAATACAACGTAATTTTAATGTCTTGGTATTTGTAGATTTGTACCAAATTTTTATCGTTTATTGTGAATTTCATGTTAGTCGTAGATAAAGTATAGTGTACGTAACTCGGTTGTAAGGCATATTACACACTCGCGCAATTACGCACTCGCCGCTGCGCGGCTCTGGCGTAACTTTTTCGCTCATGTGTAATATGCAACTTACAACCTCAATCACGTAATATACTATTTTTCTATATCCAATGTTTTAACGTAACGCGTGGTATTATTAATAAATATATCTCTTATTTCTTGAATAATTTTAATAAAGTGCTTTAACAAGTAAATATTTATTCTCTTCAGCGTATTTTTTCTTTTTACTTGTCGGCAAAATAATTAATTGAATATAAAATTAAACATTTTAACAAGACGATTTTATCACAGTGCGGCTTAGATATAGTAAAAGTAATTTTTCACTCCATTTTCTTCTTTTTCCCTTTTTAAATTAGTTAAATAAATAAATGTAACAACAAATGATCGATCGATTTCTTGTTTTTATACATAAATATCAATAGATCGATATACAGAAAGAATATAATGAGTTCTTGTAACTGATTGTGAAAAAGACGTAATCAACGCATCAACAAAACTCTCATGAGAATACCAGGAAGACAAAAGACTACTTATAATATTAACATAGTTAAAACATAGTAACTAGCGTTACCATATAGTAAATCATCTTACAATTTAATCCTATAACAAGCAAAAAATTTTGAACTAAAAAATTCTAGAGCAAATTTATACTAATAATTCTAAAAAACTGTATCGAGTAATATTATGGAATATGGAATTGTGTAAATAAATGTGGTACTAACAAAAGCAGCATTCCTTGAATTAGTACTAGGAATTTAAATTTAATTGAAAAATCTCTTATTTCTTCACTTTTTTTATACGAACGTTGGATACAGAAAAATACGAATAATGCAACATTAAACCTTTCCAATCGTAGCTAATCAAATAAAATTAAAAATTCATCCAACATTCCTCAAATGAGTCGTTAGGCTCCACTTGTTCTATCTTTTTTATAAACACATATTTTAGTATTTCTCAGCGGTTATATCAAAAGATCAAAATCTATTCATTTTTTAAAAATCATTAAATAATTTTCTCTTTGAGTAAAGTCACCGAATTTACACCTGATATATTCTTACATCTGACACTCTGTACAAAAAAAAAAAAAAAAAAAACTAACAAAACGAGTTTTATTTTTTGGCTCTTAACCCTTAAATGTAATATGGTGGAGGTGCTGAAAAGACCGACCGAAATTGTTACTAAATATTAGAACTTTATAACCTCAATTTATCTTGTATAGTTTAATCATATAATAGTCCCAAATGGTTTGAAAATGAACTGTTAATGTTGGAAACAGTTGTCACAATTTTAATATAGTGACATTTTACAAAGTAAAATATTTGATTTATTATTTACAAAGATGGAATACCACAAGGCACAAAGTAACTCTTAAATTTATTAATATCAATCCTGAATTAATTATCTATATTTCTTAGTACAATTGATAACAACAAAAACAGATTAAGCAATTTGTTTTCTAATAATTTACATATTTGTATTGAAAATTTTATTTGATTTTTGCAAGTAATATTTATCTAATAAAAGTAATAATAAATTTCACACTAAACGCGACTAACAATGCAGGTGATTTATAACCATTTTAAATTTTCTCAGTGAGAAAAAAGTATCTTTACTCTATATGTTCCATACGTGGACTAGGCCTTTTTAGTTTTAATTTATGACAAATTATTCATATCTCAACAACGAACGCCACACATAATGTACACTACACTTGTTTTGTACAGTATCAAAATGCACAAATAAATAAGGGTAATAATCAATAGCGTATTCCAGGAAAGTTCTTTTGGGTGTATTTTAATATTTCCTCTATATTGAAAAAGTTTTTTCGCCTCAAAAACAAATTAATATTTATTCATTTTCCTTTTTAGTATGGATAGATTTTTGGGCTCGGGTACAGTTGAAAGAATTCGTGACGCACAGTCGAGGCAAGACTAGGTATACGTATATTCTAAGTACTGGTAGTTAAAAATTACATGTAATCAAATGTCGTTAAATCATTAAAAATATATATATATATATATATATATATATATATATATATATATATATATATATATATATATAAGCTGGACTTTATGAAAGCTTGGTAACGTTGTTAATTAATGAACTATTTATTTAAAGTAATGATTAGATAAAGACAAACAGTTATATTATATTACCTAGTTTGTTGAATTTATTCAGAATATATTTGATTTCATTTTATTTCACACAATTTAGTTAACATTATAATAAATTTTATTTTTAAATTTTAACTTGGATATGCTTTTTGTTTTTTTTTTTTTTCGCTGATAAGAAAGTAGGTGTAACGTTACTAAGTTGTCTTTACAGCGCGCCCACCATTAGTATAATAAAGCCACCAGTTGTTTTAGGATTTATATATAACTAGCTGTGGCCCGTGACTTCACTCACGTAAAATTATCTTAATTATTGGTCAAATGATTAGATCAATTTTAAATTAGATATTCGGAAATTCTGTACATCAATTATTTATAATGCCTGGCTCCGCTCGTCAAACGACTCTAAAGTAGCAATCTTCATATTTCAGTTAATAGCATGGCTAATTTCCGCACCTTTATGTATCTAAATACCCGTATCAATAGGTAGTTTTAGAAGTATTTCCATTTTAGGCGTTGCTTAGGGCACCAAGACAGTAGGGGACAATTTTAATATCACAATTAATTTGGAGTTTATTTGATGGCCTTGACGGACAATTCTGACTCCCAGGTTCATTCAAATTTGATATTCTAAAATTCTGAGCATAATTCTCGCCTAATAACCCTAAATTAACCATATTTATATTTCGATAGCATATTTAATTTTCATAAAATATTGTCAAAATCCAACCGTTTAATCTTAATCCTATTAGATAGTGCTGGGGGCTAATTTTGAACTCACTTTGTGATTTAAATTAAATATTCTAAATTTCTTTATAAAATCAGTTTCTTCTAGTGTTTCGCTCCGTTCGTCCAATGATCTTAAAATAGATATATATGCATATTTTACACGGAGAGAAAATTCCTATAAAAATTACTGTGCTCATACTACAATCGAGGTGTAACAGGCGAACATATCCAATTTTTGTACGGTAAAATTATAAAAATTATATTATTGTAATTTTTATAATTTTACCGTACAAAAATTGGATATGTTCGCCTGTTACACGTCGATTGTAGTATGAGTACAGTAATTTTTATAGGAATTTACTCTCCGTGTAGTGTACAGTGGAAACTCGATATTTCGTCACTCTGTAAGTCATCATATTCTATAATAAATCGTCGCTCCTAAAAAAATGTAAGTAGTGTAGTTGTTTTTCTAATTAACTTTTGAAATTTAAATAGAAAAAAATTAAAGTGTGTCGTACCTAGGGAAAAATAAAGGGATATCTTTCTTTAAATAATTAAAAATATTTAATTAATTTTTCTCTTTGTTTTTCATTTTCAGACATATTTCACATTTCGTCTATTTCTGTAATTCATCGCCCCTCCGGTCTTAAGCATGATGAATTGTCGAGTTTCTACTGTAGGTATTTAATTTTCATGCCTTGAGACTTTCCGTAGACACCCATATTGATAACTTTAGAAGCATTTGAATTTCAAAACTTTTTTTGAAGTCCGAGTGTTTTGGAGAACATTTCTGAACCTGCATTAATCGTCCAGCCATTAATTTGTTGCGTTTTATATTACTCCAGAATCCTAGGCAATAATTTTAATCTCACTTATTTTTTTCAAAATATCAATATTGTTTAAGTAAAATTTAGTCAAGATTCGCCGTCTTTTTTAGACCATTTTTGGGTCCCCAGCACCCTAGAGGGTCATTTCAACTTCACATTCGTTTATTTCATGACCTCAGTAATGTTTTAGCAAAATTTGGTCAAGATCCATCCATTCTACAGAGCTTTCATTTTTTTTTAGGATCTCAATACTGTTTCAGCAAAATCTGGTAGAGATTCGTCCAGCCAGCCGTTTACTTTAGAATAGTCTATATTAGAACATAGGGTATCACGTATCCACCAGTGAACCAATTTTTGAAAGTTGCTCTGCTCGTCAAACGACTTCAGCGTAGCCGTATTCTTATTTCAGAAATATAGGTACCTAATTGTAATTGCTTTTGATTTTTCTGTAGACAACCATACTTATTTAAATTTTTAGGAGTGGAGTACTTTTGGTCATTTAGTTTTGCGTAATTTTTATTGCTTCAGACTCTTGGGGATCAATTTTAAACTGAAGTTCATTTATTCCGAGATTTTAAAAGGGTTTGTGTAACATTTAGTCAAAATTCATCAAAACCATTTATTTGAATTTTTTGAAATAGTATTTTGTACAGTAAATAAGTAATTTCATAGTAGACATAGGTAAAAATATTTTAGGTCGTATCTATAGAAATATTAATTAATACTTAAAAATTACAAAAATTATTTTTTTCCAAACACTTAGCAACAATTTAAAAATTGTATAATTTTTTGATAAATTGGCCACAGATTGCTGTATTACAGTAATAAAAAATTAATATTTTACGATTTTTCGCAAAATTTCGACGGTTAGACAAAAAATTTAGCAAAACTCTTTCTTAGCGAGCGCCTACGACCCAATAGGCACCTACATGCCAGATTTTAAGTTTGTAGGTATTGTAGTTTTGGAGATTTTGTGATAGGTCAGTCAGTGGTATTTCTCTTTTATATACATACATATATATAGATTAAGTTAGAATGAATATACATATGTTTAAATATATATGTTAGAATGAATATATGTTTCTGTTTCTGAACTTCTTTATAAAAAGAAAATATTCCTTCGTACAATGCCAAAAAACCTAAGTACCGTTTCAAACAAAATTTAAATTTTGGGCATAAACCACTGTCCACTATTTCCAAGAAAAATTCTTCACAGTCCAGCTGGGACTTCAACTTATAGTACAGCTTGAACATAATTCAATACAGTTATTTTTCTTGAATTTGTAGAGATAAAGCGTACAATTTTTAAAAAAAATAATATCCTTTACAATTTAATGTAAGATACTAATTACACTGCGTGACACGATTTCGATACCCGGAAAACTGATTGCTCTTATAGTTCTCTGTTAGCTAGATTATAGTGGCAGTGTTTGTCTTTTGTTTCTATCACGTCTTGTTTTTGAGGTACATACCGATAACTTTTTTTTTTAAACTATCCTTATTGCGTTCATATTAGCACACTACTGCTTCGATTGAGAGAAAGAAAAATGCGTATGCACTGGTGACACGGATATGTAATCACAGAGCCGAACACGCAGAACTCTTAGACCACCTGTACACGATCAGTAATACTGCCAGTATTTAATGACAAAAATAATGAATCGTTATTTTTTTAATATAAATTATATTATATACGAATACTTCAGAATTATCAATACCCCTGTCGCATCATTCTGCATAACATAGCGAATATCCAAACATTTACGAATGAAAAAATTACAGAATCGATTAGGTAGTTTTAAATTTTAAATTTGCAGTTTATTTTTAGAAAAGAATAGAAGATTGATTTGTTTTGAATATAAAAATTATTTAATTTTTAATGAAAAATCATGATCATTTGTGCCTGAAATGAGGTATATTTAAGTCAATTGATATAATAAAGGCATAACTTTTATTAAATAAATAAACGAAGGTACTGTAGAAATTAATTTAATAAAAAAAGTTTTCAAAATAAGTAATTTGCTAATTTTTAAATTTTGTGCGTATATTTATTTGGGATATATTCAACATTAAAAAATTCAAGCTAAACTGCAATAAATATATATTTTATCTATATTATCTATTCACGTAAAATGTCCAAAACACCGTAAACGTTTTCACGAAATTTCTTAAAGATAAGATGTTTCGTTCTTGAGTTATCGTGCGGACACATTTATATATATGTTTACTAAGTGTCCGCACGATAACTCAAGAACGAAACATCTTATTTTTAAGAAATTTCGTGAAAACGTTTACGGTGTTTTGGACATTTTACGTGAAAAAGATTTGGCGGAATGAGGCGGAAAATCCACATAAAGAAGGTTTTTTTTATTTACAATTACTCTATATCAACCAGTTTCCGAGAAAAACGTACTTTTGTAAATGGAAATTCGCTATGTTATGCAGGATGCTGCGACAGGGGTATTTTATATTTATAAATACTGCTGAACTCTTTTTTATGCGGTCTTTTTTTGTGCGGTTCTTTTTATGCGATTTTTTTATGCGGTTTGTAAAAAATGGCCATTAAAATGCATAATGTGAATCAAAATCAGGCGACAGTAAGAAACTTAAACAATTACTATAATAATTTTCTTTGATAAAAATACTTTTTAACGGCTTTTAAGCATTTAATCAATACATTGCATAAGAATATACGTTATTGCATCAGGTAATTTTGTTACAGATGTATTTTTCAAAATTTTCATAATATTATAAAATTGAAATAAAATTTCTACGTGTAAATTAATGCTTTATCTTGTTTATAGAAGCAACTTCTAAGGAAATTTTTAAGTTTTGAGCGTTTTGAATGATGTTTTTTCGATGAAACTTTTTTTATGCGATCCCGACCAACCGCATAAAAAGTTTTTGTACAATCTGGATCGAACTATATTTTTTATAGCTATTTATGATATTTTTGATTACATTTTTTTTGTGGGATTATTTTTATTCGGTCCCTATCTACCGCACAAAAAAGCTTTTATTACTTACAGATATGGAATAACGTAAACTAAGGCTGAAACGTATTAACAATTTTTTTATGTATAACTGAGCAATTTTTTTCGTAATAAATGTGTTTCAAATTGAATTACATAATTCCGTAATTGTTTCTTTCTTGAAGTGAATTAGTCTGTTTATACAATTAGGATTTCAGGCACCATTATCCATGATTTTTCTTAAAATTTTCATTTTATCCAATTTTTGTCATGATCGTTCTTTAAATTACTAAAAGCACTTTTTTGAGTATGGGTGGCCAGGTTTACGTTAACCTAGCCGTTCTTTCTGTTTTTATGTTTTATGAAAAACCGTTAAAATGTCTAATTTATTAGCACACCTATACAGCTCTTCGGCCGCTCAAATCGGTCAGAAGCCATGGAAAAATATTTTCGGAAACCATTTTTTTATAGTTAAAATTTGCGTTTAGAAGTAATTATTTTACTGAAAAGAGTCCTAATTCTATTCTGTGGAACTTTTGGAATTTTATTCAAAATTTGTATCAAATTGACCAGCACTCGTAAAAATTTTTTTATTCCAAAAACCACTTTGGAATGACGTTACTTGAAAAGTAATTATTTCACAGGAAAAGTCACAGGAATTTTCTGTAGAACTCTTGGAGTGCTATTTAGAACTCACATTATACTAACTAAAACCTGTAAAAAAAGATTTGGGTAGCAGAATTTCAAAAAATCGATTGCTTATTCAAAATTGTGTGAACTAAAACAATTAAGGTTTGAATGTTAGAAGTAATTTTACTTAAGAAAGCAATTTTCCGGACCATGCGCGAATTGAACCAAAATTTAGCGACTCGATTCAACTTAGTGATGGTTCGCAACAATAATGTTTGTTCATTCCAGTTGTACATAGCGCGAAAATTTTCTAATTTCATAAACCATATTCTAGGAGTAACATTGCTTATACCCGATTCAAATTCCGGTAGTACGTTATCGGCACTATTTTGCGGCATAAATGATATTTGTTCAGTTGTACTATGCGCTGCACCAGCTGACAGACTTCGTTTTGTTTCTTCTTATAAATGCATTTTCCTTGCTAATAATTCGCGCTCCCGTTGTAATAATTCCTACTCATGTTCATAAAACAGTAAACTGAATGGTCTTCATATTTGTTCGCATTCATCTAATAAAATTTTAGAATGTTTATTTTCATTAAATTGAATACCAGAGCACATTGTGGAATAACACAGGTTGATATACCGGTAGGTGTATCGATTCAATTGATGCAGCTTTACATGCATTTTTTAATTTTAAAAAGTTCGTGTAAGTTTTGAGTGAATATTTTAACAATACTGTATATTGTGAAAGCACGTACCGAACCTGAATACAAACCTCAACAATAATGTTGTATATTAAAATATACATACATTTTCGCGGAAAATATTTTTTGAAATTTACAACAAACAGATGCATTTCACAATGTTTATTTTTTTACTTTTCGTCTCAAATTTTTTCAGAACGCTGCTTCCACTCGTTATTTTAATCACTTTCTTAACCCATTAGTGACCACAATATTACACGTAATACCGTGGGAAAGTCAACTTTACGGGTTATTTTCTTAATTAAAGGTATTTAAATATATAAAATTACAATTGAATAACGCTCCTTGAATCTTTCTCTCTCCGCCTGTGTAAAAATTACCATTAAAAAGCTTCCAGTTGAACTATTATAAGTATTTAAAAAAGGGTCTGCAATGCGCAGTGCAGGTTGCCACAAATTTTTGCATTGATTTTTAAAATTATTATTTTTTAATTTAAAAAACCTTGTCCGAGTGTTAGTAAAATATATGTTTAAAGTATTAAAAATGAAATAATTGATAAAAATAAATATTAAAATAGAAAATTTCAGTAGAGAACTGACAGATATGTTTTAAAATACGCCGGGTTGTAACGTAGTCAAAGAGTAATATCTTGTAGAGATTATTCCACGTATTTTGTTCGTGGCTAACTTCGTGAATGAGAGATAAAGATAATTAGCTGTAAAATAGTTAAACAAAGAAGGAATGAAATGCGACTGACGATTTAGTAGTCTAATAATATGTGAATTTTTTTAGAAATTTTGACAAATTAAATGGAAATATTGGAAAACCATTGGAATATTTTGAAAAGATTTTGTGTGAAAATTTTCCTAAACATAATAAAAATTAAATATTCTCAATAAAAATAACATGATATCGGGGTAACAGATATTATTTATTTTAAGTAACGTAACCACTTTTATTTTCGTAGTGTCAGTTTCAGAAAGTCCAGAATAATAAATTAGTTTTAAAAAAAGGGATCATTAACCTTTTTATTTCGTTTTTTTAATGTTAACAATATTTACCTTACTTCTGATAAATTCATTTCATATTTCCCGCCAAAGTTTTTATATACACCACGACCCAGAATATTATATATAATACAGGCCTTTACTATTATCCTGGGAAGGATATAAGGATCATCTTTGGGGAATTATTTTATATTGCCATTCTAGGTCTTTGTGTGGAAATTCATCAAAATCTGACCAGTAGAAACAGGAGTGGGATATAATGGGTTAAAAGTTTACAGTTTAAACATAAAAATCCAAACAATGAATTGATGTGACAAATTTTTTAACAAAATTTTCGGTGCTTAACCTAAAACGAAATAATAATTTATATATTATATGAAAGGAAATAAAATTCCTATTAATTTAACATATAACTAATTACAATTACCTTATAAAAATTTTAGTTTTATTTTATTATTTGTATGCAGAACAATTTTTTTTTTAAAAGAAAACAGTAAATTAATATTTTGGTCAGCTAACATTTACATACAAACTACAATTGCACATCAATGACATCAACCATAGATTCAACTTAACTGGAAAATTTTTTTACCGTTTTAATTTCTGGTTTATAAAAAATAACTTTAGTACAACAGCAAATTCAAAAAAAATTATACAAAACTGACATAATTATTTAACATTTGAATGCAATCTTAAATGAATATTCTTATAAAAAATTTTTAGAATAATTGAATTAGTTATCTATGAATTAGTATATGTCAAAATACGTATTTTTTTATTTGTTTTGGCTTTCACACAATAGTAGTTTAATTTTTTGACGCAAATATTTTTTTTTTAACTTAGTAATAAAAAAGAAATTTAAACGGATGTTACATTTTCAGAAAATTTTAGTGGTATTTAAAAATACCTACATAAAATGAATTAAACTAAAAAACCAAGCAAACTTTATTTTACAGTCATTAGATTGGAATATTTATGACGCCTTACACCCTGCGTTTGATAAGATTTATTGTGGGAATGCCCACATAATTAATTTCAAATTGTCATGACATAGAAAGACAAAACTAGGTACTTTTTTAAAAAAACAACTTGAGACAAATATAAATATGCATTTTGTGTGATGAGTAAGACAAATGTATATCGCCGATTGCCTTGCTTAAAAAAATATTTTCATTACATATCACTCAAGAAGCTTCTTTTTTGAAAATGTACCATTTTAAAAATTGAAATGGAGATAGTTTGTCCGTACAATAAAAAAAGACAACAAATGTCCCTTTGGAAATTTTTTAATCAAATTCCAACAAATTTCTTAATTTTTCTCTGGAATTAATTTATGTAAACTAATAGTTTAAGAACTCATCATACGTAATTTTTGCTCGTCTTTGCAATGGTATAAAAAAAAGTGTGAAAAGTTTAAGTTAATTAAATAAATTTAATTCTGACAGAAAACTTTTTTTTTGACAAAAAGCGCCCGACAAACCTACTTCTGGGCATCCGATGCGTCTGTCTAACGAACTTAGCCAAGCCAGATTAAAATCCAGCTCCCATACCAAATCACACACACACACACACACATATATATATATATATATATATATATATATATATATATATATATATATATATATATATATATATATATATATATATATATATATAAATTTTAGTGAACATCATTTTCGCATTCTAGGGACCTCAAAACGTATTTCTGTTATGGTCCCGGGCTTAGGTCGCGTCATGACACCTGCCGTAATAGCTGAATTTTCAGTTCTGGAAATTCGCTAATACACGATCAGTAATAATGTCAGTATTTCTAAATACATTCTAAATTCATTTTCTTCATCCCCATTTCTCTTTTTTTCCTTGAAATCTTGAAGCTGTAAGTGATGAACAAGGGAAGCGGTTTCACCAGGATATAAAAAGGCTTGAAGAACGGTTTCAAGGTCGTTGGGATGCAGCTATGTTAGGAGGTTACTGTTGGTGTTTAAAGCGAGAAGATATTTCCAAACTTAAAAGAAAAAATTAAATATTTTTATTTTTTTGTGTACAATATGTAGGTACTTTTCAGTATAATTATATTTTATATTTTAATGTGTGCAAATATTTTAATGATAAGTTTTGTTGTGGGTTTTGCACGAATTAAGGTTTAAATAAATTATAATATTTTTTGATTACTAAATAAAATAATGTGTATACTGAAGCTTTACTTTTTAATTTTTTACTAATAGTTATATGTATTAATTATCGTACCTAAAAAACAGTGCGTGATAAAAAAAAGTAGGCATGTATTCTCACTGAGCGATGTGTATGAATGAATAAACAGGGAAAATTAAAGTGGGTACTTAATTTTTTTTTTGTAACGCAGTGTTATCTTTTTTCTGCAAAATGGGATAGCTTTACAAACAAGAAAAATGTACAAGCCCGCCACTGTAATTATTCATAACGAACAGGTAAGTTCGACTGGCATACATATGTAGATAATGATAATTTATTTCATTTTGAGTATATTTTATTGTATTAAATAATTCTCAAGCGAGATGCCAATAATTTCAAGATATCTGTAATAATATTCAAAATATTAGAATTTATATATTCACTGTTCAATACTTTGCTTAATACATATATTATCATAATTAATACAAACAAGTATGCACCTATGTATAATATGTCATCTAGTTTGGTTCAGCAAACTAGCAGATGTATGTGTCGAGTTCCATTGCAATAAGAACGATCCATCCAAGTTTTGCAGTAATTTATTCTCACACAAACTTGGTAATGTTCAGAAATTAGACATCATTTATTGATAGCAAAATGAATCAACTCAGCTAGTGTATATGAGAAAAGATGAGATTTATTATCTTATTAACAGTTAAGATAACTGAATTTTTTTCGCTTAAAAGATTAGAATGAATAGGGAAATAAATAGAATTTTACAGGGGACGATGCTAAAAAAGATTTTCAAAAAAATCGGCTCCTAATCAAAACACATAACTATGATTAAATAAGTCGTTTAGATCAAATCAAAAACAAAATCCTCCTTTATCCTTCTTTGTGACTTCCTCATTTATTTACTCAGACAAAAAATCAGTCCCAAATTTCTAATATATTGACGGAAATGAAATAATGTAAAAATAATTTAAATTTAGGTTTCTAACCTATTCGCCTCAAGCTATTATTTAACGAATATTAGAATTCTTAGGCCCGCCACACTCGTACAGTTTCAACTGACAGTTTGAACTGAACAGTTCAACTATACAGTTTAAACTCTATGTGTGTGGGTATTTCAGTCTCATTTCAACGCAACTGTACAGTTAAACTTGGACAAATGAAATTTCAATTTTTTAAACTGAAAAGTTCAACTGATCGTTGCGTGTGTGGGAGTTCAACTGTACAGTTCTCAGTTCAATTTGTGTCAGGAGCATAGACCAATGAACACTATTATTATTATACTACTAGACAAAGCGTAAAGCTAGTTTGTAGACATTTTTCTTGTAGCAGGTAACGGGGTGAGACACGTGAGATTTAAGGAATATAATATATTGTCCACTTTTCCTCAAATGGAACTATAATTAAAACGAATACCACTCTTTTTCTTTCAAAATTTTGCAGTTTCTTCTCAAGAAAAGAAAATTTGATTATCAATATTATATTTTGACAATAATTATTTGAAAACGTTACTACAAATACCACAGGTTATCGCATTGATTACTACATTACAGAATACTATTAAGTCGTATACTGGTCGTATCTGGCTGCTTCATTTATAAATTGATTGAGTGAGTCTATAGGATATACAGAATATGTTCTTTGGTCTGTGGTCAGGAGCAAGTACGTTTGAATTTTTTTTTTTTTATCAATATAATTTCCGTGGAATCAAAGATGTTGCTAGGTGAAATTGTCCTGCTGTTTCCAATCCATTGTAAAAACTGAAGGATTGAACTGTACGTGTGTGTGCTCTTACACTGTACAATTTCAGCTGACAGTTTTATCTGTTCAGTTCAAACTGTCAGTTGAAACTGTACGTATGTGGCGGCCCTTACACTCTCAAAACGATTTCTTTGTTCAAAGGTTAGAAATTTCTTTGATTTTGTTTTCTTTGGATATATTTCGATTCTTATTTCATACTGCGTATATGTTAAAAACGCATTATAATAAAAGAAAAAAAATATTTTTTTGATTTTTTCAATAAAAGAAAATTATAAATATGTTTAACCTTTGAACGATGAAATCGTTTTGTGAATGTACGATGAAACCCCCACCGTTGTTTTATCTGAAAAACGTTGGATGAATTCACAAAAGTTAGGTGGTTTTGACCACAGAACTCTGAAAAAATAAAATTAATGTGAATTCCAGTGATGACCGGTCCTAACAGCGAGCAATCTCCAGCCTGCGAAAAATTTTTATCCGATTCGTAAACTTGTTGACTAAATTGTTAAACATTTAATTTTTAATAAAAATAGTCTGTCGATTTTAAACTTGTCATATCTTAATTAACTAATCTAGAGGTTAGCAATAAAGAATTTTTGAAAAATACACTTCTAGTTTAACACATTTCAGACATAATTGATTTGTGAAACAATTTTAAGCAATTAAAGTTGAAATAAATATATTTTTGCAAGTGAATAACATACGGTATGTACTATTTATGTATGTGTTATGTTATATGTTCCAAGTATTTTACATATATTTCATATATGTTGACGTACTTACGCCTGTATATAATATGTCGTCCATCTTATAACAACTTTGGACTTCATTTTACTATTATTGTACCAATCTAAACATGTATCATGTAATAAATCTATTTAATTTTTATTTAACTTAATACAAAATGATTATTATTATAGTTAGTTACAACGGTTACAACTAAATGTCAAGATTTAGTTTTATTTGTACAGTTGTGTCTATAGATAATAAAATACATACAGATAGCACCTAAAGAAATAAAAGTATTCAGCAATTATTACTATTTCACCTTTTTACAAATCAAGTATCTACTTTTCCCAAGTGTCGACTAGAAAAAAATACCAACGTAGTCAAAAAATGACCTAAATTTCTCTCTCCCACCAAACTCACAACATATTACGACATCAATATGTCATGTATCACATCGTATACCTACGAATAATAAGAGATAAACGTGCATATGCGATGGATCGACCACATAAAACAAGGACAGTTTTTAAACAACGACATGAATACACAAACCTATTATAGCTTTACAAATAGATAAATGTGTCGATGTAGTGGTATGTTAATACGACTATCTGTTGGTTTTGTCCCAGGTTTTTACAATAAATTGTGGTTGTTATAATATAGTACATTATTTTGCATCTGTAAAAATCAGTAGACAGAAAACAAGGGGCCAAACTACTATTATGATAGTTAGCATCCCGACTGTAATCAGAATTTTACGTCATCAGACTTGGCAGGGAGGTGGAAGGTTATATACGTATTTAGAATTTATGTTGGTATGTGTAAGGTGGTGGATGTTTGTGTGTGTTAATACTCTGTATGTATGCAGCGGTGGTCCGAGGTGGGAATGCATACGTATAGTCGAACAACCCTATGCATGTACTTGCTACTAATAATGTAACAATGAACAGCCACCACTGTGGCCACAACTTAACAATGCAAGTGTACGCTTGAAGAGTCGATGGACGACTAACCAGTCAGCAGTATAAATTGCTACTTATTGCAACTTTCGAATCACACTTTTTGGTACGTAGGCTTGATCTGTCTCATCTGTGACAGAAAAAAAAGCATTTTTGACAAGTCATAAATATTGTGTGTCCCTCCAAAATAAATATGAATGAGAAGGACATACACATAATTTTCACTTAACAAATTCCATACGGATGAGATATCCACCGAGCCGGCACTCCGTCACCTTGATATTTACATAAATTATAACAACGAACAATCAAAAAACAGACAGTTGTTTTCAAATTTTGTATATTATTAACAGAAGGGATGAAAAAGGACCGAGACTAATTTTTACCATGGATAAATATCCTAAAGCCGTTAGAAATCTCATTCCGGTGGAAAAATAAGTTTGAAATGAAATAAAAGATTCTTTAACTTTTATCGAACTTAGCATATTGTTAACAGAAAGGACGATATACAGCAATGAACATAGCTTACTTTCTACCCCGGGAAAATATCTAAATCTTGTGGGAAGTCTTATTCCCGTGGAAAAATATATTTAAAACGATATAAAAAAAAAAATCATTGACTTTATTCGAACTTGGCATATTGTTAAAAGAATGTTAAAGTCTACTATATACAGCCGACTCTCGTTAATTCAAAACTCGAGGAACTCTTAAAATATTACGAATTATAGAAAGGTTCGAATTATCGCAGACAACATTGGAATTAGAAATTGGATACATATCATTGCCGGCGAGATTTGACAATTTGAACGAGCAGATCCTGGCATGGTTGCAAAGCAATCCAAAACTGGGTATTATGAATAATGGACCCATTGAACTAACTCATAAACTGGAATTCAAAACGCTGGACTTTCTCGAAATCGTTGAATGGCGGGTGCTGAATGGCGAATTTTGTAATTTATTCTCTTCAAAATGTATTATTTAATTGTACTAAAAATTTCAATATTGTACCAATTTTTACATATATTTAATAAACATTATAAATTCAATTGGTGATCTTTGATTCCTCACAGAGCACTTTCTTGCATATTCACAAATTTTTAATATAATTATAAATTTTACAAGTTAAAAAAGTGATCATTGTGTACCTATTTTTGTTTAAAACTATACTTAATAAAAAAAATTTAAAGAAAAAAAAAACCGATCTTTTGATTTACACCGATCCCTAAAAAGAAATCAAACTAATTTTTAATATTATACCTTAAACTTGATGTTTGTATAAAAATTCCATTTAAAATTATGGTACACCATATATACTCGTAAATTTTACAAAAATGTATCACTCTATATATTTTTAATGCTACATATTCTCTGACGAAATTTAATATTACAATTATATTATGCACATTAAGGTCGGGTCGATATAAAAACTAATCAGTGTTATTCTATAATTCAAACTCTTCACATTTATCAAAAATGTTTGAGTGTACACGTTGTGATAAGACATTTTCGCGGAGAGATTCTCTTTTACGTCATATGGAAAGAAGAGTGCATACGCGTTCAAATGCTGAGGAACATCAAACAAACAATAATGACCAGATCGCAAATAATCAGTCGGTAGATAATCAATCGGTAAATAATGGTACACACGTAAACAGTGCGGAGAACAGGAGACTTTCAATACAAAGTGAATCGTCGAAATCGAATGATGAAGATGATGATGGTGAAACCGAATATAGCTTTGAAGCAAGAAATGACATTGAAGCAAAGGAAGATAAAGCACCAGTATTTCAAAATCAACACGAAAATGACACAGATCTATCCAAAAGAAAGTTGAATACTTTTGATGAAAGTATGATGGCTGCAGCAGAAGCAATTAGAAGTAAATTCCACGCTTTAAAAAACTCGCATAATATTCTACAATCGGTAAATGTCGAAGATAATCGATCTGATGAACAAAAGCATTTACCATCGCCTGATAACTACAAAGAAACAAGTTTTACTCCAAAAGTGGCTGGTCTCTTACAAACTGCACTAGACATATTAATGATCAAAGAGCTTCAAAACGCATGCGCAAAGGATGAAGAACAAGAAGATAAAAATTCAGAAGAAAATGAACAACCTTCAACATCCAACTCAATAAATGGGGGAGCTAAACGTTTCAAATATGATGATGAAAATGCTAAGCTTCATAATGGCCATTCGAAACCTGTTGATGAAGAAGAATATTTTGATGACCCGAACCATTTAGTTGACGAACTAAGAAGTTTAGCGACTCAGACGTAAATTGGAGAAGAAATGATTAATACTATATGTAATTTAATGGAAAGGAGTCATATTATAAATCCCAGCATCGCAGATTATATCGAAAACGAGAAAAAACGAAGCCATTTTAATAATTTAAAGGAAAGTGAGATTGGAAAGCGGATTATCTCAATAACTAGGGAATTGGAAAAGCATGATATTATTGAGCCAGTGTTAAAGTATATATCAAATGATGGCGAAGACAGCGATGAAAAAACATCTGCTAGCGATAGCGAAGATACTGCGAGCGACAACGAAGTTGATTATGACGAGAATACAGTCGCCAACGATGGTGATGAAAAAATTTCAGGTAAAGGGTTATACTTACAACCCTATAGAAGATATTAAAATAAGTTATCAACATTTAATAAGTTGTTAAAAAAAATCTTTGTAATTTTTCCAACAGCTGTATGTTATTTATTTAATAAAATATTTTAAAATAATGTGCGTGTTATTATTTCTTACATACCACAGTCCTTAATTCTAGTAATTCGTTAAAAAAGATCACGGAAATGATTGTTCTTAGAACGAACTATGTAATGTGTATTTTCTGAGCTATTAAAATAGGTAATGTTTTACTTGCTCCTGAATATAGGCAATTAAATTGCATTATTCCATTGACGTTCTGACACAATAGAACATATGTGCAAACTATGTAATTCTTGCCAATAAGTATTCACCCATATTATTAATGATTTGTTAAAAATAAAGTATCGTCGAACAATAATGATCTAAAACTGCTGTGCAGGAAAGGGTAAATTAATTGAATTCAGCATAATTCCGGAAAAATAAAATAAAATTTCATACTCCAAATTAAAGTATTCATCCGCTCTTGAAAACGACGACAATTATTTTACTTCCCACCCTGTATACGTATTTATTCCTAAAATATTAACTTACATACATAAGAGAATGTTTGATTTTTTTCTTGCATTAACGCATTATTTTCAACTCGCTGCATAGAAAGAAAATATTTAGATATTAATAATATATTTTTTTTGTAACAAGAATAGTTTTTGATTTTTGGTTTACATTAACTTTCAAAATTTTATGTGTGCTCGTGGAAATTTAATTATTTTCTTTTTTTAGGATTGATAAAATTTTAATATGACTCTGTATTGCTGCTCACCTACGTCACATAGGGAACTCCTTTGCAAAATTTCATTCTTTTAAACCCAACGGTTTAGGCTGTGCGTTATCTGTCAGTCAGTCAGTCAGTGTTAGAAATCTATTACGTAGATATATTACCTAAATCACTCAATATATGTAATGTTCTTATTTATCTCAGAATACCCCCGGGAGAGTTTTAAGTTTATTGTTGGGATTCCATGAACCAAATCGTTCATCGTCATTTGTTGGTGTAACCTTATTTTTTAACAATTACTAACGTCTTAAGACTTAAAGTTTTTTCATCATCATTTTTTTGGCAAACTTGTTAATATATATGTATGGACATGACGTAGTATGTAATCAGAAATATCGTGAAGTCAGATTATGATTTTGTTAAATTTTTTAATAAATAAAACACATTTTTATAAATTATAATAATATACAATATATTAGAGTATGACAATATGAGAAAAAAAAACGCTTATTTAGCATTGATAAAAATAATTTCGTATTTAAGATGAATTGCTATTACTACCGTCTTTTACAAAAACTAGAGGTCATTTAATACCTATAGATATATTTAACTAATTTTTTAACAATAGCAAGTAATAAATTTTTTGATAAAAATAGCTATAAATTTTTTAGATAAATTATAAAATATTAAAAGGAAAATTTTCTTAAAATATGTGGAACATTGTGCTATTAATTTAAGACTAAAAAAATATTATGAGGAGAAATTAATGTTTCAAAACTGTTTTAAATTCTTGATATTACATATTCAGTTTTAAAAATATTAAGAAATATGATTTTTTTACAATATATTGATATTGTAAAAAATATGTTTTTTAACGGTGTCGAAACCCGTACTTTTAACAGAGTTATATTATATTACTATATATATTTTTAAAAAATTCGTTTTTATTTAATTGTTGATGATCAAATATTTCTACATTAAATGAGTAAATTCTTATGTATTTTTTTTTTTGTTGGAAACTATTTTATTACCAGATCAACATTCTTATGTATTTTATAACACGATATCGCGTGACTAGCGATATAGTAAAGTAATCATGGTATTTATATGGCACATATTTAAAAAAAAAAATACATGCTTAGATGTTTATAGCATAAGTAAGTAGCAATTTTTTTAGCTGAGTGCATAATATAATTGTAATATTAAATTTCGTCAGAGAATATGTAGCATTAAAAAATATACAGAGTGATAGATTTTTGTAAAATTTACGAGTATATAAATGGTGTACCATAATTGTAAATGGAATTTTTATATATACATCAAGTTTAAGGTATAATATCAAAAATTAGTTTGATTTCTTTTTAGGGATCGGTGTAAATCAAAAGATCGGTTTTTTTTTCTTTAAATTTTTTTTATTAAGTATAGTTTTAAACAAAAATAGGTACACAATGATCACTTTTTTAACTTGTAAAATTTATAATTATATTAAAAATTTGTGCATATGCAAGAAAGTGCTCTGTGAGGAATCAAAGATCACCAATTGAATTTATAATTTTTATCAAATATATGTAAAAATTGGTACAATATTGAAATTTTTAAAATACATAGTACAATTAAATAATACATTTTGAAGAGAATAAATTACAAAATTCGCCATTCAGCACCCCCAACGATTTCGAGAAAGTCCAGCGTTTTGAATTCCAGTTTATGAGTTAGTCCAATGGGTCCATTATTCATAATACCCAGTTTTGGATTGCTTTGCAACCATGCCAGGATTTGCTGGTTCAAATTGTCAAATCTCGCCGGCAATGATATGTATCCAATTTCTAATTCCAATATTGTCTTAATTTTTGATGAATCGAATTTTGATGGTAGTTGACTGGCTCCCATTATTTTATATACTTTTCCAATTTCCATATCAGAAAGTATAATCCATCGTTTAACAGCGCCAAGATGATTTAATTCATCCACAAAATTTCCAGCCATTTTTTGAATTAAGTCACTGTTTCCAGATGAAGCACCAGCAGTAATGGATTCCACTGTTGGCAACAATTAACTCTTAACACACAACAATTGAAAATTCACAACAATAAGATTTAATGTCTTTTCACTAAAGTTTCGAACAAGATTACGATTGAAGAAAATCTGTCGCGGTCTTTTATAGCAGAAAAATAGCCTGAAGACGTCAGCTATCACACTTTATGTAGCCATGCAGGTTAAAACCTGTTTTCAGATAAAAATATACAATCATATGATAAAATTCATTTTTGCATATTAGACAGAAATCTTCGCTATTAATATCAGCATTCCTGTTAATGACGTCAGCTGACAGTTTAAACCTGTTTTCAGATAAAAATATGATAAACTTATGAAAGCAACGCCATCTTTTCATGGAATTTTGAATCTAGATACAGAGTTTGCGGTAGTTCAGATTAGCAACGCCATCTTTTAATAGCTAGTGTAACTATCAAAAAGGATTTTCAGCACCATCTATTGACAATTTTTCAAACTTACGCACAGGGATCGCTATTATCCAAACTACGAGAGCCATCTAGCAGTGAATTTACGAGGCGCGAAGGTGGCTGCGCCATCGGTTACGGAATTTTTTAATTCTTAGGTTAAAAAATTTTTGTTAGGTTAAACCAAATTTTGTTGGGTTCTGTTAGGTGAGATCAAGTTCCATTGGATTCTGTTAGGTTAGAAAAAATTTCACTAGATATCGTTAGGTTGCAGACCAAATTTTCGTTCACATTACTCCACCCACCGCCGGAGGCTTCTAGAACCGCCTCGGTAGTTTTACCACCTCCCGAGGTCACTCAAAAAATCGGGAGGTGGGGAGGTGGTGCCCGTTCTCTCCAAAAACTACTACTAAGGTTAAACTATTTATATTTTCTAAAACCAATTTTAGAAAGAAAAAAACTATTCAGGTTGGAATCTGAGTATAATATATTATATACGTACTGTGTACCTACTCGATCGTGGTTGATAACAATGACACAACAATCTTGCAACATTCAATGTTGCTTTTGCACAGCTTGTGAACGACTGAATGAAAAGTCGTATAAAACATCCCTTCAAAAGTCGCCAGACGATCAACACAATTTTGTATTTAGTTTGCTTCTGCGTGATTCTGTGGTTTTGAACTATACTATACAAATTCCAAATTGCTCATAAACAAATAGGCAGGGCTGGAAACTATTTAAAATGATTTAATTTGAAATATGTATTTAAAATGCAAAATGGCATTTTGCATTTTCTATTTTAAATAACTTTGGTCGAACCATTTTCCATTTTGTATTTAAAATAAAAATTTGAATCCATTTTACATTTAAAATAAAAATACATGCAAATTCAAATTTAAGTGTATACCTATGGCATTTATGACTCACATTAATCATAGAACTCGAATTGAACGTAGTCTAAATTAAATGTTGCAATGTCACTTGAGTTAAATTTGTTACTAGGGCTACAGTTCTCTCAAGTTAAACATTTGTGACTCAAATCGTGTGCTGTTAGACACGTCGATACGAAATGTTTCGGTATTTTGAGTAGATGATTTTCGTAATTTAGAAGTCGCAGTCGTAGCCTAGTCAAGATTTGAATACGTCAAGGCTGAATTAAATTTTACAATATTTTTGAGTAACAATATTTCAAGAATTAAATTTCGTTTTCATATCATGGGAACTATAAAATTTCCTCAAAAGGCTGTTCTTCTTAAATTTCAGTAAATTTGAGTTTTTTTTTATTAATACAAATAATGATTAAAAATTTATAGAATTTTAAATCTGAAAAAAAAAAACATTTTGCAGTTTATAATCCATTTTAAATAGCTATTTTCCATTTTCTATTTTAAGTAGGTTCAGCAAAACTATTTTTCATTTTGTATTTTAAATGCAATTTTGAAAACCATTTTGCATTTTCTATTTTAAATGGTTTCTATGAACCATTTTTCCCAGCCCTGCAAATAGGCATGTAAGAATTGTATTGCGGGAGAGATGCCGCACATTTTGAAAACATTTGATAATTCTTAAAGTATGCATTTAATTGATTTGAAATTTGGTACACAATAAATGTAAACATTGTTATTTAAAATTATTTATAAATAATTTTAAATTTTGAGTCATAAAGGATTCATAATTAACATTTTTGTTGAGCCTACAAAGCGGCGTCTCTCCACACCTATGGCAGAGATGCCGCATCAAAGAAGGTGAGAAGCCGCATAGTTCATATTAAAAATTTTGCATTTTACACACATCCCCGTACAAGATGCATGCTGTAACCATTTTTGGCACTTTATACATCTTAACCAGTCAACTTTTTTTTCTTTATTGAGTACTTTTCAAAACATTCAATACACAGGCAATCATCATTATTTTCGTTATCATCACTAATATGAGGGCTCTTCCTGATCCATTAATGGATCTTTTATATTTACGTGGCATAATTTACAGTCCAAAAAAAAATTGCATAATCAAGGTATATAAGTCTATGTTTTTAACATATAATATGATGCGGCATCTATACCAACTTTAAATGCGGCATCTCTCCTTTTTGTTGGGACAGATGCCGCATGTTGCTATAGCAAGCATAGTGCGAAATTGCAAACTAAAATTGTATACAGTACTTTCAAAATATACCTAAATTAATACAAAACCCATTCTCATTAAAACAATGAAATATAAATTCTTAAATTCTAATGAATTAAATGCTTGATAAAATATTGTGTTAAAAAACTTACTTTTCAGTAATAAAAAGTCGGATAATTACTAAACTGATGGACTACTCATAAATGTTACCATATACAGCTTAAATAAGTAACTTATTTTAAACATATAATCCGTTAATAGCGCTATCTATCAATCAACGGACGAACTATGGCTACTGCGGCATCTCTCCCGACGCCGCATCTCTCCCGCACTTACCCTAGTATTTGTTGTCAAAATTTCATTATTAAATTAGTCGTCAAAAGTTTACAATTATTTGTTGGACCGTGACCGCATTTATAGCCGCCCTAGCTCGCAGGTTGAATAAGCTTGCATTTAAGCTATGGTCCAAATTAAGTATTATATGATCACCTTGTGTTATCCATAAAATACGTCACGCATCTTTGACTCCTCTTCCTTTTGTTAAACTGTATAACCAACACCTATAATATAAAGGATTGTTCCTTCAGGTGCAATTTTTTTAAAGGATATTCCACTTACTATGTCGACTACTGTAACACGCCAATGTAATTTACATATTTTATTTTAATATTTATAAAAGATACTAAAAAGCCTATCAACTGTGGCGAAAAACATAATTTTAAATAAAACGATGTTACTTATGGGCAATTCTGTACATACATATATACATAATACATATACGCATATATATTGCATTGCAATGCATTGTGGTGCAGTTCACTCGGTGCATTCATTACGTTTTTCTTTTTTCGATATAACTGTTGGCACATAATTATATTTTAAAGAGTATGATTTGTAACTAACTAGTCAACTGAAAGTTGTTCCTGGTCATGTACACACGTGTACTTGTATAACCAGAAATCAAATGTACAATAACGTTCAGGCTGAATATCGAAAGTATTTATAATAAGCATCCCAATTATTACTGGTTTTAAGCAAAGAATATCCAGCATTAATTTATATATTCACATGTACGAATAAGTCAATTCAGGATTAGGATAGAGCGTATAATAATATATGGTATATTGAACAGCTCCATGTATGAGCTCCAATCGTATCCACTTGCAATTAGCCGGAATTCAAACTCTAGGAAAACCATGAATAAAAATCAGTTTGCTAACCACTAATTGTAAGTCTTGTGGTCGTCAAAATAGGTTTAAATAGGTATAATAATACTATCAGAATTCAATGTTTTTGAAGAAATATTAGCTTGTAAACATGAAAGATAAACAAATAATAAATTGAGCTTTAATTTTGAATAATTTTGATTTTTTTGAGTAAATAAAAAATGCCAACTTAAGGGGAGATTCGCTAAAAAAAAAAAAAGAAAAAAAAGAAATCGATTTTTTTTCTTCATAATTATGTTTCACCTTAAATATATTAAGGTGTTAGAATAAATATTCTCCTAAAATTTTATTAAAAAAAATCAAAAATCAAAAAGTTATGGGCATTTTAGTGCACGCATTTTACTATAATTCAATTTTGTTTTAAAAACAAACTTTAAATGCTTTTTCTTGAAAGTATGTTTATTGATATAGTTCCTCATGTATCTCAAAAAGTATTTGAGATATCCACATAAATCAAATTGCATATTATTCCTCGATACCGTCATTTTGGTGGCCGCTGTTTATAGTCGAGAAGGAGCGGCGATTTTTGAAAATTTATTTTCAAAATGCGATTTCTCGCTGGTTTCTGTTTTTTTTCTTAGATCTTAGTTAGTGCCATATATATATATATATATATAACATTTATATATGTATATTTTCAGAAAATTCTTTATTTTTGATTTGGGTCACCGGAGAATTAAGAACGCGAGGAACTATCAAGGTGGAAAAACCTCGTAGCGACTTCAAAACCATTTTTATACTCAACTAACTTTTGAATGAAAAAAAAAAAAATTTGTAATCTCAATACATGTAGAAACATTGCTGTACACTTATTAGTTTTTAATAAAATATTTATTTGTATCAAAAAAAAAATAAATAAATAAATAAATAAATAAAAAATAATAATAATAAAAAAGGTCGATTTTTGATGTTTCTTTGGCAAATCTCCCCTTAAAAAAATAGGTTTTTGATCGATTTTAAAAAAAAATCAATTAACGCAAAAGCCCCTATACTCGAACGCGATTCAGTACTCGAACCGTTTTGATATTTACCGGTTTCTTTCAGAAATACCTTCATTAATATATAAAATACCAAAAACTGTTCGAGCATTAAATCCCGTTCGAGTATAGAGCCTTTTATCCTAATCAAAAAAAAAAAAAAAAAAAAAATAAAAATACTATGATGAAGCTTAAATATTAGTAGGTGTACATATCTCGTTATCGTATACTAAATATTATCCATTTCGAAACACAATTATTTTGAATACCTTCTGTTATTAGAAAATTATTCCAAACTATAGCAGAAGTGGAAGACAATTTTATTACATTAATTTACTATTATTTTTAACGTTTTATCTAATAAATAGAAACTTTGGGTCAGAAATTTTTTATTGATTTCTTTATTGCTTGATTAAATGTTGAAGTCAATTTAAGTAATAAATCATTTTTTCTTAATTTTGTTAACACACAATCAACTATAAAATACGTATTATTTTGTTTCTCTTTTAAAGATTTGAAACGCTGGCCAGAACGTTTTCGTTACATATGTCTCTTGCTGGTTAAAAATGGATGGCACTATCTGTGACGACCTCCCGAGGTGTTAACAGGGCGTCAATATAACCTTTGACTCCACACTCACTACCTACCAATGCGCTACAGCTACATACCCGTGTAGTTTAATGCACGGATTATTCACGATTTATAACATAACGTATCCGTATTAAAAGTAACAAAACACGAAAAAATTATTTATTAAGATATCTTATTTTGTTGATCAAAACGTTACGAACAAAAAACACAAAATTTGGGCTCAACAAATTATTACATTTTTACATTTTTTTATGTTTTGTCTGATTTAGTATAACTTTTTAAAATTTTTAATACTTGAAATTTATTAATACTAAATACACCAAATATTCAATAAAAGATACGTAAAAAACCATAGTTTGCTCTCCCCCTAGGCACAATAGATACCACTGGTGCTAAGTATGCTGGCACAATATGTATGTATTGTAGAGCACACATAGTACCTATTCGCTGGGTGCGTAGGACATAGTGGGGAGCACGAAACTGATGCCAGCGTCCACTGCGGACAATTCAGAAATTCAGGTGGCTTTGTTAATATGATTGATATGTATTGAAATCTCATTTTTAATTGAAAGCGCTAAATAAAATTTAAAATATTTTATTGATATGTTCTTCTTATTTTAGTACGTGTATCAATTAAATAAAATAAATTAATTAAAATGGGTCATCAAAGTTGTTGTGTTATGGATTGTAAAAATACAAGTAGAAATAGCAATTGTAAATTTTATAAAATTTTGGTTTCTAAATGGAAGTTAAATCAGCGAAAAAGATGGATAGCTGCAGTGAAAAGGCAAAAGTAAGTAATACTATAACTTACAACCATAGTATTTTAAGAGTAATATATTTCTTAACTTTTATTTAGCACTTTCTATTAAAAATAGGTTTCAATACATATCAATCATATTAAAAAATCCTCCGTAAGTTGTAACATTAGATGGCAATGATATCGCGCACCCAGCGAATAAGTATTCTAAAGTAAAGACTGTCGAAATCGAAATCATCGCTCATTACGCAAAGTAGAACCAAAAACTTTTGACTGAATTATAAATTCATCTGATCAAAAAGTGAAAATACGAAATACATGTTATACGTGCATTTGCAAAGATAGTATTAATGCCTTCAATATGTTTGTATTATCGATGAGATCAGTTTTTCTACTAAATTTCAATATTAATATTCAGTGCTGCCTGTAGTCTTTAAAGGACTGAACGAATGTTCACTGCTATCGTAATTTTTATTTTGCTTGCAAATATTTCAACGAATGTCGTAACAATTTCTTATATGTCTGCATTACATTACCTTTTTTGAATGAATAAGCCGAAAATTTTTCTTGTCTAACAAAATTGAAGGATTAAATATTCGTTTTCGCAAATACGTTCCTTACAACCCTATAAATTTTTATCAGGATTCTTTTCACTTTCTGTTCAATGTTTGAATTATGGGACGGTTCATCAACTAACCTATTCTTATTGATCCTCCACTGTAGACTCACTCTCAATCAACCAAAGGAAATTTTATTGGAAGCAGTGACGGGTAATTTCATCAACTAATTTTTCAACTAGTTGACGTTATTAATTAGTTTACGATACCAACTTATTAGTATTATCGAACGTGGGAACTGTGCATTAGAATAGTTGCAGCAAAATTTACACAGTGCGTTAGAGTAGTTGTAGTATATATTTAGTAATTAAAACTACAGGGTGACAAATAGAAAGTTACCAAACTAAATTGTTACTAGGTTGTAATTGTAGTTTCAGTTAGATTAGACAAAACTACGAAAACTTATTCTATTTAACCAACCGAAATGCTGGGAACATTATTGAACACTTTTTATAAAATAACTGTAGTTTCCCGCATAGCAACAACCTTTCAGGTATCCCTATGAGAAAAATTTTTTAGTAAACATGATGACTACTCAGTATCCCAGATAAAAAATATCAATCATTCTGCAAAAAAAAACTAATAAGTATTTATGGCACGATCGTGTATTTTTATGCATTTACCAATGCTGTTGACAATGCTGATAAGTTACATTTCCCGAACGTTTGTTTATATCCATGGAAACCAAAAAATAACAATGCGGTAAGTAAAATAGATGTCCGGTAAGTAAAGTGAAATTAGGTCAAAAATGATTGTAATTATTTATTTATATTGAAATTAAGAGTACAGTTTGAACAATTAGGAAAATTAATCGATTAATATGAAAATTTTCACTAATTGGCACATTATTATTATTGTTGTTGCCATTAGTCTTCATATTTTATTGACATTTCAAAAGATTGGTTCAATCATTAAAATTTTCTGTTTTCATAATCTTTCCTTTCATTTTGAATAAATTTGCAGCCAAAATTAAAATGCTTTATCAATTTTATTATTCTCACCAATATTATAGTTTTACAAACTATTTTCCTCAATTTTTTTTAATAGAAAATTCAACAAAATAAGTACTTACGCCAAATAAATATTGACACTTAATTTTTTTATTTACAAAATAAATATAGTTGTCAATTGTCACTACAAAGATTCGTATTTTATAGTTGCTATAAATATTATCCGAATTTTAATTTTTATTTACTATATTTTTATTCTTTAATTATTTTCAATCCATCATGCAAAAAATATTATACAATACACGATGCGTTTAGTGCCTTTACTGATCTCGAAAATTGCCAAAACTTGACTCTGCGGGGCTCGTTTTCGCAACATTTTCTCGATCAGTAAAAGTAACTTACCGCACATATATTTTAATAGTATTTTACAATATAAGTTCGGTAAGTTGCTTTTACTGATGGAGAAAATGTTGCGAAAACGAGACCCGCAGGGTCGAGTTTTTGCAATTTTCGAGATCAGTAAATGCACTTAACGCATCGTGTATTGTATAATATTTTTTGCACGATCGATTTAAAA
The DNA here is from genome assembly GCA_035578155.1 of Brachynemurus nebulosus. Classification (NCBI taxonomy): domain Eukaryota; kingdom Metazoa; phylum Arthropoda; class Insecta; order Neuroptera; family Myrmeleontidae; genus Brachynemurus; species Brachynemurus nebulosus. The sequence continues at coordinate 40,117,765 of JAPWDM010000001.1, read as the reverse complement.
TAATTAAAGAATAAAAATATGTTAAATAAAAAATAAAATTCGGATAATATAGGTGAAATTTATATTTCTATGTTATGACATAGAATGCCATAAATAAATATTATAAATATTCATAACAACTAATAAGAATCTTTGTAGTGACAATTGACAACTATATTTGTAAATAAAGAATTAAGTGTCAATATTTCACTGGCGTGAATATTTTTTTTGAATTTTCTATTAAAAAAATTGAGGAAAATAGTTTATTAAACTATAAATATTAGTGAGAATAATGAAATTGATGAAGCATTTTATTTTTGGCTGAAAATTTATTCTCGTAAAATGAAAGGAAGATTATGAAAACCACAGAAAATTTTAATGATTGAACGACCTTTTGAAACGTCAATAAAATAAGATTAATGCCAACAATAATAATAATAATGTGCAAACTAGTGAAAATTTTCATATTAATCGATTTATTTTCCTAATTGTCCAAATTGTACTTTTAATTTCAATATAAATAAATAAATACAATCATTTTTGACCTAATTTCACTTACCACACTGCTATTCACTTACCACGCATCTATTTCACTTACCGCACTGTTATTTTTTGGTTTCCATGGATATAAACAAACGTTCGGGAAATGTACCTTACCAGCATTGTCAACAGCATCGGTAAATGCATGAAAATACACGATCGTGCAAAAAATACTATTTTACACGATCGTGTATTTTCATGCACTTACCGATGTTGTTGACAATGTTAGTAAGCTACATTTCCCGAACGTTGGTTTATATCCATGGGTACCATAAAATAACAAAGCCATAAGTAAAATAGTTGCGCGGTAAGTGAATAGGATTGTGGTAAGTATTACTAATTTCACTTACTAAGTAAAATTAGGCTAAAAATGATTGAAATTATTTATTTATATTCAAATTAGAAGTACAATTTGAACAATTAGGAAAATTAATCGATTAATATGAGAATTTATTTTCACTAATTTAGACATTATTATTATTGTTGCCATTAAATTTGTCTTCATATTTTATTAACATTTCAAAAAGTTGTTCAATCATTAAAATTTCTGTGTGTTCTCATAATCTTTCTTTCATTTTACGAGAATAAATTTGCAGCAAATATTAAAATGCTTCATTAATTTCAGTATTCTCACTAATATTAAAATTGAACAAACTATTTTCCTCAATTTTTTTAATAGAAAATTCAAAAAATTATTCACGCCAATACTGACCCTTAGTTTCTTTTTTACAAATACAGATAGTTGTCAGTTGTCACTACAAAGATTCATAGTTGCTATAAAAATTTGGTATAACGTGCAAAAAATATTATACAATACACGATGCGTTAAGTAATTTTACTGATCTCGAAAATTGCCAAAACTTGACCGAGTGGGTCTCGTTTTTGCAACATTTTCTCGATCAGTAAAAGCAACTTACCGAACTTACATTGTAAAATACTATTAAAAAGTTATGTGGAAATTGGTTTAAAAAAATATTTTTTTCAATTTTCACCTTCTAACAAGGGGAGGGCACGGCCTCGGAAATTGACTTCGGGATGAGACTTCGTATATTAATAGTATACCTTTACGGTATTAATATACTAAAATAGTAAAATGCAATCGCCAGCCGTTTTCGAAAAAAATGCCTTTAAAGTTTTAAAATTTTTTTTAATGTCTTTTATACTAATTTAATATGATATTAAAACAGAGTGAAATGGCTCGGTCGTCAATGCATCGACTCCATAGAGCATCATCGGCTCCGTCTCCTGAGGTCACGGGTTCGAGGCTGCGTCCATGCACTGATTTTCTTTAAATTTTTTTTTTGTATTTAATTTAAAATATTTAAAATATTATAAAAATTAATAGTATGATATATATAAATGCTAATTGTCACAATGTAAAATAATTTATATTTGAAAAAAAACGCCGTGAGCAGCGGGGCCCCATCACGGTAGTCGAATTTTCCCCTTCATCTTCGGTATTGAATGTCTACAAGCGAAATGTGATTGAAAGTCTACAACCGAATTGTCATTTTGTTGGTTTCAAAACTGGTGATGAGTGTTCGGCTGATCGAGGCTTTAAAAAAAGGTTTTAAGTATTTAAGGGCTGTATCTCAGTAAATTTCAATTTTGTGCCGAAAACAGGTAGCAGAAAAAAAGCCAACACAATTCGTACGAGGACATTCCTGCCCATGTTTATCCGCTAATTGCCTTTATGTTTTAGTTTTAAAAATTAAAAAAGGACCTTAAATAGTAAACTGGAAGGCCTTTATAAAGATATTTTTTCTTTCCAAAAAAATCCAAAATTTCTATTTTATAAATACTAAAAATCCAAAATTCCTAATTTATAAATAAACAGTGACTTTAATAACATTTTTAAATTACTTAATATGTATGTATTTCATTTGTCATAAAAGTAAGTTCACTTTTTTTTAAATTTTTTAAAATTACTATTCGCCTACTTGTATTTAGAATAAACATAATGCTTTTAAAACACATTTAACAATAGCATTCAATTCCGATGTAAAAATGGGAGAAGTGGGGGGAAAAGTGATGCGGACTCCCTACAAGGTACTAGCTGGATACTAACTGAATACACGTACAAAATTTCAGCCCTCTAGGTTTCCTTATGGAGTCTCTAGACGTGTTAGAAAACAAGCAAAAAAATTAAGGAGATATTGGCGTAAAAATCGTGGGGGTAAGGGTTAAAAGTTGAAACCTCCAAAAAACAGTGTCTGGCTATTAGCTTAACCTGTACACCAAATTTCAGCCCTCTAGGTTTATTTGGGGAGATTTTGACCCGAACGAAACTGTTAAAAAACAAGAAAAATCATGTTCTTTTGGGTATAAAAATGGTGGGGGTAGGGGTTAAAAGTCGAGACCCCCAAAAGGCACCCCCTTGATACTAACTCAATCCGAATACAAAATTTCAGCCCTCTAGGTTTATTCCGGTGACCTGTGCGAGTGGTACAAACTTCGAAAACGTCGAAAATGCATGAAATTGTAGCTTAAAAATGAGGGGGGTGGGGGTAAAATATTAAAACCTCCAAAAAGCACAACCTAGGTACGAACTTTATCAACACACCAAATTTCAACCCTCTACGTTAATTCTGGGGGGCTGGGGGCCTGTTAGATCCAGCGAAAATCGTTTTTCCCCCCTCTACTCCCACCATATCATCCTAGGAAGCTGAATTTTGGATATGTTGTAGATAATTGACCGAAACATTATTTAAAACCGGTTTGGAAAAGTTTTATTGCTTTTCCGCCCCCCACCACCCCCTTAAAGGTCGGGTCAGAAAAAAAATTTGCCCAAAATTTGACCCCACTTTGATAGTATGAGGTGCCTCGAAAATGAGCCCCATTTACCAAATTTCATCTCTTAACTTCCATAGGGGGGCCCTACACAAATTAAAAGGTGGCGGGAAAATATATATATATATATATATATATATATATATATATATATATATATATATATATATATATATATATATATATATATATATATATCAGCCATTTTTTTTTTCTACATATTCGTGTTCTACGGGTCCGAAAACGGATAGCGCCCCTACTCTCGCCTCTCGCAGCTCTTATCGTATAGACTGTATAAGTCTAATTTTTCGGAGAAAATTCGACTAATTAATGTTTAATTTTGCAATATATTTTTAATAACACGGAAAATTTAATTTCTAACAAGAAAATATAACTATGAAAATGAAATTACGTTATTACTATTAAAAACAGATTTTACGCATTAAAAAAAAATTAACATTAATTCTTATAACTGTTATTATTCAAGCATACGGTAGGTTAATTCAAATATAAATTATTTTACATTGTGACAATTAGCATTTATATATCATACTATTAATTTTTATATTTTAAATTAAATAAAAAAAAACGCCGTGAGCAGCGGGGCCCCATCACGGTAGTCGAATTTTCCCCTTCATCTTCGGTATTGAATGTCTACAAGCGAAATGTGATTGAAAGTCTACAACCGAATTGTCATTTTGTTGGTTTCAAAACTGGTGATGAGTGTTCGGCTGATCGAGGCTTTAAAAAAAGGTTTTAAGTATTTAAGGGCTGTATCTCAGTAAATTTCAATTTTGTGCCGAAAACAGGTAGCAGAAAAAAAGCCAACACAATTCGTACGAGGACATTCCTGCCCATGTTTATCCGCTAATTGCCTTTATGTTTTAGTTTTAAAAATTAAAAAAGGACCTTAAATAGTAAACTGGAAGGCCTTTATAAAGATATTTTTTCTTTCCAAAAAAATCCAAAATTTCTATTTTATAAATACTAAAAATCCAAAATTCCTAATTTATAAATAAACAGTGACTTTAATAACATTTTTAAATTACTTAATATGTATGTATTTCATTTGTCATAAAAGTAAGTTCACTTTTTTTTAAATTTTTTAAAATTACTATTCGCCTACTTGTATTTAGAATAAACATAATGCTTTTAAAACACATTTAACAATAGCATTCAATTCCGATGTAAAAATGGGAGAAGTGTGGGGAAAAGTGATGCGGACTCCCTACAAGGTACTAGCTGGATACTAACTGAATACACGTACAAAATTTCAACCCTCTAGGTTTCCATATGGAGTCTCTAGACATGTTAGAAAACAAGCAAAAAAATTAAGGAAATATTGGCGTAAAAATCGTGGGGGTAAGGGTTAAAAGTTGAAACCTCCAAAAAACAGTGTCTGGCTATTAGCTTAACCTGTACACCAAATTTCAGCCCTCTAGGTTTATTTGGGGAGATTTTGACCCGAACGAAACTGTTAAAAAACAAGAAAAATCATGTTCTTTTGGGTATAAAAATGGTGGGGGTAGGGGTTAAAAGTCGAGACCCCCAAAAGGCACCCCCTTGATACTAACTCAATCCGAATACAAAATTTCAGCCCTCTAGGTTTATTCGGGTGACCTGTGCGAGTGGTACAAACTTCGAAAACGTCGAAAATGCATGAAATTGTAGCTTAAAAATGAGGTGGGTGGAGGTAAAATATTAAAACCTCCAAAAAGCACAACCTAGGTACGAACTTTATCAACACACCAAATTTCAACCCTCTACGTTAATTCTGGGGGGCTGGGGGCCTGTTAGATCCAGCGAAAATCGTTTTTCCCCCCTCTACTCCCACCATATCATCCTAGGAAGCTGAATTTTGGATATGTTGTAGATAATTGACCGAAACATTATTTAAAACCGGTTTGGAAAAGTTTTATTGCTTTTCCGCCCCCCACCACCCCCTTAAAGGTCGGGTCAGAAAAAAAATTTGCCCAAAATTTGACCCCACTTTGATAGTATGAGGTGCCTCGAAAATGAGCCCCATTTACCAAATTTCATCTCTTAACTTCCATAGGGGGGCCCTACACAAATTAAAAGGTGGCGGGAAAATATATATATATATATATATATATATATATATATATATATATATATCAGACATTTTTTTTTTCTACATATTCGTGTTCTACGGGTCCGAAAACGGATAGCGCCCCTACTCTCGCCTCTCGCAGCTCTTATCGTATAGACTGTATAAGTCTAATTTTTCGGAGAAAATTCGACTAAAAAAAAAATTTAAAAAATCAGTGCATGGACCCAGCCTCGAACCCGTGACCTCAGGACACGGAGCCGATGCATTGACGACCGAGCCATTTCACTCTGTTTTAATATCATATTAAATTAGTATAAAAGACATTAAAAAAAAATTTAAAACTAAAGGCATTTTTTTCGAAAACGGCTGGCTATTGCATTTTACTATTTTAGTATATTAATACCGTAAAGGTATACTATTAATATACGAAGTCTCATCCCGAAGTCAATTTCCGAGGCCGTGCCCTCCCCTTGTAAGAGTGCTTTTACTCAAAACTTGTCCCAAACTTGTTCCTAAGACCTCTCTACATGTCAACTACTTTTATCGTGAAAAGTACTTAGCACTTGATAAAAAAAACACTTCTCCATTAGTCTCCATAACATATGGATAGAATCTCACAGTTTCAGAAACAAAATTACAAACTCTGATTCACAATATCGCGCCGCCCTCGATAAGTTCCCGAAACGCTTTCAGTTGGATAAAATATTCTTACATAAGAAACAATGAATGTAATTACACCATGTTATGTGCCCTACAATTATTTTGTAATAATTAAAATAAAATTTCTTAATTTTGAAGAAAAGAAATTTTTAAAATTCTGAATTGTAAAACTTTTTAAACACCATGTAAATTCATAATTTTTTAAACACACAGTACGTTGATACCTTAACTAGGGGGCGGCCCACACTTTTGACACGACAGTGTACCACAACATTAAGTATAGTACCGCTTCAAAAGCACGGGCACGCCCCTCCCTTGGGCTAGGGTGTCCCCATACTTTCGACGACGTAATGTGTGTTCGAACCCGCTATAAAAAATTGGTCATCCAGTTTGTGCGAACCAATGTCCTTATTCTAATGAATATAGATACAGGATATGAATAAAGTCCGACATCGGTTAATTACTTCCAGATTTTATTGGCCTTGAAAACTGACTTCAAGGTCGACTTCAAGGTCACCATTAACTGCATAATTTTGACCTTTTGATCTTAAGCACTTTTTTCAGAGAATGTATCGTTTCAGAAATAATTAGCCATAATTGTTTCCACTATCAGGGATTGAGGGGTGTTTTCTACCCCTAAACAGCGTATTGAGCCGAAACAAAAAACACTTATTTAATATTTTTCGATGTTTAATCAGTATGCTAAGTTTCATTCAAATCGGAGGGTGTCAGTTGGGTAGAGTTACTTATCAGATAATATTCTATCGAGATAATAATAGACTTGTTATGACTTATGATTGTATGAACATTATCTTCATTCCACTTGAATTCGTTAGCACTCACAATCAGTCATTATATGAGAAGATCTTTTTCTACAATCTTAGTGGAAAGAAGGCTTTTGCGCTCTGTGGAGGGAACGCAAAATGTGTATTTGCCGAAGACTCTCGTTGCCGAGCAACAAAGTACTACTTTGCGCTTTAAAGCGGAAAAGTAATATTTTGTCACTCGCTCAACGTATATTTAATTACAAACCGGGTAGGCGTTGTTTATATTTTCGATGGTAACAAATAAATAGATTCTAAAATCATTATTTTAATGGTAAAGTAAATATTAACGTACATTTTTATTTTTTCAAGCATCCATTAAATAAAAAAAAAATTTTATAAGATTGTAGAAAAAATTTTGTGTGTAATTCGAGCACAGAATGACATTGTCGCTCTCATGAGAATAACGACATTCTCAATCGAGCGACAATGTACCATTTTGCGCTCTTAATACACAAATAGCTATTATCGTACTGAGACTGAACTGGGAGCATAATTATCAAGAGTGACATTATAATGCGGATAGAAAAAAAAAGTAGTTGAACGCGCGAGACTAGAGCGGGAGTGTATCGAGAACGACACTATAGCGTGGATCATAGGCGGTATTTAGGGAGCAAGGGGGTGGGGGTGGGGGTCAACAGACATCATCATTAAATTGGCTACCAAAAAACCAGCTGCATGAGTTTTTTGATATCGTTGCTAGCTGACGAAAAAATACTGTAAAACATTTTCCAACTCCTACTACTTGACTTACTATGACCAATGCGATAATGAAGTCGGCTTTTTGGTTTCTTTGCTAATTGACGAATAGAATATTCTAGAACATTTATCAAAATGTGATATTTCGTCTTTTTTTCAATGACCAATTAAGTGGTACAATTGATTTTTCGATATCTTTGTTAGTTGACGAATAGAACATTCTAGAATTTTTGTCAAATTGCACTACTTAATCTAATCTAGTTTTTAGTGACCAATGGAATAGTGAAGTCTGTTTCTTGATATCTCTGTTAGTTAACGAGTAGAATATTCTAGAATTTTTGTCAGCTTCCTCTATTTGGCATCTTTTACGCTGATGAATGCGATAATGAAGTTGATTTTTCGGCATCTTTGTTAGTTTTTAAGAGTTGCCACTTACGTTCATGAATATAACATTCGATTTCGTTTGTCTGTACAACCGAATTTTAGGTGTAAATTGTCCCTTAAGATTTTTTTTAAATAAATTCAGATAATTAATATTTCCCAACCCCCCAAATGAAAGTTTACCGACTTCCCTGATCTTCCATAGGTTTCTTAGTGTACTTGAAATCTTACTTATGGTGTCGATTAACGCTAATTCGCCTTAACTCTTCGAAAAAGTGACTTTTTATTTGTCACCCTGTAAAACTCGACAGTACAAATATGTACTTATATAATATAATTACTGCCTTTTTGTTTAGGAAATTAAAAATAATCTTTGCACAGTTGCATTCTTATATTAATTAAATATGTTCCAATTAAATAATTACACAAAGAAAAAAATACTTCTATAAATATACATATTTATTAATAACATTAATATTTACATATTTCTACAATTAACAACACTATCATTTTCAGAAGCCACTTTAAATAAAAATTTTTCCAACTAACTCGGTGAATTAATTGAATGCAAAAATGCAACCCGATCATTTTTATCATTCAACTAAATATGTTAAACACGTAGAATCTCCCAGAGATGAAATTTATATATAGCTAAAAATTATAAATATTAATAATATTAATATATTATTCTATTATTACATTAGTTGTAACAATTTTTCAATAATATTATATTATAGGTTTCTTTATTTTAATAACAAAAATGCTAGAAGCGCTATAAAATTCAAATGATTCTTAACAAATTATATTTTTAACCAGTTTCATTTATATCATTTAATTTTTCTTATATTTTAGTATTTTTTTTTTTAATAAAATAAAAATTAAATAAATGAATAATCCTAAATACACTGGATACAACCATTTTATAATATATATGTATTTAAATATAAACTCGCGTGTCTCCATATAAAATATGATTTTATTAGTTTAAAAAGACTATGTACAACAATGTCTACTGCAGCAGACACAGTGTTCTAGATCGATATTTATTATATAATTTATATACAGTAGAACTCCAGTTATCCGAATCAACTGGCCCCGAACCCCATTATAGGATAATCAAAAATTCGGAAAATTGGATTTTTCCGAAAAAAGGGTGTATATTAAAGAAAAAGAGCTTCTTTTCGGTACGGTATGCATTTTTATTTAATTAAATGAAAAACACACTGGCTGACTAATTAAAACAAACAGTGAAAGGCGGGCGAAACCGGCCGGCGACAGACGACAGTAGCCAATAATAAAACTGCACTAGGTGACAGTGAATCATCATCCCACGCGCTGCGCCTGCACTAGCTTTGCGAAGGGAAGGACAATAGCGTGCGTAGACATAATCATTATTTTTACGTTTCCATATTAATTTTTTTTTTCTGAAGACGATTCGGATAGTCAGAGTTCAGATAATTGGAATTCTACTGAACATATTTGAACAATCAGGATTTACCGCCGAAAAATTCTGCATAGATAACATAGTTTGCATAACAAAAATAACATAAAAAAAGCTACAGATCAAGAATTGCATCTGCTCTTTTTTGATTTTGCTACAGCATATGACAACGACTATGTAACTTGATACAATCAATAAACAATTTACACAGTGACTCTATATCAACCCCCTAAGCCCTGAGGGATGAATTTTTAAAAGCACTGTAATTTCTGTGTTCAAACCAGTAACCTGACACAAATTTCCATATTTCTATCTAAAAAAATTACAGATTTCTATAAAAATTTTCAACCCTTATTTTACCCCCTTAGGGGATGAATTTCCAAAAATCCTTTCTCAATGCTCACCTATGTTACATAAGAAATTCCTGTTCAAAATTTCGCGTTTCTAGGCCCAGCTGTTTGGGCTGTGCGTTGATCGATCAGTCAGTCAATCAGTCAGTCAGTCAGTCAATTTTGATTTTTATATATATAGATATACTAACCTGCTTTATGCATTAAGCTTCAAAGTGAATTTTAAAAATGAATGAAATTTTCGCTTCTCGAATAAAATAGCTACATTATTTTTTTAAGCTGTGTATAGTCGAAGGCTCAAACCATATAACGTAAAAGTCCCTATACCGGAACACTTTTTGTAGGTGTGCAATAAAACTGGCTTATAAAAATTGATAAATAAATTAAGCACCCATTTTTTTTCTTAATAAGCATGAAAGCAAGTATTTTTAATCCAATGAATACTTACGTTTTTAAGAAAATATAACCCAAAAATTTTTATTAATTGTTTTTCTTTTACAAAATGTTAGCACACATATCCAAACAGAACAAAATTATTAACATTAGAAATTAGACACCCATTATCGGAACAGATGTCTATTATGAAATAAATTCTTAAACAAAGGAAAGATAATGTATTTTATTCACATTTTATGATTATAATTCACAAATACTGCGATAAAACTGAATCTGAAATAAGTTATTTTTATAATCTCAAATTAGTAAGTCATTAAAAATAGATACCGTAAATCAGCATGAATATGCACGAATTCAGGCTTTACAACGTATTTTTTTGCATTTTTTTATGAGTACCTATTTTTTAATATATTAAAAATTTACGGGAGGATGATCACTTTATTATAGTAATCAAAAATTTTTGAAAATATTCCTGGTTTTTGTAAAAATAACAGAAGTCGTGTAATTTATTCTCTATGGTATTTTGGGGTCAAAAGAGACAATCAGAAGGTGAATAGGGCCGATTCGGAAGGCTAATCAAAATTCAAATTGACATATAATATAATTTAATTACTGAAGTAATTATACTTCATGATTTTGTGTAGAAAATAAACAGAATCTAAAGTAAAGTTTGTAAAGTATAGAAGAAATATCATGCTGAATGTGTTTATAAAAATATCGAATGACTCGATAATCGTGAAAGTACTCTGTTCTCTGTTCCAATACATTGTAAAATATTTGCTTATTATTTACAAATATGGAATACCATAAATCAACGCTCAAATCTATTAATATTCCAATACATTCTTAATCCTTCCCCAGTCACTCCATTTATACTGATACGGCGTCCCTATTACCGCATATACTGTCCGTATTCATCCCTTTTCCGCCCCTCTTAACCTAGATATAGAAATAAGTTATTTTTATAATCTCAAATTAGTAAGTCATTAAAAATAGATACCGTAAATCAGCATGAATATGCACGAATTCAGGCTTTACAACGTATTTTTTTGCATTTTTTTATGAGTACCTATTTTTTAATATATTAAAAATTTACGGGAGGATGATCACTTTATTATAGTAATCAAAAATTTTTGAAAATATTCCTGGTTTTTGTAAAAATAACAGAAGTCGTGTAATTTATTCTCTATGGTATTTTGGGGTCAAAAGAGACAATCAGAAGGTGAATAGGGCCGATTCGGAAGGCTAATCAAAATTCAAATTGACATATAATATAATTTAATTACTGAAGTAATTATACTTCATGATTTTGTGTAGAAAATAAACAGAATCTAAAGTAAAGTTTGTAAAGTATAGAAGAAATATCATGCTGAATGTGTTTATAAAAATATCGAATGACTCGATAATCGTGAAAGTACTCTGTTCTCTGTTCCAATACATTGTAAAATATTTGCTTATTATTTACAAATATGGAATACCATAAATCAACGCTCAAATCTATTAATATTCCAATACATTCTTAATCCTTCCCCAGTCACTCCATTTATACTGATACGGCGTCCCTATTACCGCATATACTGTCCGTATTCATCCCTTTTCCGCCCCTCTTAACCTCCAACTTAATCCAGATATCAGCTCCTCATTATTTCCTCTAAATAAAAAATAAAAACAACCGATATGTTTCAAAATAACTAAAATTTCGATTAGATAAAAATTTCTTAATAAGAGCACCAAAATAAATAGTTTTCAGATAAAGTTTGAAGACCTCAATTTAAATTGACTTTTTAATATTTTTTATGCAACTTCAAACTTAGCCATACTTACACAAAAGTATAATTATTCTACTATAGTTTAAGAAAGATATACAAATGTTCTCACGTACGTCTAATGATTTTAAACCAAGCTCATGAATAATATTATATTTTTCGTTTTATCCCTATTCACCCGTCTCTCCCAACTGAGTTCGATCTACGGTAACTAAAAACGAGTTCTCGTTTTTACGGTAAACAGTAAAACAAATTAATATACGTAAAATCGTTATCGTGCAAACTAGACGATTCAATATGACTGCTCCTATTATCAATAATAAAAATTTTTAAATATTTAAATTAAAATTTTTGATTTATTAATGATTATACGTTCCGGAATAAAAATAATATTATAAATCGTAACACACAAAACGTAGTTTCAGACAAGGTTTTTAGTTTTAAGCTTAAAAATAAATTAAAAATGATTATAATATAGTGTTTAAGTTGTACATACATTGGATACACAGGTTAATAATCCATACCAGTATAAGCACGGTTATTTAAATAATATTTAAGCAATATAAAAAGGTAATTTAGCTGTCGTAATCTCTTAGATGCATTAATATAAATTATTTGTATATTTTTATTACGTTAACTTGAAAAGTTCGCTGACAATGTATGTGTTTTTAATAATTAATAATTTTATATATATATATATATATATATATATATATATATATATATATATATATATATATATATATATATATAATCATTTATATATAAATAATAATCATTTTATTAATATATATATTAATATAGAAAAATAATCATTTTATTAATAATTTTTGGTGTCAGAAGTACCTTTCAGAAATGATTTCATTAATACATAAATGTCAAAACTGTTTGGACATCGGATCGCGCTACGGTTTTACGTTATTTATATAAGTATTTGCTCATTTTTCTGTGTTCAACATTTAAAAAAAAAGATATCTATCAAAAAGATGTTATTACCTAAGTATGTTCTTAATGGAGCATTCAGTACGTTGTATGTTTTTATTAAATATACATATAAGATGGCCCCCCAACTGCAATGACAATAATACTCTGGTGCACGGTTTATTTTCGTGATTTCTACATCTTTCTTACTGTTGTCTCGTTTTTCGAAATGTATCCATTTAATGGCTAAATCGGGGAATATTAAATATATTAAATTTCTTTTTTTGTTTCCCATATGTAAAATACATACACAGGTACATGTAAGTATGAGTCGGGAGTAATATAGATAAATTTATTTTTACAATTATATTAAAATAATAACATTATATCGATATGACAAACTTTTTGAAAATCATGTTTGTCTTTCTGATATCTCTATATGTACATATGTTTCGTTTTATTTTTCTTTTTTGTAGGTAAAAACTATTATTTTATATTGTTTTCAGTAAACGGACATGTAAAATATTATTTATTTCTAGTATTTTTTTTTTTATTTCTATTAAATATTTCCAACAATCATATGAAACTAGCTTGTTAAGTGACTTGTTGACAAAGATATAGAAAGTAATAAATCTGAAAGATACATTTTATTGTAAAATACAGTGATTTATTTCATAAAAACTCAAGCAGTATTTTTTTTAATAAATTTTAACTGAAATAGATTTTTAGTAGAAAAACAAAGTTTTAATTGGTTACCAATAAACAGGAATACAATATCTTCAGGTTATACTACCAATCGAATCCGAAAGGCGCTTTTAGAATTTCTTACACGGTCACTAGAGTACGTAAAAATCAATTGGTAAGTATACATGGAAAGAACTTTTCAAATACATATTTTTCTATTCGGTAACAACATTTTTGTGCGTCATTTTTATGAATTTTATGCGATTTTTTTTTAATACCAATCAAAGTGCATAATGAGAAAATAAGAAAAATAGCATTTAATCATTACATTGCATAAGAATATAAGCTATATTACATCATTAACTTTTTTTACATGTGTATATATCGCAATTTTGGTAATATTATAAAAGTGAAATAAAATGTTTTAAATGTGTAAATTTACTGCTTTATGTTGTTTAGAAAAGGAACTGACGAAATCATGAGACTTTGAACGTTTTGAGACATACATCTCGTTTTGAGGTAAGCTGTTTTTTTTTGTTTTTTGTAATCTGAAGTGAACTATACTTATCGCACTATTGTAGCTTTCAATGCAAGGAAACTTTTTATATACTACATATCTACTGATTCGTGACAAATATCCCAGTGGCTAAAAAATAGAAATCTGTACCTGAGAAGCATAACACTGTAACTCCATTTTAAACAGTTTTTAGATTTTTACACTATTCTATAATATATGTTTGCTTCTATAAAGTTATCAAACTGTAACTCAGCTAAACTAAAATTATTTGAGATGTGAAATTTTATAAAACCGTATTTCTGAAAAAATCTATAAGAGGAACAGTATAAATAACCAAAAAATTCATGTCCTGTAAACTTGGCGATGTGGCACTTACAGTTTCATGCTTCACAGGTACAGAAATGTCCCTGTCCCTGTCGTTTCATATAAAATGTGGTTTGACAAAATTATCTTCAATAGGCAAAGTTTTTAGGTTTAACGGTACTTATTTTCCGTTTCCTTTAACCGTCAATGATTTTTATCAAAATATAATGAATTTAACTTATTGATAGAGGGTCTTTTTTTATTGAACCTCTGTTTAGACGCTTTTTTGTCTAAAATCCAATAGGTAATCAATTATTAAAAATATGTTTTTTTTTCCAAAAAGTGAACTCTAAAGTAAACTACAAAGTATTTGACAAACAAAAATAAAAACAAAACTCAATAAAATATCAAATCAAACGATTCAAAATACAAACTAAAACGGGAATAAAGCAATAAAAAAATCATATTAATAATAATAATTGTATAATGCCCGTCATACCCGTCGTGTGTGAGCGACATTTATGGTGTTCAACCAGAACAAAAAAAAAAACTGAATAAAGAATTACACATACCTGAGGTCCACATACAAAATAATGCCCTAACAAACTTTCAAACAACAAGCCACACTCGTCAGACATGCACCTATCTATATAATAGTTAAATAGCCATAGAGTGCTGTTCAGAAAACAAAAAAAGCGATAATATTATTTTAAAGACACAGAAGAGAACATTAAGCACCACCACCCGCTCCCCGGATCATAATAAAAAGATCCGTGGAACAGCGGGTGAACCGATAATAAATTAACATATCTTCACGACTGTGACAGAATACATACTTATGGTATTCTTCTGTCCATTGGTGTTTGTAAGTATTTAATAGTGTTTTGTGTTTATACCTATCGAAAATTTTCTTTAACCCTTTCACAAACATAATAATTTTGCGTTTTGGAAAGATCTCTTGATCTGACAAGGAGATACAGCCAGAGTGAAATTCGCAATTTTAATGAAACTGTGCCAGTGTGTAAAAAAGGCAAAAATATGGGACTTGTACAACCTCGCTTTGAATATTTCGCCGATGGAAGGTTTAATAGTATGTCATCGATCCATATTTGTGAAATATACCCGAACATCTGGATGAGCCCGTATCTAAAATCTCTTACTCGAAACTCTTATTAGTTTTCTTGAAGACAAATACAATGAATACCCTGCACATATTAATGATATAGGTATTGTTTAACTTTTAGGAGACTTAAGATTACTAACGAAGTTTAATGATTAATATGAACTGAGAACGCTATTTTGTTTTCGTTGGTACTGTCACGTGGAGCGAATCCGGACAGAGCCGCCTATGGATATTTCTTCGTCGATGTTACGATCGCGCAAGATTATAGATGGGTTGCCACCTTTTTTTAAGACAGAAAAAGTATTTTTCGGTTTTTGAGCAAAAATAAAAAGTACAATTAGTAAAAAAAAAGTACGCACTAAATTTTTATATTATTTATGTTTCTATAAGTATTTTTTGCTGAGGCTCTTAACTATATTCAGTCCTGGATTTACACTAGGGCCACGCGGGGCACTAACCTCGAGCGACAAATTTCAAACAGGACGGCAAAATTTGGAATTTAACGTTCTTTTTTTTTCTTTTTGCTCGTCACTTTATTTTTACTAAGAAACTTTTTCGAAATTTTCGTTTTAGGAAAAATCAGGGGGTGGCATTTTTTACGCTGCCCCGGGCGGCACTTAGGGTAAATGCGGCCCTGGCTCTCTGGATATCTGTATTCTTTAAAAATATTTAAGGCATTCTTACAGTCTATATCTAAATTAATATAAATATCTATCAGTAATTCATTTTTTATTAAGGGACACCTTGTTTCTTTCCTCACGCCTATTAATATTCATTATTGAAAATACTCTTTTTATGAATGCTGAAGTAGCAGGAATAGACAGAAAAGCTGACAGAAGATGGGCAGTTATTTTATGCGTATTTGGAAAATTGTCACAGTGTTCATTTTTTTGCAGTAGAAATAAGTATCTTTAAAATCTACACAATTAATTAATTTTGCAAGCAATTCATTAATTATGTTTACTTCCGAATACAAATCATCCATGTTAATACATGGCGCGTTTGGCATTTCAATTGTATGACAGTAGCGACACTAAACTGTTTAAACGGTTCAAACCGTACTTGTGCAACTAGATTCAACCATACGTTCCGCATCTAAGTTTTGGCGCGAACTTTTAACATCAAATCAAGTGACAACAAAGTACCTAAACATTATAATTTAAAATAACAGTTAAAAATGGGATTAATGAGTGAAAATTTAACAGACGTAAAAAAAAAAGTATTTTAGCGGACTTTTATTCCTTTCTAAAGTACAAAGTACGTTGGTCTAAAATAAAGTACAATACTTTTTTAAAAAGTACGGGTGGCAACCCTAGCTGGAGGAGTGAAAATGGTGGTAAATTTTCTTGTACAGCCAGAGTGGTTCAATATATTATAATATTTTCACTATCATAAATAGAAAGAGCACCAAAAATTGGGAGATGCGAATTTTTGCATTTTTTCGAAATATACGTGATATTCAAACATAAGAATGAAAAAAAATGCAAATACTTTCTATATTTTTTTATTTTCATGTTTATTTCATCATAAAAATGTAAATTTTTACTTTCCGATAATGATTCACATATTTTTTCAGTGATTTTTGGTTATTCCTATATTTTTCTCTGCTTTGCAAATTAATGGTGACACATTCTACACTCTAAGAAAAAAGGGTCAAAAACGTGTAAAATAACTTAAATTTAGAGCAAAATTACTCCTCGCTCTGAAAATATGCACTATTATTTGTGTAATATGAAAAAATTGGTGTATTTTTATATAATTTGTGTATAATTACTGTTTTTTTTTAATATTACACAAATAAAGGTGTAACTTTGGATTTTTACAACGTTTTTGATTTATTTTTACACCACTAAATAGCAAAACCCATGCGCGCGCAAATGAGTTTATGTATTTTAATATTATCTGTTATTGAATTGCTGTATTATTTATACGTACATAAGTAATACTCTTAAAGGTTAAAAGTTATGTTTTCAAATTAGCTGAATTAAACAAAAGTATTTTTTGATAAGATATGTATATAGTTAATATGATTATAACGTGTATGATAAATTAATCTTTAAATATGCTACAAAAACAGTGTTATAGTGGTGTACTGGTGTTTTGTTTTTATTTGCATTGTGCAAATGGCTTCTGGAATAATGTGCAAAGAATACTGTAATATAAATTTGTTTGTTTCCAAAATGCTGTCCTGATGATACATTTAAAATATTTCAGGTAAGTTAATTTTTTTAATTTTGCTTCATACAAATAGTTATGTAATTTGATAAAAGTTTATTTTACAATTTGACTAATAATTTATTTTGGGGGGTTGTCAATTTCTGTGAAAATTAAAACATTATCTACAATTCAGATATCTTTTAACACACTGACAGGGGGTAATAATGTCACAATAGATCGTTCTGAAGTTAGACTATCGTATGTAAGGTTTTTATTAGGTTTCGTTATTTTAGGTTAAGTTATGTAATTTTCGGTATCGATAATTTTCGATAAGGAAAACTATAATATCCATTAAAAAACAAACCTAATAAAGACCTTACATATGATAGTCCAACTTCAGAACCACTTATTGTGACATTATTTTACCCACTATCAGTGTGTTAATAGCAAAAATTAGTGTATATAAACTAGTATGTAATTTAAGAGGGTGACTCACCCCCTCTCCAATGTTGCTCAAACTCAATTTTGAATTCGAGAATTTCATTTCTACGTTATTCTAATTGTCTTAAGCTATTTTCCATGAAGAACTCCTTGAAATACCCAAATTGTACGACTATTCGACAGAGTCACCCTCTAGTTAACTACCCCTAGACTTAATATTAGGGCATTGAGCAAAAACAGGTCAATTAGATTTTTTGACGTAAATTTCAAATCTGTAAACAAAAAATTTATATTGTTTATTTTTCACCCCCTTTTTGCAAAATTAACCCCCAAATTTTAACCCCCAACCACTCCTGTTGACGTAATATGAACAAATTGCATATCAATAGATAGCTCTTTAAAAAAGAGCAATATCGCCAATTTAAACTTTTTCTCTATCTCTTACTGTTTTCGAGATATTTGAAAAATTAAATTTTTACCCCAATTTTTGGAGGGCGATTTCACCCCTTCAAACCGTTTTTCCGCAGATAAAAAAAAATACGTGTCCCTTAGTTTTTAGTGTTCTACAATATATTTAAGTTTCATCGAAATCGATAGGTCCGGCCTCGGGACCTTTACTTGTTAGTGCGTGTCAAGAACACGCACTTAACGAATTTTTTTTTTTTTTTTGCTTTACAGTAATATAAATTCATAACAGGTTTAAATTGAAACGACGCGACGTATGGAAATCGAGTTTTTTAAGTAATAATAACAATGGTAATAATAATAATGGAATTTAACGTTCGTTTTTCAGACAATGGTATGTAACGGACGTCACTCACATCATTATTTCTCAACTTTTTCATGATGATATGGGCGGAGAACAAGAAAAGCGGTATAAAGATTTGGCAGGTGTCTGTTTGCAACCATCTTCTTAAGGACGACGTCGATATTCATCTGGAATTACGATGCGAAATAGCAGAAAACTTTCACCAGCATATAACCGGTTACGGAATTCAAACCCTCAGTCTACCAGTTCGGAAGTGCCAGTGCCTAAGCACGCCGGGTTACTTTGCTGGTGAGTTTTTTAATCAAAAATTTAATATCTGTACATTCATTAAAATAACCTAAAAGTAATTGTGTAGCAAAAACGAAATTTTCGTAATTTTGAATTGCTGTGAAATAGTTATTGAAAAAAGAAAAAATAAATAAGCAAAAATGGTTATAAAATTAAGTAACCCTTATTTTCTGATTTGTTTAGAAATCGAAATTGGTGAAGACATCTGTGAAACCGTAGCATACATTTTCCCTGAAGTTCTAGTAATTGCAAGAGTCAGCAGAATATTGGGCGGAGGACAGGAAAAGCGGTATAAGGATTTGGTAGGTGTCTGTTTGCAACCATCTTTTTAAGGACGATGTCGATATTCATCTGGAATTGCGATGGGAAATAGCAGAAAACTTTCACCAGCATATAACCGGTAACGAAATTCAAACCCCCAGTCTACCAGTTCGGAAGTGCCAGTGCCTAAGCACGCCGGGTTACTTTGCTGGTGAGTTTTTTAATCGAAAGTCTAATATCTGTACATTCATTAAAATAACCTAGAAGTAATTGTGTAGCAAAAACGAAATTTTCTTAATTTTAAATTGCTGTGAAATATTTATTGAAAAAAGATAAATAAAATAAATAAACAAAAATGGTTATAAAATTAAGTAATCCTTATTTTTTGATTTGTTTAGAAAAAGGAATTGGTGAGACATATGTGAAACCGCAGCCTACATTTTCCCTGAAGTTCTAGTAATGGCAAGAGTCAGCAGAATATTGGGCGGAGAACAAGAAAAGCGATATAAGGATTTGGTAGGTGTCTGTTTGCAACCATCTTCTTGAGGATAATGTCGATATTCATCTGGAATTATGATGGGAAATAGCAGAAAACTTTCGCCAGCATATAACCGGCTACGGAATTCAAACCCTCCGTCTACCAGTTCGGAAGTGCCAGTGCCATAAGCACGCCGGGTCACTTTGCTGGTGAGTTTTTTAATCAAAAATCTAATATCTGTACATTCATTAAAATAGCCTAGAAGTAATTTTGTAGCGAAAGCGAAATTTTCTTAATTTTAAATTGCTGTGAAATAGTTATTAAAAAAAGAAAAAATTAATAATCAAAAATGGTTATAAATTTAAGTAACCCTTATTTTCTGATTTGTTTAGAAACTGGAATTGGTGAAGACATCTATGAAAGCACAGCATGCATTTTCTGCGAAGTTCTAAGAATGGCAAGAGTCAGCAGAATATTGTTTTTCTTATATTTAAGTATTGTTTAGTTAATTTTCTTAAACTATATTTTTGATATGATGTAACTACAATTTTAATCCATAAGTTTTTAATATTATCATTGTAATCTAATTACAATTAAATTTTTTATAAGATATTGCTTAAATAATTGTGTCTGCAAAACGTAAGCATTGTAAAAAAAAAGTCATATCTCAAAATTTTGACCAGTTTAATTGGCAGTTACACTGCAAAATAAAGATTACCTATGTTCATGAAAGCAAGTAAACGTTCATAATAAAACTTTTATAATCTTACTTTTTTGGAGTGTTTATTTTAAAATTTACCAAAAAAATTATTATTTTATCATACGACACACTTATATAGAAATTTAGACATAATAAGCAAAATATTTAACATCTCGAATCTTTTTGTATATAATTCCAAATTATTCTATACGTCATATTATTATAAATATTTATGTAAAAAAAACCATCAATAATCTTTTTTGATTCGTTATTTTCAATTAAGTTGAATCAGTTTATTCTTTTCAGCACAATTGAATCACTCATACTGATTCAGTTGAATTGAATCAGAATGAGTGATTCAGTTGGATTAATATTACACTTTTCTGGGTGTAAACATTACTATATAAGTGTGTAAAATTACATTTTCAGGTGTACAGGCGTGGTTTAAAAATACATTAATATGATGTAATTTTACGTTTAACTGCGCACTATTGCGAACTGAATGTGTAAAATTACATCTTGTTGTGTAGTTAATACACAAATAAAACGTAATCTATTACACACCTGGACCGTAATTTTACGTACGACATGTGTAAAACTACACATATGAGTGAGTAATAATTACACCATGATGGTGTATTTTTCACCTTCGTACATTACGGTTTGTAATGTTACTGTCATTATAGAAGGCATTTAATTGCCTCCTATAATAGTAGTAAAACGGTACATTTTTTTCTTAGAGTGTATCATGAATTGTCATATTCTAAAGATATAAGTGGTTAATTTTTTTTTCTTTTATTATTTAATTTAAAAGAAAGACTTTTAAATAAAACATTACTATAGGTAAGTAGATACAATAATATTTGAATTTTTCTTTCTGTTGTTTCAGAATTTTAATTTCTATAATTTAGTATCTATTTCTTACCGCACAATATGAAAACACCATTTTTGTCATTTATTATTTTTAAAATACAGATATACATATTTATCACTTATTCATGTAAATTATTTTTTTGAAAATTAAGAGGTAAGTATTTAGATATAGTATTATTGTATTTAAAAAAAAAAAAAAAGTTGTAATAAAAAACTCAAATTATATGTAAAACATTAAACTATATTTTAAATACTTACCTATATAGAGACATTTAAGTTGGTATGTTTCTGCCTGCATGATGAGTAAATGAGATTTAACTTACGTGAACAGAATGATATGTAGCATTTAAATGTTATTAAATTTAGATGAACAATTAATATAAAGGTTCAGTTATACAAAAAAGCCTGTGTTAGGCCATAGATCTTTCCGTATTTAACCCTGTACTAGAGATGTACGTATAAAATTGGTAAGCAAGAGTGGCGCTAGGTAATAAAGATGTTTGTTTCTTGTTGGAAACTACACGGGCATTGATACACAAATCAGATAATTTAGGGCACTTTAGCTAGTATTTACATCAACTTTGTATGTAACTTGTTTGGCAAGGACTCAAAACCAGAAGAGACGATTCTTTCCAAAATTCACGTTATCCACTTTTCGGGAGATCTATACAAACATGTCATGTTGCATAAACAAAATTGTGCCCTAACTGTGATGAAAATTCGGCTATAAGTGTGTTGCTTTTAACAGCAATCGTGTTTTTTAATGTTTAGTTTTTATTCTATACTTTCTAATGGTAACGCTCGCTTGCCCATTTCACTAATTTTTGTAAGACGTCACCTACCCTATATTTAACCTGGGCTAAGAGTAAGGATTCTAACAACATCACGAACTTTTAAATCGATTCAGCCATTTTTTCACATCTTTTAATGACAACACTTGTGTTTGGACACAAGTTGTTAACGAGGCCAGTAAACCAAAACAAACAACCAAAAAATATACCGACAATTTACCAATCCATACTTTCTGCTGACTCTGGTAAAAATGACGTAATTATGTGGATCAAATAATAATATTAAAGAATCGTAAAAAAACGATAATCGAGAGAGAAGTCGGAGGGAAACCAAAGTGAAATCGGAGAGAAGTCAGGGAGACGTTGGCGAGAAGTCAGAGAGAAGTCGAAAGGAAAGCCAAAGTGAAGTCAGGAAGAAGTCAGGGAGAAGTCGCAGTCGGAGTCACGCCAAGTTAAGGGCAGCGAAACAAGATGGAGTAGACAAGAGCATTGGAGCTGGTAGCTAGTTGCTAGCAGGGGGTAACTAGTAATTAGCAGTAAGAAATGGGTTACTAAGGGTTATTTAACATACTAAGGATCGGAGTTGGGAAGTTTGTTTTGGTGGCCAGTAGCAAGAGCTTGTGATTAAACAACTGGAAAACGTGTGTCTAGGTGAGTTCCAATTCTTTCGTTTTGATATTATTCTATCTCTTGTTTATATATGTATATCTGTTTTTGGGGAAGCGATTCCCATTTTCTTTTTTATAACATTTGTTCATGTTCCTATTTTTTGTGTAACCATTATTTATTTGCTTCTTTTGTTAATAAAATTGTTAAGTTTGAACTCCATTATATTATTGAGTGAACAGCGTACACCCTTAAATTCCCGCAACTCAACCGTAGTGATTTGGAGTTCGAACCCCGACCTTTCTGTGGGTTTTCACTGCTACCGTTAACATCCAATTTAATCCCTACAGAAAAGGCTAAGTACTCTGGTCATTTTAACACTTGTCTGTCGTGCCTCGTTGATTATTTTAAAGATACCCATAATATACACACACCGGCATAATTAGCGGAACATGAAAAAAAATATAAAAAAATATAAAATCCTATTTATTAAACAAAGTTGGCCGTTTTTTTTTTCATTTTCACTTAAAATAATATTGAAGTAATGAATCAATTGACTTTTCATAGAATTGTTCTTATTCATTATTGATGCAAATCTCTTTGCAAATCGATTAAAGCGCTTAGAAGTTACAGTGAAATAAAGAAACTCACCCAACCAACTCTTTTTTTTAGACAGTCGTATAATAAAATGTGATATTCGAATTAAAGCTCCATGAATACTTCATAGTGTGAGTCCTACAGAATATGAGGCTAGAGGCAATTGCACACTTCACGTATTCCTAGTACTGCTTTTGCATGTAAGAAAGTCTTAGAAACTTTAAAGGTATTTTCTATACGGAATCGTATTATATTTTAACTATTTTTTTTTTAAATTTCCTATGTAATCGAGCCTTCCATGATAGGCTGGTGAATGAGATATATCTATTTATTAACTAAATATGTTAGAATGTCATGGCAGATGTATAATAATTAATCATATAAGATTAATAGTTATTTATTTGTAACATAAAATATTCTTTAAATAAGATTACGTACGGCTGTGTACGACCATACGTAATATGAATACCAAAAATTTATATATCACAGCCACGGGACGGGATACTACCATTAAGTATTCCTAGTACTCGTAGTACATCGTGTACTTCTTGTGGCTTTTTATTTTTCTTTTCTCTTTAAATATACCCTGAATTATATAATTTCTGTTTCATAAAGTTTGTAACATTTCACCGTAAGTTAATGTAAATATAACCATTAAAATATGTAGAATACAAAGTTTCATAACAAATTATAGTATAGAATCAAGGAATTCAAATAGAAATTACTGTTAAACGAATTTTTCTGTCAAAACATTAAGAAGCCACATCGCAAAGCTTCGAACACCAAAGTGATTTCATAAGTGTTCCATTTTCCAAATTTTAGTACTGAATAAAATTACAAGTTAAAAATAGAAAGTGGCCTCAAGATAATACATTGACTCAATTCAGTCTGCTAGAACCAGCACATCTCCAAAATAAATAAAAAAGAGAATTGGCAAAACAATGGTGAAATCAGTCATGTTATATGGATGTAAGGTCTTGACACTTAAGCAAGAAGCAAAGCGGAAGCTAGAAGCTACCGAAATGGATTACCTTAGACGTAGTGCAAGAGTGTCCAGCCTAAATTTTCTAAGAAATGACCGAATGAGGACCATTATGAAGGCAGAAGAGGGTGTGCTGGAACGAATCGAAAAAAGAAGCCTGAAATGGTTCGGACACATGTTGCGGATGGATCAAAGTCGGTGGCCAAAGCGACTGTATACATGAGTCCAACCAGGAACTAAAAGACGAGGGCGTCCTAGAAAATCCGAGACAGTGGTGTCTACAACAACTGAGAGACTTAAAAGTTAATGGCAGCAATATTGCAGTTTAAGCTGGAACGAAAAATCGGTCTAAGTACATACCTGAAATTAATTAGAAATTGTATGACGTCATCAAACAAATGCAAAAAATGAATAGACGATTAAATGTCTTTGGTCTCACTTCCTTTTGGCATTTTTATATTAGCGTAACTATATAAATAACTTAAGGTTGTACGTTTAATTTATTTTCATTTATAATGACGTCATATCATTTCTAGTTAATTGGAGGCATATAACTTCAAACATACTCATACTTATTCAAAATAGTCAATTTAAAGTTTCAAACAATTCTGGCTTGGATAGAATTAGGTACTAGCAACTAATAATTAGTCGAATTTTCTCCGAAAAATTAGACTTATACAGTCTATACGATAAGAGCTGCGAGAGGCGAGAGTAGGGGCGCTATCCGTTTTCGGACCCGTAGAACACGAATATGTAGAAAAAAAAAATGTCTGATATATATATATATATATATATATATATATATATATATATATATATATATATATATATATATATATATATATATATATATATATTTTCCCGCCACCTTTTAATTTGTGTAGGGCCCACCTATGGAAGTTAAGAGATGAAATTTGGTAAATGGGGCTCATTTTCGAGGCACCTCATACTATCAAAGTGGGGTCAAATTTTGGGCAAATTTTTTTTCTGACCCGACCTTTAAGGGGGTGGTGGGGGGCGGAAAAGCAATAAAACTTTTCCAAACCGGTTTTAAATAATGTTTCGGTCAATTATCTACAACATATCCAAAATTCAGCTTCCTAGGATGATATGGTGGGAGTAGAGGGGGGAAAAACGATTTTCGCTGGATCTAACAGGCCCCCAGCCCCCCAGAATTAACGTAGAGGGTTGAAATTTGGTGTGTTGATAAAGTTCGTACCTAGGTTGTGCTTTTTGGAGGTTTTAATATTTTACCTCCACCCACCTCATTTTTAAGCTACAATTTCATGCATTTTCGACGTTTTCGAAGTTTGTACCACTCGCACAGGTCACCCGAATAAACCTAGAGGGCTGAAATTTTGTATTCGGATTGAGTTAGTATCAAGGGGGTGCCTTTTGGGGATCTCGACTTTTAACCCCTACCCCCACCATTTTTATACCCAAAAGAACATGATTTTTCTTGTTTTTTAACAGTTTCGTTCGGGTCAAAATCTCCCCAAATAAACCTAGAGGGCTGAAATTTGGTGTACAGGTTAAGCTAATAGCCAGACACTGTTTTTTGGAGGTTTCAACTTTTAACCCTTACCCCCACGATTTTGACGCCAATATTCCCTTAATTTTTTTGCTTGTTTTCTAACACGTCTAGAGACTCCATAAGGAAACCTAGAGGGCTGAAATTTTGTACGTGTATTCAGTTAGTATCCAGCTAGTACCTTGTAGGGAGTCCGCATCACTTTTCCCCCCACTTCTCCCATTTTTACATCGGAATTGAATGCTATTGTTAAATGTGTTTTAAAAGCATTATGTTTATTCTAAATACAAGTAGGCGAATAGTAATTTTAAAAAATTTAAAAAAAAGTGAACTTACTTTGGATTTTTAGTATTTATAAATTTTGGATTTTTAGTATTTGTAAAATAGAAATTTTGGATTTTTTTGGAAAGAAAAAATATCTTTATAAAGGCCTTCCAGTTAACTATTTAAGGTCCTTTTTTAATTTTTAAAACTAAAACATAAAGGCAATTAGCGGATAAACATGGGCAGGAATGTCCTCGTACGAATTGTGTTGGCTTTTTTTCTGCTACCTGTTTTCGGCACAAAATTGAAATTTACTGAGATACAGCCCTTAAATACTTAAAACCTTTTTTTAAAGCCTCGATCAGCCGAACACTCATCACCAGTTTTGAAACCAACAAAATGACAATTCGGTTGTAGACTTTCAATCACATTTCGCTTGTAGACATTCAATACCGAAGATGAAGGGGAAAATTCGACTACCGTGATGGGGCCCCGCTGCTCACGGCGTTTTTTTTTCTTTGAATGCATGAAAAAAACAATGCTTTAATTTCTCACAAAATGGACTTTCATTTTCAGAATAGTGTTGACACCATCGAACCAATAATTCGTTTCTAAAATGATACTCTATTTAACTCTATGGAAAGAACAATTACTTTCATGTCAAAATCGAAAATGAATGTTAATGAACTAATGACCTGTAATGTTGTCGATCATACTACCTAAATGGAGTCATATGGATTGTGTTGAAAGGTTATGGCTCGAACCATATATTACCATAATAATTGGACGCTGAAAGGTCACCGATAATGAATTAGTTTATGGTCTTTCGTTTTAAATATGTATTATTGTCGATATGTACAGCAGCGGTCACGAACTCGCTACACCACCTAACATAACAATATAATAAAATTGTACTTAATATTTGCAGTTATAGTTAAAGATTTCAATGATCGTTAAGAAAAGTATGGAAATATGTCCGATGTAGACCACCCAACCATTTGAGAAACTACCTGTAGCGAAATATGTATCTGTATAGTGAATTAATTATTGATGACATCGGAAGCTGGGTAAAAGCATACACTCAGATAGCAAAACTTTGTAACCATTTTCTTTTATTGTACTTAAACATCGCTATAACTGCTTCATATTCAAATAAAAAAGAAATATAAATCGGGATACCTGGATCAAGAACATTAACAAAATACTCTTAGGGCAGTGTTCTCCATACCCCTGGTCAGTCAGTTATAGGGAGTACGCGGTCATATTTTTGTAATGGCAAAGAAGTTAGTTAGACGATTATTAGGTTGTATAACCTATGTTGTTTAGCAATGTTAAATGAGAGTTGGAATTCATTTTTGATTTCAACAGCAAGTGTAAATTCGAATTTAGCTATGAAGCAGTATGAAATATTCTGAAAATATCTGGTGACAGAAATGTCAAAACTGAATGTACAAAAAAAATTTTTTGGACAGCAGGTTTTTCAAATTGTCACGTAAAGCAACTAATTTTCTTTAATCCTTTGCAACGGCAGATCTTTGGAAAAGGGATTCTTAAGTTTATTCAATGAAATTCAAAAGTTATAACAAATATAAATAATATATATTATCGACGACTTAATCTGCAAACAAACTAACTCCATTTTTTATCAAAATACAGATTATTATTTCATTAACTTGTTTTGTGTGGTGTCTGAAATTCTGTAACGGTGTTAACACCTAAATTTTAATAAAAAAAAGGTTAAATTTTAATAAAACTTTAATTTTAAAACAAAATATTTAAACGAGCATGAGAAATTAAGCAGTTTTAAGTCGCTACTATGAAATCAGCTACAATGGAGTTAGCTTGTTTGCAAATTAAACCGTCGTTATGCGAATATAAACAGGCCCACCGGCTATATTCAGTTTTATTATATTTTTCTAATTTGGTATATTTTTACCAAATACATTTAATCCGTCTTTCTGTTTAATATGACATCGTTTCTAGCTTCCTACAACATATTTTTCGTAGATTTTTGTAAGAAATCTGAATTTTAAATTTATCTTTAAACAGGAATATGCGGAGGGAAAAGTTTGAGACGCACTACCCTAGGGTTTCATACATTTTGTAATGTAGCACTAGGCAAAGAAAGAAAAATGTCCCATTTGTGAAACAGAATAAGAAATGTGTTGATTATAAAGTTGAAAAAAGTAGTAAAGTAAAATGGTTTAATCTGTAATGTCAAAATTTCTACTATAGTAGAAGCTTTCAAGTTCTTAAGAAAGCTCCACATCCACTCTAGCTCCGCATTCTTTAACATCACATTTCGTTTCACTCCTTCTAAATAATACCAGCGATTAAACAAAAAAAAGTTTCTAATGTTTCTCGCGCAAATACGCACTCGTCACTAGCTTTTTCGCTCGTGTGTTTATGCAACTTACCACCTCAATCACATAATGTACTATTTTGATGACAACCAAAAACTTTAGAATATTAAAACTTCACATTAATCTTTTTTTTTCCAATCGTCTATAAAAATATTTTATCAAGATATATAACTTGACCGTTTTGTACTTACTACATAAATAAATACCTCTGTCGCAGCATCCTGTATAACATAGCGAATTTCTGTTTATTAAAATTAATTTTTCTCGGAAATCATTTTACATAGAATAATGGTCTAAAGATCTTTTTTCATGTGATTTTTTCTCCTGTTTCCAATGGTGTAAAAAAATGTCCATAACCTTTTAAATTTGGAGAAATTTTAGTGAATGTCATTTTCGATCTCTATGGATCTGAAAACAAATTTCTGCCATAGCCCCGGACTCAAGTCGCGTCATTACAGTGTCTGTAATAGCTGAATTTTCGATTCGAAAATTCGTTAAAACTTAAAATCGCCATCTAATTTTAATGTTATTCAGCTGAAATTGAAATGTGTAAAACGATTATAATAATGTAAACGACATATTGTCTATGTACTTTGTAGTAATAATAACATCAGTTATAAATTCTCACAGAACATTTAAGCGAAAAGTTTACAGAACTTACAAACTTTAAGGTATGATTTATCTAATATGTTTTTAATTTTGAACATTATGAAGTAGGAGTTTGAACATTGCTAAATAATATAATTCAATAAATTATATTGTACGCAGGTATTGTAAGTACATATTATTTATCATCTCTTTAATGTACCGTAAAACAAAATAAAATGTCAAAATTATATATACGAGTATAGTGTATTGTTAAAATGACTTCATCATTTGTAAGTTTTGAGTTTTGTAATGTTAATCCATACAGGATGCTACACATCCGGGAAAAATAAAGGATTTCTTATTTAAACTAAAAGTGACAGACGGCAATATTCCTAAACTTTTATATCATTTCATCATCCATCAAGAACGTTTATGTGCAAAATCTTCGAAGCGTAACTAGAAGCGTAGCAACGTAAAACGTAAAATCACAAAAATGGTCTAACCTAACTTACCGTAAGGAAAGAAACTGTATTGTAATTATTGAAAATCCATAAGAATCATGCACTTTGTGTCAAGTCTTTGAAATTTGGTATAGTCTTAGGTATGGTCTTAAGATTTTAGGAAACTATTGCAAGCAACTTATGCGCGACCTCTGGTGGCCTGTTTACTATAAATCCAATATGACCGACGTTGAATCATACCACTTTTTATAGGTTCTAAGATGCGAGGATTCTATTTCTTAGGTCCAATTTGTGTTTCAGAATCAATTTTAACGTCATTATGTAATTTGATATGACAAATTGGACAGTACAATGCAAGGTAAAGAAACAATTATTTTATTAATTCTATGTAATTTATTAATTACAAAGCATCAGGAAATGTGAATGGTTGACACAAATACGATAGAAACTGCCACAATTAAGTAGCAATGAATATCAGCTTCCTTGATGTTTACTCAAGGATTTCAAGGCTGGGATTCCAAAGTTGCCCCTGCCCCAGTGGGCGGGTCAGGGGACAACTTTGAAATCTTGAATAGAAACCCCCATTTTTTATCGCAGATTCGGATTCTGCGGGACGAAATACGTAACTTTTGTTCGAAGCAGTATTTTTGATACGCAACAAATAAAGCTGTAATTATAAAAATATGTTCTATCCTGATCCCGGAAGAGCCCTGTAGGTATATTATTATATTATTCTTACGATTATATACTATACTAGTATTATAGTATTACATTACTGAATCATATGTCTAATAGAGGTCCATCTATTCAAAATATTATATTCAAAATATCAAGATCGCTGATGGCCATATTTGATTTATAGCAATATAGGTCGCGCACAATTTGCTTGCGATGGTTTCCTAAAACCTTAAGACCATAGCTAAGACTATACTAAATTTCACAGACTTGGCACAAAGGGCACGACTCTAATGAATTCCCCCTATGCTGTAGTTGATAACTTTACAAAGGAACTTGTAAATTTCTACATATATTGTCAAAAGAAAAAAGAATTAAATATGAAAGTATCCACCAAAAAGACAAAATGTATGGTAACAGGCAAACTTCCAGTACGATGCAAATTAGAACAAGACGGATAAATTATAGAACAGGTATCCAGCTATAACTACTTGGATGTCACTGTAACTAGTTATGGATGCACACCTAAAAAAGTATCAGCACAGGTAATGAAAGCGTCTAAAATATCAAGCTGCCTAAACAGCATATGGCACAATAAACATCTTAATATGGAAGTCAAATGTCGAATTTACAAATAGGTGATCAGACCAGTTCTTACGTACAGCTGTGAAACGCAGTGCGATACTTCAAATGCTAAGCAAATTCTTGAGACTTTCGAAATGAGAACACTGAGACGAATTTCCGAGAAAACGCTGAGAGACAGGGTAAGAAGCACTGATATAAGAAACACTCTAGATATTTAACCGGTCTGCCCTTGGGTACTTGAAAGACGAAGGTAATGGGACCATCATATAAGCAGAATGGATCGATCTAGAACTGTAGGAGAATGAATCGATCTGTAAGAATTGCGAGAGATAAGTCAGCGCTCGGGAGAAAAGATGTCGGAAGGCCAAATAAACGATGAAGTTATTCATTTTCATTAATGGTTATCAGCAGGCCAAAACTGGCTTGCAGTATGAAGAAGAAGCAGAAAAAGAAGAGAAAGGAATTTTACAAAGAGGAAAGATTTCTTTTAGTACAGTAAAGGAAATTCATGAATAAGTTTCATCAATCTTTAAGAACTTTCTTCAAATAGAAATCGTGAAGCTTATTGTCAGATCTCAATCGTACATTTTAAATATAAACGTTCTAAAACTTTGACATGAATTGCTTTTAATTATTGAAAATAATACACCATTATATCTGTACCTCGATGGAATATAATACCTCTAATACGTATAATATGTAATCTAAATGTAAAACTATATTTAAGATATCTATATGGATTGAACAGCACAGAGAAAATATACGACTCAATTATTTATTATCATTCAAGATATAAATCTCAAAAGTGTGATGTGTTTTTGTAAAAACATTATTAAAGTTTATTACCGTAACGTAGCATCTTGCCATCTTACCAGCCTATACTTATACATACCTATATTCAAGTATTGCATCAAAATGGTGTAACATTGAGAGTTTGAGAGCCGATAGTAATGTTTTTGATATTATCATTAACTCTATTCGCCGCGTACATCCATAGAAGTTTGAGTACATTACGATACATGTACTATAATGTAAGTTAACAATATTTATATTAGTCAACTTGATATTTTTACTATTATTAAAGCACTTATTATGTACTTAAATCGTATAATGTTTAAGCATTTTTTTCTGTTTCAAGTTTACGCAAAATAATTGACATTAATAGCAATAGTGTTCTTCTTTTTTGTATACTAAAAGAATTTTTCCTTGTGGCATCAAAACAGTGGCACAGTGTTGTTAAATTACATTTTCAGTCATTTATTGACGCTACTATTTAAACTGTCTACTCTATAAACTTGTGTAAACTGGACAACTGCCCTGCAATTTAGGAATTGGTATCTAGATTTATTAATAATTCATTATTAGTTAAATTCGTCTATCTGTGACAAATTTCTATCTGTTCAGCTGGAAAAAATTTAAAAATTTTGAAAAATTACAGATACTACTTGCTAAAAACGCTTAATTAAAATTATTTCTACTAAATTAAATTTTAAAAAGTAATTTAAAGTAGAGAAACCAATCCACCAGTAAAAGAAATTTTGCGTCAGTGTACTTGAATACTAAAAAACATCCTGCAAGAACTCAAATCCAAATTACAGGAGTATTCATTTTTCGTAAGTAATTCTATCTTCTAACGATCTTGTAAAATTATGTTGAGGTTCTTCTAATCGCTTTTCATTTATCAGTGTCCTTTATGAAATATTGATCTTTATGTGTTTCCTCTGCGATTCTTGTCGAATATGTTTATATATTTTTATTACTCATGCGGGGGAAGTGCGTGTTAATTTTAGTTTAAATAAAAAGATCACAGAACGCATTTCACTTCAAGAAACTCTGATGAGTACATCTAAATAGTAATAGCATCGCTGGTTATATCTGAAAAAAACCACAGTAAACATTTAAGTTATTGAACTAATATGTTTGCGAACCAAGATCAAAACAATCTATATTCCGTATTCTTTTTAGTTTTATTCCATTCTTTTAATACATTTCGATTTTCTTCAAAGTTACAATTGTGGAAAAGGGTATATTTGATATAGATTGGCATCACAAATAGACTGAATCGACTCTGTAGGACGTAGGTATACCTACTTAAGACATCTTCAGAACCATTATTACTTTTGTTTCCGTTTTGTTTTTTGTTTTTTTGTTTTTTTAAATCGACCACTAAAGACTATTGTCTGTTACAATTAATAAAATAAAATAAAAAAGAAAGATTAGTAATTATTTTTAAAGGAACAATTGTGAAAATTCGCCACTGTCTTATAACCAGTATAAAAAAAATAACATTAAAGTAAAGAATAGGTAACAAACAAATAATTGTACCAAATATATAAAAGTAATAATATTAAAACTTTGTAAATATTAAACAACTATCCATGCCTACAATATTATTTTCTGTTTTTGTTGTGTTTTTATAACATTCGAAAAATTTAAAAAAAATTAATGTCAAATTTGCTTTTATAAAACAACTGGCAAAATAAATTTCAATAAAACAAGACATATCTATACTTAATTGTCCATCTTTTATCTTTAACAGTGTGTTGTAAGAACGTTTAAAGATGTCTCATATACAAGGATATAAACTATATCAAAATGTAAAATCTAAGATACCAATTCAAAAAAACCAAATACGCCAAGTGCGAGTTGAACTCACGCACAGAAGGTTCCATACCACGACCCGCTAATTGTACAACTTCTCTCAATTTCCTCATCTTCCTCATGCACCACTTCCCCATTACAGACAAACGCAATCATAGAGTAATAGAGACAACATATCTATCTCTACACTACTGGAACCAGTGTAACATGTAAGAGATAGACAATATGTTGTATACATGCACTGGGTTTACATTGTATTAGTGCGATTTAGTGTATTTGTGTGAGTAACGGAGATGGTAGTGGCGGTCACGTGGCTAAGCTATTGCATGCATAGCTATGACACCACACGCATGTACTAGGGGATGTAACAATACCAACAACAATCAAGTCCATTATCGTGTGGTTGATCTACAATCATCGACTGCTACTGAGAAACTGACAACTAAGAAGCCTAATGTGCACAGAAATACACACTCGTGATTACAGAAAAGAGATAGTTGCTGTACCTCTGTACTCTGGAAACACAATAGCTTTTTCCTGAGTTGCAGTTACATTGTGTATGATAAGTACAAATACCAGAATTTATTCTTGCAGTTTATTATTAGACTATTAAACTATTTTTTTTTTTTTTTTTTTTTAGTTAAAATTGGGGTACTGCTACCGGTGGATGGCGCGGTCAGCAGCACCCGGCGGCATCGCCTAGTAAGGGCATGCGCCGCCAAACACAGTAAAAATAAAAACAACACGTAAAGACAGGAACACATAAATGCAATAGACAACGGACAAACATACACATATAAAATCCAACGATGAGCCCTGCCATCCCAGGGCTTAAAAAGAGCGGACAGTCCTTGGTGACGGTACGATAAGTACTAGACAAAGCGTCCGGTCACCAAGGCCTGAAGACCATCGCTGCGACTCCCCCCGAGGCGTAAAGGGCCTCGGGGTGGAGGAACCTGACTAGAAACACACAAACGACTAGAGATTTATATCACAATTTATCACAGATAAAACTTATTACGTCACTGGGGAGCCACAGGCCCACCAGTGACGCAATAAGGAGTTAAAACAATACCGCTGTAGAGCCATAACAACAGGCTTACAGCGGCATAACAAAATATTACAGAAAGAAGACTAACTATTAAAACCAACCATAAGTGTAAAACTATTAATAGTACAAACTTTTTCTTAAAGATTATTCAATCTGTTAATTAAATTAATAGAATTTACACAAAAATCAATTAATTTTCCATATTTTGGTGTCATGTTGTTGCAAGGAATTGAAAATTTTCTAAAGTATTTTATGTACAGTGGGATCATAGAAGCCTATTTTATCATATTGTTAAGAGATATAAAAAGGAGTACTTTATAGCACTAGTTGCATAATGAAAAGCAAAAAGCACTAGTGCCATTAAGTATTACTTAATGGCACTATTATAAAATACTTCAGGAAATTTTCGGTTGGATCACCGTAGCCTATTTTATCATATTGTTAAGAGATCTGAAAACTAGTACTTTATGGAACTAGTTGCATAATAAAAATCAATAACCGCTAGTGCCATAAAGAATAGTCTACTTGATAAATTTTAATTTTACAATAAACAGAAAACACACTTAATTCTTACAAATTTTTACACAATTAATATTAATTATACAATTTGAAGTAGTATCTATTCGAGGCAACTTTTCGTCCACTCTTCCTTAAATATTAATAATTTCTGTTCGATAAACCAACTCTATAAAACAGTGATGGTCAACCCGACCATTTTCAAACAAGTATACCATAAACTAATGCTCAAATCTATTAAATTTCTTACGAATTTAAGATTACAAACGATCTGGCATCGCGGGTCGCATTTTTGCAGTAAGTGGGCTCCATTTGACACGCGAGCCGCACTTTGGGAAACTCTACTATAGCAGATTTCAGAGCTGTAGGCAAGGCATTCTAGGCAATTTTTCTTGTGCTAATCCAAACAAGGCAACTAAGTAAAAAAACGGAAAACGTGCGGAAATTGAACTATATAAGTACCTACCTACTTTAAATCTAGAAATTGATTATTACATTTGTAAAAAGATTTAACTGGAAATGACTAAAATACAAAAGTTTTTAATTAGGCAAGGAGTAACCAGCTGAGCGAATCTATAATTTTCTTTCTTATTAGCCATAAAGTGGTGGTCTATAGAAAGCAGCGGTTCATTTCAGGCAACTCCCTCCTAATTGCTTTTAGTTACTACTCAATAAACATTCTGTCCAATTGTTAAACTGATACATTTCACTTGCTACATTGTACAGGAATGGATTTATGATATATAAATGTTAAAAATGCTGCGTAATAGATAAATCAATCGCAAAAAAGTAAAATTTTTGTAGTAACGAAAAGAGAATTGTTTAAATAATTAATTTTAAATTAACATTTTCTTGTATAATTAGTAGTGTTAATCAGAATGTTAATTACCGACACATACAGTGGGTTTATTATGAATTCTGATTACCAACTTTATGTCATTTACTTAATCCAATATCCGTGAGCTTATACCTCTCGCAATAGCTAGTCAAAAGATATTGAAATATTTATTAAGATCATAAAAGGTTAGTAAAATAATCAGGACTCCTTTTACTTTTATACGTTTCTGATTAAACCTATTTCTACAGAAACATACTGTACACGTTTATTTCAAAGAGGTGTCTATGCAAAAAATTGTATTGCTTATAATGAATTAATTTCAATTGGATCTTAACGGCAAAAAACAAACACTTTTTGTAACATTTTAACAAGGTTAGCGTACAATAGCGCTTTGTAAAACATCTAATTACATAATTTGTATAGTTACATTATTATCTAATTATTATGAAAATAAAAAATTTTATTGTCTAGCTTGACCCATTTCTGACAATTACATAAAATCGACAGAATTTCTAAACTGGATTAAGCATTCCCGAAAATATTTGAATGTCTTTATGGTAATTTTAATCCCTTAAATAATTAAAACGAATTAACTCGTCAAATACTTTTTTATTTTTTATGTACATATTAACAGATCAAAATCCTACCACCCGTGAGAGCTTTTTCAAAATACTTTGTAATTATTAAACTACATAGTCCCATTTGACCTCTCTTAACCTGCCTCCCCACTCCGTGCAGACTACAGGTGGCTTCTGCCTTAACCCGCCCCCCCCCTTGGTGAAACGTACTTTTTTACCCTATTATGTAAGTTCAGAAGATATTTTATAGAAATCACATTGTTTTACTCGCACAGCTTATTGCTTTAAGGTTTTATTTTACTCGCTGAGATCAACTTGTAGAATAAACCTGCTCCAAATCGGCGACCCGAACCTAGGACCCACCCTTTGTGGGAAACTAATATTTTATACTTAAATATCCTGGATAAATTACTAAATAGGAAAATATACCGGAGATTACACAGCGAAAAAATTTGTGTTCTGCATAAAAAAAAATTTTTGTGTTAAATAAGTAACCCAACCCTGTGTTAATATAACATTTAGTGTTTGTGTTAAATGAAAATATTAACAAAAATTTTGATTTAACAAAATTAAAATGTTAATCTATTTTGAACAACACGCAAATAACATAATGTTTGTATAAAATGCGAAAGAATGTCATAAGTACACTTATTTGTGTATTTACAACACCAATAAACTGGTTTCGCTCACATCTATTGCTTTAGTTATAAGAGCAGGGGTAGTGGTAACTGATACCATCGGTCCCATCGGTATAGCATCATTAACATAATCATTATTCATTGCAGTATTGGACACTGTGCGACGTGCGTTCAACAAAAACATATCTATGTATAGAAGCAGACGGAAATATTTCAAAATCAAAAGCGTATTCCTATAGGTTAAATTGGTTTTCATTATTTAGATATTAAATATTGGTAAGTTAAGGCTATACGAGCGTATTTGTTTCCGGGCAACTTGTTTTGGGGCGAGCAGGCGGAGGTAAAATTTTGAAAATTGTTAATATTTAACCATTTAGTTAAGAAACAAATGTGCTAACAAGAGTCGAAATATATGTTTACAATTTAAAATGTATTTTACCTCTTTTTTTATTATTTTATATATCCAAATTATCTGTCAAAAAAAACCTAACAACAACACTTCAAATAAGGGTAGTTTAATATAATTTAGTAGTTAGTAATATGTTCGTCTTTTTTTATTAGGTATTTTTATTGTTAACTTTCATATAAATGTCTGGTAGGATTCTCAAAAACCGTAAGAACAACAGAAATTACACAATAATTTTGATTTTACATAAAAAATTATTTTTAACATTGAAAACGTTTATGGGGACTTATTTCAAATTTCAAATGTAATCGTATTGTTCGGGTATTTCTACCAGTACTAGAAATTTAAAATTTAGTATATAAGTGTAGGTTTTGACCTAAAAGAACTTTAGAAAAATTTTTGATTAATATTTGATAATTTGTATCCATTTTATGCAATATCATAAAAATGCATATGTTTTGTGCAAATATATACAAAGTGGAAACAGATTTATTCAACATAGGGCAAATAAAATGGAAGATTTTGTATGGATCATTAATGTAATATTGTAGTGTTAAAAAACATTATAACTGTGTACTTCTATTACGCCGTTTATTAGAATAAAATGACATAGATATATTTTTTTATGGTTTATTGAAATAAAATTAAAAATTAAAAGTAAACAAACTAATTGTTATAAATAAATAATTTTATTACTTTTATTAAATTAAATGTTCAAACTTTTCCCCATTAACCGCTAAAAAATATCCCAATTTATTGTAAAATTCATTGCGAATATTTAGTGTTTTTGTTGGTAGTAATATTAAAATAGGCTGCTACAATAATACCTTGCAGAGACTGCATATTTGGGTGGGACCTTGATGTGTAAATTTTGCTTTTTAAGTGATTTCAAAGAAATAAATTATTTAGCGGTAAATCGAGAGAATGTGGAGCCACTTAATTCCGCTCCCACGTCCACTTTAAGCATTTTGAAAATGCTAATTTAAAAAATCACGCACTGATCTATAATAATGTCCAAGTGCTCCATCGAATTTTAACATTTGAAATTAAAAGTATAAAACTGCGTCTCGCATTAGAGAGAGGTTGTGTTTGATTGATTACTGAATTGGAGTGGCACTCGAACAAGTGATCGGTGGCCTAGTTGGTAAGGCGCTTGGCTGGTAACCAAGAGATCCGGGTTCGAGTCCCAGCCGATCCAGTTTGGTAATTTTTCAAACACTATGTCAATTTTAATTAACATAATGAATTGGCCATTTGCCAAAGTACATCGAGTGTTCAAGTATCAGACAAAGCTGAACATTGAGTGAACATATGAATATTGGTGTATGTTTAAATACGGATAAAAATCCGCCATACACTAATAATGTTTCACAGGCACTCGATAACATTTGAAATTAAAAGTATAAAACTGCGTCTCGCATTAGAGAGAGGTTGTGTTTGATTGATTACTGAATTGGAGTGGCACTCGAACAAGTAATCGGTGGCCTAGTTGGTAAGTGCTTGGCTGGTAACCAAGAGATCCGGGTTCGAGTCCCAGCCGATCCAGTTTGGTAATTTTTCAAACACTATGTCAATTTTAATTAACATAATGAATTGGCCATTTGCCAAAGTACATCGAGTGTTCAAGTATCAGCCAAAGCTGAACACATTGAGTGAACATATGAATATTGGTGTATGTTTAAATACGGATAAAAATCCGCCATACACTAATAATGTTTCACAGGCACTCGATAACATTTGAAATTAAAAGTATAAAACTGCGTCTCGCATTAGAGAGAGGTTGTGTTTGATTGATTACTGAATTGGAGTGGCACTCGAACAAGTGATCGGTGGCCTAGTTGGTAAGGCGCTTGGCTGGTAACCAAGAGATCCGGGTTCGAGTCCCAGCCGATCCAGTTTGGTAATTTTTCAAACACTATGTCAATTTTAATTAACATAATGAATTGGCCATTTGCCAAAGTACATCGAGTGTTCAAGTATCAGCCAAAGCTGAACATTGAGTGAACATATGAATATTGGTGTATGTTTAAATACGGATAAAAATCCGCCATACACTAATAATGTTTCACAGGCACTCGATAACATTTGAAATTAAAAGTATAAAACTGCGTCTCGCATTAGAGAGAGGTTGTGTTTGATTGATTACTGAATTGGAGTGGCACTCGAACAAGTGATCGGTGGCCTAGTTGGTAAGGCGCTTGGCTGGTAACCAAGAGATCCGGGTTCGAGTCCCAGCCGATCCAGTTTGGTAGTTTTTCAAACACTATGTCAATTTTAATTAATATTGTAGTGTTAAAAAACATTATAACTGTGTACTTCTATTACGCCGTTTATTAGAATAAAATGACATAGATATATTTTTTTATGGTTTATTGAAATAAAATTAAAAATTAAAAGTAAACAAACTAATTGTTATAAATAAATAATTTTATTACTTTTATTAAATTAAATGTTCAAACTTTTCCCCATTAACCGCTAAAAAATATCCCAATTTATTGTAAAATTCATTGCGAATATTTAGTGTTTTTGTTGGTAGTAATATTAAAATAGGCTGCTACAATAATACCTTGCAGAGACTGCATATTTGGGTGGGACCTTGATGTGTAAATTTTGCTTTTTAAGTGATTTCAAAGAAATAAATTATTTAGCGGTAAATCGAGAGAATGTGGAGCCACTTAATTCCGCTCCCACGTCCACTTTAAGCATTTTGAAAATGCTAATTTAAAAAATCACGCACTGATCTATAATAATGTCCAAGTGCTCCATCGAATTTAAACCAGACTATGTTGTTTTCACCATTTACCACAGCTTCGATTGTTGGATCAATGCCGTTTATTAACTGAAGGTATTTATCGCCCGTAAGTGCTCCATTCATAAAAGATGATCCTATAATATTGCCTTCCAAAATTCCTGTCCATACATTCAGCTGTTGTCGATACTGCGTGTGACAATCTACATAAACATGTGGGTTTTCGGTTGTCCAATACCTGCAGTTTTGGAAATTGGGATATTGTTGTAAAGTAAGTGTACATTCATTGGTAAAATACAAAAATTTTAAAAAATCAGGATCTAGATTTGATTTGTTCATCATTATTTTGCGAAATTCGTTTCTCACATCCGAATCTTCAGGGAAAACTTCATGCAAATATTTATACTTGGATGCAGAGTAAATTTGCTTTTTTCAAAATTCTATGTACATTAGTATGGCTAATATTTTTCTCTTTAGCAACTGTTCTGATGCTTGTATTGGGATTTAGATCAAAATCAGCTAAAACATCCATCTCCAAATCTTCAGTAATTTTCTTGGATCATTTTGTGGTCTTAAATAAGCACTATTT
The DNA here is from genome assembly GCA_035578155.1 of Brachynemurus nebulosus. NCBI lineage: Eukaryota > Metazoa > Arthropoda > Insecta > Neuroptera > Myrmeleontidae > Brachynemurus > Brachynemurus nebulosus. Next base: position 40,076,944 of record JAPWDM010000001.1, on the reverse strand, counting down.
ACACAACTCGTGATACGAAATTGATCTACAATGTGTTTTATAGTACTTATACTGGGGACTTGTCTATTTTCGTAAAACACACTAAATAATTCACGTGTTTCACGATAACTAGTGCCCGCCAAACATCATGAGACAAGCTGATTTTTTTTTTCGATAGCATAATGAACCATAATTTGTCATTCTAGCTTTCTTCTTTTTCTTGCAAGAGATAAATTCGCAAATTTGCATTTTTAATCTGACAAACACAAAAATATTGCAGATCCATGGTAACACGATTTAAAAATGAAATATATATTATTGACATTGAGGAGAGAATCGACATTATTGATCAAAAAGTGTCAGAGATCACATTGATCCTGAGAAAAATTTCTCACTATACTTGCCCTATGTTCGATAAATCTGTTTCCAGCCTGTATATGTATGCGTGTATGTATTATTAATAATACCAGTTAATACTATGGTAATAACACAAATAAATGAAAAAAGGTTTGTTGATTTAAAAAAAAAAATTATATTTCCAAATAAATGGTTATTTTGTTAAAGAACTTCTGCTAGTGCTAAAAACTAGAAATTTGATTCGAATGTTGATCTTGACCTGAAAGATTTTTGAAGAATCTTTTGCTAAAATATTTTCATTAATTGTGCCCTTATATAATTTTGATAAAGAATAAGAAATATAAAGAAACTTACACACAAAATGTTAACTTTAAACTTTAATTAATAACTCCAAAACGTTTTCAGCGTCAACTGTTGGGTCTAGAGAGCCGCATTTCTTTTATAAAGTATTATTATATTATAATAAATATTATAGTATTTACAATAAAATTGAATAAATTTTACAATGGGTGTTATTATATGAAAATACAATTTTCCTTACAAGAAAAATAAAAAATAAAAATTAGTCACAAATTTTAAGTTTTTGTGTATGTCGTGGGTCTAATATTTCGGGTAATAATTTTGAGTCATAAAATTCAATAAGTTTTTTTTCCATTTTATTTTTCCAAAAATTTTGATCCTTACAAATTTCAAATAAGAGACCTTTTGTGGTTTGTGATCTATAGCACAAATGAACAAAAATCTTTTCAAAATTCTTTCAGTTATTTCCAACTGCCCCATCACCTGATAATAATAATTGTGATTTTTGTAATCAAGTCAAACATAATAATAATTTTAAAACCTTCCTTGGACCTGTAGTAGCCCATGTATATATTTTAATCAATTATATTTATGTTGAGAATCCCAGCAAAAATGACCACAAATTCATTTTTTCATAAAAATTGTAAATATGTCCCTATAGTAAAAATTACAAATATTATAACGAACTCAATGCCATCTGTTAAAACTAAACTTAATTTGAAATATTCAAACCGATTTTGGCAATTTTTAAGGTTTTTAATTTTTTTTAAGGTCAGTTTTAATGTAAATGGTTTTTAAATGACCATCCGAAAAAGAGAAGGTATTTACGCAATTTTTAAAAAAAGAATCAAATTTTTTAAGTAAATACTAAAGCTTCAGTTTTGTTTCGCCTATTTCAAAAATGGTGATGTTTAGAGCAATTTTTGTAATTAAAATGATTTAACTTTTAAAAATCAATGACCATCCGAAAAATTACAGTCTTTTTTCTACCGAATTATGTTTTTATTTTAATTTTTTAAGTTAAGATAAAGCCTCAAAATTGTTTCTAGTAAACGTTGTTTTTGGAGATTTTTGGTTGAACACTCTTAACTAAAAATATTATAGATTGAATTTATTTCTTTGTTTGTAGAATTTACTTCAATTAATTAAAAAATTATCGAATATTCGGCGTTCCAGAACACATTCAAAAGGTAAAGATCATAGGTAAAGAAAGAAGAGTAGTCGTTCCATTTTGCCTTCCACGTTCAGTCTGACAACGATCTTCACAATTTTTGGGTATTGCTTAAACATTATTTTCATCAGAACATAACTTTGTAGAACTATTAAATAAAAAAGTTTAAGTGCCGAAAATTTATTTTTTTACTATGTCCTTTCATTTATATAATAAATAAATAAAAAAATACCAGCGCAAAAAATAGTATACCAACACATTTACTGAGTAAACTTCTATATTCTAAATCAGTTAATTTAATAATTGTTGTTGGAATACAAAATATACGTGTTGTAAAGTGAAGTGAGCTGTATATAAAAGTAGGTTCATCTCTATGAATATAGTGATTAGACAATGAAACTGAACTGTAATGAAATGACGTGGATTGACGTGGATGACGTGTTTCTTTTGAAATTTGTAACGTGTTTGTAACATTTTTGTAATGTCGTGTCAGTCAGCCAAAACACGTACACTGATATACATGTAAATTCTGTAAAACTATTTATACTTTTAAGTTTCCATTTTAATAAAATCTCAAATATATATTAAACAGTTTGTAGTGCTTTTTATTGTTTTAGGTAATAATCATAACAGGTTATGGGCTTATCACGATTTCCACTTGGGTGAAAGTATTTAAAATAAAAAAAGTTGCATTAAATGAACAGGGTTAAGTTTGCCACGCGTTCTGAATGTGAAGAAACTGTTGGAAAATTTTAGTTGAGAAATTATACTATTTGTGGAAATAAAAATTTGCTAAATAGCAATGGATTTCAAAGTTCAAATAGATAGGTTAGTTGGAAATTCTAACTGGACAAAATGGAAACGATAAATAGAATTGATGCTGCGTCATTCAGATGTACTGGATGTTGTGAATGGAACATTTGTATACCCAGCCGGTCCGATAGCAACGGCAACACCCGATGAAAAGAAAGCTATTGAAAGTAAAAGAAAATTATTTTATAAAATTGATTCTCTTGCACAATTAATATTGGTTGGTAGTATGGATGAAGCAAATGTAGAACTGACAGCCACATGTGATACAGCAAAAAGTATTTGGGAGAAATTGATTTCCGTGTATGAGCAGAGCTCTGGCCAGCGAGTAGACAGATTAATGGAACATTTCTTCAGCAGTGAAAAAGATGCTTCAGAAGACATCGCTACACATATTTCTCGTTTACAGAGAAACTTCCGAGAGTTAAACGATGAACTTAATAAACTTGCTCACACTCAACTACCTGATTTACTGTTAATGAGCCGTATTATGTCAACATTGCCTTCTGAATACTTTGAATTCAAAAGTGTTTGGGAATCAGTACCCATTGAAGAAAGAACTATCAACAAGCTGACCGAAAGATTAAGATTGATAGAAATGAGACTACCGAATAAGCAAAGTGAGTCAACTGCTCTTGTTGCTGGGCCAGGTATGAAGAAGAAAAAAGACAAATCCAAATTTGAAAAAGTAAGAAAGTGCTTCAAGTGTCATTTGACAGGACATGTAGCAAAAAATTGTCCAAAGAAAGGTAATAATCCGAAAAGGCCAGATGGCGATGCTTTTGTGTGCGTATATGGTGTAGCTGATGAAGAAATTTGGCTAGCTGATTCTGGAGCATCAGCTCATATGACCAAAAGAAAGGAATATTTTCTTACATATGAAGCTTTTCCTGTTTCAAGAGAAATTAGAATTGGCAACAGTGAAGCCATATTGGCTTATGGGCAAGGAACAGTAAATGTTGAGGTGCTTATAAATGGAAAGTGGGAGAAAAATCATCTAACCGAAGTGTGGTATGTCCCTGAAATTGATAGAAATCTATTTTCCATTGGTAAAACCATTGACAAAGGTTTTAGCTTTAAAGCTGGAAGAAATGGGTGTATTTTTCTTAGAAATGGTGTGCCAAGGTTAAAAGGCGTAAGAACACCTGGTGGACTGTATGCCCTGCAGATGAAGGTAAGAAAACCTGAGAGAGCTGCTGAAGTATATTTTGCTACACAAGAAGAAAATGCTCAGTTGTGGCATGAGAGACTTTGTCATCAAAATAAGAAGCACGTGAGTGAATTTCTTAACAAACATGGAATCAAAGTAAATGCAAACGAAGAATCTTGTGATGGTTGTATGTTTGGAAAGCAACATCGTAAAAGTTTTGGTACCAGATCTAATAGATCTACAAATCCTGGAGAATTAATTCATGCTGATTTGTGTGGGCCTATGGAAGAGAAATCTATTGGTGGTTCCAGGTATTTCTTATGTTTTAAGGATGACTACTCTAAATTTCGAAGGGTCTTCTTTATCAGTATGAAAAGTGAAGTCGGTAACTGTTTAAAAACTTTTCTGAACGAAGTTAATGCAGCTGGTCACACTGTTAAAGAATTTTTAAGTGACGGTGGTAAAGAATTTGACAATTCGTATGTACGTGAAATCCTTCACAGCAAAGGTGTTAAAATTAGAGTTACAATGCCTTACTCTCCGCAGCAAAACGGCTGTGTAGAAAGAGAGAATAGGACTCTTGTTGAAAGTGCAAGATCTATGATCCATGCAAAGGATTTGCCTATCAAACTCTGGGCAGAAGCAGTAAATACTGCTGCTTATGTTTTGAATCTAACGGGCCCATCTGTTGTTAAAGGCAAAGCACCCGCTGAGCTGTGGTTCAAAAAGGACGCAAAAATTGATCATCTTCGTGTATTTGGAACTTAATGTTATGTTCACGTACCAAAGCAAAAAAGACAAAAATGGGACAAAAAGAGTGTTAAAGGTTCTTTTGTTGGTTATTGCGAAAGAGATGGTTATCGTATTTGGTTACCAAAGGAAAATAAAATTATGCTCAGTCGAGATGTTAAATTTGAAAATGAAACAACATCTGAAAAGAAGGTGAAATTGTCTGTTCAACCTGGTAAGGACATTTCTGAAGACACTACCAATGAGAATAATGATCCAGAGGAAGTAGAATTTTCGAGTGGCGCGGAAGCTGATGAGGATGAGAAGCCGGTGGAAGCTGACAAGGGTGAGAAAACAGAACCATTGGGACGTGGTTTGCGCCAAATTAATAAAGCTGTTTATTTAAATGATTACTTGTTGTTGGCTCATTATAATGTTCCTGACTCTTATGCATCTGCCATGGAATCATATCATTCGGAAGAATGGAAAAATGCTATGAATGAAGAGATCACTTCTTTAGCAGAAAATAAAGTATGGCATCTTGTGGATTTACCTCCTGGGGAAAAGTGTATTTCGAACCGCTGGGTGCTAAGGGTAAAGACTAAAGCTGATGGTAGCATTGACAGATATAAAGCCAGACTTGTGGCAAAAGGGTATAGTCAGAAACAAGGTGTAGACTATGATGAAACATTTAGTCCTGTAGCCAGATTTGATACAGTTAGGACAGTATTGAGTGTTGCGGCATCAGAAAACCTCCAGCTTCTGCAATTCGATGTAAAAACAGCTTTTCTGTATGGGAAACTTCATGAAAAGGTTTTTATGAAACAACCAGAAGGCTACGATGATGGATCAGGTCGTGCTTGCAAACTTGATCGAAGTCTATATGGTTTGAAACAGGCACCGAGATGTTGGAACAAACGCTTTGTGAGTTTTATTACAAATCAAGGGTTAAATTGTAGTGCAGCTGATCCTTGTTTGTTTTTCCATAAAGACAAAGAAAAGAAGCTCATAATAACAATCTATGTAGATGATGGTTTAATAGCAGGCTCGGATAGTATCTTAATATCTGAGTTTGTAGAAAAACTGAAAACCGAATTCAAAATTACAGTTGGTTCCTTAGATTGTTTTCTGGGAATGCAAATCACTAAGTTGGATGATGGTTCCGTTTTTGTAAATCAGTGCAATTACACCAAGAAAATCCTTGAAAAATTTGGAATGAATGACGCTAATCCTGTTTCAACTCCATCCGAGAAGTGCGAAAGAAGTGATCAAATTCTTAATGAGAAAGTTCCTTACCGAGAGGCAGTGGGAAGCTTGATGTACGTGTCAACTGCCACACGTCCAGATATTGCGTATGCAGTTAGCGTTGTATCTGAAAATCTAGATTCACCATTGCTGTGTCACTGGCAAGCGGTTAAAAGGATCTTTAGGTACTTAAAAGGAACTGCTGAACATGGATTGCTGTATAAAGCAAATTACCAGATAGGTGAACTCATGGTGTTCAGTGACGCTGATTATGCTAGCGATGCAATCACACGAAGATCAAGAACTGGGATTGTGTGTATGTATTCCGGTGGTGCTGTTACATGGGCCAGCCAAAAACAAAAAAGTGTAGTGTTGTCAACCACTGAGGCGGAATATGTGGCAGCCAGTGAGGCAACTAAAGAAATTATTTGGTTGAAACGTCTGTTCAGTGAAATTTCAACTCTTAGTGATACTCCGACTCTATATGTGAATAATGCTAGTGCTATCAAATTAGTGAAAAATCTTGAATTCCACAAACGTTCGAAACATATCGAAGTGAGATTCCACTTCATACGTGAAAAATTCTATGAAAAAGTTATGAATGTTGAACACGTCGATAGTAAAAATCAGGTTGCTGATATAATGACAAAAACTTTGACCAGAGTACTTTTTGAAAGACATAGACTTGGGTTGGGTCAGTGTGAATTAAAATAATAGTTTGTTCATTTTATTAAATTTAAATTAATCAGTTTTTGTTAAATATATTTGCGACGTGCTTTCCTGGCAAGTATATTTTGAGAGGAAGTGTTGGAATACAAAATATACGTGTTGTAAAGTGAAGTGAGCTGTATATAAAAGTAGGTTCATCTCTATGAATATAGTGATTAGACAATGAAACTGAACTGTAATGAAATGACGTGGATTGACGTGGATGACGTGTTTCTTTTGAAATTTGTAACGTGTTTGTAACATTTTTGTAATGTCGTGTCAGTCAGCCAAAACACGTACACTGATATACATGTAAATTCTGTAAAACTATTTATACTTTTAAGTTTCCATTTTAATAAAATCTCAAATATATATTAAACAGTTTGTAGTGCTTTTTATTGTTTTAGGTAATAATCATAACAATTGTGGTAAAATTATAACTAAATAATTGTGTAAAATTAACACAAAATATATGTCCTTTCTTTTGTGTGTTAAATCATTGACACGAATCTTGTGTAAAGATTTGACACATATACTTTGTGTTAAAATAACACAAAAAATTGAGTGAACCGTTCTGGACATGTGAAATGTGTTAATTTAAACACAAATTTTTTCACTGTGTACACGTTTATGGTGTAAAATATTATCTTCTACAATCTTCTTTTTAATTTTTTTTTCCTTTTTGCATAGATAAGCCAACAGAACTATTGATTATCTATAACATATATGTCTATCACTATTTAACGATATCGAAGTATATAATTTATTAGACCATTAAATATGAATGATTAAGCGATTATTACGTATAATTTTCACCTCATCTAAATTAATGGTGACCAATGATAGAAAAAAATAAAAAACTTTTTTTCAAAAAACTCTTACACAGTATGTACCTACGATAGAATAGCCAGTGGCGGATTTAAAATTAGCAGTTTGCTGACAAAATATTTATTATGTGTTTTAAACATGTATAACATATATAGATATATACATTACGTGTACATTAGATGGCTCTGCAAGAAAACGTATAAAACTAGTAATAATCGTGCAAGATAAATCAGTAACGTGAGAAACTACAAAATTATCTGTAAGCGATCAATAAATATGATTTATTTATTGTTTTGAGGGAACGCGGGATTCGTCCGTACAAGAAAATAAAAGACTGGTAAAAAAATCTCTTTAAAAAATTACATTTTTTCTTTCGGCAATTAAAAATTAATTTTTTCTTATAATTTATAAAAAAAAATCAAATAATATTTCTATTTTGAAAACCCGTTTATCTAAAATAAAATTTTAGAGTAAATAGATCATTTATTTGAGTAAAGATTCTAATAATCAAGAGATTGATTTAGAATAGGTACACATTCAAAAAAGTAATGTCTCACTCCCAATAATTTCATTATCCTGCATCTCCATTTAACAGGGGGGGTACTCTCTCCACTACACAGTTTTATTTTAAGGCTTAATAATATCATACGAAAAACAACTGTAGCTGCTCAGATGAATAAATCGAATCCGACAAGTACTAAATTACAAAAATTTTACTCTTTTTAGTTGCTCGCATTATTCAAAACAATTGAAATGAAATGCCACAGCGAAAAACGTGAAAAACAAAACTCGTGAGGGTGGCAGAAAAATATCGTATAGAATAAGCGTTTTTTGCGGGCCATAAACAAAAATTTCGTCTATACCTAGTTTTCCAAAAATAGTCTAAAACGATCCACTCAATGAAAAGAAAATCGCATGAGATTGCAGCCCATGCTCGCACCTAAAATGGCCGCACCCGGAGAAAACAATGAGAATATTTTAAACAAAGATTTATTAAAAAGGTTTCAGATCAAAACCTACACTCATATCAAGTTTGAAGTTTCTAGCACTGGTAGAAGTGCTTTAACAATATGCTCGCATCTGAAATTTAAAATAAGTCCTCATAGACGTTTTCAGCGATAATACCAAAAACCAAAAACATATTTTTGACAAGGAATACCATCCATCTAGTCAAAAAAAGTTTAGGAAGAATGTCATAAGAATGTCATACGAAAAAATGTCATTCTAAAGAATGTCATTAGAATTATTAATTTTAAATATTTGTCAATTTCATTGATACATGAATGGAGACTATTTCTTAAAAGAGAGACAAGATATAATATATGATATGTTAGAATGAATACGTAGATTTCTTTGAATGACCCACAAATAATAAAAAACAAAACAATAAATAGACACACAAACACATGACTTTGACGTGTCTAAGATCAAGTGCTACAAAAAATAATATTTAAATTAATATTACTAAACGTAATACTACATAAATATAATATTTGGTGTAGGTAAATATTGTATTTGTCAATAAATACAACCATTTTTAGCGAAAATTTGTTTATTTTTCTAAATTTTTCATTTAAAAAACAGATTTGTAATAAGCGAAAAAATTTGGGGGACAGGTCTACCCACACTGTCAACTTCCCATTGGGTGTCTAGACTAGAGACTACTGTACATAAATAATTATTTTTTCATTTCAAGCGACTCCTCCCCTGGGCCCCCGGTAGAGGCTTTGCCCCTTGCACCATACCGGGGGCTTCACCTTTTGTACCTAAGGGTGGGTGCTCCATCCTTATCAAACAAATGATAACATCATCTGTTCTCAAGATATGCGAGACAAAATATATTTTGGCAAAAAACTAATTTTTTCAAGTTTCTTATTTCGTATTTTTTTTTAATTTTGTAATAAAATACTGGCTTTTTTAACGTCAAGGAAGGTTCTTAGACCACTATATAATAATGTTATGGTAAAAAATCCATATAATGTATGTTATCTTAATAAAGTTAATTCCGTTTTTTTACCACAAAAAACAAACCGCTAATCCGAATTTGCTGAAAACTTTATCCGGTCTTCATTTTTTGATTACGCATCTAATGAAATTAGTCCGGAGTTGATATTATCACTTGTCCTTGAGATATGCGAGACGAAAAAAAAATCACGAACGAACGAACGAACTAACTAACGAAGGCACACACAGACATCACGCTTCTAGTGACCCTGAATCGTGGAGATATGTCAAAATTAGCGATTCGTAAAATCGAAGTTAAAAATACCAATTTTGGCATTACACAAAGTAAAGGGTATACCGAGAAGGAAATTACTCTACGTAAACAAGGAATTCGTTTTTTATTTAAAACATGTGATAATATCGACAAAAATTTTAAAAATATTGTAAAAAATAAAATTATGTAAAAATTAAAATATAGGTTAAATTGACACTGCATTTCGGTAGCATCTTTCACGTAAAATTAATGAGTATATAAAAATTTAATTTCAAAATTATGTATTTTGTTTGTATTTATTTATTTATTTATTAATAAAATGACAATTCAATAACGGTATAGTTTTATTTATGTTTGTGTCTACCCTTACTAAGAAGATATGTCTTATTAGTGGTGCAAAACTATCAACCAAAACGTAATCTTTTTAAACGTAAAAATAGTTACAAATTGTAAATAATCGATTAATTTGAGCAATTTTTGTTTTCAGATTATAGTAATTTACAATATTCTTTAAGCACCGTTAGAAAATACAATGATTTAGTCGACAATTAATAATTCGAAAAAATAATTGATAAAATAGTCGAACATCATTCTTAAGGAGTGGTTATTGATTCAAATAAAACAGATATTGAAAATGATTAATTAATTGTTTATGTTTTTATATAGAAATCATAATTATAAGAAAAATATACAAAATATATTGTTTTAAAAGCAATGGCAATATTTCAATTACATTAAAACCGTTACTGTTTACACCACAAATACAATTTACGTAGTGGTCGGTGCAAATTTAAGGGGAAGATCAGGGGCGTCGGTAAACTTTTGTTTCGGGGGTTGGTAAATATTATTTATCTGAATTTATTTAAAACAATATTATCTTAAGAGACAATTTACACCTAAAATTCAGTTGTGTAGACAAAGGAAATCGAATGTTACACTAATGAATATGAGTGATGACTTTTAGAAAACTGTCGAAAAATCAACTTCACTATCGCATTCATCAGCGTAAAAGACGGCAAATAGCGGAAGCTGGCAAAAATTCTAGAATAGTCAACTCTTCAATACAATAAACTTCACTATTAAATTGGGCACTAAAAATTAAATTAAGCAACGTATTTTGATAAAAATTCTAGAATGTTCTATTCGTCAGCTAATAAAGATATCGAAAAATCGATTGCAACATTTAATTGGTCATCGAATAAAAGACGGAATAGCACATTTTAATAAATGTTCTAGAATATTCTATTCGTCAAATAGCAAAAATTGTTTGTCACAATCTGATATTTGGTTTACATTAGTTTAATTTTGGTTAGACAATTAAGTGGTGCAGTAGATATTCCAATATCTCTGTTAGTTGACAAATAGAATATTCTAGAACATTTTTCAAAATGTGTTATTTGGTCTCTTTTTTGGTAGCCAATTCAATGGCGACGTCTGTTTTTCAATATATTTGCTAGTTGACGAATAGAATATTCCAGAACATTTGTCAAAATTTGTAATTTGACCTTTTTTTCAATGGACAATTAAATGGTACAATTGATTTTTAAATATCTTTGCTAGTTGACAAATAGAACGTTCTAGAATTTTTGTCAAACTACACTGCTTAATCTCATTTTTAATAACCAATTCAACGGTGAAGTCTGTTTTTTGATATCTCTGCTAGTTGACGATTAGAATATTCTAGAATTTTACGTTACTTATTTTGCATTTGCATTTTGCATATTAGGTATCCAGAATATGTGCATGTATGTCTGCAGTGTAATTTTAAAATTTTTAAAGACTACGAGACCCTCAGATTGTATTACCTATGGCCCTGACTCTGGCTTGGTACATAAATTTTTACCAACACAGACAAAAAACAATATATCTGTGAGAGAACTCCACTAAATCGCTGACGTCACTACGTAAAATCGGAGTACGTACCATTGGATGGCCACTGTATTTACAAAATGACGTCATTCATAATAAGCACGTTACGTTCATAATATGTTGATCAGTATTTTGGAAAATGCTCCTTCCTTTACAATATTATAATTAATGCCCGGACTTATAGTGCAGCTCATAAATTATCCTGTCAAAAATTGCCAGAAAAACGTATCACCATTCATTAGAAGCGGCACATAATTTATCTATTTTTCATAAATGCATTTATAATTTTTTTCTAAATGCGCTCCGTAGTTTGTGTGCCACGAACTAAACAGGTACTCTACATATATATTTTGTTTTGAAAACAATAAAATTTCATATGAACAACATAGTCGCTCAATTTAAGTTTGTAACATCACTCGCGCAACCAACGAACACAGTTTAATTTGATCAACTGCATGTGAATTATATAAACAACCATCTCAAGAAAAAATTTTTTTTCATACACTGAAGCTATAAATCATCCTGTCAAAAAATTGAATTGTTGAAAAAACATATATGAGAGGAGCGTGTCTTGTAAATTTTTATGAGGAGATATTTCTTGTACAAATCTGGCAAAAGTTCTAGAATATTTTTTCAATAATTAGAAAAGATATAAAAATTCCTTAATCAATGGATTGACCAACGAAAAAGTAACCAAGTACCGATATTTAGAATAAGTTCTAGAATATTCTTTTTGGAAATTAGAAAAAATATCGACTATCTAATTTCACCACCAAATTTTTCATCGAAAAGCGATCAATTAACGGAATTCGGCAAAAGTTGGAGAATATTCTATTCTGAAAATAGAAAATATATCCAAAAACCAACTTCACCATCGGTTTGGGCATCAAAAAAGTGTCCAAATACCAGAATTCGTCAATAGTTCTAGAATATTCTTTTTGGAAATCAGAAAAATTATTGAAAATTTGGCATCACCATCAGATTGTTCATCAAAAAAGTGACCAAAAAATGAAATTCGGTAAAAGTTCTAGAATATTCTATGTGAAAATCAGATAAGATAACCAAAACTTGATTTCACCATCGAATTAGTTAGTTAAAAAGGATCGATGTAGCGAAATCTACATGGAAAGTTCGAAAATGTTCTATCTGGAAATCAGCAAAGATTACGAAAAATTTACTTCACCATTTTTTTAGTCATCGAAAAACAGATTGAATACAGGTGAAAAGATTTGACAAAAGTTTCTATTCGAAAATTAATAAAGATGTCGAAAAACCAATATCCCTATTAGAAGAATTATTGAAATAAAAGCTAAATAAATATATTTAACAAAAGTTTTAGAATGTTTTGTTCGAGAACTAGCAAAGATAACGAATTATTTATCATAAACTGGTTATAATTGATGAATTTAAGCTCCATTAGTCCCACTGATTTGGTCAACGATAGTGTATTTAAAAAAAAAAGACAAATCGTTACTTTTTGCAATCGTAAACTTTTTAATCGTAGATATCTCCTAAACGGTGCGTCGTAGCTCAAAAATAACGAAATTTTTGAAGGCTTAAGCGAAGCAAGTTGTGGGTATTCCGAACGTATTGCGACTGTCAGAACCTACTTTTCGTTATCGAAAATTATCGATACCACGTAACTTGTCATAAATTGGTTACAACTAGTTAATTTAGGCTCTGTTAGTCCCATTGATCTGGTCAGTAACAGAACAATTTTTAAAAAAACTACCGTTCGTTAACTTTCGCTATCGAAAACTTTAATCGTAAATATCTCCTAAACGGTGTGTCGTAGCTCAAAAATAACGAAATTTTTGAAGGCTTAAGCGAAGCAAGTTGTGGGTATTCCGAACGGATTGCCACTATCAAAACCTACTTTTCGTTATCGAAAATTATCGATATCGAAAATAACGATATTTCCAAAATGGAAAGGAAAGGAAGTATTCTTTCAAATATATAATATGTACTATAAATTATACTTATTTTTCGTTATCAAAATCTTTCGATCGAAAACAGATTGCAAATAGTATCCAATTATTTTAAACTTACAGTTGTGATTTTTTTATATTGTTACTCATGTTGGTTTATTACGTTTTTATGTTCAATAAATAATCAGAAGATAAAATATTTTCCTACTTTTTTGCTTCTACGATAATTTCAATAAACTTCATACCTACTTAATATAACTAACAACTACAACTAAAAGCTAAATTACTTAATAGTTAATACTACAGTGACTTTATAATATACTTGATAACAGTGTGGCCATTAGTAGGTCTAGTTTTTTATTGGTTGACGCCATTTTCAGGCCAAATGCATTGAATTTGTATACCTTGTTTATTCTGTTACTACGGTTACTCACTTCAAATTTGGCCTGAATATGGCGGATATGGTTCCAATGGCCACACTGTTATAAAGAATATTATACAGTCACTGTAGTTAATACTAATAGTTGAATTTTTCAGTCATTAGTTGCAAAAAAAAATATTTTTGTCATTGGTTATTAATTATTAGTTGCAACTAACATCAAGGCATCTAGCCAGTATTGGACTACTCTTTTGTTGAAAATTAATATGTTAATAAGGTGTGCTACACTTCACTGAAAGTATCATTTTTCTTTGCATTTACATGATAACAATTAAAATTTGTAAATGACTATAGATTTTGAAATTACAGTTTATTTTCATTTTTTAACCCCTCATACTTGTTTTTGCGCTACTGAAGAACATTCAATTTTTTGACAGGATGATTTATAGTACACTATAGTGTCCGGGCTCTAATTATAATATACCTTTCCTTCTTCAAGGGTCAGTTTATGTCATAATTATTATTTTGTTTTTATTTTTAATTAAAAATAAAATTTAGGTAAAAGCTGATTTTAGAAAGAAAGACTACAACTTGAGAACAATTAAAAATCAAAATATATAGCTCATGTTTAATAGCAAAAATGAAACACAAAAAATGAATTAAGGTACAATTATCCTTTAATCAGTATAAAAAAAAAACTAAATAAATAAATAAAAACAAATACAGTTTTTCTGAAAACTCCATTAAATTTTTTAATTTATCCAGCCTTTTTCAGACCAAAAAATTTATCAATGTTTAATGAATAATTTTTTACAAGCATTCTAAAGCAAAAATAATTTGAACCATAGATCACTCAACAAACATTGAAAGTGAAATTTTTTTTAAATCACTGTAACTTATATAATGATTGATATGATTATTAATTTCAAACGAAATATTTTAATTTTGAATTCAATCGTTCAACAATCGTAAATAAATTCGACAGCTAATCATATTTTTGATTAGTTTTTTACACCTTCGGGTAATCTTCAAACGTCTGACATTTATAATTTTTATTTTGGTATAAAATTATATGCTTTGATATATTAATGTTGTTTATTGTGATCCGTTTATATACGAAAAAAATAGGTATTGATTATTTATTATAGAATGTTAACCTTAACTATACCTATTCATATAGGTACTTATGAGGTAGATATATAGAATGCACGTCGATATGCCCCGATCGATAATAAAAATTCACACTTTTTTAAAATAAATTATAGTCATTTTATTCTCATTATATTTTTGTTAATGGCTTTTTCACTTTATTTTTCACTTTAGTTAATAGTATATTACTTACAAGGAAAGGTATCCAACTGTACCTGTCAGAAATTTTTGAAACTTTGGTGGATGGTAGATCTTATTAAAGCTAATCACAAGCCATATGTCGTTCGTGCCCATAAACGGTTTATGGCGGTGAAACTCACCCCTAAAAAATTAAGTTTTTTTCAATTTTCTAAAATATATTGGAAATTGTAAGAGCTTTTCTAGGGAAACTATATATATTTAAAAATGGAACTTTAATATCTTTATTATGATACCAAAATTAAAGTTATAAAATCATTGGGGTTTCATCCCCCATCCCAACCTTTAATTTTATCAGGAATCTTATGATAAAAGTGGAAACTGTTATGTGTAAACAAAATAATTTTTAATTAATATATTTTACATTACACCAGTTTATTTCTTGTTGCATAAATACACCCTTTACTAATATTAACTTGGGAAAATTTTAACTTTTTCATTTAATAATGAGCAAAAATATGGGAACGAACGAAATATGGCTCGTGATTAGTTTTAATAAGATCTAAAATCCAGCAAAGTTTCAAAAATTTTTGAGAGATAGGTACAGTTGGATACCTTTCCTTGTTAGCAAGGACCGTAAGTGTTGTTTTTGTGGCCTCAGAAGCATCCTTGGCCACAAAAACGAAGAACTTACGAGCCAAGTATGAGTAAGTTATTTTTTTAAACGAAAAAAATTAATAAATTAAAAAAGGGGCATTTTAGGCATAGTAGCAGTCTATAAAAAAAAATATTTCCATAGAAAAATTTATTTACTATTGACGGTAAACGATTAGTTACGTTCTTAGGAAGGTGAGTAAATTACTTATCATCCTAGGAATGTAAGTATTGTTTACGCGACCAGTAACCTGTTGTGTAAACGCCAAATTACGATTCGAGCAGTTAAAAAATTATTTAATGGGTGTTTATAATAGTTAAGAGGGTATTCTAGTCTAGAGAGCAAAAATTCCAACTTTTTTAAGAATTAATAAAAAAAAATATGTTAATATTTATACTGTCCATTTTTTACCATCTATTTTATGATAGTTTATGACAATTTCATACAAAATTCAAAGACTTATAGCGATTTAAATACAGCCAAAGAAGTGATGTGCCGATTAAATTTTGGGAGCTTGCGTTCATCTGAAACAAAAAAAAAAAAATGATTCTGTTTTAGAAAGATTGTCATTCTGGCAGGAACTACAATGAAAAAAAAGAAAAACAAAAAATTCTAAAACTATGTAAAGTAAAAATTAAAATTTTGCATTATCCGTAATTTCTGCACTTAAAGCAACATGACATTGAAGTTACGTTAACTTAATTTTACATATTTCATTTTTTTGTCAAACTCTGTTATTAACATTGTACCTACTATCCAATGACGAATGTCCGATGAAACCTGATCAAAATTGGTATCTTTTTTCTTCAATAGGTATAAATTATTCAAAATTTTATTCACTACCGGTAGGTACACACTCATGCAAGTGATCGGGGCCGCCATCCAAATAGGTATTTATTATTATCGACAGCCCGCTATACAGTCTAGTCTGATACAGTCTCCGGTCGTATGAATGAAATTTACTATTGACAGTTTTTAATTAATTTAAGTGATGTGTTGTGTTTTTTATTATGTATGTAATTTCAAGAACAAGAATAAATAACTGTTGTAAATAAAAAATATAAATATACGCACAAATACCTTTGGATAAAAGTAATCACTTCTTTTAAAATAAGCAACGCAATGACCATCTATAGAAAGGTTTAAGTGTTTCACTTACCCCTAGAATCATACGTTGGTCTACGAGAAACGTTAATCATACATCGGCGTCAATTTGACGAATGGAGTTTTTACGGAGAGTTTTAGAGTTTATTTGCAAAAAACATTTTTTTACATAACAATACTACAAAAGCGAACAAAATATTTAAAAAAATTGCATTTGGAAAAATTTTTTAATATAAATATTTATTAATTTTTTTACTTATTTTTTTTTATCAAAGCATATTTTCATTATAAAAATTAAAAAATAGATAAATACATCAATTGTATCATAAGACACGTCTTTCAAATAATTAATTTATGAACTATTATGAGTCGGTGGACATATGTGACTTATTTACAGAATGTGAAATTTCTCGGTCACAAATATTCCCGTAGATATGTAGTTATTTCCTGATTAGGCACATTTGTAAATTTTCTAAAATTTGTTAGTAATTTTTCGAATAAGATCTCAAAAAATAATAAAATTAAAATATTTTCCACAAAATAAATTGTTGATCTTTTATTAAGTCATTCGAAACGCATTCTTTAGTTTTCGATTCGATATATTAAAACTTCAGTATTATGTCGTCTCTATAAGTCAAACAGCTCTAATCATCTTTCACATTATCATTGTCATTGAATAAATTAATTATAACATCTATATTTTTAATAAGTTTTAGAAAAATTAGGAAAACTTTTATATGTGAAGTACCAAATCTTTAAAAAAAAAGATACGTTAATCATACATCGTCGTCAAATTGATGCACACTATTTTAGTTTAAACAAAACGACAGCAACTATAAACAAAATTTATACGTTTGCTGTGTTATAATAACAAACAAATTGGATAACAGAGTTTCACAACAAGCAGCCAACAACAAGTTGTAGTATTGGAGTAGGTAGAGAAGTTCGTTCGTCAATTTGACGAGTACGTATGATTCTAGGGTTAAGTACCAGAAGTACGAGCAGTAAAAATTAGAGGTACCGTTGATTGTATTGATTACCGAAGTAAATAAAATCCTAGTAACCAAAGCTTTCACTTTTCAGAAGAAGCAAAAAGCATTTTCATATTGACGTGTAGTTACATATATGATTATATAAAGAAAATTAATATATTTTTGTTAATACTTTTGTGGAAATTAAAAATAAAATTATAAAAGCAAATCAGTATGCGTATGGCCTTTTAGATGTTAAAATAAAAAAGGTGGTAATAATACTAAACAACTTTTATTTTTTATAGATGTATATACAATTGCGGTTTAGAAGAAATACGGACACTTTTTTCAAGTTTATAATTTAAAAATTAAATAAAATAATTCTAGCGCAGGCAGACAAAAGTAGGTAGTTAAGTCCATTTTTGATTTTTTGATTTTATAATAGGGACCAAGGGAGTCTATCTTATATATTTCCAAAAGTGTAAAAGTCAATTCCACCCCTAATATTATTTTTATGCACATAAAAAAATTCTCTTCAGAAACTAACAAAAGACGTTAAGTTCTTAAAATTCATAATAAAATAATAAATAATTACATAGTTTAATTAAATTGGCAATGTATTTTTATGGCAACAGCTACCCGCTAAAACGGGTTAAGTCCATAAATGGTTTTAATAATGAAATTTATTGTTGTTTTTTATATGTTAAGTCCATAAAAATATCTTAAAAAATTTTAGTTTAAGGTTTAAAGTTTATGTTTTTTATGATTTACTCTGTTACATGTTGAGAAAGTAATTGATTAAAAAAATTAACAAAATGTCATGTAAACTTGAAGATAATTCAAATAAACTGATGTTGCCTGCATTTCATTTTAGTTTGTACTCTCTACTGTAAAGTTGATATTTTCGACTTAACTACTTTTGTCTGCTTGCGCTAGAATTTATTTAATAATTCTATGATGCAATTAAAGTAGAATTAAATATTAAAATCACCACCAGAAGTTACCAGATTTTAAGTTTTCACCATTTCAGGATTTTCTTACAAAGCTAAAAAAACTGCAAAATGAGCCACACAAGACAATGTTTCATGAAAACGTAAAATCGGTGTCTAATTTTTTACCACAAATTCTCGTTTTTAAAAAAAAAAAAAAAAAAAAACTATTTCATCCATAGATATACAAGATCTAAATTCCCTATTTCATAACTACCGTGCCCGCTGTCCCCGGCAAATGACGTAGACACCGCTACCCCTACCAAACGATTATAATGCATACAACAAAACGCATCATTTTTATCTACACAAACATGCGAATGTGTTTGTGCAATATGGTGTATGTAGGACTGGGCACCTGGTATATATATATATATATATATATATATATATATATATATATATATATATATATATATATATATATATATATATATATATATATATATATATATATATATATATATATATATATATATATAACTATGTAACTAACCACCAACAATTAAAAATAAATTGATTTATTTTAAGAAAAATATGTCTTTATTTTTCTGTTCAATAGAATTTTTACACTTAGGTACGACACACTTCATATTTTTTTTCTGTTTAAATTTCACGAGTTGACTAAAAAAACAATGATAGTATTTATGACATGAACCCTATGACGAATAGTAACAGACTAGATTAGAAGCGGTGTAAATTTCCACAACATTGCACCTTAAAAACGACAGATTTTTATATGTACACTGCTTCTATAATGTTCTGTGATTTCATCGCTTATCTTTCATCCGCGCAACTTGGAAATAAAATTATTCTTGTCTGAATATATACAATTTTGTAACGTAAAATATATTAGACTACTTTTTTCAGTCTATTTGAAGCCTTAAAGGGAAATATATTCAAAATGAACTAGCAACTTGTATCTATGTATGAATGTTCATAATATAAGCAGTTTTATAAATGGTTATTAGTTTTAAGGTTGATTCAACTTAAATATCCACTTGAATAAGCTACTCAGATATAGTAGAATTTCTGTAGGAAAATATCTTAAGACATTAGAGATAAATGTTTTTTTATATGGAGACGTCGTTACTCAAGCTCAATTTTTCTTGTACAATGTGCTACAACATTTATCCTAATTCAGTTTATCGATTCATGTCTTCATGATACTAGACCACTCATATAAATAACTCCGAATCGAATCAAAAAATAAGTAAAATCGATTCTGTGAGCATTGAGTCTATTGGGTAACACTCCTACCAGCCGCAACAAACCATAACGCTATGAATTAGAAGTACAGATTGGTACAACAGATATGATATTTTAAGACATCTGTAGATATGGATTTTTTGAGAGTAATATCTGCAAATGCGGATTTTTAAAAATTAATAATTATAGGCGAAGTATTCTGTCATTTCCGCGGGTATTTCTTTTCGTAAATTTTACACTTCGGCATTTCAAGACTTGACTTCATACAATATGTCTAAATTATATTTAATGCTATAGCTGTCGCTATAGGTATAGGGTAGCAAATGAGGTAGAAAATGAAGATAAGGGAATCAGTGTCAGGTTATATAAAAATACCCCTGTCGCAGCATCTGCATAACATAGCGAATGTTCAAATATTGGGTACTAGCGGATCTCAACTAAGACCTGTACCTATTTAAAATAGTTTAGTTGTCTATGAGTAAAAGAATTTTTAAAATCATATATATAACACAACCTGTACCTATCTAAAATAGTTTACCTTGGTAATAGTGGAAAAATTTTCAAAATCGGTCAGTTATTTTATTTTTGACACTTTTGGGTCCCACTGACGCTGTCGGACCTTTTCATAACGTAATCTATATCTCTTTAAAACAGTTTAGCTCTCTGAGAGTGAAAAAATTTTCAAAATCGGTCAGTTAGTTTATTTTTGACACTTTTGGGTCCTATGGACCCTGGCGGACTTTACGTAATGTAATCTAAATCTATCTAAAATACTTTAGCTCTGTAACAGTGAAAAAATTTTCAAAATTGGTCGTTTAGTTTATTCTTTACATTTATGGGATCAGTAAACCCTGGCGGAACTCATACAACTCATCTAGTACTCTAACAGTAAGAAAAGGTTCTAGGGATCTTATATAACTTATGACAGTCCGTAGGGTTCTTGCGGATATCATTTAATTAATTAATTCAAATACTTTAACTTACCTTTTAGGCCCCCAAAACCTTGACGGATCTCACACAAGATACCTTAAATCCATTTAAAATTGTCCAACTTTCTAACATTAATAATTATTAGTGAAAAAATTTTCAAAATCGATTCATTTAAAATTTTTTTCCGTGCATAGATACATATTATGTTGTTTTGTTTTATATTTAATAATATTATATCATAACATAAATTTCAATTTCTTGTTTATTTAAAATTCAATAAAAAAAATATCTTCATTACATAAGCTTAAAAAATCCGCTTAGTTTTCATTTTTCAACTTGAGACAGAGCTATGCTAATTATAATGCAATAATTGGGAAGCAGAACTTTGTTTATTATAATACATATATTATGTGAATAGATACCAATTGTTTCCATAAAAATACCTAACTAAAAAGAGATTTTTATATCTTTTAAAATGAATTAAGACAAAAATACAAATTACTTATTAGATTGACAAAGAGAGAAAATTAATACAAATGTGAAAAATTAAAATTTTCTCGAAAAATACGTAACAGAAAGAAAATTATAAGAATACTAGCCGTATGCCCGATGGGATTTCCCGTCGGCAACATCTTTTTATTAGGTACTCAATTTCTGCTCACTTTTAATGTTTTTCAAAAGCCTAAATCAATGTCCACGTTTATTGTTTCAAAAATGATAAACTTCCCATATAAACTTTTATTTTCTGTCTTAGGGAATAAATTTCAAGAAACGACTGACTTTTATTTATAAATAGAAGCCTAAACGCCAATTTTCATAACTCCTGTGCTTAATTTCGTCCTTCTAAACTCAAAAATTTTGGCTTTGCATTGTCTGTCAGTCAGTGTTAAAGATTTATTAACTATTATATTATTTATTTTAATAGCCATAGTAACGTATTTTTATATACCACTAACTTCAAAAATAACGAATTTACATACAAACTTTCATCCCCTATTAAACCCACTTAGGGGAAGAATTTTCAAAAATCCTTTCTTAGTGCTCACCTACGTTACACAGGGAACTCCTATGCAAAATTTCATTCTTCTAAACCCGACGGTTTAGGCTGTGCATTGTCTGTCAGTCAGTCAGTGTTAGAAATTTATTAAGTAGATTTTCTTCATAATTTTTTTTTTTTGCTTTTCAACGATGTAAAAATCGAACTGTCTAATGATAGGATCGAATGATAAAAAATGGCCAGAAAACCTACTTCTGGGCATCCGACGTATCTAGCTGACGGACTTAGCCGAGCCAATCCGGATTTTAGTTCGCACTCAAAATTTCATAAGCACTAAACGTTTCTTTTGAAAGTTATCGTGGCGACATATATATATATATATATATATATATATATATATATATATATATATATATATATATATATATATATATATATAAATTTTAGTGAATATCGTTTTCGTATTCTAGGGACCTCAAAACATATTTCTGTTATGGTCCCGGGCTTAGGTCGCGTCATGACACCGGCTGTAATAGTTGAATTTCGAGTTTTCGAAATTCGCTAAAAGAGACAACAAATTTTTTTTCTTTTAATGTATTCTCCATTATCTGTAAAATTATCTTAGAAATGTATACTCTATTCTGAAATTTAAAAATTGGATAATCATAAAAGAGCTCTGTTTCCACATTTGAAAACATTTTTTCTTTTAAGTCAGATTAGTTTTTGACCTGTGGTGTAAATCTTCGATGTATGAGCTTGACTCACACTTCATCGAATTTCTTTTATTACCTAACTTCGCGGATCGTCATCGTTGCACCAATTAAAGAAGTTTCACTTTACGAAAATTACAATGAATGTTTCTTACAATAATTTTACTATATGCTGGTATTTACATATTATGTATACAGATTAACAAGTGTATATTCAGTTAGTTCTTTTCATTGGTAATGTTGTTTTTTACTTTCTACATAAATTTTTTTATTTAATATTTATTTCTGACGATGTTAGCCATTCATCTTAACTATCTGTCACCTATACATCATTGATATTATATTAGGTAACGAAACTGTAGCAACTATATTATATTAAATTTTAAATTGTACTAATATCATAATTCAGTAATAATATAAACTAGAATTATTTCTATAAACTTGTAACTTTCTTGCTCGAATAGCGTAAAAAGTTAACAATCCACAGATTTTAATCCTTTATTCGCTCCGAGCTGAAACTATAACCACTTATAATCAACTGCTTATATATAAATTTATGCCGACGCTTTACCAACCTCCATAAAGCTACACAGTCAAAAAATTTGTGTTAAAATTAACACATTCTACATGTCCAGAACGGTCCACTCCATTTTTTGTGTTATCTTAACACAAAGCAAATGTGTCAAATCTTTACACAAGATTTGTGTCAATGATTTAACACACAAGAGAACATACGTTTTGTGTTAATTTTTCAGATTTATCAGAATTAGTTGTTAAACTTTTTTATTCAATATTTTATTTCCACTGCAGCTTAAGATATTTGAAAATCGTCAAAAATTATAACGAGTTTGTTCATATATTATTATAAGTGAGGCTCAAAGAACGCAAAGTAAGTCAGTCGTTTATAAAAATTCTTACTTGTTTCCATATATATCTACCAAAATATATATAATAAAAAAGATGAGAGTAGTTCTTATTATTAAACAAAACCGAAAAATTTTTTAAGTTATTGACGAATATAGTTTTATTAAACGTTAAAAAATGAAACAATTTTCTTACATTTTAAGATTATTTTGTTACAGATTCAGTTACAAAAAATCATGTAAACTTACTTGAGATTGTATAATTTAATGGCTGACGAGCACTAAATCAGAGAAATTTACTACATTAGTTTTGCTCGGAGAGCTCATTCACAAAATACTTCTTTAGTTTCAAATACTTCAGTTTTCTCCAAATAGGTACTCTTTTAGTTATTAGAAATGTGTGATGTAACATAAAAATTTTATCAGAAAAAGTTAAAAATAATGATTTGGGTGGCATCCACTATAAACAAAAAATCTTCAGAGAACCAATTTTTAGTTTCTTAGTTTCTTTTTTTCTAAAAATTTTGAAAATTATTAAAAAAATTTTATCTCTTTCATTTTTCCAATATGGTACGCATCCCCCCTCCTCCCAAATAAAAAAGCTTGTTTGTATATACGCCTGTCTTTTCTATTTTGACCAGTTCGTATACTATAGACTCAGACGTATTATTTTCATTAGAAACACCATTCATATTGTCAAAATACAGTCAACACTGATTTCTCAATACAGTAATGGAGAAAACAATGACGGACAAATCAAAATCATGGTTACTCCAAAAATTAAACTGAAAAATAATTTAGTCATAAAAAAAGTTAATTAAAAAAATCCAAAAAACTAGACTGCGTAAAAAGCAAACTCAAATGATGGAAACAAGATGAAATATAGAGCAAAAGAAAAATGAATAAATAATAATTGTACCAAGTTAAACAGAAATGCCTGATGCCTCTGACTACTTTACTTTTCAATCATTTTCTTTCTCTACTTGACTTTATTGTGTTTAAAAATTATTTAAAAGAAGAAATATATAGGTATACGAATGCTGCGACTGGGTTTTCACATGCAGCCTAGTTAATTTGCCCCCAAATAATTGGAAACTGACTGTAATATTTAATATCATTTTATTACCATATTACAATATCCAACTAAAAACCCCAAAAAATGTTCAATTACGAAAATAAGCCGAAAAGAAGGCACAAAAATGCAGGTCACCAATGTTTTTTAAAGATACTCTTTTACATACTCCTGCTAGTGGGTAGGAGTATATTTTGGCTTTGTTTACTCTCTTACTTCCTACTTTAGTATAATACTCCAGATTGGTGCACACCAGCAATCGTTTACTCTAAAGAGAATATTTTCAATACTTCTTTAGTAAAATACTCCACAACTGAAAATACTACATTAGTATAGAAAGTAATTAAGTCGTCACTTTTGAACTCTTTTAGTATAATACTAAGTTAGTTACAAAATCTCCTGGTTGGTGCCCGTCAGACTATATGTATTGTTTAATATTATAATATACAATCTCAAGTAAGCTTACATGATTTTTTGTAACTGAATCTGTAACAAAATAACCCTAAAATGTAAGAAAATTGTTTCATTTTTAAACGTTTAATAAAACTATATTCGTCAATAACTGAAAAAGCTTGCAATTTTTCGGTTTTGTTTAATAATAAGAACTACTCTCATATTTTTTATTATATATATTTTGGTAGATAGATATTCTAATGTAACTTACGTACTTATAACACTCTTTTGCTTTACACAAAGATTGTGTTACTTCTTTGTTGTTCAAAACAGGTTAACATTTTTATTCTATTAAATCGAAATTTTTGTTAATATTTTCATTTAACACAAACACGAAATGTTGTGTCACGCAGGCTTGTGTACTTATTTAACACAAAAATTTTAAACACTAGTTTTTTTTACGCAGAACACAATTTTTTTTACTGTGTAGCCGTCCCAAGAAAAAAAAATTTGCAAAATCCCAAAAAACTAGTAGATAAAAAATAGGTGTATTTTAGGCATAAATTAGGTGTGCTAGTTAAAAATTAGGTGTTCTTACCGTTTTCGAGAAAACATGAAAAACAAAATAAACGGCTAGGTTTACGTAAACCTAGCCGTCCACCATTTCTATAATCACGACCCAATGAATTAAAGAAAATTTTCGGTAAGTAAAGCGGGTTCTACACGATGCTACGAACGTTCCTTCCAACGTTCGATCGAACGTTTGATGCAATTAAGTTCGATAGTTGGTGCGACGAATGTATCTGCTACACGGTGAATCGAATGTTTGATCCAATACGAATGATGATGTGTTGGTACTCAGTGGCGAGGCTGTTATCTGTCTGATGTTATCTCTAATGTTATACACTGATGTTGTCTCTCTTCACATGAACGAGTCGTGCAGCTGCTGAGTCGAACCAACCAACGCAACCAACATTGATCTTCAAACGTTCGAAGCATCCCTTTGACTCGGTGCAAAAATACCGACATCGAACGGGACACGACCAAATGTGAACGTTTGACGCTCGACATTGGACACTCGTAGGTTCGAACAACGGCTACACGATGCTATGAACCATCCAACGTCGAATGTTGGAAGGTGTTCGTAGCATCGTGTAGCAGCGGCTTAACATCTAAAATTATATAATAAATCTAATATATGTATATTTACATATCTCTAATTTGCTGCAGCTGCTCCAAAATTCAGTTAAAGTTTGATTGAGCTTTGTATCTATATGGTAAAGTGGAAAAATTGAAAAAACTGACTGTGCCCAAATTTTTAGTAACTAAATTGTAGTGTGGCGAAGCTCATCTCCGCCACATTTAAAAACTATAGATTTTCAATAAAATCAATAAAATCAGACATCGACAGTCATCTGTTGAATAGCGCAACAACCTCTACTCTACAGAGTTCTGAAATGGAGTAAGAGAACTGGTTTGCACATAGGATGAACATTTATACATTTTAAAATTTTAATTTTCTAATTAAGAACTTGTTTACAAAAAATATATTTCAATTATATAACATCTGTACAAAACATCTAGAATTTATAAAAACAGAACGAAAATTAAAAGTTCGATTCTTTTCAATGGCTTTCTTTTAGTTCGGCCACCGAGCTGAACACATCCCTTTTAATTCAGCCACCGAGCTGACAACAACTTAATTCGATCGTCCTAACTAAAAAACATCTATTGTCGAACATGACATAAAATTCAACAAAGATTCAACTTTGATTTTCGTTCCGTACTAATGATTTTTTTTTGTGATATACATTGTCGTCAAAATTTAATATTTTTTGTAACAATCTTTTGTGAAACTTGATCGGAAGGAATCCACTGGAAATTTTGGAATTTTGAAACAAAGTTGGAGAAAAGCGAATCATTGATTTTTTTTATTTTTATTTTATTCGTTTTTTAAAATCCTAACTAAATCCTAACTTCGTTCGGGCATAGAAAAACACCTCCAGGAGAATTTTATTTTGGAATTTTTGAAACTGCCGGACTTACGGTGTTAATCTTCGATACACATTTCCGTCCAAATTAGTTGCGGATTCACCACCACGGAGTTATCTGGCAAGTTGATTTATTGTTCGGGTTTTACGTCGCCCTAAATCGATTCCTACCAACTCCATTCTCCTGATTCATCCAGCGGTTCCCTTCCGCAATATTCACCTACTATCTACCCCAATCCAGACAAGAATTATTTTTTTGTGGAAAGTTTCTTCCTCCATTTGGCTTTGATTTTACAAAACACCAAAACCATTAGTGGATTCCCTGATCCACGCCTTAATAAAATAAATATATGGGTCCAGCACAATTGCCATCTCTGTTAGGAATATTTAGGATCCACTACTGCTTAATGGAGCGGAAATAATGGGTGCGTGTGTGCCAACTAATTCCGCTCACCAATACCCCGGAGAGATTATTGGGCATTACTATGCCACAGTAGCAAATATATAAGCTTTCGACTTTGTAGATCCCTAGGAACATCATAAGATGTTAAATATTTTTGTTTGCAACTGTGCTATAATGTGTGTACAACCTAACAAACAACGGGAGCTCTGTGAAGAAAAACAAATTATTTTTTTACACGCATTCATTTAACAAAATTGTTGAAAAGTGCAGTTCAATGTTTACGATTTATAGGTACCTATATTTTTACATGGTAATTTAAATTTATAACAAGTTATCACATTCATAACATCATTATTATAATGCTGGTGGGGGTGCTGGGAACGTTAAGAAAAGTTTTGACATTTTTCTATTCAGTTACATAACAAAATATATAATATTCAAAAAACAGTGGAAGCTCTGTGTATAACGTTTTTAATATTATTCACAGCGCTCCCATTGTTAAAACTAATTTATATAATTTTTCTTAAAATTGTAATTTTACAAAATTTTTGTCAGCATGGTCGAAAAACACCTAATATACACCTAAATCTCCATACTCTAAATTACCCTAAACACTTTTTTTATCTAAGGGACGGCTAGGTTGACGTAAACCTAACCGTCTCGTCTGTTTTCTCGAAAACGGTAAGAACACCTAATTTTTTATTAGCACACCTAATATACACCTAAAATACTACTAGGTTTTTGGGATTTTGCAAAATTTTTTTCTTGGGACGGACGGCTAGCTTTACGGAGGTTGCATTACTATTATAAATGAATGAAAAATATATTAAAATACCCCTGTCGCAGTATCATGCATAACATAGCAAATTTTCGTTTATAAAAATTAGTTTTTCTTGGAAACTAGTTGACATAGAATAATAGTTCAAAGACCATTTTTATGTGATTTTTCCTCCTTTTTCCAATGGTGTAAAAAAATTTCACAAAAACTTTTAAATAAAGGAAAATCTTGGCAAAAAACTAATTTTTTTCACGGAAATTGCCAAAAAAAACCATTTTCCGGCATCGGACGCGTCTGGTTATCGAACTCGTCCAATGTTTCGGACTTCCAATATTTTCACGGAAGTTTTTTTGTAATCAAAATTTAATAACTTCAATCGATTGCAGGCCGTTTGTAGATGTTTGTAGAATATTTATTTTCGTTTGTAGCCCTTTAGTTTATTTGTAATTAACAATCAAAATTTTGTACTGAAGTTAGCCGGAAGCAATTGTGAATGTAATTTTTTTGGTAACAATAGAAAGATTATCGTTTGTAGTGTCTAAATATAACGGTAAAATGTTAGTAGGGTCGCCTAATAAAGCATAATTAATTAAAAAGTTATTTAAAAAAATTGCGCATGCGTACCATTTTAAATTTGCTCCATGTGAGTTCTTTATTTTAAATTTGACGTATGTATACGTTTTATTCCATTATATTATTCAAAATTTAACAGATTTCGTTTATGATTACAATCAAATTTAGTCCAAAATTTTTTTATTTTTAATTAATTATGAAAGATAATAATAATAAATTATTAATGAAAGATAGATAATAATAATAAATAATTTTCCATTGTGTTAAACCTGTTATTGAGTTAACTACTCGAAAGGTGGCTCGTTACAAGAAAACTTGAATTTGGTTAAAAGTAACAAATCAAAGTTATTTTCATATTAAGTAAATTATTTTTTAAAGAATTGCTTCAGTAACTGATGAGTTTGTTTAATTTGCACATTTTTGAAAATGCTTGTGAGATTTTATGATTTAAAGCTGCTATTTTTTAGAATTTTTCATTCATACCAATTGCTGACACAAGTTTAAAAGAAACTACGATGTATTTTTGATAGTGTATTAAGAAAAATTATTTTAATAATATGTATTATATATTATTAAACATGTTTTATTGAAATAAAAAAATTACTTTTTTAAAATTCATTGTTTTATTTTTATTTTCGAAAATATAACAACCTCATAAAACGACATAATTATTCTGTAATATTTTTTAATTTTGAAGTTTTAATGCATATAAGCTTTCCAATAATAAATATTAATTGCTGTCCAAGAAAAATTCAAATTAAAAATATTCTATAAACCATTGTCAAAATAAAATCCATTGCACTCTTCTCTATGCGATAAAAGTACATGAGTTTAAAAATGTGTAGGTATAAAAAGTTTTCCTTTTTAAGAGTTTATTATTATTATCTTTCATAATTAATTAAAAATAAAAAACTTTTAGATCAAATTTTACTGTAATCGTAAACGCAATCTGTTAAATTTTGAATAATATAATGCAATAAAACCTATGCATGCGTCAAATTCAAAATAACGAACTCACATGGAGCTAATTTAAAATGGTTCGCATGCGCAATTTTTCTAAATAACTTTTTAATTAATTATGCTTTATCAGGCGATCCTACGAACATTTTGCCGTTATATTTAGACACTACAAACGATAATCTTTCTGTTGTTACCAAAAAAATTACATTCACGATTGCTTCCGGCTAACTTCAGTACAAAATTTTGATTGTTAATTACAAGTAAACTAAAGGGCTACAAACGAAAATAAATATACTACAAACATCTATAAACGGCCTACAATCGATTGAAGTTATTAAATTTTGACTACAAAAAAACTTCCGGCCAGCATCATGATGCCCGCAAATAGATAGACATCGTAATAAGTACTCGCTTTGAAAAAATCAAACGGTATTTAAAAAAGACTTTAACTTTTTCTTAAAAAAGATTAAAAACTAATGTACAAACACTGTCCAGTTAAACTGACATATTTGTCCACCTTGAACGCTGTAATCGAATTTCATATCCCCTCTAAACAAAAGCTTATAGCGAATACACAGAATATAATTATACCGAATTGAATAAAACTAATACTCTTTGAAAAATTTTATATTACAGGTTTTTT
This sequence comes from Brachynemurus nebulosus, assembly GCA_035578155.1. NCBI lineage: Eukaryota > Metazoa > Arthropoda > Insecta > Neuroptera > Myrmeleontidae > Brachynemurus > Brachynemurus nebulosus. The sequence continues at coordinate 40,046,745 of JAPWDM010000001.1, read as the reverse complement.
TCGAGAAATAAAAAATACCTCTTGAATTTACATACATAAATATCCATATGTGAACTCCAAAAATTGCGATGTATTTCTTTATATTTTATTTTTTTGCATTAATATTACTATTGAACTATAATAACAGTAATAATAACCCTATGGGTGAAATCAACTAAGAATGGTCTGACGTCATTTACATTAAAAGCAATACCAACTCTACTAAGACAGAAATATACAAAAAGGAAAAAAGACAGAAAACTAAGTACGTCTAACTTTATTTCATTTGGTGCATTTGCTTGATGACGTCAGGCCATTATTAGTTCATTTGACCTACACAATATTTCATACTATTTCCAAAGCTCTCTTATAACATAATTTTTTCCTTATGATAATTCTATGTGATCAGTTAACATGTAAATAAGTAAGTACTATTATATGTATACACTAAAATTTTGACTAAAACGAGACACTATATATACCTACAATTGAAACAGAATATTAAACTAAGTTGTTCAAAGTTAAATATCAAAGAATTTAGAAATGCCAATAATTGGTATGTTTCAATGCACCTGCTTCATCAATGAATACTGGTAAAAAGCGAAAACACTTTATATACTTACAATATTTAATCATTTCAAGTCGTTATCGCAAAACAATAAAAAATTTTAAATCAACTCCTTAAATCTTATGCTCTTGACTGAATTCTTATGTTAATATCCATTCGTTGTCATCGATTGTCGAATTTTTCAGATATTAAACGAACGGTTAAAGAATTTAAATTAAACAAATTTTTTTGTACTATGTTGAAACAAGTAGAAATAGCCAAGAAAGTTATTTGATATAAAAAATATTTAAATATAACAATGTTTTGAATTGATTTGAAACCTTAAATGAATTGTTATGTTAAGAAAACTGAATACTCAAAAAGAACTACGTAATCCACAATTTCACATACGATAAACTTTTTTTTTTAAATTTCAAATATTATCTAGTGCCTGTGAAACATTTTTAATGTATGGCGAACTTTTGTTCGTATTTGTACAGACATCAGTATTAAAATGTTCACTTAATGTCCAGCTTACAATTAGCTGATACTTGAACACTCGAATTGGTCATACATGATAAAGTAAATCGAGTGTTCAAGTATCAGCTAAGCTGGACATTAAGTGAACATTTTAATTTTGATGTATGTATAAATACGAACAAAAGTTCGCCATACATTAATAATGTTTCACAGGTTAGTTTCAACTCATAATAAAACGTTAGTTGCAACTCAAGTTCAAGATAAAATATCACTAAGTTAAAACCAGTTCTAACGATTCTGTTTTTTCACTATTGGCCATTACAGTTTTTATTTGGCCATTTTAAGTTTTTATTTTACAACATTGTGGGGGTAAAACTTAAATTAAATGTTTTAAAACTGAAAATAAATTAAAGTGATTATTGGAAGCTAAAATTTAGAATGCAAAATGAAATAGCTGTATAAACTTTAACAATATTTATTAACAAAGAATTCTAAATTTACAAAATTTTAGACAGAGTGCGCTTATATCAGTTGTATTTTAAATTAAAATGAATACCTGTAATAGACCACTATGTCAACAGGATGAATGAAAAATATTAATTTCAAAACAAATACAAAATATACTTATAAATTTACTATTTACAAATTTCAATAACAATCAATTATTTAATCAGTGATTTAATTTTATAATCAAAATAATGTTTTCAATATTGTCAACCGATAAATATATAAACTTTCAAAAAAAATATTTAAGTTGTTTACAGACAATGAAATGAAATGTTATTACTATTAGTTATTACCTGAACACATAATTTAAATTACCTACAATATTAGCTGTCGTTAAAAGAAGGCGTAAGCAATTTATTTACAATATAATGTAAACTATTTACACATATTAAACGTAGAGAAACTACGGAAAAACGTAGAGATTATTCCAGGAAAAAATAAACTTAATACTAAGTAACCCTAATACTAATAATAAAAAAAAATATTAAATTAGAATAACGCAAATGTAGGAAAAATTATCATAACACATACAATTGCTTAAATACAATATGAAATGTGTTTCATTTAAATTTACGTTTGAATAATTATTACCAAAATATTATTGGTGTCATAAATATGGGAAAAAATTTAAACTATTAACTAAACTACACTAAAATCTCCCGAATGATCCGAGCGTATTATTATAACATAATTAAAAAATAATTTTTAATGAATTAAATCACGGGCAAACATCGTTACGAATCCTGAAGGGCCAGGTAACTCGTGGTAATGTGACGTATTCACCGCCTACATTATCCACCTACAATTATAGGCTGTAAAACAACATAAGGTTGCTTACCAAGTGACTGAATGTAATGAATGTATCCTGTCTGTTGCATTAAATTGATTTAAATAGCTTCTATGTCTCTATTTGTACCTATGATATTATATAACACATATGTACCATGAATTAATTACTATATATTTTTAAACTGTGTACGTGTGATATGATAACATAAAATAGAACAGGGTTGGAATGCATATGTATTTTAAATGTTATAAATTAATTCTAAGAAAATTATATTGAAAATATTTAGGTAATATATTGAATATATTTGAAATACATTGCAACTTCAAAAAGTTTTACTTCAAAACTTCACTTTACCAGACAATTAAGTGTTAATATTTGCAGTTGATCATTCTATAACCTCAAGCATTTAAAATTCGTCTGTTTGTATGTATTTCAGAGTTTCACCTTGATAATATTTGTCAAGAAATAACATTTTCCCAGCATTATCACCACTAATGTTCTACTGTATATTATGTAATATAATCATAAGAGCTCTCCTTACGTTTAAGAGTTTAAAATAATTTGGTAAAATAATTAAAAAGCTATATTTACTGATTTGAGCGTTACTTTATGGTATTCCATATTTGTAAATAACAAATATTCAATTTCAAATGTTATCGAGTGCCTGTGGAGCATTATTAATGTATGGCGAAATTTTGTCCGTATTTATACATACACCAATATTCATATATTCACTTAATGTCCAGCTTTAGCTGATACTTGAACACTTGATTTACTTTGGTATGTATGACCATTTCATTATGTTAATTAAAATTCACATAGTGTTTGAAAAATTGTCAAGCTGGATCGGCTGGGACTCGAACCCGAATCTCTTGGTTGCTAGCCAAGCGCCTTACCAATTAGGCTACCGAATCGCTTGTTCAAGTGCCACTCCAGTCCGACAATCAATCAAACATATCCTCTCTTTAATACACTATGTTAATTTTAATTAACATAATGAATTGGTCATACATGCCAAAGTAAATCGAGTGTTCAAGTGTCAGCTAAAACTAAAGATTAAGTGAACATATGAATATTAGTGTATGTATAAATACGAACAAAAGTTCGCCATATATTAATAATGTTTTCACAGGCACTCGATAACATTTTAAATTGAATATAACTGCGTCTCGCATTAAAGAGAGGATGTGTTTGATTGATTGTCGGACTGGAGTGGCACTTGAACAACCCTAATTGGTAAGGTAGCCTAATTGTTTAGCTTGGCTAGCAACCAAAAGATCCGGATTCGAGTCCTAGCCGATCCAGTTTGACAATTTTTTCAACATTATGTGAGTTTTAATGAAAATATTTTATTAGCAAAAAATACTACGCATATTTTTAATTGTGATAATTGTTTCAAGCTTAGTCTTAGCCCATTTTCGAACAAAGTAATATTTATATAAACTACATAGTTTTTATAGCAATAAAGAGGAAGTTTAAAAATGAAAAATGTTGAATTTTAATAAAAATTTACTACAAAATGTATACTACACTCTAATTTACTATACCTCATTTCAGATACAATTGATCATGAGTTTTCGTTAAAAAATTAAATAATTCTTATATTCGAAACAAATCAATTTTCTATTCTTTTCTAAAAATAAACTGCAAATTTAAAATTTACATAAATGCAATAATAAAAGAGATAAAGCCAAGAAAGCAGAAATTAATTAAATTCAAAGTGACGAAGCATGGTTAAATTTAACTGAAATGAACCATACATAAATTTTTTTTGTCGGTCTGATTTATAGACGTTCCGAATTAGTGACGTCCGAAATAGCGAGGTTTTACTGTAATACTTAAGATTTAGTTTATTAAATGAAAGGTTACGGTACTGATTTTTGTAGGTATTTAAAATATTTATAATTTTTTTATGAAAAATATATCTCTGTACTATTTCCATACCTATATAGATTTTAATAAAATCAAAAAACTTGCGTTTAACTGTAAATAGACACAAAGTATGTTTACTTAAAATATACACAATTTTATGGCTCTGTATGCCTACAATTTCAAAGCTTTTTATGTTTGACACGTTTGTCCACTTGTCGGTTCAATATTGTATTTTTATAATAAATAGTTGGTGCCCGCATTTTATAAAAAAAAATGAGGTGCCCGCATCTGTGTAAATGCCGAATTTGACCGCATTGTGCCACGTGCCATTTTGTGGGCAAGTTGCGGGCGTGTTACGATCGCCCGGACCGGTTGAACCGGTCCTTTTGTTATATGGGAAAAAACAATTTTATATAAGTTGAGTTTACCGATATGCATGGATATCGGTATTTAAAAGAAAGTAGAAGAATACAAAGTACCAAATAATAATTTGTCCATTTAAAAATAGGTAAATTATATTTTATTGAACCGTATACACTTACGCGGCTTAAAAAATTCTAATAATAAATATAATAGCTTTGGGCATTACAGATATTTGATATTATTTATTGGTAGTCATAATTGTAATAATAATCTATGCCCTTATATTAGAGCAAGTCAAATTTAATAATCGATGAAAACAATTTATTAGGATATTATTAGAGAATTTTATACGATATTATAATGATTCAGTTTTTTGATCGAATACAGTTCACGACAAAAGCACGTTATGTAAATATCAGAAAAATCTAATTAAATCAACTTATCAATAAAAAATAAGACTCACTCAAAAAGCTTTCCAAAAATTACCGCAAAATAATCCATTGTCTTTTATCGGCAATAAAAAATATTACTAATTTTGAACGGATTAACAATAAAATTTTGTCCAATTATTTAATAAGCTTTATTATATCAGTGTTAATATCCTAATATTTTTTTATAACTTCAGGAAACGGAAGAATATGGCAGAACTGAATAAATAATTCAATAAATAGTGTCTTGAACATTTATACAAAGGATAAAATTTATTATAATGGTAGGATTGAAAGTATTTAATACTTTCAATCCTACCATTATAATAAAATTAACTTTAAATTTCCTTAAAATTTTAATAATTACTTAACAATGGTCAGACTCAACTCATGAGAACAGGTATCATGATAGATTAATTAATTATTAGCTACTTTTTGTAATAATTTCCCACACAATGAATTCAATTTCTTTATCCACAACTCAATATTCTTTGGAGATTTCAGCAAGAAACCTTTTTTCTCTGTTTTACGCTCTCTACTGTCTTCGATGAATCCATTAATTAATTTATTTATTTTCGACTAGCACTAATAACAATTGGTGTAATAATTAAAATTTTTTTCAAACCATATGAGCTCCATTCTTTTAATATTCGGCTATTAGATTACAATAAGTTAGAATTAAAAAATTGTGTTTTAAAACTGTTGTTGAAAATGTTTTGAAACTGTTATCATTACCAAAAATACCTACAGAATCTGAATGGAATAGTTAGTTACACTAATTCGATTACTACTTAACTATCCGTTTTATGCTGAGCGTCCACTAGGTCGGAAACGCGGCGCGGTTCTTACATCAATAAGATCTTCGAGGCGGTACGGCGCCGCTCTGCCGACCTAGTGAACGAACCTGCATTTGTTCAGATGTATTTATGTCCGAGAGCGGAACTGCGCCGCGCCGCGTTTCCGACCTAGTGGACGGTCAACTTTAAATGACGTTTTTATATAAAGCACACAATATAATACGTATATTTAATATGGAAATAGTGTAAGTTGAGTTTCTCAGTATTTAATGTATTTAGTGAAAATACTTACGAACGAAAAGTATTGTAGTTACTTTCTTCCTCATATCTAAACTTTTATTTTTGCAAGTTATAATAAATATCATTGCTCCGTTTCTCTCTCCTGTTCATACTACTTTTGTTATAGTATATACTCTAAGCGCTTTAGCATTTTGTGACGACCTGTACTCATTTAAAATGGACAAAATTTAACTATACCTATTTTCAATATTTCATTTATTATTCACTGTAAGGCTGCACCATAATTTACAGTTGTACTTTTAAAATGTTAAAAAATTCAACGTTTTTTTTAATATCCATATATGTACGTAATATGGTAATCGATCTCTGTTCTTTTTTTTCATTCAACTATTGGTATAACGTACCTGTTTATAAAAATTATTATAGCGGGAGAATTATAGAACAATTTAAATGGTAGCTAAAACAGTTAGTTGTTATTTATTATTTAAAACTATTGTCAATTATTTATTGTTATTAGTTTTTTAAGTTCTACTACCACGTTTTACTTAAATGAAATTAAAATAATTAAATAAATATGAATTTTATTATTTATTATTGATATAATTGACATTTTATAGTAAATCCATATTCAGATATATATGTGTATGTGTGTGTGTAGGTACATAAAATTTATAGTGAGTTTAATTTAGTTAATTGTAATTATTCAGCTTAACGATAACATATCCAAAAGCAAAATAAATAGTTATGAGAAAGTTGGACTTTCAGTCGTCAACCCAATAAACTCAATTTTGATTATACAATTTGATAAATATAAAAAAATATGAATATTTCATAACTTTTTCTATTATAGATGGTTGCGGTAATGCTGAAGAACGTTCTTTAATATTCACTTAGACATAACAAAACGCTTTACAATTATGCCTGAAATTTTATATTTAGACAATTACGTCACAAATTAGTTCAACCCTTCAAAATGACGTCATATAGATTTTAAACCAATCACTGAATACAAAATTTTTAATACTCCTTAAAAATACTCCTTCTCGATTTAACATTACGAGTTAGAAAAAGATAATATAATAATATAATCCAACCTAATTAAACAAAAACAACTGAAATATTAATGATAATAATATAAAGAGGCGACTTACGTCGTTACCTATTTGTAACCACACTCCAGAAGAAGACGTAATTATAATGAGTTGTCTGTCAAATGTTACTCTTAATAAGATTTTCAAATTTGTTTAATTTATACAGTAAGGCTCATCGTAATGGCAAACTAGTAATTAGATTTTACCGTGCAAATGGTTTAAATAGTTATAAATTATAGCTATTTAATGACAAACAAATCAACCAAACTTTTCAATCTTATACCTAAACTTTTTCTATCAATAACAACTCACTCATATTTTATTTTAAAAATGCCTATTTTTTTAGCTTATCGTACTTTTTAACTTGACCTAGTAGTGTACTTTTAAACAGTTTTAGAAATCAGTTTACTTATTGCAATTCAAATGTTTGATGAATATCTGCAAGGAAAATTCAGCTACTACATCATATCTCACCAGGTCACCATAAAAAACGCTTTTATATTCTCCAGCCGCCATATTGAAATCACTGTTGTGTGAGGACAATTTTGCCACGCATATTTGAAAAATAGAGTCCATAACCTTTAATTTTAGATATTGCAGATCTATTTTAAGCAACACCAATTTTTGACAGCAGGGTGTCCCGTTCAGAAAGAATGTCCTATATATATTCCTAGGATATATATAATATCCTAGGATTGTGGCAACCTCCAAATAAAATTCTATCATAGTCCCAAGCTCAAGTCTTACCATGACAGTGACAGTAGTAGCTGAATTTTCTTTTCAGTCGGAAATTCATTCAAACAATTGAAGATAGGAAGTAATGAAATAAAAATTTGAAATATATTTAGAAATACACTACCAGCTCAAGTGAGAAAGTACAATAAGCTAAAAAAATAAATATTTTTAGAATCAATCAAAGGGTCTCGCCGGGTAAGCATTATGTGATTTCGGCCCAGCGGCTTTTTCGGCTATTCTTTTTCACGAATGTTGCTCATGGTGAGTAATGTTCGAAAATATAGGTATTAGATCTGTACCCCCTATATTGTCAGAGATATGGGGGTAACAACCCTTAAATTTAAAATTGTTTTTCCTCAAAACTATTGAAGATAATTAGATGAAATTAATAAAGAATGTTGACATAAAGTAGCTTTATATTATATAATTTTTTTACACTCGTATGACGTTATTTACTAGATTAAAATAATAATTGAATTTTTGAGGTTGCATGTTTTACATCAACTCCTTGAGTGACACCTACCAAAAAAATATATGTTATTTGGCTCTAACATAGTTATCGTGTGTAGAAATTTCAGCAAGGTCAGATTGGTGGAAGGTGTATTAAAAAAATATAAATTTAGGTTAAGTAACAATAAGACACCCCCTCGAAAAAAATCACGGTTGTGATTTGGGTGAGTGACTATGGTATTTCTTTGCATTTTTCGACTCTGAGTGCGAATCTGGGATCAAGAAAATTCTTATACCCCTAAAATTTTTGTATAGAGCCACAAATATCCCTTAAGTAGGTGTAAAGTTATGAATATCAATATCATTATTACAGAAAGAAATATAAATAGGCATTTTACAATCCTCGTGCCTTTATATTATTGCCAAGGGCTCCACCAAGGTGATTTTAATGGATAGTATCATCATTCTAGAATTTGGATTGACCCATGTCTTTAAACTTTAAATAATTTATTTTGCTATCTTCTAGTAAAAATACTCATTCTAAAAATTCATCATTAAAAGGCATTACTAAAATTAAAGGCACTATATTGATTGGTGAGCCGGATTAAAAACAACAGGTGGGTCAGGTCTGGCCCAGCGACCGTAGTTTTCTGACGTCTGGTTTAGAAGATTAATGGAAAAATTAATTTATTTTGTTATTAGACCTTATACTAACGAAAACTGAAAGAGATTCAAAAAAATCATTTCATAAATAAAAGTTAATTGACGTTAATTTTTAAGGTATACAAAGTTTAATTACCATATTTGATAAAGATAATATTGTTAATAACCCTTCCTTCATCACTGGAAAGCTTTGATATTAAAAGTCCACAAAATCAAATATGGCAGTTCATATTACTTATTGTAATAGACCGCGGTTTTGAAAAAGAGACATCAACGCCGATTTACATATGAATTTTATAATACGGGAAAGGTTAAACTTATCATTAAACGGATGCGTATGAAATAATAAGGCCCTTAAAACCCCCAGAAAATTAAATTTATTTCCAAAAACTTAAAAAACAATTAATAAATTCCAAGTACATGTCTTTGTTTCTTACAAAATGCAGTGCATTACAAATCTATAAATACATATAATAAAACTGTAAATGAACCCAGGGCCGTGGAGAAAAATAGTGGGCCCCGGGAATAAACTACATTCTTTTAAAAAATTCCTCCCAAGAAAATAAGTTATGAACAAAAAAACCTTTTTTCCTTGGCCCTCTATCGACAGTTACGGGCCCCCTCCTCAAGCCCGGGCCCCAGGGCTAGAACCCCAGTTACCCCACCCTCTCGTCGGGCCTGAATGGACCGTGTCTGTATGTACATGGAATATTTTTGGAAAATTGTACTGATATTATAGACAGTTATTAATTTAGATACCAAAACAGCGATATTTAAATTTTGACCTGTCCGTCTGTCTATGCACGCATCATGCAAAATCTACTAGGAGGATTTTGATGAAATTTGATTGATTTTAAAAATATTTATTTTTTTAGCTTATTGTACTTTCTTACTTGAGCTGGTAGTGTATTTCTAAATATATTTCAAATTTTTATTTCATTTCTTCCTATCTTCAATTGTTTGAATGAATTTCCGACTGAAAAAAAAATTCAGCTACTACTGCCACTGTCATGGTAAGACTTGAGCTTGGGACTATGATAGAATTTTATTTGGAGGTTGCCACAATCCGAAAATGATGCCGATTCGCCAAAATTTATATATATATATATATATATATATATATATATATATATATATATATATATATATATATATAGCATATTTACTCATATGACAAAATTTAAACCGAATGGATTCCCATAATTTCTCACAAATTTGAACTTTTTTGTTTATAATATTAATATTTGGATCTTCTACTTCCTATATAAACTAAAAGATTTTCATTAATAGTTTTTAAAAAAAAATTCTCTAAGAAAAATATTATGCATGCAATTTGTATCAACATGTCCAACGCCACATTCGTATTCGAACACCTTACAATTTGATATATATTTTTATGTTTCAAAAATGAATTACTTTATTTTCAAATTTAGAGGTATATTTACGTAGGTAAGTACCTATATTTTAAATAAACATAAAATTGAATAATCCTTAAGGTCAATTTTTTCATATATTTACTAAAATTAAAGGAATTTCAATAGAGCCCAAGAAATCGATTATTGATCTATGCTACCAAAATAAATTCTACGGAAAGGGCTTAAATTGTAAGTAGGCGACTATTTAACACTTAATATGTCATAAAGGACCACAAACAGGATAATAAATTAGAAAATAACTCTTGAAATAAGGATAAAAAATACTACATCTTGTTCTAAATTGTCATTTTTGAATGAATATATTAACAAAAATCCATAAAAAAGTGATAAAATGGTCAAGATTAAGTCAAAGGATTACTTAGCAAAGTATTTTTGGCTGGAAGAATTTCTCGCCTTATTGAAAGACGTGATATATACCGTGGGAATGTACGTGGTAAGTAACATAAATAAATAATGAAACTTACATTGCTCTAAAATGTACGAAAACAAGGATTTAAGGACAAGGTCAATGATGAAAATCTTAATTTTACGTTTATCTGTGAATATTTTGTTCCATTGAGATTCGGAATCCTTATTTACGTAATTTCCAGAACAATCTATCTATCTTTGTTTATATCTGTTATTTACATACATTTTTTCCCACGGTATATATCGCGTGCTTTAATAACGCGAGAAATTCTTTCAGTGCGAAAATTCTTTGCTATGCAACCCTTTCACCTTATTCTGTCCATTTTAGGGCTCTTTGGTGGAATTTTGTTAATTTATTCATTCAAAAATGACAATTTAGAACAAGATGTAGTATTTTTTATCCATATTTCAAGAGTTATTTTCTAATTTATTATCCTGTTTGTGGTCCTTTATGACATATTAAGTGTTAAATAGTCGCCTACTTACAATTTAAGCCTTTTCCGTAGAATTTATTTTGGTAGCATAGATCAATAATCGATTTCTTGGACTCTATTGAAATTCCGTTAATTTTCCAGTAAATATATGAAAAAATTGACCTACGTAAATATACTTATAAATTTGAAAATAAAGCAATTCATTTTTGAAACATATAAAAATATATTTCAAATTGTAAGGTGTTCGAATACGAATGTGGCGTTGGACATGTTGATACAAATTGCATGCATAACATTTTTCTTAGAGAATTCTTAGAGAATCTTAGAGAACTATTAATGAAATTTTTTTAGTTTATATAGGAAGTAGAAGATCCAAATATTAATATTATAAACAGAAAAGTTCAAATTTGTGAGAAATTATGGGAATCCATTCGGTTTAAATTTTGTCATATGATTAAATATGCTGCTGTTCAAATACGAGTGTGGCTGACTGTATATATATATATATATATATATATATATATATATATATATATATATATATATATATATATATATATATAAAATATAGGAGCGTAACAACTACAAATCTACCGAGAGGTCCAACAAAAATTTGATAACGCAATTCTCCGATAACATTGTAAAATATTATCGTAAAATGTCGTGTCCGAAAATTCGATTTTCAAATAAAAAATACCAGTAAACAGTTTAATATGAATAAAATAAATGGAAGGAAAATTTACGTAATTTTCGGGGAGTCGGGACCCCTTGCCCCCCCCCCGGTTTTTGCTACCCAATATATATAGGACATTCTTTCTGAACGGGACACTCTGCTGTCAAAAATTGGTGTTGCTTAAAATAGATCTGCAATATCTAAAATTAAAGGTTATGGACTCTACTTTTCAAATATGCGTGGAAAAATTGTCCTCACACAACAGTGATTTCAGTATGGCGGCTGGAGAATATAAAAGCGTTTTTTATGGTGACCTGGTGAGATATGGTGTAGTAGCTGAATTTTCCTTGCAGAAATTCATCAAACATTTGAATTGCAATAAGTAAACTGATTTCTAAAACTGTTTAAAAGTACACTACTAGGTCAAGTTAAAAAGTACGATAAGCTAAAAAAATAGGCATTTTTAAAATAAAATATGAGTGAGTTGTTATTGATAGAAAAAGTTTAGGTATAAGATTGAAAAGTTTGGTTGATTTGTTTGTCATTAAATAGCTATAATTTATAACTATTTAAACCATTTGCACGGTAAAATCTAATTACTAGTTTGCCATTACGATGAGCCTTACTGTACAAATTAAACAAATTTGAAAATTTTATTAAGAGTAACATTTGACAGACAACTTATTATAATTACGTCTTCTTCTGGAGTGTGGTTACAAATAGGTAAGGACGTAAGTCGCCTCTTTATATTATTATCATTAATATTTCAGTTGTTTTTGTTTAATTAGGTTGGATTATATTATTATATTATCTTTTTCTAACTCGTAATGATAAATCGAGAAGGAGTATTTTTAAGGAGTATTAAAAATTTTGTATTCAGTTATTGGTTTAAAATCTATATGACGTCATTTTGAAGGGTTGAACTAATTTGTGACGTAATTGTCTAAATATAATACTTCGGGTATACCTGTACTAATACATACAATCAATAGCCATCGAGCATAAGGCGCTCCTCGATTGCCAATAAATTTTTCCAAATTTCGTTCATATGCCAAAAACTATTATTATGAAAAGTATAGGACTGGCTTTTTTGTCACCAATAAGTAAATTATCAAACAAAAATAAAAAAACAAATTTTTCAATAATTCACATTTAGTAAATTATAACCTCAGAATAAATAATATAATACGTAAATAAATAGTATGAACAAAATAATATCTTGAAGCTATAAATTTTAAGCAACATGTTTTAAGCAACATTTGCAAGCCATTTCTGGTAATTGCATACCATTTAAGAAGGCCTATATATTACTGAACTTGGTTTAAATATTGAGTTGGGTCTGTGCAATATTGGAAAATGAAACATGAGAAGCGTAATTAATTTATAAAAAAAAAGAAATGGGAACATTTTTACAAAATAATAACAAATAATAATAATATTTTTACCAAAAAATAAATAAATTTTCTATGTTGAAATATTTAGTATTCATTTTTGATTTTTCAGAAAAAAAGATTATTAAGAAAAAATTTATTTAAATTTATATAATTTGTTAGTAATATTAATATTAATTTTTACAATCGGTTTAAAATCACTCATTTTAAAATTAACAAAATTATATACACACATATATACCGTGTGAGTTTTTCGGGAGTTGCCATTTTGATTACAGCCAAACCGTTAACTTAATCGAAAAATTGTTCAAATAAGAGTTGTAGATATCGACGGGGGCAACCGATTGCTATAGTCAGGAGCTTTATAGCTCTTATGGTTTTCGTGTTATAATACAAACTTATAGTTTTTTAAATGGAAACGTATGTTTAAAAGTTTTTCAAAAATTTGTTTGTGATTCAAAACTACCAGAAACACTCAAATTCTCATTGTTTTATCTCATATTTTTGAGTAATTACGTTTTAAAAACGACACTTTTAAATTTCGTACCCAAGTGCTTGCAAACGATTAGGATTTTACGTAATTTAAAAAGATATTGACTCAATATGGTTGCTATTTTTGACAATGTAGTAACGAAAAATTAAACGATTATTACGTTTTCCATCGGAAATTAAAATTATTAAATAGATTAAATTATCATATAAAAATGATAACTAAGTACAATAAGGAAATAAAATTTCAGTTTTAATTCATTGAAAAATAAAAACTTATTTTTCTGAAATGTCACTGTTTGACAGATACATAGGCGTCTAAACATATTTTTGTAGCAAGTATTTTTAAAGGAAATGAAAAGTTTTTTGTGGAAAAACTTTTCTTTTTTAATTTGGTTTGTAATAAAAGAAAATACTATCGAATTTCAAATATTTTTACACTATTTGAGTACATTTATTAATAATATTTTCGTTCCCAATTAACCTCACTTTGCTACTATTAACAAACGCCAATGTCATCTTCATTTGTATTGAATGTGTACATTAGAGTCATTTATTTCACTTACCACCTGTCATTGGCAAAAATAAAATAAATAAATAAAAAATAAATATATTTTTCAATAAATTAATGAAATACATCAAACTATTTTTAAATTAAGTTACTTTAAATACTAATTTTTAAAATAATTTGATTTTTTATGCAAAAATGTTAAAAACTTGAAATAGAGCCCGACATCTATACTCCAAAATCTGAATTACTGCCATTCAGTATTCAATGCTGTATTATAGAGAATGATATTGGAAAAGGTTATTTTCTTGGATATAATAGAAATTTTAGCCGTTAAAACTCTGTCGGTTGAAAGAGTCTCAAATACATATGCATATTTCTACCGCCTAATTGCTAAATTAAAGAAAAATTCAAAAAATAAACATGGGTAAAAAAATTTTTTTCTTCATTTATATTTTTAATTGATGCATTAGAACAGTTTTATCGAAAAATTAACATATAGTTTCATTTAAAAAACTATAAGTTTGTATCATAGCTCGAAAACCATAAGAGCTATAAAGCTCCTGACTATAGCAATCGGTTGCCCCCGTCGATATCTACAACTCTTATTTGAACAATTTTTCGATTAAATCAACGGTTTGACTGTAATAAAAATGGCAACTCCCGAAAAACTCACACGGTATATATATATATATATATATATATATATATATATATATATATATATATATATATATATATATATAGGTAATAATTACAATTGAATATTAAAAATGTTTTGATAAAGAAATAAGAATTCATTTAGTACTCAGCCTTCAAAAGTAGAAATGAATTATACTGATGAATTACAAAATAAGTAGACAAATTGAGAAATTTTAGTATGCGCAGAGCGGTTTTAATAATGACTAAAAAAGTCTTGCGCACAATTCTAACAGTTTGGTACTATCCAAAACTGCTGCTCGAACAAGCCTAAAGGTGCGTCCAGACTAGAGATGGGCCAAACAGTGATTTTTGTGTAACCGTTACAACCGTAACAGTTACATAAAAGTAACAGCTACAAGTAACTGTTCCAATATCTGTTACAAGTAACCACAGTAACTATTTCAATATTTGTTACAACTGTTACAAGTAACTGTTTTAATATCGGCTACAAGTAACCATTTCAATATCGATTACAAGTAACCGTTCCAATATTCCGTAACCGTTCCGTATACAAGCTACAAATTTGGCTTTATAATTTCCCCTTGAATCTGGTTAAGATACTTCCAGATAAAACTCGATTTAAATTTTCAACTCATTCTTTAATAAGAAGAGTTTAATTAATAAAAAATCTAAATAAAAACTACACTAATATACACAAATTACACTTTTAGAGTTTTACACACTTAAGCACACTTCACTCCATAAAATATTCTTTGCACTAAATAAATTTTTGGATAACAATAATCATATAGCAATAATCAACTTCTTGGAGAATGTGATTACTGATTACAATTTTAAAATAAGAAGTTTAAAAAAAAATGTTTGGGTTTTATTTAAAATCAAGGAAGGCAATAAACCGTTCATATGATTTTTAAATCTAAATGTAGGGTAATTTTGTAAATAATACGTGACAATTCTAAAAATTATAAATTTTGGAAATTTTTGGCGGACATCTGTTAAATATTTAAAAAAACAATCTTATTTTTAGAAAACCTTTTTACATTTTATTAGTTTTAATGATTTATGACATCAATTTCTCCCTTAATACATATTTTCTTTGTGCGAAAGTCAAATTTGTTTCAAATAGTTACAATTTTATGCAAGCGGGTATGATTTTATGAGTAATTGAGTACCTACAAAATGTACACAATGGTATAACATTGTACAAAACAGATTTATATAAGTAACAAGATAACATTTTGTAATATAGTAACCATTGGCCTTAGTAGGTACATTTGTACTAAACGCTGCAGTAACTGTTTGGAACTGAAAAACAATTTGTAACTGTGTAACAGTATGTTGTTTGTAACTGTTCCATTTTGGAACGGTTATAGCCCGTCTACACTACACCAACTTTTGTTTGTACAAACTTTTACACAAACAAAAGTTGGTGCAAATGGTACGTGTGGACGTGAAGTTTGCGCAAACATTTTGTAAAATCACACAAACTTTTGTTTGAATAAATTGTTTGCACAAACATAAGTTTGGGCAAACGATACGTATGAACGTGATATTTGAAGTTTCTACCAGTGTTTGTGGATTTTTGTATCTCGCATCAAAAAGTTGGTATGAACGTGTAAGTTTGACAACTACCGTAAAAATGACTGAGTAGGCACGAATTCAGGCTTTACACCGTATTTCTTTATATTTATTTTATGAGTACGTATTCTTTAATATTATATTAATTAATATATTAAAGAACATTAATTTAATATACTAAAAATTTACGCGAGAATGGTCACTTTATTACATTAATCAAAAATTTTGGAAAATGTCCCTGGTTTTTAAAAAAATTACAAAAATAATGTAATTTCTTCTTTATGGTAAACAGGGGTCAAAAGAGACGATAACAGGGTGAATGGGGACGATCCGTAGGGCCGACCAAAATTGAAACAGAAATATAACATAATTTCGAATTTTTTTGTATTTATACATCCAAAAAAGAAATAATACTTCATGATTTTGTCGTATACGTATATTTTTACTTGATGCTAATTTACCACCAGAGGCGCGAGTGAGAATCTTTGCGTCGCCAATAGTCAAATTAATTTTGACTATGATTGAAATGAAAATGGTTTTGTGTAGAAATTGACAATAAATATTTTTTTAAATTTTTCAGATATTATGTTTCAAAATAACTAAAATTTCGATTAAACAAGAATTCTTTCATTAGAGCACCAAAATAAATAGTTTTTAAAGAAAATTTTAAAAACAAAAAGTAACACTGCGTTGAAGACGTCAATTTAAATTGATTTTTTAATATTTTTTATTCAACTTCAACCTTAGTTATTGTTGTTACCAAAAAATATTATCATTCTACTATATTTTAAGAAAGATATCTATTCCGATTTATGTTTAGTGTTTTTAAACCAAGCTCATGAGAACATTTTTCCTTGTGTTCCTATTCACCCGCCTTTCTCGATTCATTCCAGTCTAGGGTAATGGTCTCCGAAAGACATTGAAACTGAATACCTACAATAAATATTTATTAGCAATAAATTAAAAATATTTATTACGACCGACACTTTGTAGGTTATAAAAGGGGACTTGCTTCAAAAAAATAATGTGTACCTACTTGTATCTAGTGTATTGTATACTTTAACCATCGATATTTGGGATGACTTTTTGAGAGTGATTATAAACTTTTAAAATGTTAGTTATTTTATTACTTGTACCAAATATCACCCTATGCTCACTCCAATTGTGCTTAAATATATTACCTGTTTTATGAGTGGCGGTTTCTATTAACACTAACCTAGATAAGTAGACTACCTACAGCGCACAATACTAATAATTATTGCTGTACTTGAGAAGTCATCCCATTTATATATGGTCAAGCTTTACCAATATTCTCTACAAAAGTTTGCTCAAACAAAAGTTTGTGCAAAAATTCACTCAAACAAAAGTTTGTGTAATGTGGACGTGTTATTTGTACAAACTTTTGTTTGTGTAAAAGTTTGTACAAACAAAAGTTTGTGTAATGTGGACGGGCTACTTTACATTTTTGAAACAGTTACAAAGTAACTGTTACGTTACATTTGGCACATCTCTAGTCCAGACCAACGTGCCGCGCAGTGCAGAATGCTCGCGAACGTTGCAAAAACAGTCAGTTTGGACGTGTACGCGCGCACAAACGCGCACAGCTGCAACAGTTTGCGAACAGACAAACATGTTGGTGAGAATGTCGGTAAATACTTCAAAAGACATTTTTGTTGCAGCATTAAACTTTATCATTATTATTATTTTTTATTATAAAATTGCCATCATTATATATTTTAAGCACTAGAACGAACTGATTTTGTAGAGAAATTCGAAATATCTGATTTAAAAGTAATACAAGCCGGTGCCGCGACTAGTGAACCGCAGACAGTTCAACCGCGACAGTTCAACCCCGACAGTCCAACCGACGACAAATCAACCTAACGAGAGATTAACCTAACGACAGATCGACCGATGACAGATCAACCGACGACAATTCAACCTAACGACATTTTAACTGAAGATAATTTAACCGTTGTACAATTTATTAACTAATAAGAACAAAATTATTTGAATTTTATCTAGCAATGAAATTTTCCTCCCTTGAGACTTGAGACTAAATAAGTGTTTATGTAGTTTCAAGTCTCAAGGGTGACTCTTTACACAATTAAGGGTACACTATTTGGTTGGGTTGTGTTGGATTTGGTTACCTTTCGTTGAATTCGATTAGTTTAGGTGTTGTCTGGTTAGGTTAATCTGTTAAGTTGTATTTGGTTACGTTAGGTTGGGTTTGTTTATAATTTGTTGAATTCGGTTAGTTTAGGCTGGTTTTGGTTAGGTTAAGTAGGATTTGTTTACAATTTGTTGAGTTCGATTAGTTTAGGTTGGGTTTGGTTAGGTTAGGTTTGTTTATAATTTGTTGAGTTCGGTTAGTTTAGGCTAGTTTTGGTTAGGTTAAGTTGGGCTTGCTTATAATTTATTGAGTTCGGTTAGTTCAGGTTGGGTTTGGTTATGTTAGGTTGTTTTATATTAGGTTAAGATGAGTTTGCTTATAATTTGTTGAATTCAGTGAACTCAGGCTGGCTTTGGTTAGGTTAGGTTGGGTTTGCTTATAATTTACTGAGTTGTTTTACTTCAGGTTCGATTTGGTTACGTTAGGTTGTATTAGGTTAGGTTATGATGGATTTATTTATAATTTATTGAATTCAGTTAGTTTAGGTTAGGCTTGGTTAAGTCAGGTTTCATTTGGTTAAGTTGTGTTTAGTTAGGTTAGGTTACTTTTACTTATGATTTGTTGAGTTTGATTAGTTTAGGTTGGGTTTGGTTAGGTTACGTTAGATTTGTTTATAGTTTATTGAGTTGGGTTAGTTCAGGTTGGATTTAGTTAATTTATATATTAGTGTTAAGCAGTTAGAATGTCCTGTGGTTTAACTGTTCTACGGTTCAATTTTCGTTTGGTTTAACTGTCGTTAGGCTGAACTGTCGTGAAGTTGAATTGTCATTGGCTAATCTGTCGTTAGGTGGAATTGTCGTCGGTTGATCTGTCGTCAGGTTGAAGTGTCGTCGGTTGAACTGTCGCGGTTTAACTGTCGCGGTTGAACTGTCCTCGGTTTACTTTTTACAGAACCATACAAGCCATAGTTAAGATAATTTTAAGGGAATGATAATTTTTTAAAAAAGGGAAAAAATGCGTTTACATTTCCTAACTCATTTTAAATAGCTATTTTCCATTTTTTGTTTTAATAGTGACCAACAAAAGCATTTTTAATTTTCTATTTGCAGTATGTTTAGCAAAATTGTTTTCAATTTTACCACTTTCCGTTTTTTATTTTAAATGGATTTTATGAAGTATTTTGCTCAACTCTGTATACAATAAATTTACAAGGGAAAAATTATTTTGAAAATTTAAAAGACAATAAGGTTGATTGCTGCTATTTTTACATTTTCTAAGTCCATCGCGAATTTAATTTAAATTTGAAAATTCTTCAATTATAACCAAACATATAAATACTGAATATAAATGGATGCACGCTACGCAGTGTGCATTTGGTTCGCGAACGTTCGCAAACATTTTGCGCAGCGCGGTGCGTCTGTTTGTGCGGTTGCACGTACACGGACGCGCACATCTGCAACAAATTAAGTATATGTGGAAACAGAGAGATTTCTTTGAAGTACCGACTTTACTTGGATCAAGTTTGTTCGTGCGCAAGTTGTTTGCTGATGTGCGCGTATATTCGTCCAAACTGACTGTTGCTACAACGTTCGCGAACGTTTTGCACTGCGCGACGCGGATATTTGGACGGCTTTAAATCGGAAGATCAGGGGCGTCGGTAAACTTTTGTTTCGGGGGTTGGTAAATATTATTTATCAGAATTTATTTAAAACAGTATTATCTTAAGAGACAATTTATACCTAAAATTTGGTTGTGTAGACAAAGGAAATCGAATGTTATACTAATGAATATGAGTGACGACTTTTAGAAAACTGTCGAAAAATCAACTTCACTATCGCATTCATCAGCGTAAAAGACGTCAAATAGCGGATGCTGACAAATATTCTAGAATATTCTACTCGTGAACTAGCAAAGATACCAAAAAACAAACTTCACTATTGAATTGGACACTAAAAATTAGATTAAGCAGCGGATTTTGACAAAAATTCTAGAATGTTCTATTCATCAACTAACAAAGATATCGAAAAATCGATTGCACCATTTAATTGGTCATCAAATAAAAGACGGAATAGCACATTTTGATAAATGTTCTAGAATATTCTATTCGTCAAATAGCAAAAATTGTTTATCAAAATCGGACATTTGGTTTACATTAGTTTAATTTCGGTTGGACAATTAAGTGGTACAATAGATTTTCCAATAACTTTGTTAGTTGACAAATAGAATATTCTAGAACATTTCCCAAAATGTGTTATTTGGTCTCTCTTTTTGGTAGCCAATTCAATGGTGACGTCTGTTTTTGAATATCTTTGCTAGTTGCCGAATAGAATATTCCAGAACATTTGTCAAAATGTGTAATTTGACCTCTTTTTCAATGGACAATTAAATGTTACAATTGATTTTTCATTATCTTTGCTAGCTGACAAATAGAACATTCTAGAATTTTTATCAAACTACAATGTTTAATCTCATTTTTAATGACCAATTCAACAGTGAAGTCTGTTTTTTGATATCTCTGTTAGTTGACGATTAGAATATTCTAGAATTTTACGTTACTCATTTTGCATTTACATTTTGCATATTACGTATACAGAATATGTGCATATATATATATATATATATATATATATATATATATATATATATATATATATATATATATATAGTGAAATTTTAAATTTTTTAAAGGCTACGAGACCCTCAGACAATATTACCTACGGCCCTGACTCTGGCTTGGTACATAAATCTTCACCAACACAGACAAACAACAACATATCTGTGAGAGGAGAACCCCACTAAATCGCTGACGTCACTACGTAAAATCGGAGTACGTACTATTGGATGGCCACTGTAAAGGACGAACTTAATAGTTAATTTATAAGTTCAAGTACTCGGCTGTGGCCGGTTGAAAGTCTTTTGATAATCAAAGAGATTACAAAATATCATGTTGGAATAGGCATGCGTCTGACGTCCATTTGATAGTCAGAATGATTGGTTGGAACAAACCTGTAGTAAAAGATAAGAATAAATTATTAAATAACTAAATAGGGTAAGTGCGGGAGAGATGCCGCAGTCGCCATAGTTCGTCCATTGATTGATAGATAGCGCTATTAATGGATTATATGTTTAAAATAAGTTAATTATTTAACCTGTATATGGTAACACTTACGATTAGTCCATCAGTTTAGTAATTATTCAACTTTTTATTATTGAAAAGTAAGTTTTTTAACATAATATTTTATCAAGCATTTAAGCCATTAGGATTTAAGAATGTATATTTCATTGTTTTAATGAAAATGAGTTATGTTATTAATTTAGGTATACTTTAAAAGTACTTTATAAAATTTTAGGTTAGAATTCCGCACTATGTTTGCTATAACAACGGGCGGCATCTATCCCAACAAAAACGAGAGATGCGGCAATTAACGTTGGTATAGATGCCGCATCATATTACATGTTAAAAACATAGACTTATACCTTATTTATGCAATTTTTTTTTGGACTGTAAATTATGCCACGTAAATATAAAAGATCCATTAATGGATCAAGAAGAGCTCTCATATTAGTGAAGATAACGAAAATAATGATGATTACCTGTGTGTTGAATGTTTTGAAAATTATTCAGAAACAAAAAAAAAGTTGACTGGTTAAGATGTATAAAGTGCCAAAAATGGTTACCATATGGCATGCATCATGTATGGAGATGTGTGTAAAATACAAAATTTTTAATATGAACTCTGCGGCGTCTCACCTTTGATGCGGCATCTCTCCCGTAGGTGTGGGAGACGCCGCTTTGCAGGCTCTACAAAAATGTTAATTATAAATCCTTTATGACTCAAAATTTAAAATTATTTGTAAATAATTTTAAAGAACAATGTTTACATTTATTGTGTACCAAATTTCAAATCAATTAAATGCGTACTTTAAGAATTATCAAGTGTTTTCAAAATGTGCGGCACCTCTCTCGCATTCACCCTATAGTTTCATTAAATTACAAATCTAATTGACCGTGATTAAGAAAAGTAATTACATATATTTTCCAATAATGAATAAAGAAATTATTAGCAATTATATTTAAAATTTTAATAGTGAAAGAGGTGTTGCCTCTACCTCTAATAATACATCTTCATCATATAAGGTACTACGTAGTACGTACACGAGATAACAATAATAATTGTTGAGCCGAAGCCACGCCGCGCCGTGTCAAATATGAAACAAAAATTGTGAACTCGTGTAACATTGTACTCGGCTCGCTTCTTATTACTAATTGTTAATCTACGATAAGATGAAATAGTAAGCAACTAATCAAATTATTTTCTCCGACATCTCTAAACCGGTGTGTCGTACATCACCGTTCAATGGAATTCAGCGGCTCTTGATGCTCTTTACTTCGATATTTCATATAAAAACATATTGCTGCAGATCATTATCGTCTTCTACAAGAAGAGAGTCCATTGGAGACACAAGTAATGAAATATTACGCTGCCTATCTTGAGTCTACTCTATATGTGTTATTTATACACCATGAAAGTAATAACTTTGTATTTAAGTTGCGCTGATGAGAGGAAAAGAGGAATATGAATCCTCAGAAATCATAATAAGAATTTATAAGACAAAATAAGACATCATTAGTGTCCGACTAAAAGTCAATTCGGTGGTTAAAACCGAAAGCAAGGCAAATTTCCTGTAAATATAATAAATAAGAAAATTAAATAGTCATTTTTATATTATAAACTCAAAAATAAACAAGTAAACTTACGGCCATCCTCTTTTCTCTACTCGAAAATTCCAAAAAATTTTATTTTGTCGTAATTATTTTAAAAACACATTTTAAATTTTTATATACGTTAAGGTAACAATACACAAAAACTATCAAAATATAGGATTAGATTTGTGTTGTGCAAAATTATAAAAGTAATTAAGGGTTAAGAAAAAAAAGTAATAAATAATACTTAATAAAATTGCATTAATAATAAAGCACAAGGTGATGGGTACCACTTTCAACTTCGATCAAATCTTCGTCTTCTTTTACACTGAAGTAGTATGCGTGGCTAAAGTGGTATTTGGGAGGTAGGACACAGCTTCCTTGTATTCAGTCTTTAAAGTGATTTTGTACGTAAACTGCATTTTATTTTAAATTTCGCATCTTATATTATTAACGTCCTGTTTGAAACAAAAATAACTTTAAGAGTTAAGATAAGGATAGAGTGAAGTATTGCTTAATTTTTTTTGTTTATGTCAACTCAATCCATAAAACAAATTAAAGAAACCAATTTAAAGTTAAAGTTTAAAGTTTTTTTAATTTCATAATAACAAGAAATACCTACAAGGAGCCCATTCCATTTACATACAAAAAACGTTAACATTTTGACGGTAACACATGCACAATAACTATCAGTACAATTAAACTTGACTTACATAACACAAACTGCGTACTTTTAAAATTCGACTGTTGTGCCGCCTATCGGGAAAGCAAGTCAACATTGGCGTTCGCTATTACTTAATATATATTTGTAAATTTAAAAAGAAATGTTTTATTAAATGAATAAAAATGACATTATTTATTTTGGTTTTCAGTTCATTAAAATCGATTTTTGATACTGTAAATCAATACCCAAATGTCAAATTAACGACTTATTTTTAAATAATTTAGTCAAATGAGACCCTTTTGACAGATAAACTTAAAAATATATCAATAATCTAATTATTTTGATTTTAAAATATAAAACAAATTTCTTTATTACTAGCTGTATACCCACCCGATGGATTTACCATACTAACTTCAGAATTTTACATACAAATTTTCATACCCTATTAAACCCACCTAGGGAACGAATTTTCAAAAATCCTTTCTTAGTGCTCATCTACGTTACATTGGGAACTCCCATCCAAAATTTCATTCTTCTAAATCCAACGGTTTAGGCTGTGCGTTGTCTGTCAGTCAGTCAGTCAGTCTTAGAAATTTATTAAATAGATTAACAAAAATCAAAGATTTGTATAATTATTTCATTCATTGATGGTACGTATTTTAAAATTTCTACGTAATTTTTTAGTAATTATAATAATAAACAGCAAGGAAGTTCGCTAAATCTATGTATGTGTAATATGAAATATCTATGTAAAGCAAAATGCAGTAGTAAAGTAAAATTTATAATGATCATGCTATAATCAAACGATTTTAAAAGAACCAATATTGCCACAAACCACACAACCTGTGAGTATTAACAATCACTTTTTTGTTACAACTGATGTAAATAAACAGCTAAGTACTGTAGAAAAGAATCCTTCTAAATGAAAATATCAAACTGAAGAAATTGATTCTCATCCGTAGATTAAAATAATATAAACTGAAAAAAGTGTTTTCAGTAAAATAAAAATCTTGAAATTATTCATTTTAATTGTCATTAAGGATTTTTATTATTTTTTTCGCCTCTTAAATCCATTTTGATAAACTTTTTACATTAGTATTTTTAAACGTCAAACGCTAGTTTTGACAAAAATGCCACTAGAGCGCACTACTTGAGCTACGCAGCTTGTCTATAGGGGACCGTATATGATCTAGCCTCTAAATATTCTCAAAATGGGACTGATGGTAAGGTACTGACATTCAATGAAATTTCACGGTAGCGCCATACTACCATTATTCCGATTGTGAAGTCATAAAAACCAAACGGCAAATTTTTTAAAAATTTCATTAAAAATGACTGAATAGTTCCGAAGTGGAGTCTTTGGACACACAGATGAATAGAGAGACTGACTAGTAGACAGATCGACAGAGAGATTCGGAGCCAAAATTATTCAAGAAGCTTTAAAACGTAAAATGCGCCTAAAAATTTTGATATTTGAAGGGAAAAAAATTTTCAATTTTCAAAAGTGTTCATAATGCTTTACTACTTTTGTAGTCTCGAAAGCAAGAAATTTAAAAACGATTAGTGGGGATTCAATCGGCATCCCTATTTCTATAGGCAAGGCCGTGGAGAAAAATGCCAAGCACCAGAAACAAGGCACATTTTTTGAAAAAAAACAAATTAGTGACAAGCGGAAAAAACTCCTTTTACTATTTTCCAGGCCCTTACCGACCGCTACAGGCCCCCTCTTCCTGCCCAGGCCCCGAAGCTACAATCCCGGCTCCCCCACCCTCTCGTCGAGCCTGTTTCTAGGTCATTATCGAGCACTCTGCATTAAACGTTCAAATTTTTAAAAGTTGTAATGGAGGGCCCGGGGAAAACACACATTTTTAAAAATTTTTCCACCCGAAAAAGTGACGAGCAAAAAAAATGAGCTGGCCCCGAGATTGCAACCGCAACTATCCCGTTCTCTCGTCGGACCAGGTTGGTCACTGCTCGTTTTGTTTCTTGAGGTACCATTACTTGTATCGAAATGAAAATGTGTATAATTTTATACATTTCAGTTCATAGCACCACAACAAATTCCGAAATAATATGTCACAATGAAAGTTCTTATAATAAAATACACGGACAAATATTTTATATAATTTTATTTTATTGTTGTGTGTCTTTATTGTATGAATTAAAATGTCCACCATTCATTGACATTTGCATTGCATTGCACATTGGAGACAATATTGCACTGTACTAGCACACACATGTATGACGCATGCACCCTTGCTGTGCATTTGTAATCTTTACATTGTATTTACAAATTATGATCTAACAGATAAGTGTTAACCATCAAAAGTATTCGATGGAGATAGTTAAATTCAGAAATAAGTCAATTCACCTGGTACTATCGAGGTAATTTTGAAGCGAACTGTAATGTTTTTTACTTAAAAAGTCTAACACAATATCCCAAAATTTGTCTCGGAGACTGGAATCAGAGGTCGAATTAGACTATTTTTGAAAAATTAAAATTATTTTATACCAAGAAATATTTTATTAAAAGTGTAAAATAAGACAATCCAATGTTGAAAATTCCCGCGTTATGATCCACTGAATCTTGAATTTAATTTTGACCGCAAGCATACGTATTTATAATTTGATTTGTGCTTTAATGAAAAATGCATGGTATGAAAAGGCCTTTTGATATGCAGTATTTTAAAAAAGGTAGTATTAAATGCTAATCAGAATTTTTAGATTTGATTCAAAATATCTTTTGACATTTTTATGTAATAAATTACTTATACGTGATAAATTATCTTTATAGCTAATTCCATTTACAAAAATTGCGTTTTCTAATACAAGCAATTCTCGACTTACGGCGTTTCAGACAGTATTTTGACACTACTTCTCCCACTCTAACGTCATTTTAATCAAGTTAAGTCCCCAGCTTTGCTGACGTTTTTAATAAAACCTATATAAATTTTGCCATTAGTTGCAAAATTGTTACTATGTATCAGCGTTATCGAAACATACATAAAAATATGGAAATATAAGCCTCATTATGAAAATTGAAAAAACTAAAAGAAACCACAACTTGATTTTAAAAGCTCTTTCTAACGGTATCCCACGTAAGGTTTTAAAATCCGAATTCGGCTATAGTAGTATATTCTACACAAAATTAACTTCCAACAAAAAAATTCTTTTTGATCGAGTTTCATGAGAACTCCGCATGAAGTAAATATTTTTTGAAATGGCACACAAATTACATAGCTTTTAAAAAAAATGTTCAGTATACAGTTGATAAAAATTAGAAGGTACATTGGTCTCGTATTTATAAAATTGTGATAAAATCTTGTTGCGATTACAGTTTCAGTTTAAATTGTAACTTTGTTACAAAATGATTAAATACTGTATTATTTGTGGCACCCTGTATCTACGTAATAGTAATATTTATTCTTTACGTTGAAGAAATATGATGTCAGATTTTTACAATAAGATTAAATTCTATAAATCCTTTTTTTTAAAATGTAATTGGATATTATTAAATAAAAAAGAAAATTTTAAATTAAATAATAAACGTTTTATTTCACACAACTGATACAACATTACAGCACACGAATCAATTACAACCGTGCATGAAATAAAGAAAATATTTGCATAATAGTATCATTGTAATAAACTTTCAATATATGACATGCACTTAGCGCTACAGGGGTACTGCATTAAAATTATTATACGAGTTGTATCAAGTATCGAACTTTACTTCACAAATATATTTGTTAATTTGTATGCGAATATGATTGGTATAAAAATTGAATTCGATCATTGCCAGAACAAATCACTCATTGGTCCAATCTTTCCCGGACCAACAAAAATCCACAAATGTAATGAGTGAATTTAAATTCAATAATATTAATAATTATAATAGAAATTGTAGCCGCCCTATGTTAGGGCGTTTATGGAAAATTATAATTTATAAAGTTTTACCGCTCATACAGGAGTGTTGCTTTCTGAGGTCAAAAGTAAGTGTTAATGCAAATGCGTAAAATTTGAAAAAGTTT
This sequence comes from Brachynemurus nebulosus, assembly GCA_035578155.1. NCBI lineage: Eukaryota > Metazoa > Arthropoda > Insecta > Neuroptera > Myrmeleontidae > Brachynemurus > Brachynemurus nebulosus. The sequence goes on along the minus strand of JAPWDM010000001.1, from coordinate 40,018,710 downwards.
ACTAAAATGTATACAAATTAATATTCTCTTTCACTCTTCAAAATCTCTTCGAAATCATCCAAAAAAATTACATCTATACCACAGACCAATGAACACTATTATATTATACTACTAGACAAAGCGTAAAGCCAATTTGCAGGCATTTTTCTTGAAGCAGGTAACATGGTGAGACGGGTGCAATTTAATGAAATAAATACAATGTCATTTTTTGAGCAAATGCGACTATAATTATTGCAGAACATGATTTGTATACGTACGTATTTTGAGAATAAAGCGAATCACTTTCTTTCTTTCAAAATTTTGCAGTTTCTTCTCAAAAAAGTAAAAATTTTATTATCAATATTATAATTTGACAATAATTATTTGAAAACGTTACTACGGATACAATCGGTTACTGCATTGATTACTATATTACAGAATACTATTAGGTCGGAACTTGGTCGTCACTGGCTGCCTCAATTATACATTTATATAATTAGACTATATTAGACTATGTAATATATTATAATATGTTCATTGGTCTGTGATCTATACTGTTATATTGAGTAATTCTAATTAGAGACCAGTAAGAAGTATGACAAGCAGAACGGTATGTTACCTTGCGTATTTGAAAGTACTTCGATCGAGAGAGAACATCGTAGCATATCTAAATTAAATAATTCTTCTCCTTAAGATACAGCTTACGGCATTTTATTAAACAAATATTAAAAACTACCATAATATTTCTGACTTCGAAATTTATTAAGCTTTAAATGAAGGGAAAACGTTGCGGGCAGCTATTTAGGATGTCGAAAACAAAAATATTACAAATGTATACGTACGTAAGTGAATTTCCTCTACTAGATGATGGAAGCACAAAAAGTGTCTACAATAGGCACAACAAATCAGAGGACCTATAGGACCTTCGGTGTAAAATACGAAATACGAAATATATTTTTTCTCAAAACGGTACAATATTTTACAAAGTTTTTATGTAATTACAATACTTCACTTAATTCTAGGTACCTACAACTAGTGCTTAACCCTAATCTAATATGTAGAATTCTAAGTAATATAATACATGAGAAAACTTAATTACATTAATGACTATACAAAGGAAAATTTTCAAAAAACCTTTAAACATGAATAATTAAAAATAAAATAAAAACAACCTAAAAACACTTACGCACACACTTTCTCTTCATTTACTCCGTCCGCACGTACACAATTGACCGCCCCCCGGGGCCGGGGGTAGTCACGGTGGGGAGATATCCATCGGCAGGATGAACTTCTTGCTCCGCTTGGACAGTGTCTTTGTAGGCAGGAAGATGTCAGCAATACCTTCGGTGTTGTGGGATGCGTGTTCATATGGTTGATTGATAAAGTTGTACTCCGTATTTTAAGATTTATTCAATTTAATTATACATAAAAATAATTAATATAATTGTGATGAGCGAACACTGTGCACTAAGAGGAAACCATCTTGATTGTCTGTTCTGTGTGTATTGTTAAAATTGAATTACATAAAGAAGGTTCAATTAATAAATTGGTAATGAAGAATTTGATAAGTTTGATAATATTGCATGTCGGTAAAGTAGATTTCGACAATGCCTATATAGCTCCCCTCTTAGTATAAAGTACGGTGGTAAATAAAAGATTACAAAAGTAAATTTTATACATTACAAAATGATTGCTGTACATGAAATAAAAATTATAAGGAAAAGGTAACTCTTTTAGTTGATTTCCTCCCGTAAACACGATCAGGTCCTATCGTTGACGGTGTAGAGGTCGATTGCGAGGACGATGATGTTGAAGGAAAAACAGTTGTCGTTTGACTAGTGTCGAATTCTTCTGAAGGTAAAAATGCTGGTTTCAGCCTTTCGATGTTAATATTGGTTGGTCTACCTTCAATGTCTACTTTGAAAAGAAAGTCGGAAATTCTTTCCAGAATCTTGAATGGACCATTGTACGGTTTGTCTAGGGGACCCTTGACGGAGTCAACTCTGACAAATACGTGGGTACACTTGAAAAGGTCTCTGAAACAGAAAGGTGTATTTTTAATTTTGTGGGCTGTAGGTTGAGGTCGGATCTGTCTCAAGTGTTGACGTAATTCTTCCAGGAATATTCTAGGATTTGAATCTAGATCTTCGCTGTTAAAAAATTCACCCGGTAATCTGATTGTGGTTCCGTAGAGCATTTCCACAGGTGATCCTTGAATATCGACCTTATGACATGAACGAAGTCCGAGTAGAACGATTGGAAGTGTTTCTACCCAATTTTTATTATTTTGACATTTGAGTGCGGCTTTGACGGTACGATGCCAGCGTTCAATTAGGCCGTTGGCTTGTGGATGATATGGTGTGGTTCGTTGTCTAGATGCACCAATCATGGCAGCTAAGGCAGAAAAAAGTTCAGACTCGAATTGAGTTCCTTGGTCCGTGGTGATGGTTAAAGGGGTTCCAAAACGTGATACCCAATGTGTGAAGACTGCATTTGAAATAGTTCTGGCGGAAATATCTTTGATTGGTACGGCTTCAGGCCAGCGAGAAAAACGATCCATCATAGTTAAAATGTACTTGTATCCGTGAGATTCCTGGAGTGGTCCGACGATATCGATATGGATATGTTTGAATCTTGCGTCTGGTTCGATAAAGCGCTTGGGCGTAGGACGAACGTGACGGTTAACTTTAGATGATTGACATTCAAGACATGTTTTGGCTAACTGAATAATTTGACGATGCATATGTGGCCAAACGTAATGTTGTGAAATAGCTCGATCTGTAATACGACCACTAGAGTGTGCTAAATTATGGAATGAGTCAAAAATTTTCTTCCTCATTGATTTAGGTACATATGGACGAATCTCTTCGGTAGATGTATCACAATAAATAGGAGTGTCGGTTGAACTGAACTTAATTTGATGTAATTTTAAGGAAGTTGAGTTTGATTTCAGAAGTTCTTGAAGTTCGGCATCTTCGGATTGAGCTGCAGCTATTTCGGCTGTCGAAAATTGTGCAGGGAAAGTAATTGCGTTGATACGTGACAGATTGTCGGCTAAGACATTGTCTTCACCAGAAATATGTTCAATTGTGGTACAAAATTCGCTGATGAATGCAAGTTGACGTATTTGACGTGGAGAAGCATTTTCTGAGTTTCGCTGGAGTGCGTTAACTAATGGTTTGTGGTCGGTGCGTGTGACGAAAATGTTCCCTTCCAAGAGATGTCGAAAAAATTTAATGCTGTAATAAATTGCTGATAGCTCACGATCATAAGTGCTATAGTTTCTTTGAGCCGGTGAAAATGGTTTGGAAAAGAAACCTAGTGGATACCATTGATTGTTAGTAAATTGTTCGACACATCCTCCCATCGTAGTATTCGATGCGTCAGTTGTTAAGCGTAGTGGAGCACCAATTTTAGGATGAGCAAGGAGTGCTGCGTTGGCAAGCCCTTGTTTGCAATTTTCAAAGGCTAAATTGGTTTCTTGTGTCCAATTGATTTTACGTCTGTCGTTTTTGGTGGCTCCCTTCAAGAGTGTGTTCAGAGGTGCTTGTGATTGTGCGGCATCCTTGATGCAACGGCGATAAAAATTAATTGCGCCGAGAAATTTGCGAAGGTCCTTGATAGTAGTTGGACGAGGACATTTGAGAATAGCCTGGACTCTGGTAGGTATTGGTTGAATACCGTTTTCTGATATTTGGTATCCTAGGAAATCGATTGTCGAAACGCCTAGAACACATTTAGAAATGTTAAGTACTATGCCATACTCACGAAATCTGTTAAAAATGATTTTGAGATGCTCTTCATGTTCCTCGTTGGAATTTGATGCAATTAAGCAATCGTCCAGGTAAGTATATACGAAGTCGAGTCCGTGCAGGACCTGGTTAATGTAACGTTGAAATGTTTGGGCCGCATTCCGCAAACCGAATGGCATGTATAAAAATTCAAATAAACCAAACGGTGTGGTGACAGCAGTTTTCTCGACATCTTCTGGTGCCATTTTTACTTTTAAGAAAGCTTTGTCGATATCCAGTTTGCTGAATACTTTCTTGCCATGTAAAAAGCTTGAGAAATCTTGTATGTGAGATATTGGATATTGATCAGGGATTGTTACTGCATTGAGTCGTCTAAAATCGCCGCACGGTCTCCAATCACCTGAAGGTTTACGTACCATGTGGAGTGGACTAGCCCACGGGCTCTTAGATGGACGGCAAATACCTTCATTTTGCATTTCCTTAAAGATTTTACGCGCTGCGTGGAACTTGGCTGGATCTAAACGGCGAGGTCGTTGGGAAATTGGGTTTCCAGTAGTTTGGATATGATGTTCTATATTGTGTCCCAATGTTGCTTTAGGTGGAATTGCACCGGTGATCTCTGGAAATTGTTTGAATAGGTGTGTAAATTTATCATTTATGTTGACAATACAGAGTGAACTAAGAGATGGATTGGTAATTCGGCGAATTCTCCCGAAGGATGATATGTTAGTGAGTGGATCCAAGAGGCACTTCTGCTTAACATCCACTAGCAGACCGTAGTGTTTTAAAAAATCGGCGCCAATAATTGCAATTGGAACTGAAGCAATTAAAAAATTCCATATAAATTCTCGACGGAGTCCCAGATTCATATTAAGGGATCTTCTGCCGTACGTACTTATGACGCTTCCGTTTGCCGCGGATAATTTTAGCGAGGTGGGATGTGACACTGAATATCTAGGTCGTGGTATTACCGAAATTTCCGCGCCAGTATCGATTAAAAAGGATATACGATTTTTTCTATCGTAGATAAATAGGCGGTTTTGTGTGTTACCGCTATCATCAACCGCCGCAACTGATGAAAGCGGAGTTAGTTTCCCGAATTGGTATTTGATCTCTTGTTGATTTGTTTGAAAGCACACGGCTGTTCGCATTTATTAGCATTTTTTCCGAATTTATTGTGAAACCAACACCAGTTTTTGTTCCAGCTTGGTCGATTTTCCCGTGATCTTGATCGATTTCGTCTATAATTGTTTTGTGATGACTGAGAATTAATTTTTGACATTTGAAATTTGAGTTCGTTTATTTGTTTGCTTAACTCAGCTACATTAGTTGGTGTCTCTTGAATAGCGAATGCTTCGGTGGAGTTAGAAATTGAGTTGATTGATGAAAAATTGGGAATTTCAGCTAATTGATCAGCTAGGGCAGTAATTGCCGTTTGTTGCATATTGGGAGCGGCTGCTAGAACGCCTGACAGTGTTTCCTGAAGACGTGTTGGAAGACGATGAATCCATAATTTTTGTAATAACTGATCGTTGAATGTGTTACCCGCCAAACTTTTCATTTGAGCTAAAAGTTCTGACGGTCGGCGACCAGCAAGTTCTAAGCCGGAGATGAGTTTACGAATTTTTTGGTCCGTAGAAATTGAATAATGATTTATAAGTGTTCTTTTGAGATTTTCATATTTATCCTGTGGTGGCGGATTAGTCAGGATGCTTGAGACTACGCAAAGCTCTTCACGACCCAACTGACAAACAATCGCATGGAATCTTGAACTATCCGAATTGACTTGTTTGGCGTGAAATTCTGATTCGGCTTGTTTGAACCATAGTTCAGGATGTTCTGGCCAAAATTTAGCAAGCCTAACTTCGCGAAGTGCGGCTAAGTTAGTTTGTTGTACGCATTGGTTTATTGTATTTTCGTTTGTTTGAGCGGACGTTGAACGAGGCTGATCGGAAGAATTTTGACTTACTTGATTTTGGAATGCCTCCAATTGTTGTTGTAATAGTACATTTTCAGATTTAACTACTTCCAATGCACGTTTTAATTCTTCTTCCATTATTTTCGATTCGCTTCCGCAATAGTTTAAATGTGAAAACCAACACGTGATTTTTAACTTGATTTTATTAAATCAATCAACCACACGGAGGGGTTACCAATTGTGGGATGCGTGTTCATATGGTTGATTGATGAAGTTGTACTCCGTATTTTAAGATTTATTCAATTTAATTATACATAAAAATAATTAATATAATTGTGATGAGCGAACACTGTGCACTAAGAGGAAACCATCTTGATTGTCTGTTCTGTGTGTATTGTTAAAATTGAATTACATAAAGAAGGTTCAATTAATAAATTGGTAATGAAGAATTTGATAAGTTTGATAATATTGCATGTCGGTAAAGTAGATTTCGACAATGCCTATAGTGTATTCTTCAGTGTCTTTTAAGTGGGAATGTACTGAAAGAAAATCATCAGCACCACAAGTTTGAATAACTGCCATATAGTTGGCAGTCGAAAAATTTCTTTTAAATTGAAAATACTTTTATTCGATTGGGAATCATTTGGGAAAATTTAGAAATATAATTTTTTTATTTAGGACATTATAATTAGTGAGTAATTAATTAGTCTTTTTTTAGCGTATAGTTAGCAGACATGAAAATAAAAAATATTTAATTTTACGTTATTTGATAGTAAACAGTTTGGGAAGAACATTAAAATTAATCACACCATTTGGGAATTCATAATTAATTAATTATGCCGATTTTTCTGTTTACGATTTTACATGTACAATATATTTAATGACTGACGCCACTGACTAATATGGCGGCAAAATTCAAACACTTTTGTATGTTAAAATTATGAATTATTTTTTGAACTGTACTTCATTAGTATGCTGTATATTTACATTTTACATAATTTTATTGACGGAAAGTATAAATTGAAAAGTTATGTTATAATATACAACATACTAATGAAGTACAATTCGAAAAATAATTCATAATTTTAACATACAAAAGTGTTTGAATTTTGCCGCCATATTAGTCAGTGGCGTCAGTCATTAAATATATTGTACATGTAAAATCGTAAACAGAAAAATCGGAATAATTAATTAATTATGAATTCCCAAATGGTGTGATTAATTTTAATGTTCTTCCCAAACTGTTTACTATCAAATAACGTAAAATTAAATATTTTTTATTTTCATGTCTGCTAACTATACGCTAAAAAAAGACTAATTAATTACTCACTAATTATAATGTCCTAAATAAAAAAATTATATTCCTAAATTTTCCCAAATGATTCCCAATCGAATAAAAGTATTTTCAATTTAAAAGAAATTTTTCGACTGCCAACTATATGGCAGTGTTTGAATAACTTTAGACCACGCTTACAGAGACCTACTTAACTAACGCCAAACAGACATCTGTCTGCAACTGTTAGTACCTTAATTTGTATCTTAAGAAGAGTGCATATAATGAGAATACAATACGGATACTCTCAAATCGACAAAGTAACAAATCATTCTCGATGTGGCATACTTTGACCTAATTTTGCGCCATCTATTTCAATTTTAAGCCAAAATACCTAGCGAAAATCACAATTATCATACACTTTCCTCTAAATCTATATTCTGTATGGTTCAGGCAAGTAAAATAAAAAAATATAGATACTACTAGAAACGAATTGATTTGAAATAGAAATAGCAACAATTTCTGACAAAACAATCTTATGATAAAAAGGAAAGTTGGTCATGGTCATACAAATTTGGGCAACATTACATTAAGTAAATTCTTATATAAGCGCCAGTGATACAAATATCCCATAGAGGTTGAATTCGGTCATCCCAACATATTTATGTTAATCATTTTACAATAATTTTTAGCGGAAATTTAAAATGAACGTCAATAAAAGTTCAATTAATCTTCTTTATAATGATGAAACATCTTTGACTACTGGAAAAAGTAAATAAATGAAAACGAGAATTAGATTTGTTCGTTAATATTCAATCTTTCGTACAGGGTGTAAAAAAATTGAATGTTGCATAATACGTAAAATTTATTTGCAGATTGTAGTAAGAATACACCCGATACGCACAACTGGGTGTGAGACACAGCTTCCTCGTATTCATAACAGACGTTTATCCAAGTTTTAAAATTATTGAAAAATATTTAAAGTTCGATTACTTTGTCTATTTCACGAATTAAAAATTATTTTTATTTTTACTGAACGCGTTTTCAACCTTTCGGTCATCCTCAGAGTAAAAAGATGAAAATAATTAATGGGAATTTATAAGTAAGAAAAATATATAGGAGGGGTGTAATATTATTGAATTGGGAAAACCCATAAAATTTTGTATCGAAGCAACTAACTATACGTGTAGAGAAGAAAGCAATTAAACCAGTTTGTAGGTACCGATATGAAAAAATTTTTATTTTTACCTAATAATATGACTGTTCAGATAAATGACCTGTTTATGAAAACTAAAATGGGGGTGTCCGAAATTATTGAAAGAGTGAAGTGATTATATTCGTTCAGAAATTTATTTTTAATAGAGGAGAATTATTTAGATCATTTTGATCGTTTAAAACTTCTATTTGTGGGTCACTGTTTAATTTATTAATTTCTAGAGCCTCTAAAAGATTCAATTTTAAACCATTATGGCAAACATGTAGAACTTTTGGTTTATGGTCTGTTTTGGGAAAATGACCTGTTTCCAAGATGTGTAGACCGAAGTTAGAGTTGTGTTTTTGTGAACCAATGTGTTCCTTATATCTTATGTCGAAACTTCGTCCTGTTCGTCCCACATATTTGGCGTTACAATGGCAACAGTCCAGGCGGTAGACTCCACTCTTTTTTTGTGGGTCAGTTTTTTCTTTGGCGTTGTAAAGGAAACGGCCAAGATTTCCAACAGAATGAAAAGTTGGTGATATATTATATTTTGTAAACAGGTTACCAATTTTATGTGGGATGACACCTAAGAATGGAAGAGATACATAATGTTTTGGGTCTGGGTCAATTGTAAGGGGAGGATATATTTGTTCAATGGTGACTTTGTGCTGTTTTTTACGGATAAGTTCATCAATTAATTGGGTTGAAAAACCGTTGTTAAGGGCAATTTGCTTTATCGTGTTTAGTTCTGTCTTTCGATCTTTTGGTAGAAGGGGGAGCAAAAGGAAATGAAAGTTCGTCAGTTTTGAAGTTAGAAACGTGAAAATTGGCATTTAGACTTTTGAAAAATATTAGAACTGAGCAGAAAATGAGCACCTAATAAAAACATGTTGCCGATGAGAAATCCCATCAGGTATAAGACTATCTTAATAGAAAAATATTCTGTTTGTAAAGTTTGAACTTTGTGTAAACTCTACAAATTTTTCCGCAATTACTAGAACTTTTTGTGCTGAACGGCGATTTTGTATGTTATGTATAACATCATTTTATTTTTAATTCTTCCGCTATACTTCATTTAATACGTTGAAAATACTTTTATATTTTATTCAACAACGCATTTCCTAACCATTTTTAAAAAAGACATATCTGTAACACACTGTCAGTAAAATTTATTCAACATACCGTTATGTTTAATGATGGGATCAATCATAAAGTACACAATATTAAAAATTGAATCATTCAAAAGAAAAAAAATCGAAAATGTTGATCTGATAAGTGTTATAATATCTTGTAGTATTGTAAATGGATAATATAATGTTAATTAATGGTAGAGATTAGTGCCGGCTTGGCATGTCGACATCAAAAAACGAAAAAGAAACTAGAACTTTATTTGTATCAGTTCAGTTTTTTTTTTTTTTTTTAGTTTGTTTGGGTGGTCCCACGCCCTCGATACACGCAAATTTACATTGATTTGTATAACAAAAAATTAGAAATACGTTATGGGTGTACGGCATCATCGCCCCATGGTGGCACACAACGCGTAACGCAACAACTTAACAAAATAATCTTAGTAACAATGTGTACCATATATTTCAAAATTAAAAGTTTACGTTAACCTGAATTTTCAAAAAATTAAAAGTACTTAGGCTTTTTTTTGTTTGTCCAGGACTCGTTATCGTTTGTTCAAGCTTCTTTCATTTGTTCAGGCTTTTTTTCATTTGCTTAGGCCTTTTTTCCGTTTATCCAGGCCTCTTTTTCGTTTACACAACCTTTTTTGGTTTGTTCACGTTTCATTCTTTTTCGTCCGGGCATTTTTTTTTCGTTTTTTGAGAACAATTTTCATTTGTCTATGCCCAGACGTTATTTTTTTCTGGCAAAATTTCTATTTTATAGCCCAAGCCCTCAGGGCCCTGGAGAAAAATGGCGGACCTCGGAAGTAAACCACATTTTTTTTTAATTTTCTCCCCAAAAATAAGTAATGACTAATAAGCAAAAAAAACTTTTCTACTGGGCCCACTACCGACAGCTACGGGCCCCCTCCTAAAATTGGGGAATTGGTGCTGCAACCTCGGCTACCCCACTCTCTCGTCGGGCCTGCAAGCTCTCTTCAAATCGTTCAGAGTAATAGTCCAATGCAAAATGTTTTCCACCTGCGGTTTTGAAATGGCGTGTGGACAAACGAAATTCAAAATTTTCACAAAATAGAAACACGTTTTCTGAAATTTTTAATAATTAATTATATGTAGTTAACTGGTGGATGGACAAACGAATCTAATTGTTGTACAAACAAAGATAGACGAAAGACAAACGATCTAGATAGTTTATAATTTTTTTGCAACTTGTAGGTGCCAATTACAAACATATTTATTTAACATAAAATTAAGTAGATACAATAATAACTTATTTTCGACACAAAAAAAGTTAAATTTAAAGAAAAAAATTTGGGGGACAGGTCTACCCACACAGAAAAAAAAAACTCACTGTATATTACAAAAACGTGAATTAATATTACAAAATTTTTACTCCAATAGAACCCTTTAGTAATATTACAAAATCACTTTTATTAAAAATCTGATTACTAAAACGTTTGTAATTATCACAAATACTTATTTTTGTGAATAAAACTCAATGTATGTTTTATTGAACATTTAATAAACGTTGTTATAATTACTAAATGGAATTTGTAATAGGTATGATTTATTTATTAATAATACTAAATTTTATAGTAAATTTTACTATATTTTTTTGTTGTAGTTACAAATTACCCCTGTAAATATTATTAAGGATATTTGTGAAGGAAAGGAACTTATTAGATATACTTTGATAATTAATGTAAAAAAGAAAGCAGATGTGACTATAAGATATGTACAAAATTCGAACTTCACATCTATTTTACACTGCATTACATTAATTATCAAAGTACATCCAGTTAGTCCCTATAAAATAAGAAAAATTTTATTTTATATAAATGAATTTATTAATTAATTAATACAAAAAAATAAAAAAATATGTTAAAATTTTTTAACTTACAGGAGATATGACATGTGCTTTAGAAATAATTTTAACATATTTTTATATTCAGAACTAATATTAAACAAATTTCATTGAAAGATGTAACTGTAGTCCAATATTTAATTACATCTTCAAAATCCAGTGAATAGTTTTAAAAAAACAAAACAAAAACAAGCATGTTGTTTATCTGTAAAAAAGCATATTTTACTAAAATATGAAACATAAAAAATGTTTAACTAAATAATAAAAAAACTTACTTGAATTTGAAAAAGAATGCTTTTAATTTGCTAGTAATTTACTTAATTGAGTTGTTTCACATATAGTCGAATAATGGATTACATATTCGATTCAGAATCAGAGTGAAAAGATGAAAAAAGAGTAGCATGTTTTCAATCTATAAAAAAAGAATATTTTACTGACTAAAATATGAAGCTTAAAATAATGTCTAACCAAAAAATGAACCCTTACTTGAATTTGAAAAGAAATGCATTTAATTTGCTAGTGCTTTATAAATTTCTGAACTGAAGGAACTTTTTTTTCGTTATAAAAAAGTTTAATTTAACTGCAAATTTATACTATTTTTTCCATAATGTCCAAAATTGCTTTTAGTATCTGAAAAAAAAAACGAGATTAAATTTTAATAGGAATAGTATTAATATTTGTGGGCAAAAAATAATTTATGAAAATACTTACTAGCCAATATCTATTAGATTTTCGATAATAAAACCATTAGCAAGTTTTCTTCCCATATTTCTAACGTTCAAACTTTTTAAATTCAGATTGTAGGTATACTATATTTTTCATAAACTCTTGTCAGCTTGTAATAAATATTTATGATGATGGACGCTATTCTAAGAATCAAAGAATTCGTTAATACTGCGCTTGCGTCAGTTATTTATTACAAAACTTTTTGTTGTAATTACAAAACTCTGTTTTTAAATGATAAATTAAACAACTTTGTGACAATCACTAAATTTTTTTGTCATTTAAATTTTTAAATTACTCAAGTATACTATCAAAATATTTTTTGTTATTAGAAATGTTTTTGTTACATTTGCAAAATTTTGCCTTAAAAATAAGAGTAAGAATTAATAAATCGTAGTAGAGGCAAGTTTTGTAACAATATTAAAATTTTAGTTATAACAACAAAAACTGAAGAACAGAAATAGCTTTGTAAATATTATCAGGGCTTCTTTAAATGCATACATATAAGTATTATGAACGGTTACAAAATACCACTTAAACGTATCAGCTTGTCAACTCTGCGCAAGTGTCATTTAATTATTACAAAAATTTTCGTTTTAATTACAAAACAGATTTTTACTTTAAGCATGCGCATTTTGATTTTTAAAACAGTGTTATAATTACAAATATTTTTGTTATATTTATTTAAAATATTTAATAGAACTGTAATTAATGCTACAAAAATATACTACTAAACTTTTTTTTCGTTATTACAAAAGTTTTTGTAATATTTGCAAAATTTTATATTAATACTAAGAGTACACATTAATAAAACGCAATTTGTAGTATTAATAAAACTTATATCAATCACTGGAAGCGAGTTTCGTTACAATTACTAAAATTTTAGTTCTAACAACGAAAACTGAATACTAAAAGCGGTTTTGTAAATAAAATCACTGTTTTCTTTTCTGTGCACACTGTCAACTTACCATTGGGTGTCCTTAAAGACTAGAGATTACTGTACATAAATAATTCTTTTTTCATTTCAGGCGACTCCTCCCCTGTGCCCCCGATAGAGGCTTTGCCCCTTGCACCATACTGAGGGCTTCGCCTTCTGTACCTAAAAGTGGGGGCTCCACCCTTATCAAACAAATGATAACATCATTTGTTCTCAAGATATGCGAGACAAAATATATTTTGGCAAAAAACTAATTTTTTCAAGTTTCTTATTTCTTTTTTTTTTTTTTTTAGTGAATTTTGTAATAAAATACTGGCTTTTTTAACATCAAGGAAGGTTTTTAGGCCAATATATAATAATGTTATGGTAAAAAATCCATATAATCTATGTTATCTTAATAAAGTTAATTCCGTTTTTTTATCACAAAAAACAAACCGCTAATCCGAATTTGCTGAAAACTTTATCCGGTCTTCATTTCTTGATTACGCATCTAATGAAATTAGTCCGGAATTGATATCATCATTTGTTCTCGAGATATGCGAGACGAAAAAAAATTCACGAACGAACGAACTAACGAACGAACGAACTAACGAACAAACTAACGAACGAACTAACGAACGCACACACAGACATCACGCTAAAAACGATGGATTCGGATTTTAGTGACCTTGAAACGTGGAGATATGTCAAAATTAGCGATTCGTAAAATCGGACCCATTACAATAACTTCCTATGGGAAGTTAAAAATATTTGGCCATCTCACAAAGTCTATATATTTTTAGCTTAGCAATGAACGTGTTAACACATTTCAATCTCAATTTTAATAAGCATTTAGGTAAAAGAGATCAAAATGGAAACACGTAGTTTATGAACGCTTCCAAGTAAACAAAAAATCGTCAGATCCAAGTTTACCAATATGTAACTTTCTAAATACCATAGCTCTGTTAATATTTAATTTCCTTAAACAATTTAATCTTATTTAAAACTAAGTTTTCATAAATTTAGAAAAACAAAAAACTGAAATTGAAAATATCCGAGTACGTATGAAAAAAATGTTAACAAACGGGATGTAAATCCAGTTAGTGCAGATCTCATGGAGGTGACAGATAATTGACAGTTCTATCGATTGAATAAGAAATTCAACCAAATTCAAGCTCCAAACAGATATGGTGCTGGCATAAACTACAAAGAATAGCACTTGGGTTTTGGTATCAATTTATCTACTAATAATTCTGAATCCAATAGCCATTGAATAGTCTCGCAAGGCAACAAAATCATATAATGGTTCAATCTGAAGGTCAACGTGGTACTTCCGAAGGCTTAGAATTTTTGAACAGCGACTCTATATAGTCGTCCAACCTAAAGGTTTTCAGCTTCCAAGGATTTAAAAATTTTATTTTATAGGTTTATCAAAAATTTTTAAATATAAATATCACTGTTTTGTTGTTTCAATTATCTAAGAAAGATGTATTTTCTTGTAACTTCAAATTTTCAGAAAGAAACAGTAAACAAACTTTCAAAATGATAAAATTTCTATAATAAAAAACAACGCTACCAACTGACATATAGGTTCGTCTGCAATTTTTAAACACAGTGTCATATGATTGATTTTATTAATATGGTATTATCATTATCTTTTATTACAATTTAATCAATACAGATACATATGTAGGTACTATACCAATATCTACATAACTTAACAATAAATTTGTATTAGATCATGTAAAAGATATAAATTATATATTTTTTATTTACCTACAACAGAAAATGGTATAAAATAACAAATTATTTTATTGTTATATCACAATTTTTTATTGTTATCCCGTGTGATTAATAACAACCAGCGTAAAATATTATGAAATTGAAATCAATAATTGAAAAGTCATTGGACTTACAACTGTTACTACTTATTTTGCTTGCTACCTATTGTTATGGGTGGGTGGAATTTTTTAAAATGATTTTGAAATTTGATATATAAATATCAGTGTTTGTATCCATTGTTAAAAGTTTAAATGTAAGACGTATTATTTGTCAATTAATAAAGAAATATTACGTTGATTCGTAAAATATAAGGTCCGTTTGGTAAATTTAGTTTCATATATATCTCCAAAAATATTATCAAAATGTAGAATAAACATTTGGCCAGATAGTGGGATTCATAATAATTATTAGGAATAAATATAAAGGTTTAGATGATTGTAATAGTAATAAAGGGAACATTAGGAGTTACAAGTCATCAAGAATAAACAATAAAATGGAAGATTAATTTAAAAATTGAGCTAGCGGTTTTGGAAGAGCATATGCTTCCGTCTTCAGGCAATTCCTTTAATTAAAAATAAAAAATATAAAAATACAATGCATATTTATAAAATTATTGGTAAACAAACAAATAATTGTCAAAAACATGCAATTACTTACATGGAAAAATATGTCACAAAAAAATTTTTATATAAAATTGCGATTAAAATTTAAAAATTTAAAAACTTGAAAACATTATTGTACAAAAGTAATTGTTTTTTTTTTTTCTTTATAATTACCTTGTGAAACAATATTTTAGATATAAAATTAGCCAAAAGTTATCACGTAGGTTACAGCGTTGGCAAATGAAATTACAACGTGCAAAAAAAGTTGACGGTTTATATATGTTTCGGAAACGATGAGGGCGCGAATTTCTTGAAAGTGTGGCTGTAGTCAGGGCCGGATTAACCCTGAGTCCGCCTCTAGGCATCTTGAAAAATGCCGCCCCTACTTTTTATTTGAAAAAAAGGAAATGTTAAAAAAAAAAAAACGTCAATCACAAATTTTTCTGCCCTGTTTTAAAAATTTGCCGCCCCTTTTCCTACCTTTTTTACAAACTTTCTCTTAAAAAAAATAAGTGACGAGCAAAAAAAAAAAAACGTTAATTGCTCATTTTTCCGCCCTATTTTAAAAATTTACCGCCCCTAAAAATCTCCCGCCCCTAGGCCATGGCCTAGGGTGGCCTATTGGCTAAGCTGGCCCTGGCTGTAGTGGTTGTCAAGTTGTGACGAGTCCGTGGCTAGATTGGCGTTAGGATATATGGAGCATATCCAGCAATGTTCTAGAAAAAATCTTTTTCTAGAATGTGCTTCCGCTTGTATTATTGTGGTGTTTTCAAAATCAAAGCGATGCTTGTTATGCCATAAATGTTGTACTAGGCCGGAGCTGGTGTCACCACGTTGGACATTCCAACGATGCTGGTCAAGTCTGTGCGACAGTTTCTGTTTGGTGTTTCCGATATAGGCTGCATCAAAATCCCGACAATTACCCATATAAACCACATTTTGACGGTTGCTCGTGGAGGTTGCGGATTTTAAATTTGAAAAAAATTTTTGAGGTTTGTGGAATATTTGAAAGCTGGGTGGAGATTAAAAGGTTTTAAAATTTGTCTAATATTTTCAGAGTACTGTCCAGTAAAAGGAAGAGAAAAATAATGTTTGCTGAGCGTGTTCTGTTTTAATGATTTATCGGAACAATTGTTGAAAAGTCTGTGAGTCCAATTTCTTGGTAATATTCCGTATTAATTTTTTTGGATAGTTATTAAAAGTTAAAATATGTTGAGCATTTTTCAGCGCACGGGGACGGTGAAAATGGTGACTCAATTTGAGGGATCTATTTATCAAATTTGAAGCTACGTTGTATTTTAATTGGAAAGTGTATACTGAGTGATAATTTAGGATACGGAAGGAGACATAAGGCTTTCTATACCACGTTGAAGAAAGAAGATTGTGGTTTTTGAAAATAAGTGTATCGAGAAATGGTAGTTGATTATTGTTTTCTAATTCTATAGTAAATTTTAGGTTCTAGTGAAAGTTGTTGAAATTATGAAATACATGGTCCACAAAATCAAAGGGGATGACTGTAAAAATGTCGTCAACATATTTATAGAAAAAGGGTACAGTACAGTCTAACCTGTCTAAAACGGTGTCAACTAGATGATCCATGACGATATTGCAAGCTGTTACAGAAAGGGAGGCCCCCATATGAAAACCAGATATTTGGTGGAAAAAACTAGTTTGGAATTTAGTGGTGAAAAAATTATTATTCAAAATTAATTGTAAACCCTCAATAAAAGTGTCATAATCCAAGTCAGTGTTTTTTTCAATATTGTCCCAATTTATCCTAACCTGATCAAGAAAAATGTCCACTGGAAAAGTTGTAAAAAGTGATTCTACGTCAAGGGAAGCAAGTTTGTAACCTATTGGCAATTTGTAGTTGTTAATTTTGTCTACAGACTCAAAAAATTTTTTTAAATCATATTTACTATGGAAGTATTTTCTTATAATACCGCTAAAAAACTTGTCAATGTCGTTTAGGATGGAATTATTGGTCGATTTTTTTGTAGGTGTTGGTATCATTTAATAAGATGCCTGTGTTATTAGTATAGGCATTTTTGTTCAAAATAACTGTCTTGTTTCCCTTGTCGGACTGTACAATAATAAGATCAGGATGTTTTTTTAGAAAAATTCTGGCATTTTTAACTAGATCTTAAATGAAGTGATCAATTATTTTACTCGAGAATTTGTTTTTTCGGGAGAACATTGTATTTACTTGTTCAGCGACCTTGAATCTAAGGTATTGTTTGTCCGTGACGTCCCAATTGCTGATCGCAAGGTCAAAGTCGGCCAAGATTTTGTAAAGTAATCTTATTCTATTGAGATCGTCGTTATCAATGTGAAAAGAAGAGAATTTAGGATGAAGAGCGAAAAGAAATAAAGCAGATTTAGGAATTGAAATGTTGGTCAGATTGACAACCCAATCACTTTGATTACTTAAAAATTGTCTAAAATTTGTTCTTTTAGCCTGTTGACTTTGTTGATGTGTCTAGCTTTAATACGATTATCCAATTTACTGTTTAAAATTTGTTTGTTTACCAATAATTTTATAAATATGCATTGTATTTTTTATATTTTTTATTTTTAATTAAAGGAATCGCCTGGATATGGAGACGGAAGCATATGCTCTTCCGAAACCGGTAGCGCAATTTTTAGTCGAATTTTCTCCGAAAAATTAGACTTATACAGTCTATACGATAAGAGCTGCGAGAGGCGAGAGTAGGGGCGCTATCCGTTTTCGGACCCGTAGAACACGAATATGTAGAAAAAAAATGTCTGATATATATATATATATATATATATATATATATATATATATATATATATATATATATATATATATATATATATATATATATATATATATATATATTCCCGCCACCTTTTAATTTGTGTAGGGCCCCCCTATGGAAGTTAAAAGATGAAATTTGGTAAATGGGGCTCATTTTCGAGGCACCTCATACTATCAAAGTGGGGTCAAATTTTGGGCAAATTTTTTTTCTGACCCGACCTTTAAGGGGGTGGTGGGGGGCGGAAAAGCAATAAAACTTTTCCAAACCGGTTTTAAATAATGTTTCGGTCAATTATCTACAACATATCCAAAATTCAGCTTCCTAGGATGATTTGGTGGGAGTAGAGGGGGGAAAAACGATTTTCGCTGGATCTAACAGGCCCCCAGCCCCCCAGAATTAACGTAGAGGGTTGAAATTTGGTGTGTTGATAAAGTTCATACCTAGGTTGTGCTTTTTGGAGGTTTTAATATTTTACCCCCACCCCCCTCATTTTTAAGCTACAATTTCATGCATTTTCGACGTTTTCGAAGTTTGTACCACTCGCACAGGTCACCCAAATAAACCTAGAGGGCTGAAATTTTGTATTCGGATTGAGTTAGTATCAAGGGGGTGCCTTTTGGGGGTCTCGACGTTTAACCCCTACCCCCACCATTTTTATACCTAATAAAACATGATTTTTCTTATTTTTTAACAGTTTCGTTCGGGTCAAAATCTCCCCAAATAAACCTAGAGGGCTGAAATTTTGTGTACAGGTTAATCTAATAGCCAGACACTGTTTTTTGGGGGTTTCAACTTTTAACCCTTACCCCCACGATTTTTACGCCAATATTTCCTTAATTTTTTTGCTTGTTTTCTAACACGTCTAGAGACTCTCTAAGGAAACCTAGAGGGCTGAAATTTTGTACGTGTATTCAGTTAGTATCCAGCTAGTACCTTTTAGGGAGTCCACATTACTTTTCCCCCCACTTCTTCCATTTTTACATCGGAATTGAATGCTATAGTTAAATGTGTTTTAAATGAATTACTTTCATTCTAAATACAAGTAGGCGAATAGTAATTTTAAAAAATTTAAAAAAATGTGAATATTTTTTTTTAACAAATGAAATACATACATATTAAGTAATTTGAAAATGTTATTAAAGTCACTGTTTATTTATAAATTAGGAATTTTGAATTTTTATTATTTATAAAATAGAAATTTTGGATTTTTTTGGAAAGAAAAAATACCTTCATAAAGGCCTTCTAGTCTACTATTTAAAAAATACGTAAAAATAAAACACAAAGGCAATTGGCGGATAAGCATGGGTAGGAATGCTTTCGTACGAATTGTGTTGGCTTTTTTCCTGCTAACTGCTATCGGTATAAAATTGAAATTTAGGGGAGAGCGGGGCTATACCGTACAGCGAGGCTAAACCGGACACTCATTTTTCGTGTCTAGATTTCAAGCTAGACAAGTCCAATCGTTGTCCCAACCTAGCGCCTGACCGCGAAAAATCACAGGATTGAGTTCGTTCCGCTGTGCGTATAAATGCCAATATGACGGTGAAAAAACTTGTTTTTATTATTTCTCTTATAATTTTGGGGCACTGCCAAATAAGAGTTGGGTGGAGAACCTTTACTTATGAGCTAATAGCGATAAGATCATGAGAAATTACTTTTCTTAAGCTCTCTCTTGATCACTAGTGAAGACTAGTTAGGCGACGGAATTCGAGGTTAGGGTATGAGACTCCCACAAGGTACAGGATGGGGCTTTACCGTACAGAAGTGTACGATTTAGCCCCAAATGGTTTAATATGGTAACATTAATAAATTCTAGTTGATGCAGGAAATACAATAAAGTCTGCCGAGTCTGCAAATAATTTTACTTGTGATTTTTGTTTAAATGTATAAACTTTAAATAAAATACTTTCGTTCTCTAAAATTTATCACTTTTTTTGATAAAAGTTAACCTAACACTTTTTATACTTTTATAAGCTGAACTAAATATACCGATAATACAAGTTACGTTATGTTGTTTCTTAGTTGAGTCGACAATAAATAATAAAATGTGTTTTCTACAATAATTTATTGCATTACTCTTATTTACTTCCTTAACAAGATGATTTTTTTACAATAATTTATTGCATTACTCTTATTTACTTCCTTAACAAGATGATTTTTTTACTGTACGGTATAGCCCCTCCTACCGTACGGATAGTTCCGACCCCCGGGGCTATTTCGTACAGAGACACTTTTTTGTAATTTAATTTAAATATGTAAACAGTGGAATAATTCAAATTTCTTTGTGTGAAATCAGTAGCCAATTGTCCAAATTATATATTGCTAATTTTCTTATAATTTTATACTCGATATTAGATGAACAATAACAGCTCTCCCTTAAGTGTACGGCATAGCCCCGCTCTCCCCTATTGAGATTCAGCCCTTAAAAACTTAAAACCTTTTTTTAAAGCCCCGATCAACCGGACACTCATCATCATGTTTGAAACCATCAAAATGGCAAACCCCTTTTGGACTTTCAATTACATTTCGCTTGTAGACATTCAATACCGAAGATGAAAGGAAAAATTCGACTTCCGTGATGGGGCTCCGCTGCTCACGGCTTTTTTTAAATTAATCTTTCATTTTATTGTTTTTTCCTGATGACTTATAGCTCCTAATGTTCCATTTATTAGGGATCTTATGGATATCCGTAACCGTAACCGAAACTACCGGATATCTGAAATAATTAATTGTCCGTAACCGAAACCGTATCTGAAAATAAAAGTTTCGGATTTGTTTCGGATAATAAATAACAGACAACTGCCATTGGAAAACTGAGTTAAATCGAAGAAAATTTTTGCTGTATGTGTTCTTTTTGATACATTTTTGGTGATTCGTGTTTGGTGTTCACTTTTTTCGGTACAATTTTCTCCGTTTTCCTAAAACAAAATTCACTAAAAGCAATTATCTGCAAACGTAACCGTATCCGAAACATTATCCGATATTATTATTAATCTGTAATCGAAACAGAAACCGAAAATAAAAGTTTCGGATTTGTTTCGGATAATAAATAACAGACAACTGCCATTGGAAAACTGAGTTAAATCGAAGAAAATTTTTACTGCATGTGTTCCTTTTGATAGATTTTTGTCGATTCGTGTTTGGCGTTCACTTTTTTCGGTACAATTTTCCCCGTTTTACTAAAAAAAAAAAAAGTACATTAAAAGCAATTATCTGTAAACGTAAACGTATCCGAAACATTATCTGATATTATTATATATCTGTAATCGAAACCGAAACCGAAAAAAATGTTCTTAAATATCCGTATCCGTATCCGTATCCGAAATTTCATATCTATAACATCCCTAATAATTATATTTATTAAGAAGTCGGTATTTTTCGAGATAGTTGTGAAAAATCTGCAAAAACAGTTTTTTAGCATTTTTTAACAAACAACAAATCCATATAGGACCTAGGTTGTTAATCAGGTTACCAGTATGTGTTTTAGACTTATATAAAGTGTTGTTATACAAGAATTTAATCGGAAAAAATTACTGCAATTAAGTGCACGTTGTCTCTTGGTCTATAATAGACTATTCTCCCGTGGGAGAGTCAAAGTGTTAAAATAGGAATTTCATAACCTATACGGGTGGCAGGATCTAGGAGGACAGCGAGGGCAAGTGCCCCGGGCGCCAAACTGTTGAATTTTTTTTTTTTTTTTTTTTTTTTGCTTACCAATTGCTTTTTGGGGCAAAAAGTGAAAAAAAGTTAAAAAGAAATATTTCAAGAGCGCCATTTTTGCACCGTGCCCCGGATGCCACTTAGGGTAGGTCAGGTCCTGCGGGTGGAGTATAACCAATATCGCAATAAAAACTTCATATTTAAAAAAAATATTAAACTAGAAACACAGCAATATCACTTTGCAACAATACCGATACAAAATTATGAGATATCTGCATCAAAATTAAAGTTTACCCACTTAAAAAATTTTGAGTTCAAGTAAATTAAAACTTTTAAAAAAGAATCATTTTTTATTTTAATTTGATTATATTGGTGATAACATTAAATAAATAAATAAAACAACCTCATTGTCATCAAGAATGTATATCATCAATAAAAATACTAACTCGCTGACTGGAGAAGATGATTTGGAATTATTTTAAGTAACGATTTTTCAATCAGTTTGTTCAATCTTTCCCAAACGTCCCGGTTAAAATTTACTATAAGTGGAGATTAATTTCAAAAAATACTTTGGCCACAACAAGTATGATACAATTAAATTTTTAAGCAAATTATAAGAAAATTGTCGATTTCAGATTTTTCTTTTCTATGGACACAATGGACAGATCTTATTTCGCAACGAATTTTATCAGGTTTCAAAAATAATAATAACATTTGATGACCTCAAAAATTCTAAATCAATTTTTGCAACATAAATGTATATCGAGTTGTGTTAGGAAGTTTGATATACTTTTGCTGATATTTTTGAGCAAAATCATATTACTTACAAGGAAGGGTCACACTGTGTAGATTACCGATTTGGCCGAGTCTCCGTATATTTAAAGAGAATTACTAATATTGTAAATCCCCACAACCCTACGGTGCAACACTTGGCAATAAGGGAGAAATTTCTCTTCGAAGTTTTAGGCTTACAATTAGTACAACTTCCAAAAATTTGAACTTATGGAAGTTGTTTTGACGAAGTGAGCAGCGTATATATTTCTTCATAAAAAATTTTTATTTATCAGCATAATTCGCCACGTATAATTGTTTTTTTTTCTTTCTTCCTTACTTTCTCCATAGAAAAATGTTATTTCAATATAACTTGATAACTGAAGTTTTGAGTAATAAATCAAAATAGCACAAATACTCAGATACATTTAAATATTTCATTCATCGAAAGAACAATGCGTTCGAACTATCCTCCTTACTGTCTCGGCAACATAACGATGCTTGATGACGTCTAGCTTCAGTTGTGTCTTCAAAATTAGCAAATATAGGGTTGACCGGGGTAATTGTGAATGGATTTTCATGAGTTGCGATAAAAGCGTTGTTTTAAGTATTTTTTATCTTATATATCACATTATGGTTGATTTATTTTTAATTCTACATTATTCAGGATGCACCACACAAATTTTGAGCAAATTCGTATGAAAAACAAAAATTTTATAAGCCATTCACATTTCCCCGGTGCGATTTTGCAAATCTTATGAATTTCGGGGTAAAAGTGAATGCCATCAGAAAAATTATTTAGAATGTATTACAAGAGCAGTTTGGTACGTCAGAGTAAACCCAGCTCAAATTCTTCACATTTACTCCACTTTCAAATTTTTCATCATACTTTAGCGGTCACAATTTCTCTTTATTTAATGCAAGTTACGCATACCTCAAATTTCTACAAAAAATCAAGGTTAAAGAAGAATAACAAAAATTGTAGGAACAAATTTATTACA
This sequence comes from Brachynemurus nebulosus, assembly GCA_035578155.1. Lineage (NCBI taxonomy): Eukaryota > Metazoa > Arthropoda > Insecta > Neuroptera > Myrmeleontidae > Brachynemurus > Brachynemurus nebulosus. Next base: position 39,995,358 of record JAPWDM010000001.1, on the reverse strand, counting down.
AGCTAAAAATGATATTTTGATGATATTTTGTCATTTTATCATATAAAATATCAAAAAATTTTTGAAGGAAATACATTTAGTTTACATGAATAAAGAACAACAATTTTTTTTGTATTGTTTGTACAACGGACACTTGTACAATAAAGTCATCAGCACCTTCATCAACATTTTCAACTCTGAAAAGGACATTACTGAAATTTTTGACCAAATGGGGGCATTTGTGAATGACGTTCACAATTACCCCACAATTTTAAAATCATGGGGTAATTGTGAATTGATGATAAATTGTACAATTTCTTTAGCAGTTAATGAGGAACCCTCTCAGGGCTTAGACCACTTCTTTAAAAGTACTTTTAACCATTTCTTACCTTTTAAAAAAAGAAAATGTATTTAAAAAAATTTTTTTGAGGATTGGTCGAAGTAAGATACATAAAATTTTGCAAGGGTTTTTTCAAAAAAAAAAAAAAAAAAAATATACTAATACTTGGAAAATTGTTATGAAATTTTAATAGCATATTAAGAAAGGACAGAAAAACATATTAAGAGTTGATTTTTAACAATATTAATGTTATTTTAGAAATTATAGGCGCCGTTCACAATTGCCCCAATTCACAGTTACCCCGGTCAACCCTGAGAAAACCACAGAGCTGTATCATCATCCCATATTGTATCAGAGAAGGTTCTTATTGATTCTCAAATGAATATTTTTATGAGAAAAGGTAGGAAAAACAAATACCATGCTCATTTCGCCAAGACACATTTTATAAGTTCGAATTTTTGTACTAATGAACTTGTACTAATGGTAAGCCTAAAACTTTCGAAAGTAATTTCTTCCTTATTTCTAAATGTTGCACCCTAGTGCTTTACTACACTAGCTAACCTCTTTAAATACGCGGAGACTCGACCAAATCGTCGACCCACACAAGGCCGAATTAACCTTCAGTGACGCCCTAAGAACCGCGAAAAATGCCACCCCCCCTACCTTTTGCTTCAAAAGACGAAAATCATAATCTTTCCTACTTTTTTTCGAACTTTCTCTTAAAAAATAACTTATGATCAAAAAAAAAAACGTCAATTACAAATTTTTCCGCCCTGTTTTCAAAATCTTCCGCCTCTAGGCCATGGCCTAGGTTGGCCTATTGGCCAATCTGGCCCTGGACCCACACAATGTGGTCCCTCCTTGTTAGTAATAAAAATAGAAAGTTTTAAAAATTTCTTTCAAAATTTATTACACTCAAAAAAATTTAACTCAAAGAAATTATTTCTTTCAATACGATCAGAATACATATACTGTTTTGATGAGACGAATACTTGTTTCAGGTTTTAAGTTAGCTGATGATTTATTTAATTACAAATATATACATAGATCAAGATCTGGTAAAATCTACCATGAAATTTGTATGTGTTCTCTAAAATATACAATTATTTTGTATGAGTATCCATCAGGCAGGGTTTTAGGTTGTAGCCTACTGGTCTATACTTCTTAGCTTTGAATAAAATCGTTTTTGAAATTAGACTCCGCATATCTAATATTATTTATCACTGAAAAGATGAATAATTGTGGAGAAAAAATATGAAACTATTGACAGATTGTGGATTAATTTGAATTAAACCACTTAACAAATTTACTTTAAAAACTTAATAGACCATGAAACTGATTGTCAAAAATTATCGTTAACATTCTTTTTCAAATTTATCTGATTTATTGACTGTTGAATTTTTCAGGTATAAACATTTATTATTATTAGTTTAACAATTTTTTTTTTTTTTATATTTGTTACTATAAAAGTCCAAAATTAATAATTTTTTGATGAAAGTAGAAAATAGAAATTGCTCAAGTTTATATTTTAAAAAAATCTGTAACATCTAAAGGCCTATAGATAAGCTACAAAGGCAAAATATTAAAATACAGTGCACTCTGGAAAAAAGCAGTTATCAGAACTGCTATATAGTTAACAGACCAAAAATTTATTTTTAACTGGAAATATTTTTGGTCAATTGGGAATCATTTGAGAACATTTAGGAATATAATCTTTTTATTTAGGACATTATAATTAGTGAGTAATTAATTATTCTTTTTTAGCGTATAGTTAATAAATAGACCAGGAAAACAAAAAATATTTTATTTCACATTATTTGATATTAAATAGTTTGGGAAGAATATTAAAACTAATCACACCATTTGGGAATTCATAGTTAATTAATTGCACCAACCTTTCTATTTATGATTTTACATATGTACAATATACTCCATAGCTGACGTCACTGACTGATATGGCGGCAAAATTCAAACACTACTGAGCTGCGTTCAGAAATGAAAGGTGAAGGTGGAATATGTTTTGATAAAGTAACTGTTGGCTAGCCTGACGAGAGAGGAGCAACGAAGAGGAGTCCGTAGGTACAGGGTTGCCAGATTAGGCTACTTCTCGCCAAAATGGCGAATTTTGAAGCTTCTGGGCGACAGATTTTGTGGTTGGGTTATTTTGGACAACTATTTGAATCGTATAATTATTTATAATTATGTTCTTTACTTCAGCCTTTTTTATTTCAGGAAAACAGAAAACACTAAAAGCAAGTACTTTTTTGTTCGCCAATTTATTTCTTTACGGAAAAAGGTTTTTTTTATTCCAGGAAAACAATACAGGAGTAGACGTGAAAAGAGTTTCCCCCTTTTTTTTTACTCGTCAAATAGAGGTTGATGTTGGGTGATTTTTTAATTTCGATAGGGCGACTTTTGAAAAATTGATCTGACAACCTTGCGTAGATAAAGGAACCAGGAAAAAGCAAAAAGAACTTTTTTTGGTTGTGCATTATTTGTGATCGTCTTATGTGTGGTAAAATTCGAAAACTGTCTTATTTATGGTCAAAAATTTTAGCAATAAGTGGATTAGTGAGGGCAAGGAAGTTTAAAAGTTTATCTGAAAAAAATTTGTCCTATTTGCGGTCAAAAATTTTGATCATTTTAAAAGTCATCATAAATAATATATTCCGTGGCGTCTTCTGTAGGAATTCGACGTTGCAATGGGTGTTGACTTATTCTTCGTATATTGATCGTCGAAGTGATTAAAACATTTTATTAAAAGCACAAATTCGCGTAAATTATTATCATCTTCAATACTTACAAACAGTAATGCTTGGCCCATAATTTCAAACAACCCTAACTTTATGTCCTCTACGTCTTCGGGTTTCAAACAAACCAAAGCAATGCACATTTTAATTAGATCTCTGTTCGTCGTTCGCAAATGATCTTGTCAATCTCAGCTCATTAACACGATGGCGGTCATGAAGAATTATGACCAATTGATACACTATTTTGACAGCTAATGTACTTTATATGGATACGTGGCGTATAAGTTAGTAAGGTTTCACTTGACGTCTTATAACGTCAATAACCGTCAAGGTGTTTCTTTTTGATCCCAAACAGGACATTTTTTGCGTATGCGATCAAAAAGTCCTTTAACTTCATTAATTAACTTATTGTTAAGATTTTTGACCACAAATATGAGGATACCTTACGAATATTTTGTTTATCTTCATTAAAACGATGTACAATTTGAAAAATAAAAGAAAATTAAATTTTCATGAATAAAAATCTTAGAAAAATCGTTCTTTGGTAATTAGTGCAACTTTTATTAAGCAATCTTTTTTGAATGTTATAATCTGAATTCTGATCTTTTGAATTTTATTACTTAAAAGTTTAATTCAATCGACACCTGATTAGAAAATATAGGTATTTTGGAAACAGTTTCTCAAGATATTATTTATTAAAATTAACACGTCCTATCAATCAACTACATAAATATACAACATACTAATGAAGAACAATCTTAAAGATAATTCATAATTTTAACATACAAAAGTGTTTGAATTTTGCCGCCATGTTAGTCAGTGACGTCAGCTATAGAATGTATTGGAATTGGAGTACATAATATTATACATGTACAATCGTAAATATACAAAAATCGGCGTAATTAATTAACTATGAATTCCCAAATGATGTGACTATTTTAATGTTCTTCCCAAAATATTTACTATCAAAAAACGTGAAAAAAAATTTTTATTTTCATGTTCTGCTAACTCTACGCTAAAAAAGACTAATTAATTACTCACTAATTATAATGTCCTAAATAAAAAGATTATATTCCTAAATTTTCCGAAATGATTTCCATTCGGATAAAAATATTTCCAGTTAAGGTGAATCGATCAGTACTGACAAATGAATTACTAAGTTTATTTTTTTCTCTATAAATAAATATAATTTGTGTGTAGAAATAGTATTTTACAATATAAGTTCGGTAATTTGCTTTTACTGATCGAGAAAACGTTGCGAAAACGATACCTGCAGGGTCGAGTTTTTGCACTTTTCGAAATCAGTAAAGGCACTTAACGCATCCTGTATTGTATATTTTTTGCACGATCGATTTAAAACAATTAAAAAATACGCTGCCAATAGGGTGGGCACACAGCTTCCTCGTAGTCGTAAAAGGCTTTAAAACAGTATTCTACCAAATATACATATTATATACCGTGAAATTATATTTTCGCCTTGAAGTTTATAAAAAACTGTTGTAACTCAAAAGACTTAAAGGCTAAATTATAAAATAATAGCAAAAATATTTTAGAAACTAACCCCCAATATACCCTAAAAATTTGAGCGAGATAGGACTAGCAGTAAATAAGATATTGACATTTAATGGGACTTCATGGTAGCGGCGTAGCAACCGTTACTCCGATTTCGATTAAATTCATAGGGGACCATATAGGAACCAAACTACATAATTTCTGAAAATTTCATAAAAAAGAACTGAGTAGTTCCGAAGTTATGCCACTTGGTGCAATTTTGGAATGACATGGTAGCGGCGTTGCTACCGTTACTCCGATTTTGATTAAATTCATAGGGAACCATCGCGGAGCCAAACTGCATAATTTCTGAAAATTTCATTAAAAACAATCGAATAGTTCGGAAGTTATGCCACTTGGTGCAAAATTGGAGACACACAGACGGACAGACAGACGGACAGCCCAAACCAAAATTGTTCAGGAAGCTCTAAAACGTAAAATGTGCGTAAAAAATTTTAATTTGGAGAGAAAAAATTTTTTATTTTTCAAAAGTGATCACAATGCTTCCGCTACTTTAGTAGTCTCGGAAGCAATAAACATATAGTTACCTAGTAAATAAAAAATAAAATTCGGATAATATAGGTGAAATTTATATTTCTATGTTATTACATAGAATGCCATGAATACATATTATAAATATTTATAGCAACTATATACAAATCTTTGTAGTGACAATTGACTACTTTACTATATTTGTAAATAAAAAATTAAATGTCAATATTTAATTGGCGTGCCGCCTGAATATTCTTTTGCATTTTCTGTTAAAAAATTGAGAAAAATAGTACGCTAAACTATAATATTAGTGAGAATAATGAAATTTATGAGGCATTTTAATTTTAGCTGAAATTTATTCGCGTAAAATGAATGAAAAATTATGAAAATACACAGAAAATTTTAATAATTGAACAACCTTTTGAAAAGTCAATAAAATATCAAGACTAATGGGAACAATAATAATAATAATGTGCAAACTAGTGAAAATTCTCATATTAATCGATTAATTTTCTTAATTGTTCAAATTCTACTTTTAATTTCTATATAAATAAATAATTAGAATCATTATTGAGCTAATTTCACTTACCACACACCTATTCACACACAACGCACCTATTTTACTTACCGCATTGTTATTTTTTGGTTTCCATGGATATAAACAAACGGTCGGGAAATGTAACTTACTAGCATTATCAACAACATCAGTAAGTGCATGAAAATACACGAGCGTGCAAAAAATAAGTTAAATTTTATAATACATGTAACAGTATTAATATTTGATTATTATTCAATTTTCTAATTTTAATAATTTTAAAAGTAATGAATTTGATTCCCGTAGTTGACGTATACGCACACATAATAACTAATACATAAATAAATGTATTATGGGTGTGTTCGTGTCATTTATAGAAATTTGACATTTTTATAGTTTTTTTTTTTTATTTATTACAATAACTAAACGTCCAATATTAAACAAAATAGTTTTTTTATTACTCATGCGGGATAAGTACTAACTTGGCGCACATATTTCTGTACGCAAAATGGCTGTTTGCCAACTGTACTCTTCCCGCATACTTTTTTGCGTGTCGAAAGTAACTTTCCACACGCAAATTGACAATAAAACACGCAAAATTTAATCAAAACACGCAAAGCCGCCTCTTAATTTTTCATTTAATAATTATTTCATAATTATTTCTATAGAAACCACCAACAAAGTAATTTAAACGATAATTAATTCAGAAAAAAAAAGACGAACACTCAAAAATATTATTTTAAAAAGTAATATAAATGTCAAAAATAATGATAATAATAGAAAAAAGTATGTGAAATTCTTAATAAAAAATAGTATGTGCAACTCGTGCGGGATTGTCGATTGCCCTACTCAAGCGAATGAGCGCACTCACTACGTTCGTGCGCTCAACTTCGCTTTCGTGGGCAATCGACAATTTCCCGCACTTATTGCACAATATACTATTTAATGATTCAAAAACATAAGAGAAAATAATTTTCAGTTTTTTTAAATTTTAAAGTTGGTGTTTAATGACACATTTTACTTAAATATTTAGCTCTGATTCACCTTTAATCATACTTTTGCATTTACCCGTACGTTAAAAATTCTAACTTTCAAAATTTATTTCTTCTAAACTTGACGTCAGAAATTATTCAAAATAGTGTCAGTGAATGCATCATATCTTTCTCTACAATACACTAAAATTTCAAATTCTGAACTTGGAAAATTTCAAGTGATCGATTCACCTTAAAAAGAAATTTTTCGTCTGCTAACTATATATTGGTGTCATCAGAGTTATTTTAGCGTGCGCTTTGTAAGTAGTTAAAGATATGAAAAAATTAAACTCGGTGAGCGTATATAAGTCTGTCTACAAATGATAATTGAAGACCGTCGGGCACAAAGGCTGAAAGTACCAGTTTTAATATTCTCGGGAAATCAATAAAAACTAAATGAAATGTGAAAAAATTTATCGAAAAGGAAAACAAAAATTTGGATTTATTCTTAACAAATTGTATAAAAAATTACAATGACAGTGTAATAACATTAATTCAAAAGATTTATTAGACTTAAAGTTTAAAAATTCAAACATGGTGGAAGTACAATCAGTATATATGCATGAAATTAGCCTCTTTACTTACATGAAATGCAGTTTTTATATGACTATAACTATTGAAGTAACAAACTTAGGACTTTCAGATTTTAACATGTTATTGGTGATGCTACTTACAACATTTTCCACTAATAAACGCAATTTTGTAAATTATGGCACTTACAGCCTTTGTGCCGGACGGTCTTCAATTAGTATCACCGGAAAATTATGGCTGTGGTAAAATCATAAACCAATGAACACGATTATATTATACTAGACAAAACATAAAGCCACAGTTCATAGGCAGTTTCCCTGATGCAGGTAACGGGATGAGGCTGGTAAAATATGAGAAACGTAATGTATTGTCTAATTTTTAGTAAACATAACTATATTTATTGCAAGACATAATTTGTATAAGTACGTATTTTGAAAATAAAACAAATATCATTTCTTGTCTTTCAAAATTTTGTAGTTTTTTCTCAAAAACCTTAGATTTCATTATTAATATTTTATGTTGACAATAATTATTTAAAAGATTTACTACGATTACCATGATTATTGCACTGATTACAATATTACAAAGTACATAGCAATTGGTCGTATCTGGGCGTATCTGGAGGCTTCATTTACTCATTGATTCAGTCGATACAGTCATTTTATAGACTAAATTTAATATAATATGTTCATTGGTCTGTGGTTAAAATGTTTCGATTAGAGAAAGTGATTCAAGTAAATTAAAAGCATTCTATATTTTATGCAGTAGCGTAGCGAGGGGGGTGCACAGGGTACCATCATGACCTGTGCGCCACTTTGAGACGGGCGCCAAAAGGTAATAGGAAGGCGCTATAACTTTAAAAAATTCTTCTTTTCCAGGTTATGACTTCAAATATTTATCACACAAATCCCTGGCGAGCAAAAAAAATAAATAAAGGTCGTTAAGGTAACTTTTAGGGAAAAATTTAAAATACAAATTTACGCAAAAGAATTTTTTCCGAATTTTTAAATACCCCGTTCCACTACCTAAAATTTTAGGACTAAAGGGGGGCGCAAAAAATATGTCACGCACCGGGCGCCAGTTATGCTCGCTACGCCTCTGAATTTATGCATATAACAAAGACAAAAACTGTTTTTATTATGCAACATTTGAAAAAATAGTTTGTTTGGCCAAGATATTACACCAAAAAATTAAACAGTAGCTTAAGGGTATCCTTACCAATGAAAACATCAAAAATAGGTGATTCTACTTTTCTATTTTCTCGGCGTAGAATTAACGTATGAACTTCAAATTTTCAGTGAGTAAAGAAAATGGTAACAAAAAATGTTATTAGGAAGTAGAATTTCAAATTTCCAATTTTAAGTGAGTGAAAAACGAGTTTGAAAAACATAAAATATAGCCTTAGTTTCAGTGCAATTTACCAACGATTGGAAAATTTTAAAAAAAATCTGATTCCTAATAACATATTTCATGTTTTAAGAATGTAATTTTGAAAAAAAAAATTACCCTAGATTAACTCATTAGCGCGTAAATAGAAAAGTAAATTTAGCATTTGCAACCTCTTTTCTGATCTATTTGAGTTTAAAAATTTTTTTTCTCTTTATTCTCGTTTAGACCAAATATAAGTGAAACACAACAAATATATTTGAACTTTGTTAAATATGGTGGTGATCTTTCATTTATATGTGTTAACAAATCTCACAAGAGCCACAGTAAAATTATAATTTATGGGCATAGACAACTTTGAACAATAGACTTACAGGCAAAAATACATCCAGTAAATTATACAAATAAGTATAGTTAATATGTTATATGTAATATTTGTAAATTCATTAAGGTTTTTAAGAAAGTGGAGGGGGGAAAGTTAGGTTGGCTATATTGTCCTATGTTAAATACATAGGATACCGTAATTGTTGCCAACTTTAAATAAATAAAACTTATGCCGTTAAAACTTATGAAATTATGTTTTTTTGTTAAAAGAAATACAGTTATTAATAATTATATTTCAAATTTGATTGTTTCCAATACTTTTTATAATCTAAAATATTTTTTAATGTATTTAAAACAATGCACAATATGATGTGTAAAGTACGGCAACAGTGTAAAATTTTAATAGTTTTTCCCACAGAATATTACAGAACGAACGCTAGTATCTCTATACTACTGAAATCAGAGTAACGACAAAGGATAGAAAATATCCCACCAATATGTTATATATGTGCACGCGAAATTGTGTGTGTTAGTGCGATGGATGGTTGTGTGTAGGGGTGTCTTGCATACGCATATACATAACATGCATGTGGCACGCATCATGCACGTATACCACGTATACCGTGTCAACATGACGGCAACAATATGACAACAATTGAAACACACCCCTTGGTAGCTACTAAGTGAATGACAACATAGTTCTGCAAAATGCACATAAATACCCATAAGTGATTGTAGAAAAGAGATAGTTGTATTCCTTCCAGTCACAGATGAGACAGATCAAGCCTACGTATAAAAAAGTGAAATCTTAAAGTTGCAGTAACTAGCAATTTACACCATTACTGATTTAGTCTGTTACTGACTGCCGTGGTGTTCACGTCAAAATAAAAATCATGTTTTTTTAATCAACTCGTGAAATTTAAACAGAAAAAAATATGAAGTGTGTCGTATTTAAGTGTAAAAATTCTATTGAATAAAAAATTTCTCAAAATAAAGGGATATCTTTCTTAAAATAAATAAATTTATTTGTAATTAAATAATTCACTGTTTCAATTATTATTACTTATTCAATAATTCACTGTTTCAATTATTATTACTTATTAATTATTCAATTACAATTATTCAATTTTCAATTATTTTTAATTGTTGACTGGTGGTAACCTACGGTGGCCATCGTAGTATATAGTGTATGTATGCGAAAATATATTACTAACACATTGGTATATTCGTGTCCATACATCGTGTGTTGTGATTGTATGGGTGCTGTATTACGTCACCCATTGATTACAGCGGGCACAATTTGGTAGACATTCTAGTTTGACGCCTTGTTTCTAGTGTTCTATGGTTTTTGAATGTTGAATGTTGAACCTAACCAAAAAGTTATTAGTTTTTTAATGTGTCGTTATTGAAATTTAAATAGTTTAGTTTCTCAATAACGATGCTAAAAAAAATCAAAATTACAAAGTAATAATGGCAGTGAATTTAAAAGTTTTTAAAAGTTCGGACATTATGAAAAAATACAAAATAATAATAACAAAATTACAAAATAATAACGACAGTGAATTTAAAAGTTTTTAAAAGTTCGGACATTATGAAAAAAATAGCAAAAAAGTCAATTACATACGATAGTTTAGTGGACTTATTGCTTCGTCAAGGATTTATTGCCTTATTTTCAAGAAAATTAATAACAAAATTCGTGTCACTCAAAGTAAAGGAATACTAAGTGTGTTAGAAAATGAAATAAAGAAAATGTGTTATACATATCTTAAATTTTTAAAGAATAACAATAATTTTAACTTAAAAGAAAAATATTAAGATTAATAATTTTATAAAAGTCTATAAACAAATATGTAATACTATGTTCAAATTGTGCGCGCCATCATCACTTCTTTGTCATAGAGCAATATTGCCATATTTACTGCGGCTTATTACAATTTTCAATAACTTTAATATTAATATTATATAAAAATTTTTATCTCAGAAACAAAGAACAAGACTGTTTTGAAACTTGGTGCAGGTATTCATAAACCTGTGATAATTGCTATGCATATTTTTTGTAAAACGAACATTTCTGACTGTCAAGATACAGCTTTTTATATAAATGTGTGTTAACCTATGTGAAAGTGTAACTTCCAAAATTTTTTACTCGCTAACTAAGAACAAGATCGACTTCAAAATTCGACAGGACATTCTTTATTATTTCAATAATAAATTGTCAAATTTTCAAGAAGCTGTCATCAAAATTTTTTTGCTTCTTAACAACCTTAATGCATAAATTAATGAATTTCTTCAAGTTTATTTAGGCTAGAAAAATGATACCAGATTCAAGAACTTTTTATCTCTTTGATTACGTTAACGGTTTACTTTTTTTAGATCAATAATATATATATAATGGTTTAATTAAATCAAGTAATAAATACGAAAATTAATTTGAAATTTATTAAAGATGATAATTTTAAAAAGAGTTATTAGGAAGTAATTTTCCGGTTTTCGGATTTAAAGTAGACAAAAACGTATTATTTTTAAAAAAAGTTAATCTATTTGCAATTTTTGAACTATCAAATATTTTTTGATAGAAATAATTGTTTAATTTTAGAAATAATTCGATAAGTACAATAATTTGTAGGAATAGTTGGTCTCAGCAATAAGCTATGCATGTCCTTTTTTTTAAAAAAAAAAGTGATTTTAAGCGAAAGTTCACTATGAGTATATATTCATTAGCAGACAATTATTAAAGTTGGTAACTGTTTTCGAACCAACATGAATTTAAAAATATTTTTTGATTTCAATGAAATATTTTTTAGGAAAAATTAATTGCTAATAATAATTTCCATTTAATCATTTTCTTATACCAAGTTAGAGTCCATTTCAAATGGGTTGACTGCTGTTACTATTGAATTTACATAAGAAAAAGGGTCAAGTTATTTGAAATGAATTCTAAATTCCAATTAATCATTTTTTTAAACACTTCCTGGTGTAAGTAAACAGATACGTAAGTAAGGGGAAGCTAATAAATGAAACTTGTAATGCTTATTTTCATGTTCTAGTGTTTTGAAAATCAGTATATTTATTTATTATCGCTATTGTCCTCCACCCACATATCACAACTACTGACTAATAAAAATTGTATATACATCTTATTTTCAGTCAAGTAAAGCTACACCCCACTAGTACGAGCAAACGTATCATTCTCCATGATGATTGTAAAATTTAACTGCACTACTTAACAAATATGAACTTCCACAAAAAAGAATTTCATAGGTGTTTGGTTAATGTCCTGTTTTCTTGTACGGGTAACTGTACTGGTTGGCCTGGCACTTACTTAAGTATTACAGAAATCAGAAATATTGAATTGATGTTCTGTGATTGAATTCTTAAAGTATCCTGCTGTGAAAACCTATTATTTATGTATTAGGAACGAAAAACATCACATAATGTATGTATGTATTTAATTTCACATCCCTGTAATAGAATAAGCATTGTATACGTGTAAAAAAGGATTAGAGATAGTGTCACCTTAAACTTATATATTTACATCTTTCTTCTCTAAACATTTTCAGTATTATTAGAATATTGTTACCTACGAAAATAAAATTCTAAATAAGACAAGCAATAGTATATTTACTAAATTCTTAATGAGTCTGTTCTTTTTTAAAGTGTATGTGAGGATTTAAAAAAAAATTTGGTGGATTCATTGTGCGGTAAAGACAGCATCAAAGAGTTAAAATCTTGAATTTGCTATTTTATTTTTTGAAATTATAGCCTTAAAAACAATAATTCTTATATGATACCAGCAAAGTCCCTAATGATAAAATTCGAACTTGATCTACCGCTAATGTCCATTCCTATATGTCCACGACCAACCAATTTTTGACTCGTCTCGTAAACATATTCGCTATCATCTTAAATATCAAATAATAGGTAATAGTTTAAAATATTATTTATAAAGTAAATCTGTCAAAACGTGCTTACCTCATTGATTTGTTTTCGTCTATTATATTTTTTAGTTTAATATCACATACATTTTTTTTTAAACTATGAAACAAAATGATCTTTTGTTTTCCGTTCAAAAAGTATATCATCCGTTTGAAATCTGCACGATCTATTGTGATGCACTCCACTCCAGTCGCAACGTATGGCTCTTCACGTAAAATATGATTTTCATTCAATGCTCTTATTATTATCAGTCGATGGTTTTTTTCTTACATTTTATTATTATGAACTTGAATAATAAGATTGAGATAAACAGATATTGTATTTCCTGAGATTGTTGATGTTATAATTTTTATAATTGTATAGACTATGAACCACAATTGTTTCCAGAATCTACACAACATCGCCCGAGATATGTCTCACGATTTGACTTCCATGGATAGGTATATCTGGTTGGTTTTTTTTCTCTAGATTGCAATCATGAATTTAGTATGAATATCTACATCAGTATTTTAAATAAAAATGAGAAATTTTATTTTTTAAATATTTTAAAACTAATTTTATATTTTAACGTTTTTCGAATCTTATTTAAATTTAGGAAAATTTAATTCAATCCCTCTAACATCTTAGTTTATTCTATAAGTACTTTAAGGAAACTATATTTTTATCGAATTTCGCTTATTCGATTTACGAAAGCAAGGTCGGATTAGCAAATAGATAAAAAAGACAAATGTTTAGGTCCCCTAAGCCGAATTTTCGTAAGAATATTATCCCCGTAAATAACTAGAAACACTTAACGAAGTTCTATTTTCCTTTCAGTTCCTATAAAGGCCGCTCCTGACGATAACTGCCTGTTACTCCCTTGAAAGATTTAAAAAATAATCTGATTCTTTTAAGAATGTTTACAAATGTATTTGGCTGATCCTTAGAGTAACTATTTATTTTTTTTTAAAAGTTCGAATACGTTTCACCCTTTGTTTTCCCTTTTTGACTAAATGCTATTGTTAATGATTTTAATACCCACAATATCTTAAACGGGATCCGAACTTATTTTTTACCTCATAATCTTTACAGACTATTCAATACTGTATACATAAATGAATATATTTTCTTAAAATATTTTAAAATACGTGTAGGGTAGCTTATATGTTTGAACAGTTTTGACATTTATATCTTAATGAACTTATTTCTGAAAGAAACCTCTGATAAGAAAAATTATTATTAATAGAATGATTATTTTTCAATTTAAATTCACCTCACATTTAATGTCTCCTCACTTAATTTAAGAAATAATACATATATATATATATATATATATATATATATATATATATATATATATATATATATATATATATATCGAACAATTTTTGTTGAATTCGTGAATTTTTAATATGATGGATGATCATTATTCAAAACACATGAGTTATAAATTGTAAGATTTTTCACCGAATTTTTAAAGTTATTAGCATAATAAAAGTATACAAATAATTGTTATTAGTCCACTTAAGAGATTAGGGGTGGTGAGGACACCTATAGCAGCTGCCCTTGGCACCCGTGAGGGATATTTATCCCCCATTGGTGTCAAGGAGGCTAAGGGTTCCAGGGGTAGTTTATGCGCAATACAGTAATCTTCGGATTCCATTAGCCTCTGACTACCCAAGATCGGCACCGTTCCTTCTCGAGGTACCACCGTTTTCACAAAAGATGCCGGATCTAGAGGAGAAATCCTCGATCGTTCATTTATTAACCTTTTTTATTATTTCGTTTCGTTTTTAGTGTTTTTTGTGTTCGTTATTTTTATTTCTTTTTGTTTCAGGTTTTCTTTTATCTTTTGTTTCCTTTTTGTTTTTGGTTTTGTTTTGTTTTCGTTCTCCTTTGTTGTCCCAACTTCAAGTCATCTTCGGGACCCACACTAGCTCGTGTGTGGCTTAGCGGCGTTGCCTGGAAAAGGGGATCCTGGTGACTGAGGGAAGCCGTTACTTGCGAGTACGGCGGAACAACACGTCACTTCGGCCCTGGCTTCAGGCATAGACCGTGGCTGCGGTTATGCACCGGCCGCAGTAAATTCGAGCGCCCCGGGGTCGTGCGTGTCACTGGGGCAATGGGCTTCGTCCCTAGGGCCCCTCATTCCCGTATCCCTGGCGTGGGAGTCCCACGTCCCTTATGAGGCTCCGTGGAGGGTGGGGAGCGGGGTGGGGGATTTTTTTGTGTTACGTCATATGGAAACTCACAATTCATCTCAAAAGGGCGAGTCCGGGCCCTCGAAACCGGACGCGAACCCAGCTCCACCACTTACACCCGGTGTGAGCGGTAGTAGCGCCGAAGCACCGAGCCAGGCTGCTGCTACCTCAAATGTAACCCCACCACAGTCCGGTGGTGTGGTTACTAAGACTACGGGGGGTAACCCTCCTCCCTCAAAAAAGCAAACAAAAGGGAAATATCGCGGGCGTCCAATGGACACCCCAAGACTGGAAGAGTTTTTAAAATTTTTGATTGTTAAGCCGACAGAAGCGGACTTCAGTAAGATAAGTCCCTTCTTGTTGGCGAAACTAGTGAAAGAACATATTGGGCAGGTTAAGGATGCCAAACTATCGGGCAAAGGGTTGCTCGTGGAGGCATTCTCATCGGCACAAAGTCAAAGAATTCAAAAATTAAACCTGTTAGGGCAGTACGCGGTGGAGGTGACCCCTCACGGAGTATTAAATTATTCCAGAGGAGTAATTATGCACCCGTCCTTAGCGTACTGCACCCTCGACGAGATAGTGTCGGAGATGTCTCCACAGGGGGTTATAGAAGCCAAAAGGCTGAAGTTCAACAGGGGGAATAAATATCCTGAATCCCCCTTGATACTACTGACATTCAATAAAACAACACTGCCGAAGGAAGTAGTAATCGGCCTATTTAATAAAGTGGACGTGCGTCCGTACATACCAGCACCCATGAGGTGTTATAAATGCCAAAGGTACGGCCACGTCTCACAAAAATGTAGTATCGAGCAACAGATCTGCGTGTGTGGAAGGCCGTTACATGAAGGACGGCCATGTGACGAGCCTATCAAGTGCATAAACTGTGGGGGCAATCACTCGGCTAAGTCGAGGAATTGCCCCATCTTTAAACAAGAATCTGCAATCCAAGAGCTGAGAGCCCTGGAAAGGTTAACGTATCCAGAGGCAAGACGAAAGCTTCTAGGCAATACGCCTCGTCGCTCAGCTCTTGAAGGATATGCACGCGCTGTTGCGGCCCCCGCCCCTACAGCGGCTGAGAAAAAAAGTGAGATTTATGAAATTAAAGAAGCCATGAGACAAATGCAGGTGAATATGCAAAAAATGCAAGAGTGTCTCATGCGCTCTGTGGGTGTAGCTGGTCCTACTCCCACATCAGCCGCAGCGCCAGCCACGGTCCCTGAGGCCAAAAGGGTGCTAACAACCACCCCTCAGGGACCCGTCGTACGTACTGTGACGTCTTCTCCAAAGAAGACATCACTGAAGAAGGCTTCGCCTCCTAGAAGGCGTTACAGTGAGGGGGGAAAGGAGGTGGTAAAACCAAGGTCCCCCAAAAAGGGACCCTCCACAACCACCTCGGAGGCAGAAACCATGCTGCCTCCACAATCGACGGTGCCACTGCCACAACGGCCAACGGCACCGTCCCGACCGGGCACACCCGAACGCCCGGTCACCCCCCTCTCGAGTCGCTCTATCCAAACACCGATGAGCGACTCGGAAAGTGCGACCGCGTCGATACGTACGGGTACAAAGCGCCCGACGTCCGACGCCTATACTAACACCTCGGCCACCGAATCTGACAATTCGGACGCAGAGGTGAAAGTGATAAAAAGAAAAAAAGGCTGGCCAAAGGGGAAACCTAGGAAGTAGCCACACTTCCTAGGGAGCAACCCAAGTAGTAACAGAAATGGCTATCGTACAGTGGAACTGTAATGGTGTTAAGCACCATTACTGTGAATTGCAGATGCTTCTGGCTGAGCACACGCCTATGTGCGTGTGCCTACAAGAGACACATTTACGGCCGGCGGAACAATTTACCATCAAATACCATAAAATCCGCCGGCACGACGTACAGCCAGACATCAGGGCGAGGGGGGGTGTTGCCATTATCATTAAAGATGGCGTTCCTTTCCGGGACCACCCGTTAAACACCCCCCTACAAGCTATTGCAGTACAATTTTTAAAACCGCCCCAGTTCACAGTATGCTCGGTCTACCTACCAGATTTCGACTGGAACGTCGAAGATTTGACCGAGCTTACATTACAGTTACCACGTCCATTTTTGTTACTAGGAGATTTTAATGCTCACAGCCCCATGTGGGGCTGTAGCACAAGAGACGCCCGTGGAAGACTCATAGAACAGCTTCTAGATGAGTCTGAAGCGGTCTTGTTGAATACCGGTCAAGGTACTTTCATTAACGCAAGAACCGGTGAGCTGTCGGCTATCGACTTATCACTCGGCTCACCGGTCATGGCACACCGTTATGAATGGACGCTGGCGTCTGATTCATACGGCAGTGACCATATTCCAATCATATTGAACAGTACCACGCCGATGACTCCACATTCATCTTCGCCGAGATGGCGTCTCCGTCAAGCTGACTGGGAGATGTACGCTGATTCATTCCGTACACCCGAGCTGACTGGAGACGTAGAAGATGATGTGGAGCAAATGTCCTCCAGTGTCATTGAAGCAGCATATCAGAGTATACCGAAGTCGTCCAACATTCCACCCAAACGTCAAGTACCATGGTGGAATGAAGTCGTGAGTGTAGCAGTTGCAGAGAAAAAGCGGGCGTACAATGAACTCAGACGTCGCCCCACGCAGGAAAATGTGATAGCCTACAAGCGTGCGCAAGCACGCTGTAAACGCACTATCAAAGAACAGAAGAGGCTATCATGGGAGCAATATGTTTCGACCATAAATACCTCCACGACCACCTCAGAGGTATGGAGAAGAGTGAGGGCCATTACTGGGAAATATTCCCGTTCACCTATGCCCTCCCTTCTCGTCGTCCACGGTCGGAACATCACTGAACGCGCAGAAATAGCTAATTGCTTAGCTAAGCACTTTGAGCGCGTCAGTGGCTCCCAGAACTATGACCCGGACTTCCTGCGGATCAAGATCGAACATGAACAAAACGATCTTGATTTTTTCTCAGATGAATCCCTCCAGTATAACCAACCATTTTCTATGCAAGAATCACTGGAGGCGCTTCGGGGATCTGGGGACACATCCCCTGGACCTGATGAGATCCCCTACGCCATGATCCGGAACCTGCCTTATCCTGGTAAGTGTAGGTTACTGGATCTTTACAACGAAATATTTAGGCAAGGCGTTTACCCTCCGCAGTGGCGGGAAGCTACCATCATTCCGCTGCTGAAAGAGGGTAAAGATTCATCGCAACTAACTAGCTACCGTCCAATATCCTTGACTTGCTGTTTCAGCAAGGTATTGGAAAAAATGGTGAACAACCGTCTCGTCTGGTGGCTGGAATCCCACAATCTCATTCCTAAACATCAATGTGGGTTCCGCCGATACCATTCGACTACGGACCATCTTGTTCGCCTCGAGAATGCCATTCAAGACGCCTTCCTCCAACGAAAACACCTTGTGGCTGTGTTTTTCGATTTGGAGAAAGCTTATGATATGACCTGGAGGTATGGCATTCTCAAGAAGCTGCACGACTGGGGTTTAAGAGGTAACCTCCCTCAGTTCGTAAAAAGTTTTCTGACTGACCGTTCTTTTCGTGTCCGGGTAGGTGACACTGAGTCTGAGGCCCACTCCCAGGAGAATGGTGTTCCACAAGGCTCCACCATTAGTGTCACCTTGTTCTCCATCGCAGTCAGTCATATTGCAGCTTCAGCCCCAATTCGTCGTTGCTTGTACGTTGATGACCTCACTATATTCTATGCAGCCGATTCCATTGAGGATATCCAACAACGGCTGCAACAAGGCATCAATGAAGTGGTGACTTCTGCAGAAGCTCTTGGTTTTCGTTTCTCACCACAAAAAACATCGGTGGTTCACTTCTGCAGAAAGCGCAACGCACATCCGGATCCTGTTCTCACATTGAAAGGATCCAACCTTCAGTGCGTCGATAGCGTCAGGTTTCTAGGACTTATTTTTGATAAACAACTTACGTGGCGCCCACACCTCCAAGCCTTAGCTGCGAGTTGTCGCAGGACAATCAACATGCTTAAGTGCTTGGCTGGTGCATCGTGGGGTGCGGGCCGGGAGTCGTTGCTTCGCCTGTATCAATCGCTAGTTCTGACTAGGATTGATTATGGCAGCATTGCTTACTCCTCCGCCCGGGCGTCTGCGCTCTTACTCCTAGATCCTGTTCACCATGCAGGCATACGACTGGCTACGGGAGCATTTCGAACGAGCCCTTCTATGAGCCTCTGCGTAGAGTCGGGTCTCCCTCCGCTGCGACTGAGACGTGAGCGTCTCTTGCTCAATTATGCAGCGGGGGTATATGCAACACCTACGCATATCAATCACCCGACTCTATTCAGATACCGTTTACAGGGGCTCTACGGTCGACGTCCCACCATAAGTCGACCAGTGGCCGTTCGAACGCAGGAGTTATTAGAGAGTCTGCACTTACAGTTCGCCAAGGTACTTCCCAAACGTCCTATGGAAGTACCTCCTTGGCTGATCCCTAAAGTAAGGTGTCGTTTCGACCTGACTGGTCTCAACAAGGAGGAGACCAGTTCATTCGAATACCGATCCCGCTTTTATGAGATCATTAGCGAACTTGACTCTCTCTGCATATACACAGATGGTTCCAAAACAGCTACGGGTGTTGGAAGTGCTATCGTCATTCGTGACGATCCTCACGCTTGGTCACTTCCTCCCCAGGCCACTGTGTATACTGCAGAATTATTTGCTATTCTGCAAGCCCTGCGATTCTGTCAAACATCCGAAGACAGCGCATTCCTCATTTGTTCCGACTCGTTGAGCGCGTTGCAAGCGATCTGCCACTCTCATACCATCGATCCACTGGTGCAGAACATCCGAACGTATCTCTACATGCTCCGCCAAAAGTCTATCACCTTCTTTTGGATTCCCGGACATGTGGGGATACCTGGCAATGAACTCGCCGACCAGGCAGCACGTCATGCAGCCGAAGTCGGTGAGCCACAGGACATTGCCATACGCCCAGAGGATCTGAGAGTGTGCATTAGATCCGCGATCGATCAGAAATGGCAACGTGAGTGGAACAACCTCACGGCGAAGCTCAGACAGGTGAAACCTGAGGTCCGAAAAACTCCGGCACGTGTAAATCTGAGCCGGCGAGAGAGTGTGGCCCTGACGCGTTTACGCTTGGGTCACACGGCATTAACACATCGTCATCTTCTCGCCGGCGAGGATCAGCCAAGGTGCGCCGCCTGCGGGACGGCGCTGACCGTGAGGCATATAGTTGAGGAATGTGTAACCTTTGAGCCTTTGCGCCAGAGGTTGCAGCTCCCGAATAATGTAGCCGAAGCGTTATCGTATGATGCTGTCTCTGAAAGAAAGATGCTTGAATTTCTCAGAAATTCGCATCTCCTTCAGAGACTTTAGGGGCATTACATCTCTGATTTTACAAGTCGTCTCTTGATTCTCCCTCGATAGTTCAACTTTTATTTTTCAGCATTGTTTTTAAATTATGTGTTTCATGATTTTGTGTGCGTCTTATTTATTAACAATACCCTGTTCCAGCTGGCCTGGCAGGGTACTTTTAGTCTTGTTTTTATGCCACTAAGGGCCTTTACACCCTTAGTGGTACTTTGTTATTTATATGTGTTACTTTGTTTTTGTTATTATTTTTTAACGATGTACCACCAAGGGCTTTTTACACCCGAGGTGGTACATCATTTGTTTCTTCCTTCTGTGATATTTTGTTATGCCGCTGTAGGCCTGTTGTTATGGCTCTACAGCGGTATTGTTTTAACTCCTTATTGCGTCACTGGTGGGCCTGTGGCTCCCCAGTGACGTAATAAGTTTTATCTGTGATAAAATTGTGATATAAATCTCTAGTCGTTTGTGTTTCTAGTCAGGTTCCTCCACCCCGAGGCCCTTTACGCCTCGGGAGGAGTCGCAGCGATGGTTTTCAGGCCTTGGTGACCGGACGCTTTGTCTAGTACTTATCGTACCGTCACCAAGGACTGTCCGCTCCTTTTAAGCCCTGGGATGGCAGGGCTCATCGTTGGATTTTATATGTGTATGTTTGTCCGTTGTCTATTGCATTTATGTGTTCCTGTCTTTACGTGTTGTTTTTATCTATATTTTTCGTTTCGGCGGCGCATGCCCTTAGTTGGCGATGCCGCCGGGTGCTGCTGACCGCGCCATCCACCGGCAGCAGTACCCCAATTTTAATTAAAAAAAAAAAAAAAAAAAAAAAAAAAAAAAAAGAGATTAGGATAGCTAAATTATATTTTATATGCGTTAAATATTATTTGTATAAGTGTTTCTTCTTAGGGTTGGGTACCCCATTTTGAGAATTATATATTACATATCTATTTTATAAACATTTTTAATTAATTTTTGGGTTTAAAACACTTAACTAACCGTTTTTATAATTTCACTATAATATTTTATTTATTTCAGAACGTAAAATCAATTGAAAAATAATTAATATTGAATTAAAACTTCAAAATTGAAATAAAAACGTCAGACATTTATATCTGACACGACATATAAATATATACGTCATATACGTAATTTAACTGTTTAAAAATTCACAAGGGCATATGGATAAGTTAGAATGTACACAATGTTTTTTAAAACATCACTAGATGGCGAAAGAAAATACAGTATTTTAGTGGTTTATTTTATCGAATATTTAAACCCTTCTGCCATTGTTGCTATGTGTCACAAGGTGTCACCCTGTGATACTCTATGACACAGAGTGACATCTTGTAGTGGATAGAGTGTCAAAGTGGCTACAAGATAATGGTTTAAATATTCGATAGCAGAAGATGTATGTATTGTATATCATGTGCATTAAATGCGTGTTCTTTCTTACGGGTCAGTGTGTTGATTTTTTAAAGGAGGTTAATATATTATTTTTTCATACACGTAAACAAATTATAAAACAAAAACATTAATAAACCAAAATTTTTGGGTTATATTTTCTTAAAAACATATACATTTGATTAAAAAAACTTGGTTTCATACTTATTGAGAAAAAAAAATGGGTGTTTTGTTTATTTTTTAATTTTTTTAAGCTACTTTAATGAGACAGCTAAAAATAATGTTCGGTCATCGGGTCTCTTACCCTAATTTCCATTTATTTTAAAATTTAAAACCGAAAATATGTGTAAACGTACCTACATAATATGTACCTAATGCAAACGGTTTATGGCCGAAATATTTTAAATTATGACTCTAAACACATTAACTTACACATTAATATTTTGAGTGCTGTGGGATTTAATTTGAAATTACCAGTTCTGTCCAATCCAATTTAAGGAAAACATAATGATAGCGAAGGAAAATTAGAACAAAAGCCTTTTGAGTAAAATGTACCCATATTTTATTTTAAGAACTAAATATAACAGGAATGAATACTTACGTGTCATACATAAGATATCGCCTTATAATATCAAATTTTGTCGAAATCAAATTAGGCTTAAAGACAAAAAAAAAAAAAAAACAAAAAAAAACAAAAAAGCAAGTAGGTAAATATAAACAGAATTTCAGTAATAATATTCATAAATCATAATTTTAATCCCAGTCAGTTTAACTGTTAGAAAGTTTGCCAGAAATAAACTTCACAGAAAGTTTTCTACTAAATTTGCTGAGAGTTACCCTAGTAAAGCTACTAAAAATTACCTAATAAAACCTCTGCTGTGAAACTGATCTAATTTACTTCATTCATTTAGTTATTAATTTACATAATTTCTTTAAAAATATATGTAAAATAATTAATTCTGCAAAGTGTACTAAAATGTTTATAAACAGGTAGTAAAAATCAAGTAATACGTTAGCAACACTAAAAATTATTAACTAAAGTGTACAAAAATCATGATACTCTTAATTAAAATATTAATTTTGAAACATACCTTTTATACTTTAGGAATTTTGTCTAACTTACTATGTAGCTTATTACTGAATAATATATGTATTTATTTATTAAATAAAATAGGTACATAAGCATAAATAATTTTATCTACGACTACCATGAAATATGTTCTACAGTCCCAATATGTTCGGAGTACCCATAACTTTCTTCGCTTAAGTCTTCAAAAATTTCGTTATTTTTGCGTTACGACGCACCGTTTACAATTTACGATCAAAATAACGCGTAAAGAAAGCATTTATAAAATAACACATAGAATTTCGAGATAGATCGAATTCAGAATAACGAACTTACTGACTTGGATGGAACAAACACTATTTATTGCTAATTAAAATTGACATAGTGTTTGAAAAATTATCAAATTGGATCGGCTGGGAATCGAACCCGGATCTCTTGGTTGCTAGCCAAGCGCCTTACCAATTAGGCCACCGACCGCTTGTTCGAGTGCCATTCCAATCTGACAATCAATCAAACACAACCTGTCTTTGATGCGAGACGCAGTTTTATATATTTTTTTAATTTCAAATGTTATCGAGTGCCTGTGAAACATTATTAATGTATGGCGGACTTTTGTCCGTACTTAAACATACACCAACATTCTCAACAAACACTATTTATTGCATTAGGACAACATACATAATACCATAATACATATCTATTAGTTTAACAAGGAAAGGGCAAGAAGTCGAGAATTCAAAAAAATCTGAAACTCTGTCAGTATATAGAGGGTGGCTACCTAATAACATAAAAAATATCAGTTGCTGCTAAAAAACGTTTTTAAAGGGTGAGACATCCCTTCAAAGTTGGAACTCAAAAATTTAAAAATCGATGAAATTTTGTTTATAGCTACCTTAAAAAGTTCTAGTAACAGATATAACATTATTTTTTGCATTTACACATTTTTAAGGGTTGAAACCAAACCTCAACTGTGTACTTAAAAATTTAAAAATTGGTGATATTTTGTTTATATATACTATACAGAGCTCTAATAATAAATATAACATCTTTTGCATCTACAAATTTTTAAAGGTTGAAACCACCCCTTCAAATGTGTACTTAAAAATTTATAAATTGGTGATATTTTGTTTATATATACTATATAGCGCTCTAGTAATAAATATAACATTATTTTTTGCATCTATAAATTTTAAAGGGTTGAAACTACCCTTTAATATGTGTACTAAAAAATTTATAAATTTATGATATTTTGCTTACATATACTATACAGAACTCTAGTAATAAATATAACATTATTTTTTGCATCCACAAATTTTCAAACCACCCCTTCAAGTGCGTACCTAAAAATTTGAAGATTGACGATATTGTGTTTACATATATTACATATATTTTTTCACACAGTTCTAGGGAGTGAAACACCCCCTCGAAGTTGTAAGCTAAAAATTTCAAGACTGACAAAATTTTGTTTACATATACAACAAACGCAACAATTTTACAATAAATATAATAATAATGTGTAAAATTAGCAATACAGATAGATTTTAAATAGTGTGTATTAGACTACAGTGTAGTACATGTAAACAAAATTTCGTCAATTTTTGCTTCTAATTTCCACTTTGGAAAGGACAACCACTATAAATGTATGGAAGCAAAAAAAAAAAAAAAAAATTATTAATCCATTTTTATGTGACGATATTATGTGAATAAAATTTTTCAACTTTCGACAGCTGAAGGGGTGTTTTCACCCCCTTAAAAATGTCTAGGTATAAAAAATAATATTATATTTATTACTAAAATTCTTTATAGTATATATAAATAAAATTTCGTCAATTTTAAATTTTCTTAGCACACATTTGAAGGAGTGGTTTCACTCCTTAAAAATGTGTGGACACAAAAAATAATGTTAAATTTATTATTAGAATTTCGTATAATGTGTAAAAACAAAATATCATCAATTTTTAAATTTTTTAGTACACATATGAAAGGGTGGTTTCAACCCCTAAAAATTCGTACATGTAAAAAATAATGCTATATTTGTTACTAAAACTTTTTAAGGTACGTATAAACAAAATTTCATCGATTTATAAATTTTTGAGTTCCAACTTGGAGGGGATGTATCACCCCTTAAAAACGTTTTTTAGCAGCAGCTGATATTTTTTATGTTATTACATAGTCACTCTCTACATACTGACAAAATTTCAGATTTTTTTGAATTTTCGACTTCTTGCCCTATCCTTGTAAGTAGACACGTATGTATTGTAGACAAGACGCATAGAACACTAGAAGTCAACTAATATAAAAAAGTATAGCTCGCTTGGTATCATTTGTTGGTCAGTCACAGCTTAAGGCATGTAGTCAATCGGTGTCAGTCACCGAACGCACAATGCATTGTAATACATTGTTAGACATTGTTAGACCACAAATCCAATTTTACGTAGTGGTCGGTGCAAATTTAAGGGGAACTACGTAAAATCGGAAGATCAGGGGAGTCGGTAAACTTTTGTTTCGGGGGTTGGTAAATATTATTTATTTGAATTTATTTAAAACAAAATTATCTTAAAGAAGACTGTCGAAAAATCAACTTCACTATCGCATTCATCAGCGTAAAAGACGCCAAACAGCGGAAGCTGACAAAAATTCTAGAATATTCTACTCGTCAACTAACAAAGATATCGAAAAATCGATTGCACCATTTAACTAGTCATCGAATAAAAGATGGAATAGCACATTTTGATAAATGTTCTAGAATATTCTATTCGTTAAATCGCAAAAATTGTTTGTCAAAATCGGACATTTGGTTTACATTAGTTTAATTTCGGTTGGACAATTAAGTGGTGCAGTAGATTTTCCAATATCTTTGTTAGTTGACAAATAGAATATTCTAGAAAATTTCTCAAAATGTGTTCTTTGGTCTCTTTTTTGGTAGGCAATTCAATGGCGACGCCTGTTTTTGAATATCTTTGCTAGTTGACGAATAGAATATTCTAGAACATTTGTCAAAATGTGTAATTTGACCTCTTTTTCAATGGACAATTAAATGGTATAATCGATTTTTCAATATCTTTGCTAGTTGACAAATAGAACATTCTAGAATTTTTGTCAAACTACACTGTTTGATCTCATTTTTAATGAGCAATTTAACGGTGAAGTCTGTTTTTTGATATCTCTGCTAGTTGACGATTAGAATATTCTAGAATTTTACGTTACTCGTTTTGCATTTTCATTTTCAATATTACGTATACAGAATATGTGCATATGTGCATATGTGCAGTGAAATTTTAAAATTTTTAAAAGTTACGAGCCCCTCAGACAAAATTTTCACCAACACAGACAAACAACAACATATCATAGAACCCCACTAAGTCGCTGACGTCACTACGTAAAATCGGAATACGTATCATTGGATGGCCACTGTACTTGAATTGGACAGGTTGGTCTGTCCCATAATAGATTTTTTGTAGTAGTGTGTGTGAATACGCACACAGAAACAAACACCAAACCAACACCATTGCAAACAGTGTGTATTTACACAACATAGTGGGGAGATTTTACGTCACCCACTGGCGAGAAGTGGAAGAGTTTGATAGACATTCTAGTTTGGTCCCCTGACAAGACGTGTCGTTGTATGGTATAATGTTTTCCTAACACAATAATTTTCAAATAAATGAAGGGTGGACTTTTATAATACCATCCCTTAACTCGGATTTATTTACATGACCCAATTAATTAGTAAATACGCCTGTCGCAGCATCTTGCATAACATAGCGAATTTCCATTTACAAAAGTACGTTTTTCTCGGAAACTAGTTGATATAGTAAATAAAAAAAAACCTTCTTTATGTGATTTTTCCACCTCATTCCGCACAAATTTTTTTCGTGAAATGAAATTTTTCGTGAAAAAAATTTGGCGGAATGAGGCGGAAAAATCACATAAAGAAAGTTTTTTTATTTACAATTACTCTATATCAACTAGTTTCCGAGAAAAACGTACTTTTGTAAATGGAAATTCGCTATGTTATGCAGGATGCTGCGAGAGGGGTATTTTAAATAAATATTGAAGCATCAAGACAAAAAGTGCTTGGCTCCATTTTTACAGATATCTCCATAAAATAATAAATTGATTTTTTTTTCTTACTAGCTAACCTCGAATAATAGTTCAAAAACCTTTTTTATGTGATTTTTTTTCGTCTTGGCAATGGTGTAAAAAAATGTGGCAAAAACTTTTAAATTATAGCAAATTCTGGCAAAAAACTAATTTTTTGCAAGAACAAAAACCTGGCTGAAGAACTCATCCAAGATTTTTGGACTTCCAACGTTCTCACCAAATTTCGTAAACTTAGGACATTTCGTTCGAGAGTTATCGTGCTGATGCATAAATACATATATATATATATATATATATATATATATATATATATATATATATATATATATATATATATATATATACAGTCTGTTAAGCAAGATCGTGGTCAACCATACTCACAAATGGTAAAAGTTTTTCTCTAAATATTTTGTGAGCAGATAGAGTGAACCTTTGTCTACTACGCACGTTAAAGAAAGATTCACTTGTTAGAATAACAAGTGAAGAACCATGGGTGCCAAATACGCGACACGAATGCCAAATCTGGCATCGTTACATTCGACTGGCCGTCACAGTCGCCCGATACCAATCCGATTAGGTCACATATCAAGTACAAACTTCCAGGAAAACGCATATATACATTTAAAGCAGTTAACTCGCGAGATTCGTCTCAATCTAAAAAATTGAAATCTAAGAAATTCGTCAATTTAACTAAAAGTATGCCTCGAATATAGCGTCACCACCGGCGATTATCGATGCCGGTGGTGACGCCTGGACATCTTATTAAGCTAATTGCGTCGTAGTCCTCATTAAGTGGAACGTATATATGTATTTCAAAATTTATTTAAATAAATTTTTATATAAATTATTTCGACCACGATCTTACTTAACAGACTGTATATATATATATATATATGATTAATTAATCGTAATCGTTTCTGCGACGATTAACAATTACTAATTGTAATCGTTAATCGTTAATCTGATTAAAAATGTACGATTAATTTCGTTGTTTCTTGACAATTGAAAATTTTGAATTTCTTTTAGCGAGTTTCCAGAATGGAAATTCAGCTATTACAGTAGGTCCCATGACGCGACTTGAGCCCGGTACTATGGCAGAAATTTGTTTTGAGATACCTAGAACCGAAAATAATATTCACTAAAATTTATATATATATATATATATATATATATATATATATATATATATATATATATATATATATATATATATATATATAAATTATATATATATATATATATGTATATATAAATTATATATAAATATATATATATATATATATATATATATATATATGTACATATATATATATATATATATATATATATATACATATACATATATATTATATATATACATATATATTATATTATATATATATATATATATATATATATATATATATATAAATTTTAGTGAATATTATTTTCGGTTCTAGGTATCTCAAAACAAATTTCTGCCATAGTACCGGGCTCAAGTCGCGTCATGGGACCTACTGTAATAGCTGAATTTCCATTCTGGAAACTCGCTAAAAGAAATTCAAAATTTTCAATTGTCAAGAAACAACGAAATTAATCGTACATTTTTAATCAGATTAACGATTAACGATTACAATTAGTAATTGTTAATCGTCGCAGAAACGATTACGATTAATTAATCGTAATCGTTTATCGCGATTAACGATTTTTAATCGTAATCTTTAATCGTTAATCGTGATTAAATTTTTATATGGATTTTATATGGATTTTCACAAAATAAATCTTTTAAGTGTTAAATTTAGAAATTATTACTTTCAAAAATAAGATATAAATTAATTCATATTCTTCTTCACTTTTTCCGAATTAACTGTAGCTGCAGTAAATCAGTAATGTATTTATGTAGTTTATTTTATTTCAATACTTTAAAGTAGTGTATATTGCCGAAGTGATTTACTCATTAAATCAAGAAAGTTATGCAATATTTACAACATTCCTACTAAATTTTTGCAAATCTAAAAAAACATTGACTATTTTATTGGAAATAACAAATTACAATTTATAAACAAGTTGATATTTTATGCAACTGATATGCGTTTTTCTTTGATTAATCAAAACATATTTTAAATAGTTTGCGATATAGAAAATATCCAGGTAACAATTAAAAATAAGGTTTAACGTCTGTTTCTCAGATTACTTATCTGTAACAGATACCACCAACATCATTATTTTACCTGTTTTACAAACTTATTGAGATTAAATTGTTATGTCAGTGAAGGGCAAGGGAAATGATAGCAGACTAGGATTTAGGACCGCAAACAAGTATTGACCAGTAATAAATACACTCTTTGTGTGACGATTTTTGTCAACATTTATAGGCGGGTAACACATAAAAATATGCATAGGAAACTCGCATTACGCAATGCACTGGGACCAAATTGCTAAATGAGAAAGTCAAAGATCACGAGCGTCAATGTTGCTTATTTATATATTTGTATGATTTACTGTCACAAACTATTACTTAGACACTAACACATTCAAACATATTTGATTTAAAACACGGAGGGGTGCCATTATACACATCTTGTGTGCGATGAAATTGCTAAATGGGAGCGTGCGATATGAGAGTTTCCTATGTAATTTTATATTATCATTTATTTTTATTTTTTATTTTTTTGTAATTGTACTGAAATGTGTAAATGCAATTGCAATACAAGTATTTAAGATACCATCACGGTGTGACCGGCCGAAAAATAGTCAATTTTTGCCATTTTTTTCGGATGGTTGTTAGGACGGGGGAATGGGGATGAATTTATTTTTTACGATTAATACCACTATTTAATAATACAAAATTATTTTTTTTTTATTCATTTTTATTTATTTTTTATAACTATTATAATCTTTTGAAGAAAGTGTCTTTAAAAATGGGCTATTGGTGACCACAATTGCGGACGCAGTTTTCATCCGAAAAAAAAAAATATAATAGATTGTCTGTAGGTAAGCCGCTATGTTCCCATGGATGTTATTCTTTTTTTGAAATTTGCAAAAATGGCGGCGGTTTGAATAAAAAGTACAACATTTAGGCCTCTTTTTAACAGTTTTCCGTATGAAAAAATAAGAAGATTTCAAAATAAAATAAAAAAACTTCCACAGGTACATGGAGAATATTTTGTCAAAATTTCAAACTTATAGCTTGGAAACTTTCCCTCTGAGAGTGGGTACCGTTTTTAAAAAGGGCATTTCGAGACATACGCCTTTAAAGTTTGTCTCAGAATTGTTTCAAATCATTGTTTCAACAAAAATGTGATATTGTGGTGATAACAATTTTATTGATCTTATACGTGTTCACTGGTTGTGGAAAGACTGAATGTAAAATGGTACAACCTCCCGCCAAAAGGCGCCAATCGATCCACAGAGTTTTGTATTTAGACTAAATCCATTGATCCGTGGTCGTAGCGACTGTAATAATTCTAATTTCGGTTTGAAATTTTGAGAGAGCAGGTATAACTCTATATACTTTAAGATTCGACCAAAAAAAAAAAACAAAAAAATTTTAAATTCTACACTGTGATGGTACCTTAAACTGTCTGTGTTTTTTATATTTTTTTATTAGGTACCTTATTGTTATTTCATTTCCTATCATTACTTTTTTATTAAAAATGTGTATGTTTACACATGCTGAATTATTTCATGAATATATACAGGGTGGGCCATTTTAATCTATGCGTCTAAATATCTCGCCAGAGGCGCCACGTATCAAAAAATGACCTTTACACAATTTGTTAGGTACGAAGGGGAACATTAAATGGTTACCTTAAATTTGATCTTGATCTTCATTCTCAAGGTCATTTTGAAGTCAAGTCGTATTTTTCAAAGGGAAAGACCTATTTTTTTATTTAGGATTCTGAACGAGCGTGAAATTTACGTCGAAAATGCTATGAACGAATTTTTTTATTGACCTTCGATTTTTTATTTTTTAGTTTATTTTTTAGTTATGAAAAATTAATTTTTCTTAACTTTTTAGTGTCCTTTTTTCTGGGTTTTGACCTCAGAATGACCTTCAAAGGTCACTAAAAACGAACAAAAGTGCCTATTTTACGTCTCCAAAAATGCCGACAGTTTAAAGTTACGCTTTTCCTTTAAAATCTAATTTTTTTATTGTTCTTTGGTGGTCTTTACACCTCTTAGGGTCAATAATAAAAGAAATTTGTTTATAGCATTTTTGACGTGAAATTTCACGCTCTTTCAGAATCCGAAATAAAAAATAGGGCTTTCCATTTAAAAAATACGACTTGACAAAATGACCTTGAGAATGAAGGTCAAGGTCAAATTTAAGGCAACCATTTAATGTTTCCCTTCGTACCTAACAACTTTTGTGAAGGTCATATTTTGATAGCTGGCGCCTCTGGTGAGATATTTAGATGCATAGATTAAAATGGCACACCCTATACATATATGTAAAACTTTTTATTTAATTATTTAAAAATACTATCGGCCTCTACAGAAGTTTACTGCGTAGATTCACGGACCGTACAATTCGGCTAATTTGTCGTTACCTACTTCTATCAAGTAAAACTTAATCTCTGCGTAATATAATTAACAATTTTAGAGCCTGGAAGATTATTTCATTAACAATTCGTAGATAGTACTACTTATTCAGACAGAAATGAAAGAGGTTAAAAATAAGCATATTTATTTTTTATACTTAATATAAATTACAAAAGGATCAACATAAAAATAAATAACAATATATCAAAAATATATGATTTAAGTAAAAGATGAGATTCACATTCGATATCGTGGTTTTTCTATTAAATGAATATAAAATCCAGGATTTTCAATGACGTCCAAAGTTTTAAAGTCACCATAAATAGTGTGACTAGCGTTGGAACCAAAAGCTTCTAATAACATATCCTTAAACCGTTCTAGACGATGAGGATAATACGATAACCGGAATTCGCTGTAGAAAAAAAAGAGAATTAGCATAATCTTTACGGAATAAAATACTCTACACGGATCTTACCTAACAGTCTTTGTGTCATTGTCTTTATTTTCATCTTTTGGAAACACTCCAGACGTATCAATCATGTAATCCAAAGTAACCATTGCTGGTTGTCCGCTTACAAAGAGGACAGAAGTTTTAATATCAGTGGTATGTTTACTCTGTAATAAAAATTGTGACATTTTTACATATCTCAGCCATAAAAAAGTTTTTTTGAACATTCATGTCATAAAATTTCCTAAGTGCTTACATTATAATAAATGCATTTAGTTGGTGTGTAACCAGTATCGATCATACTATCATAGTTTCTGTGATCGATCAATAAAAATCCACCAGGTTTGACGCACTTTTCAAAATTTTTCAAAGCCAATCTTTGTTCTCGCTGATCACCATAAGAGTCCATTAAATGAGCAAATGAATTTCCTAAGCACAGTACAGCATCGAAACCATCTTCAATTAAGTCCCCAATGTCTTCGGGAAGGGTGAGCCAATTAGCTTCTTCGATTACTATAAATTACAAAATTAATTAGAAATTACAACATACACTACAAACAGAAAGAAATAATTACCCCAATTATCAAAAGCTTTTTCTTTCCGACGATTCCATCGTGTCTTCAATGCATACTTCAACATTTTATCGGAAGCATCAACTGAAGTGACGGAAAATCCCTCTTCGACCAGCATAATTGAATCAACTCTGAAATCATATATTTTTTTAAAACTTTATTGTTTGGGTGAGTTTACAGTTTTTGTAAACTGTGAGCAATTCAGTAATGAGTATAGAAGCAATCTTTTTCGAAATTAAGGATTTCTTTTAACGATAACTTTTCGTATTAACGAAAAATGCGACAAACATAATATTAAAATAATTTCGTAATCTCTTTACGAATTATATTGTGGTCATTAATAAATCAATATTATTAATTTAGCAAATTTTATCGATAAAAACAAGCTGAGGCAAAATTATCTTATATTTTTCAGAAAACACCAAATTCCACTAATCTTGAATGAAAAAAATTAATTTTCACTTTTCTAAAAAAAAAAAAAAAAACCGATTCCCGTGAATTATTAAATAATTACAAATATTAAAATGAAATTATCAGTACTATAAATGGTGAAGTAATGTTTAAGAACAGTTTAACATTTTTGGAAATCAACCGTTCTGTCATCACTCATGAGTGCATACTAGTTCGCTCCCGCGGTCAAATTTTAATCTTATCTTGAAAAAGAGTCATAGGTTAGTTCGCTCCCGGGTTGCATAATAGTTCGCTCCCGCGGTCAGATTTTAATCTTATCTTGAAAAAGGGTCGTAGATTAGTTCGCTCCCGACTACTAACAGGTAAAATTAATTACCTAAATGACGGTGGGGATATTCCATATAGTAAGATGAAATGCAAATATTCGCACATTAGTTATTATTTGTGGCCAATCAGTTAAAGATAAAACTAGTTTAACAACCAATCTTTATAATTTTGTCATTAATTATGGAAGTGTGCGAAATGGTAAGTGAAAAAGTCAAACCAGGGCCCGCTCTAGGGGCGGGCAACTCGGGCATTTGCCCGGGGCGGCAAAATTTAGGGGCGGCATTTTTGTAAATTTTTGTAAAAAAACGGTGGCTTCTTGTGAGTGACGAACAGATTTGCCCGGGGTAGGAAATTCTGAGGGCGGGAATTTTACAAAAAAGGGGCGACAATTTATACCCGGCGAGCAAAAAAAAAAAAAGGTCGTCAGTGTAAAAAAGGGAAGCAGTAAAAAAGGGCCGGCATTTTTTACTTGGCGAGCAAAAAAAAAAAAGGTCGTCAGTATAAAAAAAGACAACAACGCCGGCTTTTTATACCCGACGAAAAATAAAAAGTGACCGATTTTTTTTCACTGGGGCGGGATTATTCCCTTTCGCCCGGGGCGGCGTAAACGCTAGAGCGGGCCCTGGTCAAACCCATATTAACTGTAAATAATTATAAATATAATTTTCATAAGAACATAAAAACATTTAAATAAAGGCACAAAAAAGTGTATTGCAAGGTAGTTAATTTGCGTAAGGAATTTGTAGAAGGAAAAATATCATTATTAAAACTTATAATTTATAATGTATTTAATATTAAGTTAAAAAACACAAATAAAAACATTCTTATTTTGCCTGTCAATTTGTGTAATTTCTTTGGGATCTTAGAATGAACCTTAATCGCATTAGCATAATATAGTTACGGGAGCAAATTGGTATACGGTCTAGACGGGAGCGAACTAGTATACGACGCTTCAAGGTTATCTGACCGCGGGAGCGAACTTTTATACGGTCACGGGAGCGAACTAGTATACGACCGTTCAGGGTTATCTGACCGCGGGAGCAAACTAGTGTGCGCCGGTGGTCATCAGTGAAATGATAAATAGTCAAAAACAAATTAACATTCTAGGCAATCGACTTTTGTTTTCCTGACCATTCTGAGAGTATAATGGCTTGGGAACACTCTTTGTGGAAAAGCTATAGAAAATTGGGAAAATCTTCGTCAAAAACAGTACAATAATTTTAACAAACAAAATCACAAGTAATAGAAAATAAATACAATGAAATTAAAACGCCAATATAAGCCATATAGTGTGAAAAAACACGAAAATTCAGACCCATTTTATGAAATTTGAAAATATTTAATGCGAAAAGAGATTGTCTTTATATTAATGAGTAAACAATGATTATAAGATATCGGCCATTAATAATATGTAATAATAACAAAGATGATAAATTATTACGCCATAAAACAATTTACTGTAGTTTTGTTCAAATTTGTTTTTTGATGATAAAATTTTGCCATAGCCTATAGTAGTTGCTACGTATGTTTTAAAAGATGAACAAATATTTTGATCAGAAAATTTAAAACACTATTTATCAAATATTGTTATTACATTATCTTTTCTAAGGTTATCAGTACCGAATCTTGTACGAATTTTATTTAATAATGAAAATTTAACTTCCACCATATAAAACGTAATTTCAATGTTGCACTTTTGTAATTTAAAAAGAGTTTGAAATGAAACTTGTGGCCAATACTTTAAGACAACTTAACTAAATCTTAATTTAAAAGAATTGTACTCACCCAGTGCCGCAAGCAACATCTAAAATTCGTTTGCATCCATGTTTCCGCAAAAGGCCCAACAAAAAGTTTTTATAATGTTGGGTACGTGAATTTCTGTCACCAATAAACAATTCCCATAATTTTGCCGCAACACCATCAGCATACTGATCTTTCACACCTTCAACACCAGATCCTAATGTGCGTGTACGAAATACTGTTGAGTCAGCCATTATAATATAATTTTATGTCTTACAAAAAAATTAAATCTGTAAATTAAAAAATGAAAGTTAATATACCTACTATTTTCGAATACATGACAGTACCTATATAACAAGTAAATGTGACGAATTTGACAAAATTTTTTCGTTTTATTTATAAATTCTGGTACGTATAACTATAATAAATATTTTTCAAAAGAAATACAGATATTTACAAACGCAAAATAAACACGGAAGTAAATTTTGCATACATATTATAAGCACTCAATTAAGAACAGACTGCTCTAGATTAACAATTTACTTAAATATTATTTATGTTTCTAACAAAAATACAATAGCTGCCTTCTTAATATAAAAGTGGGACAATGGGGAATTTGACTAATTTTGGGAAACTATTTTAAAATACACATATTTATGTATTATGCATGTATATAATTTTAATTTTTAAAAATAATGCCGAAAATCGTTAGAAAAAATTAATTTAATATTTGGTCTCAAAATTTTTCTCTCAAAACGTTCATTAGCTTCAATTATGTCACATTCTCGAAATATCAACAGGTGTCATGTAATTGAGAAAAAAAAACTGTTTATTTTTCTTATAACTAGGAAAAAAACTGTTGATTTTTAAAAAAATTAATTAAAATCAAATTAATTTCCATAGTTATGTTTGCTAACCAGAATTTACGTAGCGACCCTATAGTGGCGACAGTGTTGAAATATAAGAGAAAGCAATGTCACAGCCCATTTCTGCTGACGTAATTTATAGCTAAAGAATATTAATTTTTTTAAAATTAAATAATGATAGTTAGGATGACTTAACATAATAAATTGCTGTTTTTTATTATCAATTTTCATTAAAATTTGTTTTTATTGTTTTTCTTTGATACTGTCAAATACCCCATTAGGAAATATTCATTTTGAGATAATTGCCACTTACGTAGGGAAATACCTTTAGAACGGAAAAAATTTTGAAATCGAATCGAAAATTCAGCTATTACAGCTACTGTAATAACGCGACTTGAGCCCAGGACTATGATAGAAATTTATTTATCTACGACTACTATGAAATTGCTTGTTTATTGTACAAAATACTATCTTAGTAAGCTACGTTTTACATACACCCATATGTCCAGCTGTACAAAAAGTGGCTCTTTACATGCGTGTATACTTAAAATACCAAAGCCTACTACACTTTTATTAATTCTTATACATATTATACATATTTAATTATTATCTATATAATAAAAGCGAAATACCACTGACTCATATATGTATCAAGAAATCTCCAAAACTATAATACCTACAAACTTGAAATTTATGTAGGTCTCTATTGGGTCGTAGGCGCTCGCTAAGAAAGGGTTTTGCAAAATTTTTTGTCTAACCGTCGAAATTTACGAAAAACCGTAAAATATCAATTTTTTATTACTGTATACAGCAATCTGTGGCCAATTTATCAAAACATTATGCAAACTCGTTAGTTGCTAAGTATTTACAGAAAAATAATTTTTGTAATATTTAAGTATTTTTAATAACTATTTCTATAGATACCACCAATAATATTTTTACGTATGACTACTATGAAATCACTTATTTACTGTACAAAATACTATTTTCAAAAAATTCAAATAAATTGTTTGATGAATTTTGACTAAATGTTACTCAAACTCTTTTAAAATCTCTGAATAAATAAACGTCAGTTTAAAATTGATCCCCAGGAATCTGAGGCAATAAAAATTACGCAAAACTAAATGACCAAAAGTACTCCACTCCTAAAAATCTAAAAAAGTATGGTTGTCTGCAGAAAAGCCACAAGCTGTTAAAATTAGGTACCTATATTTCTGAAATAATAATACGGCTACGCTGGAGTCGTTTGACGAGCAGAGCAACTTTCAAAAATTGGTTCACTGGTGGATACGTGATACCCTATGTTCTAATATAGACTATTCTAAAGTAAACGGCTGGACGAATCTCTACCAGATTTTGCTGAAATAGTATTGAGATCCTAAAAATGAAAGCTCTCTAGAATGGATGGATCTTGATCAAATTTTGCTCAAACATTACTGAGGTCATGAAATAAACGAATGTGAAGTTGAAAAGACCCCCTAGGACGCTGGGGACCCAAAAATGATCTAAAAAAGACGGCGAATCTTGACTCAATTTTACTTAAACAACATTAATATTTTGAAAAAATTAACTGAGATTAAAACTATTCCCTAGGATTCTGGAGTAATAAAAAACGCAATAAATTAATGGCTGGACGAATTAATGAAGGTTCAGAAATGTTCTCCAAAACACTCGGACTTCAAAAATGTTTCGACATTCAAATGCTTCTAAAGTTATCAATATGGGTGTCTACGGAGTCTCAAGGCATGAAAATTAAATACAGTAGAATCTCGACAATTCATCATGCTCGGAACCGGAGGGGTGAAGAATTACAGAAATAGACGAATTATGAAATATGTCTGAAAACGAAAAACAAAGAGAAAGGTTAATTAAATATTTTTACTTATTTAAAGAAAGATATCTCTTTATTTTGAGTATTTCTTTGTTTAATGGAATTTTTACAACTAGGTACGACACACTTTAATTTTTTTCTATTTAAATTTCAAAAGTTAATTAGAAAAACAACTATACTACGTACATTTTTTTAGGAGCGACGAATTGTTATAGAATATGATGAGTTACAGAGTGACGAAATATCGAGTTTCCACTGCACACTATAAATATGAATATATCTATCTTAAGATCATTGGACGAGCGGGGCGGAACACTAGAAGAAACTGATTTTATAAAGAAATTTAGAATATCTAATTTAAATGTAAAGTGAGTTCAAAATTAACCCCCAGCACTATCTAATAGGATTAAAATTATTATTAAATTTGAATGAACCTGGGGGTCAGAATTGTCTGTCAAGGCCATCAAATAAGACCCAAATTAATTGTTATATTAAAATTGTCCCCTATGGTCTTGGTGCTCCAAGCAAGGCCTAAAATGGAAATACTCCTAAAACTACCTATTGATACGGGTATCTAGGTACATAAAGGTGCGGAAAATAGCGATGCTATTGAAATATGAAAATTGTTACTTTAGAGTCGTTTGACGAGCGGAGCCAGGCATTATAAATAATTGATGTTATACAGAATCTCCGAATATCTATTTTAAAATTGATCTAATCATTTGACCAATAATTAAGATAATTTTATGCGAGTGCAACCGCGGGTCGCAGCTAGTACAGTGATATACATATTATATTAGAATCTGTACAAAAATTTTACCTAGCAACTGAATGTTTCCGTTTTTTTTAAATAAATTTCAAATACTACATAATTTTAATGTATTGTATTTGTAGATTTGTATCAAATTTTTATCGTTTATTGTGAATTTCATGTCAGTCGTAGATAAAGTATAGTACGTAACTCAGTTGTAAGGCATATATTACACACTCACGCAATTACGCACTCGCCGCTACGCGGCACTTGCGTAACTTTTTCGCTCGTGTGTAATATGCGACTTACAACCTCAATTATGTAATATATTATTTTCGGTGCCTAGAAGCCGAAAATGACATTCACTAAGACTCATATATATATATATATATATATATATATATATATATATATATATATATATATATATATATATATATATATATATATATATATAGCGTGAGTTTTTCGAGAGTTGCTATTTTTATTACAGCCAAACCGTTGATTTAATCAAAAATTAACAAAAATATTTATAAAAAAAAAATTAATAAATTGACAAATAGGAGTTGTAGAAATCGACGGGAGCAACCGGCAACCGGTTGCTATCATCAGGAGCTTTATAGCTCTTATGGTTTTCGAGCTATGATACAAACTTATAGATTTTTAAATGAGACTACTGTAAATTAACATTTCTACACTTGTATAAAATTTAAAGTTTTAGTCAGACATCAACAAGTATAACTTGAAATATGTTAGCCAGTTATTAATTATAAGACAATTCACTTGGTGAAAACATTATAGAAATATTTTTAATTTGCTGATTGTCAGTAAAATTACGATTGGCACCTCAAATTAACTGTCCAGTTTTGAGATTTTAGACTTTAAATTACAACTTTGAGCAAAAACAGGTAAACTAGTATTTTTCATGTAGTTTTCATATATGCTATTCAAAATTTAATATACTAAAGCACATCCACCCTATTTCAAAATTTACCCTCAATTTCACTTGAACAGCCCCCAGTAGGTCCGACCGTGGATTTATACACATCAGTAGAAAGCTCTCTAAAAATAAAGTGTTTTGTGAATTTAAAGTTTTTTTCTATCTACCGTCGTTTTCAAGTTAGCAAGCAAAATTAAAATTTTACCCTAATTTTGAGGGGTGATTTCACCCCTTAAATGATGACGGTGGCAGATAAAAAAAATACGGGTCTGTTATTTTTGCTTATACTACATATATACCAAGTTTCATTAAAATTGCGAATTGACAGTTCAAAACCTTTCCTTGTGGGAGCGTACCCAGAGCGGCATTATAATGAGAATAGAGAACGAATAGGTACCAGCATGATCAGCACTGTAATGTGAATACAAGATTATATCGGAGCGAGAGTAGAGCGGAGCGTTAATGTAAATCGGGCCTCAGTGCTATCTTCTGTAATTTTTTCAGAAATTCTGGATTCGCGATTAAAAAGCCAGAAGGGTGGGCATATTAAGGGTAAAATATGAAAAGTTTAAAAAAATAATATAAGCCTTTCCTGATAATACCCCACACGACAGGGTACGTGTAAAAAAATATTCACTCCCACTTTTCAAAATATGGAGGTACTTCAAAAAAGAGAGAGTTTTTGTTGCTTATTAATTCACGTGTCCACCTATGTAGCAAGTATATCGCGCGTACTCTTTCTCAACCTCGTATATCAAAAACTGCATGTTTTAGGACACATAAAAACCATTAAATATTGTATTTATATATATATATATATATATACTTATCTATATATATTTATATATGTAGGTAGCCAACATCAAAGGGTGTAATTAGCATAAGTCTTAAGTTCATAATGATGAAAACACTGATTTAAATACGTTTTATTTGTATCTCCAAAAATTAGGACTTTTCAGATACGAGGTTGAGAAAGAGTACGCGCGATATGCAAAATTTCGTATCCATAAGTCCAAAGATTTATTCAAAAGTAGTTCACCCAAATATGACACAAAATTCCACACCCACAAATGTTCAGGAATATTTAGTAATCAGTACATATGCATAAATGATAAGTAATTAATAATAAGTATGTAAATCAATAACCAATGAACCGCGTCTTACTTGATAATTTTGAGTTATGTACATTTGACCCAAAACTACTACGATCCAGTTACAAAACAGATATTTATTTTTCAAATAATTCAATATTTTTTTCTTATCATTTAACACAAAATTGTCAATAATGTCAATAATGTCAATTATACCATTTTAGCTTTGAATTAGTAGGATAAAATTGATCTTACATTATTATAATGATTTTTTTTAATAATTTTAATAGCTGAAACATTTAAAGAAATAGTTCAAATTCTAGTACATTGCACTCGCTGCCCAGTAATAATGACCGACAGAAAATTCTCTTATCATTTAATATGCCATTAATAAATGTAGTCAAATCAAAAAAAATTTAAACATGTACTTTTCACCACGTGCTTATTAGATCAAGTGATTCAAGACAAAAGGGATCTAAAACAGTAAATAAAATGATACGGACCACCAATACTGGGACAATATTGCGTAAAATACATTACAGTCGACTCTCGTTAATTCGAAACTCAAGGGACTCTTAAAATATTACGAATTATAGAGAGCATTTGCGATAAATGAACTTGAACTTGTACTCAAAATGTACTTACAATGTTTCTGTCTCTTTCTCTCTGCAACTTTGAACTGTCGAGTGTTTGACGCCGATGAGTTTGAATTCTTACGTAGCAATGATTTTTTCGTTCCAAGTGTATAAAAATGTATTGTTTTAGTTCGAAACATAGAGATTTTGTAGAGAACTCGTGATACCTTTGAATTATAGAGAGTTTCGAATTATCGTAGGTTTGAATTAACGAGAGTCTACTGTATTTAGAAAAAAATGCTTTGAATAATGCAACTAATAATTAATAGATACCTAATTAACAAATAAACTGAAAGACATCAATATATCTTGGCAAATAAAAAAAAAAAAAAACAAAAAAGGGAGAAAAATTGCCAAGTATGTAAATTAGAAAAATAAAAATACGTAATATTTATTTTTTAAACGCTGTACAAAATTTTTTATCAGCCACACTATAATTTAGTATTGTAGTATTATTTAAGTGGTACTCGTTGCGTCATCTAAACTTAAAAATGTATGTTTACCGATCTTGTCGATAAATGAAATATCTACATGAACCACATCAACTAACACCCGATGCCATTATACTTACAATTAGTTATAAAAACTGTTTTTTCATCAAATATTTACCCTAAAATTTGTGAGATTTGCAAAGTATGGTATTTTCAAAAATGTAAAACGCTATTAACGCCTTTAGGACTAATGACGAGCTGAGCTCGTCATACAAATTTTTAGAAAAAATTCAACTGACGAGTGTGCAATGTCTTATATCGGTAACTGGAGGCTGTATAATAAAGTG
Source organism: Brachynemurus nebulosus (assembly GCA_035578155.1). NCBI lineage: Eukaryota > Metazoa > Arthropoda > Insecta > Neuroptera > Myrmeleontidae > Brachynemurus > Brachynemurus nebulosus. The sequence goes on along the minus strand of JAPWDM010000001.1, from coordinate 39,953,455 downwards.
CGGTCATATTGTAAATAAATTAAGCAAAATGTACCAAATTTGCAATTATAGAGATATTAAATTTTTTATCTAAAAAATTGGAATATATGGCGGTACTAAAGGCGTTAAAGATTTGACATAAATTTCCAACATTCGTACGAAAGTCATTTAGGTATTGCGACTATGTGTTTAAGCAAAAAACCAGACAAAAGCAAAAAAAAAGGTTTTAAAAAAATAAAGTAATTTTTTCTATCCCGAAAAGGATACAAGAACGCAACTAGGAATCTTAAAATTTTTGACATAAAAACGTTTATAGATTCGATTTGGTAACCAGACCAAAATTTTTAATGCAACGATTTTACGAAGAATTTCATTTCGTTGTATTTCGACCACTAACAGACCGCTTGGATCAAATTTAAATATCTTACATATGTAAGATTTTAACCAATGGGGCTATGGAAACCGATGACGTCAACTCTGGTTTATGTACATGCGCGTGAAATATGGTATTTTGAAGGTACCCACAATTTAGAATTCGATTTCGTATATCTTGCAAACGTATGACACTAAAACATTGATCGAGGCGTCTTTAGGAAGTTTTTAAGAAAATTTATTTCGACATCAAGTGATAATAACTCCAACAATAACATTACCAACATTTTATTAGTTTTCAAAGTCGGAAAATGAAAATTTTGCAAACTATTTGAAAGGGAAATGCGCCCAGAATCGAAAGAAACGAGAATCAAAAGAAAGCATGAATCAAGGTAAACCCAAAAGTGTTCAAAGTCTAGCACCGAATAAGCAAAAGAGTTACGGGATCGTCGAAAAAGATGCGATGGATTCAGATTTAATTATTACTACATACAGGAAAACCTGTACCTTCTAATAGGGGTATAACTTCGATTTGGGCGAATATAGAAACGATCAAAGGCGATGAAGTAAAAAATTTGAGATCATTATGTTTTCATGTAACCCCCTAAAGCTCGGATATGATAACCCACTGCATTTTTTTTGTATTCCTAGATGTCATCTGAGTGCTATTTGAGTCGGCTAGATATTAAATTAGCAAGGATATTGATTTATCACTAAAGTAATAACGATTACAAAATTTGACCTATTTATATACTATATTGCTTCTTACGCATTATAACAGATGTCACTAGTATATTTTTAAATAATTTACTGTTGAGAGGTTTACTTTGTGAAATTTCATTTTAAATATTAAAAATATTTAAAGTTTCAATTACTTTGTCAATTTCACTAGAATTCTAGTGAAATTGACAAAGTAATTGAAACTTTAAATATTTTTAGTATATTTTTAAATTCAGATAAGTTTTTAAATTCTGTTTAATTTTAAAATCTGTAAAAATTTGTAAAGCATTTTTAGAAAATAATCTAAAATATTAACTTATACTTTTATTTTATTAATATTAATTTCTCAATAATTAAATTCATCAGATAGGTATATCATACGCTATAGGTATCATTTCAAATACGAACAATTAACTCTTTAAATGATTAAGACGAGTTAACTCATCTTGCAATATGGTGGCTCAAAATGCTGTAATATGTATATTTTCATTGGTACAGGTGCCGCCACCTGTGACAGAATTTCCGAAATACGGTATAATTCTAAATAATGTCAATTTTATCAACATAGTTTAGTATAATTTATATTTTGTAAATTCCTAGGGTTCACTTTTTTGATGTTGGGATCTTTTATTTTTTTTATTTTCTGTTTTTGTAACCATATCTATTGTATTTATCATTGGCAGTAAAAAGTCCAGTATTTTGAGACAAAAAATTTTCCCATACGGTTTGTTTAAAAAGTTAACATTGTTTTTCAAATATCTAATTAGTTTCAAATTTCTTCCAGTCGGTTTTAAAGTCATTGAATTTATAAAAATTTAGTTGTTGCCTTAAAAATAACAACCTTGAGAAGTTATACACAAAAAATCGACAAAAAAATCTATAATCGTTTACTCAAGAATCTAGCAACTAATTTTTTTTAATTGTAGTAAAAAAAAAATTATAAAAATTCAAAATTATACCTTTATTTAAAATTAGCAAAATAATATATTGCGAAAATTAATAACACCACTAATTCGGCAACAATTAATATTATCACACAATCACTTAGTTACGGAAAATAAGTAATTAGCATTCGTTGACAAGATCTCGTACGTTTATAAGTAATTTTTAGTATCAATAACTTGAATTTTGAGGTGGGGGAAAATTTTTTATCACAATCATTCTCATACAAGTGTACATATTTTTTATAAATATTTCATCAGTTTTATTTTGTTCATGTGATAAGAATTGTCTAACTAAAAAATTAAACTGATTTTTATTTTCATCATTCTAGGCATATTTATGCTAATATATTGTGTATTTACCATATCATATATAATTTAATTTTTTTTTCTTTTAATGAGAGGATTCTAGTTAACAATGATAAAGCATAAAATAGTACATTATATGTATAGTATAATAGACTAATTAACAATATGTTATGTATTATATGGTTAGTTAGTAAATTACTTATTAAGTAGTTCTTATCATCCTGTTAATTGTAAAATATAGGTACCGTATGTTTCATACTCAAACAATAATATACATTTATTGACATTTGGAAAATTGTTCATTTCACAACATTTCACATAAAGGTATAATTTTTTTTTTAATGGACTTGCCTTATTAAAATTAAGACTAGCTTAATATAATACTGGTATGTACTTCCGAAAACCAAAAACCTTCGACCACGGTAGATTAAGATAGGTACGCTGACGCACAGATTTTGATGGCGTAGATGGCGAATTATATATATACAGCCTGAGTTTTTTGAGAGTTGCCATTTTTACTACAGCCAAACCGTTGATTTAGTTGAGAAATTGTTCAAATAAGAGTTGCAGATATCGACGGGGGCAACGATTGCTATTGTCAGAATCTTTATAGCTCTTAGCTCTTATCAACGGTTGGACTGTAATAAAAATGGTAACTCACAAAAAACTCAGACTGTATAAATATAATAATAAATAATTGTAATATTGTCTTTTTCTAAAAATTCAAATATGTGACGTAAAATGACGTAGATGGTGAAATGCGCAAAAAAGCTTATTTTGGACTCAAATGTAGCATGGGCTGCCTTCGACTGAATTTAAAGTTTGTATAAACACTTTATTTAGACACAAAAATTTAGCATAAGAATATAGCCAAATAATCTAAAACCATTAGTGGTTTCAACATTGTAACTTATATTCAATCTGTTTCGTCGTCAGTACATAGGTTCTCATTGAACTTTGAACTCACTTCTCAACACATTCTCATTACCCTATGAAACTAAGTGCGTACTAACTTCCAAATCTTATTCAATCCACTACATAAAGTTGCGCTTATCCTTCCACAGGCTACTTACTATAGAATCCCTTTTTAATACAGATCACTAGCTGATAGCTTCATCAGTCGTTTTGTGGTTCTATAAATTATCAAATATCCTATTTTACATTGTAACTTTGCGTTTCAAAATTTATACTAATATGATTGTAAATTTTAGAAAAACACTAAAATTTAATATGGATGGGATAAATTTAAGGATGAGTCCGTAAAAATACTGCGACGCAGAAATTTTTTTACAGATAAGTTAGTGTTTGTACGAACTTTCAACTCAATCAAATCTTTTCGGTTTTCGATAGTTTATTCTAATTCTTTTTAGATAATTTCAAAATATAATAAATTTTGACTTACCATACCATATTGCACCAACTTTATTAGTGTCCCCATTTGTAATTCGATTCCGAAGATTAATATTCCGAAAAAAAGTAAAAATTACAAATTACTCTATGTAAGTACAAATAAAAGGCAAATTACATATATATATATATATATATATATATATATATATATATATATATATATATATATATATATATATATATATATATGTATATTATATATACACTAGCGGAAATAATTAAAGGATCAAAAAAAAATTATAAATTTTTAGCGATTTTTCGAATGGCTGTATCTTCGTGAAAAATGGTCGTATCGGAGTCGTAAGCAAAGCAATTTAAAGCTGGAAGTTTCTAGTTTTCAGATCTTCCGATAAAAAAATTTTCAAAGCAACGTGTATCGCTCAGTCCTAATAAGTACACTGAAAAAAAATTTCCGAAATTTTTTCGGTTTCTTTTTTTGGTCCACGGACTTGTAAAAAAATTTTGCGACTTAACCACCATATGGACCGGATAACTTGTTCATTCAGCTTTAATTTACTTTTTTTTAGACCTTTATACGACTACTTCCCGCTGAGCTATCGGACTTTGAATGGAAAAGCATCGTTTCGCCTTTGACCATCGATATCTCAGCAACCAATGATCACACAGAAAATTGAAGGTGTGTTTCGAAAACTCGAATAAATTCTCTACAAGGATTAGCCATTGTTTTTTCAGAAAAAAATTTCTTTCCATACTCTACATGAATTTGAAAAATCAAGAAAAAAAGACCTTTTTGGGGCTTTTTGGAAAATCAAGCGCTGAATTAAAAATTTCGAGAAAAAAATTGATGTTAAGTATGCCTTTTACAGTTCAATATACCCACAAAAACCACACCGAGTTTCAATTGAATCCATCCAGCCGTTTTTTTGTTTCTTTCGATTGAATTTTTGAAAAAATTAATGGATCATTTTTTTACTCTTAAACTTTCATAATCTTGAAACAAAATGAAAAAAAAAAATTTTCAGCTTTTTTCACAATTTTATCAACAACAGTATTTAAATTTTCTTTTTTTTATAAATTTAAATACTGTTGTTGATAAAATTGTGAAAAAAGCTGAAAATTTTTTTTTTTCATTTTGTTTCAAGATTATGAAAGTTTAAGAGTAAAAAAATGATCCATTAATTTTTTCAAAAATTCAATCGAAAGAAACAAAAAAACGGCTGGATGGATTCAATTGAAACTCGGTGGGGTTTTTGTGGGTATATTGAACTGTAAAAGGCACACTTAACATCAATGGTTTTCTCGAAATTTTTAATTCAGCGCTTGATTTTCCAAAAAGCCCCAAAAAGCTCTTTTTTTCTTGATTTTTCAAATTCATGTAGAGTATGTAAAAAAAATTTTTTCTGAAAAAACAATGGCTAATCCTTGTAGAGAATTTATTCGAGTTTTTGAAACGGACCTTCAATTTTCTGTGTGATCATTGGTTGCTGAGATATCGATGGTCAAAGGCGAAACGATCCTTTTCCATTCAAAGTCCGATATCTCAGCGGGAAGTAGTCGTATAAAGGTCTAAAAAAAAAGTAAATTAAAGCTGAATGAACAAGTTACCCGGTCCATATGGTGGTTAAGTCGCAAAACTTTTTTACAAGTCCGTGGACCAAAAAAAGAAACCGAAAAAATTTCGGAAATTTTTTTTTCAGTGTACTTATTAGGACTGAGCGATACACGCTGCTTTGAAAATTTTTTATCGCAAGATCTGAAAACTAGAAACTTCCAGCTTTAAATTGCTTTACTTACGACTCCGATACGACCATTTTTCACGAAGATACAGCTATTCGAAAAATCGCTAAAAATTTAGAATTTTTTTTTGATCCTTTAATTATTTCCGCTAGTATATATATATATATATATATATATATATATATATATATATATATATATATATATATATATATATATATATATATATATTTTTTGAGAGTTGCCATATCTATTACAACCAAATTTTTATGATTAAAATGGTACTGGAAAAGATTCTTTTCTTGGATGTAATGGAAATGTAACCAAGAAAAACCCTATTGGTTGAACTAGCCTCAAGTACATATGCATATTTTTACCGCCTAACTGATAAATTAAAGAAAAATTAAAAAATTAAACTTTGGTAAAAAAAATTTTTTTGCTCATTTATGTTGTTAATTAATGCATTAGATCAATTTTATCGAAAAATTATCAATAAAAAATTTAAACAATGATTATATATATATATATATATATATATATATATATATATATATATATATATATATATATATATATATATATATATATGTGTATATATATATATATATATATATATATATACATATACATATATACATATATATATATATATATATATATATATATATATATATATATATATATATATATATAATCATTGTTTAAATTTTTTATTGATAATTTGTACTAATTAAAATGATTGAAAATTACTGAAACTCGAACCCAGGATTCTTGATTACCGTAAATCATGTTTTTAAGTTTCAGTTTATCTGAACATTAAGTGAACATATTAATATTAACGTACCTATATTTAAATATGAACAAAAGTTCACGAAACCAAAGATAATTTGTAAATAATATCCATAAATGTATATATTTTCAGAAATACTGAATGGTATCAGGACTTGCATCAAATTTCAGTTACCTATAATACGTAGCTACATACTTCCCCGAAACGAGACATAGAAGGCTTTCATTTTAATGGCTTCTTTGTATTCAAAGAAAAAAAAATTGTCAACAACCTTATTTTTTTCATTAAGGTCAATGTATAATTAAATACATAAATATGAAAAATTACTTATTGTTGAGTTTTATTGATTCTACTATCGTAAAGCTCTGCACATATTTTTATACCTACAAAGTTCATACGTTTAAAACAGCAAAATCGCTAAAAAGATGACTCTTATATATATTTTTAAATTGCAGTAGCAAAATATAAGAGGATTAATTAATGTGTTATTCGTTCGCAATAATATTTAAAAATATATGTATGGACATAAATATTAGTTACATACATAGGCGGGATTTGGGGGGCAAGGCAACCGCCCGCCTAATATTCAGGGGAATAAAAAATTAAAAACTTGAACAATATTTATTAAAATGATATGGCAGAAGAAAAGGGATGAGGATACAGAAACTAAGTCAAAAGAATTTGTTGACCTGAACTAGTTTGCTATTCTAGGAATCTGCTAAGGTGGTTTTTATTCCAAATATATTCCTTATCCCCCAATATTTTTCTTAATATCCCGCCTATGGTTACATATTATACATAATAATATTGTAAATGACATTAATTAATCAGAAATCTTCACCTAACAATTTTCGATGACAATTAGCTTGTGTGTTGAGATCTAAATTCAATATTTACATCAATGAAACAAAATATAATAAGATAAAATATGTAAATATGTATTTCAAATTTCCACCTGCTTTCAAACATGAATTTTAAAAGCACACAAATATTGAAACATTTTCCATAACTAATTTCGTGATGATAAGATTTAAAGAAAATTTAAAAATAATAATAACACTTACTTATTGTCAATATTATTTATGATGATTCACAAAAACTTAAAAAATTTTTTTTTATAGATATATTAAAACAAATACATATGTAAATGTATTATTTCTATACATTACACGGTATCGTTACTAGTTCTGTGCGAATTAAATGTAAAAATTAATAAAACTTGATATGAGGAAATGAAGAAGAAATCTTTAATCATATATTTTTCACTTGAATAAATGTGTGTCAGTAAAGTAACAATTTACTTTTATTATACAGAGTGTCCGAAAACAATTACACAATGTACCCCGTTAATTATTATAGTATCGTAAAGTCAGCCAAATTTGCCTACTGAAGACAACTTTACCATGCACTTTAACACTTGGTGTTAAAAAAAATTAAAATTTAAAGTCCGTAACTTTTTTTTAGTGACAAGGATATTTTTAACAAATTGCTGATGTTATTATATAAATGTTTCTGGAATTGGAAGCTCCAATTTCTTCAAATTATTAATTTTTTTTCAGTTCATGTGGTAAATTAGTGTTTCCAATGAGTCTACATTGATTCGATTGACATTTCAGAAACTATACAACTAAGGTAGGTAATTTTATCATACGAAAACTTTCACAATCTCATAAGTATATTAAATAATTTTCACATTTATTTATTCGCGCATTATCGAATAATTCGTTCAAATAATATTTACTGTCGGTTTCGTAAAATTATAGTCCTTCAACAACAAGATATAGAGCACTAAAAAATTTAAAACAATAAATAAAACAAAATTAAATATGAGAAACTAAAGCTAATGTTCCACCTAACATCTAGATTTTATAAAATTATAATTTTACGGGACGTGGCTTAAATTTTAGTGTAATCGTAGGTGTAACACACTTAAAATCTAGATGTTATAAAATTATAATTTTAGTAGTAGAAATTTTTCTACTTTTTCAATTCAAATTAACCCCCACCTAAAAATCAAAATGGCGAAAACTAAAAAATTTCATGTACAAAAGTGACAGATATAGGCTGTAGATGACTGCCTTTTTATTTATTTTTTTTTTTAAGTAAATGTTAATAGTATGCAAGAAATAAGTTTTTTTCTGTAAAATAACATTTGTCGTCACTTTTTCTCTAATAATTAAGTAGTCGTTTTTTCAATCGGTTATAGTCGGCATAATCGGCTTATAAAATCTAGATGTTAGGTGGAACACCTCGTAAAAAATAATTTTACCATAAAATTATAATTGTTTCATAAAATTATGATTTTATAAAATCTAGATGTTAGGTGCTTAACAGTAGCTTAAAATAAATCTCAAATAGTGATTCAAATATTTAGAATACAGTTTTTAAACATTTCTCTAATGCTTAAAAAATGTCGAAATTTATTTGAATTACATGGTCGGCGAGGTGGTCGTAAAACGACATTTCATATTACACAACCTAATGTTATTCAAATTAATGGTGGAAATGATTCCAGGCTACAAGAAATCTATTCACAGTGTTACAGAATTGTTTTTAAACATTTCTCTAATGTTTAAAAAAGTCTAGATATTTATCTGAATTACATGGTATGCTAAGTAGTTCGAAAACGACTTTTCATATTACACGACCTAATATTATTACAGATAAAGACAAAAATAATTCTAGGCTACAAGAAATCTGTTTACAGTTAAAAATTGCTTTTAAACATTTCTCTAATACATACTTAAAACGGTGTCGATAAATAAATTTTTAAGTCTCTATATAAAAGGAGTATTATGAATGCCAAGAAGCTTCTTTATTTAAAAATGTTTCATGGCTTCATGGCATTCGTAAATTCGTAATACTTCTTTTTCTGATTTTATAAAAACTATTTTTTTGTATTATTATTGCATTTTAGATTTTCTCAAAATATCACACGAATAAAAATAATGTGTAGACTGTTATATCAGCTATCTAGCCAAAAGCTAGTCGCCTTACGGTTAAATTGCATAACTTTAACCCAATGGATCTACATATATGTATATAATATTAACTGGTTTATTAAAATAATAAAAATAGGTTATGAACAATGAATCGGAAACAAGTTAATTTTGATTAGTGGGAAATACAAAACTTTATTTCAATAAGTAACATTGTTCTATTTGACAACCCATTTTTGCTGCATAAATTGGCTTATAATTATAAATTAATGCTTGCATTTCTTTTTTGTATGATGGGAATGAATTACTATTCTTTCTTGCTTCATTAACAAAAAAATTAGCAAAATACTGAGCTATTTTTACAGCATTTTTAGTATGTACAATATTACTTTTCGACCATTCAAAGCAATTCTTTTCCGGATGAAATTGTACGCCCCATATTGGATGGGTTCTTGATTCAACTGCTGATACAAAGCTGTGATTACCTTCAGTTGTAGTGGTGAGAATTTGCCAGTCTTTTGTCACATTCAATTCTGTTAAATTCTAAAAAATTATGTAAATGTTAATTTTAATTATATGTATTCCTTTAGAAACCAGTCAGACTTCCTAAGATGGATCTATTGGATATACCAAATCAAATGATCAATGAAATACTACTTATATATTTATATAATACCAAATCTCTTGTCAGCAAAATATTTAAAAATACCATATTTTCCGGCGCATAACGCGCACCTTGAACACCATGAATATTGTTCAAATTTCGTGTTGCGCGTTATACACCGGACATAAAAATGTGTTCTGTAAAAATTATGACGGTTTTTATTTTAATATTATATATAATATATTCTTCTGTCAACAGTAAATGGATTATCAAATAAATAAAAAAATTTAACAATTAGGGTAAAAGCCCCGATTGTGGAACACTATTTTTAGGTATTTCATCAAACTTGCTTACAAAAATTAATAAATGAATTAAACACCCATTTTTTTTTCTTAATAAGCATGAAACCAAGTTTTTTTAATCCAATGAATATGTTTTTAAGAAAATATAACCCAAAAATTTTGATTTATTAATGTTTTGTTTTATAATTTGTTGACATCTATAAAAAAACGGACAGAAAATATTAACACCCTTTAAAAAATCAGCACATTGACACCTAAAAAAGAACACGTATGTACGAACATGAGATACATCAGATACATCTTTTGCCATCTTTTCACTCTATGACATAGAGTGACATCTAGTAGTAAATAGAATGTCAAATTAAAAAATATAGAATGGTTTAAATATTCGATAAAATAAACGACCAAAACCACAGAATATACCAAAATACCACAGAAAAATACTATATTTTGTTTCGCCATCTATGTATTTTGGTAAAGTTCTAATCAATTCTAAACCTTCTAAACTAACTTATCAAAATGGCGACAATTTTTCATTATTAATAAAATTTTGCAACTTTAAATCAATATTTTTTTATTTATCAATTGACGATACGCTCCGAAATAAAAAAAAATATTAAAAATTTTACGATTTTAAAGCAGTAAGTAAATATTTTAGACTCAAAAAGAAATTAAAGCTATTTATAATATAAATTTTTAGTTATTTTACGTACATGATTTTAGTTAAATACACAGGTTATATGTGTACTCAAAGAAATACACATATATATAAATTACATTTAAACCGAATAAAAAGATGATTTAGCTCTTATAATCTCTTAACTGGACTAATAAAAATTATTTGTATAGTTTTATTGCGCTAACTTCGAAAATTAACTGAAAAATGTTGAAATTTATAACGCATGTGTTTCTATAAATAAGCATTGATCAAACGCAAAAGAGACACATTTAGCAAAAACTGTTTAATTTATATATGTATTTCTTTAATTAAGTAAAGAAACATTAAATGTGAGATGAATTTAAATTGAAAAACAATCATTCTATTAATAATAATTTTTGTTATCAGACGTTTCTTTCAGAAATGGGTGAACTGACTTCAAAATGGGGGAATGTAAAGTTTATTGCTATTTCCGACCTTTTTTGAAAATAATCTTTTTTTTTTGAAAAAGGTTTGTTTTATGTTCCTAGATACTTTATATTTGTATGTATATTGTACACTCTATTTCAAAAGAGATATACATATTTTCACATGCGGTCGCATAAAACAGAAAATTTTGAAAAAATTTTAATTTTTTTTTTTTTTGTATCTAAATAAAATACAACCTTTTTACAAAAAAGAAAAAAATTTGAATTACATATATTGAATTATTTATATAATGCACTTGTAAAGAAACCTATATAACTGTAACCTCAGTTAAGGTAACTGCGGGTAATAAGGCCTGTCGGGTAATAAGGTCTAAAATTCATAACTCGTTCAAACATTCGTACAGGCGTACCAATGTTTGACGCATGCAAGCCTCAGACACCAATAAGTTGCAACATATGTTTCACTTGCCGCCATCCCGCGTATTGTCTCCAGTAACGAGCTATATATCATAAAGTGAGATTTTCGAGCTCGAATAATAAAATTTCAACGAAAATTATCTCAAGTAATTATAATATTAATGCTGCTAATTATTTTTCTGTTCACCTAATTTTGTTCTTCAGTTCTTCTTTTTGTTAATTCAGTGTATTAAATAATTTTACATCTGTCAAAATAATTAATTTTTTTTTTTATTTACTTGGGTATCGGCGGCAAATAAGGCCTATCAAAATTACACATAAGCTCACCCATGTACACCCATAATACTATCAAATACAGCTAAACCTTTTTTTATGCGGTCTTTTTTTGTGCGCTCTTTTTTGTGCAATTTCTTTTATGCGGTTTTTAAAAAAATGGCCATTTTGAGCGTTTTGAGTTATGTATTTTCGATGAAAATTTTTTTTTTGCCGTCCCGATCCACCGCATAAAAAAAATTCTTTTTACAATCTGGACCGAACTAATCTTTTTATATCTATTTATAGCTATTTATGATATTTTTAAATATATTTTTTTTGTGCGATTTTTTATGCGGTCCCTATCCACCGTATAAAATAAGGTTCAGCTGTAACTATTATTTTGTACTATTATAAAGCAGGAGACATATCGCTACTTCTGAAAACCACTTATTTGGAATACTCGTGATAACTTTTTTTTTGGGGGGGGAGGGGGGTCATTGCTTATTTTCTAGTACGAAAATAAGGAATGGGGACTGGTTTTTTTACTCGTCACTTATTTTTTTATAGAAAAAGGTAAAAAAATGGGAAAGTTAATAAGAAATTTTTTTTAAATTTTTGTCAGGGGCGGCATTTTTCACAGTGCCCTGGGGGTCACTTAGGGTAAATTCGGCCCTCTACAGTGGCGGATTTACACATTTGCCGCCCGTAGGCTATTCAAAAATTTGCCGGCCCTAAAAAAGAAAAAAAATTTTGTGCATTTTTTTGTGCATCACGGTACAGTGTACTATAAAATATAAAATAACTCATTAAAAAAAAAATTTTTTCTAAAAAAAAAAGATACATTATAAAGAGAATAATACAAGGAAACATATTAATGATAAGAAAAATAAAAAAAATATCACAATTCACAGAGAATATTCAGTGAACTAGGTGAGCCATAACTGGAGCATTCGTACGAGTCCCGTGCGTCACGCTTATTAATGTCTTATTTCTCGAGCATTGGATTTCAGATATAAATTAAAATATACTAATTACATATATATTGGGATAATACCAGTTTTAATATTTTTTTCTGATTATTATTAATTGTAATTTTCTTTTAAAACATGTTTTTGTTGTACAAATGTCCCGTGCATCACGCTGAGAATCGCCCGATATGTATATCTCTTTTGAAATAGAGTGTACAATATACATACAAATATAAAGTATCTAGGACCATAAAACAAACCTTTTTCAAAAAAAAAAAGATTATTTTCAAAAAAGGTCGGAAATAGCAATAAACTTTACATTCCCCCATTTTGAAGTCAGTTCACCCTCAGAAATAACTTCATTAAGATATAAATGTCAAAACTGTTTTTCTATTGGATCGCGTTCCACAAACGGGGCTTTTACCCTATACAAATTTAATAAGATGGAATGAAACAAAATATACAAAAACATAAAAATTGTAGTTATGTACAGTATAGCACCGATAATGGAAACATCAGTTTTGGAAATTTTTTGAGAGCATCAAATTAGTCAACATCACTTTTGGAAAGTTGCATCAAAAATGTCAAGTACATAAATATTAAATACTTGACATTTTTGATGCAACTTTCCAAAAGTGATGTTGACTAATTTGATGCTCTCAAAAAATTTCCAAAACCGATGTTTCCATTATCGGTGCTATACTGTATATAAAATAAAATTTTTAAAAGTAAATGAAGTACCAATAAAAAATTAATTTTCGTCATCAGAGAACATTTTGAACAAAAAACAAAAAAAACATTCATTATTTTCAGATATTTCTTCTGAAATGTCGTTATTGGTTCTCATACAATAAGTTTATGTATTAAAATTATTTTAGTTAGGTATATGATTCAATATTTTTATTATCAAAGTTGCGGTGCGCGTTATATGCCGGAAAATACGGTATATTGTTATAGCTAATATGTAATAATCATATATTTGCATATACATATAGTATACCAGTGCCGGATTTACACTAGGGCCACGCGGGGCACTGGCCCCGGGCGTCAAAATTTGGAACACACATGGTAATTGTTTTTTTTTTTTTGTTTTGTCATCACTTATTTTCTGATAAGAAAATAAGAAATGGGAGCTGCTTTTTTTGCTCGTCACAGAAAAAGGTAAAACAGTGGGAAAATTTTAAATTTTTGTCAGGGGCGGCATTTTTCACAGTGCCCCGGGCGGCACTTAGAGTAAATTCGGCCCTGAGTATACATTGTATACCCAATACCTAGTCTGAAAGTCTGAATGGACTTTAATAATAAGAGTAATTTACTTTAACATTTATGCAAAAAGAATGCGTGTTGAAGGTAACAGGTTGTGTTTCCAATATATTTATAATATCCATAGGAGCATTCCTGAATAATTTACTCTTTTTATAGTCTAAAACAAAAATATATCAGATAACATACATATCTAGAAATAACTAGTGGAATTATTGACAGAATTACCAGAACGAAATTTTAAAGATTTTGCAACATTTTTAACATGACATTTCCATCGCATATCTTTTCTGGCTCCCAGCACAAGTATTATTTCAAATCCTAGACAAGTTCCCCAAATTGGTAAATTATTGGTAATACCAAATTTATAAAATATTCTTGCAGCGTCAGCATACCCTTTGTTTGCTGTAAATATTGCCCCACCGCCTGGTAGCAGAACACTAAAAAAATATTCATATTTAAAATTTTCAGCTATCGATTATACATTTATTGTTCAAAAAACTTACCCATTTAAAGAGTTTGCCATTGATTCATAATAATCATAAGGTTGTCCAATTCTAAAAAAAAAATATATATTCAGGTGTCCCTAATAAAATTGCCAGCATGGAAATCTCGTGAACGGTGAGAGATATAGTTTCGGTCGAAGAACTAGACGCGTAGAATGCTGTCTTCTAACTTCCCAAATTCCATGTAGTTTAGGAACTAGTGCCAAACCACCCATAATTTCAAATTTATCTTTCTGCGATTAACTTTTTACTGGTATTTTTATCTACACATTCTGATAGCATTTTTAGGTAAAATTTAAATATCTTCTTAAAATTTTTCTACTATTACTTGTTTTTAAGTTATGACCCGAGCTTTTGTTTTTCTTATGGAATATGAAATAGATGTTAACACAGATAAGTGGTTTTTTTCTCTCCTTCATATATGACCTCAAACTGAAACTATACCCCTCACCGTTTACGAGCTTCCGATGTTGGAAATTTTATTAGGGACCGGTATTTAAAATTTAGGTTAGTTTTTCAAGTATGCGGTTATTTTTAAAGTATGTAATTTTTTCATTCACAAAGCTGCTTTACCGCAAATTTTCCCTCAATACATGCAGGAGAAGCTCTCAAAGCAGAACTACATGCGGGAGAAAATCCGCATGCTTATAAAATCAACCTTAAAGCAACGTTAGTTGTTTAGAGTATTTATAATATATAAATATTTGTCTTGAATCCTAATTTAAGGTAGTTGGTCGATAAAACGATTTTTTCAAAGGATTTTAACGAAATTTCTCTAGATATTTATTTATTCCAATACCAATAATACGAGCCCTTACCAAAAAAAAATTGACCACCCAAATTTTGAGAAAAACGACTTCAAAGTTTTATAATTTTAACATGGGCTCTTATGGGAAAATTCAATTTTTTTTGAATAAAATGAAAACGTGTCAAAGGAATTTGATAAAATTTTAATATGTTATTTAAAACAAAGTTACAAACCATATTTAATAAGAAATAAAAATTATTGACCACGCCGTTTTTGATATATAATTTAAAAACATCATTTTGCAACGTTTTTACCACGCTTTTTCAACAATATTCTTAAATTGCTACAACATAAGCGCTCAGAAATTAAAAAAAGCAAGTGGTATACAAATATAATCACTGAAGAATATTAATACATTATTTAATTTTTGATAAAAGAACAAATTTTTTTTGAGATATACTTTTGTACCCGACTATCTCAGAGCAACTACGTTAAAGTCAAAATAGATTAACTGTAAGAAAATAAGTTATAATATCTTCAAATCAAATGAAATTGAAATGAAGAATGTAGCTTGTTTACATAACTGAAATGAGGAAACACATAGACCGCGCTCGATTGCGCAACACGTCGTGACCTTAATCTTTTTGCGCAAGTCTTACGCACAGACATAATCAACGAGTGCCTCCGTTGACCTCATCACTTACTTTTAAATGATGTGGGCACATGCGCACATTAATTAAAAACTGCGCGTGAATTGGCGGGAATTAATAATGTCAATTCCTGCGCAGTTTTTAATTAGTGTGCGCATGTGTCTACATCATTTAGAAGTAAAGTGATGAGGGCAACGAACGCACTCGTTATGTTTTTACTAATGAAAATCTGCGCCTGCACTGGGATTGCTCAAAAAGTGAAATAGTTTGATGTGCTCCGATGTTTAACACGGGCATTACATTCTATCATTAGAAATTTGTTTGATTATTTTAATAAGATAAGGTGAGGTCACCAAGGATTCTTTACCATTTTATTAATATTTTTTACCATTGAGAACTGCAAGACCCTAGTGTTCTTAAGAAATATTGAAATTGGGAAATAAAATACTGAAAAAAGGGAATAAATACCTTATTGGGACTACTCTTGCACCAGCTGATTCAATATATTTCACATAAGCTGCTGAAATATATGACTTATAGGTGGATATTTGATCATTTGTCAAACATTTTATCAAACTGGACCCAATTTCATGCGATAATATTCCAATGATTGGCCGTGTATTGACAATTGGCGTTTTTGGAGGGGCTGGTTGTGCTCGATACGGTGATACATACGTTTTTCCATAATAATAAAATGGCTCAACCGATTTTGATCTCAATATCACCACAAGCAATAAAATAAAATTATAGAAATTCATTATTTAAATTACATTAAATTGTTTGATATTATAATGATTTTGATACACATAATTTTTTTGAATTGAGAAATTTTGAATAACTTTTAAATTTTGTCCCAATCCGCTAAGAATCAATTACTTATACCCACACTTATACCAATACATTAAATTCTGACATTTATTGTTTTCCTAGCAACAATTTTGAATTTGTATAATTTTTGACGCTCAGTTTGATTTCAACTTTCAACAATATAAGACTTTACTGTCCACGTTTTCGACATCCGAAAGTAATCACAACAATCGCAAAGGCCGATCTCGATCAATGATTACACATTGTGTGCGATGTTACCACAAACAAGTACTTTTTGTGTTGGTTTCTATCAATGACGAAAGAATATAATATATTATCTATTTTAAAAGGACCTGTAACAACATTGTTTTATTGAAGCAAAAGTTGTGCAACTACTAGACAGTGGCGGCAACAAAATTAAATGTTTATATATGTATGCTGAAATTCATTTTAAATAAGTTGACTAAATTTACTATTGAATTCACATAAGAAAAGTGGTCAATTTATCTTAAGCGGACTCTATCATACTTTACATCCTTTGCATACTTGATATGTCATATTAAATTATTATTTAACATATAATGTATATACTTAAATATTTTTTCAAAGAGACGGCTAATATATTATGTCAAAAGAATCTTATCGGTGAAATGTTATTCCTTGTGCTTTTTTTCTAATAGGGTTTTTACAATTGTAAGCAGAACTAGTTGCCATAATATTTTTTTTTAAAGAAAATATAACGAAAAACGCAATTTAAAAAGTGAAAATAGTGAAAATATTTACATTACTTTTTCAAAATTGCAATACAAAACATGGATGACTATGCTTCAATTTTAATTTTAAAGTCTAGGGTATCTTAGAAAGAGAAATATATATTGGCAATTCTCTCCTCATTAATTGGCAATTTACATGCTATTTGTAATATTTGTCTCTTTTAACGTGTACGTAATATCTTTCGTACGTAATATAAGTTACTGGTCCTTTCATTTCTAATGTCTATAGTTTCTATAAACATTTTTAGAATAAACAAAACGCTTAAAAATATTTATAAAAAATATTTTATATTATTATTGTTTACATTTTTTTTACCAATTTATTATATTACTTCCTGTTATTGATTTTATTATCAATGGAATATTAAAATATCAATGTATATGTACGCATGTTTACGCATGTTGAATCATTTTATGTACAGGTGTGAACGTAATTCATAATAACGAATTCAAATTGTAATAACTTTTTTATTAATTAAGAAAATTTAATTATGTTTTTCGATATGGAGTCCCTTATTATAGTATATTTGTCGACATCTTCGAGGCCAGGACTTCAGAGCTTTGTTGATGAGGTTTTGAGGCATTTTCTTGACCTCCTCTCTAATCACTTTTTTAAGACCAGAAAGTGTCTTCACTTTTCTCTTACTTATTCGTGACTTGAGATACCCCCACAAGAAGTAATCACAAGGAGCAGCATCTGGGCTGTTAGGCATCCATTGGTCTTTCGTAATGAACGGTACTCTTTGCTCCCAAAGGAACTTAATTGTCTTTTTGGAGGTGTGAGAGGGAGCCGAGTCCTGATGGAAAAGGTAGTCACCGTTCGGGTAGAGTTTGGGCACATCGTGTCGGAGGAATGGCGTCAAAATTTTTTTGATGTAATAGACAGAGTTGACCTTTGCTCCGGGATTAACGAACCTGACTTGTGTGCACCCGTTGGCTGACAGACCGACCCAAACCATTACACCCTTTGGATGTGACCTTTTGGTGACCACTTCTGTTTCGGACCTCTTCTGACTCCTCGACAGGTATTGAACTTTGGTTTTACCGCTGGTCTCGGACAGGTAGAACCAGGCCTCGTCACTCGTGATGACCTTTTGCCACCTTTGACCTCTGATACTGATTCCTCTCTTTTGAAAATATTTTATTATCACTGAATAAGACCATCGAAGGTCTAAAAATGCCTTAACTTGATGTCTCAGTTCATCGGGTTTTTTAGGCGCCATTTTTGTTGACGATTCGAAATTTTTTGATCAAAATTACAGTTTAGAGTTCAGTGAATAAAATGATATATAATTTGATATAATTTATTGTATTTAAAGTATCAAAATATTGAACCGAATTCGTTATTATGAATTACGTTCACACCTGTAATTGTTTATTAAAATTCACATAGTGGTTGAAAAATTATCAAACTGGATCGGCTGGGAACCCGGATCTCTTAGTTTGATAATTTTTCAATCACTATGTGAATTTTAATTAACATAATATATTGGCCATACATGCCAAAGTAAATCGAGTGTTCAAGTATCAACTAAGCTGGACATTAGTGAATATATGAATATTGGTGTATGTATAAATACGAACAAAATTTCGCCATACACATTAATAATGTTTCACAGGCACTCGGTAATATTTGAAATTAAAGTATTTGTTTATATAAAGTTTATTTAAAAATATTGCCGGCTCCTGGGGAAGTTTATTGTGAAACTGGTCGGACTGTATAGAGCTAAGTACCATTATTAAGTTTTTTCGCTTCATAAACATCTACGATAAAAGTATGTAATTATTATGACGATTTTTGGCTCTAATTCCGCCGACAAATTTTTAAGATAGGTTCGTGTTAGGTAAATTGTGATAGTAGTTTTATCACTTACATCGTCCTTTTTAAGGTCATTTAATTAAAAATAACAAAATATTTTCATAAATATCAAAAGATATAATATTATTTATAATATAATACAAAAAAAATATATATAATAACAAAAATATTTACAAATCTTATATAAATAATATAATTAAAATAGGCAAGCAATTTTTATCTAATTTATTTGTACTCACTTAAAATTTTATATAATTCAATATCAATTCAGATCTATTTGTATATATTTTACAACAGAAATAAAAAATATGTATATATAATGGCATTAAATCTTTAAAAACGAAATTTCAGGGGAAAATTTGAATGATAAATATTTAATTAAAATGTAAAATTTTAGTACTGCTATCAGCTTCCTTTCAAATTTACAGGTTTTGCTTACAGGTACAATTGTTTTGTAGTCAATTAAGGATAATTGTTTTTTAATAAATAAAAATTTATGTTAACTTTTTTTCATGCAAAACGAATTATAAAACAGGTCGAAAATAATTTAGCGAAATCTTACTCGTTTCTATTACTTCGTTTAAGTATTTCCTAAAAGAATATTTATTTACTTATTTATTTATTTATTTATTTTTTAGAAGAAGTTGATAACTTCGACATTAAAAAAAAACTGTTTTATAATAAAAATATTTTAAATAAATTTAAATTCATTTTATCGAAATATATTTCGAAATTTAATTCATGATTTGGACTGATTGCAGACCATGTCCCTGCCACTTGTTTTCAAGGACGGACCAATGACTGTCACAGTTTGCTAGGAGGCGCTGATTGTAGGGGAGTATACTAAATAGAGTTGGGACATGTGAGCATTTTTCATCAAATAGATGTCAAAATTAATTATCATATGATTGAGTACAGAGAATTAAAATTTTTTAATTTAATTAATCTTTCTAGGTTGAGTCGAAGTATTTTTTTAAATATTTAATTTATTTCAAATTTATTTTAGATGAATCTGATGAAAAATAGCGAACTATCGAAACTCATGTCCCGACTCTAATTTTAACTCCCTGTACATCAACGCCATCTGGTATATTAGTTACAGCGGGTCAAAAAACGACCCATTTTTTTATAATGGACTATATGTAGAGTGGCAGGGACATGTTGCAGACCAAGTCAGTCGCGACCAGTCAAATCACCTGCGTCAAGTTCTAGCTAATCAGGTACCTTCAGATAGAGACGATCTCAAATCAAATTAGATTAATTATTATTATTTGGCACTAAAAACAAATTTTCGAAGTGAAATAGTAAATACGAAAATTAAGAATACGACAAAAAATTTAAAACTTGTTACTATTTTACGATATATTAATAAACAGCAAAGATTTTATTATTATTCTACGTATTTAATACTTTGGGGAATTGGACGAGACTAATATTATTGTTAGTTTATGCTGTAATTACATTGAATCGAGATGCGCGATAATGACTTGATTGAATGTGACTGACTTGGCCTGAAATGCATTGCAATGAATTAAATTGAAAAGATTTCTTTACTGTTTAAATAGTTTTTCTTCTATATATGCATTTTAAAATTAATAATTCATCGGTTTAAATTAAAGCTATTAGTTTTGAAAGAATAATTTATTACAGTAAACTATTTTTAAATTTTACTTTAAAACTTGGAATGGAATTTTGTATTAACTCATTTTAGATAAATTATGTAAATTTTATTAACTCTTTTGATGATGCAGATTAAAAATTTTTTTAACACAAACTGATTTACTTCTACGAAAAATTAGAATATATAGTCTTTGGTTAGAAACAACTGCGACTGGTGCCTGATTTACTGACAATTCCTTTACTACCTACACAAGTTAGCTTTTACAGATATAAGACATATTTACTTAAAAAAATTAAATAAACAGAATGAACTCTTTCCTTCTGTTAAAAAATTTCAGTTTTCAAAATGATATTTCATCATAGATTAAAAATGCGCAGATTTACATTCGCAGTAATTTAGATTGCCTATATGCTGGATGAGTTAACACGTTGACGGTCATGGACGCCATACGGCGTTATGACCGTCAATGTGTTAACGAGTCTCAATCATCAAAAGAGTTAATTTAATTTTTTTTATCATAATATAAATTAACTGGCAAGTTCAGAGAGTTTTTCACTTGATTAAAAAATTATATCAAAATAAAATGCTTACATATTTGATCAACTATCAGATACCCTATCAAGATAGTAGGCTTTATCAAGTTTTCAAGTTAAAGATAGTAGAAAATTTAAATTCTGCAATTATCATTTAGCAATTATATTAAAAAAAAATTTAATTTACCCATGAACTAAGTGTAATATGAATAAAACATTAATTACACAAGTCAGGAATTTTGTTTAAATAATTAATCTTTTACATCAGCATTTTAGTTTTTTGATATTTATAATATTTACGTGAAACACAGATTAAAAGTGAATGTGATTTTTCTTGTGATAACAGAAATTATTGTAAACTAAATAAAATGAAAATTGAAATTGTTTTTAATATTTGTAGGAATTTACTATTAATTTTCAACAACTTAAAAATCCAACAAAATTACCAAATACCTATGTTATAAAACCCTTATAACAAATTAATAGAAAATTTGTCAAAGTAGAATTTTTACGTAAAATTTACCCAAGTTTTATTTGATTTATAAAATATGAAAGAAAGACTTTATATTTTAATTTAACATAATTTTTAAAATCACTGAAAAGAAATTTTTGTTCTCTCCGTTCGAAATTATTTTAAATATTTTGTGATTAAGAGCATTTGCTTGATGTTTAAATGTTTCTATTAAAGAAAAAAAAAGGCAAGAATTTGTGTAGGAACCTGAACTTCCTAAACTTCAGCAAAAATTCAGAGAGAATTAGTATTATTTACTATCAAAAATGAAACTAAGATCAATTTTTTACGTGTTCTTTTAAATCTTATATTTGCAAAAAACAAATAACATTCATCAAAAAAATTAAGAGAATGCCAAAAATGAGCAAATAAAGGAAATAATAAATATTATCCCAGAGAAAAAATTTTTTAAATTCAATATCAAAAGGTAGACCGTTTAAGTATTAAAATGGTCTTTTTTAAATCGTTGTCAGACCATTTTTGACTAAGATACAGTCTATGGGAAAATTCAACAATTTTTAAAATATTTACTGGTGTCAATTTTTTTGACGTGTTTATGTTTATTATAGGTTATATAAGTAACAACTTTTTTCACAAATGTCCTTGATCACTTAGTTAATAAATTACATTTATTTCTGCGAGGCCATTATGTTATTAAATAAATTCGTAAGATATATGTGATTATATCTTTTTCCGTTTATTTTTTGCTAACAATTTTCTTTGAAACTTTAATACATATATAAATATCTTTTATATCTAACATTTAATATATTACATGAATAAACTTTAATTTTAATAATAAACGTATATTTAATACAGTTTTCATGTATGAAAAGTACAAAGATGAAATTTATACAAATTGATAAGAAAAGAAAATTTAAGGAAAAGTTTTGACAATAAAATTTTTCTAAAATAAATTTAAAAGTATAAAAAACATTTTAATAGATTTTTTTTATTAGATTGGTTCAGAAAGAAGAAATTTTAATACTGTTTAATTTTCTGACTGGATTAAGACTGGAGGTTTCTTAAATTTTTCGGTAATATGCAGCGAACTAAAACTATCTAAAATCTATATATTTTTACCTTTGTTTTTTTCTTACATAGAAAATTAAATCTTTAACCGGTACTTTAAAGTAGTTAAAAAGGAGACTAGAAAAATCAGTAAATATAAATTGTATTGAATAGACGAGCAAATAAAGTCACGTATTTTGTTACTAGACGTATAGGACGTATGGCAAACATCTAAATAATTTTTTAGTTACACTGATAATGCCTCGATTTTTACTTGGAGATAATTCAAATCAATATTTTACAAACAGCTTATTTTTTATAAATTTATGAATAACAAATTTATTGAAAATGTACAATCTTTAGTTTCAATTTTTAATTTTTTAACATCTTTATTTCATAATACAATTTTTAAAAATTTATTTAATGGTATTTTGAAAATATTCACACTTGTTTGTGATATTTAATTTAGCGAATTAACAACATATTTGAGGATTGAATTTGGAATAAGACTTTTTGATTTGAGAAAAAAATTACTGAGCTCTACATAGCCAAAAAAACATAGGTTAGTAATGTGACGAGTGTTTTGGATAAGGTCTGTCTGTGAATGAATTTGAAAATATGTTTTATGCAACTTACATAACATATCAATATAGAGTATGCCTATGTTTGCAAATTCCGTAAGTATATCATGTACCAAATCCATATATTATATTCAATATTTTGCTTCCGACTTTACCATAAAATAGCAAAATTATTGTAATCATTTTTGTGATATCAAAAATTTTTATCCTTCAAAATCAAAATTTCTATTCGTATTTTACGTTTCAGGGGTTCCAGAAAAACTTTGATTCCGTGTCTGTCCATCTGTCTAAAAAATCTTCCAACGCGCATAATTCCGAAACTATTCGACCGATGAAATTTTTAGAACTTGTAGAGATTGATCTCTAGATAATCCCTTGGGATTTTCATTGTAATCGTGAAATTTATTGATCGCCGATTTTATCGCAGTTTCAGTAAAACGTTTCAACACATGTAACTTCGGAATTATTCGATCAATTTCAGTGAAACTTTCAGAAATTATGCAGGTTGGTCTTTGGATGGTCTCATATGAATTTTATCGTGAACGTGAAAACGGACTTTTTCGGGTTAACCGACATCAGACGGCTAGATCATCACCCGTAGAGTGCAGATTTATCACCTTCTTAAGTACACTGTATATTAAATATATAGTAATATATTAAATAAATATAAGATATAGACTTGAAAGTCTCCGTGCCTCCGACCCTGCCGTATAAAACTTAACATTTAAAACGCGTTTTCTCACACTTAAGATTTTCCAAGTAGGTAAACTCTTTAATTCAAATTCCACTGGACCGATCCTTTTGAAATTTTAAACACATAAATTACTTATGGTAACGGAGTTTTACTTATTACACAACGAAGACAACGCTGTCGAGTCTTTTTTTAAATTTTTTTTACATCTTACAACAAAAAAATTGCTGAATTTTTAATAAAAAATCGGAATTTTTACTTCTAAGTGTTACCAAAAACCTAAAAAATCAACCTTAAAAAAGTCTCGGTGGTGTTACTTTGAGAAACTTATTAACTAACAAAATCTTTTTGATTTTTTGATTTCGGATAATCCAGTCACGAGTTCACCGCAATGTAACTTTTTTTGAGGTATCTGCAAAAATTTGCCGCCATTGGGTCATTTCTGCATATTTTTAAATGAAACTTTTACAATATTTTCCTCAAATATCATTTTATTATGTACTAATTACATAAATAAATTTATATTAATCGTATCGTTACAATTTTCGAAAATATGCTTGTTTTATAGCAAATTGAGATTACTACCCCTCTTCTTCCTTAAGAAGGTAGTGTCGTTTACCACTAAAAATTTTGAGTGGTGAACGACAAAAATATGTGACCTAGGTAAATTTTAGACAAATGATTCACTTGTATATTAATAAAAAAATGATACAAAACTGAGAAATTAAATATTTGCTTTGTAAATTATGGCTTTAAAATTGATAAACGAGGTGTCAAGTAAGTAAGTTTATGCATAAAGTCAATTAGCAGCGTATTTTTGTCTTTTTTTTTTTTATCATTATACAAATAATGTATTACAGTGGGAATTAAAATTCCATTTATTTAGAAATTTAATTATATTAAGAAAATATAGGTCATTACGTGTTTGAAAAACAAACACTTTTCATAAATTATAATAATACAGTATCCCCCAAGTAAAAGTATTCAGAGTGCCTATGTTAAAACCTATTAAATTATAAATTGTTTTCTACTGTTTAATTTTTATTCACGCATAGAAATAAAGGATTTATCAGGAATGTGAACCTAGCCCATATTCGCCACAAAAATATATATTTTTTTATTTTTTCTATGGTCCTTGATATAAGTGGTAAACATGACAAAGTGACCAAAGACATATTTATTTTTTTATTCAGAATCAATATCTACTTGAATTTTGTTTTTCGGAAATTATAACCCACTTGAATCGACAGCCTGCTCATGTCTGCATGATCAGCTCCTAAAAAAATTACTCGTTTGAAAAGTTTTGAAATTTTGCAGTAAGATAGGAGTCGTAACATACTTTCAATCGGCAATCGATTTTTTGCAAAATGGGGTCACAGTGGGTTGGGGTAACTTTCCCGCTCGGGGGAACTGGGATCAAAATTTCGATAAAATATAATTTTTAGAAATTTTAATTTGCGACAACTTTGTTTCTTTTGTTTTTTTTCTTTACTATTATCCATAAATATTGGGTTGGCACGTAAGTAATGAGATATTCTAACTAGAACTCCTTCGACTCACAGTCCGCTAAGTTCTAGGCAACAGGCATCCAGTCCTTGCCTATACGTTGGCAAGAAGTCATAGATGCTCACGGCGAGTATTTAATTGACTGAATGTTTTTTTTAAAATGAAAATGTTTTTATATAATATTATATCGGACCGTTATTGCTTACTAACCCCAACTCCTACCTCTCAGCAGATTTCAAATAAAAAGTAGACGATAAATTCCTACAATTGTGTGATCAGCTTTTTTAAATTCATTGCCAAAATCACTTCAAAATATTAACCATGATTATTTGTTCAAGTTTTGCTGAAAATGTATTTGCTCTGGCTGGGATAGAAACTAGTTTGTTTACAAGATATTTTTTAGCTTAGTTTTTAGTGAATCGCCTGTATTTGTGAAGTAATAACTAATTAATAATTTATGACTAAATGTTTTCTCTACATTTAAAAGTCTAGAAATACAATAAAATGCGATTCACCGTAATACAACATTCGTACAAAACGAACTTTCATGTATCATTCGTGTTAAAAGAGATTTAAGCATCGTACTTTTTCAATTTGTACAATTCAATTTGTATAAATTTAATCTTAATACCATTCGATTTTCGATATAGACAATCTGATCGAACTCTAACTATACTAAAGTTGAAAGTTCATGGGGCGAATTTGTTGTTCCGATACTATTTTTATCAATACCCATATTAACTGTATTTAAAGGTACACCAGGACTAATGCTACCACTAGCTTCACGTAAATGTCCAACACCACCGTAATGTCCGCCAACCGCCACCGTTAATTTTCCGATTGTCGGTGATGTTGGCGTGGGTGGCGTTGTGGTCGACGGCCGCACGCCGGCCACATACTGACTACCACCAACCGCTGCGGCTGAATGTGCTGATATATGTGAACTATTCAATGGCGGCTGCAGAACATTATTATTGTATGTGGAATGATAATCCATTTGAGTGGATGAATTTAATAAATTTGGATTCGTAATACTAATATTCTGTGATGGAAATATTGCCGTTGAGGAGGCGATCGCTTGAGCGGCTTCACGTTGTTCTTGCACATGTTGTAGGGCCATCGCTTTCACCGCGTTCGTTTTCTCACGTTGCCAAATAAATACGTTGTGAACCATTGCACAACCGCAAAAAACAATACCAAGTCCAATAAATGCGCTGGTAACTATTGCTGGCGTTGAATGGAATTGGATGAACGTGTACAGTATTATACCTGAAAAATGACATAAATCCTGTTTAATAATTACATATTTATAAAGGGGTTTTGGTGATGTTGTATATTAAGGAAAGGATTTTTGGAAAATAATCACCAGTTGTAATTTGAAAAATTATTTTTATTTAATGTGACGTACGTTTCGGTGTTTTTGAAACATCCCCCTTATCAGGCCTTATCAATCAAAATATTTTGATTGTTTTTAATTACTATTTTTACTTCGTTTTCATTAGGTTTTTATAAAATATTTTATTGTCTTTATCTAATTATGTGCAGTTTTTAACTTCTGTAAACTTTAATATTTTATTCTATTTTATTTTTAATTTTAATTTTATTTCTTTTATCTTAAAATTGACGTGTTAAAGGATATTTAAAAAAAAAATTTATTTGTATTTTAAAACATTTATCTTTTTGCTGTTTCTATAATAACCTACATTGTTAATTTTTATTTTATTTTATTTTATTGATAAGGCCTGATGAGGGGGATGTTTCAAAAACCCCGAAACGTACGTCGAATTAA
The DNA here is from genome assembly GCA_035578155.1 of Brachynemurus nebulosus. Lineage (NCBI taxonomy): Eukaryota > Metazoa > Arthropoda > Insecta > Neuroptera > Myrmeleontidae > Brachynemurus > Brachynemurus nebulosus. Next base: position 39,925,856 of record JAPWDM010000001.1, on the reverse strand, counting down.
ATAAAAATAATTTTTCAAATTACAACTGGTGATTATTTTCTAAAAATCCTTTCTATAATTACATATTCAAATATTTGTTGGTCGTGTTCGATGTCACGAGCGTTAAATCCTTTCGTTTGCACCTGCGCTGGGCTTGTGCAGAATGTGGAATGATTTGACGCATCCTGTCTCCGAATACGACCACTAAATAAGTATTTACGTTATTGAATAACTACTAGCATTTGACTAGCAAATGAATAGAATTTACTTTTAACATAATTGTCTTGATGACTAAAAGACAGTATGTACCTATTTTCTTTTACGAATATATTTGACTAAAAATCAGCTGGCAAGAAGGGATAGATAAAAAATAAATAATACGATTAATGTAGATTGTGTTTCTGTGAATCGCTGGTTCTGGTTGATTAGCCATTTCAGGTGGCATTAAAAATACGAAATAATAAAGCTTTGAAGTCAATCCAATAGAAATGAACCAGCCTTACGATAGTACCGTAGCTCGTAGGTCTATATCTTAAAGAGGCGTAACCTGTATTAATTTCATAATTTTTCACCCAGTCCCTTTTGAGACATTCAACTTTAAATATTTTCAAAATACCGCTTTGGCCCTTTTAAAAAATCATATAAAAAAAGCACAAAGTTCTCAAGCTTGAAACTCCTTCAAGTGTAGTCCTATAGTAAGTCTATATAAGAAAAATTGAAGGTGAGTCTTTTTTCCTTTAAATAATTATGCAAGTTATTATGCAAGCAATAACTAATTATTAATATTACTTAGATAATATTATGTAAAGACAAAAACTCTAGAATATGTTATTCTGATAATTTTGGTTTTTAGTTTGTCTTGGTATCTGTAAAATTCACAGAGTTAGATACACTTATGCAAAACTTGTTTTCAGTCAAAAAACACTCCCAAAGCAAACTCAAAATGGTCACTAAAAAAAGTATGAGTCTGAAAATGTTTTCAACCTTCGTTTTGCACTCATCTATTGTTAGTGAGTAGCTGGTAAAATTAGGAAATTCAAAAATGTTGAATAATATGGCTGATTCATTTCTATTGAATTGACCCTTTGTAGTTAACGCAAAGCAATAAAAACTTTATTAATTACAAAATAATTACATACACGACTTCTTGATTTAACGAAATAATAGTAATGACAATGTAGATACTTGACTTAATGAAAACTACTACTTTTCGACAACGTCACATACGAACTTGTCATCAAACAATTACATTTTGTTAAAACGATTCCAAACTGCTATTAACTGATTATATGATTTCATGCAAATTAACAACCAATTTAGCAACCCGGTAGTTCACAAACATACCCGAGCAAATATGTGTTCTAAACAAGCAACATATATAACATAATGACTTTAATTGAATTCAACAAACACAAAAACAAACAAATTTAAATATTTGCTAATGTTGTGTGTAAACTCGACCAATTCAAAAAATACATTAGTATTTAAACTTCCACAGTCGTTCTAAGATTACTAACCCTCGATCCACACTATAGTGCCGCTTTCGATACGCTCCCAGTTCGATAAAAATATGTTTTCATAATAACTGAGTGGAACGAAGTGGAATCAAAAAAATGTTCTATGATATCGCCCCGATAAAATATTATCTGAGTGGTATTAGTCCAGGAGGAATTGGCGCATGAGTACCGAAAACTATTCCAGCGCGCGAAATTAACAATTAAAAAACAGGTATAATCAATGAAATTTTTTTAAATCTATATTAAGAATATTATCAACTATTGTATAAAGGATTAAAAAAAGATATTATTTATATTTTATTTTATTTTTTTAAATATATTTTTCATGGGTCAAAAGTGCCCAAATTTGAGATTTTTCGAACCTTTAAAAATTCATATTTCTAAAAATATTAACTTTATCGTCAAAAGTCATCGGACCTTTTTTATTTGTAATTCAATAAAGAATATAAAAACAATTTTGTCCGGTTGAAAAATAACAATTCCTTGCAATTGTTTAAACAATTTCGGGTTAAACAATATGGCACGGGGTTGCCCCATGGCAACATGCATTTATATCATCAGTAGGGCAATTTGAAGAGGATCGTATAAAAAAATTGAGGTGGAATAGTTTTCGGTACTCATGCGCCGATTCCTCCTGGACTATATTGGGATTGGACCGCAATCATATCCCTGCTACTACTAGAGTCCCTCTACAAAATAGAGTTAGGACATGTCAGTCATTTTTCAACATAAACGTCAAAATTAATTATCATATTATGTTTGAGTACATAATTATTGTTAGTAAGTTATGTGTTGATGAATAATTAAAAATTTTTAATTTAATGATTCTTTCTAAATTAAAATTAAATGATTTTTTTTAAAATATTTAATTTATTTCCAATTTATTTTAGATGAATCTTTGATGAAAAATGACGGACTATTAAAACTCGTGTCCTGACTCTTTTTTAAATAATATAGGGACTCTACCCTCCTAGTACCATCAACGCCATCTCGTGAATTATTGTACAGCGGCGACAGTAAACAGTATATTTTCTAAATAATAAACAAATACTTTACTTTTCAAAATACCACTTTTATTTTTGAAACTGTGACAATATTGTTTCGAACCGTTAGTTCATTTTCAAACAGAATAAAAATTACATTCGATACATGCCTTATATACATACTAATTTTATCTACCTAACTATATGAAGGGGGAGTGGTATGTGATGTGGAAGTGGAATGGGCGGGGGTAGTGGGACAATCCGAAAAACAAGAAAAACAAGATTACATTACATGTGACAAAAGGCAAACACACACGTGACAAAAGGTTGAAACTGAAATTGACAAAAAGACAATATTACAGCAAGATACAATTTTAAAGGTTTAAATAAATTATAATACTGAAAATAAAGTTGAATTGTAAATATCGGTGTAATTATTTAAAAGTGATCGAAGTTATGTTTATTTATTTCTATTGCTTCTAAGATAGTTAATTTCCCGTTCTGGTGTGTGTCCAGTGTCAATTAAATGCCTCGCAAAAGCAGAGTTGGATTTCTTATTTCTATAGGATCTGAAATTGTCTGCTCTCCGGGTTTTCAAGTTTCTGCCAGTTTGACCGATGTAAAAACTATATTTTAACTCAGGTTTTAATCTAGGAACTTAAGTTTCCTAGATTAAAACCTGATTTAAATGCTATATTTACGATTGATTTTTCTAGAATTTTTTTAATTTTATCTGATATACATATTACCAAAATATGTTATAGTTGTTTTAAAGTTAGTTTTTGATTCTGGTTTAACGGACGGGTAAATTTCTTTTAAAATTTGTTTAAATTCTTTCTTAGCTATTAGTTTATCGACTAAGTTTGAATTATATCCGTTATTTTGTAGGTGTTCATTTTAGAAGTTAAATACAAAGGATCAAGTTTGGACTCCACAACTTTTTGAGTCAAAATAAAACATTCGTTTATTCTTTAGTTTGTTTAACTCTAATTAGTATCTAATATTGAATTAAGTTCTTAAATAAAGGAAGTGCACTACCATTGACGTCGGAATATTAGTTTAACCGCTATAGCACTGCTTTAATATATTTATAAATAAAATTATGTTTTATAACGAATAATCGATTATAATTGTAAAGTGTCTCCCCACGTTATCCGATATAAAAACTAAATAATTATTTCAATTAACCTAATGGAATACCTACATACTTTAAAATATTATTCATTACAGTAATTGAAAATAGTAATGTTAATATTTAAAAAAAAATTGCAATGTTATATTTAGTTTAATGGATAATAATCCAATTTTGTACACTTTTTTGTTAGAACAAGGTAAAATAATTCAATTCAAACTGGAGAAAACAAAAGAAAGAAAAACACAATTTTTCTAAATTTTCTGACTCTTCTACAAACTAAATTGACGCAAATAGCATGTTAGAAAATTCTCGTTTTTATTAAATTTATTATAGTGGCTAGCTGTACTCCATGATACATACAAACATTGTTTTCCAAAGTCAGAAGCTAGAGTTAGTTATATTATATTATTTTCTTGCACAGTTGGGAATAGATAGCACGTACAAAAATTCAAAACCGATTTTCACGTCAGGTTTATTATAAAATATTAGTAGTTTTTCACCATTCACCTACGTAGCGTATATTTTTCATTTTACTCTATCCGTAAGGCAAAAGATAAAGGTGAAATATCATGCTGACTTATTAATATCGTGGTGCTTGAGTTAACAGAATGTTCCAGATGTAACCAGCGGCGTAACTCTAATGAAGCAAGTATAGTCGCTTGAGGGTGCATGACAAAACAGGGGACAATCGGAACAAAATTTAAAACGCCAAGAAAAAAGTCCCCCAAATATTTGTCATTAACATGCAAGTACATAGATACTAGTTTCCCTATAATGTTATCAGAAGCTATTACTGATTCTTACTTTATGTATCTCCGCAGCAAATGCATAGAAAAATCCTTTCCTAAATTTTTTTATAAGAACGAATAAAGCAAACAAAATTAGATTTTTATGACTTACTATACATATTATTCACATAGGTATTTACAAAAAAATATTAAATTAAAAAAAAAGACCCAAACGCGATTAACTTAAAACTACATTTTTCTAAATTAACGAACATCAAACTTGAGCACTTTTCGACTTGAAATTTGGATTGTAGCTTCTTATTAAAAACATAATCAGTGAAGTACACACGACTTTTATAATTGGTTAAAAATTAAGGTTTTCATAATAAAACTAAATCCAATTTATTACCGAAAAATTTCTACAAAATGTTAACATTTTACAAAAATAAATAAATAAATAAATAAATAATACTGGTTTCTTAATAATCTTATGTACTTTGCTCCATAATGCATAACGAAAAAATTTGCTTCTGTCTAGACCAAACGTAAATTCGAGATAATCGTGTTTTGGTCACCGGTTTATTTTTTTTCGCGTAGAATAAGCGTTTAAAATCTCATTTTGTTATTATGTTCCGTTTCCACAAAATAAATAAATAAATAAATAAATAAATAAATAAATAAATAAATAAATAAATAAATTTTCAAAAAGAAGTCGCATTTTTTGGTAAGTCAGCTAGATGTAATACATTAAGAAGAAATATGATAAATGTAACTTGTTGGCAGTTGGAAGAAACAAACTTAGGTGACTTAATTTCAGAGTTTGTTATAGAAAAAATAAGGAGGAAGGTTTTTTAGGATGTATTTGAAAATGAATTTTACGTGTCATAATATCTGAAAAAGCTCTTTGTTTTAATAATACCAAAAATTATTTAAGAAATATTTCATCTTTTATTATTATTATTATTTTACCTTCCTATCATCTAAAAAATCTTGAGCCTTTGAGCTCATTTGGAATTATTCAATAAAAAGAAAATAGAAAATAATGTAACGTGTTGTTTGTTTCTTTATGACTTTGGTTCTAATGCGTAGAAGGGTTTAAACACAATAATCTAATAACGAAATTGTCTATCCTAATAACGTTGTATAAAAGTATAATATCATTGCAGATGAATTCCTTAGTTTTTACAGGTGCATATTATCAACTACTTTCATTACTTATTACGAAATATACTACGATATGTATTTAATTACCTGTTAGGAATACTGGTATCGAAATAAAAAAACCAGCAACTGCACAGACTCGACTAATGGACGCTTTTTGCAGATATTTATTCGTTCTGAAAAAAAAAAACAAACATAAATAATATGAAATATTTTTGCAAATTTGAAAACAAAAAGTTATGAAAGGAAGTTGAAAAAAAAATTAAATAACAATTAACCATAAGGTAGTAACCGCGATTTAGTAAACGTATAGGAAGTCGTTTATAATATATTAACGTTGTAATATCAAAAGCTCATTTGTGTAGGAATTGTCAGGAAAACAAATATAGAGTAAACATGCCAGTGAATGAACACTTCTAGTGAATGAACAATGGAAGTTGAATTTCAAAAAACAAGGTGTAAATATTGCGGCCCTTTTTTTAATTGGCACCAGTGTATTCCTTGTTTTATTAACAATCAGAATTCACTTAATTGAATCCCACACTTTCATAAGAAAAAATTAAAATATGGTGAAATTATTTCAAACACGTTTATAATCGATTTTTTCTCAAAAATTATAAGGTAATTTAGGTACTTTTACTTATATATTTGACTACATAAATACAAATTTTGATTGTTTTCGGATCAAAAAGGATTGATTCAGATTGTTTTATATGATTTTTAATAAGAGTTTATTTGATTTAGAAATTTTTTAACAATTGGATTTTGAAGTTAGGGGGGAGGGTGTTTACTTACTGGTTGAAGAATTTGTCATAAACTCCAGTGAATAAACAGTTGTTCATTCATTGGGGCTAGGTCATAATGCAGCCAAAAACATTTAATGTGTGCTCTCCTAGAACTTTATCGAGTTTTATGCATGAGAGGTTAACCGGATTTTTTAAAAAGATTCTCTGTCCAGTAAGTGAATGCGGGTGTTCGTTCATTTATTGGAAAACATAATATTCAATGTGCTTAGTAAATGAACAGGCGGTATATTTTATCATGAAAGAATATTTTGTTGAATTAAATGGATTGCTTGTTCTATCTGGATTCGATTGCACCTCCGACACCATCTCGTGTTTCAAATAAAACGTCATAGGATGTCTGGGATAAACATTTGCACTGGCCAGTTATCAGCGAAAATAAACAAGACAAAAGAAAAAAGAGAAAATTACCACTTGCTGTGACATCTAAAAAATGGAGGAAGTTCAATGAAGCTGAAAGAGCAGAAAAAGAAAGAAAAGAAGAATTGAAAAGAAAAACAACTGAAGAGAGAAATGCCAAAAACGGAACACAAAAAAATTGAACCTAAAAAGTTCAAAAATAAAATTGAACAGAGAAAGAAAACTATAAAACTAAAAACTAAAAACAGAGAAAGAAAACTATACTGACGTTGATGCTGATCTTCCCTCCCTTCATGACTCTGAGAGCTCTTACAGTTATTTAGGTTACAGTTCAGAAGGCGAAAATGATAGGTACTGCTAATGTCATATTGAATCAAAGATCAATGAAAGCCATGTTATTTTAAAGCACAAGGGAGAATATTTTTCGGGAATAGTAACAAGCAAAAGAAATAAAAAATATGAAGTATCTACAATGTTCATGAGTGGCTTAAGTGGGAAATGGCCAGAAAAAGGAGATAAGATTTGGTATTGTCGAAATCAAGTTAAGGAAATTATAGAAAGTCCCGAAATTGCTTGTATTGCTTCCTTTTCATCTTCAGGATTAATGTATCATGTAAACAATCACTAAGCACCGTAAATAGGAGACATCTATCTATATGTATAAAAAAATTTCAATAAAAAATGTTGTTCATTCATTGGAATAATTTGTGTTCATGAATTGGCTTTCACTGTTCATTCACTTGGTTTTCACAGATCCTTACTTTTTTATTTAAAAAAAAAAAAAAAAAATTAAACTTATTAAATGGATAAATTATATGTAGACTAATCTACATATTCTTACCTACAATTTAAGATATGCTGCAGTTTGACAGTATGTTCACAAACAAATATTTAACCATTTTAATATTTTTATGGCCTTAACTGTTCATTCACTGGTATGTTTACCCTATATGATATTTTTCCATAGCCTTCATTTTCGTTCGACCTCGACAATATTGCGTTGTCGTTTAATATTCTGCTATGGGGGATAAAAGTACACATTAACTCATTTAACATTTTGGTTTTCAACAAATAATTTCGTTAAAAAAAAGTATAAACTTCTAAAATATAAAATGTAATGCTTAAATATAATTTTCATCTTAAAAAAATCATATTTTATCAACATCTTCAAAGCAAAATAATAAAAGTAATTTAACTTTCAGTATTTAGTTTTCTCGTACAGTAATTTAAAGAAAATATTAGTAAGTTCAATTTTATACTATTTATTTCTTAAGTATGTATATAAATAAATAATTTATCACTTATAGCTAGAAAGTTGTAAATTAGTTATGTGTGTACTTAACAGGTAGCTTAACACTGTTTTTCTCTTGTACCAATTAATACATATGTTCAAAACTAGAAGTCACGTTTTGATAAGAAAAACCCACGCAACGTTTTCGTAATTTATAAAATGAGAATTTATGTTAATTATAAAAGACAACCCTGATATCCTAGAATTTTTGAAAAAAGAAAAAAGTATTTATTGAATGTAGGTCGGTCTAAATGTTATAATTTTAATTTTTGAATCATAAATAATATTTACTTAAGGATGTAGTAAAAAGGTTTTGAAATTTTAGGTTATCAACGGATAAAAATAAATAAATGGGAAAAGTCATTTAAAACTAACGCCCTGCCGGTTTCGGGGATTCGAAACCAGACTACCGAAACCGAAGGAAGAACTATCTTTTATAAACGCTCGCCGTATATATCACTGTCGCAGCATCCTGCATAACATAGCGAATTTCCATTTATAAAATTTAATTTTTCTCGGAAACCAATTTACACAGAACAATCGTTCAAAAACGTATTTTGTATGATTTTTTCCACTCTTTGCCATGGTGTAAACAAAAATTTTGAATTTTGGGAAATTTTTCCAAAAAGCTCGTTTTTTGAGCCTCCAGACGTCGGATATGTCTGAAAAATATTAGCGGGTAAAAAACCATTAATTTTTTTCCAGATTATTTTAGTTTACATCTTTAGGGTAAATTGAAAAAAAATTACTACTACGATTACTGTTATGCCTTTGGTCAATAATCACTTTTAAAGATTTTTTATTTGTCGATTAAAAAATGTCTCAAAATTTAAGTCTAAGAAATCATTACATATAAACATAAAGTGATAATTTATTAAGGGTATATTCTCAAAAAATAAAACAGCAAATTGAAGATTTTAACATTTTGATGCTATCTCTACCGCACACAGAATTCACGAAAATTATTTTTAAATTCTTATACATACACTTTAAAAAAGAACAGACTCATTAAAACTTCCGTAAATATAGTATTGCTTGTCTTATTTAAAATTTTATTTCCGCCAATAACAATATTCTAATGATACTGAAAATATTTAAGGAAAAAAGATGTAAATATAAAAGTATAAGGTGACAGTATCTCTTATTCTTTTTTACATGTGCATGTACAATGAATCTTAGAAGGATGTGAAATTTAATACATATACATATTTATGTTGTACTTATTCTCCTACACAATAGTCCCTCACAGCATGATATAAATTTTGGTTCAAGGATTGGATATTTTTGAATTTTGTAACCTTAAGTGTTAGCTCGACCGGTACGGTCTCCCGTATCATTGCTCGCAATACTTGTGGAATTATAAAATAATTATATTATGGTATTTGATATAAAAAGAAAAGGTGATATTATCCTAAACTCATATGAAATTGTTTTTGTAGAAACCCAATATCTACTTAACTATTACTGGTCAGAAATTATGAACCACTTAAGTTTGAATTTGAGTTAAGTAGTGCAATGAAATTTTACAGTCATTATGAGGCATGATACGTTTGCCCGCAGGTCGGGCGAAGCTTTACTTGACTGAAAATAAATCGGTTATAATCAATGTCAAAGATAGAAATGACAAAAGATATAACAGAAAAAAAACTCACTTGTCCAGTAAAAAGAAGTTTAATATTGTGTATGCAATTTTTATTATTCTGTAGCTTGAATATGCACCAAATAAAAGTCGAATTTAATTTTTTTTAGCAAAAAAAGCCAGTGAAGAAAACCATTTCTAAGAAAGTTTGCGGAAACAAAATTGTTTTAAATTAAAATTTCTACAAATTATATTTAATAAAATTTTCGAAATTTTGCCCCTGGTTCCCCCCAGGGCAAAAAGTTTGTATTTCAAGTCACCTCCAGCCACTGTGATGCCAATTTAAGAAAAATCGACTGCCGACTAGATGTATCCTACGACTCCCACCTTGCTAGAAAATTTCAAAAATTTTTCATTTCTAATAAGAAACTTAGGATCTTTTAATAGAAAAAAAATTAAAATTGTTCTAAATAACGTGACTTGCGAAAAAAATTTTACCCAGTGGCGGATTTACTCTAAGTGCCGCTCTAGGCTCAGTAAAAAATGCCGCCCCCGAAAAGCTAAAAAAAATTTTTGCCGCCCTTTTTGCCAAATTTGCCGCTCCTAAAATCGGCCGCCTTTCTTAAAAACCGTAAGTGATGAGCAAAAAAAAAAGAAAAACTTGAAATTCTACATTTTGCCGCCCCGAAAATCTGCCACCTTTCTTAAAAAACGTAAGTGACGAGCAAAGAAAAAAACAAAAAACAAATTCTACATTTTGCCGCCCTTTTTGGCCCAAATTTCCCGCCATTAAAATCTGCCGCCCTAGGCTCCAGCCTACTCAGCCTGCTGGTAAATCCGTCACTAATTTTACCCTTTAAATTTCCGAGACTTTCTATTATACTTTTCTTCACAAATTTCATAAAAAGTTTCAATTTTTATAGACAAGGTACCGAAAAATCAAAAAATCCAGGGAAATTGTTGTGCTATGGTAAAAATTTTTAAAATTAAAATATTACAATTTACGGGTCCCTACAATTATATAACATTGTCTACTTATTCATAAAACGTATTGCATGTATTTTTATAACGTTTTTCTTAACAAGGCCTTCAAGGTCCTTTATTATATTTTTACTATGGTCACATATGTTTGAAGTTTAGACAGAAAATAAAAAGATCACTACCCCATTTAAAGAAAGTTTAAATATATCTGTTCCGATTTCAGTTATATTTGGTATAACGAAAATAAAGAGAAAACATATTTTTAAATATAAATAGATCAGAAAAATGTCCGCAAATGTTAAGTTTACTTTTCTATTTACGCGGTAATGGGTAGCTCGAGAGTAATTTTTATTTCAAAATTACATTCTTAAAGCATATAAAATATGTTATTAGGAATCAGATTTTTTTTTAAACTTTCCAATCGTTGGTAAATTGCACTGAAACTAAGCCTATATTTGATGCTTTTCAAACTCGTTTTTCACCCACTTAAAAATGGAAATCTGACATTCTAATTCCTAATAACATTTTTTATTACCTTTGTCTTTACTCATTGAAAATTTGAAGTTCATACGTTAATTCTACGCCGAGAAAATAGAAAAGTAAGATCGCCTATTTTTGATGTTTTTTTTCATTCGTAAATATCCCCTTAACCAAATTTATTTTTCCTGTAATCTCCCAACTCTTCTGAACATTTTGATGAAAAAATTATTGCTTTATGTTAAATATTATAGAAGTTATGGATTTTTTAATATAATAACATCACCGAAAGTGATAGCCACGGAAACACCATTTTAACCCTATTTTGCTAAATTTCAAAAATTCATAACTTGAAAACTATTAGAGATAATTTTTTAAACTTTGTACAGATTATTAAGATGGTTACATAAACAAATAAAAAGATTTTCAGCTAAATCTGAGGGCATGGGTGACATGACCTGGATGAAGTGGCATGTAATGACCCACCAGGGGATTGGGAGGAAATTTTTTTATGTTAGAAAACCCTCTCCAAAAAATAATTTTTTGCCCCAGATAACTTAAAATACTAATGTATTTTGTTATAATATTTTTTATTTTTCAAATTTAACTGTTGAGTTTAATACAAATATACATATCTTTTTTTTACCCCACTTGAGCAGTATCTGTTTTTTACCCCGCCCTACCTTACTTTATTTATTTATTTTTAAATTTGGGTAGTCATTTAATCCTTAACGCGCCAACCACCTTATATTACTTCGTAAGTTTTTAATTTATCAATATTTTTACTTACCGATAAAATGTTATAAATAAATTACTTATATACCTAAATTAATTAAGTAAAAGAAACTATTAAATATACATATTTAATTAAAATTATATAATTTTAAATAATTCCTCAGGGTCAATACTTTTGATAATCGATGTAAGAAGTACATATTTTAACTAATTAATAATTACGATAATTATAAAAGATTAGCAATTCAATGAGTAAAACTATTAATTTAAACTAACGGTCACAGAATTATTGCGATCTGTATCTATATACATTTTTATACAAAAAAGTATATTGTATGTAATTTGCAAGTTTTTATATGATTTAAAAAAAATTCTTCTCAAGATAAAAGTAAAAAGCATTTGATTAACATGAATAAAGCATTAGATAAAAATTATTATTACTATGAACTGATTAAATCAACCGACTAAAAATTAAAAAGACACTAATTTATTTTTATGTTAATTTGTATATACTAGTATTTCTGAAAGCCATTTTTTATTTGATTAAAAAATTTATTGCAGTTTTATGATGTCTTCTAATATACAGGGATGGGTTTAGAAAATTCTTGACTATTTTACACCAATTAAAATAAAGTACTAAACCAAAATTTTAAAATCTGAAATGAGATTTTGAAGCAGTGTAGTCGAATTACATCTAGCTTTCAATCAAACTGGTTGTCGATAAAATTAATCAAATTTTTAAATTTTAATGGTATCAGCACAGTATAAATAAAAGATTATTACCATAGGCAGTAGCGAAACGCACTTTCTATCTTTTTTTGATATAAGTACAAACAATTATGTATGTCCTTTTTTACTTATGTGATTGTATCTGTTTGTAAAGTTCATTTCAAATAGCTTGACCCTTTTTCTTATGTAAATTCAATAGTAACAGGGTTCAACCCATTTGAAATGAACTATACATGTGAGATTGAGGGTTGATAATGGTCATGTTAAATTATATGAACAACTAAAAGCAACTTTCTTCAAAATGAATTGAGCAAACGCGAAATTGATGACAGTATTCAACTCGAGAATTTAGATCGTCACGACCTATTAGCACAAACCACTGTCGAAATCGAAAATATTAACTGAATTATTATAAAATATTAATAATTATTTATTATTTAACGTATTTTTACATAAGCATTCAAATTATAATAATACTTACAAATTTGCATCAAACGGCACTCAGAAAAAACATAAATTGAAATTTTGTTTTGAATGACTTAAACAAAATTTAGCAGCACAAGGGTTATCACCAGACATTTTAAGCCACCATAATAATTAAATACATATCAGAAATATCTTACAGATCACAAAACACACTAAAATTACAAGGAAATATCAAAAATAACTGATGACAAGTTTTAAATAAAAAAAAAAATTAATGACAGTTAAAATTCCACTGCCATCGTTGTTAAAAATTTTAAAAAAGTCAGTGAAACTTAGACAAAATTAAATAATTTACATAATTATCAACTGTAAATTTTCACAAAATAATTTGACCTGCAAATTTATTTTTCTAAATTAAATTTACTTTAGTGATGATATTTTCACTGTATTAGTATGCATAATGTTATGCATTATTTAGGTACATAACATGGATAAGCCTTTGGAATTTTTGAATTCCAAATGACACTCTTACATCATCTCGTTTTGTAACTGTTTGTGAAACAATTATTTAAACTTTGGTATCAGTTTTTACCACTACTGTACATGTGACTTATTATTACAGAAATTTTGTAAATAAAAGAATTTAGTTAATTAGAATTTAATATTTTTAAAATTTATGTTCTTAAAATTGGACAGGCCTTAGGTTGTCACGATTATTTTCTTATTCATTGTACGACTGTTTGCTATAAACGTTTATATATACTTTTTTTATTCTTTATACATTCATATCATATTATTATATAGCACACACTTTAAGCGGTATCTACTTACTATAAATGCCAAGCCAAATATCATTTGACTTTATTTAGTAAGAAATTAAAAGTTTTAAATTATATAGTACTCTCTCTCAATATCGCCGGTTTTTGCGATTTAAGAATTGGAACGCGACTCTTCCATTATGGCTATTCGCAAAATGTATAATTTTATCATTCAGATAAAATTAAGGGAGAATCTAATTAGCTGAAAGTAGAAGTACCAGTACATACTAAGAGAAGCGGGTATCATTTTTAAGAAGTGGAACACAGAATAAAATTGGGAATGCTACTTTTCGTTAAGGGATTATTCAGGGTTAAAAGCTAAAAAGAACTATAATTACCTAAAATTTTTTTCTAAAGAAACCTTATTTGCGGTCGATCTGAAACCTTTTACACATTATCAGGTTTTTTGTCAGGAAAATTTTCCTTGACCCGATAACGATGCATTTTATACATGTTGTTAAATTCGATTTAAATCCAATTTTTTTTCTACATTACTTCTTTATTATATTAATGCATGATAGCATTTTTAGTCGAATTTTCCCTTGAAAAAATTAGACTTCTACAGTCTATACGACAAGAACGGCGAGAGTAGGGGCGCTATTCGTTTTCGGACCCGTAGAACACGAATACATAGAAAAAAATGTCTGATATAAGTAGTAAGTTTTGGCCGGTTCTGGAACCACCTTCCCACCTGCCGACTTTTTGAGTGACCTCGGCAGGAGGTAGGTAACCTATGTGGGTTCTAGAAGCCTGCGGCGGTGGGTGGAGCAAAATTTTTTTCTAGCCTAGCGGAACTTGATCCAGCCTAAGAGAACCTAAGGAAATTTGGTGTAACCTAAACAAAATTTTTTCTAACCTAAGAATTTCCCTAATAGATGGCGCAACCACCTTCGAGCTTTGTAAATTCACTGTTAGATGGCGCAGCCACCTTTGATAGCGTTGCTAGTCTGGATTCCTGTGTGTAAGTTTGAAAAATTGACATCAAAAACCTTTTTTTGATAGTTAAAAGATGGCGTTGCTAATCGGAACCACCGCGAATTCTGTACCTAGATTCAAAATTCCATGAAAAGATGGCTCTCGTAGTCTAGATCCTGTGTGTTAGTTTGAAAAATTGTCAATAGATGGCATCGAAAACCTTTTTTCAATAGTTAAAAGATGACACTGCTAGTCTGAACCACCGCGAACTCTATACCTCGATTCAAATTTTGTCATATTTTCATCTGAAAACAGGTTTAAAGTTGTATAAATTGTCAGCTGACGTCATTAGAAGATTTCTGTCTAATATGCAAAAATGAATTTTATCGTATGATTTCATATTTTTTATCTGAAAACGGGTTTATACAGGTTTTCTCTAAATAAAAACACATTTTTTATTTTTAATTTTTATTTTTTCTATTTTTTTTATTTAAATAAAAACACATTTTCTTTTTATTTTTAATTTTTTAATTTTTTTTAATTTTTTATTATTTTAATAAATTTATTTAAAAGGAATATTTTACAATAAAAATGTTTAAATGTTATTACGGTAATATTTGTATATGGATATGACATTTTCCATGGCGCAAGTTGCTCTGGAATGATGGTCGCATCGAGGACTAGTGTATATCGATTTATACATATTTTGTAACAATATTTGTCAGTGGATTATATTGAACCACACGATCATGTAGTAGAAGGCAAAATGCTGATGTATTCTCTGGCACCTCCTTCAACGTTTTAAATTCAATTCGAATATCCACTGGTCCACTTTTCAAAGTTTCGTTTTGATGAGAACAATCGATGAATATAATTGGCGCGATATTCTTGAATTGCGTTTTGCTTAAAAGCGGTTCATTCTTCTTACAATCATAATATGCTTGTTGAAATTTCGAATACATGTGATATGCTACTGCATATCTATCATTACTGAAATCCAAATTCAAATCCATGTACGAGTATTTCGCAGAATTTAAATAAACTTTGACGTCTGAAAGTTCACAGTGATCGAAAATACTGGAATCTTTATCTTTTTTATTTCGTCGATTCGTTTGTAGAGCGAATATAATGTAGCGTGGTTTCTCCAATTGAGTCGATGTTTTCACCGTCCAAATGTTTTGTCTCGCTGTTGGAATCGTTGGCTGTATATGCATATCCCATGATCGAAAAGCAATTGTAATATCTCGACTATTTTCCACATACTTCAACAACTTCAGTTTCTGTTCATCTGCAACCGTAACGTGTGGAACCATCCATTGAATTTTATGTATATGGAAAGTGACGTCATCCGTTGGTGATATGACTGCATCGTGATCCGTCCGAGCTCGAGTCAGAATTAGCTGATGTTTTGCGTTGATGATAACTTTCTTGTAATGGTTAAGAAATCCAAACATCCGCGCCAATGGTAGACAGAAATTGAAGTAGCCTTTTTCCGTCACTTTAATTGTTTCACCTAGACACCATCCGGCGTTGTAGAGTAGTTTGCTTTCATTTTCGTTTAATGCCAAATAATTGATTAACGTTGTTGTCGGTCCCACGTACTTGCATTGATCGATTTCCACGTCGTTCAGTTCATATCGTATTTCTTCAAACAGGTACGCCAATGAATTGTTGGATAATTCCGCTGTAGTCGATACTGTTTTATCACTCTTCAACAATTGTCCTTCCACATACAGACAACTTTCGTGCGGCAGCAGGATCAGATCTTGGTTTTGACAGCAGATTCGTATTTCGTCGCTGTTTCCAAACGCATTTAGAAACGGCGAATAGCAGTGATACTCGATGTTTGAAATGCTCTCATCGAAATCGATTCCAGTATTGATGCTTAAAATGCTGCTCATTTTTTCCTCTTCAGCTTGAAACCTAATTGTCGAAGAAATTGTTTGTTCTCTCTTGTTAATGATGGTCGTTGTTGCTTCTTCCTCGCCGATCTGTTCACCTTGGTGGCAAGTTGTAGACTGATTGGTCGCACCACATTTTCGTCTTTAAATACCAACATTTTCACGCCGGCTTCAAATGCAGCTTTACTGTTATCGTTTCGCCTCGAAAATTCACTAAATTGCCGTCTTGATCCACAATTCGTAAAACTAGAGATGTTATCCGTCTCACGGTCACCGGCATATAAATAACTGTATTCGGTGATTCGCTTATTTTATACCCAGGTTCCACTTGAATCGAAAACGAATAAATATTATGTGCTGGAACGTTGTTCAGGTAGCTGTTCGTTGTAATGTTTGTTTCAACTTGTATCAGATTCACTTTCATGATATTCGTTGGTTTATCCGAATAGTGGTAATGACCAGCTGCAAGTTTTCGCTTACTGAAGCCAAGTAGCGAGCCAATTGTTCGTTCTTGATCGAAATGAATTGTTTCCGTACATTTTATTTCACTTTTTAGAGTATTGTTATTCGCACGAAGTATAAGTTGCGGGCTATCACCCGGTTTTCTCTTCTCTAGTATCCGATCTTCTATTTGAAACTCCAAATCTTCCAAATCATAATTGCCAACAGGTATCTCGATGCATTTCACTTCTCTATCACCGTAATGGAATAAATTATTTGTTTCGTCGATATTTGGCACTGCATTGTATGTTTCAAAATTGACCAACCCGCATACATAATCACCCGGTAAATCGATGGGTGGAAAATACTCAGCCGTTAATATAGATGAATCACCACTTAACGTTAATGTTAACGACATGGTGACTAAGATACGAATGACAGAAAATTCTTACCACGGGTATATTTAAAGTATAGATACTGTTCATAATTTTGGTATCTGTTATAATTATATTTAATATTATTGCCATGTAAATATTGCACAACTTCTGCGGGTGGTGACAAATTTCCAAAACTATCAAAATATTCGACGTTCTTGTTATCTTTGGCGTACGCTACCCAATGGCTTCCTGGTCCTGATGAATTATCCAAATTGACGACTCCACACTCCTTTCGCCTTGGCCGTTTCGGTAAATCATCTCTCATGAACACGCCACGAAAATTGGATAAATATTTGTTTCCAAACTGATCAATGTCGCGATCAGTTAATGGTCGATCGGGTAGCTCGCTTAGCGGTTTTTTGATTCGATGTAAAGTCCCAAACCTCTTCTGTATGGTTTCAAATAAAGTCCAGTTCCAGATTTGGATCCAAGAGCAATTGCTTCCATCATCCTGTTATGACGTTCATTTTCATCCAATTGTTTCTTTGCTGTTTTATACGCATTCACTGCTTTCGCAACACCAGCAGCACCTCCGGCAAGTGATCCTACAGCAGACAGGCCGGCAAAAAGTGGAACCAGGAATGGTAAAATTCCGCCAGTTTTTGGTATTGGAATGATTCTCGGTGTTGTAAATTGACTGTCCTTCTTCTTCTTGAAAATATTCTTCGCAGCTTTTAGTGCAAATTTTATCGCATTCTTAATAGTTTTCGGTTTCTTTTTCTTCAATATGCTTCTCAAATCACGAATTCCGGCACCAAATATTAATTTCTGTCCTTTTTTGTTCTTCTTCTTTGAATGACCCATTCCTAGTTTTACTTTCGACTTCATCGCGTTCGTTACAGTCCAAGCAGCAGCTCGCTCGCCAAGATTTGCGTCCGACGATTTAACTCGCTCCCACGCTTTATCAGCTAGTATTAAATCAGCTTTATGTCGATCTTGAATATCTTTAAACTGTGAATAGGCGATGTCGTGTTCTTTGCATGCAGCGTCCAATTTGTTGATACCCGGATCACCTCGTAACAATCGCTGGCGCAGTCTAGTTCCAGGTCCACAATACTGATAGCCAGGTATATGAAGTTCAAATGGTAATTTGTTGATTATTCCGTTTACTATACCACAACCAGATCTTCTCACACCGCTTGTCTTCTCACGACTAACTGCTAGTTGTTTCCGCGTCAACATTTAAAAGTGAACTGAAAACAAAAGAACAGATGCTGTACTATTTATATATGTTATAAATATGCTGGAAATTTACTCAACTTTATTAGTATGTCACAACCGGATCTTTTCACACCGCTTGTCTTCTCACGACTAACTGCTAGCTGTTTCCGCGTCGACATTTAAAGTGAACTGAAAACAAAAGAACAGATGCTGTACTATTTATATATGTTATAAATATGCTGGAAATTTACTCAACTTTATTAGTATGAGAGATAGTGTTATCTGATCAACATCGACGACGATGTCTTCTTCATTCGTTAAACAACCGGAGACGTTACCAGTCCAAAATTTCGAGTTTTTTTTGGACGAGACTAATGTCAAGAAAAATGGTCCACTGTTGCCGACGAGTATTAGAGCGATCATCTGCGGTCCAAGTGGATGCGGCAAAACGTCACTTCTACTATCACTTATTCAGGATCCTAATGGTGTGGCATTTGAAAACATATACATATATTCCAAATCATTACACCAACCGAAATATCAATATCTGAAACGAATCATTAAAGGTGTTAAAGGTTTGGGTTATTTTACATACTCTAATAACGATGACGTCATACCGCCGAAAGAAGCGCGACCAAATTCGCTGGTAATATTCGACGATGTATCTGCGCGGGAGAAAAAAGCCATAATAGAAGAATATTTTAGCCACTCTCGACACTACAATGATGATTGTTTCTACTTGACGCAAACGTATACAGCGGCACCCAAACATCATGTACGGGATAATGCGAATCTTGTTGCAGTCTTCAAACAGGATGATCTCAACCTCAGACATATCTACGATGATCATATTAACTCCGACATGTCGTTCAATCAATTCAAAGAATTATGCAGAGAGTGTTGGCGTGATAACTATGGATTTTTAACTATTTGCAAAGAAGATGATATACGCAATGGAAGATACCGAAGCAAGTTTGACCACTTCTGGAAAGGATAAACATCTGAAAGCCGCTTCTAAGCTGGTTCTAAGCTGCTTCCAAGCTGGTTCTAAGCTGCTTCCAAGCTGGTTCTAAGCTGCTCCCAAGCTGGTTCTAAGCTGCTTCCAAGCTGGTTCTAAGCTGCTCCTAAGCTGCACCTAAACTGCTACCAAGCTGCTTCTATATTGATCCAAACATTTTTCGAACCGGTTTGGTAGCTGGTATAGCAGTTTCGAACTGATCCGCCTAAATACGACCATATAAATACAGCAGTCGCATGCGATAGAGCTTCAGTTCTTGAGAAATCGTTCTAAGAAGCAGTCATCGAGATGGATAAAAAGACGATTAAAAAGAACATTATAAAAGCGACAAGCAATATACGTAAAAAATTTAATGCTTTACGATCTGGAAAACTGGAGTCAAATATGTTGCTGCAAAGTACACTGGAACCAGTCACTACTCCGCTTAAAGAAATAGCTACAAAGTTAAATGGTGACAAGAAGAAACATCCTATTAAAGTGGAAATAAAAGAAGAAGAAGATGCGCAAGTATCGAATGCGTTCACACCTAAAATTAAAAAGAAAAAATTGGGAAAACAAACGGCAAACTACTATACTCTACCAACAAAGGAGGAGGAAGATACTTCAATACAAGATATTCCAGAAGATGTTTTTGAAGCGTATCCAGAAGAAGAACAAAATGTATTTGAAACACCGAAATTTCTTGGATCAGCGCAAAGTGTTGCTCGAAAATTGATGCCAGCAGCTGAAGATTTAACAAAACAGTTTGGTCCAATAGCAAGAAAATACTTACAACTATACCTTCAACCCAACAGCGGAATTGATGTGGTATACGGACCATACAAAAAAGATGATGAATGGATGATTGGAAATCAGTCGTTTCAAATAGCTGGTGATGATATAATAATTGGTGATATTGTGTACGAAGGAACACCTGGATTATATGAATTGATTTTCATGAACTCGCCAAAACTTGGTTCATATCATACCAAAGATTTAAATGCGTATAAACAAATTTTAAAGCAAACAAATGCACACAGACGAAATTACAGTCCAAACCAGCAAATAAAAGGGAGCTCGAGTTATAAATACATAAACATTATTAGTCAGTTGTTCCCAATCAGCTCCGTTAAAAAACATATACCAAGAAAAATATATGATACAAGAAGTCGTGTCGGTGGTGCTCCAAAATCTGCTAGTGTCGGCGGTACTCCAAGATCGGGACATGGTTTGATGCAGTTTAATAACTTGAAAAAAGACTATATATACTGGGACAATGCAAATGAACTGGTCAGTAGACTGCGATTATTAGTGGCGTCACAAGAAGCTGGACACAGCGGTCACAATAACGAAATAATATCCATCATTGAAGAACTGAAAGAAGCAGATATCATCGAGTGAAAATGGATAAATTCGGTCGTGTGCGTAACAGAAACATAACTATTGACAAATTCGGCCGGGTGCATGATAAAAGTATTAAGAAGCAGTTGCTTAAAGACATTGGTTTGAAGATGACGCAATCGGGGAACTATGATTTTGGAAACAAACAACTATCCAATATAAAGGATCCGACTGATGATCAAGACGTGGTGAATCTGAAATTTTTAAAGAGTTTTACAACAGAGAAACTTGCTGAACTAACAGAAACAGTCGAAATCATCAAAACAAAGATTGAAAATGCTACGCACCTGCTGACCCAGGCAATGCAGCTTTCTACGCAGAATAAATTATGGATGAATCGAGAAATTTTCGCATTTAATCGTCGAATGTCGAGGACTGAAGAACGTCTTGATAAATTGCTGAAACCTGCTGAGACGTAAAATGAGCAAAGCACAAGTGGTTCGTGAACTACATAAACCAGCGCAAAAAAAATTTTCCACGCAGACGTGTGATTGTGAAAGGAATTGACGATCTCTGGCAATGTGATTTAATGGACAGTTACAATTCACGGAAACATAGAACAATAAAAATGCGACCGCGTTATGTTACACCAAGCAAGGAGAAATTGCTCCTTTCAACTGTTTACAATCATATAAAAGTTGTGGATCTACCGAAATATGACGTCGGCGATGTGGTTCGCATCAGCAAGCATAAATCTCAATTCGATAAAGGATATCTACCATCATGGACGACGGAACTTTTTAAAATCAAAAAGGTACGATTAACCAATCCGGTTACGTATCTGTTAGAAGATTATCATGGTAATCCGATTAAAGGTGGATTTTACCAAGAAGAATTACAAAAAGTTAAATATCCAGATGTATATTTAGTGGAAAAGGTGTTGAAAAAAAAGAAAGATAAAGTATACGTGAAGTGGCTCGGCTTTCCAAGTAGCGCCAATAGCTGGATTGATAGCAAAGACTTGGTATGATATCCCCACCACTATGGAGCAGCGAATACGCAAGATTGGCCGGAGCAGTCGCAGTATCCCCCACCAACATGGAGCAGCGAATACGCGTGATGGGCCGGAGCAGTTGCAGTATCCCCCACCAAGAGATCGCGACATTTTTTCTTTTTTTCCTGAAAAAATAACATCAGCTATTGAATGGGGTTCGTCTGTGGAAACTTTTGATCTTCTATTCACACTTACCTTCAACGAATGGGACATTGGTGAAGACCGTCTAGATGGATTCGACACGCTGACATACTTTCTTACGTTGTGGATGTGAAAAACGATAACATATGCTCGTCCGGAACTGCTGGATCGTATATTGAAACTTGTGGAAGAACATGGTATTCCTCGATTGTGCTTCAATCCAAGGAGCGTAGAAGAAGACGGTGAATTATTGGAGTGGATCGTGCAGAACATTGAAAAAGGCACAGCCAATCAATCGGCACTCCTAGGCTGGGAAAGTGGTCCGGATGTGGGGACGTGGTCGTCGACGAACTTACAAGACTACTTAGATATATACAAAATTTTAAATATAAATTTCAATATTTAAATTTTTTCATGTATTTTTTTTTCATGATGTATTTTCTTTTTTTAATTTTTTTCATCACGTATTTTTTTTAAATTTTTTTTAATTTTTTTTGATTTTTTTTCAAAATTTTTTTGTATTTTTTTGATTTTTTGTAAATTTTTTTTTGATTTTTTTGTTTTATATTTTTTTTTTCAATTTTTAACATGTTTTTTTTCTGAAATTATAATATTTTGACATGTACGTATTTTATTTTTTAATAAAACTAAAATTTTGAGTTAATAATGGCCATTATTATTTTACAAACTAATTACTTAATAAGTATAACTTATAAAACTAAAACCATGGTTTTAAGAATATTTACAAAATTAACAAAGAAATATATACAAAATTAACAAAAGATATATACAAAATGAACAAAAAAAAGATATACAAAATTAACAAAAATAAAAATCGTCTATTTTGTAGTGCCCCCACGGGAGAGTTTTGAGTCTGTTGTTGGGTACTATGAACCGTTTATCATCGTCATTTGATAGTGCGGCCTTATTCACTAAGTGTGTGTATAGTCGATGTTTTAAGCTGCGGAAAACACTCATTTGTTTATACAACACAGCACTTGAGTCTTTGCTCATCACACAATTTATATAGTCTTTAACGTCTATTTCGTTTTTCACCACATCTTTTTTAACACCTTTGAGTTTTTTAATTGGGGGCACATCACCGTCTTTCACTATACAGTAGGATTTAGCTTTAACACCGACAAATTGTTTAATTATTGTCCCAGAACACTCATCTTTAAATTTCCCGAGCACTTTTTTGTTTAATTGTGGCAGTCCATAGATGTTATCCGCGGTATAGTCACTCGTGTCAAAGTACTCACTAATTTCCGGTTTAATATCGGCGTAAAAATCGTCCGTTTCTATCCCGTATATAAAACTGTCGGTATCCATGTACAGTAAATCCACTTTGTCATCATATTTCGGTTTTATATAACCGTAGTGGAAATCGTACATTAGTGTCTTTGATAACTCGAGCACGCTAAATCCTATGTAAATCGGCTTGTCGTATTTCACTTTTAAACGGTCCATTTGTATCGCGACTAGATTTTCGTGAATGATGGAGCAACTGTGAAAGTTCGGTCTGCTTATCAAATTATTAGCACCCAACTGTTTACGAATGTTCTCCCAATGAGTCACTAGTCGCACATCAACACGTTTGTCCACATTCTCCATTGTTTTCCCGAAAACACTATTATTTTTTAACTTGAAATAGTCCTTTTCAAAACTGTTTGTCGCCTTAGAACGGAGCTCGGTGTTCAAATCGATGTATTTCTTCAGCCACGGAGATTGATTAAACTGGAGCGCACGATGTATTTTCTTTAACTTTAGTCCGTATTTTAAGCACTGTTTTAAATTCCGGTAATGGATCACATATTTCTTCTTATCGTAAACGTTGGCGACCAATTTGCTGTCTTTAGATGTGATGTATGGCGGCTTCATCTGCTCCGGACAGAATGGTAGATCTTGATGATAGTCGTGCAGTGTTTTCGGGTACTCGAGGTCGACTTCCAAAATGTATCCAACATCAGCGTCATCCGGAACCATTGGTATGTTGATATTATCCAATTCGTGTTCTGGGACCCACCGGAAATGTCTGATCGGTAAATGCTGCGACATGGCCCATCCGTACAAGTTGTTGGCGTCCAGATATTCGATGTAGATCGACGGCTTCGTAGGGTCGTAGTCCGACATGTATTTATTGTTTGCTTCGCTAAAACGACCGCAACATTGAGTCAATCCACCACGCATACCCTTTTTGATGAAGTGAATCATGTCGATGTCCGTTAGTAGCTCCAGTTCCACTTTTGTATATTTCAACATGGCGTCCCAGCTCAAGCCTGGTGCGGTGTAGTATTGGCACGGATCCAATTTGTACGTGTTCAGGCACAGGTTCCGGAAATTTTCAAAGACATCAGCCAGTAGCAGCACGTCCGTTTTCAAATACAAGTCCGAATACTGTCCCAAATTTTCGATGTTGAATTCATTCCATACTCGTTGTGCATGTTGGTATTCTTCATCGGTAATACTGGATGACTTCAAGCTGCTGTGGAATGCCGCTTTTGGTGGTAGAGCGCGTTCATTCAGTCGTTCAACACTGTTGACGTATTCGTACGGGAATACTCCTTTTTGCTTGATTAGATTGAAAAAGCGGTCTTCAGGAAATGCTCGGCGAACTTCGGTGAACTGCTCCGGCTTTAAATTCTCAGCAAGTTTGTCTAAACTGCTTGCCATAAACCGGAACGAATCGATAAAACGCAGCTGGATGGTTTTAATTTTGAATTTGCTGTCATCTTCTTCATCGTCTTCATCATCTTCGTCATCCAGATCTTCCACTTCTTGATTGGCGTCGACTGGTAAATACTTCGTGAAAGAAATGTAGCGTTCTTTGTTGTTCGGAATGACATCGATTCGTTCCCTGGAGACTCCAAATTCCCGTACGATAAAGTGCGCATCATATCCAGATAAATTATGGAAAACGATCGGGATGAATTTCGGTAGTCTGTAAAGCCGATTACACTGGTTATGTGCGGCACCTCGAAATTCACCCGTTAGATGATCATGATCCCGCACACGATCCTTGCCCAATTTATTGCCGCATATGGAACAATCTTCGACTAATCCAAATGCTAAATGATCCAGCGCTGTTAATGGCTTCATCGGAATTTCCTTTCGTAAAATTTTGTGTAGTCGTTGGGCATCTTCTTCCAATTTTTCCATAAACACTTTCGCACAGTTCGGTCCGCGGTACGTTTCGAATTTGTTTAATGATTCATCATACGAGCACTTGATGTAATATGCGAAGCTGAATGGTTCATGGATATGCGTGGTGTTCGTAAACGATCCATCGGGATTCGGTACGCATGTATCGCATGGTTTTAATATCGATTCGAAGTCCGCATAGATTGTAAACGGGACGCGCATCTGCTTGGCATAATTTTGAAATTTCAAAATGCTGTCTGTGCCAGGACTTGGTATTATAGTGCGTACTTTGTTGCAATCTTCTTTAGCATGTTCGAGAAGTCGTTCTTCTGTTGTGAAATATTGTAAGCACCCATCACAAATCCATGAGGTTCCATGGTGCCTTGAAAGTTGATGATGTCCAACGAGCCGACTCAAGTTCTTTATCCAGCAGTAGTGACTGGTTTCGCCATTTTCAATGTACAGCAAATTCACATGAGTGTTCCGTTTTTCCTTGGTGTAGTGCAGCGGTCCAACAATACTTTTTTCTTCCAGTCCATAAACATTGACGCTGATGTTGTTGAGCGATTCGAATAATTTTATGTCTTTGATCTTCATTGGAAACTCGATATCGTCGAAATTTAAAATTGTCGAATAATGTGGATATGAAGCGATGCGATTTGTGTTTCGTTCAACTGGATGTAAGGCTGATGTTATTGCCCATGCGAAGCAAGCCTGGTCTTCATTTTGAATATTAACGACCGCCAGTTTTCTCTTGATCCATGCCGGTAGTTCGATATACGACGAAGCCCGAAGCGGATTGTATTTATTAACGTTCACTTCCAAATATCGGACTTCCAGAAGCGACCAGCCACTATCTCGTTCCTGGAATTCTTCGCTCTTGCGCACTACAGTCGACACCATATTTCGGTAAATTTCCTCCATATTGGTGGATTCGCAAACAGGAACATTTCTGGTGTTGAACGACTTCAAATCCAGCAGTAAATTATCGTCTTTGTCGAATTTCGCATATAATCCAAACAATTCGAAATTAGTTTTAAATGACGTATGTTTCGCCAGTTCCATTCGCAGCAGATGAAGCACATTTTCCTTAACTTCATCCAAAAATTCTTCAATGGACTGGAAGTACTCGGAACTCTTCACCCGGTAGCTGATTATTCTGGTTTTGAACGCGCTGTTGATAGTTTCCACATTAACGTTTCCAGTTCCACAGCATAATTTATTTTTATGGGCTGCGCTTCGTAAATGCCCATTGAGAGATAAAATTGGTATATCCACGTCGCATACTTCGCAGCGTTTTGTTGCCCATCCTATTTTTGACTTTTTGGATGGACTGCCATTTTGTTCACCGGCTGCGCGCTTCCTCGAAATAGGACCGCTGCTGGTTGAGGGCTGCTCATGATCAGGTTCGATGTTGGTTGCGGGTTGTCCGTGTTCATTAGCCATATGCCGCTCCAGATCACCTTCAACATATTCGCCGCAGTAATCGCACAATACAGCCGTTGAATGGAATTTTTTCAGATGTTGTCGTAAATTATCCATTCTCGTAAACATGACACCACACCGACCGCATTTTAAAGATGAGCCATTGTCGCTATGTTTCGTCTTCAAATGTCTTGTCAAAGCATCCCGACGGCTGAATCCTGCTGGGCACATTTCACACTTGAACAACGCCATTTTTTCTAAATTCACAAAAAATATTGTTTTAGTTTTAAGTTGTTGCATACAAAAATTAGTAATAATAATTTCAAAATAGAAATTATTATTAAATGTTTCTTACTCACCAATATTGAAAAAAATGTAATAAAATTTATGAAATTAAACTTTGAAATAAAAAGCTAACTTTAAAAATTCGCAAAATACGATATGATGACACGAAGCACACTGTACTTTATGAAATCAGAAGACGTAATGGTTTTAAAACCATTTATCACGCGTATTTATATCCTTTTTTTCAATGATGACGTCATACTGTGTTAGCAAGTTACAACAAGCTTGATTGCACAATATGATGCAATAATTTTACTGCATTAGCATACACAATGTATACATTTACTTGTTCAAACATGTTGCATTTCAAAGCGGCGACGATTTCATATGTAAAAATGTGCGGAATATGCTGAGTAAGCTATTTTCAAGGTTAACTTTTGCATTCTAAAACATCTTTTGTAGATATTATAACTTTTAAAAATAAAATTATATTTTCAAATATTCATAAAACGTGGTTAAATTTGAGCGAAAAAAATATTTTACATTTTATTCACGGAATTCTCCTAGCCCATCCTGTAAATTCTAAAAATTGTAAAAGAAAATTGTTTAAACTAGAATTATTGTAGTCTGGAATCATTTCCACCCTTAGTTGGGATATCATTAGCTCGTGTAATATGAAATGTCGTTTTCCGACATTTTAGTGAAAAATTTTTTAAGAAAATTTTGTGATATGTTTCGGTAAATGTATGTTGATTATCAAAAATAATACTACCTACCAATATTCATTTAGTGTGCACCCTAATTAAATTTCGTAAAAATACCACTTTTTGAAAAAATTTTGTGACATGTTTCGGTCAATATGTTTATTATCAAAAATAATACTACCTACCAATATTCATTTTAGTGTGTACCCTAATTAAATTTCGTAAAAATACCACTTTTTGAAAAAAATTTTGTGACATGTTTCGGTCAATATGTCGATTATCAAAAATAATACTACCTACCAATATTCATTTAGTGTGTACCCTAATTAAATTTCGTAAAAATACCACTTTTTGAAAAAATTTTGTGACATGTTTCGGTCAATATGTTTATTATCAAAAATAATACTACCTACCAATATTCATTTTAGTGTGTACCCTAATTAAATTTCGTAAAAATACCACTTTTTGAAAAAATTTTGTGACATGTTTCGGTCAATATGTTTATTATCAAAAATAATACTACCTACCAATATTCATTTTAGTGTGTACCCTAATTAAATTTCGTAAAAATACCACTTTTTGAAAAAAATTTTGTGACATGTTTCGGTCAATATGTTTATTATCAAAAATAATACTACCTACCAATATTCATTTAGTGTGTACCCTAATTAAATTTCGTAAAAATACGACTTTTTGAAAAAATTTTGTGACATGTTTCGGTCAATATGTCGATTATCAAAAATAATACTACCTACCAATATTCATTTAGTGTGTACCCTAATTAAATTTCGTAAAAATACGACTTTTTGAAAAAATTTTGTGACATGTTTCGGTCAATATGTCGATTATCAAAAATAATACTACCTACCAATATTCATTTAGTGTGTACCCTAATTAAATTTCGTAAAAATACGACTTTTTGAAAAAATTTTGTGACATGTTTCGGTCAATATGTCGATTATCAAAAATAATACTACCTACCAATATTCATTTAGTGTGTACCCTAATTAAATTTCGTAAAATACGACTTTTTGAAAAAATTTTGTGACATGTGTCGGTCAATATGTTTATTATCAAAAATAATACTACCTACCAATATTCATTTAGTGTGTACCCTAATTAAATTTCGTAAAAATACGACTTTTTGAAAAAATTTTGTGACATGTTTCGGTCAATATGTCGATTATCAAAAATAATACTACCTACCAATATTCATTTAGTGTGTACCCTAATTAAATTTCGTAAAAATACGACTTTTTGAAAAAATTTTGTGACATGTTTCGGTCAATATGTCGATTATCAAAAATAATACTACCTACCAATATTCATTTAGTGTGTACCCTAATTAAATTTCGTAAAATACGACTTTTTGAAAAAATTTTGTGACATGTGTCGGTCAATATGTTTATTATCAAAAATAATACTACCTACCAATATTCATTTAGTGTGTACCCTAATTAAATTTCGTAAAAATACGACTTTTTGAAAAAATTTTGTGACATGTGTCGGTCAATATGTTTATTATCATGTGATAATATCGGCTAGCAATATGAGCCCTAGTGCATAATGTAAAAATTTCCTAAAAATTTTTATTTATTCACCTATATTCTGAATAAATAATATACTTAAAGAAATCCAGAAAATTTATTAATAATAGCAAAGTATTTGCAAAGAAAAATGTTATTGAAAAAACGGTAATATGGAGCCTTTACCGCCGATTTATCGTAAGCGACACTTTTATCGTAACTGAGATTTTTATTGCATGTAACATTTTAAACCATAACGGGCCAAGCAGTGTTAACGTTCTTCTCAAAAATTCGTTAATTAACGAATTATAGCAACTGCTTAGTTTATCGTTAATACAACACATTTTCACATTTTAGCGTAACCGACAATAACCATCTTTATCGTAAGGTTAACAAAATAATAGGAATAATACGCTCAGGCGTAATAAAATTAAGACAGCAGAAATATCGCAAGCGCCATACAAATATTTAAAAATCCTTCTCCTATAAAATTTGATATTTGTCGGTTACGCTAAAAATGGCGGTAATAGCTAAAAATTTCTAGCAAGTGTTAAAATTAGTACTAAAAAGGAATTAAAGGTGTTTTTCAGCTTACCTGTAGTTTTCAAATAAAACAAAACTGTGAATAAAACAATCAAAACCGCACACACAAACAATCAAAAACTATGATTTTCTAATAAAACAAAACGAAAACAAACAAAAATCACACACAAAAAAACACGAATTTTTTCTTAATTCACTAATTTTAAATATTATAATTAAGACAAAATCTAAATATTAATGACTAAAATATAGCTAAAAATGAAAATTAACTTTGAAAATTCACAAAAACAGTCTAAGAAATTTCGCTTTGTACACAATTCGCGCGAAAACAAACAAAAACTATGGTTTTCAAATAGAACAAAATTTTTGTTTTAAAAGTTTTCAGTTGTTCTAGTATCTAACAATACTATTACCGGAAATAAATTTTCTAATATTAATAGAATTTTCAATTGCTGAGGAAGAAGATTTTCCTATTTTTCACAAGCAAATTTTTCAATTGGTATTATACTCGTGTATAAAAATTACAACAAGTCACATGTATGTATGTATGTACACATATGAGATTTACATATGCGATACAGCGACATGTGAAATTTTAATTCGTCAGCTGTTTTGCTGTATGCAACTGGGATTTTTGTGCTATTAAAAGGCATAGTTGATTATAACATTATAAAATATAGAGTTTTTAAATTATTATGAAAATTAAATTTTTCGTTTTCAGGGGATATTAAATCTTTTTTTGTTTTATAATTATTCACCATAAAACTCTACAGTACCTACGATGCATATCAAATATTACTAATATGTATTATTACATATATTACTAATATGTATTATGTATGATTTATACTTAGTTCAAAATTGTGATTTAGGGATGAGACATGAACTGAAAAATCGATTTTTAAATTTTTTTTATTGAACACCAAATAATGTAATATAATCTGGCATAATCAAAACTAGAATATAAATCAATGTCTAGCGATGGGTATTGAAAAAAAAAATCGAATTTTTTTTTTTTTTGTTTTTGTTTTTTTTGGTTTTTTTTGTTTGTTTTTTTGGTCTTTTTTTTGTTTTTTTATAATTTTTATTAAATATATGTAAAAATTGATACAATATTGAAATTTTTAAAATCCATAGTACAATTAAATAATACATTTTGAAGAGAGTAAATTACAAAATTCGCCATTCAGCATCCTCCACGATTTCAAGAAGATCCAACGTTTTGAATTGCAATTTATGAGTTAGTCCAATGGGTCCATTATTCATAATACCCAGTTTTGGATTGCTTTGCAACCATGCCAGCATCTGCTCGTTCAAATTGTCAAATCTCGCTGGTAACGAAATGTATCCAATTTCCAATTCCAATATTGTCTTCATTTTCGATGAATCGAATTTTGACGGCAATTGACTTGCGCCCATTATTTTATATACTTTTCCAATTTCCATATCAGAAAGTTTAATCCATCGTTTAACAGCACCAAGATGATTCAATTCCTCCACAAAATTTCCAGCCATTTTTTGAATTAAGTTTCTGTTTCCAGATGAAGCACCAGTAGTAATGGATTCCATTGTTGACAATAATTAATTGTTAACACAACAATTGAAAATTCACAACAATAAGATTTAATGTTTTTTCACTAAAGTTTCGAACAAAATTGTAACTGAAGAAATTCTGTCGCGCCCTTTTATAGCAGAAAGATAGCCTGATGACGTCATTTATCACACTTTATGTAGCCATGCAGGTTAAAACCTGTTGCTTCATTTTTTGCATATTAGATAGAAATCTCCGCTATTAATAACAGTTTACCTTTAGTGACGTCAGCTGACAATTTATACAAGTTTAAACCTGTTTTCAGATAAAAATATACAATCATATGATAAAATTCATTTTTGCATATTAGACAGAAATCTCTGCTATTAATATCAGCATTCCTTCTAATGACGTCAGCTGACAATTTATACAAGTTTAAACCCGTTTTCAGATAAAAATATTATAAAATTATGAAAGCAACGCCACCTTTTCATGGAATTTTGAATCTAGGTACAGAATTCGCGGTGGTTCAGACTAACGACGCTATCAAAGGTGACTGCGCCACCTGTTGACAATTTTTCAAACTTACACACAGGAATCCAGACCAGCAACGCTATCAAAGGCGACTGCGTCATCTATTAGGGAATTTACAGGGCTCGAAGGTGGCTGCGCCATCTATTAAGGAATTCTTAGGTTAGAAACAATCTGTTAGGTTACACCAAATTTCCTTAGGTTCTCTTAGGTTGGATCAAGTTCCGCTAGGCTAGAAAAAAATTTTGCTCCACCCACCGCCGGAGGCTTCTAGAACCGCCTCGGTAGTTTTGCCTCCTGCCGAGGTCGCTCAAAAAGTCGGCAGGTGGGAAGGTGGATCCGAAATGCCCATATTCCTACTACTGATATATATATATATATATATATATATATATATATATATATATATATATATATTTTTTTTTTCCCGCTACCTTTTAATATGTGTAGGGCCCCCTATGGAAGTTAAGAGCTCAAATTTGGTAAATGGGGCTCATTCCGATGCACAACAATACTATCAAAGTGGGGTCAAATTTTGGGTAAATTTTTGATCCGACCCCAACTTTAAGGGGGTGGTGAGGGGCGGTAAGACAATAAAACTTTTCCAAATAATGCTTCGGTGAATTATCTATAACATATCCAAAATTCAGCTTCCTAGAATGATTTGGAGGGAGTAGAGGGGGAAAAAACCGATTTTAGCTGGATCTAACACGCTCACAGCCCCCCAGAATTAACGTAGAGGGTTGAAATTTGGTGTGTTGATAAAGTTCGTACCTAGGTTGTGCTTTTTGGAGGTTTTAATATTTTACCCCCACGCCCCTCATTTTTAAGCTACAATTTCATGCGTTTTCGACGTTTTCGAAGTTTGTACCACTCGCACAGGTCACCCAACTAAACCTAGAGGGCTGAAATTTTGTATTCGGATTCAGTTAATATCAAGGGGGTGCCTTTTGGGGTCTCGACTTTTAACCCCTACCCCCACCATTTTTATACCCAAAAGAACATGATTTTTCTTGTTTTTTAACAGTTTCGTTCGGGTTAAAATCTCCCCAAATAAACCTAGAGGGCTCAAGTTTTGTGTACAGGTTAAGCTAATAGCCAGACACTACTTTTTGGAGGTTTCAACTTTTAACCATTACCCCCACGATTTTGACGCCAATATTTTCTTAATTTTTTTGCTTGTTTTCTAACACGTCTAGAGACTCTCTAAGGAAACCTAAAAGACTGAAATTTTGTACGTGTATTCAGTTAGTATCCAGCTAGTACCTTTTAGGGAGTCCACATTACTTTTCCCCCCACTTCTCCCATTTTTACATCGGAATTGAATGCTATTGTTAAATGTGTTTTAAATGCATTATTTTTATTCTAAATACAAGTAGGCGAATAGTAATTTTAAAAAATTTAAAAAAAAGTGAATTTACTTTTATAACAAATGAAATACATACATATTAAGGGCGTTTTCGCGTTGGGGCTACCGTAGCGAGGAGCGACGCTACTTTGTGATCATGTACTCGCAACCATTGATTCCGGTGGTCATTAGAGCTATGTTTAAAAATATTTTGACATGACTAACGCAATATGGCTCCCGTTGACACATAACCGTGCACATAACCCACATAACTTAAAAAAAATTTAAATTTTTCAAACTGTTTATGTTTTAATAATTTTTGTATTATGCCACGTTAATTTTAATAATTCAAACATAAAATTTTTCTTCATTACATTAAAAATTGCAACCATTTTAAGATATTGTCAAAATAGTATATTGTGCAATAAGTGCGGGAAATTGTCGATTGCCCACGAAAGCGAAGTTGAGCGCACGAACGTAGTGAGTGCACTCATTCGCTTGAGTAGGGCAATCGACAATCCCGCACGAGTTGCACATACTATTTTTTATTACGAATTTCACATACTTTTTTCTATTATTATCATTATTTTTGACATTTATATTACTTTTTAAAATAATATTTTTGAGTGTTCGTCTTTTTTTTCTGAATTAATTATCGTTTAAATTACTTTGTTGGTGGTTTCTATAGAAATAATTATGAAATAATTATTAAATGAAAAATTAAGAGGCGGCTTTGCGTGTTTTGATTAAATTTTGCGTGTTTTATTGTCAATTTGTGTGTGGAAAGTTACTTTCCACACGCAAAAAAGTATGCGGGAAGAGTACAGTTGGCAAACAGCCATTTTGCGTACAGAAATATATGCGCCAAGTTAGTACTTCTCCCGCATGAGTAATAAAAAAAAATTTTTAATGACATTTGTATGCTACGCGAACAACTATAGCGCGTATCCATGGGAGCAATGCTTATGCAACGCGAACATGAATGCTACGTCGATCCGAAGTGATGCCCACGGAAGCGATGAAAGCCACAACGCGAATATGCCCTAAGTAATTTAAAAATGTTATTAAAGTCACTGTTTATTTATAAATTAGGAATTTTGGATTTTTATTATTTATAAAATAGAAATTTTGGATTTTTTTGGAAAGAAAAAATATCTTCATAAAAGCCTTCCAGTTTACTATTTAAGTTCCTTTTTTAATATTTAAAAATAAAACACAAAGGCAGTTGGCGGATAAGCATGGGTAGGAATGCCCTCGTACGAATTGTGTTGGCTTTTTCCCTGTTAACTGCTATCGGCACAAAATTGAAATTTACTGAGATTCAGCCCTTAAAAACTTAAAACCTTTTTTTAAAGCCCCGATCAACCGGACACTCATCATCAGTTTTGAAACCACCAAAATGACAAATTGCTTGTGGACTTTCAATTACATTTCGCTTGTAGACACTCAATACCGAAGATGAAAGGAAAAATTCGACTTCCGTGATGGGGCTCCGCTGCTCACGGCGTTTTTTTGTTCTCATACTAATTATAATAAAGAAGTAAAGTACATTAAAGATTTCCAATATTTCTAACAATAAGATAATATCTAAACGTGATTGCAATTTATTACGCTCTTATTGTTTAAATATTAAAATTTTTTGGATTAATGGTGGTAGTGAAGGTTAAATATTGAAACCCCCATAACACACCCTGGAATCAACCATACGCAATATATTAACCCTCTAGATCTATTTAGGGAGCCTGTAGACGTATCAAACCCAGGGCCGGCGAAAGGGAGGAGGTCAGATGGAGCAATTGCCTAGGGGTGCGGAGCTTCGGTTAGGGTCCCGGACAAAGTGTAAAGACGTTCTTTTCTTTTTGCTCGTCAGCTGTATTTTCGTAGAAAAAAATGTTCATCATTTCCCTCGCCAGCCCTGGTCGGACTTACTAAAAAGCACAGCAGGGGGAATGTAGAAACCCTAAAAGTACACCTTGAATTCAATCCATATAGAAAATTTCAGAGAGATAAAATCTGAAATTCGATTTTTTTTTTATAATATTCTCTTCGGAAAGACATAACCTACATATAAATGCGCAAGTTTGAAAATTATTTTACACTAGTACCCTATGCGACACAAATAGGTACCTTAATATAGTTTTTAATTTTATCTACGTTTTTGAGTAATTGTATTTTTATAATTTTTAAAATTAATACTATTTTAATATAGACAGTTTTTATTTTTATCTACGTTTTTTAATAATTGTATTTTAAAAATTTTTTAAATTAATATACTATTTTATGAATACCAAATAGGTAACTAAATTAAAAAATAAAGGTAAAAGAGACTTACTTGCGGTTATCATATACATAGTTTACAGTAAAAATTGTTAAAATATATATTTACAATATCAAAACAATGAAAAAAACCCACAATTATTTTATACACTGGCCTATAAACAAATGTCAATCGCAGTAATTAAATGTGTGAAAAAAAAAATATTCTGCGGTATAGATATTATAATAACTTAATAACATTAACAACAATGTAGAATAAATAAACGGCCTTAGGGGTCACACAATTAAAAGGGTTTAAGTTTCAATGTATCCATTCTTTCTCTATATGTAGGTATATCTAATTGTAAGTACATATTAATAGGTTGTAACGGTCATTTAATAGCGGCGAATGAGCCACTAACCAACCGATCCCATGCTGGCTGCTATGTCGTGCTAATAAACAAACAAAAACAAACATTATAACAGCGAAAAATGAAAGTTGTTGGTAATTTAAAACCGTAATTTCTGACTTTGATTGTTTAGATTTTAGATGATATTAAAATATTAGATTATATTGCACACAATGCATATTAAATAAAACATTAGGTACACTTTAACAAGAATAGCTGTGCCTTTGCAAATATTTGTATTATTTAGACCGTGTTCAGACCGACTGTTAAGTATTTAGTGTTAAGTGATTAGTAGCACAGACCAAACTATACAAATACACAATAATTTATTGCAGACTATTTATTATCTTTATTTCTTAATACACCTACCAACATTTTCAGTCTGTTTTTGTTCCACTTATGCGTTCTACTTATTACTAACGCGTTTTACTTATTACTAAAGTGTTCTACTTGCTACTAATCACTTAACACCAGTGGCAAATTTACCTACCCTAAAACGCCGCCCCTGCTTTATCCCAGAAAGCTAAAAAAAATTCTTAATAAGTAACTTTTTAACACTTTCTTTAACTTTCCTAAAAAAAAAGTAAGTGACGAGCAAAAAAAAAATTCATATCCTAAATTTTTCCGACCTACTCAGCCTGCTGGTAAATCCACCACTGCTTAACACTAAATAATTAACAGTGGGTCTGAACCACAGACCAGTGAACATATTATATATTATATTATATAGACTGATAATATAAATGTGTAATTGAGGCCACCACGTACGACCAAGTTCCGACCTTAATAGTATTTTGTTATATAGTAATGGATTTGTATCCGCAGTTACGGTTTCAAATAATTATTGTCAAAATATAATATTGATAATAAAATTTTACTTTTTTGAAAAGAAACTGCAAAATTTTGAAAGAAAAAAAATGGTATTCGCTTTATTTTCAAAATACGTACGTATAAAAATTATGTCCTGCAATATAGTCGCATTTGCTCAAAAACTGACATTATATTATTTCATTAAATTTCACCCGTCTCACCCTTGTTACCTGCTTCAAGAAAAATGCCTAAAAACTGGCTTTGCACTTTGTCTAATAGTATAATATAATAGTGTTCATTGGTCTGTGGTCTAAACACTTTCTTAGAGACAAAGGCTGCCGGTACCTACACGATCAGTAATACTGTCAGTATTTCAAAATACTGACACTTTTATTGATCGTGTATTGACGATACTGAAATAATGATGAAAGTATTGAAGAATGGCTTATAATTCAATCAGTATTCACTTCAGTACTAAGACATGGAGGGGACAGTGACATTAATGACAGTTAAAACCGTTAAAACATATTTCTCGTATATTACGTACCAGCGGTACCAGCCGGGATAAATACAAATCGATTGTAGATCGTAAATATTTACATCATGGAAAAGTAAGCTTGCACAAAAAGTATGCTTGTAAATATATATGTTATTGACTAATATGTACGGCAATATGTACAATATGTACCGTATGTACAAACATGCGTATATGTATGGCTTAGCTAGAAAAAAACATAACGAACATAACATTTTTCCTTTTTTGTTTTCTTGTTTTGAGTTGCAAACGCTAGTACGGCTAGTACTATAGCTAAACACGCTTCGTCCATAATAATAATTCCAAAATTTTATTAATTTAAAAATTCCGAAAAATTAAACTTGGCAGTTTGTTTTAAAATACTGAAGAAAATAATGATAGTGTACGGTGTCATAAAGATACTGAAGTAATAAAAATAATGATTCACTATTTTTATCAGTAAATACTGACAGTACCTATTACTGATCGTGTACAGACAGCCAAAGAACAATAAGTATTGCTTGTCTGAGAGCTCAAGGCATTCGATGCAAGACCGCCTTAGTAGTTAAAACCTATCTTTGACTACGTTATTTTGGTATTAGTCCGAGAGCCCGCCGTACAAAAAGCCTATGTTTAAGATACATAAAGGTACGTCGTACATACATAAATCTACGTACCTTAGATGTAAAATTATTCTTATAACGGCATAGATACACAATTAATTGTAAATATTAGATAGATTGACCTACAAATATAATATTATTTACTATCTATAAAATAAATATTTAACAGTATCAATCTTAATATGTAATACATGATGTAAACCGATACAGTAATTAGTAATATAAGTAATGCTAATGAGAATAAGATTTTTTTTCAATTAATCTAATTACTTGCAATTAATAAATTATTCATTATTTAATTTATTAGCAAAGAAAAATGAAAATATACCTCAATTATAAAAGAATCTGGTTAATTGGCTAAAAATCATCGTAAAGAAGTCCCCAACACTATCATTGGTTAGGGCCTAAGAAGTTATATTTTTTTTTAACGATACTTAATTTGTTTTAAACAAACTGCAGGGGGTAAGATTTAAAACTTGACGTGGTTGCCGCGGTCTCCTTACGAACATGTTTACTTTTATATTTATGTTTCGAATGCTTAAAATCAGGCAGTAAATTCTGAATTTTCATATACAATTTGCACTTCTATAATTATACGATTATAAGTTGAATTATGTACCATTTTCAAATTCAAACTTTATATTCATAGTTACATATTATAACAATGAAGTGAAATAGTGAAACTGGTTGATGAAAAACTACTATTCGGGTTATGCACATTTTTTAATTTTTAGGGTGTCTACACAATCAATGAAATAAGGAATAAGAAGTATGCCATCTAGTGACGTTGAGTGGAACTTTAACGCAACTGCTCATAGATATAAATATGTAGGTACTTTTGTACGTCAAAACTCGTAATTTTTTTCACTTTAGTGACAAAAAAGTCATTACGAACGTTATTTTTTCATGAATTTTGATGTACAAAAATACCTAAATATATATACCTATGGGCAGTTACGTTAAAGTTCCATTCAACGTCACTAGATGGCATACTTCTTATTCCTTATTTCTTATTCCTTATTCCTTATTTCATTGATTGTGTATGACCCATTAGTCTCCCAAACTTATTTTCGCGCCAGTCCACTGACGGTTCTTAGGAAAACTATCAACTTTAATCGTTTTTTAAGCAATACTGCTGACACATTTCTGTAAATTTTTATTCTATATAGGCACATATTTAATTATCATTTATCAGTATAATTTTAGCGTGTTATTAATTAAATAAATTGTTAAATTATGACTAAAACTGTTGTCATTTTCAATGAGTTCCATTAACAATTTAAAAATTTTCAAATTTCATCAAAATGCACGAAAAAAAAATATCCAATATTTAATGTGCACAGCAAAACTATTGTATGATTATTACTATGTAAATCATTATTAAAAAATAATAGAATATTCGATAATCACATTAATGTAGTGTGCACAGTAAATATTAACTAATTTCTAATTAGTCGCATCTTCACCGAATCGCTTTAAATTTTAACAGGTGTAGGAGCTCCTCCATTGATGAAATGAACTGAAATTTGGTAAGTGGCCTGTTTCGTGGGCATACTAATACCATAAAATGGGGGGGGGGGAATTTGGACAAAATTAGGATCCACACCAACATTCAAAGGGGGTACCAGAACGATAAAATTTTTCCAAGCCATCTATCTAGAACATATCCAGGATAAATTAAACTGAACTGTCTAATTATCAAAATTAATAATTATTATATTTAACCTCAGCTGAAATAATTAGAAATCATATGTATTCTAAAAATTATAAGTCATTGAACTTCATTCCATGGTTAAAAGATTATCAATTAAATTTTAGATAAATCTAAATTTAGTCAAAAATTAATTTTAAAACAACTAACAAGTATTATCTATTAGAATAATATATTCGTAAACAGATTAGGTAATATAAATAGGGTGAAGTGACATAACTGCAGACTGATTTTTGTAAAGCTAAACTTTAAACTTTTAATTTTATCCTGCTGTTATAAATAGTAAGCAATGTCGATACCAATTGAGTTATTAATATTAATTCATACTGTTTTTAACATCAATTTTCCTTGTAGATTTTGATAGGAAATTGTAAAAACTGTCAAGCTAAAAATAACCACTTTCATTGCCAAGCTAAAAATATTTTATATTAAATAAGTAGTTTCTTATAATTCTCACGCGATTCGCGTGATTGGACATAAAGTAAAATAGCCCTATCACGCCATATCGAGTGACCGACAATGAATGTGTTAAGATAGATTGTTTAGTTTTAAAGTTATCGTTATCGTTTTTTATATAAACAAGGGCATATAGCTGAAATATAAGATAGAGCATATAATAGTAAAGCAGAATAACATTACAATGATACAAAGTAAGTAGGTATACAAATAATGATACTTAATATTATAAATATTTTAATATTAATTAAAACACGCTATCAATGAAGTGTGGAACATAGCTTCCTTGTACTTATAACAGATTTTTATACAATCTTCAAAGTGGTTTTATGCTTAAATTACTTCTTGGCTTAAATTTCGCGTCTTATATTACTTATAAAGTGATGTTTGAAACAAGAAATACTTTAAGATACCTACAAAATTTCCAAGTTTTTCATCAAATTTGTATGTATGCTCTGAAATTATATTTCGTCGTACAGTTCATGAAAATTTGTTATAGCGTACGGAGGAGTAAAAAAAGACAAAATCAAAACTTTTCATTTTTCACGTAGAAAATATTTGAATTTTTACACAAAAAAATACTGTATGATGTTAAATTGTTTGTATTTTGAGATTTTGCATATTTTTTTCACTCAAACTAATGACATAAATCTAGAAAAAAAATAAAAACCTTGTCTTTTTTTTTACCCGCCAAACGGGGTAAAATAAAAGACAGTGGAGTGTAAATAAAAGACAGACCTCTAACTAATAGGATACTGCAAGTACATGATTGGAAGGGTAAAAAATAGATATAAAGGGTAAAAATCAGAAAAAGTTAACTGATGCAAAAGCTTGACTCATAGGAAATTTCTTTGGACATTAAATATTAAAATAGTTTTTATTTCACAAACGTACAACTAATACAAAATTTATTGTAGCTCATTTAAAAACCAAATACATATGTGAATTTGAGGCTGTCTTTTTTTTTTACACCACTTTACATTTAGAGTAAAAAAATAAATCAAAATAAACTATGAATGAATCAAATATAATAAATGCGTACAGTAAAGCATAGTTATATGTACATTATAAAAAAAAACATAAATAAATTTTCATGGGTCAAAAATACAAATTTTCGAATAAGTTGAAATTAATATCCATAAAAATCGTCTCCTCACTAACAAAAAAAAATGTTTTATTGAAGAATCTTACAATTGGTATTTTTTTTAATCCATAAAATATACCTAACATGTCATTATATAGTTTCAAAATGAAAATCCTTGTTAATAATTTTTAATTTTTCTTAATGTTAACCCCTTGTTTTGTCTCGTTTTTACCCCATTTCTTTCTTGTTTTTTAACATATAAAAAAATTACAAGCAGTTGGACCACTTAAATAAAACTTTGTACTTTACATCACTAAAGCATGTATAATAACATGAAAAAAATACAGCACTGTATCTTATCAGATTTTTTACTTACTGAAAAAGTATATCGCCGCGGAATGAAAGCTTGACGTTCATGAATAACAGAGGATTCGGAGAAAATTTTTTTTTGTTATAAAACCTTCTCTAAAAAATAGTCTTTTGGCCCAGACAGCTTAAGGTACTATTGTATTTTGTTGTAATATTTTTTATTTTTCGAATTTAACACTGTTGAGTTTAATATAAATATGTCTTTTTTTACCCCACTTGAGCAGTGTCTTTTTTCATCTCGCCCTACAAAATAATAGCAAAATATAAAGTGTAAATTTGTAAATTTCGTTTATTTAAAAAAAAAATACGGTAAATAACTTGCCCCGTTTATGCAGTTGTCCCACGTCACCCTATCAGTAGATTTAATATGACTTATTTATTCCTAATGACATTTAATTCCTATAAAATTGCATACGTAAAAATTATTACGTTTGTAACATAGCTTTTAACAAATATGGTAACCGAACAAAACCAATTTCACAAGCTTCATAAATAAAATATATCTAATATTTGTGGAGGATTTAATAACTGGACGTCACACTTGGATGGCCTTGCAATTATATTATTGTGATCATTATAATATATATAAATGATAGGTCATAATTATTTATATGTATATGTATGCAGATTATTTGCAATAATAAATAAATAATAATATATTGTGTAATTTGTAAGTTTCATATTGGTAATCGAAGTAATAAATAATTAGTAATTTGATTTATATCGAATTTAGTAAATATAAATTGGTCAATTACGATTATTACTCGCTTACCGATTAATTCGTATCGTCGGAAATGACTTTCCGACTTTCCTCTAAAATCAACGCTATATTTTATAAATCTCTAGATATTAATAGATTTGATCGTTACTTTATGGTATTCCATATTTGTAAATAATAAACAAATGCTTTACTTTGCAAAATACCACTTTTATTTTTGAAACAATATTGTCACAGTTTTAAAAATAAAAGTGGTATTTTGCAAAGTAAAGTATTTGTTTATTATTTATAATCTCTAGATATATTTTGTAGAGATTTTATAAATCTTTAGCTCTTACTGAGATTGAGCCATACGAACTGAGGAGTGATTTATAATTTTTTAGATGTCTAAAATCATAATTATTGTACCACCTGAAGGAAAGAAAATTATTATCGAAACTATTATTTTAATTTAAAATCCTCAGAAAAGGGAAAAAAGAAATACGAAAAGCTGTAAAATTATAATAAAAATGTTGAAAAATCTAATAACTGACTTTCGACATTTTCTATAAGTGTACGTACATACACAGTAAAAAAATTTATGTTCTGCGTAAAAAAAAAAAAAAAAAAAAAAACAGTGGTTAAAATTTTTGTGTTAAATATAAATAAGTAACACAACCCTGCGTTAATGTAACATTTCGTTTTTGTGTTAAATGAAAATATTAACACAAATTTCAATTTAACAGAATAAAAATGTTAACCTGTTTTGAACAGCAAGGAAGTAACACAATATTAAACAAAACCGAAAAATTATAAGTTTTTTCAGTTATTAACGAATATAGTTTTATTAAACGTTTAAAAATGAAACAATTTTCTTACATTTTAAGGTTATTTTGTTACAGATTCAGTTACAAAAAATCATGTAAGCTTACTTGAGATTGTATTATATAATATACAATCTCATAAGCTTACATGATATTTTTAAACCGCATCTGTAACAAAATAACTTTCAAATGTAAGAAAATTGTTTCATTTTTAAACGTTTAATAAAACTATATTCGTCAATAACTGAAAAAACTTACAATTTTTCGGTTTTGTTTAATAACAAGAACTACTCTCATCTTTTTTATTATATATATTTTGGTAGATATATATGGACACAAATAAGAATTTTTACAAACTTACGGACTTACTTTGCGTTCTTTGAGTCTCATTTATAATATAATAATATATGAACAAAATCCTTATAATTTTTGACGATTTTTAAGTATCTTAAGTGGAAGTAAAATATGTATTGAATAAAAAAAGTTTAACAACGAACTCTGAAATATCTAAATAAATCTAAAAAATAATGACAAAATGTATGTTCTCTTATGTGTTAAATCATTGACACAAATTTTGTGTAAAGATTTGACACATATGCTTTGTGTTAAAATAACAAAAAATTGAATGGACCGTTCTGGACCTGTGAAATGTGTTAATTTTAACACAAATTTTTTCACAGTGTACCTATATTTGTAAACCAGTGATTATGGACCCCTTGCGGCTCGTGGAAGCATCAAAGGTGGCAAAAGTAAATTAAAAAATATTGGGGGGTCAATAAGAGATGCTAAGTGGTCCCAGAGAGATTTAATAAAAATACAAATCATGGTGATTAATTTTCGATATTATGAAAGTTAAAAATAGACAGTAATTATACCTACTTGAAATTTCTGGTCGTATTTATGTCTTGAATAAAATACAAATATATATAGACAATAGTGCTTGCTACTGAACAATAGTGTCACACTATTGATTACAATAACTCTTGAATCAGTTTGAGTTTCAATCATGAAATTTGTTTCACAGGTCTATATATCAGTGGTTCCCAAATTGTTTTTGTCTCAGAGACCACTTGCGATGGTTGTCGGTTTTGAATAGACCCCCTGTACAAATTCAACAACAATTTCCGGAAATATAACTTCTTTTCCTCTGAAAAAATATCGGTGACGAGAAAAATACCAACTTCTCATTTTAGGACAAGCAAAGAAACGTACCCTGCTGTAAAATGTCGGGATG
This sequence comes from Brachynemurus nebulosus, assembly GCA_035578155.1. Lineage (NCBI taxonomy): Eukaryota > Metazoa > Arthropoda > Insecta > Neuroptera > Myrmeleontidae > Brachynemurus > Brachynemurus nebulosus. The sequence continues at coordinate 39,881,744 of JAPWDM010000001.1, read as the reverse complement.
TACGTCCGTGGTTAACAAAAAAAAACCTCACCATCTTCTCATTTTAGTACAAGCAGACAAACGTACCCCGCTGTAGATCGACTTTACTGTCGTAGACCCCCATTTACATTTCACTCAATTTATAATATTTATTAACATATATAAATTAATATATATATATATATATATATATATATATATATATATATATATATATATATATATATATATTAGTTTATTAGACTATGGTCGTGATTTGCACCATAGCTGTAACTCCCACTACCCATACGTTATATTCCCGCCAGAATTACATGTTTATGCCCCCTTCAGGTATCATATCGTATGTTTATTTCATAGAGAGGCATAGTATGCATTGACTTCCTTCCCACAAAATGTTTCCAAGTCTTTGAGAGGTTCAAAGACATTTTAAGAGGATATAAAACACTGTCCTAACCCCGACGAGAGAGGTTAGTTTGCATGTTATTACGTTCTTTAAGTACGTGACCGGGTCAAGACCGATTTAGGGTGTAGACCCGGACATTTATTAATTATTTTTTATTTTTACTTATAATGAAACAAATGGATCAGGGATATATCTATTATATAAATCACTCATATATACACTCACCTATCACAAAATCTCCAGAACAACAAGCTTGGCACGTAGGTGCCTATTGGGTCCTAGGCGCTCGCTAAGGAAGGGTTTTACAAAATTTTTTATCTAACCGTCGAAATTTACGAAAAACCGTAAAATATTAATTTTTTATGACAGTATACAGCAGTCTATGGACGATTTATAAAAAAATCATACAAATTTTAAATCGTTGCTAAGTATTTGGAAAAAAATAATTTTTGTAATTTTTAAGTATTAATAAATATTTCTATAGATACCACCAATAATATTCTTACCTATGACTACTATGAAATTACTTATTTACTGTACAAAATACTATTTTCAAAAAATTCAAATAAATGGTTTGATGAATTTTGACTAAATGTTACTCAAACTCTTGTAAAATCTCGGAATAAATAAACGTCAGTTTAAAATTGATCCCCAGGAGTCTGAAGTAATAAAAATTACGCAAAACTAAATGACCAAAAGTACTCCACTCCTAAAAATCTAAATAAGTATGTTTGTCTACAGAAGAATCACAAGCTGTTAAAATTAGGTACCTATATTTCTGGATTAAGAATACGGCTACGCTGAAGTCGTTTGACGAGCAGAGCAACTTTCAAAAATTGGTTCTTTGGTGGATACGTGATACCCTATGTTCTAATATAGACTATTCTAAAGTAAACGGCTTGACGAATTTCTACCAGATTTTGCGGAAAAAGTATTGAGATCCTAAAAACTGAAAGCTCTCTAGAATGGATGGATCTTGACCAAATTTTGCTCAAACGTTACTAAGGTCATGAAATAAACAAATGTGAAGTTGAAATGACCCTCTAGGGTGCTGGGGACCCAAAAATGGTCTAAAAAAGACGGCGAATCTTGACTAAATTTTACTTAAACAATATTGATATTTTGAAAAAATTAAGTGAGATTAAAATTATTGCCTAGGATTCTGGAGTAATACAAAACGCAATAAATTAATGGCTGGACGAATTAATGCAGGTTCAGAAATGTTCTCCAAAACACTCGGACTTCAAAAAAGGTTCGAAATTCAAATGCTTCTAAAGTTATCAATGCTCGGGACCGGAGGGGGGATGAATTACAAAAATAGACGAATTATGGAATATGTCTGAAAATGAAAAACAAAGGAGAAATATTAATTAAATATTTTTACTTATTTAAAGAAAGATATCCCTTTATTTTGAGTATTTCTTTATTTAATGGAATTTTTACAACTGGGTACGACACACTTTAATTTTTTTCTATTTAAATTTCAAAAGTTAACTAGAAAAACAACTACACTACGTACATGTTCTTTAGGAACGACGAATTATTATAGAATATGATGAGTTACAGAGTGACGAAATATCGAGTTTCCACTGTACACTATAAATATGAATATATTTATTTTGAAATCATTGGACGAGCGGAGCGGAGCACTATAAGAAACTGATTTTATTAAGAAATTTAGAATATCTGTAATAATTTAAATGTAAAGTGAGTTCGAAATTAACCCCCAGCACTATCTAATAGGATTATAAATAATTGATGTACAGAATTTCCGAATATCTAATTTAAAATTGATCTCATCATTTGACCAATAATTAAGATAATGTTATGTGAGTAAAACCGCGGGTCGCAGCTAGTATATAATAAATAATATACACTGTTTCTAATAATAATATACCAATACCTCGCTTTGCGTCGTTTCGGTTTGCGTCGCTGCTGTACGTTGTTAGATTTTCGAAGTTGCGTTGTTTTAGGTTCGAGTCTTTAATTTTTTTTCGAAATTTTTTGAATTTTCTTTTTTTTTTCTAAAAGATGACATGTTGGAACGTAACCACGACGCAAATTGAGGTATTGGTGTACTTTTATTGGTGATATTTATGAAGGAAACATGATAAACCTGAAATTAACCTAAAAATAACAAGAAACTGTCCGGGTTTAGCCGGTTTTATGGTATGAGATTTCCTCCCTTTTAAAAATTTTACACCTTTAAAAAATTTAGAGCATATCATTCTGATAATTTTGGTTTTAGTTTATCTTTATATCTGTAAAATTAATAGAATTAGGTACACTTGCGCAATACTAGTTTTCAGTTGAGAAATGTCCCCAAAGCAAACTTGAGTCTAAAGATTTTTTTAACCCTCGTTTTACACTCATCTTATTATTGGTGAGTAATTGGTAGGAAAAACAATAATGCTGAATAATATGGCAATGGGTGATTTCTGTTGTGTTAATTCACTTCACTTTTTCGTCATAGAACTTCACTTTTTCACAGCTATCTAGTTAGTAAATTAGCGTGTAAATCTATGTAAATATGTAAAGTTTAAATACAATCTCTTTCTATTCTACATCAAAGTTTTAAATAACTAGGTACTGATGCAGACAATTGGTGGAACAATTTTTTATTTCGCGATATTTAAATAAATCAAATAATAATTAAAAATAGTGGGATACTGTAAACTACATAGCATAAAGTTGTGAATGTTTACAACTTTCTGGCGTTATTATATACAACGGAAAACACAATTAATAACTGTTTTTCAAACACGATTTATTATTACAAGAACGTTCAACATATTACATAAAAAATTATACAAAAAATACATTAAACTTATAATAAGGCGATAGTTTCAAATGAAAAACAGGAAATAAGATTGAATCTGATAAGAAATTACGACAAATGTAACTGTATTTTCCATTCTAGACAACAGACAACGGAATGGCGCAATGATACTGTTTTATTACTATTTATAGTAAAGGTACCTACAATACTTAATTAGCACAAAACTGCAAAAAAAGTACATAATAATATGTACTTATTTATAAAACAAACATGATAATGAATCAAATTAATAATACAGATTAACATAAGAATTTACATAATTATAATTAATAGATAAAATTAATTTTATATTATTTCAAGGTAAATGTTAAAAAAATTAAAAGGTACTGTTAAACAAACAACGAGTAGTTAAGGTAAGATCGTGGGTTATAACTTTTTTTATTACATAACTGACAAGTTGTTTTAATGTGAACGCTAAACGAACTAAAAGAGATTGCTTTTTTCAAATAGTGGACTTTGGATTAATGTAAGAGTGATCTCAAAGAGTCATAAACAATCACTAAATAAAAATAAAAATAACGGTTACGTTTAATAACGGTGCGTACCCCTTTTCGACGAAAATGGTAGCAAATTTCTTATTTTAATATAAATTTTTATTCAATAAATTTAGTCACTTATTGTTGGGTATTCATACGAATCGCAGGACATCACAGAAATGAATTAATATCCAGTTATAAGAGATTTTAGTTAAAACAACGTTAAGGTACCATCACAGTATGATCGACCAAAAAATAGTCAATTTTCACAATTTTTTTCGGATGGATAGGATGGGGAGAATAGGGATGAATTTTTTTTACGATTAATACCACCATTTAACAATACGAAAATATTTTTTTTATTTATTTTCTACTTTTTTTATCTATTTGATTTTTTTTTTCAGATAAAAACTGCTATAAGATAAAAACTTTTTTCAAAAAATTATAATAATTATAAAAAATAAATAAAAAAAATAAAAAAAATATTTTTGTATTGTTAAATAGTGGTATTAATCGTAAAAAAAAAATTATCCCCCGTCCCCCATCCTACCCATACTCGTAAATATATGTGATTTTTTTTAAACTTTCCAAAATAACCTAAAATTTGCTTTCCGTTCCGAAGAACTGAAGATTGTCGCTTAAGGACGTATAACGCAGTAACATATTGGCACCTTTTAAATAAACGTCATCATCATGAACGTAAACGAAAGATAAGACAAATCTATAACAATTTATGTATTGATGCCGATTCTGTTTTGCCGTCACTGAAATTTTCAATACATTCACAAAATTATGATCATTATTTCCGAAGCTACATATAAATTATAGCTGAAATCGTTACAACCGAAAAATTTAGATATGCGTAAAATTCATATTGTACACTCAAGAAACGTTCCGTTTACATCGCTAGAATCAGAAAGTTGCTACATCTGAAATCGCACAAACTACACAAGCAGATTTCTCAAAATTTCTGGCCAAAACTAATCAATTTATTTAAAGGTTAAAGCAAGATTACGAAATGGATAAAAAACATACCTAGTAACTTGAAGCCTTATTAAACTAACTAAAAAAAGAATTTTTTTATATTTAATAAATAATATATTAGTTCCTCGGAATATTCACTAATTTTAGAATTTTTTTTTATAATATTTTCTGGAAATATTCGTAATAGGTATAGGAATCCGATGACACTAGAAGCTTATTAACTAACCACATTTTCTATGTATATTTTGAGTTCTACTGAATTTTCTAGCATAATCCATTTATATAATTAATTATATAATTTGAAAGAGATCAGTCCATATTAGCAATTAAAACTAAGTCGACTGTCGACTTTTCGGACGATAATTCATCACATTATTCTTTGGACTACATAATCTTTCGTGTTTATACAGTATAAAAAGAAGAAAAAAAATGACTCAATTCATACAAACTACAGTACAAAAGTATGCGAAGCGCCATTATTTGTTACAGTTACTTTAGATTGTCTTCAATCAAACGAATATTTCATTCTACTTTTCGTCTAGTGACTCTTTTTACAAATGACCAGTTTTCTGCAGTATCTTTACATGATAATTTATCATTCAAATAAAACAAAACTCACTAGCCTAATTTTTTTATAGTTTAGCAAAACAACTAGTGGTGAAACTGCTCTTGTGATCGCTACTACTGAGAACACTGTTATTTGTACTGAGCAGCGAACAAAATATATAACTATAGTTAGGCAAAATATTAATTGAAAATAACTCACACCTTAAGAATATAAAAATGAAATTTTTTCACATATAAAAATTATTATAATTTTTACTATCCTTTTCCAATATATTAGATAGTAGATCTTGTGAGAGATATCATGAGCTTACTTGATGTATAAATTTATGTGCATTCTTTATGCATGAATCATTTTCAGTTCATATTTCTTTTCCTTGAGTTCATATTAATCTCTGAAGCAGACATGAATGCCTGTTCTTTTCCTTTTCCAACATTTATTCTTAAGTATTTTCAACTGCGATAAGTAGGTATAATCTTATTTTTAAAAACTGAAAATGACTCATTTCAAAAATAAAATTTTGTCACATATAAAAGTTATTATAATTTTTACTATCCTTTTTCAATATATCAGATAGTAGATCTTGTGAAAGATAGCTATATTAAGAGTTTGTCCAAAACATAAATTTATATGAATGAGTCATTTGCAGTTGCCGTTCTTTAATTTCACTATATAATATAATAATATAGCGATTAGATAAATTTTTAAAAATTACTGTCTACTTAAGTGCAGATGCATGCTGTTTCACAAAATACTTACTTCACAAAGTTTATTCAATTCCTAGATTCCTAAATTCAGAAGCCCTTTGTGATTTTTAATTTTGTACTTTTTAAATTCTTTTCGATTATTAAACTATTATTTTTTAATAATTTTTACTAATTTTCTAGCTATTAGGGTAGGACGGGGTAAAAAAGACACCCACGCAGGTAGGGTAAAAAAGAGACATAAATTTTTATTAACTTCAAGTGTTAAATTTAAACTACTATAACAAAATACAGTATGTATTTTGTTCTAGGGTTGGGCGGAGTAAAAAAAAGACACTGCTCGAGTGGAGTAAAAAAAGACATACTTGTATTAAACTCAACAGTGTTAAATTCGAAAAATAAAAAATATTACAACAAAATGCATTAGTATCTCAAGCTGTCTGGGCCAAAAGTTTTTTCTTGGAGAGGGCTTTATAACATAAAAAATTTTCTCTCAAACTTCTGTTATTCATGAGCGAAAAACTTTCGTTCCGCGACGATAAACTTTTTCAGTAAGTAAAAAATCTGATAAGATAGAGTGCTGTATTTTTTTCTTGTTATTCTACATGCTTTATTAATGTAACTAAAGTTTTATTTAAATGATCCAGCTGCTTGTAATTTTTTTTATATGTTAAAAAAAAGAAAAAAATGGGGTAAAAAAGGACAAAACAAGGGGTTAACATTTAGAAAAATTAAAAATTATTGACAAGGATTTTCATTTTAGAACTATATTACGACATGTTTATGTATATTTTATGGATTAAAAAATACTGATTCTTCAATAAAACAATTTTTTTGTTAGTGAGGTTTTCATGGATATCAATTTCAGCTTATTCGAAAATTAGTATTTTTGACCCATGAAAATTTATTTGTTTTTATATTTTATAACTATCCTTTACTGCATAGTATTTTTAACTCATTTAGTATTTTTAACTCATTCATAGATTATTTTGATTTATTTTTTTACTTTATGTAAAGTGGTGTAAAAAAAAGACAGCCTCAAATTAGCATATTTGGTTTTTTAATGAGCTACAATAATTTTTTTCTTAGTTATACGTTTGTGAAATAAAAACTGTTTTAATATTTAAAGTCCAAAGAAATTTCCTATGAGTCAAGCTTTTGCATCAGTTTTACTTTTTCTGACTATTGTTACTGTTTAATCTTAGCTAAAATTTTTGGTAAAATACGTAAAATTTAAATATATCTATAAAAAATTTTGTAGTAGAGATAGAGTTGTGAAATAAAAAGTGTTGTACTGATAATTACCCAAGCTGTCTATTTTTTACCCTTCCAATCATGTACTTGCAGTATCCCATTAGTTAGAGGTCTGTTTTTTATTTACCCTCCACTGTCTTTTTTCTACCCCATTTGGCGGGTAAAAAAAGGCAATTTTTTTATTTTTTTATAGATTTATGTCATTAGCTTGAGTGAAAAAACATCCAAAAATACAAACAATTTAAGATCATACAGTATTTTTTTAAAATTTAAATATTTTCTACATGAAAAATGAAAAGATTTGATTTTGTCTTTTTTTTTACACCGCCCTACCCTAATAGTTGCCACTTAGTTAATAGTTCAAATTTGCCACTTGAAGTTAATAAAAAGTTGTGTCTCTTTTTTACCCCACCTGCGCGGGTGTTTTTTTTTACCCCGTCCTACCATATGTTTCTTTGTTTCTGATTGTTTTTAATGTAAAAATGTATTGAAGATTTTTAAATTCTTATTTCAAATTTGAAATTATTTTAGTAGGTATCATAATATTATGTGTTAAAAGCGGACTAACCAACAGAAATTATACAATATATGGCGCAAAGAAAATGAAAGAAAAGACTGGACAAGACAAAAAACCAACGGTAATTATATAACAGCTATGATCATTGCTATTACGAATTGCTCTTGATATTAAAAATGCTTTGATCATTGATCGCTGTTCAAAAATATCGCTGTTAAGCCCACCTCTAATTAGGATAAAACATGAATCAATTATGAATCAAAACATGAAACAAAATATGAATCAAACAAAGAATTGTTAAAATAAATACCAGTTGAATAAGTAAGTGAACACGGGGTTAAAGATGAAAACTATTCATCTGAAATAACGAAGCCATTTACTATACATATATGTATGTATTCATATCTCTTCACATTTCAATACAATAAATATCATTGTTTCGTTTTCTCCAAAGAACAATTCGTATTACATTTTGTAATCCTCTCTCTTCTTCCTGTCCTATATATTACTGACGAAATCCAGAACCTCGTCATAAGTGGGTCTCGCAAGAATCAGCCTGCATTTCATTCTTTGTCAAAATTTTATATAAAGACACATACCTATATTTCTGAAACATACATACTTCTGAACATATACAGTCCGTCTCTTAATATAGCGTCACTAAGAATTTTTATATTTCACTTACAATATTTTAGAGAAACAGGTTATCCAGTAATACGTTAGTCGTATATTTCGAAAATATTGTGTAAAAAAAAATATCCAGTACCTATTTGTTTTAATAAAATAAACGCACAAACAAATCACAAAAGTTATATCAAAAACGTATAAAATTTAATAATTAATAACTGGTTGAGACTCCTTTATTTGTGGAATTTCTTTTGGAATATTTTCATATAAATTGCTCACTGAATGATGGATCAATAATGTTTTGGGAGCCATTTACTTCAATGAAGTTATCGATCTTGTTACTTTAAAAGGACGGCAGGATTCGCCGGCACTCTTTTTCAACAAGAAGTAAAAATAAATGAGGTTTTACAGGTCGGAGAATGAATATATCAGCAGGATAATGTCTCAATTCACAATACTAAGGATGCTAAGTATGTACAAGAGTGATTTAAACAAAGAGACTGATCTGTTTTACACGACCAGCAACATCACCTGATCTCAATATCATCGAGAATGTATCGAACTATTCGAAAATGTATATATATATATATATATATATATATATATATATATATATATATATATATATATATATATATATATATATATATATATATAAATTTTAGTTAATATTATTTTCGGTTTCTAGGAACCTTAAAACAAATGTACGATAACTGTCGAACAAAATGTCCAATTTTTACGAAATTTGGTGAAAATGTTAGAAGTCCCAAACCGTTGGACAAGTTCGTTAGCCAGGCACGTCCGATCCCGGGAACATGGTCGTTTGGGCATATTTCGTGAAAAAAATTAGGTATTTATCAAAATTTCCACTTATTCAAAAATTTTAGCGAAATTTTTTTACACCATTGAAAAGAAGAGAAAAAATCACATCAAAAAGGTCTTTAAACTATTATTCTATGTCAACTAGTTTCCGAGGAAAACTAATTTTTATAAATGGAAATTCGCTATGTTATGCAGAATGCTGCGACAGGGGTATTTATAATTTTACAGTAGAAGCGTTTGAAAGTTTTTATTTACATATACGTCCCACGCAATAGTACATGTTTTAATTATTGAATTTCTACAAAACTATTGGACCTAATGAAACCAAATTTGAATATATGATACTTCAGCATAGAATATTTCAAAATTTGGCAAAAAATGAATTTTTGAAAAAAATGTTACATAACATCTTCATTCACAATTCACTCATGTCTTCATATATAATTTAATATTTTATCGGAGTAATAACATCTATTTACTTGTACTAGTATATTTTCTACAAAAATAACATTAAAATTTTTTCATGGTGGCCACAGATTTTTGAAGATCAAATTTCCTGACTTTTCCAGGTTTTCTAGAAATTTTATTAAAAAATTCCCTGACTATTTTGTGAAAAATGCCACCCCTGTTTATCCCAAAAAAGCTAAAAAAAATTTCTGACATAGAAAAGTAAATGACGATAAAAAAAAAACGCGCAAATTTTTAAATCTAATCTCAAAACAAGTGAAAAATTGAAAGTTTTATCCCTTTTTCCAGTCTTCTGGTAAAATTCACTGACATTTCCAGGTTTTCCAGTAATGTGGTCACCATGTTTTTGTATACAGTTGACTCTCGTTAATTCAAACCTGCGATAATTCGAAGCTCTCTATAATTAAAAATTCGTTAAGTGCGTGTTTTTGACACGCACTAAGTAATTCCATCTCAGTGAAAGTGTTAATTTATCATTTTTTGTTAACTCTATAGTTGTTTGTTAACTCAATAATTGTTAACTCTATAGCCCTCTTGCGTTTATTCAATATGGATGTACAACTCAATAATTATTCAATCACGTGTTCAATTCAATCACACAACGATATTAATATGTCATCTTCGATGACATAAAAAATAGAAATATTACGAATTAACGAAAGTCGACTATCAAACACTCTGTAATATTTTAAGACTTCCTCGAGTTTCGAATTAACGAGAGTCCACTGTAAATACGTCAAAAATGAATGGATGTTCATCATAATATGATTAACCAGATCCTTTACTTTTTAACTGAGTTAAGGGGGGAGCGTCCTCCAGGACTTTCAAATTTTTCATTTTTTGTTTTGCTTTAAAAGTTCATTTGAACCTTAAGGAATATATTTCTAATGTTTTAATCCCAACAGAAAGATTATCTTAGATAACGATAAACTGCTTTTAACTCTACTTTTCAAGAACGAAAACTTTTTAATAGCGTATTTCTCTTTAAGTTATGTTCCGCGCCGTGGAACATAACTTAAAAAGTTATTAAGGTATTAACTTGAAATTTTGTACAGATATTCTTTAAGATATTGGCCTTTACATATACCTACCTAAAATTTTGCATAAATTATTACTATAAATATTGTTTATAAAAAAAAAGTGAAAATTTTTTCTTTTTGATTTTAAATTGTGAAAAAAATAAATTTTCTCATCAGAAATAGATATATGCAAAGCGTAATGACTTATTTTAATAAAATTTTTTTCTCCGATTGAATTCAGTTGATTACAAGAGGCTGGGCATTCCACGGCGCAAATTAAAAGAGTCAACTTGGAACAGCTGTAGAGCCGTCATTTTTTCTTTTATTTGCATAAAAATTTATGAGTGAATACACCATAACATGTACTATACTATGTAACTTCATTTGATACAATAAATGTATCCAGTTTCTTAAAAAAAAATTATTAAAATATCTGTTGTCTGGAGAACCCTCCCCCCTTAAAAAAGTGAATAATAATTTTTTAAAATAACCCCTCGATAAAAAAAATTGTATTATTGCGGCTCTGTAGTTTATAAAAGTGAAGTCGAACTAATCTTATGATGATTTCGTTATCCGAATATGAATGTGTGATAATATTTGATAACAAAACAATTAAATATAGCTCGGGCCTTTTAACTTGGCAGTGACTAGCGCATGATACAGATAGATATATTTGAAAATATGTACATTAGAAGTAAGAGACAATAACATTTGAAAAATATCTAGGTTTAAATTATATTAAAAAGAGACACCTTTTTAACAAACATATTATTCTCTTTCGTTCGCTCTTTTATTACCTACTATTAGATGTACGTGTTAAATTCGTTTTCTGCGCACTATTCTATCCAAAAAAAAAACTACTATATAAATTGCTACTCTTACTTCTTATCTAGCTATCTTCCATTGTTAAATAACATTTACTATAGTTCTTTATTTCTCACAGAGAAAATATTAATATCATGTGTCCGCAAATCTCGATATCCGCAAACTTCCAGATACAATACGCAGCTATACCAGTTTGAGATTCATCTTGACTGATGGAATAAGCAAGTTACTGTCAAGGAGTAAAAACCCTCTCTCATCAGAGTGGTTGCTAGTTTAAGAGTCATTTTATTTTAATTAAATATCAAGTTTTAATTGAGCGAGCCTCAGAAAATGGAGCAGTTACACGATGTGTAAACGGCCTAAAATTACTTATCTGTCTGGTTACCTATTCCTTATACGAGTTAATATATAAGAGTGTATTCACTTTAGAGAAAAATTCTACTTAACTTACGTATAATTGCTCTTAAATGTTTACGTATAAATACGTGACATGAAAAGAAGAATTTTAAAAATGTAATTAAAGACATTCGATGTTTTTTTGATTATTATTTTAAATGACTTTTACTTGAAATCATTTAAACAAGCCGTAGCTGTGGTAAGTATACTTAAACTTGAAATATGGGAAAATTAATGGATAATTTTAATAAAAATTTATTTTATTATTCGACTTGTTGAAATAATTAAGAGTATTGAGAAACAAGCTTGTTTTTTTTTTTTTTTAATTAATATAAATACTATCTGAAGGGCTGGAGGGAAAAAGGGGCTAAGTAGAGATGTCGATTCTCCAAAAAAAAGATCGATTTTTGGATCGATTTAAATCGAAATCAAAAAAATCGATTCAAAAAAGAATCGGCTAAAAAAAAATCGATTCTGTGAGATCGATTTAAAAAATCGAAATTTTGAAAAGTTTAATAAAATTAGCTGATAATTTTTGTTTAGGGGACTTACTTGATAGTACATAGGTAATATCGGTAATATCGTGTAAAAACGCCTTACATTATATTTGTAAAGGCGATGAATGAGTCAACTTTTCAATTATAATTATAAAAAATAAGGCAATTGAATATGTAGGACGAATACCACGAATTGAACCAAGTTTATTCAAAAATTTCAAACAATTTGACAAAAAAATGTTTTCTAAATAAGTCGCTTTTGTGACTTTCGATTAATCGATTTAAAATCGACATCTCTAGGGCTAAGTCACATTTTTTTGAAAAATGAGTTATTGATTGATTGTTGTAGTTCTTCAAGAGTATTATCACGTGTTATAACAATTTATAGGAGAAACGGGTCAAGTCACCTAAAAAAACCGGTTCGAAACTAGAGGCAAAGAGGGAACAAGGGGCCCAGTCGAGCGCGTAGAGGGAACAAGGGGTCAAACGAGCGCATAGAGGGAATAAGGAGTCAAGTCCACAACTTTTGTATACTGTTGCTGACTTAGCTTACAGCTGTTTCTCAAATAAATAACACAATGTTTATAACGTTTCTTTAAGTTTTATTGATCTCCTGAAAAAATTGATTAAAGTGACTTAACCCCCTTTTCCCCTGGCCGTCATCTGATAGTAAAGAATTTTAATTGTTGTAATAATTTGCGCCAAAACTTATGGACTCTACTGTATTTTTACTTACGTATATGTATTTATTTGCTTATTTTTCATTAGTGTATAGTAGAGTCAACTGACTGATAAAAAATATTTGTATGACTTCGCAATCCCATTTTAATTTTAAGTTTAAACAAACGTAACTTTAATAACTGTTACAGCGAAGCAGTAAGTAGTAAGTGTTAAGCAGAATAAATAAATAGGGCAGAAAAGTGCAGTCGCGTACTGGCTAGCATATATAGCAGGGGTGGCCATAACGTGGCTCGTGAGCCGCTTGCGGCTCGCGAGTTGATCTTGTGCGGCTCTTTAATGCATCTCGAAAATTTGTTTTGATAGGTTTATTTGAAATAAGAAAAAAATCTAAAATTTCGCACAAAAAATCAAATAACGATCTTTTTCAACAAGAAAAACAATATTTCCGATAACTTTTGAGTAAAGTATGTAGGTACATACCTACATAAAAAAGATCGTCATTTTAACTCGTATCTCAAAGTTGAAACAGCGTCTGCAGCGCCAACAATGGAGAGGAGAGGGGGTTTCTCTCTCTCTCGCCCCGAGTTGTTGTCTTGCCTGTGTCAGTATTAAGCCAGTAACAGAACTAGTAGGTGCTGTCTTGTTTTTATTTTTTTTACCTGTGCAGTTGCGTTGTTAAAACCAGCCAAGTTGTGTTAATTGTGGGCAGTACGATGGTGTCCAGGAAGCGTAAATATGGAGAGGAGCATGGAGCTTTTAACACGGAATGGGAGGAAGAATTCATGTTTGCAGAGAGAAACGGAAAGCCAATGTGTCTTTTATGTCAGATGACGTTGTCTCAAGGGCAGTAACCTAAACGCCACCATGACACTAACCATAGTGAATTCAAAACAAAATTTCCTATCGGTTCTGAGTTAAGGAAAACCAAAGTGAAATCACTAAAGGAAAAATTACATGATCAGAGTATGGTTATGTCAGTTTTTACCAAAGAATCAGGTTTGACAACCGAAGCTGGCTTTGTCTTGGCTTTTAACATCGCAAAAGCAAAGAAACCTTACACTGACGGGGAGTTTATCAAGAAAAATATGGCACAAGTTATTTCTATTTTCGATCCCGAAAATAAGAAACTGCAAAAATTGGTGGATCAAATGCCCGCTAGTAGGCACACAATGGAAAGACGAGTTTCTGCGCTTAGTGGCGACATATTGAATAATTTACAAAAAAAAAATATAAAGGAATGTTCTGCAATAAGTCTAGCCTTGGACGAGTCTACCGATATTAAAGATAAACCACAGTTAGCAATATTTGTCAGATATGTATCAAAAGACTTTGAAATCGTGGAAGAGCTCTTAGACCTAGTTGCATTGAAGGATACTGTTCGTGGTTGTGACATTAAAGAAGCCCTGGATGATGTTTTGAAAAAAAAAAAGTGTCTATCGAGAATATTGTTAGCATTGCTATCGACGGTGCATCGTCAATGACAGGAAACAAACAAAGACTTATTGGGTTTTTAAATGCTGACAAATCATATCCCCCTTTTGTACCTGTACATTGTATCATTCACAGAGAACATCTAGCAGCAAAATATTTCCAGTACCCACAACTTATGCAAGTAGTTCTTAAAGTTGTAAACTACATTCGCTCAAGTGCTAAAACACACAGACAATTTAAATCCTTCATAGAAGAGCTGGACAATGACGACCTTCCTGATGATGTATCTTGGTATTGCTTGGTGAGATGGCTATCAGTCAGCAATGTTCTTGGCAGATTTTTTCAGTTGCTTCAACCCATTAAACAATTTATGCAAGAAAAAGGAAAATCTTTTCCTGAACTTGGTGATCCACAGTGGTTGTTAGATTTAAGCTTTTTTACAGATGTTGTTGAGCATTTGCAGCAGCTGAACATGTCACTACAAGGTAGAGAGAAGCTTATTTCTGATTTAGCACAGAGTGTATTTAGCTTTAATAGCAAACTGGGACTTTTTTAGAGAGATCTTGAGACCAAAACGTTCGCTCATTTCAAATGTTTAAAGAAAACTTCTGAAAGCCTTATTGACGATGACGTCCAGATTGAAATAAAAGATTATGTAAATTGACCGGTCTTGCTGAAAATTTCAATGACAGATTCACTGATTTGAGAAAACTGAAACCGTCTTTTTCCTTCCTAGACAACCCTTTTGCTATTGATGTTGTAGGTGATGACTGTCCTCTTTCATCTCCAATAACAAAGGATGTAGCAGCAGTAGAGTTAGAAATACTTGAACTGCAAGAAGACGAAGCGTTGAAAGGACTGAAAAAAATTAGCGGTTCCACTGTTGAATTTTGGAAAAACGTTCCAGCAGAGAAATATCCACTAGCAAAAGAATGTTCTAAGAGACTGATTTCAATTTTTGGAACTACTTACGCCTATGAGTCTTTGTATTCAACAATGAAGTTTATTAAATCGATCTAGTATCGATCTGAACTAGCTGATGAACACTTAACTGAACTCGTGCAAACTACGCTCACCAGTTATGAGCCAGATTTCAAACAGCTCACGGCCAAAATGAACACAAGAAAAAGTACATCTCAAAATTAAGTTTTAGGTACCTAGGTATGATGCATGTACTAACTAAAAAAAAGTATGTTTACATATTACAATTACATTTTTCATTCTTATGTCATAAATATACTTAGTTTCATAAAAATGTAAAACGTGTATTCATTGTGTGAACCACCAATCTCAGAATGGGGTGGCTCTCTCCGAATCAGCTTCATGGGATTGCGGCTTCCAAAGGTCAAGGTAGTGGCCACCCCTGATATATAGTAACCTACTACTTATATGCCTTCTACTTATAAGGGTCCTGAGGCCGGACTTATAGATTTTAATAAAATTTGGATATGTTATAGAATATAAATATCCCTGTCGCGGCATCTGAATAACATAGCGAATTTCCAAATATTGGGCACTGGCGGATCTCATCTATGACCTGTACCCATTTAAAATAATTCAGCTTTCTAACAAGGAAATGCACCCAGAGTAAAATTCAGGATTTTGATGAAACTTTGCTGGTGTGTAGAATAAGCAAAAATAAGGGACCCGTATTTTTTTATCGGCCATCTTCCACGTTTACGAGGTGAAACCAGCCCCTAAAGTTGGGGGTTCAAATCGTATTTCTTAAGATATCTCGAAAACTATATAAGAGATAGAGGAAAAATTAAAATTGACGAAATGTTACTCATTGAAAGACCTATTCACCTGTATAGGTTAAACCAGGGCCGGGTTCATAAGAGGGGCTGGAGGGGTGAAAATGGGGGTAAATTTTCTTGTACAGCCTGAATGGTTCAATATATCAAATTTTTGCTATCATAAATAGAAAGAGCACCAAAAATTAGGATGAGTGTCCGGTTGATCGGGGCTTTAAGTATAGGTTTTAAGTTTTTAAGGGCTGAATCTCAGTAAATTTCAATTTTGTACCGATAGCAGTTAGCAAGAAAAAAGCCAACACAATTCGTACAAGGGCATTCCTACCCATGCTTATCCGCCAATTGCTTTGTGTTTTACTTTTAAATATTAAAAAAGGAACTTAAATAGTAAACTGGGAGGCCTTTATAAAGATACTTTTTCTTTCCAAAAAAATCCAAAATTTCTATTTTATAAATAATAAAAATCCAAAATTCCTACTTTATAAATAAACAGTGACTTTAATAACATTTTTAAATTACTTAATACACTGTGTATTGCATTTGTTATAAAAGTAAGTTTTTAAATTTTTTAAAATTACTATTCCTACTTGTATTTCGAATAAAAATAAAGCATTTAAAACACATACCATTGAATTCCGATGTAAAAATGGGAGAAGTAGGGGGAAAAAAATGGGGAATTCCTAAAAGGCATTAGTTGTGGCTCTAGACGTGTTAGAAAAATACCCCTGTCGCAGCATCCTGCATAACATAGCGAATTTCCATTTACAAAAGTACGTTTTTCTCGGAAACTAGTTGATATAGAGTAATTGTAAATAAAAAAACCCTTCTTTATGTGATTTTTCCGCCTCATTCCGCCAAATTTTTTTCGTGAAATGAAATTTTTCGTAAAGAAAATTTGGCGGAATGAGGAAGAAAAATCACATAAAGAAGGTTTTTTTATTTACAATTACTCTATATCAACTAGTTTCCGAGAAAAACGTACTTTTGTAAATGGAAATTCGCTATGTTATGTAGGATGCTACGACAGGGGTATTTTAAATAAATATTGAAGCATCAACACAAAAAGTATTTGGCTCCATTTTTGCAGATATCTCCATAAAATAATAAATTGACTTTTTTTTCTTATTTTCTCAAAAACTAACTAACCTAGAATAATAGTTCAAAAACCTTTTTGATGTGATTTTTTTCCGTCTTTGCAATGGTGTAAGAAAATGTAGCAAAAACTTTTAAATTATAGCAAATTTTGGTAAAAAACTAATTTTTTGCAAGAACAAATTTCTCACCAAATTTCGTAAACCTAGCAAGTTTTGCTAGAGAGTTATCCTGGTGATACGTAAATACATATATATATATATATATATATATATATATATATATATATATATATATATATATATATATATATATGGAATTTGAAATTATGGCATCTAGTTAAAACATATAAAGTGTTCTTTCATCACGTCGCTATTACGCGTCGAGTAGGTCTTATTACATTTTTATTTGGAATTTTCTCACAGAAATACAATATTTTCCACGGCCAAAAAGTAGACTATAACATTCCTTTAACAACATGCCAAGTTCAAATGAAATCAATAATTCTTTTTTATACTGTTTTAAATATATATTTTCCCACGGGAATAAGACTTTCCACGGGAGTTAGATACTTTCCCGGGATAGAAAGTAGTCTGTGTCCTTTCTCATCGTCTCTAAACAATATGCAAAGTTTGAAATCAAACATGCTTTTTTTAATAGTCAGTTGTTATTTCATTGTTTCGTTTTAAATACATTTCCCCTCGGGAATGAGATATTTTAACGGGATAAAAAATAACATATGTTTATCGCTGTATATCGTCATATTTGTCTATCATCATTTTTTGTTTCATTTAAAATATATTTTTCCACAGGAATGAAATTTCCTACGGGAAATTTTCCGGGGTATAAACTAGTTTGAGTCCTTTCTCATCAGTTCTGTTAGCAATATACAAAGTTTGAAATCATTTATCCGTTTTTTAGCTGTTGTAATTTAATGCATTTTCCCTCGGGAATGAAATATTTTCCCGAAATAAAAAGTAGCCTATAACCATCTCTGGCCCGCAAGCAACGTCTGTGCAAAGCTTCAAGTTGATTGGTTAAGCTGTTGAGGCGTGAAAGCCAGTCAAACAAACAAACTCACTTTCGCATTTATAATATTAGTAAGGATATATATATATATATATATATATATATATATATATATATATATATATATATATATATATATATAAATTTTAGTGAATATTATTTTCGATTTCTAGGGATCTCAAAACAAGTTTCTGCCATATTCCCGGGCTAAAGTCGCGTCATGACAGTGGCTGTAATAGCTGAATTCCATTCTGGGAATTCGCTAATAATAAATTCAGTTTATATAAATTATAGAACAATAAGGTTCAGTAAGGTTAGAAAAAATTTTGTTGGGTTCGGTTAGGTTAGAAAAAATTTCCTTAGGTTCGGTTAGGTTTGAGACCAAATTTCCTTAGGTTCGGTTAGGTTAGATCAAGTTCCGTTAGGTTCAGTTAGAAGAGAAAAAATTTTCGATCACATTACTCCACCCACCGCCGGAGGTTTCTAGAACCGCCCCGGTAGTGGATGGTGGGCCCAGAACTTATTTTCTTATTTTCTCAAAAACTAGCTAACCTAGAATAATAGTTCAAAAACCTTTTTTATGTGATTTTTTTCCGTCTTTGCAATGGTGTAAAAAAATGAGGCAAAAACTTTTAAATTATAGCAAATTTTGCCAAAAAACTAATTTTTTGCAAGAACAAAAACCATGTTCCTGGCATCCGACGTGTCTGGCTGAAGAACTCATCCAAGATTTTTGGACTTCCAACGCTCTCACAAAATTTCGTACACCTAGGACATTTCGTTCGAGAGTTATCGTGCTGATACATAAATACATATATATATATATATATATATATATATATATATATATATATATATATATATATATATATATATATATATATATAAATTTTAGTGAATGTTATTTTTGGGTTCTAGGGACCTCAAAAAAAATTTCTGCCATAGTCCCGGGCTCAAGTCGCGTCATGACACCTACTGTAATAGCTGAATAGCCAGAATTCTTTCTGGAAATTCGCTAAAAGCAAAAAAATTAAGGGAATACTGGCGTAAATATCGTGGGGGTAAGGGTTAAAAGTTGAAACCTCCAAAAAGCAGTGGTTGGCTATTAGCTTAACCTATACACAAAATTTCAGTCCTCTAGGTTTATTTGGGGAGATTTTGAACGAAACTGTTAAAAAACAAGAAAAATCATGATCTTTTTGGTATAAAAATAGTGGGGGTAAGGATTAAAAGTTGAGACCCCCAAAAATTGTGACCCAAAAGTTGAGACTCCCAAAACATAATTCACCGAAACATTATTTCCCCCACCACTCCCTTAAAGGTTAGATCGAATCCAAAATTTGACCCCACTTTGATAGTATGAAGTGCATCGGACATGAGCCCCACTTACCAATATATATATATATATATATATATATATATATATATATATATATATATATATATATATATATATATATATACACTAGCGGAAATAATTAAAGGATCAAAAAAAATTCCAAATTTTTAGCGATTTTTCGAATGGCTGTATCTTCGTGAAAAATAGTCGTATCGGAGTCGCAAGCAAAGAAAATTAAAGCTGAAAGTTTCTAATTTTCAGATCTTGCGATAAAAAAATTTTCAAAGCAACGTGTATCGCTCAAACCTAATAAGTACACTAAAAAAAAATTTCCGAAATTTTTTCGGTTTCTTTTTTTGGCCCACGGACTTGTATTTATATATATATATATATATATATATATATATATATATATATATATATATATATATATATATATATATATATATATATATATATATATATATGTATGTATTTCTTAAATTAAGTGAGGAGGCATTAAATGTGAGGTGAATTTAAATTGAAAAATAATCATTCTATTAATAATAATTTTTTTTTATCAAAGGTTGCTTTCAGAAATAACTTCATTAAGATATAAATGTCAAAACTGATCGGACTTATAACCCCGATCGACAATGGGGTCTTTTACCCTATTCTTGATAAATTTTAGAAAAAAAATTTTTTTTGAAAATTTTTTAGAAATTTTCTTTTTTTTATAAATTTAAATACTGTTGTTGATAAAAATGTGAAAAAAGCTGAGAAAATTTTTTTTTCATTTTGTTCAAGATTATGAAAGTTTAAGAGTAAAAAAATGATCCATTAATTTTTTCAAAAATTCAATCGATTGAAACAAAAAAACGGCTGGATGGATTCAACTGAAACTCGGTGGGGTTTTTGTGGGTATATTGAACTGTAAAAGGCACACTTAACATCAATAGTTTTCTCGAAATTTTTAATTCAGCGCTTGATTTTCCAAAAAGCCCCCAAAAGCTCTTTTTTTCTTGATTTTTCAAATTCATGTAGAGTATGCAAAAAAATTTTTTTCTGAAAAAACAATGGCTAATCCTTGTAGAGAACTTATTCGAGTTTTCGAAACACGCCTTCAGTTTTCTGTGTGATCATTCGTTGCTGAGATATCGATGGTCAAAGGCGAAACAATCCTTTTCCTTTCAAAGTCCGATATCTCAGCGGAAAGTAGTCGTATAAAGGTCTAAAAAAAGCAAATTAAAGCTGAATGAACAAGTTATCCGGTCCATATGGTGGTTAAGTCGGAAAATTTTTTTCCAAGTCCGTGGACCAAAAAAAGAAACCGAAAAAATTTCGGAAATTTTTTTTTCAGTGTACTTATTAGGATTGAGCGATACACGTTGCTTTGAAAATTTTTTTATCGGAAGATCTGAAAACTAGAAACTTCCAGCTTTAAATTGCTTTGCTTACGACTCCGATACGACCATTTTTCACGAAGATACAGCCATTCGAAAAATTGCTAAAAATTTGGAATTTTTTTTTGATCCTTTAATTATTTCCGCTAGTGTATATATATATATATATATATATATATATATATATATATATATATATGTATATATATATATATTTTTTCGGAAATAACAGTCGCGTCACTCCTCAAAAGGATAAGAGTTATTTCCCTTACACCCTGTATATGTATAATATATATACACGCACACACACACACACATATGTATATATATGTATATATATATATATATATATATGCATGTGTGGATATATATTTGTATATATGTAATTTTTTTATATACAAAATTGTGTATTGAGTAATTTGAATCGTCTAAAAATGATAATATCTTTATCAATTCTCTAATTAAAATAAATTTCACAGCAATGTTTTTTTTTTATTCGAAATTAAACTAAATTAACGGAAATTGCACAAAATTCTTGATCGTAAACAAAAATTAAATTCTAATTTGATAATAATTAATAGCGGATGTTACTCTAAATCAAATCAAGTCAATCAAATGTTAAATATTTAAAACATGTAAAAAAAAATACAAAATATCTATTATAATAATCTTAACGAGTAAGTGATCACTGTACAATTGCTGACAATATTAGTAATTAGATACACGAGCATGTTGCTGAAACCTTAGAAAATCAGTTATGGGTGAATAATAAAATAATGTTACTACACATTTTACTTTTGTTTTAGGTATTTAATACGTAAACGGTTATGAAGAATTATGACGAAATGACCAACTGATACACTCTTTTGATAACTAATACACCAATACATAAACAGCCATAGCTCACTCTCTGTTTAGATAAATAGGTGCGATAAATCCGATAGCTACCACAGGTCTCCTGCACAACACGTAATATATAATGGGTGACATCACACCGCTATGTTTGTATACCTTATTGATTTACGATTTAAGACCCATTCATATCTACAGACACTGAACGTAACAGACACGTATCGTGGCTGACACGACAAATATTTTTTAAGGCCCGATTTACATTAACGCTCTGCTCTCACTCCGATATCACTCCGCTCCAGGTTCGATAAAATATTCTTAGACAATAAACAATGAGTGTATTCACATCATCGCTCTGATATCGGTCCGATATCAGTCACGGTTCTATCTCGCTCCAATGTCGCTCCAATATCAATACCACTCAGGTAATATTTTATCGGAGCGATATCAGACTTGTTATGGCTTGTACCTATAGTGTAAACACTTTTTTGATTCCACTCCACTCCGCTTGTATTCAGTTGTTATGAAAAGATATTTGTATCGAACTGAGACCGAACTGGGAGTGTACCCAGAGTGGCATTATAATGTGAATAGAGAACGAATAGGTGCCAGCATGATAGCACTGTAATGTGAACACAACAAGATTATATCGAATCGGGAGCGTAGTGATATCGGAGTGAGAGCAGAGCGTTAATGTAAATCGAGCGTAATGCTTTTCTTACGAACACATTCATACATACAGACAATCCGTATCTGTGCGGTATATATGAATACACCCATAAGAAAAGTATTAAACAATATTTGTCGTGTCTGCTACGATACGTATCTGTGACGTTCAGTGTCTGTAGATATGAATGGACCTTTATACGGAATAGTTGACGCGGTACAGCGTTGTAATACAGTTACTTAGGTTTCACTTGACATCTTATAGCCGTCCATGACCGTCAAAGTGTTAAAAATGACAGAAATATATATACAGCTGAACTCTTTTTCATGCGGTCCTTTTTTGTGCGATTTTTTTTATGCGGTTTGTAAAAAATGGCCATTAAAATGCATAATGTGAATCAAAATCACGAGACAGTAAGAAACTTAAACAATTACTATAATAACTCTCTTTGATAAAAATACTTTTTAACGGCTTTTAAGCATTTAATCGATACATTGCATAAGAACATATTAAGTTATTGCATCATTTAATTTTATTAAAGATGTATTTTTCAAAATTTTCATAATATTATAAAACTGAAATAAAATGTTTAACTACGTGTAAATTAATGCTTTATCTTGTTTATAGAAGCAACTTCTAAGGAAATTTCTAAGTTTTAAGCATTTTGAGTGATGTTTTTGCGATCAAACTTTTTTTTATGCGGTTCCGACCAACCGCACAAAAAAAGTTTTTTGTACAATCTGGATCGAACTATACTTTTTATAGCTATTTATGATATTTTTGAATATATTTTTTTGTGCGATTTTTTTTATGCGGTCTCTATCCACCGCACAAAAAAGAGTTCAGCTGTAATTTACTGTTCTTGATAAAACAATCACCACACTAAAACAACGACCGTAAAATCATACATTTACAGACAGTGCAAATTATAATTTTGCATGTTTTTTCGTAACAAGTGTTACAGTATCTTTATCCACAACTATATCCAGAAACAATTTACATTTTGAACAATATTGATTATAAATGTCAGATCTTCTAACTTTTAAATTAAAGTAAGTATATAAGCAATATAAATATCAAAAGCCAACTCGTAAATTACTATAATAATATTTAAATCGTAAGTTAAAGACGACGCTATTGACAATTAGAGGTAATTAAAAAGTGAACATTTTTCCTTTTATGTAATTATGACAATACAAAATTACGAGTCAGACATTTGGTGTGGGCACTAAGTGGGATCGACAGCTTGTTTATGTAGACAGAGTAATACCACAAAATATGTATAATATACAGTGCTGGATTTACATTTTTTTTGTTTATCACTTTTTTTTTAGGGAAAAGTCAAAAAATTAAACTTTCTTTTTATGCTCGTCACTTATTTTCTTCAAGGAAAAGTTGATAAGAGTTTTTTCCAGAGGCGCCATTTTTCACGATGCCCACTTAAGGTAAATTCGGCCCTGATAATATAATAAAACGAATATATTCGAATAGTTTGGAAGGAAATTTTGTATACTTAGGTACCTATATATCCATGAAATTTTTTTGGGTAGTGGTACCCATATATAGCTATTTCTACTAGTAAATTTCAAAGTTCAAAAAGTAAATTTTGTTCTGTTTTGATATCCAACTTTAGGTGATGTTTTCTTGTGGAAAGGACAAAAACAGGCCAAATATGGACATAAAATAAAAAGTTTTAGTATTTTTAAAATGGTTTTTGTTTCAACTTTTTAGGATGAATGGTTTTATGAAATATGTACATTAGTGCTGCAAAAATCAGCGTTGATAGGAAAACAAAAATGGTCGCCACGCTTAAATAGTTTCAAGATAATTATTTTTAAAGAATTATTTATAGATAATTTTAGATAATAGATATTTATTTAAAAAAAGAATTATAATACTACTTATTATTATAAAAATTATTTATAATCTCAAAGTCAGATCCCAAAATGACTCTTCTCTAGTGCCGTTATTTTCCAGCCTACTGAAACTTATTTTCCGTATTCTTCAAATAATAATCGCTAAATTAACATTACATTTTTAGTATTAATGAATAGCATTTTTAGAGCTTATGAATGATGTACCATAAAGGGGTGCTTACAGTTTAAAAAAATAGGGTTGGGGTGGCTGGAGCCTTAGGAGTTGGTTATAGAGGATTCCCATGTAGGTCATAACGGTTCCTCCTCTATGTTACAAAAGCAGTTTTGAGAAATTTTAATGAAGTCTGGCTTTTAGCGAATTTCCAGAATGGAATTCAGCTATTACAGCCACTGTCATAACGCGACCTGAGCCCGGGACCATGGCAGAAATTTGTTTTGGAGGTCCCTAGAAACCGAAAATAATATTCGCTAAAATTTATATATATATATATATATATATATATATATATATATATATATATATATATATATATGTGTGTGTGTGTGTGTGTGTGTCCGCACGACAACTCTCGAACGAAAGGTCCAATTTTTACGAAATTTAGTGAAAATCTTTGAAGTCCTAAACCGTTGGACGAGTTCGTTAACCAGGCACCTCCGATGCCCGGAACATGGTTTTTTTGACAATTTTCGTGAAAAAAAAATTAGTTTTTTGCCAAAATTTCCCATTATTCAAAAATTTTTGCGAAATTTTTTTACACTATTGAAACAAGGAGAAAAAATCACACAAAAAAGGTCTGTAAACTATTTTTCTATGTCAACTAGTTTCCGAGAAAAACTAATTTTTATAAACGGAAATTCGCTATGTTATACAGGATGCTGCTACAGGGGTATTTAAATTAACACCCTGCAATAATAGATACACACACACATCCATACACAAACCTTAAAACATTATACCTGATTTCTTCAGGCATTCGTGTAGATCCTTATGGTTAATTATTATCTAATATCTAACAAGAGAACATAATTATAAGAAGAATAAATCGTCTCACCTATCGTTACCTCCATGCGGTGATTTGACGAGCTTAACAGCAAACAAAAATTGAATAGCACACACTAACAAACAACACAAATTCAATGACAACGTTAACGCGCACAAAGTTAATGTCACCTCGTACACCACCACATACTCCTCGGCCGTGATCACCGTCAACAATTGTTCCGCCCGCAGAATTTCGCGTATATCATTCGCGGTCACTGGTGATATTTTCAATAGAAATATTAACGAAAGTAACGCCAATAATAAACTCACTAAACATAACAAACCCAACGAGACAAGCATCTCTTTAACACCCACATTCGCCAACGTGGCATGAACACTCGCGGCACTTGGGGCACTCACGCCACCCACACCACCGTTGAGTCGATGATGTAACCCCGACACATTCGGATACTTTGTCCCGTTGCCCAACGTTGTCCCATTATGATTTGGAACAATACTCGAAATATGTGATGTAGAATGTCTGGGTATCGCTGTACTGTTCGCAACACCTGTGCCCGTCAAGGGGATCGCCGTCGATAAATTTGCCGGATTTATTCGCGATATATTTAGGCCCCCGTTGGAAATTTTTGGTATCTGTGTGCCGGGACTGACACTACTTCCACCGATTGAATGTTTCGACGAATTCAATGTGGAAATGTTCAATGGTTGTTGATGCTGATGATGCGATATGTTTGGTATTCGGGTGGATGAATTTAAATTCGACGTGTTACGATAACGATGCACCGAATTCGCTGTTGTATTTAAATCGTTACGTGTGTCCATCATTATTGTGGAACTATCGAGTGTCGTCTGTCCACCAGGTCCGCCTGGTGGCATCCGTCCACTCATTACTGTACCATTGGCCCCGGCCGTTCCCGACGTTGTTAACATGTGTTTCAACATTCTGTTTCGCTACATTGAAGTATCGAAATGTTGAATTGGATGAGTTTAGTTTCATTATTTTTGGAATTTTCGAACTGACTTCAAACGTCTGCGCTTTTATTTTCGATTTTTCCAGCGTTTGTTTCGTTTTAGTTTCGTTCGTGTTAATGATTTGTTCGATTAAAATGCGATAAAGTGTGTTGATCCATTTTGTTGGTGGTTCTTTTATTATTACGTTTTTATTTTGAATGAATTTGTTTTTTATCTGTTCTTTAGAATCTGTCCGTTCCGTTTTTATTTCTTTTATTGTTATGTCGCTTTCATTTAACAATAATCCACTTCGTCATAATACATAATCAAAAAATTCTATATTCAACGTCTCGTTCTGTTATGTATGTGTTTGTTTCCCTCTCATTGTCGCCGCAGTCGCCTAGCTCTTTTCCATTCATAAATCTGTATGACGTAAGCTAATTTGTATTGTAAAAAGTAAGCTGTTTATATTTTTGACCTATCGCCACTTCTCTCCGTACACCACGCGCATCGCGCACAATTACACCACGTACAAATGAATGTTGTAATTCTTGTAACCTAATGATTACCGTCCTCCTCTTCTTGTTCTACTACTTGCTAGTTCACGGCACAACAGTGAAAGAACTTCTCGAAGCTGGTTGCGCCTGCTATGTTCAAGTGACGACGACGTAGACAGACTTGAATGTGTGTAAATATGTACATATGATCGCTCATCAAGTTCACCAGGTTCTTGCGAACGATGTGTGTGGAACGGACGAATTATCTGAAAAATAAAATTTTACAACTACATTTTAGATATTAAAAATTTAATACTTTTTTTAAAAGCTCTTATTTAACTTGCAATGTTAGTTTGTTTGTTTACCTAGAGATCAAATTTTGCAATCAAAATTTAAACAAGTTCTAACTGAGCTAAAAGTTTCAAATTTTGCATATAAATTTGATAACAATGTAATATTGTAGGGTAAAAGACCCGATTGTCGAACGGGGTTATAAGTCCGAACAGTTTTGACATTTATATCTTAATGAAGTTATTTCTAAAAGAAACCTCTGATAAAAAAAATTATTATTAATAGAATGATTATTTTTCAATTTAAATTCACCTCACATTTAATGTCTCCTCACTTAATTTAAGAAATACATATATATATATATATATATATATATATATATATATATATATATATATATATATATATATATATATATATATATATATATATATATATATCGAACAATTTTTGTTGAATTCGTGAATTTTTAATATGATGGATGATCATTACTCAAAACACATGGGTTATAAATTGTAAAATTTTTCACCGAATTTTTAAAGTTATTAGCATAATAAAAGTATACAAATAATTGTTATTAGTCCACATAAGAGATTAGGATAGCTAAATTATATTTTATATGCGTTAAATATTATTTGTAGAAGTGTTTCTTCTTGGGATCCGAGTTTTAAGGTTGAGTACCCCATTTTGAGAATTATATATTACATATCTATTTTATAAACATTTTTAATTAATTTTTGGGTTTAAAACACTTAACTAACCGTTTTTATAATTTCACTTTAATATTTTATTTATTTCAGAACGTAAAATCAATTAAAAAATAATTAATATTGAATTAAAACTTCGAAATTGTTATTTACATATTATCAAATAAAAACGTCAAACATAATATGTATTAGATCTGAAACGACACATAGAGATACAATATATACTTAATTTAACTGTTTAAAAATTCACAATGGTTAACGAATAAGTTAGAACGTACACAATGTTTTTTTAAAACATCAGTAGATGGCGAAACCAAATGCAGTATTTTAGTGGTTTATTTTATCGAATATTTAAACCATTCTTGGCTTTTGCTTTGACGTTCTATGTTTCACTAGATGTCACTCTATGATAATACTCTATGACATAGAGTTACACCTAGTAGTAGATGTGAGTGTCAAAGTGGCTGGAAGAGAATGGTTCAAATATTCGATAGTAGAAGATTTGTAGTATTGTATGTTATGTACGTTAAATGCGTGTTTTTTCATAGGGGTCAGTGTGTTGTTTTTTTAAAGGAGGTTAATATATTCTGTCCGTTTTTTCATAGACGTCAACAAATTATAAAACAAAAACATTAATAAATCAAAATTTTTGGGTTATATTTTCTTAAAAACATATTCATTGGATTAAAAAACTTGGTTTCATGCTTACTAAGAAAAAAAATGGGTGTTTTGTTTATTTTTTAATTTTTTTAAGCTACTTTAATGATACAGCTAAAAATAGTGTTCGATGATCGGGTCTTTTACCCTATTAGTTTTATCCTAAATTCTTTCAAAACTAGAATTGTTGATTTTTAAGGTATATGCAACTTTTTTGATATTTCGAACTGTCCATTGATTTTGCATTGCAATTTTTAGTTTCCATAATTATGTTTGATTAGGTCATCAGGGTAAAACAACCGATTAAAACACGATTAAAATATAGATACAAAACTACTTCTTTAATTTTATTTAAAATTAATTGCGATCAGACTGAAAAGTACAAAAGAAAGTAAAAAAAAAAAATTTTAAAGCAAACTTTTATTTAAAATGGGGTAAAAAGTATAAAATAACTTTTGAGTAAAGTTTAAAGCAATATACGATATAATTTATAAAAGCTTCAGGCGTTTAATTAAGTTTGGTAACTACTGAGAAGTAAAGTATGGTAAAGTAGTAGAGTACTTACATCCAAAACGGAAATAATTAATGATAACGTATCAAGCTTTTACAAATTATGTATGTTGCATACTGCTTCAAACTTAACTCAAAAGTTATTTTATACTTTTTAGCTCATTTTTAAATAAAAGTTTGATTTAATTTTTTTTTACTTTATTTTATTTAATATAATATGTACATAAGTACATTCACTGACAATAAAATTCTTTGTAGTACGTAACTGGCGATTATAGTAAAATAGGAAGGGTGAGTAGTAGTGTCTGTGACGGAAAATAAATCAATATACACCCAAAAGTGTATTACCTAGCAAAAAAACAACGCGGAAACGATAATGTTACCACTATCTTCGCTAGCTCCTACATAATCGCACACTTAAGAACAAGCCATATAAAGTTTTCTGTATTATCAAATTTCTCATATCAAAAATAATAAAAAAATTGGAAAAGTAAATCGAAAGATTAAACATAAAGTACCTATTACAATATCCTGCATAACATAGCGAATTATTTAGTTTTTCTCAGATAATAGAAATTTCTCGCTAATTTAATAACAGTAGTACAAGAGGTATCATATCTGTCGGAAAACATCTCAAAATGGCTACATTCTCAAATTGCAAAACCGGAGGGATTCTACGTATGTTACATACTACATATTTGAAACGTTTGTTACATACTACATAGTGAATATGGGAAACCAATATGAAAACATTTTTTTTTTTTAAGACGAAAGATGCAATTTTGTATTTACAGTAGAACACCTCATAATTTATAAACCACTCATGTTATATTTTTTTACCCTTTTTGATGCTCCTAGTACAATTACAAGCGCATGTGTAGTTCTGTAGTAGTGAATGTGCGGCAATGCCTGGTCTGTTCAATTACATAACGCGTATCTTTAGAAAGGTATAATGTACATGCATCAAATTTGTCAAGACAATTTAAGTTGGGAGAATAGGGGAATTGTAACCTATGAGAGGTTTGTTAGTCCTAACTGTATAACTTATGAGGGGTTCTACTGTATATTATTGCCACAAAAGATTGAATTAGTAAAAAAAAAAAAAACTTTTCCTATTCAGCTATAGAAATAACCCATATTTCTAGTATCTTCTCCGAAATTAGAAAAAAAACTGACTTCCAACTAAAACTTGTGCCGTTTTGTCTATATCAGAAATTATATACTTATTAAAAATTTTGTATTTTTTAAATGTGGAAATTAACATTGAATGATTCATTTTCGCCTTAGAGAATTCGTCTATTTGTATAAATTTTTCAAATGTTTCATACAAGACGCATGAAATCTTAACACTCAAGGTGAACGAGTGGTTTAAACGACCCGCCAATGAAGAGTTGAATGGACAAGAATAAAAGCGAAAATCAAATTTCGTTTATTTTATACTATTCACCATTCTCTTTACAAGTAGTACTTATTTCAAATACTCGATTAACAAAAAACTATATTTCACTATTGTTAGCTTTAGTATTATAGAATTTATAGGCATTTATATCTTACGCTCCTCTTACGCTACGTGATATTGTTGCTTTCACATTGCATGATTTTTTGCCGTTGTAAACTGAATATCTTCATTTGATTTGCAACATTATACAAGTAACAAGTGTGATTAATGTTAATTCTAGACCTGAAAAATGACGAAAATAAATTTTTCAACTATTTTCGGATGTTTACAGGCTTATCTTTGATTAATTTCTTAACGAACTTAACATCAAAACACACAATTTCGAAATTACATACAACCTATTAAAATACTGGTAACCACATTCAACATTAGTTTCATCCATTTCACAAATAAAATTAATAATAATTAACATGAAGTTCAACAAAATATTGTTAATGCCGTACGTTAAAAAACCGTCTAATGTGAAAGCAACCATTTAATTACGTACACTACTGAGCTAGAAACGCCGTACGGCAACCGTCAAGCCCAGTGGCAAGAGACGGCTGCTACACGGCACAAAAATGCGACCGTACGCTTTTTGGCCTTACGGCGAAAACCGTACAATGTGAAAGGAGCGTTATGGTCTAGCTTCCAATGTAAATTTCTTTCTATTTTAATCAAAACAACGGTGTACTACGGCAAAAATTCCATATATAGTATATTAGTTCTCAAGATAGTGCACAAGTTGAATGTTTCGTCATTAAGTTATGGCCGTCAATTTGTTAAAAAATTCACAAGTGCGTACTCCATGCGCACTAAACCAGAGTTCCTCAGTGGCTACTTAGCTAAACATACTCCGTGTTATTGCATAAAATTTGTACAAACTGAACACAAGTCATTGTCATGTAGACGAACCATAACAATTACGGGAAAATACAAGTAATAAAAAAGGACTCTGAATGCGAAAAAATACTTCAAAAACGGAGAAAATTTTCTTGCTACATATTAATTAAGATCTCTACTTGCAATATGTAGGTATATGCCAAATTTCATGTTTACAGGCTGAAAGGTGCAGGAAGATATAGTACGGAGGTGCAACAAACTAAAATAACAAAATTATAAAATGTTCGAAATAAACATTCTCTGCGGAATACATTAATATGTACATTAATTTAATATCTATTGAACATAGATATACACATTAATTGGTTAGTTATGTTCGTATTCAATAAATAAATTTTTACGATTATTTAATTTTCATTAAATAATTTATTTGAAATTTGTTTGTGCACTGCAAGTTGATCAAGTTAGTTAGTGAGTTAAATAAAACTATCCGCTATGTAATTGATCATAAATTTATAGTATTCATGTGAAATAATTTAAAATTTATTCCAATTAAATTTAAAAAAAAATTGATCAAAATGTAAAACTAAGATTATACAGAGTGATTATAAAATATTACAACATAGAAAGCTGCTAGGTTTTTAAAACAATATTATTCTTTCAACCTAAAGCAAACCTTCATTATTAAATAAAAGAAAATTTCATAAGTCTATTCTATTTACTGCAGCATAACGTAAAAACATTTTTTAAAGAATCAAGGATGCTATAATACATATATTACACAGCTGGTTGAGTACATTAGATGAAAAAATTCGTCAAGTGCGTGTTTTTGACACGCACTAAGTAATGTCACCTCAGTGAAAGTGTTAATTTATGATTTTTTGGCTTGTTTTTTAAGTACAGTGAGAATACAGTCCTCTTGCGTTTATTCAATATATGCATGTACAACTCTATAATTATTATATTATATGGTTCCCCACTATAATCACGCAACGAGATTAATATGTCATCCTTCGGTGACATAAAAAATACGTATCAAGTACAAACTGTAAATCAAGGACTTTGAGTTCCTAGGATCAAAATGAGGAAAACTAGTTGAAACTCTTTCGCTGCTTTTTCTTAAAATTATTAATAATGGGACAGCTTCTAAAAATTGTTATCTTTGTCTAATAACTTATTTTAATACACGCAGAGCCATCTTTACATATTTGTGATAATTACATACTTACCGACAAGCCCACATAATTCACAGAAAAAATTATATACATATAGAATCCTATCAAAAATAGGGCCATATTGCACATCATTGTACTTTCTCCCCAACCGTAAGATGGCTCTCAGTGTCCGTTTTTTCGCTCATTTTATACCTATTCGTTTCGTCATAGTTCGTCCGTTTCCGCCATTTCAACAAAACAAAGGAGGACGTATAAGGCTGTATACACAATCAATGAAATAAGATTTAAGATTTAAGAAATAAGATTTAAGATTTAAGGAGTATGCCATCTAGTGACGTTGAATGAAACTGTTAACTTAACTGCTCATAAGTAAACGTATTTTGGTATTTTTGTACATCAGAATTCATGAAAAAGTAACGTTCGTGATGATTATTTTGTCACTAAGTGAAAAAAATCACGAATTTTGACGTAAAAAAATTCCTACATATTTATATCTATGACCAGTTACGTTAAAGTTCCATTCAACATCACTAGATGGCATACTCCTTAAATCTTATTTCTTAAATCTTAAATCTTATTTCATTGATTGTGTATATAGCCTAAAACACGTGAAACACGTTTTAGCGTTTTACACACAGATCAAATACACTAAAGATAACTATCTCTGTACAACGGTGCTAAACCACTATTTACATGCCATCTCTCGGTCCGGAAGAAAACAAAATTTTAGGAGCGCGCGTTTGAAATGCCACTACACTCAAATTTCATCTTACATTTTTACTCTTATACGCATATTTGTGATTGATATTTGATTTAGTTACATTGAAAAAAAAAATTATTTTTAGAAAAGTACTACAAACGAGGTATCTGAAAATACAATCTAATAAAAAAAACGATGATATAATAAATACGTTGTCTTTGTAATTTTGTGTTTCTAATAAAAAAATCGTAGTTAATATTTTTTAAACCTTTATTTATTTCTAATTTTTATTATATACATAATTAACTTTAATAAAAACAAGTCAAGTGCAAGTTGTACTTGCGCTAACAGTGTTCCGTACAATCAGTTGTTTCTAGGAATTTTTTATAACGAGATATGAAGGTGGATAAAATATTTTTCCTAATAAATGAATTTTATTCCTAAAGTATAACCTATTTTTTGATTTCAGAACGATCGTGTTCGTATGTGTCACATCGTGAACGTATGTGTCCGGACAGTTATATTTTACGAAGTTTTAGTTATGACCACTGATTGTGAGGAACATTACTTAGTGCGTGTCAAACACGCACTTGACAAATTTTTAAAGCTGCCACCTACAGTTTTTTGGAAAAACTGTCTGACAACACTGAGATGTAGGCATGCCGTTTTTAAAAAAAAAATCTATTTTTGAATCGATTCGTAATTGCCAACTAAAGAATCGATACTTAAATTATCGATTGTATTCAAAATCGATTCCAAGAAGTCGATTCAAATTTGCTGTTGCAAAAGTTGCGGTAATTTTTAAGTAAAAATTTATGTATAATTCAGAAAGATGAACTTTCGAAGTCTTTTAAGATGAAAAATATTAAGCCTGTACATACTTAATTACCAACATTTTCTTAGAATTTTATTCTATGGTACAGAGATGAATCACAACATCACAACAAAGTTGACAATTTTTGTTTTCATTTGATATAAAAATGTTAAGTGCCCTGTAAACGATCAAATTGTTTGTCAAATTTTACGTGTTTGTCAAATTATTTGATAGTATGCAGCTTTGTCTGACGCGTTTGTCAAACAATCTACGTGTTTGACGCGTTTAATGAAAATCTTGATTGATCAACTTGTTTGACGTGTTTGACCAACAAGTTTGAAGGTGAGCGGCGGTGTTTGTTGTGTTTGTCAAACAAGCTCTATTAAATTGCCCCGAAATGAATAGCAAATATGACAAAATTTTTGCAAATCTCTGTACGAGCAACATTTTTTCCGTAATTTTCATTATTTATTCTATGTTTGGCCAAGTTTAATCTAACAAAATTATTTTATGGGGATCACTAGTGTGACAAACTACGGGCAAGTTTGTCAAATTTGTTTGAGCTTTGGTTTGATCGTTTAAGCTCTTGTTTGATAAAAACGTGAAGTTTGACAAACAAATTTGTCAAACAAATTTGATCGTTTACAGGGCACTTTAGTCAAATTCATATATATAAAGAAAATGACTCATTTCAAAAATAAAGTTTTGTCACATATAAAAGATATAATTTCTACTATCCTTTTTCAATATATTAGATAGTAGATCTTCTGAGAGATAGCTATATTACGAGTCTGTCTAAGAGATACATTTATGAGAATGACTCATTTGCAGTTGTCGTTGCTTTCTCTATAATTGTATAAATATTATCTAAATTGTACTAAATGTTGAGAAGTTTTTATTTAATAACATACAAAGTTTTTTTTATAGATTAAGGGATAAAAAAAAATATGAAAGTTTTTTTTTTTGCTTTAAATTTCCCGCATAAACTTTATTGTTTTGTATATGGTACAGTTGTCAGCAATTTGATTTGAAATGCATAGACAACTGATTATATGCATTTGATGCGTTTGATGCTTAAAATTTAATAATCGTAATAGGTACCGATAATAAATATAAATTAATAAA